>JAUTXW010005388.1:0-1423966 GCA_030620095.1 Kuschelorhynchus macadamiae
TAAAACATCAATTAATTCAAGATAGTGCGTAGCTCGCCATTTTATAACTTTTAGCTATAATTCTTTCATAAAAAAAAAACAGCTTTTCATCTCTGATTGGCTCCCCAAATTTCGTTGCGATATACGAGTCGGCTGAAAATTAGTAGAGGGGGAACGGACTTTAGACGGTCACTGTATATGGTTTTACCGATAATTCTGTTGTTTACCGCTCCATCATTATAAAGAACGCTCTAAAGTTAATCTCTAAGTCTGAAATTCTAACATCCGTTTCGCGCCGTACACACGCAGCCCGTTCTTTATTAAAATTTAATTAGTAGACAATTCATTATTCAAAGAGCATATAAGAGCGCATTATAAAATTGGAAGTAGTTCGTATTGCCTTTAAAAATCAAAATATTTGCTCGGGCACCGATGTGAGGCTGCCGAAAGAGAATGTCTAATTAATTATAATTGAAGTTTTTGTACAAACGAAATCCAAGAAATCCAATAAGTTTCTTATGTACCTATCTCTTAATTACTTTAATCGGCAAACTCTTTATGCTGATGTACTTCGAGAAGTACTTGAATGTTTCGCTTTTCGTCTTGTTCGGATTGTCTCATATATTACTTCCACTTACTTATAGTTATGTAAGAAAACACTTCAACAAATATGAAAAAATATATGTTGAATTATAGAATGCATCAGTCATCTTTATTTTATTCTAAATATTTTTATGTCTTTCGTTGATAGGGGCTTCGCTGAAGGTACGAGATGAAATCAGTCTTGGTCGCAAAATGTTCGACCAAATTCTTGGTCTCGAGTTATCGAGACCGAGAGACCTACTTAGTCTCGGTATCGGTCTCGGTGGTCTCAAAAACAAAATTTTAAAAATAATAATTGTTCGCCGAGATGTTATTTAGACAAAAGTACGTGGAGCCTACGTTCGAAAACCTAATGTTGAACACAGAAGAGAAAACTAGGGATATTTATATTCAAGATTATTCCAAAATATATAATCGAAATGATGTTGCCAACACATGGAATCAGTAAATGAAGATATACGGACAATAGTAGGTGTATCAAAATAAATATCACATATCCACATCCCTTGTCTCTTTGGACATCAACAGAAAGGCCACACATCACCAGCAAGGTTATGAAACCATCCACATACAATTATTCGACATTTCGAAAGATATACAAACGGAATAATATATTAAACACAAAATAAGGAGTCACTGTATAATGCTGCCGAACTCTTGGGAAGACGTGTCGGGCATCTAGGACAGACGTCATAATTCAATAGAGGCAATAAACGTATCGGCTGCGAAATAAAGTACCTTAGGGATCCGTAACTTTCGCCATTTTTTGAACGAAACTCTTCATTACTTTGATGCGTATTTACTTTCTTAACCAGGACCGTTCTTAGGGGGTCTGAATGTTGTGCTTGCACAAAGGCGGTGATGGTTCATAACATACTGTGAATCAACTTATTTTTGTTCTTTCGGTAAATTTAATGATAAAATTCTAAAAGTGGATAAATTTTAAAAAGGAAAATCTATTTATTAAACAAATATCTACTTGTTCAATCTTTCGCCTGAAAGATCAATCTATAACCTTTTTGACAAAATTTACAGGGGACAAAAATTATATTGTCTGCTCCGTGAATCACCAATATCTAGAAGTTCCTCAAGCGATGATAATAAATCATCCATTATACATCACTATTCGAAAAAAGTGATTCCGAAAATTCGAAGAAGACATAATACAATATTTGCAATTAAAGCGTGCTCCAAAGGTAATATATATTTTCAAGAATGGTGGAAGCGACACCATAAATAATTTCCAAATTCTAGTGAAAAATGGAAAAGATCTTTTGTCTATAATAGGCCCTGACCTCTGTATCAGTAGAGCGTTTATTTTTACAAAGCAGGGTTAAATTAAGACAAAACTAAGAAGACATGTTAAATGAAACTTCAAACAAAATGCTTATCATGTATTCATTCGTGGTATAAAGTAAACTGAAAAATGAAATTCTATAAAATATTAAGTCAAATTTTCTGTAATATTTTTAGGTTTATTATATAGGTTGAAATAAAATCTAAACAACTACAACTAATGTCTAGAAAATTGAAACTTCTTCTACTTTGTTATTAGACAGTTTGTTATTTTTAAGCGTAATAGTTGAATCGGCTTTAATATTTATATCATCTATTGAATCTAAGCCAAATTCTACTTTGTGTTTTGTTTGTTGAAATCTTGTCCGTACGCATACTATTATTTTTATTATACACATATAGTTAATAAATTTTATATCGTCGAAATATTCAAAATACAAAGAAAATCAAAAACAAAACATCGTTTAACAAACACGTACCTTCTCTAATTAGCAAGCCATCGAGCTATTTAAACAAGAAAATGTTAAGAAATATTTTCACCGTAATTTTTTAAGATCTTTCGTTTAAGTCGGAAAATATTTCATAAAATTACTACAATTACTTCTGTCTGTTGGAGACTTTACTGTATCTATACTATATAATAATATGATATTGCGATGTTTTAGTTGTTACAGTTATGAGTTATTAATTATTGAACGAAAAAACTAAAAAATTTTTGGATTTTAGTTATTTTTGATAATTAAATATAAAAACCGATTATAATTAATAAAGATCATATTATCCAGGAACCTATATAGTATAGTTATTTATGAAGCGTTCCTTCTTGAGAACAGGGCAGCAATTTACGCATTTTCGACATGTGAAGTGGAATTTCGCTATGATAATTTCTAAATTTGGGATATTTTTCACGGTTATTTATATCTGTTTTAACGACTATTTCACTAGTATCATTGTTACAGGGACATATACAATGCTAGTATAATGTAATTGATTATAGAAAAACTATTTTTTTTGCACCAATTAGTTTGCCCCCAAACATATATTTTTTGAATTATTTTGTAAAAACAAATAATTTACGAAATATTAGTTATTTTGCTACTTCACTTTGAGATAGAGACCGAGAGTCTCGATAAGCAAGTCTCGGTCTCGATCACCAAGTCTCAGCCTCGGTCTCGAAATACTTTTTCAAGTCTGTACGGTCTCGGTCTCGTTTCGAGACCGAGACTAGTCTCGTGGTCTCGCGAACCCCTATTCGTTGATACCTTTTTTGCAAATGCTGATTTTCATTTATATTTCTGACCGCTCTCTCGAATAAGAAACCAATAAAAATCTCCCATCATTGCTAGATCCCATCTGCCTTGGTAGAGTTGCTCCAATGTTATTACATGTTATGGGAACATTTCTCCTTGCTTGTCACTAACCGAGCCCAAATTTAAGCAAATTTAATGGGAGTGCGAGAGGTGTAGAAACATGTGAGAGACCATTATGCATTAATTTTCAACTAGTTATTTTATAAGCTTTTTGTAGTTATCTGCATTTATGTTTCCTAACAACCTCGAAATATTTCTTTTTAAAGAATGGAGGTCAGGGTCAGTTAATTCAACATCACTTGACTTTTGATCAAACTTTTCGCCGTATTTTGTAATACTAGTATGTGGTCCAAGAAATATTCTTTCCCTTACTTAGATTCGAAACAAATCTGTTCAACAGATTGTCATAACCGGGCAAATCTTTACCATAATGTCGTCATCGACTCGTGGATAATGGAATAAAAATCTTTATTAAAAACAAACAGCAGATTTATATTTGTTTGCTATTTTACAGAATGTTATATCGATAGATCAACGAAATCATGGTCTTGGTATTAGACCGTGTCAAATTGGAATTACTATGTGCATGTTTTGCTTGATTGCATGAGGCATCTTCAGGGATCTTTACTCCACGAGATCTGAAACACGAGAATGAGCTCTGAGAGATTCAGGCGGGCTCTTATACCCGTGGTATGCTGTTGTTCAGCTACAGCAGATCGAACAATTCGTTTCTCTTTCGATACATGTTCATGTCCCTTAGGTCTAGTTGATATTGAGCGTTCTGTTTCTCCCACATACACTTCTCCACAGGAGCAAGGAAATCATATACTCCTTCTGTTTGAAAAAGTACAATATCTTTCAGGATCGCAGGCATTGTCCAATCTTCTTAAGTGTGTTGAAGATTGTACGTATGTTGGACGCCGAAGTAATTGTCCGATTTTGTCTGTAGTACCATGTATGTAAGGAAGAACAACACTACCTAGGTGGCTCCGTATCATCCTCCTTTCGCGGAGTTGGATTACTATAGTTTTAATTTGAACGTGTAATATCTTCAGTGCAATAGCCATTCCCTCTCAGAGCTTCGGTCAGTTTCGATATTTCTGATGTTAGAGAATCTTGATCAGAAATCGAAATGGCTCTCAGCCATGTCAAACTCAAAGTGGGTGGGCCAAAAGCGTGAAGACCATCAGACTAGGTGGTATCGCAAAACCTTACCTTAAAGAAGACAAGCTACTGATAATCTTGAGAAAAAGTACTATTATAGGACAAGTCTGTTTATTAAATTTCCAATAAAAAGGACATTACAACAAACTACAAACATTAAATTCTTTTGCCAGATATTTGACATCTTTGTCTTTAATTAAGTTGCCTACTTGTAGCGCGAATTTATGGGCGGAAATAACTTTCAAAACTGCGTCAAGTGTGCTTCCGTCAATCGCGATTTTGCGGGAAATTTGTTTCCTTTCTTCAAAGAAAATAGTTGTTCACACTTATAGGTACTTCCAAACACTGACAGGATTTTACAGGTAAGTTTTCTCATTTCTTGGTATTGAACAGGCAAGGACTTATAAAATTCGAATGTACCAACACTATCAAATTTTTGTTTTAAATAGGTCTGAGTTTGAATCTCAATTACTTCCATTTGCATGTGAGGGGGAACTTTATCAATATCGATAGTGAAAAGACCAGTAAATAGAGAAAAATTGTTTTCTTGGGTCTTAAAATCCTGAAAACGCTTCTCAAATTCTGCCAGAAAGCTTCTCATTTTCTCTGAATATATTTTGTATGATATTGGAACACTTGTGCTTTCCTGGTATGCCTTACAAGTCAGAAAATGTGACAGATTATCTTCTGCTAACAGTTTTTCCCACAACATCATCTAACACTTGAAAGCTTTCACATGATCATGCATATCTGTAATAACTTGACGTGGTTCTTGCAATTTCGTATTTATGTCCGACAAGTGTTATCTACTATAAATGAAAGATCTTGTAAAAAAGGTACATCGCATAATAAGCTGACATCTTCTCCTTTTGTTTCCATGAAAAAGCGTATTTATTCTTTGAGTTTTCCAAACCGATCGAGTACCATAGAACACGAAAGCCATCGCACCTCTGCATAATATGGCAAACCAGTGTACTCACTTTCTAAATCACGTAAAAATGCAGAAAACTGTGGCTGATTAAGGCCTCGTGACCTTACGAATTTTATCATTTTCTTAACTGACTTTAAAACATTTTCCAACTTTATCATTTTTGAGGATAAAATTTCTTCACTGCCCGTTTCTCTGATCTTTGTCTATAATTTTTAATGAACCCATTTTTTACTCCAGTCATTGAAGGAGCTCCGCCTGTTGCAACGGTGCACAGTTTTGACAAATGTAAATTGTACTTTTGCAGAAGTCCATAAACAGCATTGAAAATATCCTTCCCAGTTGTTGTGTCATGCAATGGTATTATTTCCAGTAATTCTTCATACAAATTGATCTGTATCTACCGCACGAAGAAAAACAGCGAGTTCCGCCACACCACACACATCCGTACTTTCGTCACAAGCATTAGAAAATGCAATGAAAGAGTCTGATTTTATTTTTGTCATCACTTATATTGGCAGCCAACTCAGTAACTCTTTCTGCGACAGTATTCCGGGACAAGGATATATTTTGAAATGCCTTCACGCTCCCGGGACTTACAAGGCACTCTTTTATAAATTCACTTTCATCAAATGGTTTTGAGTGTTTCGCGATCAAATCCGACAGTACGTAGCTCGCTTGAAGGACTTGCTATGGACGTGTAAACATAACCTGCTGATCTTTCAACCGTGATTTTAACTCATTTAACTTTTCGTTTCTGACCATGCCTGTATACTTGACAAAAATAGTTTTATGAATATCATAGTGACGTTTTATATTATATAATTTTGGGACACCGACTGTACTATTACAAATCAAACGAATAATTTTTTCCTAACACTGGAACCTGTGGTGGACGATAGATCAAAATACAAGAGTTCTAACCACACTACACCACATCATCATCAGCAGATGATATAAACTAAAGTAACTTATCCTAACCGAGACCCGACTGTACCGTTGTCAACAATAGAGGGGACTATAGGGAATAAGCCCTCTGTCTTTATTTAGTGCTTTCTTACCACATTTAACTATTTCTATACTCTCAAATGCATCCAATGATCTATTATTAGATACATTTTTAATCAACTTAAGATTATTTATTCCTATTTGGTGATTGTTTTCTAAAGCATGTTGGGCAACGCTTGACTTTTCTGTTCTTCCGTATCTTAAATGTGCCATGTGTGCTTTAAAACGAATGTTTATGGAGCGTTTAGTTTGCCCAACATATTTTAGATCGCAGTCATTACAGCTAATTTCATAGATGCCACTCCTCTCCTTCAAGTCGACTTTGTCTTTAGGGTTTCCAAGGAGATTTTTCAAACTGTTCTCCGTTTTGTAGGCTACTCTAAAACCTACGTTTTTAAATACTTTTTCTAGACCTCGCGTATATCTGAGATCATATGGGATTACTATGAATTTATTGGAAGCCTCAGGTGTTTGAAGAGTAGTGGCATCTTTTAACATTTTCTTATGCTTACTGTCTATTTACTAATTTATGTACAAAATTATAATTATATCCATTACTTTTAGCTACATTTTTAATCCGATTCATTTCATTGTTAAAACTTTCTTTACTTAATGGAAAATTGACTAACCTGTGAGTTAAGAAATGGAATGCTGCCATTTTGTGTTGACGGCAATGAAATTAGTCGGATGTTATATACCTATCAGTATTAGTAAATTTCCTATAAATATCAAATTCTAATTTATCGTTATTTCTAATAACGAACGTGTCGAGAAAAGGTAATTGCCCATTGTTCTCCTTTTCGTGCATAAAATTAATAGAAGGATATTTATTGCTTAATGTTTCTAACAAAGTGTCCAAATTTTCTGTTTTAGTATCAAAAATAGCAAATATATCGTCTACGTATCTATACCACACCCTTGGGCAATACTTGAGTTCTTTTTTAAACTGGGTTTCTAATCTACCCATAAACAAATTTGCAAGGAACGGAGATAAGCAATTGCCCATCGCGGTTCCCTCAAGTTGTTTATAATATTTATTGTTGAACTGAAAAAAATTTTGATTCATACATAATTTTGTAAGTAAATATTCATCAATAATTTCTTTCTTCAAATTATTGATTTCAAGTAGTTCCTTTAGGTACTCTAAAGCTAGTGGTATGGGTACACTAGGAAACAATGAGCTTACATCAAAATATATTAAAATGTCACCTTCTTTTTAAGTGAACATTCTTAATTTTATCTGAGAATTCTAACGAGTTAGTAACCTCAAAGTTATCGTACGAGATATTTAATCTGCTGAATTCTTCTACTAACCATTTTATATTGTACGTTGGTGATCCAACAGCTGAAACAATAGGTCTCATGGACTTCCCAGGTTTATGGATTTTGGGAAGGCAATACAGTGATAGAGGAGATCCCATAGCTGCCCTGAAGTTTGCTCATAAAACGCTCCTTGAAAGATGAAATAAATAGATATAAGACAAGCTTCCACTAGGTCTATTGGGTTCTTACCAAGATTATTATGATCCAATATGTCTGATATGATGGAAATTGAGTTGTTGACAGGAACATTTGTGTATAGTGATTCTACATCGAAAAAGACCAAAATATCTTCGGGATCCAACCGGATTTCCCTAAGTTTTTCTACGAAATGTGCATAGTTTTTTGTAAAATAATCTGTTTTTCCAGTGAATGGATTAAGAAAGTTTGAAAGATATTTACCTAGTTCGTATGTGGGCGAGTCTATTGCACTTGACGATCGGTCGAAGTGGTACATTGGTCTTGTGTATCTTGGGAAGACCGTAGAACTTGGGAATCTTGGAGCTGCTTGGTTCCAATGATTTCTTTTCCGCTGGTGGTAGACTGGATGCGTTAATCCGATTGGTGATGCGTCATACTATTCTACTTGTAGGGTCTGTCTGCATAACCTTATAGGTGTTGTTGTCCAAAAGTTGAGCTATCTTTTCCACGTAGTCCGTTCTGTCCATGACGACTGTAGCGTTGCCTTTATCTGCTGGAAGGACCAGAATATTTTCATCTTCATCATTCATCGGTGGTTTTGAGTTTTTAATGATCTTCGCTGTCTCATATCTGACTTCATCAGCTTGCTTTACTAGCAATCTTCTGATTGCTGCTTCAACGGAGGATACTATGTCTTCTACGGGAATGATTCTTGGTGCTATTGCGAAATTTGGGCCTTTGAAAGGGGCGGACTGTTTTGCTTCGCTTAACGGCTTCTATGACAAATTGATAACTGTATTCTGCGAAGGTTTCACTGAATTTTTTGGGTTCAGGAGTGCTTCAAACTTCTTTTGTTGCTTAGAAGTAACTTCTGCTTTTGCATTGGTGATGTTGTCTAAAGTTGTGAATATGGTTCTTTCAAGTCTAAAAGCCAATTTCAGGTGAATTTCTCGCTTGGCTATATTACAGATAGTAGGCTTCACATTTCCTGGGTCGGTTGTTTAAGTCTCTAGTTCCTGTAAAATTCTTTTGGACTAATTATTTAATTTTCGAATTTAGATAACTTTTACTGAACGTATATTACTTTACGATAACATCACGACTTGGTTAATTTAATAATTAAAAGATGGCCTAGCCATTAAGAATTTTAAGTACCAGAGTTAGCTTCACATATTGTTAGACCTGCTGGTAATTTGAGAGTTTAGTATCAGAGGTAGCTTCACATATTGTGAGAGCTGCTGTTAATTTGAGAGAGTTTAGTACCAGAGGTAGCGTCACATATTGTTAGGGCTGCTGGTATTTGAATTAAGACCAAGTCGAGTCTGGTTTTCTGTTGGAAAACGCGTGCTTATTTATATTAGAAAATATACAAATTGTTTGCACTTTTGATTTCATATTGAAGTGTAATTAGTTTATGTTTTGATTAACGGTAATAACGATTACATTCATTTATTAGTATGAGAGTAATTTAGTTTTAAAAATCATAGTCTGGGGTACTGTGACATTATTTAAAAGCATCTCCTTCTTTATTCAATGTTTTACGAAATTTTGTTCCTAGTTTAATGTGTAATGGAGGTGACAGAACATTTTTAGAATCAACAAGAAATACATTCTTTACGTTAACTTACCTGGAATAAATTGATCTCTCCGAGGCTATGACATTCTTTTACTTGGTAATGTCTCTGTATTCCTCTATTGTCCGAAAGACAAAGAAAACAGCAATACTTGGTATATCCACGCTAAAGCCCTACTAACAGTCCTATAACCGCATGTCTGCCACTTATACGTATCACAGCTTATTGTATTTAGAGTAAGTGACATACTTTCGTATGTTTCCTTCATGTCAGCTGCATGTGTAAGAGGAATAGAGGACATTTTGTTGAAATTATGGAACAGAACTACTCTTAAACTTATTTTAGAAGAATCTATAAATAAGAATCAACACAGACACACTTTGTTTTCTGCGTAGTAAAAAACGAGCTGGTTATTGTTAGCAGACCTTCTATTCGTGTTTGTTTTTATTGTCTTTGTCTTTATTGTTACTAATAAGTTTTGAATTTTTTTCAGCAATAGTCTCATCACGCATGCCTCTAGCTCGCAGGAGCTTATCGCATGATGATAGTCTGCTATTTTTTTCTGAAAGAAACTAGCGCAAAAACTTTTTTTGTAGTTCTTTAATGTTAAACTTAAGTATGACGTTACATTTTTCTCGATATTGCAATTACAATCTTTGAGATTTGAATCCTCAATATCTAAACAATTTGTTTCAGACTTTTCTTTTATTAACTCTACTTGCGAATCTAGCACACTCAGCTGGTTAGCTGTAATTGCCGGGATGTCGTCTTCAATGGTTATTTCCTCTCTTATTTCTACTTGCGTATTGGCAATTTATACTGAAGCCAAATCTGGCAAACCAGTTTCCATAAAGAACCATCAAAAACACCTTTTCTCCCCAAAACAGTTTAATGTCCTCAAGCAATGTGCGTTTTACTACTTAGAGAAGGGGGTCGTTTTTTCACGTATTGTGGACTGTATTGCCCAATATTGATGTTTATTTTATTTTTATTTCTCAAATATTGCCGACTTTATTACCGTTTATTTCTCCAAAAATGTACACCTATTGCAGAGAGTGAGAGACCCCTCGAAAGAAAGTGATAAATTTTGGTACAAATCCAAGATGGCGAAATAAATGGCGGCAAAATAAAATATAAAAAAACAGCCTGAAAAAACTACTTAATAGAATGATTTCAAATGTTGTGCGATAATTGTGTGTGCTATAGACATGAACTGATAAAATTGTGGTACCAATTCAAGATGGCGGAATAAAATGGCAATCAAATAAAATGCTTGTAATCGTGAAAAAATCATCCTCTCAGAATTATACTGATCTTCACTTATTAGGGTTCTTAAATGCCAGAACACGTGTTTTCTCAATTCTGTCAGTCTGTCTGTCTGTCATTACGCGGTATAGATAAAAAACTACTTGCCCGATCGACTCCAAATTTTGGTCGAAAATTAGTGTTCATATGGGGATGACCTGGTAACATTTTGGTAAAAATCCAATATGGTGAAACAAGATGGCGTCTAGTGAAATAAAACTATTACCAAAAAACTAATTATCGAATTTAGCTGAAATGCCGCACAAAAATCCAGTATTACTTTTAAATGAACTAGTAACATTTTGGTACGATTCCACGATTCCAAACAAAATGGCGACGGAATAAAATATTTTAAAAATAATTGTGAAAAACTACAATAATTTTAAATTATCTGCAAGATTTAAGTGTGATATAGAGACAAAATACTAAAAATTTTGGTAAGAATTCAAAATGGCGGAATAAACTGGCAGGCAAATAAACTGTTTAAAACAGGGGTGCTCAAACTTGAACTGCTCGCGATCTACCTCAATATTTTTAGACTACTTACGATCGACTCTGAGAGGCTGCAAGTATGTGTGATGCAGGGTTGTCGTACAAACACGATACATACACCCTATCTACCTACCTACCTACCTAGGTAGGGTGTACCGTAGCATATATAGATATTAGCTTTCCGAACAATATACATTATTTTATTCAAGGTTTGGGTTAGGTTTAGTTAGGTTCTTCTCTACAATATCAATGAAAAAACTCATAGTTACTCAAAATTGCGAGTTTATTGGTTGTTACAAAACAAAAGAGTTACATATCGTGTTAAACTTAACTAAGGAGTGACTTTGGATGTTGAAGCGTGGAACTGCATGTCCTCAGCATACTAATTTAACCAGTGAGTGCTAATCGAAAGCATGATGACATATGATCGTCAGGTAGTCGATTGCGATGTTTTGACTTAATTATCTTCATTTCAGAAAATGCAGACTCGCACAAGTAAGTTGACCCAAACATTGATGTCAGTTGAAGAGCGATTTGGCTTAGATTCGGATATTTATCTTCAAATATAAAACATCAGAAATTTGTATCAGATGCTGTAGCTTTGAGATGTATATCTGATATAATCTGCACCAACTCATTTTCAACAGAACATGAGTTCATATTAAATTGACTTGCTATTTCAGTAGCTAATTCATCTATGTTTTTACATGAAAAACGATAACTCATAAATGATGCTACATTTGCCAATTTACTACAATCATAAAAACGCATTTCGAATTGTCCCAAAATATTTGATAATTCAGCCTCATACGTATCATTAATTCAACTGAGGAATCCTTGCATTCAAAGATGGAAAATGTTTCAGACCCTTTCTTTTCAGTTAATCTATCATAAGTTGCAATTTACTTTTAAATGCGTTTACTGCGCTAATCATCTCAATAACAGTTTTTCCTTGACCTTGAAGCTCCAAGTTATTGGTGTTTAAATGCATTGTGATGTCAGTCAAAAATGCCAAATCAGTCAGCCATTTTTCGTTTTTCAACATTTAAGTGTCATCACCTCTTTCGTCTAGAAAAGCTGTTATTTCGGGCAATAGTTCTTGAAACCTTTCTAGAAATTTTCCGCGACTCAACCACCTGACTTCAGTGTGAAGAACTAAATCAGTGTGTTCAGCTGACTCCCTATCTTCCAACTGCAACTTAAAGAGCCGCCGTTGCAAGCTACGTGCACGGATGGAATTCACAATTTTTGTTGCAATGCCCATAATTTCCTCCGTGTTTAAAACTTTTGAACACAAAACTTGTTGATGTATAATGCAATGGATTGAAAAAATGAAGGGAAATCTTCATTAGCTCGACACAATGCCACAAAACCGTTTTTGTTTCCAGTCATTGCTGGTGCTCCATCGGTTGTAATGCACACTAATTTATATATTGGTAGCTTGTAGTTTTTTACAAAATTGAAGAAAACGTCATATATATCTTCGCCACGGGTCTTCCCCTTCAGAGGAATGATTGCCAAAAATTCTTCCTTAGCCAACATGTCATTGAATACCATCCGAATAAAAATACACAGCTGGGCAGTGTCTGTCATATCGGTGGATTCGTCGAACTGTAAAGAAAAGTATGTACATTCCATGATATCGTTTTTTAGTTTATCTGCCATGTCCTGACTCATGACTTCAATACGCCTTGTGACAGTCGGACGAGATAACTGAAGTTCTCTAATGGCAGACATGATTTCTGTTTTATTTTTAAAATCTCCAAATAAAGTCTCACTCGCTTCAATAAATGCTTCTTTCACAACCGATCCATCTTCGAATGGTTTCTTGTGTTTCGCCAATATATAAGATATTTTAAATGACACGATCGTAGCAGCTTTTGATTGTTTGGCTGGTCTTGTGAACATGGTTTGTTTTTTTTTCAAACAAGATATCAAATCACGTACTTTTCGTTTTCTTAATTCACTCTGTGGCGGAAAATCCTTTTCATAGTTTTTATGAATCGTTTTATGATGCCTCTCTAAGTTACCACGCTTAGGTATTGCAACTGACGCACGACAAATAAGACAAATGCACTTATCCTTCACCATACAAAACAAAAATTCTTCCTCCCAGTCGTTATTAAAATGATACGTTTTAGATTTCTTCGCTGCACTCATTTTGTACTATTTAATAATAAACTTTGTATCGACGTAGTATTGCCTTCAAGTTGCAATTCAGAGTGACTCCAATTCTTGCAGGCGCAACATTTATATCGGCGTGAACGAAAGTCTCGAATATTCTCGTCAAACGCGCCGCCCGAAATTTCTAGAAAAGCTGCAAGAATAAAAAACGCGGCTTTTCTTTGACAAGTACCGCGCGTTCCTTTGATAAAGCCGCCTTTTGCCGCTGGCACAGTGTTATTTCATTACGTTATACATTTTTGTAGTTTAGTTAAGTACCTACTTATTAAAAAAAAAATTTCTTCTCGAGATCTACTCAAAAAGCACTCGCGATCGACCGTTTGAGCACCCCTGGTTTAAAAGGTGAACGTAAGAGACCTATTATTTAACTCTAATTTTTGCACCAACATTAGATATGATGTATGGATAAACTGGTAAAATTCTGATGCAAATTAAATATGACGGAACAAAATGGCGGTCTAATAAAATTTTAAAAAAAATCAGTGTAAAGAAACTACTTATTTATTTTATTTTAATTTAAGTTCAAAAATCAAGTGTGGCATAGGTAGAAACTGGTAAAATATTGGTACGAACTAAATTTGATCACACTTCTATAATCGTAATAAAAGGAAAGACTCATAACGAGGCTAATTCCGACTAAAGGAAATATATTTACAACAACAAAAAAATCTTCACAAGTGTCGTATTTAAAGTTTTTCCTTATATCTACGATATAAGGCCTGTTCAAAGATATCTGGATAACCCTAGAGGGAATTCACATTAAAAACACTGCTTTTTTAAACACCCTGTTATCTTCCAAAAATTGATTGATTCCTATGTAACACTTGACTTGTGTTCACAATTTGAGGTAAATTGGATAATTTTTTTTTAGTTATAATTTTTATAACATTTCAGTAGTCCGCCATTTTGTCCCGTCACATTGGATTTTTCCCAAAATATTACCAGGTCATCCTCATATAATCGGTAATTTTTGACCAAAATTGAACCGGGTATGAGTTTTTAGCTATGCCGCGAACTGTCTCAGACAGGCGGACAGACAGACCGAATTGAAAACACATGGTTTCCGGCCTCTAGTGGCCCTGAAACCTAAAGATCTGACCAAATCTCGGAGAGAGATTTTTTCACTATTACAATACTCTCTCTTAGGAGGGAATTAAAATGATGTTCTATTAGTGCCAGAAACTATATAAACACAGTAGCTTAGTTACAAAAGGCAAATTGCTTAGTCAAATATAATTAAATAAAAAAAAATCAGAACCAAACTCTAAAACGAAACACTTCCGCAACGTAAATACGGGAATTTTCATTACAAGTAGTTTTGAAGGCACATGCAAACAGGCGAAGGAGAAAAGAAAAGAAAAACCTTCCAAATATAGACAGAAATTTCGCGGGGAATAATATTTCGTGCACTTGAATTTTACGAACTACTTTAAAAATGATCGATAATGAATGTATGCTTACATTTTAAGCTTCAGCCGGCTCAAAAACAAATCGAACAAACTCCAATTGAAATAATATGGAAAAACTCGTGTGTCATACAGTAAATAATGCCAACAATGGTAAAAATCAGGGTTAAGATGATTTAAATCATCGGATTAAAATCATGATTGAAATCAAACTAATTTGAATAAAAAAAAACATGATTTTTTTAAATTTCACGACAAAAACTGCCACCTATATTGAAAATAAAAATTCAGAAACAATTTACAAGTCAAAGAAACACAAAAAAAATATATATATCTGTGTTTTCATTCCGGGTGTAACGGAAATATATATATATATATATATATATATATATATATATATATATATATATATATATATATATATATATATATATGGGTTTTCATTCCGGGTGTAACGGAATGAAAACACATTGTATTTTTCCATCCGTGAAGGACTAACAATCAACATATATATATATATATATATATATATATATATATATATATATATATATATATATATATATATATATATATATATATATATATGTATATATATATTGTAACAGTTTAATTTTGTTATAAGTGCATTTCATTGTATGATTAATTTAATATTATAATCTACTACTTTAGTATTAAGTTTAGTGATTAATATGTACGCCTTGTTGGTTTGATTTACTTAGATATTAGTAGTTTTCTTATTAGAAGCGGTTACATTGTTCATATTTAAGCGAAATATAAATTCAACACCTTTTGCAGCAAATTTCTGTACACACAGTGTCACCTCTCGATAAGTAGTTAATTTTGTACATATATCTGAACTCAAGATATAAAGGAATAATTTTCAGTAAATGGTATCAGTTTAGCGTTCGTTCATAGATGTCGCCAAAAAAAAATCAGTTCAAATATAATTTTTGGATTTATTTAATTTTGCCGAATTTAATAGTTATATACTGTATAAGAAAAACTTCACTTTAGACAAACTATTTATTTCCCATATATTTTACAGAGTAGATATAAATTAAATTTTATTAATTTTGAAAACCTGTTTTCGAGTCCTTTATACAAGTCTTGGGATTTTCGTTTTCTTTGGCTAGATATGCTGCATTTTTAGATTCGGGCGTATATTTTGTATAACTCTTCTGTCGCTGTAAAAAAACCAAATCATTAGTACCCCAATAAATTCTTTGATATAAAGTCGATATTATGTATTAATATTGAACTGTAAATACTTGTATAAAAAAAGGTTGCCTTGATAAATATTTCTTTTCAGATATAAATAGGATTATTTTTAGACTATAGATACTATATATACACCACTTCATACTTTCTCTTAAATCTACATTTTATTATTCGTGTTCCTTTTTGCTGTGAATATGTAACATATAGTTAGACATAAATAAACCAAAGGTATTTCTCGATTCAATATTAATATTCTTACCTTTTTTTTTTCCTGAGGCTATATAAACTACAGCCTTCTTATAATTTCTATCAATGTTTGATGTTCCGAAATTCAGATCGACTTTTGTTTGTCCATAGTTTGAATGAAATTTCGTTACGTCTGCGTCTGATGCATTTCCTAAAATAAATAGTTAATAATTGTGTGAATAAATTCCTGTTTTATGGTTAAATAATGAGTTTATACAGTTGGGAAAATTCTATTAAATTAAACTCAACTTACGTTTCACTTTTATGGCAATTAACTACTCCTGCATCAGCACATCATTTTTTTTGGTACTCTACTCCAGACTAATATTTAACTTTTTTGAGTGGTCCTTTTCCATTAGTACTAGAGTAATTAATTAAATATTATTTGTTTATTTTCATTTCCATTTCGCCTTGGCGTTGCTTTTAAATTTCAGGTTAGTTGCTTCTGTCAATGTTATTATTGCGTCGTCTCGGAACTTTTCGGATCTATTCGGCTAAGACTTCCATATTAACTTATTCTCGAAACCCTCCAGCCGGTACTTCCTCATATCAAGAGCGCAGGCATCTTTTTCGCTGTTGCCAAGTGTATTCCTGCATTATTTCCTGTATATTTCTCAACCAATGGAGAGTCGTTTTTCTTGTCTAACATGTTAATCATATCCTTGTTTTATTCCGTCTATGTGCTCTTTTGGCAAGGTTGTTAACACCTGACATATTCTAGCCAATGGTATTCCGCCACCTTAGTTAACCAAAGTTTTAGATGGAAAGGAAGCTGGGGGAACATATTTTTCACTTTTCTGGTCACCTGCAGATAACCCACAGGTCTTCAGCGCGGGTCTGAGGAAATAATCCAGGAAAATCTTGGAAATCCGTTAGCGGGATTTTTCCTCAATACCGCAATAATTTTTCGGGCACATTATAGTTTGCACTGTGAGTGTTATTTTTCGTGCTAGAAAATCTCTCTAAGAGAGGATTTGACCTGAAGATTGGACCAGACCGCCATTTTCCATGCCCTTGTACTTGGCACGTGAAACCACCTTTTGACTAGAACTGAGTGACTCTATTGGATAGGGTTCATGTCAGGGGCTAACTGTAAGTCACGGTCCTAATTTCAAGTCAGGGGCCAACTGTAAGTCACAGTCCTAATTTCAGTCAGGGGCTAATTGCAACTGCAAGTCACAGACAATTTCAAGCCACGGACTTAACTTCAAGACTCGGGACTAATCCCATGTCACGGGCCTAGTTTGAAGTTAGGAGCGCTAGGTGCTGCTGGATTTGGTGACACTTATTGCTTACTTTTTTTCTTTATGCCGTAATTGATAACATATTTATTGTTTATATTTTTTTTTCTTTTATACAGTAACAGATAAATAGATTTTTTTTCTTAACTTCATTTGTATGTTTTATTTAGCTCACTCTTCTTCTTTTAAAGTATCAAGTGGAAGCAAGTGCCGCGAAGATCAAGGGGCTTTCCAATTTAAGTCGTTATAAATTGGTGGCGCTCATTTTTTTTTCTTTAAGATTTCTTAAGTTTTCCCACGCCCTACTCTCAGGGTTAATTGAGCTAGGGCATCTACATTGCACGCTCTGTTGACCACGAGCTGTAATCTTGATACCATTTTGTGATCGAAATAATTTAAAAATTAAACAGTAATAATAATTATTAAATAACAGCGTAGCAATCTTGCACCTTGGTTTCGAGAAAACAAGGGTTAATATATATATATATATATATATATATATATATATATATATATATATATATATATATATATATATATATATATATATATATATATATATATATATACACATATATATATATACATATATATATATATATATATATATATATATATATATATATATATATATATATATATATATATATATATATATATATATATATATATATATATATATATATATATATATATATATATATATATATATATATATATATATATATATATATATATATATATATATATATATATATATATATATATATATATATATATATATATATATATATATATATATATATATATATATATATATATATATATATATATATATATATATATATATATATATACATATATTTATTTATATATATATAAATAAATATATGTATATATATATATATATATATATATATATATATATATTAGGGTATTTCGGTTTTAATACCGATTCCCCCCAAGGAAACTGCCTGATGAGCCTTGCCGGGGCAGATACCACGGTAGCAGATGGCACCTTGGCCATGGAAACCAACATAGCATCATGATTTGGTCGATTCCCGCCAGAATGGTGAAGGAGTAATCCTTACCGTTAGTTCTTTCGTTTTTTGTATAACTTTTTACCACCAAGAACCACACAGAAATTGAAATTTCTGCTCTCTCTCTCTATATATATATATATATATATATATATATATATATATATATATATAATATATATATATATAAATAATCAAAAAGACTTCATAAATAATAAGTGAAAAAAAACTGTATATAACATAAATTTTACTATTTTAAAAAGTTTATAAACTCTGCTATAGTGTAGAAAGCTTCTTTCAGTAAGATTTGTTTTAATTTAGTTTTAAAAGCTGAATAAGAAGTAACATTTCAAAGCTCAGTCGGCAAATTATTGAACAGAGATCTTCCAGCATAGTATGGGGACTTTTTGAAGTTATTGTAAGCATGGCTATCCAAAAGAAATTTTTCACGATTTCTGGTTTTATGATCATGAATATCAGCTATCGTTGCGTATGAATGTTCGTGCTGATAAGTAGGATATAAGTTTTTTAATAGGTGTATGCATGCGAAGGTTGCACAAAATTTGAAATTAATCAAATAAGTGATTGATTTATGAACAAAATTTGTGGAAAATTTGATAATTAATTTTTATTAGTAATATTTTTTTTTCATTTCACTAGGCCGCCATCTTGTTGGGGGCATATTTGATTTTTACCAAAATTTTATTTTGTTCCGCTGAATTCAGTAGTAGTTTTTTATGTTAGGTTAGGAATTTGTATAGTCTGTTGCAGAAATGTATAGACCAATAATATATGCGACTTCCATAGATTGGCATTAATCTCATTGCAAAACTTCTTCTTTTCATCAAGAGCAGGTAGTAACACCCGGTTTTAGAACAATTTATGCGTATTGCATATTGTTCTCCGTTCATGAACACTGAAAATGGTTCGCCAAAAGGGTGGCGGTTGGATATTTTTAGAGATAATTTAAATTTAACGAAATTTCATTTTAACAAATTAAAAGTTATATATAATATGTGAATAATATGAAGGTCATTTTGGTCGTATGCCCGACTCACATCTCTATCTCTAACTACATAAAAGTTTTCAGAAAAGTAGTAATAACAAAATGCGATTTTAAAATTCATAAAATCTCAGGCAGGCTTCGTCTCCAGCATAAATATGCGTAAAACAGGTTTACGATGTGCATTTCCATAAAACATTATGCAGGCGTTATAGGATGGGGGCTTTATGCCGCACTAATATCTTACAATATCCGATGAATAATTGGCACCCATAAAGTGACACAATCATCTAACGGCGCCCCGTTAAATCTAGAGAATATAAAGAGGCGTAAAGTCCAGCTCTTACAAGGACAGTCTGAAAAGTTACCATGAAGAAATTGAGAATATATACAGGATGCTTCATGAGGAAATGTCAATACTTCAGGTACATATTCAGGACCAAAAAATTAATATAAAAGTCTATATAAATAAGTGTCCGCAAGGCCTTAGTTCTCGAGATACAGGGTGTAAAAGTTTTTATTTAATTTTCCTAATTTTTAAATAAAATCTATGATAATGTAAATAATGGAGTGAAAATTGAATTTAATATTAGTATTGCTCTTACTTGTAGGGTGCGCCACCTACATGTCTTTCTACTCCTTCGAACAATCACAACTTTTTGGTACAGTCTTGTATTACATTTTTGAGTAAAACAAATTATTCCCTTGCCATTTCTACGTCAAAAAGGTATACCTGTTAAAAGTGGATACGAGCAACCGCTTTCGAGATATTTGGATTTAAAACAATTTCGGCGCATGTAATTTTTTATCGCAAAATTTTAAAAGTTTGTTATTTTGTACAAATTTAAACGCATCTTGGCACAAAGGCTTTGAAATGAAAGACTAACACATTTTTTGAGGTGTGTATTCAGTGCCTCAGACATAAACTAAACAAAATGTATTTAATTTTTATTAAAATTGTTATTATTAAGTTGTTTTTAATAAAATCTAGGTTACGTTTTATAATTTTCAAAAATATGGTCTCTCTTATAGCTCTATGGTGTATAGCTCGGGCGCATTTCTTAATGTTTGTGCTGCGTTTGTTATCCGATCCAATAACGCTTCTCTTGTATTTACTTTAGTGTCATATACCAGTGATTTGAACCATCCCCAAACACAGTAATCCAAAGGATTAAGGTCTGGTGATCTAGGTGGCCAATTAAACGGACCTCCCCGACCAATCCATCGGTTTGGAAAGTTTTGGTTTAAAAAATCTCTTACAACTAAACTGTAGTATGCAGGGGCTCCATCATGCTGCAAATACATGTTTTGTCTTACATTAAGGAGAACATCTTCTAATAGATCTCGCAAGTGATTTTCAAGAAAGTTTAAATATTTTTCTCCTGTAAGACTACCGTCGATTATAAATAGACCAATTAAATGACCATTTAACATTCCACACCACACATTAATGCTAAATTTATGTTAGAAATTATGTTCTACTGTAGCGTGAGGATTTTCATAGGACCACCAGGTGTTCATTATGAAGATTATTTATACCATCACGCGTGAACTGTGCTTCATCAGTGAACAAAACATACCTATACAACCTTCGATCTTCATTAATCCAGTTACAGAATTGCATTCTCAACTCAAAATCACCCTCCTGCAAATGTTGAACCCGTTGTAAATGAAATGGGTATAAACAATTAATGTGAAGATTTCTCCAAGCAGACGATTGTGTAATTTGATAAGTATCTGCAATCCGCCTAGTGCTTATGCTTGGATCATTTTCGACGGCATTGAGTATAGCCTCTTCTACTTCAACGTTGGGTCCCGATTCCCTTTCAGATACAATTTTCGCACTTGGAAACATTCCACATTCTCCAGCAGTAGTGAAAACTTGTTGAAAAGCTCTTCTATCTGGCACTCTTTTATCTGAAAAACGACGCCGCCCGGTACTCCGCGACTGCTTGAATTGCGACCTCATTGCAGAAGCCATAGACGAATATCATATCTGCATATTCACGATGCGAGAATATCACAGGCATAATGACGTATTTAGATCTAAAGTTTCTTAAATGATTATTGTCAGATAATAAAAGTTATGAACAGAAATTGACAGTGACAAAATTTGATCTTATTATTAACTGACATTACTATTGCTAAGTAACAGGAAAAACGATGAGAACACCAACCAGCAGTTGTTCTGTCCGGCAAGGCACAATTCTATTTTTTTACAATACATGCATAGTTTATGTGAATTTGATAAAAAAAATCACATGCGCCGAAACTGTTTTAAATCCAAATATCTCGAAAACGGTTGCTCGTATCCACTTTTAACAGGTATACCTTTTTGACGTAGAAATGGCAAGGAAATAATTTGTTTTGCTCAAAAATGTAATACAAGACTGTACCAAAAAGTTGTGATTGTTCGAAAAAGTAGAAAGACCTGTAGGTGGCGCCCCCTACAAGTAAGAGCAATACTAATATTAGATTCGAATTTGTCATACCAAAAAACCCCTGTATATCAATTTTCACTCCATTATTTACATTATCATAGATTTTATTTAAAAAATAGGAAAATTAAATAAAAACTTTAACACCCTGTATCTCGAGAACTAAGGCCTTGCGGACACTTATTTATATAGACTTTTATGTTTATTTTTTGGTCCTGAAGTATTGACATTTCCTCATGAATCACCCTGTATATATATATATATATATATATATATATATATATTATATATATATATATAAATATATATATATACTTTGTTTGCTACTAACACAATTATTGTCGTATTATTTTGTTGCTGCGGGGGTCCGGGTCTCAACAAAGGGCACTTAATTTAAGAAAGACTATTTGTCTTATGATAGCTTACCGTTTCCAGTACAGCTGCCTTCTGCATCCATAGAATGATATTTTCAGGCAAGTAGAGCTCCCTCAGTTGTCTGATCGTGTTGTGCATATACAAGCCCATTAGTGCTGACTATCAGCGGCATGATCTTAACTCTTTTCAGGTTCCACATGTCTTTCATTTCTCTAGCCAAAACCGTATATTTACTGACGTTTGCGACATGTTGTGGTCTAGTGGCACAGCAAAATCAATAAGCACTGCCGTTTTGTCGGTCTCATTTTACATCACCACATCCGGCGATTGTGCTCCATTACCCTGTCGCTAATTATAGGGACGTCCTAGCAGATTTTTGGTTAATTATTCTCGATCACGGCTTATGGAGCCCATTTGTGGTATGCCGTGAAATCCTGTATAATTTCTCATTTGAGACCAGGTTCTTCCTGTCCTGCTAGGTTCAGTGCCGTGTATCCACTGTTTATTTTATGTTAGCGGTATCTATGCTTGTCAATCCGCATTCTCTCCTCATATCTCCGAGTATGAATGCAGAGTACCACGTTTTGTGAGCACTTGCCGCTCCAGTCTTTGCACATTTGTTTTGGAGCAGTTGAGGAATCCAGCTGTGTAAGGAAGTAACAGTACGGTGTATATATATATATATATATATATATATATATATATATATATATATATATATATATATATATATATATATATATATATATATATTAATTATATCTTAATTTCAATTCCCACCATCCATACAAACAAAAAAGAAGTGTTGTGATCGGACTAGTTGACCGTGCCATATCTTTAACGTCACCAGAATACCGTCCTGAAGCCCTTAATAAAGTTAAAGAGACCTTGAATGCAAATCATTTCCCAGAAAAACTGATAAAAAAATTATCAAACAAAGGACGTACATATATTATAACAATCACAACGAAAACGTAAGACAAGATAATACGCAAAAAAAATATATTGCAATGCCATACACATCTCAATTATCTGAAAAATTAAAACATATCTTAGGAAAATATAACATAATTGTGTGTCATAAAGCCCAGAACCTGATAGGCTCCCTATTTACAAAATTAAAAACTAAAATTCCCAAAAATAAAAAATCCAATCTCGTATATGAAATTCCTTGTTTAAACTGCCCTATGAAATATATTGGTATGACAACCCAACTTTTAGAAAATAGAATAAAAGGGCATAAGTATACAAAGAATGCATTCACTGCATTACACAAACATGAAAAAAGCACATAACACGAATTTAATTTTGCTGAAACCAAAATCATTGATGAAAATAACCTGTATCAGAAATTAATTATCAAAGTAATGATTTACATAAAAAAAGAAAAAATGCAGTAAATGACAAACAAGACATAAAAAATGTATGTCAAATATACTACAAATTGATATTTTAGTATAGTTTTAACTTCGTCTAAGCCATTATTTTTAAAATGTAGTATATCATTGTGAATGTCTGATTCTACTCTAAGGTTTAAATTAAAAAATTGCAAAAAAATATCTTTAAATTCCTAAAAAAAACGTACTACGATAAGAACACCTTTTTACCTAAAACTGTGCCATGAGTTGTCTGGCAAACCACTAACTTGCTACCTATCATTCAAATATAAATAAATAATCAACATGTGTTTTTCGAGGTATGTAACCTTAGTTTATTAATTTTGTAATAATTATTGTCAATAGTATAAAATTTTAAATCAGTTTTAGAAAAATTGTAAATGTCATTTTATAATTAGACCACTAAATGTTTTTTAAATTAATTGTAGATAGGTAAGGAAAGCCATATATACCAAAACAAAAAAATAAATGAGCAATTTTTGAGAAAGCCTACTATGATAGGCGAAACGTCAAGTTAATCCCATTGTTTGGTTTCACAAATAAACCTGTACCCAAGAAAGAAGTCCAATTATATATATATATATATATATATATATATATATATATATATATATATATATATATATAAAGAATTATTTGGACTGAGAAGCAAAATTCTAACGCGAAGGAATCTTTAACCGTCACAATAATAATTTTTTGGGCTGCAGAAAATCCACACTTTATAAAAGAAAAAGGTTACCAGCAAAAATATAATTTTAATATATTTTGTTTGATGATGGATAAGCAATTCTCAATATACATATATGATGAAAATTTAACTTCTGTAAAATATATTGAAATTTTAAGAGAACGACCGTATATGACTTTGGATAATCTATCCCATATAGATTGAGAAATTGCTGGTATAAAATGGATGGAGCTCCCGCCCATTGTACCCACGAAGTATCCGTCGAACTGTATGATATGTTTGAAGATAGATGGATGAGACGTGAAGGACCATGGAGTTGGCCTCCGCGATCTCCAGATCATACTCCAATAGACTTTTTTCTGTGGGAATGGTTTGTAAAACACATTGACAAGTTTTAGTTCACAGAGCTTTGGTAAAAAAACACAAAATAATTAATATTTAAGAAACGGTAAGAGAAATTAAAAAAATATCCTTTACAAAAAAAACTTACGAGCGTTTCGCGAATCTAAAAATAAAATAAAGTACAGGGTGTCCCATTTAAAAATCCAAAGTTGATAGCAGTAATAGCGTATCTAAAGGCAATTGAGACAACATAAAAACTAAATATCCGTTAACAGTCGGCGATTTATTTGAATAGATTATAGAAATTTAAACTTACATTTGCTAACCGATTAACTGAATAAAAATAAATTTATTTCATATACGTGGTGTAGTAAATTGAGCGTACACCAAATTTTCCGCTGTCTCAATTTACTTTAGATGCCCTTTACCAGTAGATCTGGCAACACTGCAAAACCCGAAATAATTTTACAAAAATTAGAGCGCAGCCTCCTATCCATCGAATATGGAATACGCTGTATATAGACAGGGACAGTCTTATATAAGAAATTAAAAACACTGATGCATATAATGTAATTAAACAAGTTAACAATAAGGCTTGTTGAACTGTATGATATATTTGAAGATAGATGGATGAAACGTGAAGGACCATGGAGTTGGCCTCCGCGATCTCCAGATCATACCCCATTAGACTTTTTTCTGTGGGTGTGATTAAAAAAATGGTTTACAAAAAACATTGACGTCTGGAGACGAAAATATTGAAGTTTTAGTTTACATAACTTTGGTAAAAAAAACACAAAATAATTAATATTTAAGAAACAGCAAGAGAAATTAAAAAATATTCTTTACAAGAAAAACTGAGATTATTTCGCGAATCTAAAAATAAAATAAACTACAGGGTGCCCACTTTAAAATTCCAAAGTTTATGTCAGTTACCAGTAGATCTGGCAACGTTGCAAACGCGAAATAAGTTTTAAAAGCTAGAGCGCAGCCTCAGTAAAAATTCCTATTGTTCGTTTCGTTCTCCAGATATTTCTAAGGTATCCTCGTGCATGGAATACGCTGTATATAGACACGGACAATCTTATATATGAAATTAAAAACAGTAATGTATATAATGTAATTAAACAAGTGATGTTTCAAGGAATAATAAGAGATAAAAATGATAATATTACAGCTCACGTATTTTATAAACACTTAGTATACTAAAGGATATTTTATTTTAAATTTTGTTCACCTAGTTTGCAAAAAAAAAATCCAAGCTTTCGAGAGCGTCAAAACTGAGCACGCCTTATTATGGCATCAAAATTGGAAATCAGACCTTAAATTTGCTTATAAGGACTTACAAGTAAAAAAGGGCTAAATTGCCGCAACATCCCCATAGATTAATCTACTAATTCCTTTATACATGGGTTTTGTCCAATTACTGGGACATTATATCATAATGAGTTCTGCGTGTCATCTAAAAAAGTAAAATACAACACAATTTGTTTAACAAACAAAAATCTTTTTGGGGTTTTTCGCAACTGTATAAAAATATTTAACATTAAATTAATTGAAACAAACATTTAATAAAATTACATATCTCAACATGTAGACTAGTCTGTCTACGGAATGTTTCGATACATCATACAAACAATATTATTTAAGCAAGAATAAAAAATTATGTCATTTACCTTGTAAAGTGCGGGACACGAAAGAAAACGGGGCGGAGTCAATAGGTTTAGGAAGGTCGGCCAAGAAATCTCTTTACACCAGTGGTGTCCCGTCGTTCTTTAAATAATATGGCACTCCTTTTTGACTATACGCACTTCAGATAATTAAAAAATGTAACTATGCTTAATGAACCTTTATCTCTTTTTGTCTGTTTTCTTTCGTGCCCCGCACTTCTATATCTCTTTTGTGTTGCAAAAACAGCGGACTTTCGAATTTTAAAATGACTTAATTTTGATTTTTCTTGATCGATTTACCTATAAATATATTTTTTGTTGAGTTCTGTCATTAACGGTTCCCGGGTTTTTGCCTACGTCCATCATTATTGGACCACCCAGTATAGTGATACACGATTTACAAGTCCAGATTTTACAAGGGCAGCCAGCATCAGGTCCAGTGAACGAGATTTATTAAAATTTTAATTTATGCATTTCGACTTTGGGCTACTCGGGATGGCAAAAGTGGCCGTCTGTCTCCGTTTGTCATATTACTTTATACAGGGGCCGTCATTGTGAAGTACTATACAGGGCGTTTCCTAATTGCGTGCTGATGCTAAAGGGGGTGTTTTTATGTCCTAAAAGTCTTAACTTTTGAGATACAGGATGGTAAAGTTTAACAAGAAAACATTTTTTTCATCCCAATTCTGATGCTATTGTAGATAACTTCATGAAATTTGATACACGTCTTCCATGCATTAAGGAGCATACGGATTTATCCAGGTTAATTACATATGCACGCCAGTGGTAGAAATTTCAAAAATTGATTGTTAATAAAAAATGCCCTTTTATGCATAAAAGACGTGTATCAAATTTCACACAGTTATTTATCTATAATAGCATCAGAATTAGGATTTAAATAAATGTTTTTCTAAAACCCTGTATTTCCAAAGTTAAGACTTTTAGGTTCATATTAAACTTTTTTCTTAAAAAGGTCCAAGAATCACCCCCCTTTAACATTAGCACGCACGCAATTAGGAAACGTCCTGTATAGTACTTCACAATGACGCCCCCTGTACAAAGTAATATGACAGACGGAGACAAACTGTCATTTTTGGCATACCCGAATAGCCCAAAGTCGAACTGCATAAGTAAAAATTTTGATATCTCTCGTTCACTGGAATCAGTGCTGGCTCTCCTACTATAACTACATTGATGTGTTAATTTTGAAAAAATATGAGTTCTGTAGTTTTTCAAATATTAATTGCAACATTAGATATTTTTTGACACCCGTATTGAACAGAAAATTAATTATTTTGCTCGCCATCGGTTACTTCGAAATAATAACTCAAATTCAACGCAACGCATTTATATAGAAATAAAAACAAATGCTCGAAATTGGAAATGGAAATAGCTAGAACCTTCTAGCGGCAAATGCATGGAGACTCTAGGCACATCCCAATTACAAGTGGACCAGTGCGAAATTTACTAAATCCTCGATTAATTTTCCGTACCGCTTAGCTGGCGCACTTAATAGGTAAAGCGGCAAACTATTACAACAAATAAAATAACATAAAATTTATTTGCGTACACAAATTTTACTTTTTCGCTTGCTTAAGACTATGAACCTTTATTTTAAGGACCGCCCGGTTTTCTTTCGTGTCCCGCACTTTACAAATACTTTCATCCTATCGGGACTCATCAGTGCGCCAATCATAAGAGAGAAATATTAAATAATAGAAAAGAATAGATTTCAAAATTTTAAAATTTGTCAGTTTGTTTGACATGTAACCTAGCTATGAAAAAAATTATAGTTTGCAGCCATCTAATGTTATTTTTAAATGTGTTCAGATTATTCGTTGCGTTTAGATCGACAAACAAAAATCTTTTTTCGATTTTTCTCAACTGAATTAAAATATTTAACTTTAAATTAATTGTAGCAAATATTTAATATAGGATGAGAGTATTAGTACATTTATTATGTGACTATAAAAACGTAAGGTAAATGACATAATTTCTTATGCTTGTTTAAATAATATTGTTTCTATTATGTATCGAAACATTCCGTAGACAGACTAGTTTTTTACCGATTTTTTTTTCTAAATTAATGTCAAAATGTATTTACCCTTGTATTTTTACAAAATCTCTATCTAATTTACATTTATTACGTCTCTCCTGGAACTCTCGTCCTTAGCATTACTTATTAAAGTATCCGCGTAACTCGTTGGCTGGTGCAGCAGAATTTCATCAGAATAGCAGCGCCCTGTCTTGAGCTATAATACACTTTTTAGCTCATAGTTGCCTTGATTACCCCCCATAAATTCCTAGCAAGGACGCCTGCAATAATCCACTAAACGGGATCAGCTTTAGCAGAGATTGCATCGTTTATCGATATTTTTGTTTACTTTTAGATTTTTATGACTTTATTAAATGCTTTATCAACGGCTTAATGTCTCTACCTTGCTATTTTGCTATTGATGTTGTTAAATTAAATTAACGCACATACGACAATTTTGTAAATTTGGAGCAACAAAAACCCAGTTTCTTATAAAAATGGAAAATCTTCTTATTTAAATCCCAACATTGTTTACTAGCCGGTATATTTTCGGACCATGTACGAAAAACCAGTCACATACTCTTTACCTAATATAAAGTCCGATGTGTCAAGGTAAAAAGGGAATTCCATGGAAAATATAAGATTTAAAATCAATATAGGATGCTTATATCTCAAATTTCAATTTTCCCATAGTTCACTATTTTGTTTTTTGGAAAGTGTAACGTGGAGGACGTAAGGATTTAAAAACCACATCCTTGAAATTACTCTCAGGTTTATACAGGGTGAGCCATTTACAAATAAACTTGCGATGTTCTGACCATATATTTCCCTATGGTTTTTATGTTTGGCCTTGTAGCACTTGAACGGTTACTCCTAAGGAAATAAGGGAAATATTCAAGGAAACGCCTATATTTTCTCTAGAAACTGGCATAAAAATCGACTCGATCAGTATTAAGGATGAATTTTAAGAAACTTTTGAAATGTAGCTTGCACGAAATCTGGTTCCCATTTCCGACCCTTGGTAAAGTCGTATCGGCACCACCTGGGATAAAAACGATTAAACATATCAAAAAATCTATCTTTATTTTGCAAGACATAGATTTACATTTTTTTATCCGAAGTCGAAAATTGGGTGAAATTGAATTTCCAATAAAAAAGCACATAATTTCAATTTGATGAATTGAGACATTTTTCAAGGTGGCCTGGCACTGTCAGCTGAACTTTTGATGGGTATGTCAAATGAATTTTTAAATATATCTTTGAAGGTTAGTGATTATGTAAAAAAGTACACTGTTAAAAATTGGGTTAAATTTACATAATTTTGCCTGTAAAAATAATAAATGGGTTCTGTTATTCTACCTTAGTTAAAATCTTACTTAATTGTTATCAATGTTTTACTATTAAAATGTGTTTTTACACTATTACATGTAATTTTAATTTTAATAATGTAAGGGTATAATTACTTCGCGAATTTACTAAACATTCGTGAAAATTCATTATGCATCTAGATTTTAGTAAGAGGTTGGTGTTTCATGAGTTGTTGTAATTTTACCCGACGAGCAAAAGAAAAATAAAAGAAGAAGACATTTTAACATTCAACCTCACATTTTTATTATCCTTATTCATTGATCGTTTTGCAGTGCACAGCTATTTTTAGGTTTAAAGTATTTCTTTCAGTGCGCGTTCTAGAGTAAAAAACAACATATCCTGTAAAACTAGATGACTTCAAAAATAATCGGCGGTGATAATTGTAACATTTGAGTTCAAGTCAAGTATTTGTGTAAAAAGTAGGTAAGAATTTAGAAAACTGTTACGTGTTTATTGTAACATTAGATGCATTATTCACTACTATAAGATTTCCATTAAAAGACTTGATTTTATTAATTTTAGTTAACATCTGTTTTTGATTAATTTTATATCATAAAATAATTTTTTTAAACCTAATTGTGTGTTTTTTTTCGAATATATTTTTGTTGCCAACAGCATGTGTTTTTATGTTTGTTTAAAAGCCATCGTTATTTTAAATCTGTATATGTAGCATATTTGTTATTTAAATTTGTCACAAACGGAAAATTAGAACTGAAACCAAACATAAAGCAGCATTTTTTTAGCAATAACTTCTGCCATAAGACTGAAATGCTTACGTTATGACGCCGTTACCGATTTCTATTTGTGTCATTAAAAAAATGAACGGAGAATGAGATTTTTTAATAACATTTTAAGTTAGCGTGACTTTAATGTAAGGTTTATCATTTTTAGTTTTGCAAATCTCATCATAACATATATAAAGTAATGTTCTTTTCTAACATTTTATCTGAGAAAGTAGGTATTTTTACATAAATTCCATACAAATTTTCAGTAATATATTTAGTGTTTTTAATTAGTTTTTATAATAAATTTGAGTGAGAATTATTATTCAGTAAAAACTAACTTAATTTTATTCAAAGAAACAGTTTTGTTTTATGTACAATATTTAAAAATACCAAAAAATATACTAAAATAGTACTCCAAAAAATACGCTTTCATTTTTTACTATAAATATGACTAGAAATGTATTTTTAAGGTTTAAAAATACAAATACGTAAAATAACGTTTGTAACATGATTACAACGGTTTTTTTATGTAAAATCACTATTTCTTTCTAACAGTGCAGACATTCTGAATTGAAATCTGCAAAATGTCTTAGTGTACATTCTGGACGGTTAAAAATATAGATTTGAGATTCGCCATTAAGACCATTACCCTAACATAATTGTTAGATAGTTAAAAGTGTACGTTTTTAAAAATTAACCTGTTAATTCCAAATAATTTGTAGCCATTATTTATCACAATCGATCTAATGACGTCAAGTTCCCTTTCTAGGCAATGTGTGTCTAATGGCACAGAAAAAGCTCTATGAATCATATACCCATATTCTGAAAGTTTAAGGGTCTGCAGGATAAAGAAAACCCTTTGGTATAGTTACATCTGTAAGTGTATGAACATTTTTGTAGATTGTTTATTAACTAATATTGTTTAATTTTATTGTCTGATATAATGATTACATAAAATAACTTGTTGAAATTTGAACGATATATCTGTAAAATTATCCTAAATCTGACCGAGTCCATCACTATTTCTTTCTAACAGTAAAGGCATTCTGAATTGAAATCTGCAAAATGCCTTAGTGTACATTCTGGACGGTTAAAAATATAGATTTGAGATTCGCCATTAAGACCATTAACCTAACATATTTGTTAGATAGTTAAAAGTGTACGTTTTTAAAAATTAACCTGTTAATTCCAAATAATTTGTAGCCATTATTTGTCACAATCGATCTAATGACGTCAAGTTCCCATTCTAGGCAATGTGTGTCTAACGGCAGAAAAAGCTCTCTGAATCATATACCCATATTCTGAAAGTTTAAGGGTCCGCAGGATAAAGAAAACCCTTTGGTATAGTTACATCTGTAAAAGTGTATAAACATTTTTGTAGATTGTTTATCTGTAAATCTGACCGAGTCCATCACTATTTCTTTCTAACAGTGAAGACATTCTGAATTGAAATCTGCAAAATGCCTTAGTGTACATTCTGGACGGTTAAAAATATAGATTTGAGATTCGCCATTAAGACCATTAACCTAACATATTTGTTAGATAGTTAAAAGTGTACGTTTTTAAAAATTAACCAGTTAATTCCAAATAATTTGTAGCCATTATTTGTCAGAATCGATCTAATGACGTCAAGTTCCCATTCTAGGCAATGTGTGTCTAACGGCACAGAAAAAGCTCTATGAATCATATACCCATATTCTGAAAGTTTAAGGGTCTGTAGGATAAAGAAAACCCTTTGGTATAGTTACATCTGTAAAAGTGTATAAACATTTCTGCAGACTGTTTATTAACTAATATTGTTTAATTTGATTGTCTGATATAATGATTACATAAAATACCTTGTTGAAATTTGAACGATATATCTGTAAAATTATCATAAATCTGACCGAGTCCATCACCATTTCTTTCTAACAGTGAAGACATTCTGAATTGAAATCTGCAAAATGTCTTAGTGTACATTCTGGACGGTTAAAAATATAGATTTGAGATTCGCCATTAAGACCATTACCCTAACATATTTGTTAGATAGTTAAAAGTGTACGTTTTTAAAAATTAACCTGTTAATTCCAAATAATTTGTAGCCATTATTTATCACAATCGATCTAATGACGTCAAGTTCCCTTTCTAGGCAATGTGTGTCTAATGGCACAGAAAAAGCTCTATGAATCATATACCCATATTCTGAAAGTTTAAGGGTCTGCAGGATAAAGAAAACCCTTTGGTATAGTTACATCTGTAAAAGTGTATAAACATTTTTGTAGATTGTTTATTAACTAATATTGTTTAATTTTATTGTCTGATATAATGATTACATAAAATAACTTGTTGAAATTTGAACGATATATCTGTAAAATTATCGTAAATCTGACCGAGTTCATCACTATTTCTTTCTAACAGTGAAGACATTCTGAATTGAAATCTGCAAAATGCCTTAGTGTACATTCTGGACGGTTAAAATATAGATTTGAGATTCGCCATTAAGACCATTAACCTAACATATTTGTTAGATAGATAAAAGTGTACGTTTTTAAAAATTAACCTGTTAATTCCAAATAATTTGTAGCCATTATTTGTCAAAATCGATCTAATGACGTCAAGTTCCCATTCTAGGCAATGTGTGTCTAACGGCACAGAAAAAGCTCTATGAATCATATACCCATATTCTGAAAGTTTAAGGGTCTGTAGGATAAAGAAAACCCTTTGGTATAGTTACATCTGTAAAAGTGTATAAACATTTCTGCAGACTGTTTATTAACTAATATTGTTTAATTTGATTGTCTGATATAATGATTACATAAAATACCTTGTTGAAATTTGAACGATATATCTGTAAAATTATCATAAATCTGACCGAGTCCATCACCATTTCTTTCTAACAGTGAAGACATTCTGAATTGAAATCTGCAAAATGCCTTAGTGTACATTCTGGACGGTTAAAATATAGATTTGAGATTCGCCATTAAGACCATTAACCTAACATATTTGTTAGATAGTTAAAAGTGTACGTTTTTAAAAATTAACCTGTTAATTCCAAATAATTTGTAGCCATTATTTGTCACAATCGATCTAATGACGTCAAGTTCCCTTTCTAGGCAATGTGTGTCTAATGGCACAGAAAAAGCTCTATGAAACATATACCCATATTCTGAAAGTTTAAGGGTCTGCAGGATAAAGAAAACCCTTTGGTATAGTTACATCTGTAAAAGTGTATAAACATTTCTGAAGATTGTTTATTAACTAATATTGTTTAATTTTATTGTCTGATACAATGATTACATAAAATAACTTGTTGAAATTTGAACGATATATCTGTAAAATTATCGTAAATCTGACCGAGTCCATCACTATTTCTTTCTAACAGTGAAGACATTCTGAATTGAAATCTGCAAAATGCCTTAGTGTACATTCTGGACGATTAAAATATAGATTTGAGATTCGCCATTAAGACCATTAACCTAACATATTTGTTAGATAGTTAAAAGTGTATGTTTTTAAAAATCAACCTGTTAATTCCAAATAATTTGTAGCCATTATTTGTCACAATCGATCTAATGACGTCAAGTTCCCTTTCTAGGCAATGTGTGTCTAATGGCACAGAAAAAGCTCTATGAATCATATACACATATTCTGAAAGTTTAAGGGTCTGCAGGATAAAGAAAACCCTTTGGTATAGTTACATCTGTAAAAGTGTATAAACATTTCTGTAGATTGTTTATTAACTAATATTGTTTAATTTTATTGTCTGATATAATGATTACATAAAATAACTTGTTGAAATTTGAACGATATATCTGTAAAATTGTCGTAAACCTGACCGAGTCCATGTTAACATATCGAAAACACGGCACAGAGATGCTGTTTGCGGTCAAGCCAAGCCAGTGGGGCCGGCCCGAAAACCGCGGCTTTATTTATTTGACGGTTGTTAGAGCTGTCCACTTTATTTCGAGGATCATGCTGGGCGAGACTGAGCGCCAGGGCCAGAGATGTTTTTTTTTCGAAGTTACATATTTAAAGCTAACACATTTGGTTAAGCGATATGATAATCAGAATACTAGGGAAAACACTAAGCCGACTATTAGTTTATGACGAACTAATCAGCTAAAAAAAATAAGTAAATTTCCAAATCATGGTTCTTGGGGATTAGACCGAGTCAAAATGGAATCACTTTCCGACGTTTCGCCTTCGATTGCACGACGCACCCTCAGGGATCTTTACTTCTCGAGATCAGAACACTGAATGAGTTCGGAGAGACCCAGGCAGGCGGTGTCTACCGAACCAACATAAAATGTCGGTTTTAGCATCTCAATTCATTGAGCTTTCTGCCCGTTCTATCAGTTTGCGGTGTAGTTAAAAACTACTTACCAGATTTACTTATTAATTATTAAAAAAAATCAATTTGGGAAACTGTTTCTTAGATTAATTGCAGAATTTGGAGTTTCATTAAATATGATAAAAAACTGGTTAAATTGTGGTATGAATTTAAAATGGCAAAACAAAATGGTGGTCAAATGAATTCTCTAAAACCCATTTTTCCAAAAAAATATATAAACTGTTTTGAATGTGACTCAATCTTTTCAGAAAATATCAAAAATAAAATCGCCGATGTATCACATTTTGTGAAATAACCGCAACATCCCCATTATTGTTTCCTCGTTCTGGTTCCATCCCCCCGACACTGCACAAAAGTTCAATTATACGAAAGGGGAAAATACGAGCGTAGCGCAATTTATCCCCCGATCCCTGAACGTTCCTACGTGGCCGGTTAAGCGAATCTAAAATCTTTATTGCGATAGAAAACAAACCAGTTTTACCGAATTCAAAGCCTTTCTAAGAAGTATTTGTCTTCTATTTCGAAAGGCACACAGCAACGTTTTTGTTTTTAATTTTTATATTTTATTTTTTAAAGACTTTAAATTCATTTGCAATACTTTTAGTACAAACAATAGTACAGATATCATCAAAGTCTGAGAATTTAGTACGGAAGCGTTCACAGCTTTGTTCATTTAAGAAATCATTGTTTTTGGGATTAGACCGTGTCAAATTGGAATTACCATCCGACGTTTCGCCTTCGATTGCACAAAGCATCTTCAGGGATTTTTACTCGCCGAACCGTGACTCTGTGTTAAGATCGGTTTCCACGTGTGATGTAGACCGTAACCCGTATCTCTATTGAAATTGTTTGTATGTTTAAATATTTCAATAGATTCTCTAACTTTTCGTTTATAAAAACCTGGAACAGATGCTAAAACCTTGGTTTCCTTTACATTTTCTAACATGTCTACCTTTAAAGGATTCCCAATTGAAATGTTATGGTTTACCAATATGATGGAAGGCGGTAAATAAGTAAGATATGTTAGTCACCAGATGCAAAACACTCACCTAATATCGACCCAATAATATCTCTTAATGATGACTATTGCTAGCTCTAGTCGGGTAGGTTCGGATTCTTCTTTCTCGTTACTCTACCTATACTTCCATATCACAATCTCTTACTTTAGGTGTAATATTTAAGTTGAGCGCCACCAAATTTTAATTTAAGTTAAATGAAACTTGGAAAAAAAAAAGTTGCATTGAATCTAACCTCTATCAATAGGTAAAGACTTAACTTTATCAATTGAAAACCAACACGTTGGAAACAAATGACTTCTATTGTTTAATTCACAATATATTCGGTGACTTATCCCCAAGAAAAAAAAAGAAAATGTACTGAGCAAATAAAAAATGATTGGTAACTTAATTCCATCCACCAGGGAGCTTAATAGCATCCCAACAAGAAGTGAAGAAATTAAGTTTTCCCTAACAAGAGATTAAATTTATTGTAAAGTTACACTAACTGAAATCCCAACTAAATTATTTGATGTCATCATCATCATCATCAATGGCTTTACAACTCTTCGTGGGTCTTGGCCGCATTTACTATTGCCCTCCATTCCTATCGATCCTGTGCCACTATATCCCATTGTCCTACGCTCATCCTTTCTAGGTCTTCTCTGACAGCATCTTTCCATCCTTTTCTAGGTCGGCCTACGGATCTTCTGCCATCCGGTCTTTCCCAAAACACATTGTTTATAAGGCGGTCATTTCCGTTCCTTACCGCATGTACAGCCTAGCGTAATCGGTTGGCCTTGATGAAACGGACTATATTTTCTTTGCCAAACAGTAGCTCTAGTTCTTGGTTGTACCGTCGCACAGTGTCATTTTAGCGGAAAAAAATCCAAATTTTAACTTTAAAATTAAAAAGTATTTATATTTGCAAATGATCAAAAACAGATTATAAAAGTATATCATGCCCAATGTATTTAAGGTAAGTTGCTAAAAACTTTGAAGTAAGCCATGGAAAATGGGAAACAGCTGATGGTTACTCGAAGCTGTCAATACAAGTTAAGTCTGACGCATCAGTTTCTTTTGGTATAAGCGTACGTTTAAGTAAAAAATTGTGATTATAAATTATGGAAGAAATAAGCAGAGGTACGTAGTTAATGATTTAAGCTAATAAGAAAGAAATTTAAGCATGTATTAACGCAAAGTTTGTCGAATTTCCAAATCTTTATTTTTTTTTTTGAATTTTCAATTTTAATCGAGATTTAAAAAAATACACCAAAAACCATATTTCCAGTTTTTGCATTATTCAATACTTCAATATGTCTAGTTTATAACTGTTATAATTTTTTTTGCGACTTTTTGCGATTCTAGCCAATATGATATTTTTTAGAAAGTCCAGTAACCATAAAAAATGGGGATCTTTCAGAGGTTTGGTTACGAGCTCGGAATGGCGATAAAGAAAAAGCAGTTGTCGAAAAAGTAAACGTGTATTTTGGTGATAATAAAGAAAATACACCATCTAGAGATGCATTGGAACAAATGACAAAATATTTTTGTTTAAAAATTAAGACTTTTTTCAAAAACTGCCATCGAAATATTAAATACTTTAAAAAGACACATGAGAATTGGTTAAATAAGGCAATTATTTTTCCAGTTAGTAAAAATGCTGAAAAAAAAGTGGTAAGTTTCTTAAAATAAAATGTGCCTTCAAAAATAATGTCACTTTTTTATTTTTTTTAAGAATCAATATCAATGTTATTACGCAACGTTGTACTCTACAAACTAAAAGATAGGAATAATGGCATAAATGTGGTCTTTATCATTGAGCTAGAAGTCAAGTTGGAAAATAGGGAGGCGACATTATTTCTGGAGGCTACTGTAATTTGTATATACCGGGTTATTTTGAATTTTATTTCTTATTTTGTCAATACGTCAAAAAACCTAAATTTTTTAAACCTAAATTTTTTGAGGATTTTTTTTTGGTTTTTGTAGGGTCTTAAAAGAGGCAGACCTAGGAAACGTTTTGAGAATTTGGGCCCAAAAGCCAAAAAAATTAGAATAAAGCAAAAGTCACTGGTATGTCAAATGAAGAACTTCTTCATGTAGTAAGTGAGTCCGAGAAACTTTTACCAAGCCAAGAACCAAGGATTATGTCCCCAGAAAAGGCTCTTACGCTCTCTTTGGATTTAGATTTATCAGTCAGAAAATATAGAATTTTGAGATCTTCAATTAATGCAGTTCATAAGGGCTGTGTGCCGAGCGAAACCGTCATAAATAATTTAAAAAACACATATTTGCCAAAAAATATAAAAGTGACCGAAGTTTCTGCAGAAGTAGATCTACAAGAAATTCTAGACAAAACAGTAAAAAGTCTATTAAACATTATAAACCTTTCGGAAATAAGTAATGATGACAAATTTAATTTAAAATTAGTGTGCAAGTGGGGGTTTGACGGCAGCTCGGGGCACAGCCCTTTCAAACAGAAATTTTCTGAACAAAGTTCCACAACTTATAAATCTATTTTTTTTATTGCATTTTCACCAATTAGAGTCCTTTTGAATGGCAAACCGATTTGGAGAAATCCACGTCCTTCCTCCACAAGGTTCTGCAGACCTATCAAATTTGTATTTACGAAAGAAACTGCAGAACTTGTACGGAAGGAAGAGCGTAAAATGAAAGAACTCATATCTAATCTTAATCCTTATAAATATTTTATTTATGACAAAGAGGTTATCGTCACCTATGAAATGTTATTGACCATGTTAGATGGCAGTATAGGTAACATTTTATCAGGTACTAATGCAACTGCACGTTGCTTTATATGTGGTGCAGGTCCAAAAGAAATGAATCAAAGCGCAGTATTGCAGAGATCATTTAATGATTCCACCCTTCGATTTGGTTTGTCCACCTTACATTGCTAAATACGTTTTTTTGAATGTGTTATTCATATTGGTTACAGGTTGCCTATATCGACATTGCAAATTAAGGGAACCGAGAATAAAGAAATTGTGAATCAAAACAAAAAACGTATCCAGCATGAATTTAAAACTCAAATGGCTTTATTGGTGGACAAACCAAAGCAAGGATTTGGATCAACCAATGATGGCAATACTGCGCAGAGATTCTTTTTGAAGCCTGAAAAGAGTTCTGAAATAACAGGGGTAGACTTAAATTTAATTAAAAATTTTTCTATTATCCTGAGAGTTCTATCTAGCGGCCAAAAAATTAATGTTAGCGAATTTGAGCGTTTATTAAACGAGACCAGAGAACTTTATATACACTTGTACAGTTGGTACTATATGCCAAGCAGTGTGCATAAAGTTCTCGTGCATGGAATTTCGGTAATCCAATTTTTTGAATTCCCCATAGGCGAGCTTTCTGAGGAAGCCTTAGAAGCTCGCCATAAAGAAATCAAAAAGTTGAGATTAACAAGAACAAGAAAAACCTCAAGGATTGATACAAACAAAGATTTGATGAATCATTTTTTGATTTCATCGGATCCACAACTATCTACACACAGAAAAGTTACCACTAATAATCGTGGTAACATTGATGACGATATAAAGAAATTTTTAATAGTTGAATAAACTATCTATTTTAAAAGGTATTTAAATTAGGTACCTAGTCATTTTAAAGGTCTCTAAGTTGCCTCATTTCTATTGTAAAACATATGTAAGTTTCTTGTTATTGTTATAATAATTATAAAATATTCTTTAGAGTTATTACTATTTATATATATATATATATATATATATATATTATATATATATATATATATTTCATATTAATATGTATAATGTATATTATACATTCTTGTTAATCAATTGTTAATTTTTCGTTTCGGATATGCAAATAAAATATTTACCTGATTTGAGCTATTCCTATGTTACCTAATTAATTTATAGTTGCTAACCACCCTGTACAAACATTAAATCTATCAAAAAAATAATAAATTTAAAATAGTTAATAAATATATAAAGAACAATACATTTTAAAAAGTACTTTTAATGATTCTTAGGATTTTGAAACATTTAAAAGCACAATTAATGCATTACTTTCATAGACATAGGCACAAATAAGCAAAATAAAACTTTTATTGATTTAGTAGCTTCACTTATGATCAATAATATTTTTATTCAAAATAATAAATTTTGAAAAAAGTAACCATATTGATTTTTTCAAATTTGATTTTAGCCCCAGCCTCCCCTATTGGCATAGGGGATTTTTTAAAATTGGATTAACAATGTTATTTATGTCCTAAATAAATGTGCATAAGTAAGAAATATTAATTTTAAATATTTTGTAAAAATATGATTTTTTTCCAAAAATGGCCCTATTTTTGACACTGTGCGTCGTCGCCATTCGTTTGTGTTTTGATCTGTACATGGGCCATAGATAATTCGCAGTATTTTGCGTTCCCACACTAACAACTTGTCTATTTCCTTTTTGTTTAATGTCCATGTCTCACTTCCATAGGTGGTTACTGGTCGTATTATTGTTCTATATAACTTGACTTTTGTTCTTCTACTAAGGAGCTTCGACCTAATGAGATGCTGAATTGAGAAGGATGCTCTATTTCCCGCAAGTATTCTTGCCGCAACATCTTTTTCTACCTTGTTGTCATTTGTGATGATTGTTCCTAGATATTTGAATTCTTTGACAACCTCGAAGTTGTGGTCATTGATCGGGACATTCTGCCTTATTCTTTGCCGAACATTTATATGATATTTTTTGAAACAACCATATATTTTGTTTTGTCCACGTTTATTTGTAGACCCATAATTTATGCTGAGTTTTCAAATTATGAGAATATATCTTTTACTTCAATTGTTAACTTTATTATTTATATATTATTTATTATTATTTGATGTGGGGTACGTAAATACAAAACCCAGAAGCTTATTCTTTATCTATACCAGTCCAGATTAATAACATTAGGATTATACAGTATAGACAAGAATTAGATCTAATAATCAGTTTAGCAGAATCCCAATAAGTGTCTTCCCCCCTCCTTAAATGATTGAAGTTTAATTCTAGTTAAAACAAATAATTATGTTACAAACGATAATGGTTAGGGTTAAGTATTGAAAAAAAAATTGATTAGCCACACGCTGAGTGGCAGCTCAATAAATATCTATAAAATGTCTATTACATAGATTTGAATGTCCTAGATATTACCAATAAAACTGCAGCAATTAGGCAGCGCCACGAAGCCGACTGCGTTTCACCTTACAGAAATTCTGCACAGTATGCTATATACTAGACAAGGTGACACCAGTAAATAAATTAATATGCATAAACGGTTTAATCAACAGAAATAGTAATATGTAAAGTACATATTTAAGACTATATTATGTTCCTTCAGAGTACCAAAAAAATGAGTTTGTCAACTATAGGCTGGTAAACGTTAAACTGGTTGATGTGAATAACACTAGGTAGCGTATGACCCTTGCAGAACAAATATTAATCCTAAGAAAAGTACAATCTATATGTTAAGTTTTCAAATATTATAATACTACTTAGCTGAATACTCTATTCCCTAGTGTAGGCTGTAAAAGGTGGTAAGGCAGGTAACATCCAAGTGTTCCTCAGTGACCACTATGTCCTACAGCTCCGCTACGTAGACCGTATCCAAGACATCATGTCAAAGATATTTATTACAATAATAGACTTTCTAACGCCAAAAATGTAGCTAAAGAAACCTGGTCTATCGTAAATGATTTAAGAAACAAAACTCCTTTATCCAGCACTATCCTTACCTCTCCTGAGGACCTAAACAATTATTTTGTAAATGTAGCCAAAGATTTGACTAAATCCGTATCTCAATCTAATGACCCAATTTCATATCTCTCTAATCATAGGGTAAACCTGCACAGTTTCTTCTTTTCACCAGTAGTTTTATCAGAACTTCGTAGTACAATTAATGATATCAAAAATAAATCTTCTTCGGGAACTGATGGGCTTACTTTAAAAATGTATTCAAGTCTGCCGGAATGCACACTAGAGCATCTGACTACTTTGATAAATATGTCTTTCCAAAATGGTACTTTTCCAAGCTGCCTTAAAACTGCAATAATCATACCTCTTCACAAAGGAGGTGTTTCAGAAGAAGCTTCGAACTATCGCCCAATTGCACTTCTCTCTACGCTATTTAAGATCATCGAAAGACTGGTTAAAAAAAGGCTTTTATCATTTCTGTCTAGATATGAAATACTTACAAAACATCAATTTGGATTTTTAAGTAACAAATGCACAAGCGATGCCATGTTTTCCCTTCTTAATAGAGTTTACTCCAGCCTAAACAACCATCACGCTACGGCAACAATTTTCTGCGATTTTTCCAAAGCTTTCGATTGTGTGAATCATAATATATTAACTAACAAGCTGCAGTACTATGGATTTAGAGGGGCTCCTCTCAATTGGTTTAAGTCATATCTTAGCAACAGAAATCAAGTTGTGAAAGTTGACAACAGGATGTCTTCTTGTAGGCCAATGGAATGTGGAGTGCCTCAAGGCTCGGTACTAGGCCCTATCTTGTTTCTTCTGTTCATAAACGACATGGCTAATTTAAACATTAGTGGAAAAATATGTCTCTTTGCGGACGATACCAGCTTTACGTGGAGCCACCCAGATGTCACGGACCTACATAGGATTGTATCTAATGACCTAATCACCATTAAATCCTGGTGCGAGTTTAATCTCCTATGTTTGAACATCTCTAAAACGAAAGTCTTGTCTTATAAAAACACGCTGCAACCTTTTGACCTTAATGGCACCACTATTGATGTCGTAAACTCTGTAAAATTTCTAGGGCTTCTTGTAGATGATTCTTTAAAATGGGATCCACATATCGACGCTTTATCAAGGAAGTTGGGTTCTGCTTGCTTTGCGTTAAGATCTGTTTCCGAGGAGCTCAGCTTTTCTACCTCTAGAACTGTTTATTTTGCTCTTGTTGAGTCGCACCTCAGATATGCAATTTGATCGAATTTTTATACTACAAAAAAGAGCTGTTCGTTACCTACTGAGACTTAACAGTAGAACTCACTGCCGAGATTTCTTTAAAAGATATAAAATACTAACCCTTCCTTGCTTATTCATTTTGGAATCGGTTTGCTTAATTCGTAAGCACGCACCTGCTCTATTAGAGAGACCTTCTCACAACTACCCTCTCAGAAATACTGAGCACGATCTCTATCTTCCAACCCCACACTCAGAGTTAATTAAAAGATCAGTAATCTACAATGCAAAAAAAATGCATAATCACCTGCCATTTAACATCAAATCCATAATATCTCTGACTTCATTTCGCAAGGCTTTGAAATCATTCTTACTGGAAAGAGCCTTCTACACCGTGAACGAGTTTTACAACACATAATTTTATCCTTTTGAACCCCTAGTGTGATAGTTGTCATTACCAACCATTTTTACCGAATTTTGTATATGTATTTTTTTAATTGTTTCGTACTTTTTTATTTTTTACTTTGCTTTTTTATTTTTTTACATTATATTTATGAAAATGTTTATAACATAGTACGACTGACAAAGTACATTTCTAATGTACTTCTTTTAGGATTCTATAATATTAATATTCTAAATTCTTGATTTAAATATTATTTTTCTATAATATTTATGATGTGTTTTTGTTTTGTTTTGTTTGCTAATTTTGATGTTTGTAAACTATTTTTTTACAACAGCTTTGTCCACAAAATTGTAAAATTTTTTTGACAATAAAGCATTTATTTATTTATTTATTTATTTATTCCATCAAAAGAAAAGTTCCAAATTCCATAAATAACTAGCAGTTAGGAAACCATACCAAAACCTTGCTAATGGTTTGTCCTTAAAGTTCCAAAATAATCCCAAATGAACTTCAAAGGTTCAACCTTATACAAAAACCCTGAAACAAGAATTGCCCAATGTAGAAAAATCTCTACAACAAAGTTTGGAATATAATTCCAGACAGGCAAAACAGCACACAATATATACGAGAATATAATACAAAATTCTTACCCCATTGTAGTTACGAGGGTACCAAAAAAATTGCTTGATAAGCACCAATGTTAAGATGACCGATGTTAGTAGCACGTGGAAGTAATTAAGATAAAATCGCCATGTAGGCCGTAAAGTTGTAACCCAAAATTTACTAAACCATAATATTCAACTTTACTCCCATTTGGGATGGAATTTAGTTAATAATCAAAAAAAAATTCAGAACATCCGACACTTCCGTCGTTTATGAGACTTGGTGCTAAAAAGAAAGATCTTCTCCTTAGCCCTTCTCACGTACACAAAATGGCTTCCATCGCACAATATTACCAAACACTGTAAATCTACATATCCTTTTCTACATTCCAAAACATTATTAGCAAAAAACAACTTTTCTCAGTATCAACAAAATAAGGTTGGTACACTAAATCCCCTAAACTAAATATTAGCTTGTCAAATTCCAGTTCGGTTTATAAGAAAAATAGCCTTTATATCCATGAGTATTGGAAAAAGATGAAAATATATTATTACTCCTCAACTAATCCAAGCTACCCTGAATTTTGCCCAACCAAAGAATAACCATCTAAATTAGTAATATTAGCTCGCCGATTTGACGTATCAACGACTTGTAATAAGAAAGAAAAAGAGAGAGACAATACTTCCACTTCTATGCTTATTTCGACTGCGTTATTCTATCGATTGAAAGCATGTGGTTTTGAACTGACCTATCATAACCCCCTGTAAAAATCTGAAAACTGATAAACGATAACAAAGCAAATCTTTGTAGATTTCGAAATATATAATATATTAAACAAACAAAAACAAAATGTGATATGCTATTTGACATGTAAACAACAAAATTCTTCTGAACTAACTGATATAAACAAATGGAATCTTAGAATATTAACGCAAAAAAACTATATATAAAACAGGCTGATTTTTGAATTAGATTATCTTATCAGAAACATATGTCACTTAGATTTTACCTTCATTTGTTTGTCTTATATGATTGTTGATCCAGTCTTTGAGTCACAGCATATTAGAAATGTTAATTCCTATTAATTGGAATATATATAAAACAGTAATTATATGATAATTCAGGACAATATGAAAGTATATTACATTGGCTCTATCAAAAATAAAGTAAATTCACATAAGGTTCTAATTTTGTACTTTTGCTTCCGGCTATTTGTGACAAGAAATTTCTGAAACTAGCATTATTTCTGTAACTTAGGTATCAATGTTAAATATAAGACTGAATATAGTATAAAAGTGTGTTTTTAATTATAAATTAGGTTAACATGACTTAGATATCACAAATGATATAATACTAAAAAAATGAAAAAGTGTCAATTGAAGATTTATTTTACATATATGACAAATCTAACTGTAACAATTTATGAAATGGCCAGTGTTATGCTGGTGTTCAGCTACAGCAGATTGAACAATTTGTTTCTTTTTAATACATACAAATGTTCCTGTCAACGATTCAATATCCATTATATCAGACATATTAAGGCCTTCCCGCTTAAGAATATCAAACCTAAGCGGCATAAACCGTGGACCACGAAAGGAATACGAATTTCTGCTAAAAATATGCGCTCGCTCTCATATATAAAAAAATTCACCGACTCCTTTCTTATTCTCGACTATATCTCTAATTATAGGAGGATCTACACTACTCTTATTAAGTCAGCAAAAAAATTACACTACCGAAAACGTCTAACAAACTCTAATAACGTTTCAAAAGAAACCTGGTCCATCATCAATAACCTCAGAAACAAATCAAACCCTGTGACTCAGATCTTGCCAGGGGCTAATGATCTAAATGATTATTTTATTAATGTAAGCAAAAATGTTACCTCTAGTATCTCGCCAAGTTTGGACCCTCTTTCGTTTCTCCCTCCTTCAAAAAATTTAGCTGATAGCTTTTTCTTAAGTCCCGTTAGCAACACTGAACTATTGAAGGTAATACATAATATCAAAAGTAAATCTTCGTGTAGCACTGATGGCCTATCAATTAGAATATTCCTGAACTTGCCACTCCCAGTCATAGAGGCCCTTACAACATTAATAAATGAGTCCTTTATAAAAGGTGTATTCCCTGATTGCCTTAAAACAGCTATAATTATTCCACTTCATAAAGGCGGCGAAAAAACTAACTCTTGCAATTATCGCCCAATTGCACTACTACCAGTGCTATCAAAAATCATCGAAAGGCTACTGACGAACCGTCTTATGCCATTTCTCCTGAAACATCAGATAATATCCCCGGAGCAGTTCGGATTTCTACCCAACAAGTGCACCAGTGACGCCATGTTCACGTTGCTTAGAGGCGTCTACTTATCTCTCAATAACAACCACCCAACTGCCTCAGTTTTTTGTGACTATGCGAAAGCCTTTGATTGTGTTAGTCATGAAATTCTGATAAACAAACTAAATTTTTATGGAATTCGTGGTACTTCTTTAAATTGGTTCAAATCTTATCTTGGAAAAAGGCAACAACTTGTAAGGGCTAATGGTTCCGATTCTGATTGTAAGTTGATTACAAGTGGAGTCCCTCAAGGTTCAGTCTTGGGACCTATTCTTTTTTTGTTATACATTAATGATATCACGAACCTTAAAATTAATGGAAGAATCTCCCTTTTTGCTGATGACACAAGCATAACATGGAGTGATTTTGATACAACGTCTTTACACTCTAGTATCTCCAAAGACTTGGTTATAATTAAGGCTTGGTCCGATTCCAATATGCTTTGTTTTAACGTCGATAAAACGGTGGCGTTATCTTATAAGGGAACTTTACAACCACTTCAGGTACATAACAGCAATATTGAATACGTAGAGTCGGTTAAATTCCTGGGTTTAAATATAAATAGCAACCTAAAATGGTCTAATCATATTGACACCTTAACTAAAAAACTTTCTACCGCCTGCTTCGCCATTCGATCAGTTTCAAAAGAACTAGACGTTCCTTCTGCCAGACTTACTTATTTCTCTTTATTTGAATCCCACCTCCGCTATGGCCTTCCCTTTTGGGGCTGCTGTACCACCGAGCAATTTCGTAGTATTTTTATGCTTCAAAAGAGAGCCATTCGTTATTTGTTTGGTCTAAATAATAGAGCTCACTGCCAATACTATTTCAAAAAACATGAAATATTAACAATTCCTGCATTATTTATTTTGGAAATGGTATGTTTGCTGAGAAAACATATAAACACCCTCCCAGAAAGGCCACAACATGTATACCCTACCAGAAACTCTAGGCATGATATTTATCTTCCCATTCCTTCCACAGAATTAATAAAAAAATCAATTATTTACAACGCCATAAAACTTTACAACAATCTGCCAGTACATTTAAAATCTATCCCTATGCTTGCACAATTTCGAAAAAACACCAAAGCATACCTCATTGAGAGACCATTTTACAGCGTTAATGATTTTTTTTTTCAGTGAGTAATTCTCTTTAAATTGTCACTAAACTCGCTTGTTTACTTAAATCTTTTGTGAGTCATGTCCTAACTCGTAGCATAGAATTTGGAAATCATTATATAGGGAAAAGAACTGTCGAACATTCACTTAAAACTTAATTATTTTTGTTAGGTATTGGATTAAAAACAATTTAATTCTTTTTGTATACTACATTCTACACTAGTTCAATATACCTTCTGTTTAACATCACAATTATTTGTATAACTATAATAACATAGAGTTTAAGGTCGCATAGTTGCAATTTTGATTTCAATGTCATCGAAATTATTCACCTCGTACATGTGTGTTTGTTTACTTTTATAAGGTTATCATGATTCATTTACTGTTTGCAATGTTATGTTATATTCTAACGTGTGTTTTACGATTTGGTAAATTGATAATTTACATTTTAAAAATAAAAGCACTGACCTGTCGAAATTATTATCGATTAATGTTTTGATATGTCTTATTTATAGGTATATTTTGCTTTGTCCATAAAATTGTAAAATTTTTCTGCGGCAATAAAGCATACTTTTGTTTGTTTGTTTGTTTATTCGATCATAATAATCTTGATAAGAACTTAATAGACCTAGTGGAAGCATGTCTTACACAACTTATTTTATTTTTTAAGGAAAATCAAGGGATTAAGGGATAAATATCTTTTATTGAAATACCACTTCCGGATCGACTATTACCATCATTTGTACACAGACGCCAACTTGATAACACGATAACAAATCTCTAAATTTGAAAGAATAACAGATATTTTACTAAATGCACAAATTGACAAACATAAAAATATAAAATTAGTTAAACATTATTAGATGCAGGCCTGTATTCAGGTAGCCATAGGGTTTTATGGCTAAGGGTACCAGGTACATTTTATTGCAGCCAAGAAATCAACAAATAATTCTAAAACGGACTTTAATAGAAAACGTCACTTCAACTCAAATTCGTTTAATACGAAATACATTTCCAAGTTTCCTTCAAATCCGATAAGGTCGGAGTTAATGTTTTTGTCAACACGCCACACTCACTATTTCAACTCTTAATTGGATAACGGCAGAGAAGATTCTTTCCCATTTGACATTTTTCTGGTTGCCATTAAGAAAAACTCAATTGGAAAAGTTGGGTAATAATTTTGCGCGAACTTTTCCCCAAACCAATAAAAACGAATAAAAACAAAATCTCGGCAAAGTTTACTCACGAATGTGGCTTTAATCGATATTTAACCCTCCAATAAGTTGAAAATAATTCTCGGTCAATAACATCAGGATGGATTTTGATATTTAATTTAGTGGACCGATTTACTTTGAAGGGTTTACAAATACAAGCACCAGGCTGTTTTTGGCTTCTGAAGGCATTCCTATAGATTATAGAACCCTACACAAGATATATTTCGATTTTCATGCTGCTTACGGATTTAACGCAGCAGAAGTAGAAGCGGATCTTGCAGCCTATGGATCCTATATATCTTCGGAGAGATCGATTCATCTTCAGAGGACCAGAGAATGCCATAAAAATTATTTTACCAGCAATTCTCCCAAAAAAAATGTTTAGAAAACACGACGTGTCCTGAGGAACTAGATTCCTCAAAACTTCCTGTTGTTACTAGTCTTAATATGGTTCTAATTAATATTGCTTCTCTAAGAAATAAAACTGACGAGTTGTACCTATTTCTGGAAGAATTGGAGTTCCCCCAACTTGTTGCAATTACTGAGCACTGGCTGAATCTAAACGAACCCTTTTATATTGAGAGGTATACCACAGTAGCTAGATATGACAGAAAAAACTCAGCTCATGGGGGAACACTGATTCTATCCCTAAATGGAGATTTCATGTCGGTATCTAAATATGATCATTTGTTAGCGGATAGCTCTTTTGAATTCTCTATAGTATATAATCAAAACCTTGATCTTTATGTAATTTGTATTTATAGATCACCAAACTCTGATGTACAATCATTTTTAAATAGCCTGGTAAGTTTGCTAGACAGCCTACCGATTAAAGGTAAAAAAATTCTATGCGGAGACTTTAATATTGACTATGCTACTGTTTGTGCCATCCAGAAATATCTAATTTCTATATTCGACTCTTTCGGTCTTTCAATGCATGTATCCTCGCCAACTAGAATTTCAAAAAACTCTTCTTCTATCATCGATTACATGGCGTCTGATTTTTCTCCATCAGAGGTGCAATCACAGGTCTATAACTCAGGTCTTTCCGATCACGAGGCGGTAATTTCCAGGTTTAGTTTACCTATTAGGCCCTTACCAAGATCTCGCCATCGGGGCAGAATTTTCTCGGCCGCAAATTTCTCAGTATTTCATAATATTTGCTTTAACACCAATTGGAATTTTGAATCTGATAATGTCAACACAAACTTCAGAACTTTTTTAAATAAAACTTTAAGTGCTTTTAACAAGGCCTTCCCGCTTAAGAATATCAAACCTAAGCGGCATAAACCGTGGACCACGAAAGGAATACGAATTTCTGCTAAAAATATGCGCTCGCTCTCTTATATAAAAAAATTCACCGACTCCTTTCTTATTCTCGACTATATCTCTAATTATAGGAGGATCTACACTACTCTTATTAAGTCAGCAAAAAAATTACACTACCGAAAACGTCTAACAAACTCTAATAACGTTTCAAAAGAAACCTGGTCCATCATCAATAACCTCAGAAACAAATCAAACCCTGTGACTCAGATCTTGCCAGGGGCTAATGATCTAAATGATTATTTTATTAATGTAAGCAAAAATGTTACCTCTAGTATCTCGCCAAGTTTGGACCCTCTTTCGTTTCTCCCTCCTTCAAAAAATTTAGCTGATAGCTTTTTCTTAAGTCCCGTTAGCAACACTGAACTATTGAAGGTAATACATAATATCAAAAGTAAATCTTCGTGTAGCACTGATGGCCTATCAATTAGAATATTCCTGAACTTGCCACTCCCAGTCATAGAGGCCCTTACAACATTAATAAATGAGTCCTTTATAAAAGGTGTATTCCCTGATTGCCTTAAAACAGCTATAATTATTCCACTTCATAAAGGCGGCGAAAAAACTAACTCTTGCAATTATCGCCCAATTGCACTACTACCAGTGCTATCAAAAATCATCGAAAGGCTACTGAAGAACCGTCTTATGCCATTTCTCCTGAAACATCAGATAATATCCCCGGAGCAGTTCGGATTTCTACCCAACAAGTGCACCAGTGACGCCATGTTCACGTTGCTTAGAGGCGTCTACTCATCTCTCAATAACAACCACCCAACTGCCTCAGTTTTTTGTGACTATGCGAAAGCCTTTGATTGTGTTAGTCATGAAATTCTGATAAACAAACTACATTTTTATGGAATTCGTGGTACTTCTTTAAATTGGTTCAAATCTTATCTTGGAAAAAGGCAACAACTTGTAAGGGCTAATGGTTCCGATTCTGATTGTAAGTTGATTACAAGTGGAGTTCCTCAAGGTTCAGTCTTGGGACCTATTCTTTTTTTGTTATACATTAATGATATCACGAACCTTAAAATTAATGGAAGAATCTCCCTTTTTGCTGATGACACAAGCATAACATGGAGTGATTTTGATACAACGTCTTTACACTCTAGTATCTCCAAAGACTTGGTTATAATTAAGGCTTGGTCCGATTCCAATATGCTTTGTTTTAACGTCGATAAAACGGTGGCGTTATCTTATAAGGGAACTTTACAACCACTTCAGGTACATAACAGCAATATTGAATACGTAGAGTCGGTTAAATTCCTGGGTTTAAATATAAATAGCAACCTAAAATGGTCTAATCATATTGACACCTTAACTAAAAAACTTTCTACCGCCTGCTTCGCCATTCGATCAGTTTCAAAAGAACTAGACGTTCCTTCTGCCAGACTTACTTATTTCTCTTTATTTGAATCCCACCTCCGCTATGGCCTTCCCTTTTGGGGCTGCTGTACCACCGAGCAATTTCGTAGTATTTTTATGCTTCAAAAGAGAGCCATTCGTTATTTGTTTGGTCTAAATAATAGAGCTCACTGCCAATACTATTTCAAAAAACATGAAATATTAACACTTCCTGCATTATTTATTTTGGAAACGGTATGTTTGCTGAGAAAACATATAAACACCCTCCCAGAAAGGCCACAACATGTATACCCTACCAGAAACTCTAGGCATGATATTTATCTTCCCATTCCTTCCACAGAATTAATAAAAAAATCAATTATTTACAACGCCATAAAACTTTACAACAATCTGCCAGTACATTTAAAATCTATCCCTATGCTTGCACAATTTCGAAAAAACACCAAAGCATACCTCATTGAGAGACCATTTTACAGCGTTAATGATTTTTTTTTCAGTGAGTAATTCTCTTTAAATTGTCACTAAACTCGCTTGTTTACTTAAATCTTTTGTGAGTCATGTCCTAACTCGTAGCATAGAATTTGGAAATCATTATATAGGGAAAAGAACTGTCGAACATTCACTTAAAACTTAATTATTTTTGTTAGGTATTGGATTAAAAACAATTTAATTCTTTTTGTATACTACATTCTACACTAGTTCAATATACCTTCTGCTTAACATCACAATTATTTGTATAACTATAATAACATAGAGTTTAAGGTCGCATAGTTGCAATTTTGATTTCAATGTCATCTAAATTATTCACCTCGTACATGTGTGTTTGTTTACTTTTATAAGGTTATCATGATTCATTTACTGTTTGCAATGTTATGTTATATTCTAACGTGTGTTTTACGATTTGGTAAATTGATAATTTACATTTTAAAAAAAAAGCACTGACCTGTCGAAATTATTTTCGATTAATGTTTTGATATGTCTTATTTATAGGTATATTTTGCTTTGTCCATAAAATTGTAAAATTTTTCTGCGGCAATAAAGCATACTTTTGTTTGTTTGCTTGTTTATTCGATCATAATAATCTTGATAAGAACTTAATAGACCTAGTGGAAGCATGTCGTACACAACTTATTTTATTTTTTAAGGAAAATCAAGGGATTAAGGGATAAATATCTTTTATTGAAATACCACTTCCGGATCGACTATTACCATTATTTGTACACAGACGCCAACTTGATAACACGATAACAAATCTCTAAATTTGAAAGAATAACAGATATTTTACTAAATGCACAAATTGACAAACATAAAAATATAAAATTAGTTAAACATTATTAGATGCAGGCCTGTATTCAGGTAGCCATAGGGTTTTATGGCTAAGGGTACCAGGTACATTTTATTGCAGCCAAGAAATCAACAAATAATTCTAAAACGGACTTTAATAGAAAACGTCACTTCAACTCAAATTCGTTTAATACGAAATACATTTCGAAGTTTCCTTCAAATCCGATAAGGTCGGAGTTAATGTTTTTTTCAACACGCCACACTCACTATTTCAACTCTTAATTGGATAACGGCAGAGAAGATTCTTTCCCATTTGACATTTTTCTGGTTGCCATTAAGTAAAACTCAATTGGAAAAGTTGGGTAATAATTTTGCGCGAACTTTTCCCCAAACCAATAAAAACGAATAAAAACAAAATCTCGGCAAAGTTTACTCACGAATGTGGCTTTAATCGATATTTAACCCTCCAATAAGTTGAAATTAATTCTAATAACATCAGGATGGATTTTGATATTTAATTTAGTGGACCCATTGTTTTTATTAATACTCCCAGAAAAAGACAATAAAATTATATTAAAGAAAAACTTGATTTTTTATCTGGAACTTTCCTTGTACCAGATTCTATATATTTTATATAATATACAGGGTGTCCGGGAAAATGTGGGAGATCTCTCGGACTCATATAGAGCATTAAAAAATAAGATGACAAGTTCCCATAAATTTTTTTCCTAGCGGCCCTCCCTACGGAGATACGGCCCCCTAAAGGACCCCACTGGAAATCGGTTTTTCTAGAATAACTTTTAAACGACTCATTATAATTTAACGAAAATTTAATATGATAAACAGTGGTAAGGACCTCTCAAAATGCTTCCCTTAAAACATAATTAGCTTGTTTAGTTTACCAGGGACGGACTAGATTGTACATTTTAACGCTCAAATTTTTAACACCCTGTATGATAAGGAGTTAAAAAAAATAAATTTGGATACCTTGAACATTAAGCTAAAGAAAAGGTGCTCTTGTTCATTGTCGATAAAATGAACCGTTTTCGAGAAAAAAAAATAATAAAAAATACAACTTTGGGAGTATTAAATATGTTTTGATCCTGAACAACCTAATACGCTAAATAGAAAAAAGTCAATTAAAAACTTCATAAGTGGGTTCAACATGTGCTCCGTGATTTGTGATGCACTCGCGGGCACGACGAATAGAGGACTGCTGTACTCGCCACAACAACCCAGCATTGTTCCTTATCATATCGCAATGAAACGTGATTCTCTGTAAAAGTTCCTCCCTAGTAGCAACCGGAGAGGAATACACCAAGGTTTTGAGATGACCCCACAGGTAGAAATCCATTGGCGTTAGGTCGGGAGACCGTGGAGGCCAGGCAATGGGACCTCCTCTGCCTGTCCAACGGTTTCCATAGACGTTATTTAGGTGGTCCCGTACAGCAACGCTAAAATGGGGTGGGGCTCCATCATGCATAAAATGCATCCTTTGGCGGGTTTCAAGTGGCAAATGCTCTATTGAATCTAGAAAAGCGTTCTGAAGGAACTCTAAATAAAGTTCACCATTCAATCGTGCCGGTAATACGCATGGTCCAATGAAAAAATTGCCGATTATTCCTGCCCAAACATTAATGGATTGAAACTGATGTTGATGATGATGAACGACAGTGGCATGAGGGTTTTCATCAGCCCATACATGCGAGTTATGTAAATTTACAATACCATCTTTGGTAAATCCTGCTTCATCGGTAAAAAGAATAATGCTAATGAAGTTTGGGTTTGTTCGTTGTTGATCTAACAACCAGTTTGCGAACTGGATTCTTCGAGGAAAATCTTCAGGAAGTAGTTGATGCACTTTTTGCAGATCATAAGGGTATAACAACTGTTCTTTAAGTACTTCAGCAACTGTACTTTTTGACACATGAAGCTGCGCGGCTAATATTCGAGTGCTTATTGAGGGAGTATCAGCTACAGTATCCAAAATATCTTCCTCCAATTGCACCGTACGTACTGTTCTCCTCACACCAGCATCAGTACTCCTTTTCCCAAAACTTCCTAAAAATAATTAATGAACGTCAATAATGTTACCTTATTAATTGAGAATTGCCCACCAGTTTCTCTTAGACGTTGGTCAATTCGCTGAAATGTTTTCTCATTTGGAATATTGCGATTAGGATATCTTTCTCCATACAACCTTCTTGCTTCATAAGCATTGCAAGATGCAAGTCCGTACATAAGATGCATATCTGCATACTCACTAAATGTGTATCCCATTATCGAATTAAATTTACCAAGGTATTCAAAATTTAATAAATTAATATCGAAGTAGGTACAAAAAGATCAACGTGTCAAGAAGATTTCAAATGCACACGTCAATGCGAGATTATTTATTTCGTACCATAGTAACGTTTGTAAAAAAGTGCATTCTTTAATACTGATAAATAAACAATAATAAAACATTAATACTTTTATTATTTTTTTTTCTCGAAAACGGTTCATTTTATCGTCAATGAACAAGAGTACCTTTTCTTTAGCTTAATGTTCAAGGTATCCAAATTTATTTTTTTTAACTCCTTATCATACAGGGTGTTAAAAATTTGAGCGTTAAAATGTACAATCTAGTCCGTCCCTGGTAAACTAAACAAGCTAATTATGTTTTAAGGGAGTATTTTGAGAGGTCCTTACTACTGTCTATCATATTAAATTTTCGTTAAATTATATTGAGTCGTTTAAAAGTTATTCTAGAAAAACCGATTTCCAGTGGGGTTCTTTAGGGGGCCGTATCTCCCTAGGGAGGGCCGCTAGGAAAAAATTTATGGGAACTTGTCATCTTATTTTTTAATGTTCTATCTGAGTCCGAGAGATCTCCCACATTTTCCCGGACACCCTGTACATACATATATGTTGTTTGGTAATAAATTTATACACTTGATAAAAGAAAATTTCATTACGAGGAATCTACTTTTGTACTCAAGTACCCAGAACTTACCTGATAGTAAAGTTGTTGCCAAATAATATTTATTTGAGAAACAATACATCAGTATCATATAAATTTGAATATTAAAAGACATCACAAACTAAAAGTATACAACAACAAATGTAAAATAATTTGCTAATATTGCCTTTTCAAACATTTTATTAGACGCCATTTTGTTTCATGTTCTGAGGGGTTTGACGATATCCCCATGTCATTTATAAAGAAAGTTATTCTCGAAATAGCTAATATTCTTACTTACTATTCTATTTAATGTCTCGATTGAGTTCGGAGTGTTTTCCAAATGCCTTAAAACTGTCATTGTCATACCCATATTTAAGAAACGAGACCCCTGTCTAGTAGAAAACTATAGACCTATTTCTCTACTGAGCTGCTTCTCTAAAATTTTAGAAAAACTCGTTTATAACAGGATGTATTCTTTTTGCGCTGACCTTGTTCAATATATAACAAATAAGATTGATAATAGAGAAACTGTAATTTCCTTCTCTTTTGATCTTACGCGAGCTTTTGACACTATTGATAAAGATTTTGTGGATATTGGATAACCTGAACGACTGGATCATTTATTTTTTAACTAACAGGACTTTTTCGGTGAGCGTTGAGGATTCAAAGTCTGATCTTTCTGATCAAAATTGAGGAACACCTCAGTGTAGCATATTTCATATTTCTCAGGGTAGAGTATTCTTGTATGCCGATGATACCACAGTTGTTGTCTTGGATCCTGATGTGGCTCACTGAGGAGTAAAGCCAATATTATTCTCAAGGACTTTTCTTCCTGGAGAAGGAAAAACAAACTTGTGGTTAATAAGGCGAAAACTGTCTGTATGGTCACAGGCTAGTTTTGAGTGATTCAATAAATTTCTTGGGTGTCCACTCATAGTGATTTAACCTGGAATGGGCAAATTTCTAAGGTGTGTTCAAAAATCAAACAGCTCCTATGTTTTAAACTCTTCAAAGAATTATGTAACTCTGAAGACCCTTCTAAGTGTTTACTATGCCTTTGTTTATTCTTAGTTGCTTACAATATTGTTGTATTGGATCAGTCATCCGATATCAATAGAGTATTTGTGGCACAGAAATGGGTTGTTCGGATTATTATTCGTCTGTCATACTTAACATCGTGTAGCGAAACTTTCCACAAAAATAATATTTTTACTGTCCACTCAATTTACTTACTAAAATTGGAAAAATGTATTGTGAACTGTGAATATAAAATAATATTACTCAAATATAAGTAACACAATTTATTTTTAAATCACAACTTGGAATAAGCCCGTCTCGTATATCAATCGATACCAGAATGCCTACGAATATTCTTTCTTAAAAAAAAAAAAAGTCCTTATCGCCAGCCCGATTAGATATTGGGTTTCACGTGCCCGTCTTGTTTATATTAACACCATTAAAGTCCCTTATGCAGCCTGTGTTATTCTCCTCTAGTTTGATGCAGACACATACGGGGCGATAATAGTATTTTTTGCCTATTTAAGAAAACAAAATTGATGATAATAATAATAATAATAATTTTATTTCACGAATAAAACAGATGTACATAATATGCAATCAGCAATTGAAGAAAACGTCACAAAGAGTAAATCTAGTACACCTACTTATAAAAGTACATCGTCATAAAAGTTACAGGTAAATACATAAATAATCACTAAAAAAGGAACAATACAAATACTACATTAGACGCGAGCATTTTTAAAAACAAAAAAAAAACTAAACTAAAAACTAATTTTAGAACTCTTGCACAGTATAAAAATTACCCCCCACTAGATATTTTTTTAATTTACGTTTGAAGGATTTAAGATTATCAGCATCTTTAATATCATTATTTAGTTTATTAAAAAACCTGCATGCATTATATATCACATTTTTTTGGAAAAATGTGGAATTATGTAAATTAGGTAGAAGTAATGTTTTATTTCTAGTACTGTAACCATGTGAAGCGCGATTGCTTTGAAGCTTTTTAATATTCTGATATGCAAAAACGGAAACTTTAAATATGTAAATTCCAGCCAAGGTCGATATTTTTAATTGCTTGAAATAGTCTCGACACGAATCTGTACATGAAAGACCACACAAAATTCGTACAGCATATTTTTGAAGCAAAAAGACTCTTGTCACGTCCGAGCTTGAGCCCCAATTTATGATGCCATAGGACAAGTGAGAGTGGATATTAGAATAATATACCGACATCATAGCATTTTGACTACAGTAATTTGACAATGATTTCAAACCATAACAATTTTTTCTTATTCGTATGCATAGACTTTCTATATGATTTCCCCATCTTAGGTTTTCATCAATTTCCAAGCCTAACATTACTGAGGACTTGGAAGGTGTAATAAGACCAAGGTCAGATCCACGATGTAAAAAATTGTCTTTTTTTTGTTTTTTATTTGAAAATACGACGAAATTTGTTTTACTTTGATTTATAACAAAACCATTTTTTTTGGACCACAACATAATACCATCATAAACAAAATCTGCTGTTCTTTTGAGAGATAGTGCACTCTTTTCCACGATCAAAATGTTTATATCATCTGCATATGATATGACAGAAATACCAGTGGACATATTCATTAAGTAGGAAGTGAGATCATTAGAATAAATAAGATATAGTAGTGGACCAAGGACTGAACCCTGGGGAACACCTTTACTGGCAATGAGTCGCTTCCCATCCCATTCGCTACAATACATTGTTGACGTCCACCCAAATAAGACTCCATGAGCTTCCATGCCTGTCATATAATGCCATATCGATGGAACTTTATTAATAACAGTTAATGGCTAACCATATCAAATGCCCGGGAGAAATCCACAAATAAACCCAATACATGAAGATGTTTATCAATTGCATCGACAACTGTCGATTGGAAATCACAAAGGTTACTTTCTGTACTGCGTGATTCCATAAAACCATGTTGAGAAACGCTAATAAATTTATTTTTATTAAAAAAAAACTCAAAAATTTTAGAAATGCTTGTTAATAGACTTATGCCTCTATAATTTGAATAATCATTAGAATCCCCCTTTTTATAAAGTGGAATGACATACTGCGCTGAGAGATTTATCAAGTACGTTAAAACATCACACAAAGCAAAACCACACTTTTTCAACAAATTATTGGATATGCCATCATGTCCTGGGGCATTTGAGTTCTTAAGGTTTACAATAAATGATAAAACATCTTGTTTACAAATTATAGAAAGAAACAATGTATTTACACAAGGCGGTACGCAGTTATCAAGAAATGTCCTGTCGATATTATTATTACTAAGAGGTACATTAGTAAATTGATAATTAAAATTACTTGCAACTAGATTATCCGGAACTATTTCGCCGTTTTCAATTATTTTCAGTGCCGTAAAGGTTTTTATAATTTGCCACATTGTCTTTGATTTATTGCTTGAGTTTTGAATCATTTTATCATTTTGTTGTGTAAAAAAGAGTTTAGGTTTTTCTCTATAAATACTGTTAATATGTTTGCTATTATACTTGTACCTTATATCTTTTTTTGATAGGTCAGTGAACAAAGTAATCTTATCTTTTAGGCGAACTAGCTCCGACGATAGAACTACCTTTTTTTGTTTATTTTGAGTGCTGCTATTTATTTTAATTAATGGAAATGACAATTCATAATAATAAAATAATTGCCTGGCAAAGACTTCAAAAGCAAGATTGGGACACTCACGAGAATAAACTTTTAAACTGTCTTTAAATAGTCTAGAAAACGTGTTACATTTTTATTTGAATAGTCGCGTCGCATAACATACCTTGCCGTGGTGTCCTTCTGATCAGTTCTGACCACATCTATTTTCAAAAGCTGAGAGAAGTGATCTGACAAGCCCAGATTAACAACAGATGCTGTAAACTGTGTGTTTGAACTTGTTAAAAAATTATCAATGCATGTGCTTGAATTTGTAGCTACTCTCGTGGGTTCCCTAATAGTATGTATAATATTAAAAGTAGCTAATAAATCTAGAAAAATCGATAGTTGTGTACTATGCTCTAAAAAGTTTAAATTAAAATCGCCCCCAATAACAAGGGTAGTAAGTGGATTAAATTGATTTTTGAGTAGCGAATTAAAACATGTTAAAAAAACCTTAAAATCTCCTTTAGGTGGCCTATATACAACAATTAACTTTAATTTCAAACTGCTTATAATTACAGAAGCACATTCAAACACGCCTTCAACACAAAAGTCAGCAGCATCACACACTGTAGCACCATATGTGAAACAATTATTTTTAAAAATAGCTACACCTCCATTCTTTATAGAGGAACGGGAGAAAGACGAACATAGATTAAAATTACGTAAAACTATTTGGTTCAATTGCTCATCACTCTGCCAGTACTCAGTGAGCAACAGAAAGTCACAATTCACATTCTGTATACCTGCAATAAGTGGGAGTATCTTGTTAGATAAACATTGAATGTTTTGATGACAGAAAATAACAGAATTTGATGCTTTTTGCTTAGGCAATTCATTATTTAAAAGTATTTCTTCAATAAATGTATTACTTAAAGTTCCTGTAGTTCCCTCTGGGACAGACGGGATATAAAAAATTACTATGGGAGGATGGTTTATCTTTTTCTATGACATTTTTCTCCACCATGCACACATTACTTACCACATCAATCACATTATTAATCAGTTCTTTTCACCTCAGTATCTACTTTACTACATTGGCTCGAGTTACAAAGATTTATCCTATTTATACTATTATTTAAATTACAGGCCGGCAAATTGCAAAGAAACATCGGATTTAAAATCTAGCAACTCCATCTTGTAAAGCAGAAAAAGTAACAACGAGAATGTGGAATTTATTTTGTCATATCACTTCAAATAGAGTCAGAAAAAATAAAAACGGAATCGCGGATATTTGATATTTTTTTGAATATCTTTTATAACTAAAGGGCTACTTTACTCTTAAACATTTTTACTAAAACAGTGCGACCACCGTTATTTATAAATCAAACTTAACGAAATCATAGTCCTGAGAGACATTTAACAAAAGCTTTATGCAACCACTAAAATTATTATTTAATTCAGCCCTTAAAGGCGACTAACTTAAACGACTTAAACATTTTTACTAAAACAGTGCGACCACCATTTATAAATCAAACTCAATGAAATTATAGTCCTGAGAGACATTTTACAAGAGCTTTATGCTACCACAAAAATTATAATTTAATTCAGCCCTAAAGGGCTACTTTACTCTTAAACATTTTTACTAAAACAGTGCGACCAGCGTTATTTATAAATCAAACACAAAGTTTTTCGGAATTTTCAAACTTTTAAGGCGGCATTTTGATTGGCATTGCAGAACTTTGCCTTCATTTAACCGACTTTGTATCTTTTATAGTTTCTGAGATCCCATTGATATGCCTCGAATTTGGAACACCCTGTACAACGTAGAGTAGTTTTTAAGCTATGCTGCGAACTGAGCGACAGACAGATCGACAGATGGACCAACGGAATTGATAAAGCATATTTTTGGTATCTAAAGATACTAAAACGAATAAGTCTGAGAGGTTGATTTCACGATTACAAACATTTTATATGGCTGCCATTTTGTTCTGACATCTTGAATTAGTTACCACAGTTTTACCAGTTCATCTCTATACCGTACTTAGTTACGATACACAATTTGAATCAATCCATTAAGTAGTTTTTCAGGTTGAATTAGTAATATTTTATTAAACCGCCATTTGGTTCCTTTATCTGGAATAACAAAAATTTACAAGTTGTTTAGCCATATTGGATTTTTACCAAAATGTTAACAGGTTATCCCCATAGGATCCTTAATTTTTGGTCAAAAAATTCCTTGATCATGCGCTGTAGTGTTTATAGATAAAAAGGGACGGTCCATGTCTACTAGACTTAAAGAACATGAAATATGTATAAGTAACAGGGGCGTGCGGTGAAATTTTAAGAAAGGGAAGCAATTTTTAGAAACTTACCTATTTGTAATGTAATTCGATTCTTCGATCATTTTTTGCAAATTCGTCAGTGACGTCCATCATAAAAACGTCGATGCTCTGACATATTTTGGAGAAGTTTATTTTCAATGGACAACAGCGATGTCTGCGAAAGTCTCTCCTGCCCCTTTGAATTTCTCACGAAATTTTTTATACGTTTAAGTGTTGAAAAATTGCGTTCTTCTGACGAACTTTTGGCAGATATTGTCAATACTAATTCACACAATTTCAACACTTCGGTGTGGGCATCTTCCAGCTCCTTGTCTTTTGAAAATTGCATTAATCCCTTAGCGTTATTTTTGCGCTAATGTCATCAGTTTTGTAAATGACTTTTAGTTCAGATGGCAGTAACACTCGGTCGAAGAACTGGCCATAATGAAGAAGAAGAGATTTAAACGCATCTTCTGGAAAAGTTTTTTCTTTAAATGATCGATTATTTCATAAAAGAGGCGTCTGTATGATGTTTAAACATCTCCCACCTTGTCTGTTCGAAGACGCTTGGCTTGTGGCCCTACATTTAACGTCATCATTTTCTCCCAAAATAGTTAAAAGTTAGCTCTTTTTTGGCTTAACATGGACTTAAAAATTTTTAGGCAAAAAGCAATATCATTTGTTTTAGTTTGTAATATATTAAAAACATTATCCGTGAATGGAAATATTTCTGAAAATATGTTCAACAAATAATTAAAATTAAAATCTCGTTTCAAACAGTCCAAAAACCCCCTCGAACTACGTTTATTACAAATAGTTCAATCTGCGATTTTCAGATACTGTTAACACGTCTTCCATTACAGTTCCATTCTACTTTTCTATTGTTACGTTTTTCTCAAAATTTAAATCAAATAAAATTCTAAATTTAATTTAGGAGCAAAATAATGTACAAGGCACTTGGGAAAGTTTCTCGAACTTTAGCTTGCAGACCCCCTAATTGTCCTGCCATCACTGCAGCTCCATTATAGCTTTGATCAACTAATTTTTTCTTCCCATTAATTTCTTTAGTAACGTTATAATCTACGGTATATAATGCATCTGCTGTACGATTTTCAGACACATTCTTAAAACCTAAAAATCGCTCTTGAATACTTCCGTCTGTTTTAACGTAGCGTATTACTACAGATAATTGGCTGAAATTACTGATATCAGTTGTTTCGTCCAGAACAATAGCCATGAACCGCGCTTCGCCAATCTCCTGCTTAATTCTTTTTAAAATAATGGTTGCAACAGCGGAAATTAAATCATTCTGGATTTGATTCGACGTTCCGCGAAAAACGCTAGACTGCTCTAAATGATTTTTAAGCAATCATCATATTTAGCCATTAAACTAAGTAAATCTTGAAAATTTCCTCTATTTAAAGAAACTCTTGTTTCGTCATGACCTCTAAATCCCAATTCGTGCTGTCGACTAGTTCATTGTGATGGCGGTGACTAATAAACAGAAATTCATTAAACACATTATTTTTGATGAGGGATTAATATTTCTCAAGATATGACTAAATTTTCCCTATAATACATACAAATTTGAAAATTCGCTAATTTTTAGAGAGCCATAAAAGTTTAACCATACATCCTATGAAAAAACAATTTTTTTTTTCGTTTTTTATGGCATATAGGTTTTTTGAGCTGAGAAATTCATTAAACACATTATTGTTGACGAGGGATTAATACTTCTCCAGATATTACTACATTTTCGCAAAACTATTACAAATTTTAAAGTTCGCTAATTTTCAGAGAGCCATAAAAGTTCAACCATACATCATAGGACAAAATAATGTTTTTTTCGTTTTTTATGGCTTCAAATAAGTACGTAAACGAGGTTTTAGCAAAATCGATTTTCCAAAAAAAGTTCAAAAATTTTCATGAAGTTTTAACAAAATCGATTTTCCAAAAGAAGTTCGAAAATTTTGCATGAAAATGTATGGATTTTTTAGGTAAAATTTTGACGGAGAAATTTCTTTGGAACATGCTATGATAATATGTGGTTTTATAGGTTTTCTGACCTGAGAAATTCATTAAACACATTATTTTTGACGAGGGATTAATAGTTTCTTAATTATATAGATATGACTAAATTTTTACAAAAATATTGCAAATTTTAAAATTCGCTAATTTTCAGAGAGTCGTAAAAGTTCAACCATACATCCTAGGACAAAACAAATGTTTTTTTTTTTCGTTTTTAATGGCATCGAATTAGTGCGTAAACGAAGTTTTAGCAAAATCGATTTTCCAAAAAAAGTTCGAAAATTTTGCATTAAATGTATGGATTTTTTAGGTATGTTTATTAAGGGCGTGTTCAATTCTGGTTTTGACAAAGACTTTTTCTTTTATGACGGCCTGCAAATGCGCTCTGGATATAATGTGTCTTTTTACAGCTTTATGGAAATTGTTTAAATCGGAAAAACCAGTTTTATTCCAGAGACCTTTTTCATTTTCAAAAATTAACTATGGCCAACAAAATAATTTACTTATATTTTCACACCCTGTTAGCCATTTAAATTGTTCGTATTGTTTTTCCGGATAAAAATGTCTAATACAATTTTTCATTTTTGTGGTTAAATTTTTCATAGGCGGTTTTGCCCTTCCTTATTATTTGAAGCTTATCAGCGAAGTTTTTAACAAAGTAATATGACAGACGGAGACAAACGGTCACTTTTGGCATACCCGAATAGCCCAAAGTCGAGCTGCATAAGTTAAAATTTTGAAAAATCTTGTTCACTGGAATCAGTGCTGGCTTCCCTACTATAACTACATTGATGTGTTAATTTTGGAACAATACGATTTCTGTAGTTTTTCAAATATTAATTGCAATATTAGATATTTCTTGACACCCGGTTGCATATCCGTATCGGACGTACCTTATTGCATGTCGAAATTAAGCGACTTGAGCCGAAGTTGTGCACTTATCGGACGCGCGGTATTGCACGGTGGTGTGCAATATTATCGTCAAAAAGCGTTCATCGAAATTTTATTGTTTATATGGTGTGCAATATCAGTCGTCAAGAAGCGTTCATCGAAATTGTATTGTTTTTTATTTTATATTGCGAAAAATGAGTAGTACTTATCCAGATAATTATGATTACTATCCATCAAATGATGATTATATTCTAAGAACAAAATTTACATCTGAGGAGGAAATAAATGTAAGTATTTTATTCATAAAAATGGTAGTAGTTTAGATAGGTTAGAAATTTAAGAATATTGAATATTCCAGAATAATAATATTCTGGGTGGCACAGTGATTACACAAAAGTCGTTGTGGCAAAAATGGCATGAGGCATCAAAATGCCTCATGTAGCGATAGAAACTATTAGACTTAAACTAATGAAATTTGGTATACAGGGGTTTTTAATTACGCTTGTTTTAATGGCGATATAAGCGATGTTTTATCTGTTTATAGTACTAAAACGGTTAGAGATAGAGAAAAAAAAATTATTAGAGTGTGCTTATGACCACACGACAGAAGTGAAAACTTTACAAGGGCAAGATTAATACTACGAAATACAAGTTTTTTTTTGTTCTATATTCATAAAGTAATAATATTTATGATACATATAATTGATATTTGTGAATTACATACATTCAATCTATTTCAAATTAATTATAAATTTGTGTAAATTATTCTGGTGTGGTGTGCTCAGACTGATCGTCATTTTTTTCGTACTTTAGAAATGATACAATAGGTTTATGATCATGAAATGAACACTTTGACTCAAATCTATTTTCTAAATATCTAAAAATAATTAAATATACACGACAAATTTTATCACATTTACATATGTACACACACGAATAATATTTAATAACGTTAATAAATAATAATTTTAAAAATTTCGCCAATAAGTACTTCAAATAAAATGTAATTATTGGCACAGCGCACAATGAGTTTACGTCTCGAGAGTAATGCAGTTAGACAAAGATTACTCGTTATAATTTCAATGCTTCTCTCTCTCTCTAAAGCAGCTACCCTTCATTTACCCGAAAGAGCGTTACCAGCCAACGTGATGGCTTTATCTATTTCAGTGCCCACAAAATAAGTGCACAACGCGCCTAAAGAAGTTTTCACTTCAATAATTTCACTTTCCTATCTTAACTTTTAGAGCGGTTTCCAATGATGGTGGTACCAAATTTGATACTTCAACTGGTACCACCATTATGACACTCGGATAGCTTTTGAAAAGTTAAGACAGGAAAGTGAAATTATTTTTTCTCTATCTTTAACCGTTTTAGTACTATAAACAGATAAAAGGGGTAAATGTGGATTTTTATTAGCTGTTATAATATCTTGAAAACAGTTGAAGATAGGTATAGGACATTATACATGATATGTATCTAGAATTTTGCGTAGAATCTAAAAATTAAATAATATACAGGGTGTTCCATTTAAAGTAACAAAGTTTGGTAGCTTAGGGAAAAAACCATATGTCACCATTAAACTGTTCTGTCAGGATGTATTAAGTACATGTTTTTTCTGTAATTTATTTTAGGAATGGGTTTCCAAATTATCTGAATTAACCAAGGTCACATGGTCCATAACAAGAACCGTAAGAACCCCTGTTAATAAGGCAAGAAAACATGTCTTTAGGAGAGAATATCACTGTCATTTCAAAACTATCGTTCATAAGTTAAACCTTAATAGAAAAACCTCATCCATCAAGAAACTTAGAGTGCCCAGCGAAATTGAGTATCATAATTTGTCATGTTCCAAAAAGAAAATCTCGTGCAAAATGTCCTGATAATCTTGCATGCGAATGGCCTTGCGTAATTGAGTGACTACTGAGAGCGCTGCTGCATTAATTAAGAGACCAATAAGCGAAAACACTAAAATAGAAATCATAGAGTATTTTGAAAGGGGACATTCTGCAGCATCAGCCTATCACAGCTTTTGTTTTAAAAAAATGGAGGAATTTGGTGAAAAGTATGACAGTTTGTCATCAGATCGTTTTTACTTTCCCAAAAAAACCGATTTCGAAAATTTATGGAGGCAGCATTTTAAAACGACCTATGGAGAGAGGACTGGAGAAAACATGTTGGAAAAACTGGAAGAAAATCTATCAAAAGCGACAGGGGTCTCTTACAAGATTAGTCAAATCGGAAATCATTACGCTGTATCTTTTTGTACTCCAATAATGAAGAGAGCGCGTGAGAAAATTTGGCAAACGTCGGAAATCTTATTTGTGGACGCCAGCAGTAACTGTGATGTTCAAAATCATAAAATCTACTTCTTTGCTACGCATTCTGTTGCTGGAAATACCATTGGGATGTATTATTTCTACGAGCCAAAAAGAAGAAGTGTTTGACGTAGCTGTTAAAAATTTTATTGACATTTGTTCAAGCAAATTAAACCCAACACTTATTATTACTGATGATGATATGACCGAAAGAAAAGTTCTCCAAAAATACTGGCCCTCGTCATCTTTGCTGTTATGTATATTTCATGTACTAAAAGCTGTTTGGAAGTGGTTAAACATTTCAAAAAATTGCATTCCAAAAGAATCTCGTCAAGGACACTATCGCTTATTTAGAAATATTCTTTATTCTAAAACTCAATTAGAACTCGATTCGAATTTAGAAACGTTCAAAACACAATGCAAATTTTCAAACTATGCAAATTATATAAAAACTAAAATTGATTCGGATTTAAAATCTTGGTGCCTGTTCTTTAGAAAAGGACAACTGACTCGTGGATCGGATACAAACAACTATATTGAAGTAATGTTCAGGCTATTTAAGGACATTCCACTTGAACGTACTAAAGCCTACAATTTACCACAGCTTAAACATCAATCTTTTATCATTAATCATTTTGGTTTTGAAAATGTATGCAACTATCTTACCCAAGAAAATAAACTGTTATTTTATGAGATTGCTACTGTATCTGTACCTAAAACGGAACTTTTTTTGCCATTGGAACTTACAGAAATTCCAAAACAAAATACTACCACGCATCAAAGTGAAAATATTACACGCAAAAATAGAGGCAGCATTAACCCTACTGAATTAGTAGATGAGATTCCTGAAAATAACAAATTAGATATGGAGCAAATGATATCGAGTGCCCAAGAAAACTGGATAATATTTATAAAAAAACTCGATCATGATGTAATGGAAGGGTTAAAAGACGACCCTCATGGCTTCTTAGCAGCAATAGATTCATGTGCAACTTCTTATAGTAAAAATATAACATCATCTTCAAGTTTAATAAGTGGACTTTTTCAAATGTTTAAAAATCAGCAATTTAGTTCAAAAAAACATTTTAAAAAAACCCAAAAGAAAGGCAAAAAGATAAGCGTCCAGCCAACGTCCATCGCAAGACGCAAAACTTTAGTAAGTGGAAAAAGGCGCTGCACAAGCAGGAAGAAGAACGCAAAGCCTTATAAAAAAAAGAAGCAAAGCCTCTCATTCTCTAAATAAATGCGTTGAACTGAATATCAAGTGACAATAAATTCTAAAAGTAGGTAGTTGGTTTTTCTATGTTTATTTGTTGATTGTGTTCATAATACAAATAAACTAAATTAATGTTTTATTTTTATGTGATATATTATAAATAAATTAGTTTTATTTTGTATATTTATTTCTATATATTTTATTTCTATAATCTAACACTGCATAAACTTACATATTTTATAAAATAAAAAAGTTGTCAGCTGGACCGTTTTTAACAACTGATATTATAGCAATTAAACGATCGTCCGATACGCTTTTAGTTCGACCTTCTATACTGTGCAATAAGGTACGTCCGATACGGATATGCCACCCGGTTTTAAACAGAAAATTAATTATTTTGAAGCAGTTTATTGACAGATACTTTACGAACAATTTTAGAAAATATATGAAAAAAGCTAAGCCATTTTTGATGTGGACGGATGTGATTCTAATGGTTCGATTCCTTCTAAATCGTTATCTTCCTCTAAAAATGATCAGGTTTCGTCGTCACTACTTAAAGATCGCAGTGTGATAACTAAATCATCAATAACCGTTTCAATTTTGCCATCTACTTCCCAGTATTTATCTTCAATAGAACGAACATTTTTAACATACGATTTCCCATTTTCAGCCGATATTAAGTCAATCGCTTCTAATGTTATTTGATTTAAATCTTTAATTGAAAGTTCACCGGTATTGCGCTCTCGAATATATTTTTTTCTCCTGCCCATGCAAGTTCAATAGGGTTGAGGTCGCACATGTATGGAGGCAGCCTTAAAGGTTACGTAAAAGACCGTCAATTTTATACTTTTTTTTCTCTAGGCTTGTTGGCTGATATTACTTCGAATAATATTTTCTGCATGTTGGATCACATACAAGATTGTTCGATTTAAGCCACGATATCATATGAGCTTTTGTAGAGTATTTAGTGGGTGCTTTATCTTCTACGTGAGAATGAGAAGACGCATTACCCATTACCACGACTGATTTGGGAGGAATGATAGGTAGAAGTCTCTCGAGCAACCACTTTTCAAAATTATCTATATTCATCTCTCCATGATAGTCTCCAGTTGTTAGTCCCGAGCGAAAAACTAAAGCAGCACCTATAACAAATCCGGTTTCTGAACCAGCATGAACTATAATAAAGCGACTACTAGAGCGGATTCCCTGAACAACACCTGTAAAACTTTCACTTTGCCAGCATTTGTTCACTGTCATCATTTCTACCCAGGTTCCGTCTAGATACACAATATTGCGTCCTTCTTGCTTATATTGCCTTATAGTGGATAGATATTTCAACCGCCATTGAAAAATATTTGGTCTCTCAATGAGCAATTTTCGTTTATTTTGGCACTTGCGCCAAACAAAACCATTTGATCGTAAAAGCCGATTTAAGGTTTTATACCCGTACGGTAAATCTACTTTGTTGTTTTCAGCACTAAGTAGGGGTTTGCAGGTCGGAACCTTCTTCAAGCTTATATAAAAATCCTCTATTGTTCGTCGAATTACTTGAAAATCACCATCGTCAATTTTATTTTTGTATGATAATCGGGGTCTTTTTTTACCAGGAGATTTTAAAGGTGAAGTAGAACATGAGCGATCATTATGTTCTCTTTGAATTTTTCTTACACTACTTTCCGAAACTTTGAATTAGAATAGTCAAACTATTATTTTCAGCTTCTTTAGTACAGGCATCTATAACACTCGCAATAACTTCACGTGCACCGCTTCGAATTGTTTTTCCTCTTTTGCTCGCCATCGTTACTTAGAAAAAATAATTCAAATTCAACGCATCGCATTTATACAGAAATTAATACAAATGCTCGAAATGTATAGGCGCCACTGGAAATAGCTAGAACCTTCTAGCGGCAAATGCATGGAGACTCTAGGCACATCCCAATTACAAGTGGACCAGTGCGAAATTTACTAAATCCTCGATTAATTTTCCGTACCGCTTAGCTGGCGCACTTTATAGGTGAAGCGGCAAACTATTACAACAAATAAAATAACATAAAATTTATTTGCGTAACCATATTTTACTTTTCCGCTTGCTTAAGACTATGAACCTTTATTTTAAGGACCGCCCGGTTTTCTTTCGTGTCCCGCACTTTACCAGCGCCCCCTATCTCCGGAACCTCAAGTAAAAACGGTAATAGTTTACATCTAGTAAATAATTAATGTAGTTCTTATTTCTAAGTTGCAACTAAAGAATAAAGGCTGGTAATAGTTAGTTTAATGCAACGACTCGGCTTACTTTATAGTAATACCTTATAGGAGTATAATCCGACGTAATGGAGTAGCCGCTGCAAGGTTCGGGAAGCTACTGATACTTAAAAGTTGTAATTTAGTAAACAGATTAGAAACAGTAACTTTAAAAAATTACTATTCTCTCACGGAAAAGAAATGACAACCTTGGAGTCACTTCCCTAAGTAGTTCCTTGGCAGTAGTAATTATATAATTACTTTACATAGAAAATTACCATAAAGTATTATTTGCAGCAACAAATATATACATAATACTTAAAAACGTGTATCTACAAGTGTGTATTGATATATAGTAGGATTATTAGTAATAAATACGTACCCTTAAACAGTTATTGCTACTTTAATGGCAGCTGGTATTACAATCGAAAAATTAGAGAATCAACTTAAATTATCAAGCACCCGGGAAATTCTATAGAGACGAGGGCATCGTGCTACATTATTGCTGGAAACCAATCATCACAGTGAGTCACGCGTCGATGGACACAGGTCGGGTATAAATACCTAAACTCTGCTCATGGGAGTGCATTCAGTGTTTTGATCTTCTACAGTGAAAATCCCTGAAGATCCCTAGTGCAATCGCAAGCGAAACGTCGGAAAGTAACTCAAATCTGAAACGGTCTAAACCCAAAAACCATGATTTCTTAATTGACTCCAGCCGTAAAAGCTTTTTAGTAGGTAAATTTGGCTTAATCTTAACGTTTTCTCCAATCACCGATGGTATATTATTTATACACATCTGTTTTATTAGTGAAATAAAAATATTATTATTACTATTATTATTAAGGTCTGACCTCGTTTCCGCTATCTTCCTTAATACGATCATTACTCTCGTCCTTTAACCCGGTTACTCCAACAGTTTGTAGAAGGTTTATATAAAAATAACGTTCGCTCCGCAACATTTAAGGCCGCCCGCCGTCCTCCATTAATCATCCGAGATAAATCAAGTGCCGCTTTAAAATTAAAAAACCCGATGGCTCGAATTTTTCATCCGGGATGATCCCTAAAATACAACTTCATAGTTTCTGCTGAGACTTACGAAATTAAAACTTTACGGGTTATGATTTACCGAGTGGCAATTTCGTGATTTCATCACCCCGGAGAACTTTACGACCCTCATATTTTTTGAGGGAGTTAATAAAAAAAAAATCCAAAGTCCGACCTAGGTTCGTCCTAATATAACAGTGCATAAATTCTTGAAATTCAGTTCGCCAAGATTAAGAGGACAAGCAGTGGCATGACTAAAATAGAACATGCCTTTTATAAATTCATTATAAATGGATTTAGACATTGACCAATTACACTGGCCGACAAGGTTTTTCTAACACAGGCCAGCTCATTATTTTCACGAAAGCCCTAATACGTACCATTTTTTAATAGCCTAATTAGAACCTTTTATATCGGCTGGTAAACAATTTTATTTTGGGGCGGCTAATGGGTCCATTTTACAACGGAAAAATTATCTAGACTGGGTTGTTTACAACATTAGACATGCAATAACTCTTCTGTTGAGTTTCGAATTGAGTGGTTCTCTGTGTATCGATAAGCAAGTGTATGTGAAGACGACAATGTCGAGTCAAAGGCGCCGAAGTTGCAAAATTTCTCCTGACAAATTTTGTTATATTTGTGGAGAATTTCTGCCGAAATCACAAGCCAGGTGTTTAATGTGTTTTTGTGTTAATTGGGGATCAAGATAAGCGGCGGGCTCCCCATGTGTGCTGTGTTAGTTGTAGTGTATCATTGGTGCAGTAGATGAAAGGAAAGAGAAAAAGTATGACTTCTGCAGTCCCAATGGAATGGCGAGAACCAACCAATCATTCTGACGATTGTTATTTTTGCCTTCAAAGACTGAAGGTTATTCCAAAAAGGGAAACCACAATATAGAATATCCAAATTTGCAATCTGCCATACAACCTGTTTCTCATAATGCAAATTTGCCAGTGCCGATTGCGCCTTTAAATTGGCAAGCTATTGATTTGGAAGATAATGGAGATAACGCATCATCAGGTAACTCAGAAGAACAGTGCACCTATTCCACTGTTACCACAGGGCCCAAATCCGTCGAGCCACATTTGATTGTTCAAAGTGAACTAAATGATTTAATACGTGATTTAGGGTTATCCAAGCAACAGTCAGAACTTCTGGGTTCCCGTCTTAAGGAATGGAACCTATTGGCCAAAGAAACAAAAATTACGAATTTCAGAAAAAGAAATGCTATATTTTCTGAATTCTACAATATGGAAAATTAGTTATGCGCGTGTACTGATATAGACAGTTTAATGCAGGAACTTGATATTGAACATTCTCCCCGTGAGTGGCGCTTATTCACAGACTCATCCAAGTATAGCTTAAAAGTTGTGTTATTGCATAATGGAAATTTAAAACCCTCTATACCAGATATTAATTATCGTAACATTCGATATGGTTCTACAACTCTAACAAGAAAACCCTACGTGCTACAACTTGCTATTTGTCATTTTCCTATTTGGATAAGTTTCATTTTATTAGATTATGCTATTCTGATTTGTGTTACAACAAACATTTTTTTTTAGCCAGTGTTATAGTTACCTTCCGACGTTTTCCCTACGAGGCATCTTCAGAGATTTTCCATACATGAGATTAAAACAATAAATAAGCTATGGCACTACAGACAAAATAGGACGATTACTTCGGCGGTCCAACATATTTACAATCTTCAATACACATAAGAAAATTGGACAATGCTTGCGAAAACTTGTGAAAACCGATCTTAACACAGGGTCACTGTTCGGCAAGCACACGTCGGGTATACAAGTGTTCAGATTTCGTGGAGTAAAAATCCCTGAACATGCCTCATGTAACCGAGGGCGAAACGTCGGATAGTAATTCCATTCTAAAAAGGTCTTATCCCAAGAACCATAATTTCTTCATAGGTTTGGTCAATTTCCAAAGCCGAGAAAGCTTCCAATATTAAACACCTAAATAATAAATTGCACAAAATAAAATTTAGTCCATAAAGTTCAACAGTAAACAAATACAAAAAAATAATAATAAAATAATGGTAACATACATACCTTTTCCTACCTGAAAGAACGGTGCAATGCATTAATGAACGTATAATACTTGGTGTCCCAGCCGAGAGTGATCGATTTTGAAGGTTAATAATTTCTAAACTGTTATAGATAGAACTCGCGTTAAAGAAAAACAACGACATCCTTCCGATCATTGGCGAAATTAACGACATCTTACTCAATCATGACTCCAAATGGAAGATACTGCTAGAAAAAATTGAGGATATTCACAGCCTCCATTCTGGAATATCTGACAGTATACAAGAATCCTTATATAAATCCATTAAAGAAATTAGGCAGGATACTTTCAATCTATCATCTATTTTAATGGAATCTCAAAATGAATCTGTCAAAGTCAAGGTGCATGATTCATCGAAGGAGCAGTTGACTAAAGAGATGGCTGAGCTGAGGCATAGTGTAAAACAAATGGCACTTACCCTGGAGAAGCTTGCTGATAAGCCTAAACAACAATCAATAAAGAAGATATACACCACCGCAATATCAACCCAAACCGATACAACAGATGTCCAAATGCCTGTCAATAAGTCTCCAAAAAAAGCTGTTTCCTTCCAGCCCAACAAAACACCCATTATAGACAAATGGCATTATGTAGTGGTATCCATAATTCCGTCCACGTATAAATCAAATCAGCTTGTACACTACATCAAAGAAAAATTAGGAACCACGAATTTTGTGCGTTGTTTTCCTATGCTTAAGAATGCAGACACTTTGCGCTCCGATTTTGAAATTGGGGTGCAAAATAAAGATCACTTAATTCAGCTTAAGAACGCTAGTCTGTGGTCACCTGGTACCATAATTGATCCTACCAATGATTCAGTTTCACCAACCCTTATCCAAACGCCGCCCACTTCCACAGCCCATAATGTCTCATCTTCTAGTCATCAAGATGTCAATATAGATATCCCAAAGAGCCGGGGGCTGTCTCCACCAAAGCCTCAATTATTGGAATCACCAGTGACATTTGTGCCTGAAGAGGATAAGTCAGTCATAATTGGCTCTGACAGGGAGGCCATAGCAGCTTGTAGATCATTGGCACTGGGGGGCTCTAAATTAAGCATGGAGAAAACTGCAAGGAAAGATGATTTTTTGCAGTTTGATCCAATGACTCCATCAAGAGTGCGGCTGTCCCAAGATTCGGATAAAGCAAATGGTCGCTATATATTAGCCAGATTAAGGGATCCTTCCTTACTAAAGACCTTAAGGCTATTTCTTGCTTATCTACACGACCAGCCATCTAGTGTGTGTTTTGAGGGGCATACAAGTACTAGCATTAAATTATTGCTAGCTTCAGAAGGCCTTCCCAGTGACAAGGACTCCCTGCGCAAGTTGTATTATCGCTTCCACGATGCCTATGGGATTGGTTCATCTGAAGTGGACTCAGACCTTGCAGCGTATAGATCTTTCTACTCCTCGGAAAAAATTTTACGGCTCCAAAAAATTCGTGAAAGTACTGGTAAATATTATTCTAGTGGTTCACCATCAAAAAGTAAAAATTTTTAGTCAATATGACGCGAAAAGAGGATCTAGCACCCTCTAAAAAATTGACCAATAGTAATTTTAATCTTTTTTTTCTTAATATTCAGTCCTTAAGACATAAAACAGACGAATTATATCTTTTGTTAGAAGAGCTAAATTTTCCAGAAGTCATTGCCATCACTGAGCACTGGCTAAATATCAATCAACCTGTTTTTATTAAAAACTATACCACATATTCGGTTAGAAATTTCATTAATTTCAAACACCTATGTCAAATAACTGACTGGGACTCTCACACTTATGATGTCGACACTGAATTTTCTCGTTTTATAAAAACTCTAACTAATATAGCTTCTGAATCTTTTCCTCTTAGGCCTATCAAAAATAAAAGAAGTAAACCCTGGTCCACTAAAGGTTTACGTATATTTTCTAAGAACATGCGGTCACTATCTCATTTAAAGAAATTTTCGGACAGTGTCTTTTTTCATAATTATGTAAAATCATACAGAAAAATTTATCATAAGACTATTAAAGCCGCCAAAGATATTTATTACAATAATAGACTTTCTAACGCCAAAAATGTAGCTAAAGAAACCTGGTCTATCGTAAATGATTTAAGAAACAAAACTCTTTTATCAAACACTATCCTTACCTCTCCTGAGGACCTAAACAATTATTTTGTAAATGTAGCCAAAGATTTGACTAAATCCGTATCTCAATCTAATGACCCAATTTCATATCTCTCTAATCATAGGGTAAACCTGCACAGTTTCTTCTTTACACCAGTAGTTTTATCAGAACTTCGTAGTACAATTAATGATATCAAAAATAAATCTTCCTCAGGAACTGATGGGCTTACTTTAAAAATGTATTCAAGTCTGCCGGAGTGCACACTAGAGCATCTGACTGCTTTGATAAATATGTCTTTCCAAAATGGTACTTTTCCAAGCTGCCTTAAAACTGCAATAATCATACCTCTTCACAAAGGAGGTGTTTCAGAAGAAGCTTCGAACTATCGCCCAATTGCACTTCTCCCTACGCTATCTAAGATCATCGAAAGACTGGTTAAAAAAAGGCTTTTATCATTTCTGTCTAGATATGAAATACTTACAAAACATCAATTTGGATTTTTAAGTAACAAATGCACAAGCGATGCCATGTTTTCCCTTCTTAATAGAGTTTACTCCAGCCTAAACAACCATCACGCCACGGCAACAATTTTCTGTGATTTTTCCAAGGCTTTCGATTGTGTGAATCATAATATATTAACTAACAAGCTGCAGTACTATGGATTTAGAGGGGCTCCTCTCAATTGGTTTAAGTCATATCTTAGCAACAGAAATCAAGTTGTGAAAGTTGACAACAGGATGTCTTCTTGTAGGCCAATGGAATATGGAGTGCCTCAAGGCTCGGTACTAGGCCCTATCTTGTTTCTTCTGTTCATAAACGACATGGCTAATTTAAACATTAGTGGAAAAATATGTCTCTTTGCGGACGATACCAGCTTTACGTGGAGCCATCCAGATGTCACGGACCTACATAGGATTGTATCTAATGACCTAATCACCATTAAATCCTGGTGCGATTCTAATCTCCTATGTTTGAACATCTCTAAAACGAAAGTCTTGTCTTATAAAAACACGCTGCAACCTTTTGACCTTAATGGCACCACTATTGATGTCGTAAACTCTGTAAAATTTCTAGGGCTTCTTGTAGATGATTCTTTAAAATGGGATCCACATATCGACGCTTTATCAAGGAAGTTGGGTTCTGCTTGCTTTGCGTTAAGATCTGTTTCGAGGAGCTTAGCTTTTCTACCTCTAGAACTGTTTATTTTGCTCTTGTTGAGTCGCACCTCAGATATGCTATTCCATTCTGGGGTACATGTTGTGCGATTCAATTTGATCGAATTTTTATACTACAAAAAAGAGCTGTTCGTTACCTACTGAGACTTAACAGTAGAACTCACTGCCGAGATTCCTTTAAAAGATATAAAATACTAACCCTTCCTTGCTTATTCATTTTGGAATCGGTTTGCTTAATTCGTAAGCACGCACCTGCTCTATTAGAGAGACCTTCTCACAACTACCCTCTCAGAAATACTGAGCACGATCTCTATCTTCCAACCCCACACTCAGAGTTAATTAAAAGATCAGTAATCTACAATGCAAAAAAAATGCATAATCACCTGCCATTTAACATCAAATCCATAATATCTCCGACTTCATTTCGCAAGGCTTTGAAATCATTCTTACTGGAAAGAGCCTTCTACACCGTAAACGAGTTTTACAACACATAATTTTATCCTTATGAACCCCTAGTGTGATAGTTGCCATTACCAACCATTTTTACCGAATTTTGTATATGTATTTTTTTAATTGTTTCGTACTTTTTTATTTTTTACTTTGCTTTTTTATTTTTTTTACATTATATTTATGAAAATGTTTATAACATAGTACGACTGACAAAGTACATTTCTAATGTACTTCTTTTAGGATTCTCTAATATTAATATTCTAAATTCTTGATTTAAATATTATTTTTCTATAATATTTATCATGTGTTTTTGTTTTGTTTTGTTTGCTAATTTTGATGTTTATAAACTATTTTGTTTTACAACAGCTTTGTCCACAAAATTGTAAAATTTTTTTTGACAATAAAGCATTTATTTATTTATTTATTTATTTCAAAAATCGTTAAAAATTATATCACGTGGCCAACGTCAAATACAAAATTAATAATTCCACCAGTGGTATTCCCACCTATGAAGTAAAGTAGATAATTATGTTTCACTAATGATAATTATTAGAATAATCGGTGTATATATGGACAAATCGTTCAACACATTTATGAGCACAACAATGATAGATCAGAAGGATCTTGTATACACAGATTTATTTATTTAGGATGATAATTATAATACACAATCATGAATTAAATCTAGGCCTAGATAATAGGATATAGTGATTACTCTAAAACTGCTGTTTTCCGCATTTTCTTTAATTTATCCAGAGTCAAAGAAAAACAATCAATACTTAGACCCGGTAGATACCGATTCGCGCATCTCATCCTTCGGAAAATTGGTGAATTTTGTGAACTATTTGTATTATGGTATGGTATGTATTGTTACAATTTTATGGACAAAGCAAGATTTACCTTAAAAGACAAAAAACAAAACAAAGAATAAACGAAATATTAATCGAAAAAAAAAAATCATATTTGTCGATAGGTCAGGGCAAATACATATATTGTAAATATAACATTCGTCGTATTCGTACCATTGCCGTAAAGCGGTTAATGAATCCAGACGACCTTAACAATGAGGAAATAAACAATAAATATGCGAGGTGAATAATTTCGATGACACTGAAATTAAAATTACACGACCTTAAACTCTGTTTTGTTATCGTTATACAAGCAACATAAGTGAAGTTAAACAAAATGTATAACTTATATCTAATATGTAACAAAAATAATTAATGTTAACCGACTCTCAGACAGTTCATTCCTAATAAAATATTTTCAAATGCTATGCAGCAACATGACACCCAAAAAGATTTAAGTAAACAAGCAAATAAAAAACATTTTAATGAGACTTATTCATTATAAAAATCATTAACGCAGTAAAGAGGTCTGTCAAAGAGGTACGCTTTGGTCTTTTCTGTAAAAAGTGCAAACAAAGAGATTGTTTTTAAATATTCTGGAAGATTATTGTAAAGTTTTATGGCGCGTTGTAAATATTTGTTTTTTTTTATTAATTCTGTGGAAGGAATGGGAAGGTATATGTCATGCCTAGAGTTTCTGGTAGGATATACACTATCGGACATAAGTATTGCAACAAATTGAAAAATCAAAAATTTGCATGGTATATAGCGAACACACGAGCGCCTGCTGTAAACATCACAACAACATTATTTTTCGAGTTGGCGGTGATCACATCTGACATAACAAAGCACTATTCCATCGGGAATTACGATTTAATAAGTGACGTTAAGTGGTTTGCTGTTTTTTAAGCGTCAAAAGTATTGCAACAAACATATTTTATTGTATTCGTTTTGGGAGTAAATCTTAGTCTGCAACGTAGAATTTGTTGACGCCAGTTCAGAAAAGGAAATGGGAAAACGGAACTGCTGTGTCCAAAGATTTAAGATCACGAGTTCTAAGAGCTTTCCAAGATGGAGAAAAACAAGCTGCTATCGCTCGAAGGTTTTCGTTAATTCCCAGTACAGTTTCACGGAAAATCTCATATTTTAGTGAAAGACATCATTTGGATTCTATTCCCAAGTCAGGTAGACCAAGAAAAACAAATGTACGCGCAGACAGGTTGAGAAAACGCATTTCTGAAAACGATCCGTGGAAGTCAGGTCCTCAGATCAAAGCCGAAATACCTCATGTAAATATTTCTTGCCGAACTATTCAAAGGAGGTTAGTACAGGCACGGTTATACACTAGCAGCAAAAAAACCCTTAATTTCTGCTAGAAATAAAGTTGCTAGACTTGCATTCGCACGAAGACGTAAGTCTGTATATCCTTCCATGCAAGATCCTTAACTTCGTCCCTATGCAAGACCGTAGTGCCGAAAATATCTCGTCGCCGTCTCGCTTGCGCTTCACATCTGCACAGGAAGTGAAGCGGAGTTTCCTCCTCTTCCTGACACTCCGTGCAGATAGAATCTTCCTCAATGCCTAACATAAAGAGGTGTCTCCTCAATCGACAGTGCCCCGTTACTATTCCTACGATGGAATTTAGAGCTTTCGTGTCTCGGGCTAGTAACAACTCTGTTCGGCCCTTATCGGGCTTCACAATGAAGTCTTTGGCTTGCCTCCCGACCCCAGACTGGCCCCATTCACGTTGAAGATAGTGCTGTTCTTATCTGCTGCCTAGTGATGCCTAAAGCTGGTTCTGGTCCTACATACGGGCTGGTGGCGCCGAGTCTAGCAAACTCATCTGCCCTCTCGTTGCCCTCAATCCCACAGTGTCCTGGCACCCAAACCAACTTCACTCTTTTGTGTCGCGCCAACTGCTCTAGCCTGTCGCCGCATTCCTGAACCAAAACTGATCCCGCCGTGGGTGAGTCGAGCGCCTTAAGTGCTGCTTGACTGTCTCAGCATATGACAATCTCTCCCTCTGCCCCCTCCATGACTTCCTTCATCGTTATTGCCATTAGAATGGTATATACCTCAGCCTGAAACACCGTTGAAAACTTCTCCAAAGGAAAGCTGGACCCGGTTTGTGTAGCCTCAATATAAACTCCAGCACCAGAGGATTATAACTGTGTCATACGTGAACCATCCGTATAGCAAACAATTGCCTCTCTGTAGAACTCCAGCCTGTTTCTCTCCCAGTCCTCTCTTTCGGGGATTGAGATACTATAACTCTGTAGGTAGATAAAGGGATCTCTCTTTCCACAATGTGGGAGATCCTTGCATGACCCACAACCTCACCTTTGGTATGCCAAGCTCCTGCGTCTCCCATTCGCAAGTGCGCTGCCATAACCTCTTTCTTAATGAAAGTCGACAATGATGGTAGCCCTAGAAAGACATCCAATGCTGCTGACGGCGTCGTCCTCATTGCTCCAGTTATCTCTAGGCTAGCCAGTCTCTGGACTTTTGCAAGACTGGAACGAATGGTTTTCCTCTCCACCGGGGGCCACCATACTATTGAGCCGTATGATATCCGGGGTGTTATGACTGCTTGGTACAGTCGGTGCATGACCCTAGGACTTAGCCCCCAGGTTGTGCCTACCGCTCTACGGAGCTGCCAGAAGGTCGCTATTGACTTCCTTATCTGCCTATCGACATGAGTCTTCCAGCTCAGCTTTGCATCTACTGTGACCCCCAGGTATTTAACCTCTTTTGCAAAGGTCAATTGTTGACTATACAATCTTGGGAGCCGAAAATCTCCTAAATTCCTTCTCCTTGTAAAGAGGATTATCTCAGTCTTCCGCGGATTAACGGTGAGACCTACCTCATTACACCATGCCTCCAATATATTACAGGCCATCTGCATTCTCTCGCTTCCAAGTATGTAACGCCTACAGTAAAGCATGGCAAGGGTAGTGTTGTTTTGTGGGCTTGCTTTTTATCTGGGGAGGTTGGTCCTCTACATTTTATCGATGGGATAATGGACAGGCTTATGTACAAAAACATTATGGAAAACGTGTTGCTTCCTTTCGCAAAATGGGAAATGCCCCTACGGTTCATTTTTCAGCACGACAATGATTCCAAACACACCTCCAATCATGTGCAAGAGTGGAGAACAATATTAGACTTTTAGAGTGACCTGCGCAATCCCCAAAAGCGGAAAAACAGATATACCTTTGGAAGTATATTTTGAAAACTGTACAGCTAGTAATAATAATGATATCTGTAACCTTTTTGCAACTTTTTTTAAACCTGTATTTGAGCCAAAAACTAACAACCTAATAACGTCAGAGAGTTTTTCAGGAAATGCGACTTTCAGTGGACTTCACTTCACATCCTAAAATGGGAGCCGGTTCTGATGGCATTCCGGCTATATTTGTCAAGAAATGCGCCAATGGTTTATGCTAACCACTTCTAAAATTATTTAATCAATCGCTCAATGAGGGCCATTTTCTTACTGTATGGAAAAGGGCCATTGTTGTGCCCATCCATAAGTCTGATGATAGGAGTAACATAAAAAATTATAGACGATCGGCAAACTCTGTACGTTTGCAAAGGTGTTTGAAAAGTTAGTAGGTACCTATTACATGGGAGAGTTTCCATGTGTCAGGACTAACTCCTGTGGAAAGTGACTGATTAAATAATAGAAAAAAATGGTTGGATAAACCAGGCGCACCTTTTAACAAAAATAGAAGGAAGTGCGTCTTTTTTTGGGTACGATATCCAGAGGCATCCACTAATCACATTACGAATATTGCATCTTTATTGATACAACAATCATGCCTGAGTTGATAAGCGCATATGTTGGCCTGGAAACTCTTTCTGTTTCGATCAAAATAGCGTCAGTTAATGTTAAATGCATTAAAAAAATTATCTTTTCTTTGGTTGAAAAAGCTCAGGCGGTTTTATTTTACACCAAAATCAAGTCGATTGTATCTACTAGAAGAAGATGTAGAACGGATTTCAGAAGAATCTGCCTCAGGCGGTTTTATTTTACACCAAAACCAAATCGATTGTATCTACTAGAAGATGTAGAACGGATTTCAGAAGAATCTGCCCTCACGAAACATTATTAATAAATGGTATCAAAGTTTTTCTACCGAGGGATCTTTAAAGGTAAAAAGACCAAAAAAAAATTTGTATGATGAAGATTTTTTGAATAGGCTTTTATCTGTTCATGAAATAATAATTATTAATCACGGCAAAATATCATTGCGAAAAATGGCTTCTGCTCGTCTAAGTTTGTCAAAAAATGAATGTCAAAGATGTACAAAAATTTTAGACCTTTTTCCCTATAAAATTCAAACGTTTCAAAAGCTGCATGAAGAGGACTACGAGAAAAAACGTCTCAACTGCGAAATTCTATTAGATTTGTTTAGAACTCACCCAAATATCAATTTGATTATGTCTGATGAGGCTACATTCCAGATAAACGGTCGCTGTAATAAACATAACTGCACCAAAACAATATGTATGGTGTACCATTTCAAAAGAAAATTTGTTAGCACCATTTTTTTAACGAACCAAAAGTGAGGGCGTCAAACTACACGGATACGTTGGAGCTCTTTTTTCCCACAACTCCATTAAGATGAACATTTAGATGAAACATGTTTCCAATAGAATGGTGCCCCATTACGTTAATCTCTAATAGCAAGACAATCAGTGTCATTTCGAGCGAGGTGAATAGAAAGAGTTGGTACCTTTTAATGGGCCCCTTATTCTCCAGATATGAAAGTTCCAGATTTTTCCCTGTGAACATATCCAGGATCTTAAAAAAATATGCGACATGTCATTGAATGGATTGCCGACATAATATTCAAAATTTACTTTCATAGTTATGTTGATTAAAAAAAATATGATAATTTTCTACTTTACTTCACGTATGGGAATATCACTGGAAATGTAACATAGAGAAAACAGTTAAAAATGGCGTGGTTAGGTCATTTTTGCCGTTTTTAATAAGCTTTCTGTGGGACCGCCCCGGTAACATCCTGAACATTTCCAGAAAATTTCATCCAAATTGGTAAAACCATCGCGTAGTAATCGATGTACAGGGTGTCCGGATTCGTTTGCAAAAGCAGGGTATCTCGCTTATTTTTAAAGATAGAACCTTGCGGTTTTCACGTACCTGAGCTAATTTTTTGTGAAACTCATGAAGCCGAGAACAAAATTTTCATAGCCTTCTTCGTTTATGAGATACAGGGCGAAATAGAAAATTTTGCATTTTGGGACCCCCTCGTATCTCGGTTATCCTTTAACTTAACGCAAAGGGAAAAATTGCTGCTTATGCAGTTTTTTACGCTGGATCCAGTGGCGTAGTCATATTTTTCATTTGAGTTGTTATTTTTTAGATATGACCCAAAGTGGTGTTTTTTTAAATGGGACACCCTGTATATTTGTCCAGAAATTGATTTGTCCTTTTAAAAGCTTCTCAAAAATATATAATAGTATGGGTCTATTTTAATAAACAACAACAAAAATCCTAATTTTTATAATTATCATCCCAAATTTTGCAGTAGGCCATGCAAAACAATGCTGCCATTTATTTAAAGTCGTTAACAATACCTACATCCTAACAATAAATCAAAATAAATATGTAATTAAATCTATTTATCAAAATATGTATTGATAATTTCACACCAAAAAAGTACCACCTACCTAGATTTATGTAACACAAGAACAAAACAGTAATAAATTATTATGTAACAAGCCTTTCAGCAAAAATCAACTGTCGTATAAGAACTACAGTAACCAAGGAAATCAAAAGAACTGTTCAAACTGATTTCCATTTTGTTCTATGCATGCTTCGCACAATTTTCGTATTCGTTTTAGGGAATTAAGCAAAATAACGGGATGATTTTGTAAATAGCGAAAATTTTATCTTATTGCATTTCCTAAATCTTGGACATTATCATAGTGGTCTTTGTAAATTCTATTTTCTAAATATCCCCATAGAAAGAAATCTAAAATCGACAAATCTGGGAACCTAGAGGGCCATCTTATAGGTCCATTTCTTCCGATCCATTGATTGGTAAAATTATTGTCCAGAAATAATCTCGTCATTCCAGAATTGTGTGCAGGAGCATCGTCCTGTTGAAAATAAATTTCGTTAATTTGCGCTAGAGGAACATCGTCAAGTAATTCAGGTACAGCTGCCTCTAAAATTTGTATATAGCGATTGGCTGTTAGATTTCCCTTAAATATATAAAATTTTATATGTGTTCCTAATATGAAGCAGGACACATTTAGACCAAACCTGCCCTGCTGTCTTCTGGGAAATATTTAGTGTCGATTTTCCTGGGACCAGAATCTACTATTGTGCCTATTGAGTATACCAGAATTACTGAAATGTGCTTCGTCTGACCATATAACCTTCCTTTCAAAATCTCTAACCATATCGCATCTTTCTCGAAACCAATTGCAGAAGACTACCCGACGCTCTGCATTCCCTGGCTGTAAGAGCAGCACGAGCCTAAATTTGTATGGGTGGTATTTGTGCTTTTTTAGAATTTCTTGAACTCTAATTTTTGGAATCCCTATGCTCTTTTCACTGGCCCTACAAGAGTTTGTAGGGTAAGCTTCTGCATTAGCCAAAACCGTAATTTCCTCAGCCTCTCGATTTTCTTTATTATATGTTTTCGTACGAGGTTTGATAAATGATCCGTGATTAAGTAAATTCTTTTTTATCCGATAAAAAGTGGAAATATTAGGTTGCCTCCTTTCTGGATATCAAAATAAAAATTAAGCAATAGTATTTCAACATACCTAAAAATTAACTATTTACCTGTTAAAATACATCTCAGAAGCCGCTTCAACATTTTCATTACTTAATATAAAACAAGCTAACGTATCATACTTTTCATAATGTTCGAAAGTTTGGTTTTCTTCCATAATAATACAAATATATTTTTACACAATAAATAAATACAAAAAACTAGCGCTATATTTTATATACGCGTACAAAATTGGGAAATGTCATTTGCTTCCAAGAAAACAAAAGAAAACGGCATCGTTTTGCATGGCCCACTGCAAAATTTGGGATGATAATTATAAAAATTAGGATTTTTGTTGTTGTTTATTAAAATAGACCCATACTATTATATATTTTTGAGAAGCTTTTAAAGGGATAAATCAATTTCTGGACAAATATACGGGGTGTCCCATTAAAAAAAACACAACTTTGGGTCATATCTAAAAAATAACAATTCAAATGAAAAATATGACTACGCCACTGGATCCAGCGTAAAAAACTGCATTAGCAGCAATTCTTCCCTTTGCGTTAAGTTAAAGGATAACCGAGATACGAGGGGGTCCCAAAATTCAAAATTTTCTACTTCGCCCTGTATCTCATAAACGAAGAAGGCTATGCAAATTTTGTTTACGGCTTCATGAGTTTCACAAAAAATTAGCTAAGGTTCGTGAAAACCGCAAGGTTCTATCTTTAAAAATAAGCGAGATACCCTGCTTTTGCAACCAAATCCGGACACCCTGTACATACATACGTACAAAAATAACCTCCTCCTTGTTTTAAAGTCGGTTAAAAATTCAAAACGTTAAGGTATATATCTACGCCCCTGGTAAAGTGAGTCGCAAGATATTATACGGGCGCAGGGGAATTTTATTATATGAAAAAGGGCTCTATATTATGGATAAAGGTCGAGCTAAAAGAGTTTAAAGTAGAGAAAGCGAAAATAATATAGATGCAATCTTCGGAACGGCATTAGGGAAAGAAATATATGGCCTGCGATTTTTTACAGTCCCGTGTCTGTTCTCAAAGAGATTCGTGAAAACCGAGGGGTTTATTTCCCTTTGAACACCATCAAGAATGGAAATAAAAAGAATTGGCTTTCATAACTCAGTTTTCAGACAGAATTTAATGTAATAAAAAATTACATTACATATGAGGAAGAGAATGTTGAATATATTCATTTAAAAATTACTTCTGTCAATCTAATTTCCTGTCTATTTGTAGATTTTAGGTAACTCTACAAATAATAATCTAACGGGGTCAAATCAGGGGATCTGGCAGGCCATTCTATCGGACGCCGTCTACCAATCTACCTACCAGAGAAAACAGTATTTAAATATTCACGAATCGGGCGAGAATAATGGGCTCGGGATCTATTGGACTTGGATATAATGCAGCAAGCGCAGGTATCAAATCGAAATTCTAGATATCTATCTCCGGTTAAAGTCTCTTCAAAGAAGAAGGGACCCCAAAATTCTGTTTCCAATAATCCCAGCCCATAAATTTACTTTTTGAGGGTATTGTATGTGGCAATTCATTATCCAGTGCGAGTTTTCTGTAGCCCAATATCGACAATTTTGTCTATTCACACTTCCGTCTAGGCAAAACGTTGCTTCATCCGAAAACAAAATTCTTCGTGAAAATTGAGGGTTAGAGTTCTCTTTCACTTATTCGTACTATTTCACAGTTTAAAAGAATTACTTTTAATGGAACAAATATTCACTTTTTACAGTGAATCAACGTCAAAATGTCATAAAATATGTAACAGGTAACAATGTTGTTAATGTTAACGCTTTCAGTAGATTTGAGCTTGTTTAATTCCTAATATGAACTGCGTTCAGATATAAGGGGTGCTAAATTATACAACTTTTGGATACAAAAATATTTAATAAAGCCCAAAAAAACGTTGGTCAAATTCTTGAAACACGTGTGACAAGCAAAGCATAGCAGGGGAAATTGGTGCAACTGGAACTTTTTATTTCTTCATATTACTATTTCGCAAGTAAACAAACACTAAATTCCTTTTCATTTCAATTTTCATTACATATTTTACATTAAAAGATACTTAAATTTTAGTGCTGTTACATTTGATAATGTATCTGAGGATTTTGAACATATAAGTGTAGAATTTTGTTTGAATCGAAAGAAAACATTAGTAACGAGCTTATACCGTCCCCCTTCTTCAAATGCACAAAGCTTTCTCGACTTCTTGGAGGAGCTATTTAGTGTCACGGTCCCCTTTTATGATCATGTTATGTTTTTGGGAGATTTTAATATAGATCTTTTAAAAAATTCTCAAGCAAAAGAAAAATTTGAGACACTCTTAGAAACCTTTAATCTTTCTCAATTAATTAAGGATCCTACGCGAATAAATATTTCTTCAAATACTTCTACACTTCTTGATGTCATTATTGTTAATAGTGGCACCTTTTGTAACAATGCAGAGTCAGTGCTTCTCCCAGAATCAATCACTGATCACAATTTAGTATACGCAGAACTAAACTTACCAAAGGGAAAAAATAGTATTTTAAATGTACAGTTTAGGGATTACAATAATATTGATCTAGATTTATTTGAATACGACACCTTACAACTCGACTGGGATATTATCTATTATACTGATGATGTAAATAAAAAACTTCAAATACTTAATAACATTATTTCTTTTTTACTTAACAAGCACGCTCCATTAAAGACTAAATCAATTAAAAATAAACCATTTGCTCCTTGGATTACAGCTAATATAAAACTTTTAATGAAATTAAGAGATAAGGCTTATCGTAAATACATCAAGCAAAAAACGCCTGCTAATCTGCAGTACTACAGGCAACTTCGGAATTATACAAAACACGCGATTATTAGAGAAAAAATTGTTTATTTCAATCAAATGTCATCAGGAAGTGGGAGTGAATTTTGGAATAATGCAAAGAAGCTTAATTTAACGCAGAATAAAAAAATTGACTTGCCCGAAAATTTATCTGATTCAGAGACCTTAAATAAATATTTTGCTAGCTGTATTAATGTCACTAATACGGTATCTCAGGATAAAATTGAATTTTATAAATTTAACAAACACAATAAGGTAACTAAAGAATTAAATTTTAATCTTATAAACGAAGAAATGATATATAAAATTGTGAAAGGGATTGACACAAATGCTGTTGGGGCGGACGGATTATCCATAAAAGGCCTGAAACTTTGTCTACCGTATTGCCTAAAACCCTTAATAAATATTATAAATACTTGTATTTTAAATAACGTATTTCCTAATGAATGGAAAAAAGCAGTAATTATTCCATTACCCAAAATAGCTAATCCCAAAGAAATAAAAGATTTGAGACCAATAAGTATTTTACCCGTGGTTTCTAAAATTCTAGAGAGGCATATTTGTCAGCAAATTAGCGATTTTGTATATCCACTTAATATTGTACCAGGTTGTCAGTCGGGTTTCCGCAAAAATTATAGTACAATAACTAGCTTAGTAAGCATGGTTAATAACATAAGAATCAATAGCGAATTAAAAAAAAATACATGCTTGGCTCTTCTTGATTTTAGTAAGGCATTTGATACTATAAGTCATTGCATGCTTCTTGCTAAACTGCACTATTTTGGATTTTCAGATGATTCAGTATCCTTACTCAGTTCGTACCTTAAAGAAAGGTCACACAGTGTATCAATTACAAGAGGCGGTGTCATTGATAAATCTGATAGTTTGCCTCTGGTATCGGGAGTGCCCCAGGGCTCCATATTGGGACCCTTATTGTTTTCTCTCTATGTTGCTGACATGAATGAGTGTGTAAGGCATTCTAACTTACAACAATATGCAGATGATTCGCAACTATATATCTCATTCAACTCATCTGACTCGAATTTATCTCAGAAAAATTTTAATGCAGACTTACAAAATATAAGCAACTTTGCTAATGACCATAATTTAAAATTGAATGCTTCAAAATCATGTGTTGTTTTCTTTGGAAATAATCGTGATACACTATCAAATATTTCTGTAAATTATTCAGTGAAAATAGATAATGAAATCCTTCCCGTAGCGACGGAGGCAAGGAACTTGGGTTTGATTCTTGACTCATCTCTTTCTTTTCATGCGCATATTAAAAGTAAACTCAAAGTAGCATATATGCGTTTAAAAAATTTGTACCCTTTAAAGAAAATACTTCCTCCTAAAACAAAATATTATTTGTGTGATACGCTTATTTTATCCTTATTGGATTACGGTGACATAGTTTACTCGGATTCTCTGTCGTCAGCATTACAGAGAACAATACAAAAAATACAGAATAGCTGCATGAGATTTTCTTACAACATTCCTTATAGGCATCATATTACTCCCTACTTAAATATTAACGAAATTTTAAACATGAAAAATCGACGATTGTATCACATGTATATTTTTATCTATAAAATACTCAAAGCCGGACAGCCGCCGTACTTAAAAAATATATTTAATAGTTTTTCACACTCACATAATACTAGAAACACAAATTGCTTCTTAGTACCTCAGCATAAAACGGCAAGCTTCCAAAAATCATTTTCATACGTTGCAGTTCAAATGTGGAATACATTACCAAATCATGTTAAGGAATTTACGCACGGAAAATATGCATCCTATATAAAAAAATATCTTCTGGATTTGCAAAAGCACTAGTACTTCCCTCGGCATTTTCATTTGAGCTAAATTAAATGTTTGCTGGTCGATCCCCTCATTTGTTTAGTAGTGATACTTTTAATCTAAATACTCCTACATCAGTGTCGTGTTGGTTCCTCCTCCTCCTGCCCTTGCTTGGACGCCTGTTGTTTGCCTTGATAGTTTTTTTTGTCTTGTTTATTGTATTGTAATACTTTAAAGTGTATCGAATCTTAGTTCTTAGAAGTAAATTTGCAAATTATAGTAATTTATTTTTAAAACGGGCTCTACCACACAGGTACTCTTTGGGTACACTGTGTTATCGGTTGGGATAATCGCGGTACTGTCCGTCGTTACTATCTTTTAAGTGTTATTGAATTGTAATGATGTTTTATTGTGATAGTAATAAAGATATTTTGAATTTGAATTTGAATTTTGAATTTTGAATTTGAATATTCTTAGGATTTTGTATAGATACATACAACTTTACAGGGTGATTCTTGGCTTCATTTCAAGAAAAAAAAAATATATGAACATATGTCCTAACCGTAGGTATCAAATACGATATCAGACATTGAATTACCAATATTTTCTGTCACCATTCAAACAGATGAATTTTATTTTTTTAAGCGACATCCGAACGTCGAACGTGAAAAAGTGAAGATATCAAATTTACAAATGAATGTGAATTCCCAAAAAAATTTTGTTTTCAGTTAAAGCAGTGACGTGCTATAGTTTTATTAAAAAAATAAAGTAATAAAGAAAACTGGTGTATATCACCTCCTGATATATAGAAGTTGTATACCAAGTTTCACCATAATATGTAGAGTGGTTTCTCCAAAAATTATAAAAAACAATTTTTTAGTTTAAAACTTTACTACTCAATATCTCAAAAGTTATGAGGTTTAGGACATACATTCATATGAAATTTTTTTCTTAGAATGAACCTAAAAATCACCCACTTTCACTTAAGTCCAACTTAATTTTAAATATAACAATTAATTTAGTATTAATAACATGTGTTGGGGGTGTCCTATAGGTTGATTGCATTTTGATAAAACTCCTTATTTTTATCGGGTTCTTCGTGTAACAATTTCTGTAAATTTTAACTCACCAAAATGTGTTAATTGTTTAGTTTTAACTGATGTTTTAACCCAAAAATATATTTTTCTTTTTTGGCATTTTGATGTCCTGAGGATGCAACAATAAAGTTGCGAAACGTCGACAATAAAAAATAAACTTGTTTTTTTTACTGGATCCTAACCCCAAATAATACACCACTCTAATTTAACTTTCGGAGTTTTACTCTTACGTTTAGAGAAGCATGTATTTACTAAGATAACACAATAAAGTTCTTTAGCTATTTATTATTAAACATTACAAAAAAGCAAGTTAAACTTTTATATAAACATAAAATACCATAAATAACCCTTATTATCAATGTGTATAGAACTCGACAATAAAAGGTAAAATTTGGTAAAAAGGCAACTTAAGGGTAAATCGAAAATTATCATTAAACTATGTGGACCGTAAAGGATTATTTAATTGCATCTACAACCCATAAGGGGAGGCAACAAATGATTTTTTGATTTGTTGCAAACACTTTAGGAAATGGTATTTTCATTGGGCGCTGACTGATAATCCGTAGTTATGATGATTAACTGCATATTGCTTACAGGTTGCTGGTTAAAAATGTTGGATCTCTGATGCTAAGAACAAAGAAATTGTCAAAAATACGTCAATAATTGGCAAATTTAAAAAGAAATGTGTTTTGGCAGAAATGCCAAAATGACAGCAGAACTTTGCGTAAGCCAGTATACATGGTACCCCCATGCCATATAGGGTACATAAGCACAAAAAATAAGGATTCCGTTGGTTGAGATTCAAAAACTCGAAGCAAATTTCCACCAGATCCACTTATATTTGTTCTATAGCCAAATAAAGTTCTCATCATGCAAATAATTCACACCTATACGATGCGACAGCCATGTTTATTACATTTTATTATCAATAATTAGTCTTAACACTGGAACCTGTGGTGGATGGATAGATCAAAATACAAGAGTTCTAACCACACTACACCATAACTTGTTACGTTCTGGACGCGCGTTTTGCTAACCAGGTTAGCATCATCAGCAGATGATATAAACTAAAGTAACTTATCCTAACCGAGACTATTTATAGGTAAATGTGGTCACACTTGGTTGCGCCCGACTGCACCGTTGTCAAGTAAACAATAGAGAGGACTATAGGGAATAGGCCCTCTGTCTTTATTGAGTGCTTTCTTACCACATTTAACTATTTCTATACTCTCAAATGCATCCAATAATTAAACGATTAAACGAACTTACCTGAGTGAAGTTCAATCGTAATTATATGAAGCGTCCATTCCGAAGATATTCACTATGTAGTACCGCCACTGGCGTGCTACGCGCACACATTTTTAAAGATATCGATTTTTCCCTTACGATGCTGGTGCCGTGTGATCATGTAACCATTTTAGTTTAAATGAGGTAGTATGGTAAAACAACGCATTTCTGGGTAAAAATAAATAAAATTTGGGTTGGGTGGGACAAAATATCTTCGGAATGGACGCTTCATATAATTACGATTGAACTTCACTTAGGTAAGTTCGTTTAATCGTTTAATTATATTTCAGCGTCCATTCCGAAGATATTCACTATGTAGTTGTTTAAAGCTGAGATATGCGTTGTTTGCTCCATATTATATAAAGTTAGGTAACAAAAGAAAGTACCTGTAGGGCAATATAATGCATTTAATTGTTATTAACTAAGAAAAATAACACTTGTTATTTTTGGACATTAAGGCATATTTAGCTCTTAAATATAAACTTAATACCTAGTGGATATAGTAAATGAGGAAATTCAGAGTAGGTATTTAACTTAAGCCTAAAAAGAACATTAAACATTAACATATAACTAACTTAAGTCTAAAAAGGAACATTGAGCATTAACTTTGATTAATGATTAACAATAAATCTTACTAGTCTTTGGCTAGGCTAAGTACCGTGTAGGCAAAATTAGCTGTTTCGGCTAGTGGCCTATTATAAAACCTTGCAAAGGTTGAAGTATTTTTTGACCAACCTGCGGTTTTACAAATATTTTCTATTGACAAACCCATTCTGTGGGCATGTGATGTTGCGGAATGCCTTGTTGAATGCGGACTAAATTTAGATGTATCAATTCCGGAACTCTTTAGAGTCTCTTTAACCCAACGGGAAACCGTTTGTTTGCTTGCTTTTTTATAAGGTTTAGAAACTGTAATAAATAAAAAGTCTTCGTTTCCACGTATTTTACTTGTTAAATTAATGTATTTCCGTAATGTAGATGCAGGGCAAACTTTCGGGTTTTCAGAGAAAAAAGGCAAGTGAAGGCATGGTTTTGTCCGTGTACTTAAAGATGTCTTATCCTCATCCTCACGTATGTTTGACAAGCGTGCCAGTGATATGGTTTGTAACCGACCACCCGTGACCAGTGCGAGCAGAGTGGCAAGTTTATGGGTCAATAGTTTCAAGTTATTATCCAACATTTTTTCTATGTATTTTATTACCGGCTGTGGATCCCATGTAAAATCATATTTAGGTTGTGATGGTCTATTTCGGGAAATGCCTTTTAGAAATCGTTTTACCAAAGGGTTGGATCCCAGGTTGTCCGGAAGTATTAGCGATAATGCCGACCTATGGCTGTTAAATGTACCATATTTATGATGAGATATGTCAAATAAATGTTGCAAAAAGTCAATCAATTGGGTTAAAGAGGCTTTAAAGGTTGAGATGTTTCGACTAATACAAAACTCCCACCAGAGTTTATAAGTCGAAGTATATTGTTTAATTGTAGTTTCCGAAATTGAAGCTACCATGGTCTCCGCCGCGTTTTCCGAGATACCTCTAGCTATGAATCCCTGGCGGATAATCTGGCGGCCACCAGGAAAAGCTTGTTGGCCAGTGGATGAGTTGTCCTGAAGGGAGAAGATAATAATTTAGTACTAGGTTCAAGAATGATGGGGTCGCCGATCATCAATTTTGAAAACAAAGGATACCAGGGCTGGGCTGGCCATTTTGGAATTACAATAATTCCCTCCGCTCTATCCTGGATAATTTTTTGAATAACTCTAAGAATTAAGCAAAAAGGAGGAAATGCATAAAAATCGAGTTGGCTCCAGTTAAGTGTAAAAGCATCTACAGCAATTGAATGAGGATCTCTTAGCCAAAAAACGTAGTTTTTACATTTATTGTTAATGTTTGAGGCAAATAAATCAACTGTTGGAGTGCCTAATTCGGCTTTAATGAGATTATATGCCTTCAGAGACAGGGACCATTCAGTTTCTTTGGCTATGATACGAGATTCCTGGTCTGCTTGCCAGTTACTTATACTATTAATACAGGAGGCAAAAATCCAAATATTCCTGCACTCGCACCACTGCCATATATCCCTAGTAAGATTTGATAGTGTTGGGTACTGAATGCTGCCCATACGGTTAATGTAGGAAACGGCCGTAGTGTTATCGCACCTTATTAAAATGTTAACATTTTGAAGATCTGAAGCAAAACATTTAAGGCCGTAGAAAATAGACAAGAGTTCCAAAAAATTAATATGATTTTTCTGCTCCTCTTGAGACCAATATCCATGTGTTTTGTTGTTTTTCGAACATGCACCCCACCCCGTTAACTAAGAGTCTGTAAATATTTCCAAGGCATAGTTGTATTTTTTGATATCGTTGTAAGCACATATAACATTTTTCTCCCACCATAGCAAATCCTGAGCCAAGTAATTCTTAGATAGGTTGATCACTGCGTCATAGTTATTATCGTTTTCTGAGAGAGCTAAAAATTTTTGCCTTTCAAGTCGTTTGGTGTACAACCAACCATACTTGACAGCTGGGCAAGCTGCTGTCAGAACTCCGATAAACCTAGCGAAGTCCCGAATCCTACAAGACGTTTTGTTTTGGAAAGCAGTTGCTGCATTTTTGATATAAATAATTTTCTCTTGTGTTAATGACAGCGTAAGATGGTTACTGTTATATACAAAACCCAAAAACGTTTGTGATGTGGCAGGGGTTAATGCACTTTTTTCATAATTGACCTTAAGACCAAGCGATTCTAAGACATTTATTGTTTGTTGGACATTTTTAAGACATTTCTCGTATGAGTCGTTTATTATTAAAAAATCGTCTAAATAGTTAACACAGACAATTTCCTGAGATCGGAGAATTTCTAAAATTGGTCTAAGTAGTTTAGTGAAGCAAAATGGTGCTGATGATAAACCAAAAGGCAGGCAGGTAAATTCGTATAACACCGGAAGTAAAAAATACGCATCCTTTAAGTCGATAGTAGCCATAAAAGAACCTGATTTAATTAATTTTAGGGCAGTTCTGTAGTCCTCCATTTTAAAATGGGGACAATTTACAAACGGGTTTAATCCCCGCAAGTTTAAAATAAATCGCTTCTTGCCATTTTTCTTTTCAGCGAGAAAAATATTAGAAATAAATTGCTTTTTATGCGGTTTGCATTCGATAACCGCGCCTAATGTTATTAAGTCTTTAACGGCTGCCTCCATGCACTTAAGTTCGTTCTTAGAAAAATTATTCGTAGGGACTTTAACCTGATAAGGACAATTAATAAATGGAATTTTATAACCCTTTATCCAGGATAGAACAGTCTTATTAGAGGTAATTTCAGCCCATGTGTCATAAAACTTAGCAAGTCTTCCTGCTACTCTTACCTCTAGTACCGCTGACGTTGCTGGCGTTGTTGAGGCTTGTTGGTTCTCGAGGATTGCCCTTTGTAAGTTCTCGTCTCCCTCGGTTGACGGACCGGGCGTTGCCGGTTTAAAGAGTTGTTGACCCGGTAGCTGGACTGGTTATTAAAACTGGATTTGCCGGAAGGTCCTTGTCCTCCCCCCCTTTTGATTGAAGAGTAATGCGATTTTGAAGTATAAAAGGTGGCTGGACGAATGTCCTTCCCAGCAAGTGCCATGAACTTGGCGTTTTTAATTTTTTCTCCAAGATCTGACCCAAACAAAAATTCTCCTGGAATTGTTTTTTCGAGTGTATCTTTGACAGACTTATTTACCGTCTGAAGTATAAGGAAACGTCGAGTTGCTGTGATATTAAAAAAGAGATTTGAAAATAAGCGACCAGCGTCCACTAAGTGAGGTAAGACTTTATCATTAAGGGTCTCATTTGGGACATTTTTAATTTCTTCTAAGACATTATTGATGGCCCTACCCAGAGCCGATGCCCCCTTACCCAGTTGCTCTTGAAAATTAGAGTGGGATTCATCTCTTTTGAGGTAAGTTTGAGATAAAATAGGTAATAATTCGGGGTTAATTTTTGGAGGAGTAAGAAGACTGCAGTTTTCTGGTAAAACATGTCGATTAGAAATCTCATCGAAATCTGATTTCTCCAACCCATGTTTTAAGAGGTGGGTCCATCGAGAAGCTACTGCGTCATGGAGTTGAAAAGGTGGTTTTTTAGATGTTCCGGGATGAACGCCTAAAACAGCTAGGATGCTTTCTGGGAGGTCAGAAGTTTCATTGCCTCCATTAGTTGGTGACGTGAGTACATCACGTGGTTTATCGTTCGGTTGATGTACCTCTATAATATTTGGGTTGTCTGCCGCGCTGTTCAAGCTGCGGTCTGACGACTGATTACGCAAGCTAGCCACGCTGTGCAAGCTGTGGTCTCTTGACGAGCCTGGAGAAATGCTTGGGGAAGAGGAATAATGGCGCCTACTTCGAAAACGAGTATCCCTAGAAGTAGACCTTGACCTCGATTGGCTGTAATCTAGTCGAGATTTGCGTCCATTATGATTACCTCGACGGCGTTTAGTCTTTCTCAATTCGGCCTCCAACCTTTCAATTTGTCTTTGCATATGCCTCCTTTCTCTCGAAATGCTCCTTTTCCTTTTAATAGTATTGTCCATGATTCACTATAAAGTGAATAAAAATATAATGATTATTTTGATATAATCGAGAAAGGAGACAGACAGAGCATTTACAGTGTATTAATAACAAAGGTTAGTAAAAAATAAAAATTCCGATTGTGAGAGGCCCCACCGGTTTCATAATAATATTTAATAAATTAATAGGTTTCGCCGCCGCCGCGCCGCACCGATTAAAAATTAAATAAACAAACGATAACTTACGTTTTGGGAATTGACACACCAATCGATATTATAACTGCTAAAACCAACACCTTATTATCACGATTAAAAAAAAAAACACACAAACAAGGCATTAAATAATGTGCACGTTTCACACACAAGTTAACGAATGGTTACATGATCACACGGCACCAGCATCGTAAGGGAAAAATCGATATCTTTAAAAATATGTGCGCGTAGCACGCCAGTGGCGGTACTACATAGTGAATATCTTCGGAATGGACGCTGAAATATAATCTATTATTAGATACATTTTTAATCAACTTAAGATTATTTATTCCTATTTGGTGATTGTTTTCTAAAGCATGTTGGACAACGCTTGGCTTTTCAGTTCTTCCGTATCTTAAATGTGCCATATGTTCTTTAAAACGAATGCTTATGAAGCGTTGAGTTGGCCCAACATATTTTAGATCGCAGTCATTACAGCTAATTTCCTGGATGCCACTCCTCTCCTTCAAGTCGACTTTGTCTTTAGGGTTTCCAAGGAGATTTTTCAAACTGTTCTCCGTTTTGTAGGCTACTCTAAAACCAACGTTTTTAAATACTTTTTCTAGACCTCTTGTATATCTGGGATTATATGGGATTACTTTGAACTTATTGGGAGCCTCAGGCTCTTGAAGAGTAGTGGCATCTTTTTACATTTTCTTATGCTTATGTATATTTACTAATTTATGTACAAAATTACCATTATATCCATTACTTTTAGCTATATTTTTTTAATTCGATTCATTTCATTGTTAAAACGTTCTTTACTTAATGGAAAATTGACTAACCTGTGAGTTAAGAAATAAAATGCTGCCATTTTATGTTGACGGCAATGAAATGAGTCTGATGTTATATACCTATCAGTATTAGTAAATTTCGTATAAATATCAAATTCTAATTTATCGTTATTTCTAATAACTAACGTGAACAATGGTTAGATTTCCAAAGAAAAATGTTCGTAGTTATTGATGCCAAATTTTTAAAGAAAATGTGTTCACTTAAAACCAAAATGAGAAAGTTGAAACCACAAAAACAAATGTCTTCAGAAGTCGAGATCATTGTAGAAAACCTTTCTTCTCAGTCCTTTGATAATAGAGAAATCGCCTTGAATAAAGGTTTGAATTTTGCAGAGCCTGCAGTAAAAAATAATTTACAAACTATTATAGCGAATATCAAAAGTTCTATTCAATACGTGCTAGAGTCAACTAAGGGATTCATTAGAGAGGCTTGCAGAAATCAAATCTCAAAAAACGTTGTTAACAACAAGTCAAAATATGTTTCTCGTAAAAATAATGAAGTTATCCAGGCACTAAAGTAAAAAGAATGTTTTTATTGAAAAGCTGACAAAGGAAATAAGCTGGTTATACTAGACAAAACAGATTATCTTGAAAGAGTAGACAATTTAATTCAAACTGGTCCCTACGATTTAATTGAGAAAAACCCGTTATCAAAAATGATAACAGAAGTAAAAAATACCTTAAAACAGTGTAAAAACCTTGTGTCTGATAAACTATATTGCCTTCCCAAAATCTATAAACCTAGGAAGTACATAAAACCTATTCTTTCAGCTGTTGAATCACCAACGTACAATATTTCAAAATGGTTAGTAGAAGAATTCAGCAAATTAAACATCTCGTACGATAACTTTGAGGGTATTAACTCGTTAGAATTCTTAAATAAAATTAAGAATGTTCACTTAAAAGAAGGTGAAATTTTAATATCTTTTGATGTATAAGCTCATTGTTTCCTAGTGTACCCATACTTTAGAGTACCTAGAGGAACTACTTGAAATCAATAATCTGAAGAAAGAAATTATTGATGAATATTTACTTCTCACAAAATTATGTATGAAACAAAATTTTTTTCAGTTCAACAACAAATATTATAAACAACTTGAGGGAACTGCAATGAGCAATTGCTTATCTCCGTTCCTTGCAACTTTGTTTATTGGTACATTAGAAATCCAATTCAAAAAAGAACTCAAGTATTTCCCAAGGGTGTGGTAAAGATACGTAGACGATATATTTACTATTTTTGATACTAAAACAGAAAATTTGGACACTTTCTTAGAAACACTTTCTTAGAAACATTAAACAATAAATATCCTCCCATTAATTTTACGTACGAAAAGGAGAACAATTGTCAATTACCTTTTTTCGACACGTTAGTTATTAGAAATAACAACAAATTTAATATTTATAGGAAATTTACTAATACTGATAGGTATATAGGTATATTTCATTGCCGTCAACACAAAATGGCAGCATTTCATTTCTTAACTCACAGGTTAGTTAATTTTCCATTAAGTAAAGAACTTCTTAACAATGAAATGAATCGAAATTGCATTGCGTTGCCCAACATGCTTTAGAAAACAATCAACAAATAGGAATAAATAATCTTAAGTTGATTAAAAATGTATCTAATAATAGGTTATTGGGTGCATCTGGGAGTATAGAAATAGTTAAATGTGGTAAGAAAGCACTAAATAAAGACAGAGGGGCTATTCCCTATAGTCCCCTCTATTGTTTACTTGACGACGGTGCAGTCGAGCACAACCAAGTTATATAAGTTACTTTAGTTTATATTATCTGCTGATGATGCTAACTTGGTTAGCGAAACGCGCGTCCAGAAGGTAACAAGTTGTGGCGTAGTGTGGTTAGAACTCTTGTATTTTGATCAATAATTAGTAACATTTTTTTCTTGCGAAAAAAAATAAAATAATTTTTAATTACTAAAAAAATAATAAAATTAAATATTTGAGGATGTATGAATTTATTTATCCGAAGACAAACGCTGTGTTGTACGAGGTAGATTACGTAACACGACCACTTTGTTTCGTAGGTAGATCAGTGTACATGTTTAGATACACAATTTGTTGAACTAGTTTTAATTTAAGGTATCTATATTTTCTATGTTCCAAGAAAAACGACAAAGCATAAAAAATCATATCTTTAGTTTGTCACAAAATCTAAAAAGTAAAAGAAAAATTAACTATACATTTGCAAGAAAATTCTAGTATTAGACCAAGAGATTACTAATTAAACCTGTTATAAAGATCAACAAAGTATGAAGGAAGTGCTAATTTACTTATTCTTTTTTAGGTAAAACAAACCTCATCCCAAAAGTCAAATACTTGAGTTACCGTTATTACTAGGAAGTAGCTACTAAAAACTTAATAATTGCTCCTAACTTAACTACCACTGAATGCGTACCATAAAAATTTATTCAGGAGCTTAAGAACTTTAATTTAGAAATATTGGGACTTTTATTATATAATCTACCCCCTGCTAATTTGCAGTGTCCATTATCATCGCTTCGAATGTACTGTTAACACTTTTAATGTCCCCTAAAACGTGACATTAAATTGTAAAACCGTGATAACCGAAATGAAGATTCTGTTGTTCGGGGGCCATTTTCTTTACGGTAATGGGCCGTGTTATGGTGTTTTGGTTTTGTTCCACGGACTGCCGATGGTAATGAAACCAAACGGTTAATGTTTTAATGAAAACACTGCTGGAGAGGAACATTAGCCAGGGCGCGACGTACCTGGCAAAGGAGAGATATATATATATATATATATATATATATATATATATATATATATATATATATATACAGTGTGTCCGAAATTGGTTATGACAGTATTGGGATCTCCGAAACCGTGATAGTTACAAAAACGTTTAAATGGAGAAAGTTTTAGACAATTATGTTTGTAATTTAACGCCGTTTTGCTCGCGATTCTATCTTTTTTAGTTCTTGAGATATTTTGAAAAAACCAAAATCTGCATTTTCGAAAAAGTCCTATAATTTATTTATTTATGAAAATTTCCAAAATCTGTAAGAACATTATTAAGGCAACTTTTTACGTAGAGTGCACCTATTAAGTCAGATTTTACATACAACGTTTCGATTTTCTAGAACCATCATCAATTTTGTTTTTTCTTAGGTTATTACTAAAGGTGCAAAAAGTGCGTAGAGGAAATATTTAAACGTTTTTTGGAATTATCAAAGTAAAAAGTTAAAAATTAATAGTGTTAAATAGCAATATATTGTAATTTAACATCCAGTTCTACAAAAAATCAGTAAAAACTACTTAATAACATAATTGATTCGTGCACAATGTTCACACATGTTCAAACTACCACCCGCATATAACACTAACATCTTTGCCCAAGTAGGCTTTGCGTTTGAAATAAGACTGTTTAAACATTTTTTCGAATTATCGATATAAATTAAAATTTAATAGTTTCAAATAGCAATATTTTTAAATTGGACATTAAATTCTGCATAAAATTAGTAACCTCTACTCAGTAACATTAATACTATGTGCACTGCACATAATGTACCCCGAGGAACGACTGTCGACAGAACTTCTTTTCAAGCGCTGCACTGATTAGAAGCTTGCTAGGGTTAGCCAATTTTAAGAATCGCAACAGAAAGTATGCAAGTATGACAAGGAATGGAATAGGTAAATATTAGAATATTTTAATGAAAATCTGGTTTTTTCCATAAGAAGAATTGAAACAGAACTTCACATTCTGAAGTCAACCGTTCATGGCGATTTAAAAGTACTAACCTTACAAGAATTAACAGAAAATCAGTATGAACTACCTACTCAATAAAATTAATAAAAAAATGCTACATAATACTAGGATTAAAAATGTTGACCGTTTTTTTCTATGCAGTGTCCGCATTTCCTTTCAACTGTTCTGATTACCCGTTGAATGGTATTTCTATTTATATTTTCTAGAATATTTCGGGTTCGCTGCTCAAGAACTTGCCTATTTTCTGGGGGTCAAATTCGTATATTTCATTTTTCGCACATCCCCATAAATAAAAATCCAACGGCGTGATATCCGGGGATCTAGCTGGCCAGCGGACAGGACGACTGTTGGATATTACGTTTTCACCAAAAGTTGTTAAAAAGGTTTGTACATCCCTGCTGTTATGTGCAGGATAACCGTCTTGCTGAAACCACAAGCTATTAAACTGATCATCTGGCACAGCTTCTCGAAGCAGGAACTATTTGATTCTGTAACATGGCAAGGTATCTTGGGCCTGTCAGTGTCTGATCAAAAATAAAGGGACCAATGAGACGATTTCCTAAAAAGTAATGGAAAATATTGAATTATAAGCAATTCAATTAGACTATGTTTATCTTACCAAGCATCCCGCACCACACATTAAAACCAAGTCGCTCTTGCAGCCTGCGTGGATCGCGTAGTTGCGGATTTTCAATAGCCCAATAATGGTGATTTTTTTTATTGAAAATCCCACAGTTTGTAAAATGAGTCTCATCTGACCAAATGACTTTATTGCAAAAAGCGGGATTTTCTCGACATCTATTGATATACCAATTACAAAAAACAATTCTTCTTTCGAAATCACCTGCTTGAAGTCCTTGCACAATTGTTGGCTTGTAAGGACGATATTTAGTTACTTTTAAGACGCCATGAACGGTAGATTTTGGAATTTGAAGTTCTGTTTCGCTTCTTCTTGTAGATGAAGTCGGATTTTCATTAAAATATTCTAGGATTTGCTTATTGCGTTGCTCGTTGTCTTTTGCATACTTCTTTGTGCGAATCTTATTAAAACTGCCAAACTCAAGCAAGTTTCTAACCAGCGTTTGAAAATAAGTTCTGCCAGGCTGCCGTCTTTCGGGGTACGTGTCAAAATACACATCCATGGCCCTGTTTGCATTTCTTTCATTTTTAATATAACACACTAACATATCAAACATTTCTTCATTAGAAAAGTTTAACGCCATTGTAATCTTTATTAAAACAGCGATGAATGTTAAATAAAACTTAAACGTTGCATTTTTGACAGATTAAAAGCATTCTATTATTTCAAAACCAAAGCCTACTTGAGCAAAGATGTTAGTGTTATCTGCGGCTGGTCATTTGAACATTTGTGAACATTGTGCAATGTTATTGAGTAGTTTTTACTAATTTTTTGTAGAACTGGATGTTGAATTACATATTGCCTTTTAACACTATAAATTTTTAATTTTTTACTTTGATAATTCCAAAAAACGTTTAAATATTTTCTCTACGCACTTTTTGCACCTTTAGTAATAACCTAATTACAAAGTGTGATACACCGTTGAAAAGCTAAAGAAATACTCTTTTCAAAACTGTTAAAATCGAACACAGCGGCCATAAGAAAAAACAAAATTGATGATGGTTCTAGAAAATCGAAACGTTGTATGTAAAATCTGACTTAATAGGTGCACTCTACGTAAAAAGTTGCCTTAATAATGTTCTTACAGATTTTGAAAATTTTCATAAATAAATAAATTATAGGACTTTTTCGAAAATGCAGTCTTTGGTTTTTTCAAAATATCTCAAAAACTAAAAAAGATAGAATCGCGAGCAAAACGGCGTTAAATTACAAACATAATTGCCTAAACTTTCTCCATTTAAACGTTTTTGTAACTATCACGGTTTCCGAGATCCCAATACTGTCATAACCAATTTCGGACACACTGTATATATATATATATATATATATATATATATATATATATATATATATATATATATACGGTGTGTCTACTTAAGTTCTCTACATACGGGAAACTTTTTTGTTAGTAGTTTTACGGAAAAAGTTACTCTTTATAAAAAGTTCTGCTTTCTGGCAAAATAATAATAAAATATTCAAACTTGAGATTGCATATACAGGGTGGTCAAAAATTCCAAAAAATCGAAATTGACTCGAGAGAAAAGTACCTTTAATTTTTATTTTATAGCAAAATGTAATACAAAATCTTACTTAGAATTAAAAAACATATCTAGCACTAGATTCGTTGCTTCCTATCTGAAATTACTTCTTAAGGAATGTAAAACTTTGGCGTCTTACTGGCAAGTCCAGTTTCTTACTTTTGTTCCTACCTACATACCAGCAAAATTTCCTTATTTATCAATTGTTGATAATGGCATTGTCACTGCCATTGTCAATCACAATATTGTATTAATTTATTGAAACATCAGTTTGAATGTTGTAGTAAAAAGAAATGCCGCTGAAATTAAGCAAAGAAGATAAAATTGAAATAATTTTAATTGTCGGAGAAAATTATAAAACATTTTGAGAAGCTGCAGACATTTTTAACTACAGACACCCCGATAAAATTATACATTTCACAACAATGAGGAATATTCTAACTAAATTCAAGACTTTTGGAAATGTAGAAAACTAATTTTAAATCTAATAAACATTACATGTCAATAACTTAATTAACAATAAAAATTAACTGTTCCGTCACTGCATATTTGCCTCAACATATCCACCATCTCTTTCCATACAGGTAGCCATTCTTACAGAAAATTCTCTTAAAACGTTTCTAATTATGGCAGGCGATATGGCCTGTATCTCTTCCCTAATTACCCTCTCCAAATGATCAACATTCTGAAATGACCTCTTTAGATACACTTTCTCTTTTAAGTAGCTCCCAAAAGAAATAATCAAGAGGGTTCAAGTCTGGAGATCTAGCTGGCCAGAAAATATCAGAATACCTGTCGATTACTCGTCCATTAAAGATAAAATTTAAGTATTGTCTTACATCCCTTGCTCCGTGGCATGGTGCGCCATCCTGCTGGTACCATATTTGGAACCTCTCACTTATGGGTAGTTCATGAATAAAATTGTACATGTAAGTATTTAGAAAATCCAAGTAGCGTTGACTATTTAAATTATATCGAAAAAAAACTGGTCCAATTACTCTATCTTTATAAATTCCGCACCAGACATTTGTTTTGAATGAATACTGATCACGAGTTTGTATAACAAAATTAGGATTAACGTCACTCCACCAACGACAGTTTTGCGAACTTACAGTCCCATTGGAAGTAAACGTTGCTTCATCGGTAAAAATAATGCGTCTTGCCATAAAAGGATCATCTTCTAGCTCCCCTTGTATCAGATAGCAAAACTCGAACCGTCGCTCAAAGTCTCCTGGTGTCAAGGTATACCGGGTGTCAACGATATCGTTTTACACGATGCCATTCAATTGCTTTTTAGGTTAGGATTTTTTTATTTGGGTTAACGAAATATGGTATTAAGACACATATTTTTCATGAAAAAACAATTGAATTTTATTGCCAGTTTTTCCGATATCAGAACCAAGTTAAGAATTTCAAATGGAACCCTGTATATTATTTTACATAGTTTGATAGAGCTTAGAATTACCTTTTCAATGACATATCACACGTTATATTTTTTTTCAAAATGGCGGACCAGGAAGCGCTTTTTCAAAATTCAATATGGCGGTCGTTTCCGGATACCGATGAAATTTTTGTTTAACAAATTATTAAAATATTAAACAAAATCGGGTTTTCAATGGATTTTAATCAAATTTAAAATCAAATTTTTAATTTATCACAAAATGGGATAAGTTTAATTTTTTCTCTAAAATGTGAACTTTTTCTTAAATTTTCTCAAAGATTTTAAATAGGAAGTTGTATTTATTAAATATTAGTATTAAAGTATATCTTATTAGCTACACGAAACCGCATAACAAGCCGTATTTTTGCTTTTTGTTTCAGAAAAAATTGACAAAACCTTGCCGATATACATTTTTCCTAATACATAACATGAAACAAACACACACATATTATTAATCAGAAAATCCTGGAATATTTTTTATTGTTTATTGATAAGTAATTTTGTATTATTTTGACATTTTATGACTGTTGTCTTATTTTAGGAAAGCGAGAAAAAATCACAAGTAGTATTAATTTTATTTTACCGGTAGATACGGTGCAGTAACATGAAAGATGACTTAACTAAGATAAGTAGGCCTTGGAAACAATTGCATAGGGATGCCATTATAATTTTCATTAGATTTAACCAGAAACGTCAAAAGTACTGTTTTGTATCGACATTTCTGATAACTTTCGTTACATTTTTACACTGAGAAGTGGTTCTAGTTAGTTTTGAAAATAAATATTATGGTTTATTCAAGAGAACATCAAATTGACATGCTCCTTATTTATGGGGAATGTGGCAAAAATTCAAGGGACACAGAGAGATTATACCAGGAACGCTTTCCGAATCGTGACGCTCCTTCACATGCATATTATCCTTGGCTAGTACAACATTTAAAAAATGAAAATAATGGTGGTGTCCATGCTAATGGCAATGATGGTTTCGTAGCGAAGAAGTGGAAACAAACGTTTTAGCGTACATCGAGTATGACCGTACAGCTTCCCTTCGTGAATTAGGCAAACAGTGCAATACGTCCCATGAAAGCGCGAGAAAAATTTTAAAGAAACACGGGTTTAAATCGTTTAAGTATCAAATTCACCACCACCTATTTGAAAATGACTTCCAAAGACGACTTATTTATTGCAATTGGTTTTTAGATAATTATAGAATAAGTCCTGTGTTTCATCATAAGATTATTTTTTCGGACGAATCAAGGTTTACTAATCTAGGGATGTTTAATAGAAATAATTTTCGTTATTGGGCAAAGGAAAATCAAAGATTAGTAAGAGAAGGTGCCTTCCAGGAACGTTTTGGAGTTAATGTTTGGTTAGGCGTTGTAGGACTAAGCGTTATTGGTCCAATATTATTCCATCAGCCTTTAACTGGCGAGATGTATTTGGACTTTCTCGAAAATGAAATTGAACATTTTATAAATAATTTGCAACAAGATGGCGCCCCTGCTCATAATTCAAGAATTGTTGCAAATTACTTGAATGAACGATTTGGCGAGAACTGGTTTAGAACCAATGGACCAATTCGATGGCCAGCGAGGTCGCCTGACCTAACCCCGCTTGATTTTTCTATATGGGGTCATCTGAAAGAAAAAGTGTATGCAACTCCTGTAATATCGTTGGAAATGTTAGAAAATAGAATAAGACGAGCCGTTGAGAGTATCTCAGAACAGCATTTACGAAACCTGCTCGCGGAAAATGTTGAGAGAGTTACACTATGCCAAGAACAAGGCGGACAGCGCATAGAACATTTAATTGAGTGACTTTTGTATTAATTGTGAAAGTTTGATTTTAAATTAGCATTAAACCCAATAAAAACCCCCATATTTGTTTATTATTTCTACCTATAATTCAAAAATATCTTCGGTGTTTGTGAATTTTGAACAAAAGCTTCCTGGTCCTCCATTTCGAAAAAAAAATCAACTTGTGATATGTCAATGTAAAGGGAATTCTAAGTTCTATCAAACTGTGTGAAAAAATATACAGGGTTCTTTTTAAACTTCTTGACTTAGGTCTAGGTATTTCCGGAAAAACCGAAAGCCTACCGGTAAAATAAAATTAATACTACTTGTGAATTTTTCTCGATTTCCTAAAATAAGACAGCAAAAATCATAAAATGTCAAAATAATACAAAATTGCTTATCAACAAAAAATATTCCGAAATTTACTGATTAATAATATGTGTGTGTGGGTGTGTGTGTTTCATGTTATGTATTACGAAAAATGTATATCGGCAGAGTTTCGTCAATTTTTTCTCAAACAAAAAACAAAAATACGGTTTGTTATGCGGTTTTGTTTTTGTTTTTTGTTTTTCTCAGTGTAAAAATGTAACGAAAGTTATCAGAAATGTCGATACAAAACAGTACTTTTGACGTTTCTGGTTAAATCTAATGAAAATTATAATGGCATCCCTATGCAATTGTTTCCAAGACCTACTTATCTTAGTTAAGTCATCTTTCATGTTTCTGCACCGTATCTACTGGTAAAATAAAATTAATACTACTTGCGATTTTTTCTCGCTTTCCTAAAATAAGACAACAGTCACAAAATGTCAAAATAATACAAAATTACTTATCAATAAACAATAAAAAATATTCCAGGATTTTCTGATTAATAATATGTGTGTGTTTGTTTCATGTTATGTATTAGGAAAAATGTGTATCGGCAAGGTTTTGTCAATTTTTTCTGAAACAAAAAGCAAAAATACGGCTTGTTATGCGGTTTCGTGTAGCTAATAAGATATACTTTAATACTAATATTTAATAAATACAACTTTCTATTTAAAATCTTTGAGAAAATTTAGGAAAAAGTTCACATTTTAAAGAAAAAATTAAACTTATCCCATTTTGTGATAAATTAAAAATTTGATTTTAAATTTGATTAAAATCCATTGAAAACCCGATTTTGTTTAATATTTTAATAATTTGTTAAACAAAATTTCATCGGTATCGGGAAACGACCGCCTTATTGAATTTTGAAAAAGCGCTTCCTGGTCCGCCATTTTGAAAAAAATACGTGATACGTCATTGAAAAGGTAATTCTAAGCTCTATCAAACTATGTAAAATAATATACAGGGTTCCATTTGAAATTCTTAACTTGGTTCTTATATCGGAAAAACTGGCAGTAATATTAAAAATTGTTTTTTCATGAAAATTATGTGTCTTAATACCATATTTCGTTAACCCAAATATAAATATCCTAACCTAAAAAGCAAATGAATGGCATCGTGTAAAACGATATCGGTGACACCCGGTATATACATTTTGGCTTGTAAGATCGAAAACTGTTTTCTTTCAATATTTTTGAAACTGTATCTTCACCTACGTTATTTGGCAATGTTGCTGACCTTTTGCGTAGGAACTTTGTAGGGTCTTCTATTACACAGAGCATTACTTGATTTGTAGTGTGAAGTGAGAAGAGTGTAACTTTATCGGGGTATCTGTTGTTAAAAATGTCTGCAGCTTCTCGAAATGTTTTATAATTTTCTCCGACAATTAAAATTATATCAATTTTATCTTCTTTGCTTAATTTCAGCGGCAGTTGACAATGGCAGTGGCAATGCCATTATCAAAATCGATAAATAAGGAAATTTTGCTGGTATGTAGGTAGGAACAAAAGTAAGAAACTGGACTTGCCAGTAAGACGCCAAAGTTTTACATTCCTTAAGAAGTGATTTCAAATAGGAAGCAACGAATCTAGTGCTAGATTGGTTTTTTTTATTCTAAGTAAGATTTTGTATTACATTTTGCTATAAAATAAAAATTAAAGTTACTTCTCTCTTGAGTCAATTTCGACTTTTTGGAATTTTTGACCACCCTGTATATGCACCCTCAAGTTTGAATATTTTAATATTATTTTGGCAGAAAGCAGAACTTTTTATAAAGAGTAACTTTTTTCCGTAAAACTACTAATAAAAAAGTTTCCCATATGTAGAGAACTTAAGTAGACACACTGTATATAGTGTTCTGAATATGAATGGATTGTTATATAATTGAAACCTTAGAAATTTTTATTTCTTAGATTTCGAAAATCACATTTTATAGTTTGTTAATTATGGCTAGTAGTTTGTGTAAGACCTTTAGGGAATGAATGTATATACAGGGTTATTCACGCAACCCGTTCATTAAAAGTTTTTGATGATGCCATTTAGATAAAAATTTCAAATTTTGGGATTAAGGTAAGGTCAAGGTGTACTTCTTTTATGAAATATTTTCAAGTTCCTGTCACTTCCGGTTTAACCGGAAGTTGGTATCAACTTGCTTATTTTAAATGGAACACCCTAAATTTTTGGATTCTACGGAGAATTTTAATGCTATTTTTTGTAGCATGTCCTATACCTAGGTTCAAGCGGTCTTAAGATATTTGACCTTGAACCGAAAATGAGCCTTCGGGGTACCAAATTTTAAAATCTCATATTTTTGTAAGTTTTGAAGATATAATCTTCATATTTTGCAGACGATCGGTAAATAATCTTAGGTTTCTATTTTTTTATTGAATTTGTCTATTTTTATACAGGGTGTCCTAAATTCAGCGGCAAACATTCACATTTTCAAAGCCGCTAAAGTCCGTTTTTGTATAAGGGATACCCTATAACTTGAAGTGGAAACTTCAACAAGGGCTGTTGCGAGAAGAACGTTCTCTTCTTGTTTGCTAGTATGGTGTGTTGAAGTATTTCTATTGGTGTTAGGTTGATTATTTGACCTTCCTGCACCGGCGTTGTATTGGGAATTTCTTGGTGGATTGTTAGAACTTCTTTGAAAACCTCTGGGTTGGTACTCTGTTGACCGTTGTTGGTTTTGTTGATATCTTTCAAGGTGTAGAAGTGTATGATGCTGGCGACTGCAAATATTGCACCTTGTTTGGCTGAAACACCTTTTGCCAACATCATGACTTAAGCAATTATAGCACATGTGTTTTTCTTGGACTTGTTTGTTTCTTTCTTCTGCTGAAAGCGTTTTGAACTTTTGGCAGTGGTACGTCATGTGTTGTTTATCTTTGCAGAATAGACAACCAGCGTTACTGTGTTTTTTGTTATTATCTGATGCGACGTTAACGGCAATGGTTTCTAATGACTGGAATCGTCTTTCTAAGAAGTTCATAAATTCTTCGAACTCTGGGATATCATGCGGCTTCTGAAGATTTTGTTCATATAGACGGTTGGTTTCAGAATCCCATTTTCTGAGGATTATTCGAATTACCATTGGACCCCATGTATCGATTTCTACATCTTGGTTTTTCAACGCCTGTAGACATTCTCTTGTAGTGTCGTGTAGTTGTTTTAGTTTCAGTGCGTCTTCTTTTGTAACCGTTGGTACGTCTAATATCTTATCAATTAGTTGGAATGTTAGTAGCCTTTTGTTTTCATATCGCTTTTGCAATAACTCCCATGCTGTTTCGTAATTAGCTTCAGTTGACTCAAGGTGTTGAATCAATTTGCCTGCTTCTCCCCGTGTGTGGGTTTTCAGATAGTGCATCTTTTCGGCCTTGGTCAGTGCTTGGTTTTTATGAATTACTCTTTTGAATATATCGAAGAAATTAGACCAGTTTTCATATCATCCATAAAAGATCGGGATAACGACTTTTGGAATTGCTAACTTTTGCTGTGGCTGGTTCACCACGATTTGTTGAGTTTGGGCCATGATATTTTCTTGAGCTTCTAAAGTTAGTTTTTCCAGAATTTCTTCGTACTGGCCAAGAGTGTCTGCATAAGTATTATTGACAAAATAGTTGTTTTGAAACTTTGTTTCATTTATCATTATTTCTTCATGCAGTTGATGAATAGCATCCCATTGTTTTTTAATTTTTTCCATGTGAAGCTTATAGCGAGATTTGGACTTTCCTTGGCTTAGTTCCGTTTCAATTTGGTTTAGGTCGGTTTGTAGTTGTTGCAGCCTGAAGTTTTGTTTTTTCAGACGGTGTTCTTGTTCTTTTTCCGCCAAGGGATCGGCGGAACTTGCTGAAGGTGTTTCTGCTTTTGGACAGGTTTTTAGGTAGTTTAGTACTTCTTCGTATTTTTCTTTTAATTGGTTGTCATATTTTTTGGTAAAATATGCATGTTCGGTGAGGTTTAGGTTTTTTATTTCCTTGTCGTTTTTCTAGATACTTTTCCATATTTTTTCTAAGGTGGCGATGCGGTCTTTTATATATGTTTCAGTTTTTCTCAAAGAAGAGTCCTTCTTGCTATTGCTGATAAGCTGGATTATTTGTTTTCCTAGTTCTTCTTGTTCTTGAACAAGCTCATTCATTTTGCTTTCCGCAGACATGATGAATTTTTGAACAGACGGGACGGGATATTTTGTTTGTTTACTTTCGGCTAGTTTGCAAGTAGTATCTGTTTGTGTTGTATGTTAAGCTGAGTTCAATAATATATGCCCGCCAGCGTGAACTTGGCACAGAAATACCTTATTAAACCCTTAAAGTATTTTCCTCGCCAGCGTTAACTGGTCACGGGGAAAAGCCTTTGCTTGTGTGTGATACTCAATCGTGGAAACGATAATATATGCCCGCTAGCGTGAACTGGCACAGGTATATCTTATTTATTCCTTTTAGTATTCCCCTCGCCAGCGGTAACTGGGCAACAAGGAAAATACCAATTATTAAGTAACGTGTATATTTGTGTGTGCGAGTGAAGCTAACGGCACTTTGCTTTTTCCCACCACTTAGTTTTTTCGAGTGCTTCTTCACGTTACCCTACTCAGTTCAGGCAACGACACCCTAAAACAGGTTTTGGTGGTAAGCTATTCGCCGAAAAGCTCTTTAAATCTTGCTTCTAGCCTGGTTACGAATTCAAACGGTTTTTTATCTATGGTTGGCGTGACTGGCAAACCTGAATTGTGCGTTTTGATGTCAACTCCGTCTAAAGAAGCTATAACGATTTCTTCTAATTTTTCTTGACGTTTCTTAGCTCTTTGGTTTCTGTTCAGCTTTTTTCTTGCCATGTACGACAGACTTCCTGACAACTGTGATTATATGGTTGGTTTTGGTTGCTTGTAGATGGACGGACGATAAAGTTGATGGACGGATACACGGTTGTGTATATTGGACGGATGTTCTTCGGTTGAAGAACGGCTTTAAGGCTCGAAGGACCAATGTGCAAGCTTTGCTTGCCAATAGCTTTGCTCAGCTTCGGCTTGAGATGAGCAGCGGGACGATGTAGGACGTAATAGGTATTTGTTCGTAGTAAATGAGTAACAATTATCGTGGTTAATAACGTACTGATTTATTCTAAGATTTACATTCCATTTATACAACTATCAATTAAACAATGCGTGCGATCTCAATGATGCAAAATAGTAAAATTTAATAACATTATATTATGTATAGTCATCAGAACGTGCACGGTTCAACTGACGTGACTGTAAGAAGGTCAGTGTAGACACTGTACATACCATCTAAGTAAATATTAAACATGCATAGAATTGTCTTATTAAATTATAGAAATTTTATGTGTAATTGTGAGAATTATACAACTATCAAATGTAGAATTTAATTTTCTATCGAACTGTATTAAGGTTCCCTATATTCGTAACCGTTTTCGAAATAATTGGGTTTTATAAAAATATCGTATGTATTTGCTTAAATGTTTACATGTTCCAATGGTAAGCCATGGAAAAACAATTGAGATGCAATATCCAATATGACAGATGATTAGTATGCGTTATTTATCGAAAGCTGTCAGTGATAAACTAAATCTTCTAAATCGAAATGGAAGAATACTCAAACGCTGATATTCTCAATCTATTTTATATTCATGGAGAATGTTATAAAATTTTGAAGAGAACGTGTCGTGTGTTTAATGACGGGCAAAATTTTCAATTTTTATAGTTATTTTCCTAACAAGTGTGCAAAGTGATACGTTCCTGCACGCAAAAACAGTTAGACGCGACGCGGAAGTTCGGATAAACTTTAAGTGCGGGAAAGACACTTTTCTGTAAGTGTTAGGAATAATATTTTTTCTACGAGTTTTACGAATTTTACAAACTTTTTACCTATTGATATAGGTAAGTCCTAAGCGTGGGTAAAACAATATGTCTTATAAATCACAAAAATTGAAAAAGCCTTAAATAAATTAGAAAACTTTTTATTTTAACTTAAATAGAAATAATATTACTTATTATTATTAACAATATTAATATTGAAAGCAAAGTTTGTGGCATGCTGCAAATTTAAAGCTGAGTGCAACTGCTTTCTTGAGAAAGCTAATGAAGATGCTCCGTTATCCCGCGTTAAAGAATGAAAAGGAACTTCAATGGTTTTCTCGCAAATTGACAAACTTGGTATTTCAACTAGATGATTTTTTGCACTGCCACTTAAATTTATTATAACTCTTTTTTGCACGTAGTTGAGTCGTTAATATATCCCTCAGTTACTGTTGATGACTTCCATCCTCCTAATCCTGAATCGGCCAGCAAGGTTGCAGAGGAGCGACGAGAACTACGCCCCGCGTAGAGTTCAGGGTTGGGCAATTTTAGAAATGCCGCAATTTCTGAGGGCATCTTGCCGAAACTGTTAATCCAGACACACTGTGTTAAGCACTTCCCTCTTAAAATTTATTAAAAACCGTTGATGCGTTGTTGATGGTGGTCGTAAGATTGTATATTTTCTATAAAATAGTAGATACTTTCCATTGTTAATTTCGTCGGATATAACAAAAGACCGTAAAGTATATTTTTTAAATCCTAAATTTTGACCACAATTAAATTTCCCTTATCTTTAACGTCAACTGTTGTTAGTTTTGCCAATTCCTCTCTTCTGCAGGCGTCTGCAAGCCCAAAAATAGTCGCAACTTTTAACAAAAGATATATATCATCTGGGGCCTTATTCATGAAATGTGATATGTTTTCTTTTGTAAAAATATTTGCTTTCTATGGTTTGAAGGCAACATTTTGTTTTTTTGATAAAAGCAGTTAATTTGTAGAATTTGTTTATATCTATATTTTCTTTAACTTTTAAAACGCCCTTAAGGGGGAACTGCACGCAGTATTATGGATCATTTGCAAGCCTTCCGCCGCTGCAATATTATGTAAAAACTATAAGAGATATGTATTAGCTTCAATGTGATTTTAATAGGGAAATATGTATAGTTGGGCGCTAAATGCGAATTTTTGTGAAAAAATCAAATCTAGAATTATAAAATAGAAGTAGATTTGTCCATTTTTGACCATTTTTTGACCACTTTTTGACGCAAATGTCGTATATAATTATTTTTTCCACAAAATGGCTCTTTACCGCCTTGCATTGACCCTTTGTCTACGTAACTGCAAAATTTCAAATTGAAAATCCTACTCATGTCTTCGTATTTCTGCAGCGCGTGAACCTTTTTGAACCCATTTTTAACCGAAATGTAATTTAAATTGCCTATACATAACACATTTTTGCGAGGTCGGACGTGCAGGAAGTTTTTTCTAATACGTAGGTACCTTTTCATCTTATTTTGAACTTGTCTTTTTGCGTGCAGGTCTCCCTTAAGCATTGAATATTTAGCCTACAAAGTATTTGGGTTTCGGTAAACTGTGTTGACACTCTTAAATCTCGTTTATTTTTGTTTCCTTTTGTTTTTATCCACCATTCTAGCAGTCCAAATTGAGAAAATGTGTGGAAAACTCTCATCAGCACTCAAAAATTACTTTAAGATGTGATTATTACACAAATTAAAGGTAATTTTGATTTCAAACATCTTTCCGACTGTTCCCATCGCCATTCTAGAAATACCTATAAGTTCTGAGACACGTAAAACTATTTTTTTTTTATACTAAAACTTTAATTAATAAAATTGCGGATTAGCTTAGGTTAGGATTGGTTAGGTGAGGTTAGGTTAGGTTAGGTGAGGTATTTTCTGTGAAGAAAGCGCGCGATAGTGCGCCAACCGAATTTCGAGTCTATATTGAAAAGGGGACGAAAACTATATTGTTAGGTAAATCTGTCCCGTTAACGTTAGGTTCGTCAATAAAACCTTCAATAAAACTATAATAATAACTATAAATAATCACAATTCTGTTGTCCAAATAATTTTCAATTGGTCATTTCATTTCCTTTAACAAATTGGTAAATCTAAAATCTGGCAACATTGCTAAATTTTTCGTTTTAAGGCTGTCAAATTATGACCGAATGTAATTTTTATTTAATTTTTTTTAGGAAAACTCTTGCATATTCCGCAATTTTTATTTTTGAAATGTAATATTGCAAATGGGTACTTTCTGGAAAAAAATAAAAAATGCAAAAGTCGTCTGTCAGGATAGTTTACCGGACCCAGTATTTGGTCTAAATTTCTTGCTTAATTCAAAAAAATAAGCTAATAGTATCTCTTCTTCAACCGTTTTCACACCTTTTCCTTTGGACTATTTCCCGAGCAAGTCGTACTGCTTTTCATACCTCTGTTTTGATTTTACTGGCAGTAGCTCCAAATTCGCTGATTCCGCGGCTTTTAGTGCCTCTTTTGGTATTTCTTCATCCGAACTATCCATTTTAAGCAGAATTACTTTTTTTGATCGTTTTTCAAATGACTGAATGTTTGAATTTTCGTTGACATAGCAAAAAGACTGAAATTGTCAAAATTTCAAGGTGGCAAAGAGAACCTATTGTTGTCTTATGTGACACTGACAAGTAATGATACAGGTCTTTTAATTAGTTATCAAAATATGGTAATCTAATATGTAGTAAATTTGACTAAATTCTCTACAAGCGTAACAAATAATACCATAAATCTTTTTTTTTTGAATATTATTTAATGCTGAAAACATTAAAATATCTAAATGTCCTGTTTAAAAACGATAATTTTGCGAATTTTTAGAAAAACTAGGTTTTTGACATCAGATGTCAAATATTTTGATTACAATTCAAAAGACGAGCTTTATTTACAAAAAGATATTAAATCGGCAGTTAATACAGCGACAATCTCCCAACGGTAGTAAATTCCCTAACCCGAAATTAAGGCATCGAGGTCCTAAATATTCCAATGAACCCGTGCACACCACGCCTGATCCCATGTGCATTAATCTCGATATTCCCAATAGTTGTCGATGACGCGCCCCGTTGACGGTCATTAATAGTTTTAATCGGCTCCATATTTCTCGTCGTGGGGAGACAGATTTGCCCCGGCCCGGCTGCCTCCCCTTTCGCGACACAATGATTTACGGTAGTTGGAGCGACCGGTCGCACACACCGCACATTCGGGCATTCAACAGTTTGGCGTGTGCCCCGGGCGGACCCAGGAGCGCCGGTTCTGATTTATTTAGATGTTTCTTGGTTATTAAAAATTTCCTTTACCCGAAACTTCCCTCGTTATGAATCTTTCCATTTCTTAGGAATGGGGAAGTGTGACTCGATTTAGTTCAGTATATTTATTAACATATATACAGGGTTGTTAAAAAAAACGCCCCAAATTTAGATCTTCTGTAGGAGTTCCCTCGGCTTTGGAAAGAGACAATAGTATGTTCTATTTTCAAGTCAGCCAACAGAAATTTACTTACCATCGGCCAATCTCGTTACCTTGTAACTTCTCGACGGTGTTTGAGATGATTGTCCACGATCGCATCTACAGGTCCGTCAGCGGAGCAATTTCAATTCATCAACATGGTTGTCTCCCCATTTAAATGTGAGACGAACCTTAAATTGTACGTAAGAACCGCTAGATAGAAAGAGGTGGGCCTCAATTTTGGCCGTCTCGATCCCCGGATTTGAATCTTTTGGATTCCTGGATACAAGTGAACGAATTAGTTACGCCACACCAGTGTAGGATATAAAAGCTTGAAATATCGGATAATGGCTTCATGCGATGTTTTAAAAATAACCTAAGAAGATATTTTTACACCTGCTATGAAAAATGTAGTGGATTCTGCTTACGCCGGTGATACGTTTTTATATAAGCTGCTATGTTTACTTAATTTCTTTAAAGAACCATTTAATTTAAAGTTTATGTATTAATATATAGGATAGGTTACATAGAACGGAAGCTTTCACGGCTTTGGTCAATTAAGAAATCATGGTTCTCAGGATTAGACCGTGTCAAATTGGAATTACTATCCGACGTTTCGCCTTCGATTGCACGAGGCATCTTCAGGGATCTTTACTCCACGAGATCTGAACACTGAATGAGCTCGAAGAGATTCAGGCGGGCTTTTAAACACGACTTGTGCTCGCCGAACCGTGACCCTGTTTTAAGATCGATTTTCACGTGTGATGTAGACCGTAACCCGTATTTCTATTGAAATTTTTTGTATGTTTAAGTATTTCAATAGATTCCCTAACTTTTCGTTTATAAAAACCTGGAACCGATGCTAGAACCTTGGTTTCCTTTACATTTATGAAATGGCTAGTGTTATGCTGGTGTTCAGCTACAGCTACAGCAGAATGAACAATTTGTTTCTTTTTAATACATCGTTCATGTTCCTTAAGTCTAGTTGATATTGAGCGTCCTGTTTCTCCCACATACACTTCCCCACAGGAGCAAGGAATTTTATATACTCCTTCTGTCTGGAAAGGAACAATATCTTTCGGGGATCTCATACTGGATAACAATAATCTTGATAAGAACTTAATAGACCTAGTGGAAGCTTGTCTTACATCTAGGGTAAAATTGGGTATATCGTACCTTCGGCTAAATCGTACCACCTCGATATTTTAAAACTGGCGGGAAATTTGTGACATTTAACATTTAGAAACGGTCAAGCTATGTCCTAAACTCATCACTTCCGATTGTTAGTAGTCTCTGCTTATTGAGAACAGTCTAGTATCAGTTTTTCGTTTCGGACCTAGGTAATAGTAGTTTTAAGGCCCATAATCTAAGGCATTTCTGCAGTCTGAGGTAATTATTACATTTTTTGAACCTAACTATCAAAAAACATAGCTTGTTTATGTATATTTTGGATGTTTACATTCATTCTAAAGTTAGATCAAACATTTTTAGGTTAAAATATTTTACCACTGTGACTGTTGGGTATATCGTACCCCTTGCATGTCTGGTAAATCGTACTGGTACGATTTACCCGACTGTGTTGAATTTTTATTTTACTATGGCAGTGATAATTTTACAGCTGTAACTGGTGTTTTTCTTAGAATGAGTTTAAAAAGAAAATATGGATTATGGACATCAGAAGACATGGAAAAGGCCCTTGCTGCTTATAGAAGTGGCCAATGCGGCTTTAACGAAGCGTCCAGAAATTTTAATATTCCAAAACCAACTCTTAAGAGGACTCTAAAAACGTCAAAGCAAATAATTTCATTAAATCCGCTGGACGCCTTACTGTCTTGCCAAAGCAAATTGAAGATCAGTTGGTTACTCACATATTAAAATTAGAAGAGTGTCTTTTTGGAATAAACATAACCGATGTACGAAAGTTAGCGTTTCAAATAGCTACAAAAAATGGTATTAAAAACCAGTTTAATCAACAAAAACAGATGTGGCCGGCAAAGATTGGTACTATGCGTTTTTAAAGCGACACCCTCAACTTAGTTTACGGCAACCAGAGTCCACATCAATGGCTCGAGCCAAAGGATTTAACAAAGAACGTGTTTACGAGTTTTTTGACATCCTAGAAAAAATTTGCGATGAACAGAAATTGGAAGCTACACAAATTTTTAATGTAGATGAATCTGGTTACTCTACTGTACAAAAGAAAAATAGAAAAATATTGGCCCAAAAAGGGAAAAACCAAATAGGAATTTTGGCTAGTGGAGAACGGGGTACTAACACAACAGCAGTCTGTTGTGTTAGCGCTGCTGGAGTCTATGTACCGCCTATGATAATTTTTAAACGAAAAAGGCATTGCGATGAATTAAAAGTTGGGGCTCCACCTGGTAGTATTATTGAAATTTCTGATACTGGATATATCAATTCTGAGATATTTGTTAAATGGCTAAAATTTTTTAGTGAGTTTGTTAGACCCAGTACAAAAAAAAAAGTTTTGCTTTTATTGGATGGGCATACCACCCACTCCCGAAATTTGGAAGCCCTGGAACTTGCGAGAACCCATGGCGTTATACTTCTTCAGTTGCCCGGCCATACAACACATAGACTTCAGCCCTTAGATGTGGCGTTTTTTAAGCCTTTGCAGGCCTACTATGACCAAGCAGTAGTAAAGTGGCTTCGCACAAATCCAGGGTTAGTGTTAACTCAATTTCAAATATCCCAGATAATAGCTGAAGCTTATGGAAGAGCAGCTACTATAGAAAATGCTATTGGAGGATTTCGGGGAAGTGGAATTTGGCCTATTGATCGCCATGTTTTTAAAGAACATCAATTTGCCGCAGCAGAAATTTTGAACAATAACATAGACGAATTAGAAACTTCATCTGTATCTGAAAACTTAAATAGAGAGGAAGTGCAACATGATCCTAACGTTGAAACTTTAAATGATATGCCCCAAGAAGAGTCCCTTAGCGATAACCTAATTTGCACCACTCAAAATGAGACTCAAATGGAAGTTTCTATTGAAGATCTCTGTCCTATACCCAAAATGACTCTCCAAATAGTTAAACGAAAGAAGAGGGGTTCCCAGCCGGCTGTTTTTAACAAGTACACCGCATAAAGAGTATTTAGAAGCTGTGAAAGACAAACATACACCAAAGGTCCAAAAAGTAAAAGCTGTAAAAAGCCAAGTGTTCTCTGAAACATCTGCTTCAAAGAAAAAATTAAAGTCCGATCTCGTTTCTATTCCAAGCACATCAGCATTACCATCTTCACAACCTGTGTACTCTAAATCTACTACATTAAAGAAAAAATCACAGTCCGATCTTGATTCTATCCCGAGCACATCCGCATCATCTTCTTCACAGCCTGATCAAATAGAAGTTAACGAACAAGAGTGGTATTGTGAAATTTGTGAAGAATTTTCAGTGGAAAATATGATTCAGTGTTTGCTTTGTAAAAAGTGGTTTCATGAAAAATGCGTCACAATAAAATCAAAATTAAATTATTATTGTGTTTTTTGCTCTTGTTAATTTTAATTTGTAATAAAATTTTGTAACAAAGTTGTTGTTTTGCCTTATTTTTCCCAAATTTGTTAATGGTCCAATTTACTTTTATGTCTGGTACGATATACCTACCAAGAGATACGATATTGACGACCAGTTGGGTAAATCGTACCGATTCCGCATTTTTTTTTTGCAATTAACTGAGAAATATATCAAAACCATACATTTTTGCTGCCGTTTATTGATAGATAAATGCCTAAAGTATCCAAAAATATTGTTATTTTGATAAATATCTTATTATCAAGTATTTTATGTTGGTTTTAATAAACTCGGTACGATATACCCGACTTTACCCTACTTATTTCACTTTTCAAGGAACTTTTTATAAACAAACTTCAGGGGCAGCTATGGGATCTCCTCTATCACCTGTGGTAGCGAATATCTTTATGGAAGCCTTTGAGGATATTGCTCTAACATCCGCTCCACTAAAATCGAAGCACTGGTTTAGATATGTAGATGATACTTTTGTTGTTTGGCCTCATACAGGATAATCTCCTCGTATTTCTGGACCACTTTAATCAGCAACCTCATAATATCAAATTCACGATGGAAATTGAATCTAATGGAACAATTCCCTGTCTAGACGTATGTGTTCAAAGGAAGGAAAATGGTACATTAGGACATTCTGTGTATAGAAAACCGACGCATATAAATAGACACTTAAACGCAAATTCTCATCACCATCCAGCACAAAAGAAATCGGCTATTAACTCACTAGTATTCAGAGCTATTTCGATTTCTGATCAAGATTCTTTAACATCGGAAACATCGAAACTGACCGAAGCTCTCAGAGGGAACAGCTATTTCACTGAAGATATTACGCGTTCAATTAAAAGACATAGTAAACCAACTCCGCCAAAGGAGAATGATAAAGAGCCACCATTAGGTAGTGTTGTTCTTCCCTACATACATGGCACTACAGACAAAATAGGACGATTACTTCGGCGGTCCAACATACGTACAATCTTCAATACACATTAGGAGATTGGACAATGCTTGCGATCCCCGAAAGATATTGTTCCTTTCCAGACAGAAGGAGTATATAAAATTCCTTGCTCCTGTGGGGAATTGTATGTGGGAGAAACAGGACGCTCAATATCAACTAGACTTAAGGAACATGAACGATGTATTAAAAAGAAACAAATTGTTCAATCTACTGTAGCTGAACACTAGCATAACACTGGCCATTTCATAAATGTAAAGGAAACCAAGGTTCTAGCATCTAAATTCCATTTTTGAGAAAATCGTTCAGAGTTCCGATCACTTGAAGCAAAAATCCCTAAAGATGGATCGTACAATCTAAGTCGAAACGTGGGAAAGTCACGAGATCTAATCCAAGAACCATGATTCCTGAGTGACTACAGCAGTGAAAGCTTCCCCTCTATTTTTACGCAAAAATAATATAATATTTAAAATGTATTGTATTCATATTTTTATACTTACCATAACTGATTCAATTCAAATCCGATGTATAGTTTAATTATGTACTATTTAAATTTTCCTTAGTTTATCTGCCAAGCTTACCTGAAAAAAAAATAATATTACATCTACATGGATTTGGTTGCAAAAGCAGTGTATCTCGCTTATTTTTAAAGATAGAACCTTGCGGTTTTCACGAACCTGAGCTAATTTTTTGTGAAACTCATGAAGCCGTAAACAAAATTTTCATAGCCTTCTTCGTTTATGAGATACAGGGCGAAATAGAAAATTTTGCATTTTGGAACCCCCCTCGTATCTCGGTTATCCTTTGACTTGCTATTTTTTAGATATGACCCAAAGTTGTGTTTTTTTAAATGGGACACCCTGTATATTTGTCCAGAAATTGATTTGTCCTTTTAAAAGCTTCTCAAAAATATATAATAGGATGGGTCTATTTTAATAAACAACAACAAAAATCCTAATTTTTATAATTATCATCCCAAATTTTGCAGTAGGCCTTGCAAAACGATGCCGTTTTCTTTTGTTTTCTTGGAAGCAAATGACATTTCCCAATTTTGTACGCGTATATAAAATATAGCGCTAGTTTTTTGTATTTATTTATTGTGTAAAAATATATTTGTATTATTATGGAAGAAAACCAAACTTTCGAACATTATGAAAAGTACTTTATGTTAGCTTGTTTTATATTAAGTAACGAAAATGTTGAAGCGGCTTCTGAGATGTATTTTAACAGGTAAATAGTTAATTTTTAGGTATGTTGAAATACTATTGCTTAATTTTTATTTAGATACCCAGAAAGGAGGCAACCTAATATATCCACTTTTTATCGGATAAAAAAGAATTTACTTAATCACGGATCAATTTATCAAACCTCGTTCGAAAACATATAATAAAGAAAATCGGGAGGCTGAGGAAATTACGGTTTTGACTAATGGAGAAGCTTACCCTACAAACTCTTGTAGGGCCAGTGAAAAGAGCATAGGGATTCTAAAAACTAGAGTTCAAGAAATTCTAAAAAAGCACAAATACCACCCATACAAATTTAGGCTCGTGCAGCACTTACAGCCAGGGGATGCAGAGCGAGAAAGATGCGATATGGTTAGAGATTTTGAAAGGAAGGTTATATGGTCAGACGAAGCACATTTCAGTAATTCTGGTATACTCAATAGGCACAATAGTAGATTCTGGTCCCAGGAAAATCAACACCAAATATTTCCCAGAAGACAGCAGGGCAGGTTTGGTCTAAATGTGTCCTGCTTCATATTAGGAACACATATAAAATTTTATATATTTGAGGGAAATCTAACAACCAATCGCTATATAGAAATTTTAGAGGCAGCTATACCTGAATTACTTGACGATGTTCCTCTAGCGCAAATTAACGAAATTTATTTTCAACAGGACGGTGCTCCTGCACACAATTTTGGAATGACGAGATTATTTCTGGACAATAATTTTACCAATCAATGGATCGGAACAAATGGACCTATAAGATAGCCCCCTAGGTCCCCAGATTTGTTGGTTTTAGATTCCTTTCTATGGGGATATCTGAAAAATAGAATTTACAAAGATCACTATGATAATGTCCAACATTTAGGAAATGCAATAAGAGAAAATTTTCGCTATTTACAAAATCATCCCGTTATTTTGCTTAATTCCCTAAAACGAAAATTGTGCGAAGCATGCATAGAACAAAATGGAAATCAGTTTGAACAGTTCTTTTGATTTCCTTGGTTACTGTAGTTCTTATACGACAGTTGATTTTTGCTGAAAGGCTTGTTACATAATAATTTATTACTGTTTTGTTCTTGTGTTACATAAATCTAGGTAGGTGGTACTTCTTTGGTGCGGAATTATCGATACATATTTTGATAAATAGATTTAACTACATATTTATTTTGATTTATTGTTAGGATGTAGATATTGTTAACGACTTTAAATAAAAGGCATCATTGTTTTGCATGACCTACTGCAAAATTTGGGATGATAATTATAAAAATTAGGATTTTTTTTGTTGTTTATTAAAATAGACCCATTTGAGAAGCTTTTAAAAGGACAAATCAATGTCTGGACAAATATACAGGGTGTCCCATTTAAAAAAACACAACTTTGGGTCATATCTAAAAAATAACAACTCAAATGAAAAATATGACTACGCCACTGGATCCAGCGTAAAAAACTGTATAAACAGCAATTTTTCCCTTTGCGTTAAGTTAAAAGATAACCGAGATACGACTGGGGTCCCAAAATGCAAAATTTTCTATGTCGCCCTGTATCTCATAAACGAAGAAAGCTATGAAAATTTTGTTTACGGCTTCATGAGTTTCACAAAAAATTAGCTTAGGTTCGTGAAAACCACATGTTTCTATCTTTAAAAATAAGCGAGATACCCTGCTTTTGCAACCAAATCCGGACACCCTGTACTTTATAAGGAGTTTAAATACATATAACATAAATCCTAAATTATTAGTTAGTTGTATTTCAACCACCAGTTGATCCAGAACTGTTCGTATTTAAGAAATTAGAGAGCTTAGAGCAACATTTCGCGAGTTTGTGTAAATAAGCCGAATTATTTTTGTTATATGTGGTAAAGTGACTTTTGTGAAACAAAAACGCACTCTTAGCACTTTAATAAAAAAAGATTACCATTTGTATTTTGGTTGGAGTTGGAAACCAGGATAAAAACTGGGCTGCCCATAACTGCTGCAATACACGTGCATTGAACATTCGCTGTTGGCTAAGTGGAAACAAAGCGTCAGAGACCACGTTACTACTGTTACTTTACTGTTACACTTCCTACCAAACAAGCTTTTTCGGAAAAAAAAGATCTGCAATACAGTATCCAAATTTACAGTCCGCCATACGCCTAATCCACCTCAGGACTATACCCTTTCATTTGATGATGATCAAACGAATTCTCTCATTCACAAGACTACGATTTTGTCTGTAACATCAATGTGATTTACTTTAAGATGAAGAAAATTTTTTTGTGTATCGATGCCGTCAGAAAAAACTTAACAGAATTTTTTTTAACAAGGTAAACAATTTGGTAGCCTCTAGGGATATTGGGGGATTAATGGCAGTTTTCAATCTGGACTATGATCCAAAAGACTGGAGACTTTTCATTGGATCCTCAAAAGTAAGTCTTAAAGCTGTGTTACTCCCTAACGGAAACAAGTTGCCTTTAGTCCCAATTGGTCATACAGTCCACATGAAAGAAGCGTATAGCAATTTGAAATTGTTACTGGAGACCATACAATATGAAAGATATAAATGGCAATTCGATTCCATGCTTCAAGACCAGGAAAACGACACATGGAATACCTAAAATGGTTGCAACAATTTTTTTGGGAAACATAAAGCAGAAAGTTATAAAGGCCTGATTGCCCAACTTTCCGGACAATTGTGGAGCTGTAAGTGAGAGCAAGGTGATAGGTTCTACCAGGATATTTCAAAGACGGAAAGAAGGTATCACGAAAAAATGAAACTGTGAGATGTTATCCGACTACTTCTGGACTATTGCGAGACATGCCCCAGAGGCAGGCTAAGAAACGCAAAATCAGTGTCTAAAATTTAGATTCAATGATAAAAATGTGCTATTTAATTGTTTTTATTGAACCAACAATATATTGTTATCTGTATTTTGTATGTTCGTTGTATATGCCTATAAATTAAAATTTTGTAACAAATAACGAGCCAACTAAATTTTTTAATAGGTTTTTACTTACTTTTAGTATTGTAATCATAAAAAAATTACTCTCCGAGATATTTTCATATCTTTACGATTCACATGACAAAAAACACGTTATCTCAATTCCGTCGGTCTGTCTGTTTGTCTGTTCGCGGCGTAGCTAAAAAATTACTTATCCCATTGACTTCAAATTCTGGTTATAAATTAAGGGTCATATGGGGATGACCTCGTAACATTTTGGCAAAAATTCAATACGTCGAAACAAAATGGCGGCCTAGTGAAGTCTTGAAAAAAATATTATTAAAAAACTATGCCACACTCTTTCTCTGTTTGATAGCAGAGAGTATATATTTGTTTTAAGATAATATAAATCAACACTAAGTGGTTGATTGAAAGAGAAGTAGTAAAGTTAGTGTGCAAATCACCGACTGCTCAGGGAGATTGGTTCGTTTTCTATTTATAAGGGCGTCAACAGTTCTATACCAGTTGACTGTTAACCGCTCTAGATGTTATGAGTACCACTCCTCAAGACCACTAAGATAAAATTAATTAAAGTTAATAGTAAAAAAAAACAAAAAAAAAGGATGTTCAACAAATAACATTTATTAATAAGTTCAGTGCTCCCCAAAATATTTCCTGTAGGTTATTTTATATAACATATGAAAGAAATTGGCCTTAATTGAAGTTTAAAAAAAAAATGACAATTGACTGTGTAATGATCCTATGTTAATCAATTTTCATACCTTATACGCTGAGAGAAAAATCTAAAGTATATTCAAATAAAGATCACTATCCAAATATTAGATCAACTGTGTAAAATGTTTTATGAAAATAGCTAAAGAATCACAAAACAACAAACTAAATATTCAATAAATCTTGAAAATTAAGTAATACGGATGAGAAAAGAAAGTTTCAATCAGCTGATGACAGGTAAAAGTAATAGACTCCAAAATCTATAAATGTGTATAAAGAAAATCTTTAAGTTGTTTTAATTTACCGAACAATTTGATCTAACAGTAAAAATGTATCAAAAGATGCAAAATAATCAAGCAATTAATTAACTTCATTAATTCAAATACAATTAACAATAATAGAATAAAAGAAAAGAGTATTATGTGAATCTAAGAGCAAGCAAATAACAAGAAAAATTTATATAACTAAGTATCAAATCCAATAACCAATATTACCTAACAAACTGACACCATTGTTTTATATCAAAATACCTTTCTAAAGCAAGTAAATACCATAAATCTTAAATATCATCACATATTCCAGTAGTGTTACCTGCCTATAACACTTATTATATATTGTATAAACTAACTAGATCTTATAAGTTAAAATTTCAAGATGTGATCATACTTTACAACAACACTGTATCTTAAAGTATATTATACTATCAAATGTTGGCAGAAACCTATAGACTATTGTGTCATAAACTTATACTGTGATGTTCTGTATCTTAAAGTCTACTATATGGTCAAATGTTGACAAAAACATATAGATTATTGTGTCCTAAACTTATAATGTGATATTTGAGTATCAGCATGAGTTATAAGTAAAAATAATCTTATTGACAACAAAAAAGTATATCAAAAAGTATACTCTACACTCAAAAGAAATAGAAAAAGTCATAAAGTTGATCAGCAATAAACAATACAGTCGATTCAGCACAAGGCATGTTAAAATTAAGATACTTATCTAAGTGCCTATCAGCATCGATGATTTAGATCAGCAGTCTATGATGTAAGTGTCATCGAAGACATTTCCAGCAGGAAAACTGGGTACGTACACACTTAAGTACTAGGTAACAGACTTCTGCTCCACTTACAATGACACATCCAGGTTGAAACCCTGGTTAGGAGAACAGGAACAAGAAGAAGAAGAGGAGGAGAAGAAGAAAAAAAAACCCTAGAACAGTACAAACGTCTAAGATTTACACCCCAAATAAAAGTATATAGGTCTGTTTAACAACTCAATACCCAGTATATCAAATAAAGAAAATAATTCCAAACAAAAATGTATCAATATTTCCCAGCTTGACTTCATTTAAATCAATTTACCTAAATTACAAAAAATCTTAAGTCATTCTATTATAGAAATTCAAAATATTAGGCTCGTACATGTCTATTATGATACATAATATTATCAACTACAATCCCTTAACATTATATACAAAATATAAGCAACATATCTATTAATTAATACTAATATAGGTACATTACAGCCCTTATAGTGAATAGTAAAAAGAATCCACCCTTAAAATCTTGTAAATATCAATACAAAATGTCATTACTCCAGTATAAGTAAGCTAATATAAGATGTTACAGACAGAAAATGTAAATCACTGATACAATATGGTTCCATTTTGCCAAATTGGTTAAAGCAGATAGCATATATTTATATCTTATAAGGTTGTTTCGGTCTTCAAAAAAATATGAAAATTAAAGTGATTTTTATAGATATATAGGCCTCTTTCCTAATTATAACATACACCTGTAATAGTTGTATTGAAACACACTTATTAAAGAAAACAAATTCCCCCTAATGTATTTACTATTCTTTACTTTATGCAAACTTAAATAACAATTGGCTTATGGAGGTTACAAATAGACCTTTTTGTATTGCAGAAATAAACTAAATAATTATAACAAACATAAGGTATATATACATTCAGCACATATCTTAAGATAATGAAAAGTACTATTGAATACATTGTTTGCTACACAAATCAAAGGGCAATCAAGAGTGTCCCCATAGCTCTTAATTTCAATAAGTAAAATAACTCTGTGGCCTTGTATTTACTTTTCAATAAAAGAACTAAGTAACAAAAAAAATAACCCCTTTTTTATATTATAAACAAAAAGACCTTACTGATAGCCGAGAAACTATATCTAAGCTAGAGGTTAGAACATAACCTATAAAAAAATAATATGGCAAAATACAAGAAAAATGTACAGGGAAAATATATCACATTTTAGTGAATATATAATTTGATGGTAAAGGGTTTCTTATTAGTCACTTCGTAAAGTCTGTCCCATCAAAAAGATATGATAGGTGGTCAAGTGCAGTTAAATCCTCACAAGAGAGTAATAAAAGGTTCCTCAACCAAAAATATTAAGGTACAACGTAATTAAATACACACAGGAGCCTTTTTAACTAAGTTGCCGACGTAAATCCCAAAAGATAGCCTGGATTAAAACAGGATCAATTCGCCGACAAACTTTCACACTTAACCTTCACCTTCCAGAGAGACAAGAAGCTTAACCTACTTCACCACCAGGCCAAGGCAGCAGTAGCGGGATGACAATCCGTCAGTGCTGCCACTTTACTAAAATCAAACTGACCAAATCTGGACAATAGATCAGCCAATCCCTGAGCTGGATCACAGGAAAGAAAAAATATTTAAAGGAGAAGAAAGTAATATTACTAATTGAACAAAACTAAGGCGCCATCTACATGAAGACTAGTGAATTGCCTCAATATGTAGCGGAAGATTTCGCTAAGCAGAGACCGCCAGCACCTTACTACATCGATAGGAGACTTACAGCACCAGATTTACGGATTTTTATGCATTAAAATGTAGTGACGAAATTAAAATGTTACACTACTCACCCAATTCATCTCAAATTTTGCAAAAACATCAAGTATCATGTTGGAATCAAGTGGTAACACTTTGGTACGAATCCAAGATGGCGGAACAAAATGGCGGCATAATAAAATATCTAAAAAATCAGCCTGAAAAACTGCTTAATGGTTTGATTTCAAATTGTGTGCCATAACTAATTGTGGTATAGGGACCATCTAGTAAGTGTTAATAATTCAAGATGGCCGAACAAAAAGGCGGCCAAATAAAATGTTTCTAATCGTGATAATCGCCCTCTTTTATTAATTCCGTAGGTCCGTCTGTCGCTCTGTCTGTCATATGGGGATGACCTGGTAATATTCTGGTGAAAATCCAACAAGGCGGAAGAAAATGGCGGCCTTGAGTAATCTCGAAAAATCACCCTCTCAGGTTTTACACGTCTTTACGTTTTAGCGTCCCTAGAGGCCAAAAAAATATGTTTTATTCATTCCCATAACGGTCATATGGGAATGGCCTAAAAATCCAATATGGCGGAACAATGTTAAAGAAATTTAGTTAGAGTGGTGTATTATTTGGGGTTAAGATCCAGTAGAAAAACAAATATATTTTAAATTGTCGACGTTTCGTAACTTAATTGTTGCATCCTCGGGACAAATATAATAAATCCTTTATCCTGCAGGAAACCCATATTATCAGTCTTAACCTACTCCGTTGTTGATATTAAGTTTCTAAATGGTTTTCATTAATAATCCTCTTGTTGTTATGTTAGAGTGGTGTATTGTTTGGTGTTAGAACCCAGAAAAAATATTGTTGCATCTTCAGGACACATATGCAGATCTATATCCAGCATGAAACTATTATCAGTCTTTACGAACTTTGTTAGCAGATATTTCGCAGATATTAAGTTTATAAATAGTTGTCTTTAACGATCCTCTTGTTGTTATGTTAGAGTGGTGTATTATTTGGGGTTAAGATCCAGAAAAAAAAACAAAAGACTTTTTTGAAATTGTCGACGTTTCGAAATATTATTGTTGCATCCTCAGGACACATAGATATTTTTTATTCTGCATGACACTCATTATCAATCTTTACCTACTCCGTTAGTTCGCAGATATTTCCGAGATATTAAATTGGTAAATGGTTTTCGTTAACGATCTTCTTGTTATGATAGAGTGGTGCATTATTTGGGGTTAGAAAATATCAACGGACTAACGGAGTAGGTAAAGACTAATAAGGGTTTCATGTAGGATATAAAACCTGCGTCCTGAGAATGCGACAATAAATTGGCGAAACGTCGACAAATTAAAAAAGGGCTTTTGTTTTTTTTACTGGATCCTAACCTCAAATAATACACCACTTTAAAATAACAACAAGATTAACGTTAATGAAAACAATCTAGAAACTTAATATTTGCGAATCTGCAGACCAACTAAGTAGGTAGAAACTGATATATTCAATTTAAGATGGTGAAACAAATTGGTGGTCAAATATAATTTTTAAAAAATTAAAGTAAAAAAGTCTTATTCAATTGTTTTAAATTTTGCAGAAATATTAAATGTGAAAATGGGATACTTATTGAATTTATTTTAAATTATGCCCAAAAGTCAAGTGTGGTATAGGTAGAAAGAAAATGGTAAACATATTAGTAGGAATCCAATATGATGGAACAAAATGGCGCCCAGTAGAAATGAAGAAACGGTATATGTAACACATATATACTGTGGCTATGTACTGTACTAAAGTGGATCACACTTCACTCTTCCTAATAAAAGTAATAATTCATAACGAGTGGGAGGGTGTAGTTGAATTCAAATCCAGTTGTATAGCGATATCATTTCAGTGGCGGCTCGTGGTATCTAAAACTGGTGAGGCGAGAAAAGGTTTGTTACTTATAATAGGTAGATGGCGCCGCAGACGAAAAATTTTTGGGCTGCCACGCCCAAATTGACTCATTTTTATGATTTGTTTTTGTCTTTTACATACCAATACCAAGCTTTATGCCCAATTTTTCATTAAGTAATTTTTAAAATAAAAAGTATTGCATAGATATAAATATAAAATAATAATCTTTAAGATATTCACTCAATTTTCATATATACTCTTCTCAAAGATATATAATATACACATTTTTCATCATTGGATTTTTTTATAAAAAATATTTAAAATACTTAATCAAAATAGCCAGAATCGAGTTTAAAGTGTAATAAACCTGTAATAATCTAATATGGTGTGGACAATAATTTTTTTATAAAAAACCAAAACTGTTTAAGCAAATAGGTATGTGGATGGTGCAGTTAAGTCACTTTTTGTAAATTAAATTAACGCGCCTGTCTTTTAAAGAAGCAAATTTCTCAATTATTTTGTCATAAAAGTCACCATTACATTCAGAAAGTTTAACTAATAACTCTTCTTCTATTGCCATGATCGACAGGGCTGAGAGCCTATCTTGAGATATACTAGTTCGTAAGTAGGTCTTTATTCTCTTTAAGCACGAAAAATCTCTTTCGGCCTGTACACTTGTTAAGGGGATTGTCAAAATTGATGTCGCAAGTCGATATACTTCACAAAATACTGAAATTAATTCTAAACTATTAATTTGTTTAAGGAGTTCTTGAATATTGACTTTATAAAATTGTTCATCTCGGTAAATTATGCTTAGCTCATTTTTGAGGCGGTCTTTGTCAAACATTTTTGGATACGTTTTTTCTAACGAATTTAATAGACTAATAGGGAATTCTGTGGCAAAGTCTTTGTATTTTAATGTATTAAGAAGTTTCACAAATTCCAATTTGTGTAAATCTTCAAACCTGATGTTAATTTGAAAAATTATACAGTCTAAAATTTCATAAAACAGATTTTTATATTTGTCCATTAAATCTGATTCGCTCATGCTACGGATTTGTCTACTACATGACAATCCGGTAAGTGATTTTGCTTTTTCAAAAATGGATTTAAGGAAATTTTCAGCGCGCAGCTCATTTAATCGTTTGACGGCAATGTTCAATTGTGAAATGCAGAAGAAATCAATTTTTGGGTTACTTAACTGAAAAACTTGAAACAGGATATCAGTAACAAAAAAAATTTCTTTAAATGCAAAAGTTAAAAAAGCAAATTCAAACTCGGAAAGGTCTTTTAGATATCCCTTGGCCATGTGTATAGTATCTGAGTCTAATTCTGGATTTTCAATCATGTCCTGAAAAATTAAGGTTAGTCCTTCCCAATTATTTGCAACAAAAATTAGAATTTTTGATCGAGAATCCCACCTTGTATAACTTGCTTGCGGAACTCGTTTTTTTATTATTTTGTCCAATATAGATGTGCGTTTGTACGATTTATGGAAAAAGACAGGCAAACTTTTAAAAGTTGTGAAAAAGATTCTGCTTTCCTTAATATAATTTGAACCCTGTTGTAAAATTAAATTGAGACGATGAGCAGCACAATGGGTGTACATTGCTTGTGGGGCATCTGATTTTATTCGTGTTTGTAGACCGCTCAATTCTCCGGCGATAACCGCAGCTCCATCATAACATTGTGCTACTAATTTCCGTTTAAAATTTAAAGGTTCCAAGATTCTTACAATTAAGTTATAGAGTGCCTTCGCTCTAGAATTCTCGCTTATATCAAAAAAGCCTAAAAAACGTTTTTTTATTTCGGCTAATTTATTTACATACCTAACAGTTACACAACAATGGGCTTTTGCAACTATATCCGTTGTATCATCTACAATTAATGAGAAAAATGTAGCCTCCGATATTTCTTGTTTAATAAAGTCTTGTAATATATAGAGAAAACACCCTATATAAAATGTATTGTATCAAATTCAACTTGTTGCAATAATGGGCAACCACGCAATAACCTGTTTTGCTATGTCAGCAGGTCAACCACCTTCCCGAGCGTATATGGCAATTAGATTGCATTTTAAAAAAGATTGAGAATATACTTTGGGTAATGTTAAGGTGAACATGTAGTTTCATTTTGCTACCCTTTGTTTCAACCCTAAGTATTACATGGCGATCCTGCCACTTGACGATTTTTTTGTGAAGTTATTAAGATGGGTAATGCCAAGTCCAAAGAAGAGATTGTAATTAATCAGGCCTCCAATGGCGATGCAAGGGGTGAAATAGTTGACCAAAATAAGGGATTAAGCTTAGCAGAGATTTTGCTTATAATTTTGGTTGTGGCAACGGCAATTGTTGCAGTAGTATGGGCCATTAGACATGTTCAAAGGAAACTAAGGCAGACAATTAGAAGAGAAATTTATAAAAATGAGCTGCGAAAATCCAAGGATGATTTAAAGATGGAAGAAACTTAAATTTTTTTTTAGGGCGGTATTTTTCTTGTAGGAAAAAAAAAAAAAAAGAAGAAAGAAAAAGTAAAGACAATTATAAATGGGGTTAGAAAATTTGTTATGTGTTAATGTAACTGAAAATGTAAATAATAATGCAGGCATGTAAGTTTAATTATTATAATATTATGTTATTGTTTTATAATTATAATCGCAAAAATATGGACCCAATTAGCAAGTTTAATAAGTGAATTAAATTTTTAATTTCATGGAAGACAAACTTATTGAAATTTTACATTCATTTAAATATATTCGAACAAATTTGGTAAAATTAAATAGCGAAAGACGAAAAAGCCATATTGTCGAATCAAAAGTTAAAGTGGCAAAAACTTTATATTCTCAGTTAGGTAAGGAAATTACTGATTTAAACGTAAAAATAGAAAAGTCTGAAATAGACAAAGAAGATATTTTGACTTTTAATAACATAATAACAGAAATTAAAAAACTTTATAAGGAAATTTTAGAGTTTGGAAATAAAAATATTAATAAAGATAAATTAAAAATGTCTTCCTTTGATCTAAAAATAGCTACAAACCTTTTACCGGTCATGGATGATACAGAATCTACAACTTCTAAATTAATAGAGGCTTTAGATTTTTATTCGTCAACGCTTGATAATGATAGTCAACCTTCTTTAATTAAATTTGTTTTGAAAACGCGTATTTCTAACAACGCCAAATTACGATTAGGTTTGACTTATAATTCTGTAAATAATTTAATTCTAGATATGAAAAAACATCTCTTAACTAAAAAATCAGATACGGCCCTTCAGGCACGCTTGTTCTCGGCTAAACAGGGTGAAAAATGTATAACGGATTTTGGTAAAGAGTTAGAGGATATTTTTGTAAATTTAACCATTACGCAAGCAGACGGAAATGCCAAGGCTTTTGATATTCTAAGACCTATTAACGAAAAGGTTGCAATAAAAAGGTTTGCATGCGGACTTAAAAATCAAAGGCTGGGCACAATTATATCTTCCAGAAATTTTGAATTCTTAAAGGACGCAATAAGGGCAGCTCAAGATGAAGAGCTGGGTAATCAAAATAATTCAGGACACATTTTTAATTTTTCTCACAGAGGAAGGGGAAATTTTAGAAATTTTTCCAGAAGACCAAATAATAGAACAGGAAATTCTGGTAGATATAATAATTATCAGAATTTTAATAACGGAGGAAATAACAATTCAAATTGTCGACGAAACGCTTCGACTAATCAAGGTAATTTTAATAATCAGCGGTTTTCTAGAAATCACGGTGGTCGTACATTTACGAGCGGTAATAGGAGAGGATCTCGGGCAGTAGGTCACCGAATGCATTTTGCGGAGCACACCGGAAATTCAGAACAATCCTCAGCTGATATACAAGATTCAACATTTTTTCGTGCCTAAAAATACTAAAAATAAACAGTTTAATAATATTTTTACCTATTCAAAAAACTACTCGAATGCTGTTTCTTTTTGTGTCAATGGTAAAAGCTTAAAATTTTTGGTAGATACGGGTGCATCATTAAGTGCCCTTAAATTAAGTTGTTTAAATTCAAAAATACAGTTACACAAAGAAAATATTGAAATTAAAGGCATAGGAGGTAATTTAATATCTGTGGGATATGTTTATTTAGATCTTTGTATAGAAAATGCGATATTTAAGCAAAAATTTTATATTTTTAATAATTTACCATGTCAAAGTGATGGCATAATTGGAGAAAATTTTTTGAAAACTTTTAAGGCTAAATTAGATTACGAAGAAAATACCTTAACTATTTTAAATCAGTATAATAAAATAAATACATTAAAATTAAATGCGGATAGTGAGAATATATTAAGTGTTCCCCCTAGGTGCGAAATTATACAGTATGTTCCAACAGGGTTAGAGGATGAATGTGTACTTATGCAAGGTGAATTATGTGAGGGTGTGTTCATGGCTGGTGTAATTGCACAACCGATAAATGGTAAAGTACCAATTAAAATTTTGAATACAAGAGAGACAGAGGTACATTTGAGAAATTTTTCGCCAAAAGCGGAAATTTTAAGCAATTATGAGTGTCATCAATTTAACAGCCAAGAAAATTCGGCTACTCGAGTTAAAGAACTATTTAAAATTCTTAAGCTTAATCATCTAAACCGCGAGGAACGAGATTCTATAGAGCAAATTTGTGCCAAATTCTCAAATATATTTCATATGCCAGGAGATAAGCTTACAGTTACTAATTTATATAAACAGTCAATTCAAGTTAAACCAGATACTCAGCCGGTCTATAGAAAGCCATATAGGTTACCTCAAGTACATAAAGAGGAAATAAATAGGCAAATTTCTCAAATGTGTCAGGATGGAACAATTGAGAGTGCGCAGAGTGAGTGGTCTTCACCTTTGTTGCTTGTACCAAAGAAAAACGATACGAATGAGGGAAGAGCTAGGTTAGTATTGGACTACAGATTTTTGAACCCATATATATTAGATATCAAATTTCCGATTGCGAGTGTAGTCGATATTTTAGACTCCCTAGCAGGTGCACTTTATTTTTCACATCTAGATCTTAGCCAGGGCTATTATCAGGTCGAATTAGAGGAAGAAAGCAGAAAATACACAGCTTTCACTACAGATCGCGGTCAGTGGCAAATGCGGAGGTTACCAATGGGGTTAAAAATTAGCCCTAGTGCCTTTTCAAGGTTAATGACCATAGCGATGGCGGGCTTAAATTACGAAAAGTGCTTTGTTTATCTTGATGATCTTATAGTATTTGGCAGAAACCTTAATGAACACAATAAAAATCTAATAGATATTTTTTCTAGATTGCGAAAAGTAAACCTAAAATTAAATCCTGCTAAATGCGATTTTTTGAAAAAAGAAATTCTGTATCTGGGTCATATAATAAGTTCTGAAGGAATATCACCTGACCCTGATAAAATAAAAGCTTTAAAAGATTATCCTATTCCAAAAAAGGCAGAGGAAGTTAAACGCTTCGTGGCTTTTGCCAATTATTATCGAAAATTTATACCACATTTTTCAGAAATTACAGTTCCTCTAAATAAATTATGTAAAAAATACGCTAGGTTTGAGTGGACGGACGAATGTGATAAAGCTTTTAATTGTCTTAAAAATTCGCTGATTAAGCATCCGGTGTTAGATTATCCCGATTTTTCGAATGAAAATGAATTTATTTTGCAAACAGATGCGTCTGCTTTTGCTATAGGAGCAGTGTTATCAAATAAAAATAATAAACCAGTGGCGTTCACTAGTCGTAGTTTAAATAAAGCAGAAATTAACTACCCTACTATACATAAAGAACTTTTAGCAATTTATTGGGCTGTAAAGCATTTTCGACCATATCTGTATGGCCGTCGTTTCAAAATTTTAACCGATCACAAACCATTAATTTATCTTTTTACGCAAAAAGACCCTGGTAGCAGATTGACAAAATTTCGTTTGTGTCTAGAAGAATATGACTTTTATATCGAATATATCAAAGGAAAAGATAATGTTACAGCCGATGCTTTATCGAGAATAATCTTGTCCTCAAACGAATTAAAAGATATGAATGAAGGTATGATTGCAGTTTTAACCAGAGCACAGAGTAAACGTAGAGACGGACAGGAAGACGAGTTAATTAAGAAAAGTACTGAAAATATTTGGCTTGATCACCCGAATATTGTGGAAATTCTTAAGCAACCCACTAACTGTACCGAATTAATTATAATACCATCCTTAAAAATTAAAAAATTGTCAAAAGATGTCACTCAACAAGTGGGAGACTTTTATTATATTCCATTACATTTTACCTTATACTTAGACCAAAAAGCTTTATCACCATTGGCGCGAGACGAAATGGTGAAAGATTTGGTAGAAATAAGTAAAAAGGCTGAAATTAAAGAATTAGTTATTAATAAAAATAATGATAATACAGAGTTTATTAAATTTATTGGTAGTAAAATAAAAAATTATACTAATTGGAGGGGCCCCCGTATAAATGTTGTAAAAGGTATTAAAAAAGTAATGGACAAAGACGAAAAAAGAGTAATCCTTAACGATTTTCATTTACTACCAACCAGTGGTCACGCTGGAATAAATAGAATGACAAATAATATTAAAAAGTATTATTTTTGGCCAGGTCTGGATAGTGATGTTCGAAATTTTGTAAAAAGGTGTGACATGTGTCAAAGACAAAAACATTCGAATCATTATACTAGAGAGCCAATGGTAATAACTGCTACAGCTGAAACAGCTTTTCAAAAAATATATTTAGATATTGTTGGTCCACTTCCGGTAGACGTAAATGGATTTGTTTATATTTTAACACTTCAGTGTGAGTTAACAAAATATGTAGAGGCCTACCCTCTTAAAAACAAGGATTCCGTATCTGTGGCAAGATCTTTGGTGGATAACTTTATCTTAAGATATGGTATCCCTCAGGAAATTGCTTCAGATAGGGGTACCGAGTTTATTTCTCACACTATGGCAGAAACATGTAACTTGTTAGGTATAAAACAGATTCATTCTACGGCGTATCATCACGAGAGTATCGGGAGTTTAGAGGCCTCTCACAAAGTTCTAGGTGCTTATTTGAGAATTCAAACTCAAAACCATGATTCTGCATGGAGCACATGGCTTCCGTACTGGTGTTTTTCTTATAATACTGCAGTACATACGGAAACCAAATACTCTCCCTTTGAACTAGTTTTTGGAAAAAAATGCCAATTACCAAATAATTTAAATAATGAAGTTGATCCTATTTATAATTTTGATAACTACCCCATTGAATTAAAATATAGGTTACAAACAGCTCAAAATGATGCAAAAAATAACTTAATACTTTCTAAATCTAAAAGAAAAGAAAATTTTGATTTAAAAGTAAACCCCATTCAGTATAAAAAGGGCGATAGAGTTTTAATCAAAAACGAAACTGGTGATAAAATTACCAGCCCTTGCTTCCTGGGGCCATATTTAGTGGTAGAAGATGTTGCACCAAATGTAAAAATAATTAAAGATAAGAAACATATCTTAGTCCATAAAAATAGAACTAAGTTGTATAATAGCTAATTAAAATTAAGTTATAATAATAAGGGCTCTATATTACTATACTATTGCATGTATTTTCTAATAACCTTTTTCTAAAATACCTATCTATTTTCTTTTCCTACTTTCACTATATGACGCTATTTTCCTTCTCTTATATCTGAGTTTTTATTTTTCTTTTCATATATTTAGATAAATAAGATAATATTAAAAAAAAAAAAAAAAAAAAAATGGTTTAAATAGTGTATTGTAACATTTGTCTCTAGTAATTGTATTTTATTTACGAATTTCAAATTTTGAAAATAAATTGAAATTCTTTTAATTGCCCGGGGAGGTGTAATATATAGAGAAAACACCCTATATAAAATGTATTGTATCAAATTCAACTTGTTGCAATAATGGGCAACCACGCAATAACCTGTTTTGCTATGTCAGCAGGTCAACCACCTTCCCGAGCGTATATGGCAATTAGATTGCATTTTAAAAAAGATTGAGAATATACTTTGGGTAATGTTAAGGTGAACATGTAGTTTCATTTTGCTACCCTTTGTTTCAACCCTAAGTATTACAGTCTCATATGTTCGTCAATACAAAATATTAATTCATTTTGAATAGTTTTCGATTGTCCCGTAAATACACTTTTCCCTTCTAAATGCTTTACAAGTTCGGTGTTACGTTTAATTAAACAATTAAAAACTTCCTTAAAATTCCCTCTGTTAAAAGAAGATTCGGATTCGTCATGCCCCCTAAAAGCCAGTTGTTGTTTTCCCAGTAATATAGTCGTATCTATAAGGTATGTCAAAAGCAAGCGGTTTTTCCTAACATCTCCATTGTACAATAATTTAGATAAACGAGCATTTTCGATTAGTGCATCTTTAATTGTAGTCATATTTTAAGACAAACGTACAAAACCTAAGGTATTTTGAATATGGTCTTTAGACCCTTCATGCATTTTAACCGCTCTAGAAAAATTTTAAAATCAACGTATCCATCAGAAGTCCATACTGTTTTTGTTTTTCCCAGTATTAAGCAAGGCCAACAATATAAACGCTGCTTAAAAACACTTCCACAAATCCAAGTGTGTGTTTGATACCATGACGTTTGAAATGATCGTTTATATTGTCGACCGTCTTTTTTATCACTACTTAAGGTACTTATCTTCGGCATGGGTCTATCTCCGCAAAGAATTTCTTTTTTCTTATCCTCGGGACGCCTGGAAAATGCCGTTGTCAATAGTGACATAACGATATCGTGGACTGGATTCATAGTTCACACGTTTCGTTTATTTTAAATTTTAATCACTAATTCATATAAACTATTCTATCAGTCTATCTACTCAATAATTAAACTAACGCAACGTCAAAAATACTTTAGATAGAGTAACACTCGACACAGACTAAACGCGCGACATTCACGAAATAATACTATAAAACAAACTTCAAATTATTGCCGAATAATCCACCCTCTTCCCGCTCAGTCTCAAACAGTTACCGGTAACAGTCAAATACGAATACCCCACACGCCCACGCAAACAAAAACGGCTTGCATTTGGCAGCCGGATGCGCGATAGTCATTTACCGATAAATAATAATTATTTCTATTTATATTCAATTTGTGCTAACATTAAATGGCAACGTCTCAATCATTAAGCGAAGTTTTCATCGCCTAAAATGCAATAAAAAGAGATGGAATCTACATATGCAACACGACCCTTTTCCCTCTTTCTCAGACTTATTAAAAACCCAAATACCATTCAAGTGTCCGAGGCGCAATTCGCATCGCCGCGTATAGGCAAAGTCGAATAAAAAAGAAATGATATTGTAATGATGGTTAGTAAAGTAAAGTATTTATTTATGACTTACGCATATTTGATGAAATTTTCATAGTGTTTGAGACAATTTTCAGAGAATAATGTATCAACTTGGAAAGAATTACTTTTGAAAACAAAAATGTAAATTTATAGGAAAGCGAGTGAGGCGGCGCCTGAGTTGCCTCATCTGACGAGCCGCCGCTGTATCATTTTATGAAATATTCTTCATATAAAACAGCGTTATGAGACGGGCCCGTGCATGGAAAAAAGTGTTCCGGTGAAGATTGAAGCAACGGCTCAGTAATGATGAACCTGAAATAAGCTCTAGTGGAACCAATTAAAATCTAAGATTAGGTCTGAAAATATTTCTTTAAATTCTAATGTGTTAATAATATTTTCTCGGGTAGTTGGAGAAATTCAATCCATTGAGTTATTTCAATATTACTCTGGATTATATAATTAAACCAATAATAATTAACTAAGATGAGTATAGCGGCAGCAAAGCAGAGCTAAATATAGAAAAATATTATAAATGTAAATATATACTAAATACATAAATATCTAAAGCCCGATTCAGGTAGTTTAATTACAGTCAGAACCATTTTACGTTAAATTTACTATATCAAATCATTTGGGCAAAGTGTAATAAATCTACGCTATCAAATAAAAGGTATTCTTATCAATCAAAACACCCTTTCAGGAAACTTTCCTAATGTTACTGTGAATTATTATATTATCCAAAATGTGAAAATGTGGGCTATTTTTCATAAGCTTAAGCTTTGTCGGATTCAGTGTATTTAGCTTTGTATTCTCGACTTGGCGATCGTTTATAACCGATTTCGAAGCACAATGTAACGGAGATAAGAAAAAGAAAGACCCTTTTTGTATGAATGCAAAATAAAAAATAGGTGCATCCGGTGGAAATAACCGTATTTCCCTTGGAATGCATACAAGTTATGTTTAACGTTTTAGCAAGAGTAATGGTGCGTAATTCTAATACAAAAAAATAAAATTAATTACAACCAGATTGTTCACAAACGCTTATCACACCTAGTATGGCGTATATAGACTTTGCTTCTGAGGGGGGGTTGAGACGGTGATAATTTTTCAACAACCAAAAAAAAAGTCTACTTTGTATTTTATGTAATTAAACACACTAACACTGGCTCAGGGGGGGGGCTTCCTGCCAAACCCGAAAAAAATATCCCTATTTTATACTATTTAAGCTGAAATAATGAATCTGAAACCCCCCCAAATACGCCACTGCTTGGCAGATCTAAAATGAATCTAAATAAATTTTCTAACTCCAGCTTAAATCCTATTTTGCTTAAAATAATAAAACACATTCCTAACTTCATTACTTAGAAGCGTTATCTTGTGGAATTTTTTCATCTCTCTATATCAGCCATGTCAAACTTAAAGTCACTGGTGGGCCAAAAGCATGAAGACTATCGACTAGGTGGGCCGAAAACCTTATCTTAAAGAAGACAAACTACTGAAAATCTTGAGAAAAAGTAGTATTATAGGACAAATATTTTTATTAAATTTCCAATAAAAGGGACATTACAAAAAACTACAAACATTAAATTCTTTTGCCAGATATTTGACATCTTTTGTATTTAATTAAGTTGTCTATTTGTGGCGCGAATTTATCGGCGTAAATAACTTTAAAAACTGTGTCCAAGTGTGCGTCCGTCAATCGCGATCTTGAGGTAGATTTGTTTTCTTTCATCAAAGAAAATAGTTGTTCATACTTATAGGTAAGGGGGTTCATCCAATAAAAATGTCCTATTTTTAACTGCGTATTGTGGCCAAATTCCTGGCGATAATGTTATCATATTTTGTATGTGTTTACAGTCAGTTCTAACAAATTATCATGGAGAGATACACGATTCCACAGCGCGTGCAAATTGTGAATTTTTTTTATCAAAATGGGTGTTCCATTCGTCAAACGTATCGCGCACTTCGTGAAATTTATGGTCAAGTAATCGTCCAACAGAGCGCACGATTCGGCGTTTAATAACGAAATTTGAAAATACTGGGTCAGTTAGTGATCAGAGAGAGCCTGTTCGGCGACGTACTGTCCGTTCCATTGAAAACATCGAGGCCGTTCGTCAGAACGTGCGTAATAATCCATCGCAATCAATTTCTCGCCGAGCACAGGAACTAAACATTTCCTGGGGCACAACATGGCGAATTTTGCACATGGATCTAAAACTTCATCCATACAAGATTGTCTTGACACAGGAATTAAAGCCAGCCGACCACAGATTGCGCCGTTTATTTGCTAATTGGGCTATGGAACAACTTCAAGACGACCCTGACTTTGGTCGCAAAATCATTTTTAGCGACGAGGCCCATTTCTGGATGAACGGTTATGTGAACAAGCAAAACTGCCGTTTTTGGTGTGAGGAGAATCCAAGAGAGCTTTATGAACGTCCTCTCCATCCCACTAAAGTAACAGTATGGTGCGCATTTTGGGTCGGGGGAATTATTGGACCTTACTTTTTTCAAAATGAGGGAGGAGATACCGTAACTGTTAATGGTGAAAGATACCGGGCAATGATAACAGATTATTTCTATCGCAGACTGGATGACATGGATATGAGAAACTTTTGGTTCCAACAAGATGGCGCTACGAGTCATACTGCTCATGAAACAATCACTTTATTGAGGGAAAGATTTCAAGGTTGCTTAATTTCGCGTGGTGGTGATGTCGGCTGGCCACCAAGGTCCTGCGACTTAACACCCTTGGACTTTTTTTTATGGGGATATTTAAAGGCCCGAGTTTATGCCAATGGACCACGAACAACTGAGAATTTGAAGATGAACATTAGAAGAACTATCAATGAAATTCATCCAGCTTTATGTGAGACTGTTATCGAAAACTAGATATCACGAATTCGCGCTACTCAACGAAGCCGAGGCGGTCATTTGCTTGACATCTTATTTCATACATAATGGTATATATTGAGTTTCAAAATAAAAAAATAAATATGATGATACCTTTTCTTTATTTCATTTAATTTCAGTTGAAAAGTAGGACACTCCTATTGGATGACCCTTTACTTCCAAACAATGACAGGATTTTACAGGCAAATTTTCCCATTTCTTAGTATTGAACAGGCAGGTACTTATAAAATTCGAATGTACCAACACTATCAAACTTTTGTTTTAAATGGGTCTGACACTGAATCTCAATTACTTCCATTTACAAATGAGGGGGAACTTTATCAATATCGACAGTGAAAAAACCGGTAAATAGAGAAAAATTGTTTTCTTAGGTCTTAAAATCCTGAAAACGCTTCTCAAATTCTGCCAGAAGGCTTCTCATTTTCTCTGAATATATTTTGTATGATATTGGGACACTTGTGCTTTCCTGATATGCCTTACAAGTCAGAAAATGTGACCGATTATCCTCTGCTAACTGTTTTTCCCACAACATCATCTTGTACTTGAAAGCTTTCACATGATCATGCATATCTGTAATAACTTGACGTGGTCCTTGCAATTTCGTATTTAAGTTCGACAAGTGTTTTGTGATATCTACCATAAATGAAAGATCTTGTAAAAAAGATCCTGACATCTTCTCCTTTTGTTTGCATGAAAACGCGTATTTCTTCTTTGAGTTTCCAAAACACGAAAGCCATCACACCTCTGTTTAATATGGTAAACCAGTGTACTCACTTTCTAAATTACGTAAAAACGCAAAAAACTATCGCTGATTAAAGCCTCGTGACCTTATGAAGTTTATAATTTTTTTCACATACACAATGATATCTGTATCAACCGCACGAAGAAAAACAGCGAGTTGCGCCACACCACACAGATCCAGATTTCGTCACAGGCAATAGAAAATGCAATGAAAGAGTCTGATTTTGTTTTTATCTGATCACTTATATTGGCAGCCACCTCAGTAACTCTTTCAGCGACAGTATTCCGGGACAAGGATATATTTTGAAATGCCTTCACCTCCCGGGACTTACAATTTCCGGGGCCTTTACGAGGCACTCTTTTATAAATTCATCTTCAATAAATGGTTTTGAGTTTTTCGCGATCAACTTCGACAGTACGTAGCTTGTTTGAAGGACAGATTCATTTTCTTGCTTCGGACGTGTAAACATAAGCTGCTGATCTTTCAACCGTGATTTCAACTTATTTAACTTTTCCTTTCTGACCATGCCTGTATACTTGCCAAACATAGTTTTATGAATATTATGGTGACGCTTTATATTATATAATTTTGGGACACCGACTGTACTATTACAAATCAGCAAATAATTTTTTCTTTCACTTCACAGCAGAAAAACTCTAATTCCCACTTTTCTTGAAAGATATGATGCTCATCTACAAGTTTCCTCTTACTTCCACTTGGTTTTGAAAGAGACATGTTAAAAACTGTATCCGAAATAAATTATAATAAGTACTGTTAAGTGTTGAAACAATAAGTCCGCATTATCTGGTTGTTTTCACAACTGATATGGGCCGCAGAAAAATGCTCACTGGGCCGCATGTTTGCCATGGCTGCTCTATATCAATTTTGCCATAAAAATAATTTCAAGTGGCAAAACTTTGTCTGAAATAAAGTGCCTATACAAAAAAACCTGTATGTCTATCCAACCCAGCCACTGCTTTTAATGTCATTCATAACCGTCTCTAATTCTGCAAAATAAAACAGTATTCACGTCTTTGTTACTATTTTTATCAACAGGTCGTTTATCCTGGGTTGGGATACAGTCGTACAATATTCAAAGTGTAGATTAATAATACTTTTATAAACAGTAGTACGAGACTTCAGAGACAGTGATCCATAAATTCTTCGAAAAAATCGTATTTTTTTATTAAGTAGTTAGCATGGCTTTTAAAATTTAATTTATTATCAATTATTATTCTCAAGTATTTACACTCGTCAGCCTATTGTAGTTCTTCACCAAACAAACTTAATTTTGTTGCATTAACGTTAATTTTGTTATTTAAAATCATAACATTTGTTTTCTAATATTTACAAATAACTTATGTATTAACAACCATGAATCAACTTTCTTTAACTCTTTAGACATGTTGACAATTGCATCTCCAATACTTTTACTGGTTACAGATATAGATGTATCGTCAGCAAACAAATTCCACAAAGTACTATCAGAAAAACAATCAACAATGTCATTAATATAAATTAAGAACAGAATTGGTCCCAGTATTGTTCCTTGGGGCACTCCATAGTATATTTGCCTCTTTTCAGATATGAAATCACCTATTCTGGTTTGCTGATATCTTTTACTAAGATAATCCTTAAACCACTCATATTCACTCCCACCAATCCCATATTTTAACAGGTTTTCTCATAAAATATTTCGATCTATGATTTCGAACGCCCTCTTAAAGACCAAGAAAACAGTGGCCACACTTTCCCCTTCATCTATCAGTTTTTTCCATTTAGAAATTACAAGCTGCAATGAGATTTCACATCGAAAGCCACTCTGACTCTATAAGAATTATATTTATTTTTAAGTTATAGCTGGTTCTTAAGATGCATTTCCAACAGTTTTTTACTCACTGCGAAATGATATCTTCCAGCTGTCAGGAACTGCCGCATTCAATATTGAAGTGATGATAGTTTTTGTTATTTTATTCTCCATAACTTCTCCCCCTTTCTAAATCAACTTCATTAGTTGATGAGTCTTTTTTAAATCATTTAACAAGCTTTTGAATGTCATTTTCCTGCAAGAGTTTAAAGTTGTTTAGTATTTGTATGCCTTGTTCTTCCAACCGATTGATAGAACTTGAAGAATTTTTAGGCCTTGGCAATATTCTTGTCTATACTCCCAATATATTACTTATTAAAAGCCTCTACTATCTGATCTTTTGATGTGACTATTTTTGTTCTATTTAAAACTGATTTTATAGGCTCTTTATTTTTCTTGTTTACCACTATATCTTTTATGCTTTTCCACTTTTTTTACTGTTGTTCTTATTCTTACCTATCATTAATTCATAATATTGGTTTTTCTTTTTCTCATCATGTTAGCAACAATACTTTTTTTGCTTTTTAAATAATGTTTGCATCTTCCGAAATAATCTTGCTCTTTGACAGAAAAGATCTCTTTTTTGTAGTTCCCTTTTTAGCTCATCATCAAACCAAGGGTTATGTCTATGCAATGAATTTGTTTTTTGCCCCATTACTGCAATTTCATCCAATACCTCACATACATTATGGTAAAAGTCTTCAGTCAGTACGTTAATACTACCCTAATCCAACCATGTCTGAAAATAGTCATTCACTATTTTTTTTTGTATTACTCCTAACCTTAACAGAGTTTGATCATTTTTTCTCTGTGTTTTGATTACAAACTGAATGACGCCAAAATCACTTCTCTTTGGTTCCAACAGGACATTTGTAGCTATTTCTTCATTATTTGTAAAGACGAGACAAAAAGAATTAGAGTTCTTTTCAAATGCACAAAACCACAACAACATTTTATCGACACAAAATGATGGATACAAACTAAAATTATATTTGTTCTGTATGTAACAAGCTACTGAACCAGTGTGCCTGCTTGTGGAATCACATCTAATGTCATCTTGCTAAATGTTCTCTCTAATTCGGGATTCTGTTTATTGCAATGTCTATTTTTCTTTCACTATAAACTTCCTTATTTCATCAAATGTATTTAAAATACTTTTTGTGCATTAACACAGACAAATGTTAATTGCTATTGTTTATCAATTGAGTTAACACTATCACTGATATGGTTAAGATTTCTTCTACAAAGTTGATCAGCTTTCAACAAACACTTACAGGAGCGGCCCCAGGCAATGTGGTCTAGATTAAGATTGAGATTGTACTTTGTATATGTTCTTGTACAGTTAGTAATGTTTTTTCTGCTTTAAGCTCTGCTTCTTTTTAACCTAAATGTTGGTTTAGATGTGTAGTTGATATTTTTGTAATCTGGCCTAATGGAGAAGAAAATTTAACTGTATTTCTAGATAATTTAAACCAATAACATTCTAATATAAAATTCACCCTTGAATTAGATGGTGCTGCCATTCCCTTCCTTGATGGGTTAGTACAAAAGAAAAAGAACGACGCCCATGGTCATACTGTTTACAGGAAACCGACACATACAAATAGATATTTCAATTTTAGTTCTCACCATCACCCATCTTGAAAACAATCTGTCACCAATTCATTAGTGTTTAGAGCTTTGTCGATATATGAGACAAATTAAATTCCTGGAAGAAACAGAAAAACTTACTGAGGCTTTAAAATCCAACGGATATTGCACTGAAGATATTAGACGTTAGATTAGGTATTACAATATTCCCAAATCTAAACATGTATTGGATACTCAACCATTAAGTAGTGCAGTTTTACTTTGTATTCAGGTTACCATAGATACAACTGCGAGAATTCTGCGAAGACCCAACCAACATTCGCACAATCTTTAGTATTCTAAAAAGATTGGACAATGCTTAAGGATACCAAAAGGTTAGTTCCTTTGCAATCAAAATGAGATTATAAAATTCTTTGTTTCTCTGGTAGAGTGTATGCAGGTGAAACAGAACGTCAACTAGACTTAAGGAACATGGAACATGTATAAGTAAGAAACACATTGTTCAACCCGCTGTCGCTGAACACCAGCACATAACAAGACACCTGATTAATGTAAAAGATACCAAGGTTCTTGCATAAGTCTCGGGTTATTATAAACGAAAAATTACACAATCAATTGTCAAGCACCCTGAAAATTTCGACAGAGACGCGTCGATAGGCACAAATCGGGTATAAATACCTGAACTCTGCTCATCGGAACTCACTCATTGTTTCCAATTTGTACGGTGAAGAACCCTGAAGATGCCCCGTGCAATCGCAGACGAAACGTTTAAAAGTAATTTCAATTTGACATGGTTTAAACCCGAGAACCAGATTTCTTAAAAGAGTATTAAATTAGATATACCGGGTGTCAACGAATCTATTAGATAGGCCATAACTACTCAAGTATTTGGTGTATCAAAACGAAAGAGGAGAGTTTTCGCATATTTTTCACTTTCCGGTCACTTCCGGTTTCACCGGAAATGACTCCAGTTTCGATATTTTAAATGGAAAACTCTGTAAATTTTTACATTTTCGGAGTCCTGAGACAATTCTGAATCAGAATGTGATATTTTAAAAACTTTTTACGCCTACTTGATTTTGTTATAGCCATTTTTAAGATTGCATCTAGGTGGCCAAGACCGGACGCAAATTAATCTAAGGACCTGAAATGATGACAGAATAATACAATCGCTAAGTTTTAGTGATTAGTTTGATAGCTAGAGAAGTTGATAAAATCAATTTTTTGTATCAAGCTATTTTTTTTTCAAATGGCGAACCTTTTTAGACAAGCACTTTTTAAAAAGAGGATTTTTTTGGGAACCTAACGGTTATAACTTTTTGCGATTAGATTAAAAATAAGCTCAATAATTAAATATTACCAAGAAAAATACTCGATAATCAATTATTTACTTTTATCAAGTGTGCCATGGATATTCATGCTGGATATTAAGTAGGATTTTTGGTTTTGACAGTGACACTTAAAGTGCGGGACACGAAAGAAAACCGAGCGGAGTAAATCGGTTTAGGAACGTCGGCCAAGAAATCTCTTTAAACCAGTGATGTCCCGTCGTTCTTTAAATAATATGGCACTCGTTCTTGACTATACGCACTTCAGATAATTAAAAAATGTAACTATGTTTAATGAAACTTTATCTATATTTGTCTGTTTTCTTTCGTGTATCGCACTTCTATATCTCTTTTGTGTTGCAAAAACGGCAAACTTTCGAATTTTAAAATGATTTAATTTTGATTTTTCTTGATCGATTTACCTGTAAATATATTTTTTTTTGAGTTCTGTCATTAACGGTTCCCGGGCTACTGCCTACGTCCACTATTATTGGACCACCCAGTATAGTGATACACGATTTACAAGTCCTGATGTTAAAGGGGGTGTTTTTATGTCCTAAAAGTATTAACTTTTGAGATACAGGATTGTAAAGTTTAAAAAGAAATAATTTTTTTCATCCCAATTCGGATGCTATTGTAAATAACTGCATGAAATTTGATATACGTCTTCTACGCATTAAGCAGCATACGGATTTACCCAGGTTAATTACATATGCACGCCATTGGTAGAAATTTCAAAAATTGATTGTTAATAAAAATTTCCTTTTATGCATAAAAGACGTGTATCAAATTGCACACAGTTATTTATCTATAATAGCATCATAATTAGGATTTAAAAAAAATGTTTTTTTAAAACCCTGTATCTCCAAAGTTAAGACTTTTCGGTTCATATTAAACTTTTTTCTTAAAAAGGTCCAAGAATCACTCCCCTTTAACATTAGCACGCACTTAAGAAACGCCTTGTATAGTACTTCACAATGACGCCCCTGTACAAAGTAATATGACGGAGACAGACGGTAACTTTTGGCATACCCGAATAGCCCAAAGTCGAACTGCATAAGTTAAAATTTTGATAAATATTGTTCCCTGGAATCAGTGCTGGCTCCCCTACTATAACTACACTGATGTGTTAATTTTGGAATAATATGAGTTCTGTAGTTTTTCAAATATTAATTGCAATATTAGATATTTTTTGACACCCGTATTGAACAGAAAATTAGTTATTTTGAAGCAGTTTATTGACAGCTACTTTATGAACAATTTTACAAAACATATAAAAAAAACTAAGCCATTTTTGAGGTTGACGGCTGTGATTCTAATGGTTCGATTCCTTCTAAATCGTTGTCTTCCTCTGAAAATGATGAGGTTTCGTCGTCACTACTTAAACAAACAAACAAACAAACAAACAAAAGTATGCTTTATTGCCGCAGAAAAATTCTACAATTTTATGGACAAAGCAAAATATACCTAAAAATAAGACATATCAAAACATTAATCGAAAATAATTTCGACAGGTCAGTGCTTTTTTTTTTTAAAAATGTAAATTATCAATTTACCAAATCGTAAAACACACGTTAGAATATAGCATAACATTGCAAACAGTAAATGAATCATGATAACCTTATAAAAGTAAACAAACACACATGTACGAGGTGAATAATTTCGATGACATTGAAATCAAAATTGCAACTATGCGACCTTAAACTCTATGTTATTATAGTTATACAAATAATTGTGATGTTAAACAGAAGGTATATTGAACTAGTGTAGAATGTAGTATACAAAAAGAATTAAATTGTTTTTAATCCAATACCTAACAAAAATAATTAAGTTTTAAGTGAATGTTCGACAGTTCTTTTCCCTATATAATGATTTACAAAATTCTATGCTATGAGTTAGGACATGACTCACAAAAGATTTAAGTAAACAAGCGAGTTTAGTGACAATTTAAAGAGACTTACTCACTGAAAAAAAAATCATTAACGCTGTAAAATGGTCTCTCAATGAGGTATGCTTTGGTGTTTTTTCGAAATTGTGCAAGCATAGGGATAGATTTTAAATGTACTGGCAGATTGTTGTAAAGTTTTATGGCGTTGTAAATAATTGATTTTTTTATTAATTCTGTGGAAGGAATGGGAAGATAAATATCATGCCTAGAGTTTCTGGTAGGGTATACATGTTGTGGCCTTTCTGGGAGGGTGTTTATATGTTTTCTCAGCAAACATACCGTTTCCAAAATAAATAATGCAGGAAGTGTTAATATTTCATGTTTTTTGAAATAGTATTGGCAGTGAGCTCTATTATTTAGACCAAACAAATAACGAATGGCTCTCTTTTGAAGCATAAAAATACTACGAAATTGCTCGGTGGTACAGCAGCCCCAAAAGGGAAGGCCATAGCGGAGGTGGGATTCAAATAAAGAGAAATAAGTAAGTCTGGCAGAAGGAACGTCTAGTTCTTTTGAAACTGATCGAATGGCGAAGCAGGCGGTAGAAAGTTTTTTAGTTAAGGTGTCAATATGATTAGACCATTTTAGGTTGCTATTTATATTTAAACCCAGGAATTTAACCGACTCTACGTATTCAATATTGCTGTTATGTACCTGAAGTGGTTGTAAAGTTCCCTTATAAGATAACGCCACCGTTTTATCGACGTTAAAACAAAGCATATTGGAATCGGACCAAGCCTTAATTATAACCAAGTCTTTGGAGATACTAGAGTGTAAAGACGTTGTATCAAAATCACTCCATGTTATGCTTGTGTCATCAGCAAAAAGGGAGATTCTTCCATTAATTTTAAGGTTCGTGATATCATTAATGTATAACAAAAAAAGAATAGGTCCCAAGACTGAACCTTGAGGAACTCCACTTGTAATCAACTTACAATCAGAATCGGAACCATTAGCCCTTACAAGTTGTTGCCTTTTTCCAAGATAAGATTTGAACCAATTTAAAGAAGTACCACGAATTCCATAAAAATGTAGTTTGTTTATCAGAATTTCATGACTAACACAATCAAAGGCTTTCGCATAGTCACAAAAAACTGAGGCAGTTGGGTGGTTGTTATTGAGAGATAAGTAGACGCCTCTAAGCAACGTGAACATGGCGTCACTGGTGCACTTGTTGGGTAGAAATCCGAACTGCTCCGGGGATATTATCTGATGTTTCAGGAGAAATGGCATAAGACGGTTCTTCAGTAGCCTTTCGATGATTTTTGATAGCACTGGTAGTAGTGCAATTGGGCGATAATTGCAAGAGTTAGTTTTTCCTAGTGTGACAACTAAATCATTAATAACCGTTTCAATCTTGCCATCTACTTCCCAGTATTTATCTTCAATAGAACGAACATGTTTAAAATACAATTTCCAATTTTTAGCCGATATTGAGTCAATCGCTTCTAATGGTATTTTATTTAAATCTTTAATTGAAAGTTCACCGGTGTTGCGCTGTCGAATATATTTTTTTACTCTTGCCCATGTAAGTTCAATAGGGTTGAGGTCGCACATGTATGGAGGCAGCCTTAAAGGTGTATGACCGAGGTTACGTAAAAGACCGTCAATTTTATACTTTTTTCTCTAGGTTTGTTGGCTGATATTACTTCATATAATTGATATTTACTCCATGTCGGATTAAGCCCCGATATCATATGAGCTTTTGTAGAGTATTTAGTTGGCACTTTATCTTCTACGTGAGAATGATAAGACGCATTATCCATTACCACGACTGATTTGGGAGGAATGTTAGGTAGAAGCTTCTCGAGCAACCACTTTTCAAAATTATCTCTAGTCATCTGTCCATGATAGTCTCCAGTTGTTAGTCCCGAGCGAAAAACTAAAGCAGCACCTGGAACAAATCCGGCTTCTGAACCAGCATGAAATATAATAAATATACCTGCAACACTTTCACTTAACCAGCATTTGTTCATTGTCATGTCATTACCTATCCAAGTTTTGTCTAGATATACATACGCCCTTCTTGCCTATATTGCCTTACAGTTGATAGATATTTCACCCGCCAGTGAAAAATATTTGGTCTCTCAATGAGCATATTTCGTTTATTTTGGCACTTGCGCCAAACAAAACCACTTGACCGTAAAAGCCGATATAAGGTTTTATGCCCGTACGGAAAATTTATTTTGTTCTTTATAGCACGAAGTAGAGGTTTGCAGGTCGGAACCTTCTTCAAGTTAATATAAAAATCCTCTATTGTTCGTCGAATTACGTGAAAATCACCATCGTCAATTTTATCTTTGTATGATAATCGGGGTCTTTTTTTTAACAGCAGATTTTAAAGGTGAAGTAGAAGATGAGCGATCATTCTGTTCTCTTTGAATTTTTCATGCACTACTTTCCGAAATACCAGTGTAAAATGCAGCGTGTTCTGTTCGATTTTGAATTGGAATAGTCAAACTATTATTTTCAGCTTGTCTAGTACAGGCCTTTATGCACCGCTTCGAATTGTTTTTGCTCTTTTGCTCGCCATCGTTACTTCGAAATAATAATTCAAATTCAACGCAACGCATTTATATAGAAATGAAAACAAATGCTCGAAATGTATAGGCGCCACTGGAAATAGCTAGAACCTTCTAGCGGCAAGTGCATGGACGCTCTTGATTTTCAGTATTATTTTTGTTTTCAAAACTCAAAATAATGTATACTCAAAGTGAAAAAGTCGATATGTTATTAATATTTGGAGAATGTCATAAATATTCAAGGAATGCTGCTGAGTTGTACGCTCAGAGATACCCCAACCGGCAACATCAAATCCATCAGTATTTTCCATATCTCGAGAACGGTTTTAAGCATCAAGAAGGAAATTAAGTGGCGGAAGGCAGATTTATTATAAATAAAGAAATGGAGGTTAACGTTCTTGCTATGACTGAAGTTGATAAAACTGTTTCTTTTAGAAAAATTAATCACAAACTGGGTTTAACTCATGAATCAGCTAGAAAAATACCGAAGAAACACGTATATCGAGCTTTTAAGTACCAGCTACGCCAACATTTGTATCTTGACGATGGCGATAGAGGGGTATTGTTTTGTGATTGGTGGTTCCAAAATTGTAGAATTGACCCAATATTTATCAACTTTATCTTATTTTCTGAGGAATCCAGTTCTCTATAGTTTATTTGTTGCTGAATTTGATGGATTATTTCATAAAAGAGGCGTCTGTATAATGTTTGAACATCTCCCACCTTGTATGTTCGAAGACGCTTGGCTTGTGGCTCTACATTTAACGTCATCGTTTTCTCCCAAAATAGGTCAAAGTCATCTCTTTTTTGGCTTAACATGGACTTAAAATCATCCACTTTTCTTAGGCAAAAAGCAATATCATTTGTTTTAGTTTGTAACATATTAAAAACATTGTCCGAGAATGGAAATATTTCTGAAAATATGTTCAACAAATAATTAAAATTAAAATCTCGTTTCAAACAGTCCAAAAACTCCCTCGAACTATTTATTGCTTCTGAGTCCCACGTTTCATTATTTTCTATTGTATTCTCAAATAGTTCAATCAGTGATTCACGATTTTCACACAAGTCTTCTATTATAGTTCCACCTAGTAGGAGCTACTTTGGGCAATCGTTTGTGGACAATGGAGTCCAAATCTTGTGTACGTTTTGATGACTTGGAAAAAAAAAGCAGCCATGCACTTAATGTAACGAAAAATACTTTACACTCTTTAATGTAATTGATGGACTGGGATAAATTTAATTTATGAGCAAAAGAATGGACAAACACAGCACTTGGGAAAGTTTCTCGAACTTTAGCTTGCAGACCCCCAAATTGTCCTGCCATCACTGCAGCTTCATCATAGCTTTGAGCAACTAACTTTATCTCTCCATTAATTTCTTTAGTAATGTTATAAAGTACGGTATATAATGCATCTGCTGTACGATTTTCGGACACATTCTTAAAACCTAAAAATCGCTCTTGAATACTTCCGTCTGTTTTAAGGTAGCTTATTACTATAGATAACTGGCTAAAATTAGTGATATCAGTTGTTTCGTCCGGAATAATAGCAATGAACCGCGCCTCGCCAATCTTCTGCTTAATTCTTTTTAGAATAATGGCTGCAACAGCGGAAATTAAATCATTCTGGATTCGATTCGACGTTCCGCGAAAAACGCTAGACTGCTCTAAATGATTTTTTAAGCAATCTAATATTTAGCCATTAAACTAAGTAAATCTTGAAAATTTCCTCTATTTGAAGAAACTCTTGTTTAATCATGACTTCTAAATCCCAATTCGTGCTGTGCGAGAAAACAAACAACATCGATAAGTCTTAATATTTGCCTATTTTTATCGAGTAGTTCATTGTGTTGGCGGTGACTAATTTCTAACTGTTTATTAAGGGTGTGTTCAATTCTGGTTTTGCCGAAGAGTTTTTCTTTTATGAGGGCCTGCAAATGCGCTTTGGACATAATGTGTCTTTTTGCAGCTTTATGGAAATTGTTTAAATCGGAAAAACCAGTTTTATTCCAGAGACCTTTTTCATTTTCAAAAAGTGAACATGGCCAACAAAATAATTTACTTATATTTTTACACCCTGTTAGACATTTAAATTGTTATTATTGGTTTTCCGGATAAAAATGTCAAATACAGTTTTTCATTTTTGTGGTTAAATTTTTCATAGGCGGTTTTGCCCTTCCTTTGGAAATTATTTGAAGCTTATCAGTGAAGTTTAATGTTGAACATCTCTTTATTATTAAGACACACACCACACATTCACACACACTCTTTTTACTAAATTCTCCAACATTTTTAAGGTTATTACTGACAGCCGAAGTTGACGGTATTTGCATATCCACGTCCGTATTATTGTCTTCCATATCGCACCATGCACGACGGGACGTACGTATCACATAACACACGGATAGCCGTTCAAACAAAGAACCTACTCCAACGATAGCTTCCGCTCCCACTTAAAGCACGCGACTGAAATGCAAAAATTGGAAACAGCCGGGCGAAAGTTCAATAACCTCTGGCTCGATTCACAGGAAATTAAGCATACAGGACTTGGCTGCAGAAAAGCTAGCGGTCCGCATAGGTTCTATTCGATTTCTATTGTGGCTCGGTCGGAGTCAAGGCCTCATTTATTATGGGCTTGATAATTAAGATGATATTTTAGCATTTTTAATATAAATAAATAAATTTTTTTTTGGGGAAGCACTACTTTCCTTGCTTCCATGGACTGCGCGCCCCTGGTAAGTAATTTTGATCAACCAACTGTAACAATTAAAAATCCTACTTAATATCCAACATGGATATCCATAGCACACTTGATAAAAGTAAATAATTGTTTATCGAGTATTTTTCTTAGTAATATTTAATTTTTTAGCTTATTTTTAATCGCAAAGAAGTAAGTACCGTTAGATTCGCAAAAAATCCTCTTTTCAAAAAGTACTTGTCTAAAAAGGGTCGCCGTTTGAAAAAAAAATAGTTAGACACAAAAATTTGATTTTATTAACTTCGTTTGTTCCTGGCTGTCTGGCTAATCACTAAACCTCAGCGACTGTATTATTCTGTCATCGTTTCAGGTCCTTAGATTAATTTGTGTCCGGTCATGGCCACCTAGATGCAATTTTAAAAATGTCTATAAAAATCAATTAGGCGTAAAAAGTTTTTAAAATGTCACATTCTGATTCAGAATTGTCTCAGGAATCCGAAAATGTAAAAATATACAGAGTGTACCATTTAAAAAATCAAAACTGGGTGAAAAATTATGGAAAAACCCTCTTCTTTATGCACCATTTACCTGTACGAAATTCCGTTTTGATACCACAAATATTTTAAAGTTTATGGTCTGTCTAATAGATTCGTTGACACCCGGTAGATACCGTACCAATGAAATCAATAAAGACAATGCAACCCCGATAAAATGAGTTAAGTATAGAGCATTTTTCTCTGTTGTCTATTTACCAGAGCACGCAAATCTGAGCAGATTTCAGCTTTCATCCGCTCTTCAAAAAATTACTCAAATAATTAGTGCCGGACTTCAAAAACAGAATAAAGCACTTCGGTGGTTCAATTTTCAATGAACGGTTTCCAAGGCCTTAAATATTTTTCAACGGAATGATATAACTTTGACCCTTTGATTAACCGGAGCCCCATTCGTTTATGTAAACAGGCCAACTATTCCCGCCTTTTAACAAAACGCTCTTCCCCGTGTCGATAACAAAAGGGTAATTTATATTTTTAGAGGTATTAGCTTTCGAAAGGTAATTAAAATATCAGGTTTTCGAGTGCTGCGGCATCCTTTTACTACCGCCTCTTTTTACAGGTCATCCCACATGAAACTGATATCGTTTTGATGAATTTTTTTGGATAAAACGCTCGAACATAAACAATTTAGGTACTTGTAGCATTTTAATTTTAAATTTCTACTATATATTTATTATTTGGCTTCTCTAGCAAGAAGTTAAAATATTAATTCTAATTTGCACTCGTTATTGACTTGATTGGGTTTGTTTGCATGAATGTTTGGCAAACAAACCGATCAATGAACCAACCAGCCATTCATTCTCATCTTAGAGCAGTGTTGCCAGTTCTCCTTATTACCTCATGGTTGGTATATTTGGTTTTTTATCATTACCACTTTTTACTTCCTAAAGGGAAGTATTGTAAAAGTGAAGAAATCACTCTCCGAGATTTTTTCAGATCTTCAAGTTTCAGGGTCCCTAAATGACGAAAAACGTGTTTTCTCGATTCCGTCGGTCAGCCTGTTTGCGGCGTAGCTAAAAAACTGGTTTCTCGATTTACTTAAAATTTTGGTAAAAAATTAAGGGTCAAATGAGGATGACCTGCATTTTGGTAAGAATATTTATCAATTTATCTCAAATTTTGCAAAAACGTCAAGTAATATGTTGGAGTCAACTGGTAACATTTTCGTAAGAATCCAAGATGGCGGAACAAAATGGCGGCTTAATAAAATATTTAAAAACTCAGCCTGAAAAAACTGCTTAACGGTTTAATTACAGATTGTGTGCTATAACTAATTGTGGTATAGGGATCAACTAGTAAAGAGGTGGTACTAATTCAAGATGACCGAACAATATGTCAGCCAAATAAAACGTTTGTAATCGTGAAAAAATCACCCTCTCACATCTTAACGTTTTAGAGTCGCTAGATGCCAAAATATGTTTTCCCCCTCCCTGTATTGTAAGCAACCTATTTTGACACTGCTTTGACAGACGTAAGTGAAAGTTACTCAACAACAACTTAACGACATTTTTGTAATATGTTGATTTTATCAACATATTACAAAAATCTGGTGATATTAATTGAAATGAATATTAGTGGTACAATTATTACAATTATTCACATTATTAACAAAATTTGGAAACACGTTTTCTCGTTTCTTCTCGATGTGTGTTACATTTTCTGACTCGACAGATCCTGCTGCCGTCGGCTAACTAGATAACTAGTGATCGATAGAGGGGGTGAAAAGTATGCGCCACCTGTTTTTATGGCCCTTAAAAGAAAGCCCGAGACCGGATGAACTTAAGAAAAAGAGCAAAACTACAAAAACTTTACAATAACACCAATATCCTTAATATTGAAAAATATATTTACAAAAACTTACCGTTATAGCCTTGTTTATATATAGGTTATAGTCACACTTAGTTCATATAAAGTTTAATAAATGAGATTAAAGACATATTAATAATTATTACCTTCTCTTACGACTATTTCCTGAGTATGAACAAAAGAAAGAGAGAGAGAGAGCTGTCTATAAAGCATAAGAAGAGGTCGTAAGATGTGACGTGACCTAACCTAAGATTCTTCCAAATAATTTTGCATGTTGCACTTAAATTTTTATATATTTAATAATAAGTGGTACAAGAGAAAGCTCATCAAGATTTAACTATGTTAAGTTTCTCAGAAAGAAAGGTAGTGTGGTTTTATACCGATTTAAATTAAATCAAAAGGCTACAAAACTTACATCATTCAAGTTTTAAGTACAGTACTTGTCAGTGATTCAATTACCTTCGAAATAGGTTTATTTAACCCAGTTTACAAATAAATATGCAAATTCATAAAACAACAGTGCGATGTACTGAGTGATATTCGTTAAAAGTTAAAAACTAGATATGATTTAAAGTGTTTCGTTAAAGGTCATTATATATTAATTCTATTATCAAAATGGAATTGGCTCTATTTGGCACATAATAACACTAACAGACAGTCAAGTATGTTCCCAAGACAACACACACAGATCAAACCTGAAGTTGATTATATTTGATACGTAGAAGAGTCTGTCGAGGATCTCACAACAGCATCGGGTATGTACAAATGGTTGGCAGGCCTAATTTCATACAGCTACTGCTAAAGTTCATCAGCACTCAAGAACATTGGACCAAAACACCAAATAAAAAAAAAGACTAAAAGGAACAAATCAAGCAATAGAAGAAAGTTCGAGAACCCAAGGTAGGTAAATTATACATTTTAGTTTTAATAATAAATATTTGTGAGAGAGAATGATGAAAATGAGACTTACCAATGATATATTGGCCTTTTCAAAGAGTCAAGAACATGTGACTTGTAATGAAAAATGGGTTTCTTCCACTAAAATTCTAATTTTAACTCAGCTAGCATAGCTATAGGACACTTAAACAATAAGTCACCCAAAATAATTAGAATGGACCCATTTTTCGAAGAAAAATCGGCAAAAATGCCCTAAAGACAACCAAAAGTTCCACAATATGGTCTGCCTTTTTTTTTAACTCCTTCTGTCACTTTTTCTTTCTCCTGTTGGATAGAAACCTAGATATTTTTGATACAACCCTGATGTTGGTACTACTAATTGTTAATGAAGTTGACAGATATTTCAAAAGTAATTTAAATTTAGATAAATTTTATTTTTGTTTTGAGATAATTAGGATATACCAAAATGTTAGTTAAAATTACAATGGTAAGTTTCAAAATGAAGATTTTTGATCATATCAATTTTCTTTACTCTGATTTCCTATTTTCCTAATTCCTAACCTTATTGTTTGTTATTGTTTTTACTAAAGGTTATGTAATGTGCTTTCTCTTAATTTCAGAAAAATATCAGCTTTATTTCTAAAAAGGGGCTTGATGCTACTGAAAAACAACAAATACAATAAGAGCTAAAGAGAGCTATCACCAGAATACAAGGTAAACTTTGATTTCTTTTACTTAACTTAGCCTAAAATTGTCAACTCCATAATCATGTAACAAATTTGTACCTAAAATTGCTAATTTTAATAATTTGTAGACGAAAACGTACTTTTCCCGACAGACTGGTTTAAGTACTTTCCATTTTGATATAGCGTAAAAAATAGCGGATTAATAGTCGTCATGTGGGACCTTGTATCAATGTACTATTGTATTATTTTGAAATGACAAACCTGAGTGTCGTCACTTTTTGTCACTGTAAATGTACATGACATTCCATTTTTGGAGTCACAATTATGACTTCTTGATTTATTTTAACATTGCCCATTTGCATTTCACAGAGTTCATTAGAATGGCACGCTCCAGCAACTCCCATTACCATTACGACCTTCGTCAATAAGTATGTATCATCGGGGGCTTCAAGCATGAACTTATTCACATCTTCCCTGTTAAACATATTCGATTTTTTGGGACTATAACCATTATTTTTTCTTTTCAAAAATGCCCGCAGTTTTGGATACTTAGAAATATCTATATTTTCCTCAATGAAAAGGTTGGACTCAACATCGAATACTGACACCATAAGCTTGATGGGGACTTCAATATAGCACATTTTTCGTGGAAATACGCCAAAAACCAAGGTTTCTGAGACTGCAGTAGCCGTCTTGCTTTGGCACCAATTCTTAAAGGATTTATATGCTGCTTCATACCTTTTTTCGACTTTTCCGGTAGTAGGATAAACAAGCAATATTCGCTGATTCTTCTATGTCTGAAACATCCATTTTGTTCACACAGAATCAAACAATTCGACTTCTTCAAACTTTTCGCTATGAATTATCAACTTGACGTTGTTGATAAAATAAAAACTGCTTACGTTGCTCTGGCAACTCACGGCTGCCTTCATAATTTAATGAGAATGCTATCGAATGTAATGATAATGAAAATCCAAAAACATATCCAGTATTTTCTTATAAACATACAATACAAGGAGGGGGAAAAATGTTATACACTATATGGGATGTAAGTACATTAACTAGTCTCGAACTTTTTTGTCAGCCCTCGCTATCGCTCAGGCGCAAACTTGTCCTCGACTGGTAAATGTTACTTTCATCCCTTATAGTATAAATAATTATTATCAACTCCGTCGGTTTGTCTGTCTGTCTCTTTGTCATTTCGCGACACAGCTTAAAAACTACTTACCCGATTGAGCCTAAAAACTGCTTAATGGTTTAATTTCAAATTGTGTGCCATAACTAATTGTGGTATAGGGATCAGCTAGTAAAACAGTGGTACTAATTCAAGATGGCCGAACAAAATGGCGGCTATCTTGGATGTTTTTATCTATCATGCAATCCAAGATGTTGAGAAGAGATACCATATAGTTTAAAAAAATCGCTGGCTCAAGAATTTGACTACCAATTTTAATGATGTGGGTACTAGGGAATAATTTGGTGAAATTGTTGCTATAGCTGTGTCTTAATGGCGTTAAATTAGACATGGTTTTTTTCACCTCATTCTCCGATTCTGTGTAGATCCTGTGTAAAAAAAATAATAATTATTCTACAACTATCATCTATTAATACTGCAATCATTAGCGGCAGCTAATCATTCATTTACAAAAGGGGAGGCGGCAACATTGAACCCTGTAAAATGCTTGTGTTAATTCGCTAATTTTGGGAAAACCAGGCATATTACTATTAATCACTGAGGAAATAGTTCGGATAAAAAGGAAGCTGGCATTGTGAAATTCGATGACTTGGTTCCAGTTATGAGTTAAGAAGGTAAAAAATCTGCTATAGGCTTTTTTCAACTCTTAGGAAAAATTCCCCTTTCTTGGAACAATTGGAATAACCAAGTATGAATAAGGACCAGTTCAGAAACACATTATAAAGATAATAAATAAGCACTATTCCATAGCTTAAACTGGAAAAATCTTAGAAACATCAGCTCGGTATCCATATGCAGCAAATATTTTGATACACTTTGATTACGTCCCATTGCAAGTAATTTTAATTATCAATTTACTAATGTACCTGTTAGTAATAATAATATCGACAGGACATTTCTTGATAACTGCGTACCGCCTTGTGTAAATACATTTTTTTTTCCATTTGTAAACGAGATGTTTTATCATTTATTGTAAACCTTAAGAACTCAAATGCCACAGGACATGATGGCATATCCAATAATTTGTTGAAAAATTGTGGTTTTGCTTTGTGTGATGTTTTAACGTACTTGATAAATATCTCAGTGCAGTATGCAATATTTCCTGAGCAATTGAAGTTTGCAACTGTCATTCCACTTTATAAAAAGGATTCTAATCATTATTCAAATTATAAAGGCATAAGTCTATTAACAAGCATTTCTAAAATTTTTTAGTTGAATTTGAAACATCAATTATTTCATTTTTTTAATAAAGATTAACATTATTAGCGTTTCTCAACATGGTTTTACGGAATCACGCAGTACAGAAAGTGCCCTTTGTGATTTCCAATCGACAGTTGTCGTTGCAATTGATAAACATCTTCATGTATTGGGTTTATTTGTGGATTTCTCTCAAGCATTTGATATGGTTAGCCATGAACTATTATTAATAAAGTTGCATCGATATGGCATTAGAGGACAGGCATGGAAGCTCATGGAGTCTTATTTGGGTGGACGTCAACAATGTGTTGTGGTGAATGGGATGGGAAGCGACTCATTGCCAGTAAATCAGGGTGTTCCCCAGGGTTCAGTCCTTGGTCCACTACTATATCTTATTTATTCTAATGATCTCACTTCCTACTTAATGAATATGTCCACTGGTATTTCTGTCATATCATATGCAGATGATACAAACATTGTGATCGTGGAAAAGAGTGCACTATCTCTCAAAAAACAGCAGATTTGGTTTATGACGGTATTATGTTGTGGTCCAAAAAAAATGGTTTGGTTATAAATCAAAGTAAAACAAATTTCGTCGTATTTTCAAATAAGAAACAAAAAAATGCCATGATGTCGGTATATTATTCTAATATCCATTCTCACCTCTCCTATGGCATCATAAATTGGTGCTCAAGCTCGGACGTGACAAGAGTCTTTTTGCTTCAAAAATATGCTATACGAATTTTGTGTGGTCTTTCATGTACAGATTCGTGTCGAGACTATTTCAAGCAATTAAAAATATTGACCTTGGCTGGAATTTACATATTTAAAGTTTCCGTTTTTGCATATCAGAATATTAAAAAACTTCAAAGCAATCGCGCTTCACATGGTTACAATACTAGAAATAAAAAGATTACTTCTACCTAATTTACATAATTCCACATTTTTCCAAAAAAATGTGATATATAATGCATGTAGGTTTTGTAATAAATTAAATAATGATATTAAAGATGCTGATAATCTTAAATCCTTCAAACGTAAATTAAAAAAATATCTAGTGGAGGGTAATTTTTATACTGTGTCAGAGTTCCTAAATTAGTTTTTAGTTTAGTTTTTTTTGTTGTTTTTAAAAATGCACGCGTCTATTGTAGTATTTGTATTGTTCCTTTTTTAGTGATTATTTATGTACTTACCTGTAACTTTTAGGACGATGTACTTTTATAAAACTAGATTTACTCTTTGTGATGTTTTCGCCAATTGCTGATTGCGTGTTATGTACATCTGTTTTATTGGTGAAATAAAATTATTATTATTATTATTATTATTGACATACTATGAGGAGGGGTGTTGATTAGCTTCACAAGGTCAATAGCCTGGCTTAGAAAAGATCGAAAAATATTGCCCAGTTTTTATGTTTCACACAAGTTAACTTTCCAAATAAAATGCGAAGGTATTGAAAAAAAGACTTTTTCATTTAAACGAAAATTAATATTAATCTGTGTTATTAGGGAAAGTTGACTTGATCATTCTGTTTCAAGAGCAATGTAATTTTCGTGAAAAGTAGCAATATTAAAATTAAGATCATAGAGCTGAACAAAATAATTTGTCTAGCTATTTCCATTTGTAAATTATAATTTTAAATAACTCGACGTTTTAAATTTTCTCCGTTTAGAAATATTTAAATAATTTTCAGCAAAATCATTTTGGAAATTTGAAAAATTATTATGCATTCTTGTCGGTATGATTTAGTATCGTTCATAAAGTAGAATTACTAAGATCGTCTTTTTCTCGATAGCGATAAAAATAACTAATATCCAGTAGCCTTTTTAACTAGAATTTCCGCGATGAATCATTGCTTTTGTTAAATACAACGTAATACAACAAGATTTGTATACAAGAAAGTTGGATCCATTACGGGAAAAGTTTCATGGAATAGTTATTTATTTCGTCTTAGATTAGATAATGATAACCCCATTTGTATTTGGAAAAAGCTCGGCGTTTCCCTGTTTACTGAAAATTAAATGGCCATCACACAGAAATTTTTGTTCTGGTCACGTCTGCCCCTTATTTACATTTCAAATGGTATTTCCCAGGTTCCTTGGCGTAATGAAAATAAACGTTTTATTATCCCATCCATATACTTTTGCTCCCCCTAACTGAACCTCGAAAAATTTAGTGCTATTAAAGCGAAAGTCGGTGGTATGAATTCGGGGAAAAAAACGTGAGAAATAAGTATTAAGTTGATAATTATTGGTATTTTAAATGTTTTAATGCTCGCCCTTTGGACTCTGCCTACCGCGGGGTAAAAGGCACCAGAGTAAAAGCCTCAAGGAAATTTTATTGGTATTAATTGGCATCTATAAATAATTAGACATTTTTATTACATTACCACAATTTTTTTTTGTAATAAGTGATGTCTTATACTCCCCTTCTGAGACAACCTACAAAGTCAAAACAATAATATAAAACATTTTAGTGGTCTTGTATGCATTTTTTATAAATGTACAGCCAGTAATGGACATTTTTTAAAGCGAAAATGTATATACGAGGGCCTTTCAACAAAGACTAGGACTGAATTTTTTACCGCCCAGCAAAGGAAACTTTTTCGATAATTAAAACGGCTTTTGAGGAATTGTCTATGGCAAGATCTGCTTAACTTCGATGGCATAAAGAGTTTAGTAATGGCACGGAAAGTAGTGAGTTGCAAGGCGGTCCAGGTGCTCCTATTGCATACAACTCTCAAATATTCTTAAAATATCTGTTGGAAGTGTTTTTACTCTTTTACACAAGCATTTAAATATGTCTTGAGGTTGTGCCCGCTTGATTCCGCGTAAACTGACACCAGATCAAAAAGCGAATAGGGTAGCGGTTTGTGAATACTGGAAACCACGCGTTAAAGAAGCGAAGAATGGTGGAAGACCATTATTACTGCTGATGAAACCTGGGTGTATTGTTATGATCCGGATATGAAGCAACAGAGTACGCAGTGGGTAAATAAAGGAGGACCACCTCCAAAAAAAGCACACATTACAGCATAACATTTCTTGATCACAAAGGCATGGTGGATACACACATGGTCCCACATGGTAGTACAGTAACTGCCAGTTACTATAAAACAAGTTTTGTTACAGTTGATGAAGGATTACATACACCTAGCGAATATAATGACAGAGTTTTTGAATACTAAAAATATCAGATCTGTACCGCATCCACCATATAGTCCTGACAGCCCCATGCAACTTCTATCTGTTTCCTCAAGCAAAAAAAGACCTCAAATGATGACGATTTCAAACACAATTGGATGCTGTTAAGGCTTTAGAGGCGCTTTTGAAGAAACTCTCAAAGAATAGCTTCCACCATGTCTTTGAACAACAACAGTACCGTTGGGATAAGGTTATTGCATTACAGGGTGTTTCTTAATTGAGTGTCAGTATTTAAGAAGGTGATTTTTGGGTCCATTTTAAGATGAAAACTTCATATAAACATGTCTTAAACGGTTTAAATTTTGAGATACAGGGTCTTAAACCTTCAATAATTTCATAATTTTTCGATAATATCTCGAATACCACTCTAGATATTGTAATGAAATTTGGTATAGAGGTACTATGCATCTAGTGGAATTTTTTGACGTAGAACATTTTTTTTAATTTCCACCAGTTGCGTTGAATCCGACCTGCATATTTTCCCAGACATTGAGGGTACGCCACTGATTTTTTTTTTAAATAAAAATTATTTTTGAAATTTACATTCATTTTTGAGCAAGTTTGATCCCTTGGTAATATTGTGTCGGACGCACGGTTTTCGTTTTAAAAAATAAAAACCGTTTCTCTGCATGGTCCAAACAATCCTGGTTATAAGACGGATATCACCATGCATGCAGAGGAATATTATTGTATTAAACTCGAGAAATCAAATCTTGTCGAAAATAAATACTAAAAGTTTTCAAAAACAAACAAATGAATCAATAAAAAAGTTTTATTTTAGAAAAATCAGTGGCGTGAAGGTAATTACTATGTCCATTCTTATTAAAATCAGAAATCGCTTTATCTTAGTGAGAGATATTTCTAGATAATAGTATGTAGTCTTCAGCCACCAATCTAGGACCACCATGTCAATGTTTTTCAGAAGTCAGTTCCTTCATAACTACTTTTTATAAATTTTATTAAAATAATATGACATTCTTCAACAATAACAATTTATTTACAAAACTATACTAATACAACTAGGTACATATTTAATAATTTCAACAAAAATAATTAGGTTTTAACAAATTGACAGCACACTTTGTGAAACAAAGTAGAAAAAAAAATAAGTTGTTGAAAATGCCCACCACCTTGGAGAATACACGCTTCAGCCCTTTTCCTCATGTTGTCGCAAACTCTTTGAAGGATACCCTCGGTGTTTCTGATAATATCGCAAGAATCTCTTAAACGATCCTTCAGCTCCTCTACACTGTTTACTGGGGTGCGGTAAACTAAAGATTTAAGATGTCCAAACTATTTAGGTCTGGGGACCTAGGGGGCCATGGTTGGGGTCCGCCACAACCTACACATCTGTTTTCTAATCAGAATTGGTATATCTTCTAACAATATCGGCAAATCGTTCTCAAGAAACCGGCGATAATTATGGCCATTTAGTCTTTCTGGGAGGAAAAAAGGTCCAACTAGGTGATTTTCGATAATGCCAGTCCAAACATTTACAGAGAATTGCTCTTGATGATGATATTCTACAATGGCATGGGGGTTCTCGTCGGCCCAGATATGATTATTGTGGAAGTTTCTGATAGCGTTCCTGGAGAAGTTCGCTTCATCAGTGAACATTATTTCGCGATCAAATAAGGGATTACGCGCAATTTTTTCCGAAAACCATTCACAAAAATTAACTCGGAAAGGAAGATCTCGGGGAAGTAAGGCTGCACTCGTTGAATGTGATATGGGTATAAAAAAAAATTATGTAGAATTCTCCAAACTAGGATGTGCGAAATATTCAGGTTAATTCCAATTTTCCTAGTACTCAGTTCAGGATTTTTATCTATGGAATTTAATACTACCTCTTCAATTTCTTGAGTTCTTACAGTCCGACGGGCCCCTTTTAATTGATTATTTGGCTTGAATGTACCTGTTTCAGTCAACCTTCTATGCACATTTGCAAATATTCACCTATCTGGTATGACTCTACCAGGAAAGCGCTCTTGATATAATCGCCTAGCTTCCGGTGAACTGTCATCAGCCAAGTAATGCATGTCTGCCAACTCTTCATTGGTAAACTCAACCATTTCTTTTCTCAGATATATCAGATATTTAGAACACAAAATTAATTAAACCCGACTGAATCTGAAAGCTGAACTGTCAAATTAAGTTACAAAAGAAGTATTAATTTTGACAGCCATAGCCTACTACAATAATGATTATTATTAGTAATCTTTCTTTATTGATGAACTAATAGTATTTTATAGTTTCGTGTTAAAAAATTATAAGCTCAAATAATAATTTTGAAATCTTTGGGTATTAGTTATTCATAAGCACATTTGATTTCTTGAATTTCAGTCAAAAAAAAATTTTCCTTGCATGCCATGGCGATTGGTGTTGTCATATTAGAGATATTGTTAAAACTCTGCAGAGAAACAGTTTTTATTTTTTAAAACGAAAACCGTGCGTTCAACTTAAAATTACCAAGGGATCAAACCTGCTCAAAAATGATTGGGAATTTCAAAAATAATTTTTTATTTAAAAAAAAATCAGTGGCGTACCATCAATGTCGGGGAAAATATTCAGTCGGATTCCGTACGAACGCCACTGGTGGAAATAAAAAAATGTTCTACATCAAAAAATTCCACTAGATGCATAGTACCTCTATACCAAATTTCATTACGATATCTAGAGTAGTTCGAGATATTATCGAAAAATTATGAAATTATTGAAAGTTTAACATCCTGTATCTCAAAATTTACACCGTTTAGAACATATGTTTATAAGAAGTTTTCTTCTTAAAATGGACCCAAAAATCACCTCCTTAAATATTGACACTCAATTAACAAACACCCTGTATAGAGCGTGATAAAAGTATTGTTGTTTAAGATTAACAAATAAAGCTTTGGTAGTACTAGTCCTAGTCTTTGTTGAAAGGCCCTCGTATTTAAAACACTAAGTCAAATTTTTAAGCAATTTTGTGACAGTTCTTCTGCATCAACTTACATAATTTTTTTTTATGATCGTCTACTTGGCGAGGCCTTTCATCTCTATTTTTAATATTATTTTATTGCTTGTTTTTTCTATAAAAACCACTCTGTTTTTCATTAATAACATTTGTGGACGATGTGGTGAATGCGCCCCATATTCTTGTAATTTCACTGAAAACTCATCGCGCCATCTAACGGAAAAGGCAGAACAAGATCTGCCGGGCTAACTAGTAAGTATCTATTACGCTATAAAAACATCGACTTTTGCAGAGAGGGCAACTTGTCTTAGCAGGGTACTATACAGGGTGTACAAAAAGCATCTCAAAAATCGTAAGAGATACGAGGTTGGTTAAATTAGGGCACAGTTCCGCAATTAAATGTAGAATAATACGGCCTTGAAAAAGTGGAAAAATTCCGACTGCTTCTGCAGATATCCGTGAAAACCCGAAACTTCCCACTCTACAATGGAAAAGACATTGCAAAACAAATTTTACACTTTTTCTCTTTTACAAGTTGGTGCACTCAAATTTAAAATCCGACGTTTCGTCTTCGAGGTTTCATCATTAACATATTTTTTTTTAATATGGACCTATTATGAAATTTTTATTTCATTTTTAACAAGGTTTTGACCTTCCAAAACGAATCATGTATTTCACTTAATGTTTGAACAGAAGATTTAAGATTTCCCTTAAGAGACAATGTGTTAGAGAGAGATGGAAAATCAGAATCTTTCCAAATTCACAAAGGAAAATTTTAAATACTCTAAATGTATGAGTTTATTATGTCATTGGTTTTGGGAGGTCAAGGGCATGTTAAAAATAAAATAATGGTCCTTATTTATAAAAATTAAATTGATGATGAGTCCTCGAGAACAGTAGACAGATTAGTAAGAAAGAAAGTCGCAATAAGAACTCATTGATCGAATTTACTTTTAATTTGTTATTATAAAATCAATACATATTTGTTACTTCTAAGTTAAACGTGCATCGTTTTTGTATGGTTAACGTTACCATAGAACTGAGTGCATTTCACTATTTTTCTGCAAATATCGTTGTATTCATAATGTAATTTAACACACCCCTATCTGTTTACTTATTGTGTTAAGAACACTCCTCTTTTGTTATACAATATCGATTTTATGTACAGTTTATTCCCAAAGTGTATAATATAGGAATATGAAAGAATATATGTATTATTTTGGCAATACATTGATGAAACTTTGAACCGCGTAATGGAAATTTTTGGACTATTTTTAAACTTGCGTGTCTCGAAATATTTAAAAGATATTTTAGTGCAGTTTTCGGCAAATAAGAGATGATTTTACGGTTTATAAATACTTTGACCTGGATTTCAATTTAGAGATCCTAATTCAAAAATAAGGGCTGGTAAACATTTTGTTCGTATCTGCTCCATTTTTGGAAAAACGATTTTCTTTATTTGTATTGATGTGGGCGAATCAGTACGTCAAAATTAAAAAAATGGTTATTGAATAATAATTGTCGTAGTATCAGAAAAATTAAAATTTTATTAAAAATCAAATTTTTTTGATATCAGCAACCTGTATCTTAATAACACTTAAAACTGATAAGAATAAATAATAAACCTATTTCGTGAATTTAATTGAAGGCTCTAAAAACTTCCTTTGTATTTTAGAAAATATCGCAGATTTCTCTGGAGTGATTCCAAATTAAGGAAATGTGCTATGGTGTCAAATTTAGAAAAAAAATATTTTGAACAGCGGTAAGACCATATTTTTGTCATATCCTGTATAATTTTCTTTTAAAATATATTATTACGCTTAGTTGAACAATACATTATTACTCTTGTAATAACCAATTTTGAGAGCCATTTTTGAATAAGTGTAACTTAGACTGAGAAAAGTTGATATTTTTGGATATCAACAATAATAATTATTCAAAAACCCTTCAAATTAGTTTTTACCTTCGCTGCATCGTTTCTATTTTTGAAGTGGGTCAGACATGAAATATAAAAAAAATTGCACTGTACTGTTTATCACCCTGTATTTACGAATTAGGGTCGCTTAGTCAAACCACTTTTAAACTAAATTTTTCGAGAAGTTTATGTTTAAAAATAGCCCAAAAATTTCCATTATATATATATATATATATATATATATATATATATATATATATATATATATATATATATATATATATATATATATATATATATATATATATATATATATATATATATATATATATATATATATATATATATATATATGATATAATAATGTATGTTTGTCAGTTTCACTGGTTGGTTAGAGTAGACCGATTCATCAAGAGATATTTACTAATACTTCCCAGAGATAAACTCAATAAGCAATAAAATATTTAGGTACTACTAGGTTTAACAACAAAATATGGTTAATATTTCTACGTACTGCCTACCCACTATTGCAAGAAAATTGGTAGATATTTACTGACACACCAAATATCTTTCACAGGCAAAAAAGTGTTCCTAAGAAAATAAAAAAATTGGCTTTATATTCATTACAGGTGTGAACAACAATTAAAACTGCTTCAAAGCCGAATTAGGCCATATGGGTAACACTAGTCAACAAACATGACAAAAAAAAACTGCAACTGACGTTATAATTACTGTACAGGGGAATTTAAAGGATCGTAATTATGAATTCAACAACCAAAAGTATCCACCATGTATAGATTTTGACATTTGATTTGACCCGCCACAAGGTGTACATCCTTGAATCTGCCCTTCCTTACTATGTAAGTCTGCATATCCTTCCACGCAAGATCCTTAACTTCGTCCGTATGCAAGACCGTAGTGCCGAAAACATCTCGTCGCAGTCTCGCTCGCGCTTCACATCTACACAGGAAGTGAAGCGGCGTTTCCTCCTCTTCCTGACACTCCGTGCAGATAGAATCTTCCTCAATGCCTAACATAACGAGGTGTCTCCTCAATAGACAGTGCCCCGTTACTATTCCTACGATGGAATTTAGAGCTTTCCTGTCTCGGGCTAGTAACCACTCTGTTCGGCCCTTATCGGGCTTCACAATGAAGTCTTTAGCTTGCCTCCCGACCCCGGACTGGCCCGATTCACGTTGAAGTTCATGTTGCGCCCATTCGTCGAGTGCTGTCCTTATCTGCTGCCTAGTGAAGACTAAAGCTGGTTCTGGTCCTACATACGGGCTGGTGGGGCCGAGTCTAGCAAACTCATCTGCCCTCTCGTTACCCTCAATCCCACAGTGTCCTAGCACCCAAACCAACTTCACTCTTTTACGTCGCGCCAACTACTCTAGCCTGTCACCGCCTTCCTGAACCAAAACTGATCCCGCCATGGGTGAGTCGAGCGCCTTAAGTGCTGCTTGACTGTCTGAGCATATGACAATCTCTCCCTCTGCCCCCTCTATGACTTTCTTCATCGTTATTGCCATTAGAATGGCATATAGCTCAGCCGGAAACACTGTTGAAAACTTCCCCAAAGGGAAGCTGGACCAGGTTTGTGTAGCCTCAATATAAACTCCAGTACCAGAGGATTGCAACTGTGTCATACGTGAACCATCCGTATAGCAAACAATTGCCTCTCTGGAAAACTTCAACCTGTTTCTCTCCCAGTCCTCTGTTTCGGGGAATGAGATACTATAACCCTTATATATATATATATATATATATATATATATATTGTAAGAAATTATAATAATTAAACACACTATAAGCGAACAACATTTACTTTTCTTCACAATTACAACTGAAAGCAAAAGCAGCCTCTTAACCCGAGCACCGAGAATATCAATCTGACGACGCATTTCTTTTGTGCCTTGCGACACGTAAGCTTTTTATTATCATAATGTTATCACCAGGTCGTCAATCGATAATCCCTTGACCGGCAGCGGCTTACGTAATAAAAAATTGAAAAATAACATAACTTGACAAATCAATAACTTTAAACTTTTGCTAGCCGATATCTAACACGGCCATACTGACAGTGGCGACGCTCTCGACGCTTCACTCTTTATCAGTCCTATCTGTAACAAATATAATCATGCAGGTTACTGACAAAATTCTGTCATTTTACATCTCGGGAAGTCCGCAGTCTTCCACCAGGCTTTGCTACTATTGAGACAAAGACCAAAAAAAAAGTTTGATTTAGAACACTATGTGTAGACCGCAGCCTTACACCTGGCTTTGCTACTATCGAGACTAAGACCAAAAAAAAATTAATTTAGAACAACTATGTGTAGACCGCAGCCTTACACCTGGCTTTGCTGCTATCGAGACAAAGACCAAAAAAAAGTTTAATTTAGAACTACTATGTGTAGACCTCAGCCTTACACCTGGCTTTGCTGCTATCGAGACAAAGACCAAAAAGTTTAATTCAGAACAAATTTGTGTAGACCGCAGCCCTAACACTCGGCTGTACCTCTAACGGGACACAGACCGATTACAAAATAAACACAATTAGTAAACTGTGCAGACCGCAGTCTAACACGCGGCTGTACCTCTAACGGGACACAGACCGATTACAAAATAAACACAATTAGTAAACTGTGCAGACCGCAGTCTAACACGCGGCTGTACCTCTAACGGGACACAGACCGATTACAAAATAAACACAATTAGTAAACTGTGCAGACCGCAGTCTAACACGCAGCTGTACCTCTAACGGGACACAGACCGATTACAAAATAAACACAATTAGTAAACTGTGCAGACCGCAGTCTAACACGCGGCGGTACCTCTAACGAGACACAGACCGATTACAAAATAAACACAATTAGTAAACTGTGCAGTAGAACGAAGTCACCTTGGGAAAAGGTAATACTATCTTTACACTTTTGATCCCTGGTACCCAAAACTGAAGCTGAAGCAAGTTTCTCAGCTACACGCTGTCTATCCAAATTTCGATTGCGAACTCTCTGTCAAAGTCTTTTGACAGATTATTCAATAAGGCTTGAATCAACGGCGTCGAACGTTGAATTCCTAACAAAAGTTACAATGGAGTCATATTTGTTGATTTTTGTGTTGTAGTATTTAAAACTAGCGGTATTTTCCATAGCCCGTTCGACCATTCTGACTTGGTCTGTGTTTCGATTCTAAGTAGGTTTCTCATGGATCGGTATCTGATGGAACCCTGAAGCCATGTCTAAAGATGTACGGCCTCGTCCCAACTCTGTTTCCACTTGTAATCATGCCACCAAAGAATTCTGAAGCAGCAATAACATCAAATTTATCAGAACCATATGTGTCCAAAATTCTATTTATTCCTGGCAATCTTCGGCGTTCTATTCGAGAACCTTGGTGATCGATGATAGTAACCAAACTTTGATCTTCGAGGATATCACGTCCAATCAAAACATCATAGTACGGACACTCGTCAGAAACAAAAAAAATATGTTATGGGGATTTCGATTTCAGAGACTTTTGTAAGATCTGTGAACTTCTTAGTGGCATTGGCAATTCCTTTAAGCACCATGTTACAAAGACTAACTTTTTCTCCAAACAAATAAAGAATTTTTTCCGACATTAACGACAAGTCTGCACCTGTATCTACAAGTGCCCAGAATCGATGACCATTCACAACTATTTCAATAGCGCCAGAAGATTTTCCCGTAGAGCAAAAATTAATACTGCGACGTTTATCTATTGCGGCTTTCAGAAAACAACTGGAAACATTGTGTCCACGCTTAGCACAAAAACCACAAACTTCGTCATTGCTTTGGGAGGTTGAGGGTAAAACATGACTAGAAAGTGTAGTGTTATTTTCAACTGATGTTTTAGCCCTCTTACTTCGACAATTAGCCTTAACATGTCCTGTCTTGCCACACTGAAAACATTGTTTGTTTATTTTCCGAGATGTAGTGCTATGGTAGTCAGTCGTGGAGAATTTCCTTTTTGAATAAAAACGTTCACCAATATTCGATTTTTGTTGTCCTTTATTATCACTGCTTGATGGTTTCGAAAATGACGACAAAAATACGAGTAACTCAGAAATAGTTTGACAGTTGCTGTTCGTGGCTGCATTTCGCACATCTAACTCAGAAATACCATAAATAACTAATTCTACCAGATCAACCTCAGACCAATTTGCACGTAAATTTTTTAACATGTTTGATTTTTCGTGAACATAAGTTTCATAAGAGTTAACGTTGGAACTAGAGAACTTAACCGCGTCTTCTAATAACCTCCCTAGATTTTTTTTTTTGATGGAAAGGCTTCCACAAATTCTTTTTGAAACGTATTCCAATCCCTGCTATCTGGATCCCATCGCTCAAACCATTTTTTAGAATCGTTTAATAAAAACCGACCTATTTTTGCCAAAATTTGTACATCAGACAATCCAAATTCCTTCTTAATCTGTTTAACATGACTTACCCATTTGCGGGAATCGTTGTTTTCAGGCCTAAAATACGGTAAATCTACCTGCTCACTAGATTTCTGCGACTGCAGAGCCTTTACTAATTCCAGTAAAATTTCGTTAGTTGCACCACCACTATCACTGGAAGCCATTGTCAATGATTTTTATTTGAACCTTTCCGGTTTAAGCACACACAAAAAGTTTTCAGCACTTAAATGTCAGTCAATAGTCCACTAACGGCGTTAAGGCACAATCCCACTTCTGATGTAAGAAATTATAATAATTAAACACACTATAAGCGAACAACATTTACTTTTCTTCACAATTACAACTGAAAGCAAAAGCAGCCTCTTAACCCGAGCACCGAGAATATCAATCTGACGACGCATTTCTTTTGTGCCTTGCGACACGTAAGCTTTTTATTATCATAATGTTATCACCAGGTCGTCAATCGATAATCCCTTGACCGGCAGCGGCTTACGTAATAAAAAATTGAAAAATAACATAACTTGACAAATCAATAACTTTAAACTTTTGCTAGCCGATATCTAACAATATATAAAATTGCAAATCAAGAAAAAAATAAGATATACCAAAGAGAACAGATTTTATTTGCCAAGATACTCATGAAAATACATTTATCGTAAGACTTTTGTAGATAACTTTTGCAAATACTGGCCTTTGTTTATATTACTGATCGCTTTTGGAGTAGTTCTTCTACAAATTTTTCGTAGTTTTTTATTTTTCTTTCCTAAAAAATCCGAAACAATTCTTTTCAAAAACCTCTCTGATCTCTCTGAAGTCATTCTTTTACGTGGTCTAATTAAACCTGAAGATAGCACTGAAAAACTTTCAAAATCCGGAGTATACTCGTTGAACTGTAGAGATTGCTCTGCTATCTATGTCGGCCAGTCGGGGAGAAAAATATCGACTACAGTCCAGGAACACTTAAGCCTTGTTAGTAAATATAAGAACTCAGATGTGACTTGAAACTAGATCAGCTTCTAAGAGTCACTTACTTTCAACAAACCAAAATTTCACTGTACCTGAAAATGTCTCCCTGTTACGTGAATGGTCGAAAATTAAGACTTCCTAGAAAAGATGGAGATAGCCATAGTTTTATAATATTATAATTTATTTGTTGGAAGACATAACCTTGCTCTAGTGTTTGTCTAATTATGTAGTTGTATGTGCCAGTTTCATATAATAATAATAATAATAATAATATTTATTTACAACAGTAAAAATACAAAAAATAACAGTTTTATAGGGTAAATAAATATTAAAGGAATCTTACTCTTATATATCTAATTTAAACCCAGATATCCCTGTTTACCATCGCTAAGCTTGCGGCTTGTCAGCCATGTATAAACAGAGTTTTGAAGTGGAAAAAAAATGTATGTAAAAATTAAGTAAAATTAACCGGTATATTAAAGCAAAACACTATTTTAACTTTTAAAAGGATGAGAGCAACATACAGTATAAAATGTAGAAAACAAAATATTACAGACATAAATATGAACTGTGATACAAAAAAAACACAGTCTTAATTAATTATAAAAACATAACTGTTAGTTTAAATGTTATTAAGACATAAAAGAACGATATACGACATAGTATTTAGTAAAAAACATTACAAACATACATCTATCTAATGATCGATGATACAAAAAAGCAAATAGAAAAAAAAAAAACTAGATACCTATAAAATAATTGCCTCTCTTATCAGCCACCTTGTTAAGTGTTTTTTAAAGTTTTTATTATATATTTTATTTTTCAGATCTTGAGGCATTAAGTTATAAACTTTTTCGCCAATATAGTTAAACTGTTGCATTCCTACTTGCTTGTTTGGTCTAGGCAATGTCAAATTTAGTCCTTTCCTAAATCTTGTCCGATAATTATGAGTATTGTTTTGGCTAAGCATATGTTTTTTTGCCAAGTATAAAATAGTCGATTTATAATAAAGAGACCTTACTCTCAACATATTCGTTTGGGAATACAGAAGATGGGTAGGATATCGCCGTTCAAGCTTAAACATTATTTTAAGAATTTTCTTTTGTGCCATAATTACAGGAATTAGATTTGACTGATATGCGCCCCCCCCCCCCATCCAATTATTCCATACTCTAACAGAGACTGTATAAGGGCGTAATACATCATTTTGAGATACTTAGCGTCAAGAATTTTCGACATAGTTTTAAACAGATACATAAGCGATCTCAGTTTTTTTGCAAGGGCTTCAGCTTGAGTATCCCATCTTAGATTTTCATCTATAAATATTCCAAGATATTTTGTATTTTTAGAGCGATGTAGAGTCCAGACGTGATTTCTCAGAGGTAAGTTTATATCAATTGATGCCGCTTGAGGTAATCCTCTTTTATAACTTGAGAACATTATATAAACTGTTTTTGTTAAATTTATAGTAAGTAAATTAGAATCGAACCACTCTACTATTATTTGTAAATCTGTTTTTATTTTTCGCTCTACTTGTTCCCATGTATCGCCTTCTATAAAAAGTGCTGTATCATCGGCGAATGATATAATGGTTCCGGTACATTGTAGTGTAAGAAGTTCGTTTAAATATATTAAAAATAATACTGGACCCAAAACTGTTCCTTGTGGGATACCGTAATTAACCACCTTTGGTTTGCTGATTTTATGATCTATTTCTACGACTTGCTCCCTTTCGCTAAGATAATCTTTAAAGAGATCATGTGCAGGTCCACGGATACCGATATTGTAAAGTTTAGATAACAATTTTTTATGGCTTACAGTGTCAAACGCCTTTGCTAAATCAACAAATACCGCAGCACTTGGTTTACTTTTATCCAAACTTTGATTTATTTTGCTAGTTAATAATGCTATTGCGTCATTTGTTGATTTATTGTTTTGAAATCCGAATTGGTAGGAGGATAATAGATTATTATTATTTAAAAATGACATTAATCTTGTTTTAAGGGCCTTTTCGAAAATTTTAGCAAGGTTTGAAATTAAGCTTATTGGTCTATAATTTTCCATTTTGTCCATCTCACCATTTTTGTAAATCGGCTTAATTTTTGCCTTTTTAAAATGTTTTGGGCATTTTCCAGTCAAAAATAGTTTATTAGATAGGTTATTGGACGTACTAGTTTGTAACTACTCAATTTTAAAATTTTTGTTGTTATTTCATCAATTCCTGGAGTAGAATCTTTTTTAGGGAGTCGATAATTTTTTGGTAAATATGTTGATACGCTCTCATCCATACATTTCCTCACTGTATCTACCAACTTAGTCGTAATTTCGTCAACATTTCCGTTTCCGAGGAAAATATTGTTAAAATTGTGTTTCTCCAATGATTTTCCAAACTTTGTATAATTAATATATGTCTTTCTCTCTGCCAATTTTGTTTGTTTATTAGATATTTCATATGTTAGCATAATAGGCTAATGGTCGGTTATTTTAGAATGAAGTATGATTGGTTTAAGTGTCTTTTGGCTAATAGAGGCACTTTTAAAAAAAATGTGATCTATACAACTTTTAGCATCCCTTTCGACTCTAGTAAATTGATTTATAAGACTTGTAGCCGGCAGCATATAACAAGTTTAGGTAGTCCTGGGTTTCCATAGTGTTACCTAAAATATTAATATTTAAATCCCCTATCAATATTTTCGTATCATTTGTCGCAATATCCTTTAGGTAAATTTGCAGATCAGAAATGAACAAATTTATATTCGTAGGGCTTGGTCTATATATAGCTGTTATAGATGTAGTTTTGTCTGACATTATTAATTCAATTCTTAGACAATTTATATTGGCAATCTTAACTATTTTAAATTTAAATTTATATACATTTTTAATAAATACAAGCACACCATCATTCTGATTAATTTGACCATCATTATATACACAAACATAACCTTTTAAGCCAAATGCATTTATGTCTTTAATTTGAAAAGTCTCTGTTAACACTATTATATCATAACTATGTTCTAAACTCGCCAACAATGCCTCAAGAAGTGAATAATTTTTATATATACTGCGAATATTTGTGTGAAATATTGAAAATTGCTTTTTTGTTTTAGTAGATCCAAGTAATTCAGTAATATTATTGACTTCACATGTATTAATATCAAAACAATCGAAATCTCTTATATACCCATCCATACTAATCTTTCATTAAAATAAGTAAAATATAAAATAATTCGGCTTATCAAACAAAAAATCCTGTTAAAACAAAGATAAAAAATGAATGCTACAACTGTCCACTAACCTACACAGAACACTTATATCTTCATAACAAAATTAAAAAAAAAAAATGTACATATCTACAACAAAAAAATCAAGAGATAGTCTAACCAACCTGTTATTTTTTTATAGTTAATATATTTTACATGTTTTTGTTGTTTTAAGGTAGGCTTTTTAATGCTTAATTTATTAAATACATTACTATTAGGTCCTTAATGCATTTTAGATCTGATGATGCTTGTTTGTTTGGCGAAACACGTGTAATCATAGGATTTTTTTCACTATATTAAACCACTTGACTGAGACCGAGACATTGTTTTTCTTTTCTGCACTTCTGTTTAATAAGCAGTCTTAAGTTCTGGGTCCACTATGAAGGTATCCGAGGAACGACACTGAAAAATGTCTGTTTTCTGGAAGTTTCGGGGGAAAGTATACTCCCGTCTTCAGCAAATCTAAAAGTAGAATATTTCTTATAGTTATATTTCCGATAGTAAACATCGATATTCTGCTTTTAGTTTTTTATTTTTAGATTTGCTGAACACAGGGGTAGACTTTCCCCCGAAACGTCCAGAAAGCTGATTGTAGCGAAAAACCAAAAAAAAAAATAGTTTTAAAATACCCAAAATACATATGATAAGTTACTTTTGTCATTTAATTAATCATTTAATTAAAATTAATAACTCAAAAATATTATGTGTTAGGAAGTTTTGTTTAAATCAAGAAAAACTTGGTTTAGCCCTAAAAAAACATCTTAATTAATTACTTAAAACTCTAAACCAAGGCGCAACGTGAAAATTCTCAAGATAAATCCATTGCCCCATAAAACTTTTTAAATTTCATTTCCTCGAGAATTTTTTTTTTGTAAAATATGCAAGGAACGAATGCACAAGTTTTAATAAAATCTCTCGAAAGGCGATTTAATATTCCCAGTTGGTAACACTGCCAAGTTTAAATTGAAACACAGACAATATTAATAGAGCATAAACTAAAAGAAAAATGTCCACTTTTCGAAAAGTTTTCAAGCACCTCCCCGTCCGGGGACGGACGATTGTTGATTACTTCAGCGTGAGGAAAAGTTTTTGATAAAAATAACGAAATTTTAAGGGAGGTGTTTTGTGTAAAATTGCTCTTAAACTTCGGGAACTTGCTGAAAACACATATTTGATGGAGTTTTTACGGCATCAAGTGTTAATGAACCGTATTTATACTTGTCGCTCGGGGAATTTATTTCCTTATTCAACCAGGTACTTTTCCGGCCCTTTCCCTTCCCGGCTGATTTATTTTCTGCAAGGATTTCTTGAGCAAAAATACTTAACTAACAGGCTAGTTTATTTTTACTCATTTTTTATGCTACTGGCTTAAAAAAACGCATGTATTCGTGTCACATATGGGTGACCGCTAATTAATGGAACACAGCAAAACTGCAGATTTCTTGGGAGAAAATATTGCGATTTAACCATGCTCACCTCAGTCCAAAAGTTGATAATAACCCAGATACACGGTATCAAAATTACAATTTTCATTTTCCTTTTCTTAATAGTCTATCAACAGAGTGACAGAACGACACAAAATTAGGAATTCGGGGTTTTTTTAAGGCGAACAATTCAAATTTGTTCGTAGTTCGGATGACACTTGTAGAGGGCGCCACTTACGGCACATTAAAACTCTTTAAAATAACGTGATGCACATTAAATCTCTTAAAATTTTGTCACGGTGCATTAGAGTAAATGTTAAATATTATGTATTTTTTATGCAAAAAGGTATGCTTTGTAAATGCCTCTTCGAGTGACCGTTGTCCTGATATCTACGTATCAGAACAGATCATTATAGCTACGCAATAGATCGAAAAAGACACGGCAACGTTCAGGCCCCCCTAAATGGATGCAAAATCCGAGAAAATAAGGCGCAATGTTGCCAAGTGTGTTTGTGAAATTTCTGTCCAGATGTTATTTAGGACTCTCGTAGGCCATAAAAGTTAGTTTAAATACTGTTCGTCTGACGAAGCTACAGTGTTAGCAAAACATATGTCACAAGTTGTGAATAAAAGTGAAAATCTAAAACAGTTTAAAGTGTTTTATTTACATTGTTGATTACTGATTTTCATCAAGTAACGATCCAGTGAATCAAGTTAATTAAATATGGTATAGAAATGAACTGGTAAAATTGTGGTACGAATTGAAGATGGTGAATCAAAATGGCGGCCAAATAATTTTTTTGTAATCGTGAAAAAAATCACCAGGTTTTACATATCTTCACGTTTTAATATCGCTAGACGCCAAAACATATGTTTTATCAATACCGGCGGACTGTCTGTCAGTCTGTCATTGCCCGGTATAGCTTAAAAAGTACTTTCCCGATTGACTTCAAATTTTGGGTAAACATTAAGGATCATATAGGGATGACCTGGCAATCGGCGTCGTAACTCAAGGTAAATTCCCCATTAGCTCTTTTATAATTTTAGCTATCATTTCGTTTTGTCGCGAAATTTTAGGATAAGATAGTATTGCACGAGATCTTCAAAATGAGATATCGCAACACACTTCACCCCTATTCAAAACCAAGGGGTTGTGTTTCCCCCCTTAAGGGGGTTGAGGTTACGAAGATAAAAACAACATCGCGGTATTTTCTTTGACTCTACGTCTTAACGCAAAATGATGTTGATGACCTTCCGATGAATCCGAACCATTATAGATTTTTTTTTGAAAATAAAAAGTTTGTGACAAAACTTTGTTTTCACCTTCTGCTAACACTTCTAAAATAAACTACGCTTACCTAAAAAACTTGTTTCTTTCCGAAAAACCCTAATCTAATCGACGTCGACCCAAGGGCGTATAATTTTCTAACCCATCGAGAAAACCAATTTCTTTGGCAATATCCCGCGCTTAAGCAATTTGAGGAGTAAAATTTAGCCACGAAACAAAATTGGACCGTAGAGATCCCGTGGTGCATATGCCGTCCGGGCAGCTCTTATATCTGAACTAGATTGTTAACTGGACCATCCGGCACCTGTTCCTTACTTAGTTAGTTCCCACCGTCTTGGGCCGGGGATTAAACTGGAGCAAAGTTGAGGCAGTCAAGCCGGACTCACCCCAGCGGCAGCGGTGTTACGTTTTAATGCTAATAATTATATAAAAAAGGTAAATTTTCTTTACCCGAAACTTCCCTCGTTATGATGTTTTTCCTATTTGGTAGCAATAGTTTAGTGTAATTCAATTTAGTTCAGTATATATTACATGTTGTAAATACTATCTTTTCAAACATTTTTATTGGGGGCCATTTTGTTTTATCATATTGGATTCCTACCAATATTTTACCAGTTTCTTTCTACCTATGCTACAATTGATTTTGGGCATAATTTAAAATGAATTCAATAAATGGTAGTAGCCATTTTGTTACGTCATGTTGAATTGGTACCAGTTTATCCCATTTTCACATTTAATTTTTCTTAACGTTGATTTTTTAAAAATTTTAATTGGCCACCATTTTTTTTCGCCATCTTAAATTCGTACCACACCAATTTATCTCTATATCAAAAATTAATTCTTGCACAAAAATTGAAATTAATTTAATAATTACAATTTTTAGGTTGATTTTTATTAGGCCGCTATTTTGTTTTGCTATCTTGGACACATATCAAATTGTTATCAGTTCAATCCTATTTAACACATAATATTTCTTCAATATTTGAGGTAAATTGGGTAATTAGTTTTTAGTAATAATTTTTTTAACTTTCTAAATGGTTTTTATTAACGATCCTCTTCTACCTTAAATTGAGGTGCTGAATGAAGTAAAACATACACTTTTTACAGCTAAATAAAACCAAAATATAATAATGTGCACTATTTAATAACTTTTCTTGGAGTAAATAGCAGTAGTAGTAGTAGTAATTAGGAGGAGGTCTAGAGACCTGACTGGTAGGCCTATACGGCCCTTTCAGTCTACCCCAGCTCCTCCCTCAACCAGGTGTACATCCTTGAATCTGCCTGTCCTTACTATGTAAGTCTGCATATCCTTCCATGCAAGATCCTTAACTTCATCCCTATGCAAGACCGTAGTGCCGAAAATATCTCGCCGCAGTCTCGCTCGCGCTTCACATCTGCACAGGTCAGTGAAGAGGAGTCTCCTCCTCTTCCTGACACTCCGTGCAGATAGAATCTTCCTCAATGCCTAATATAAAGAGGTGTCTCCTCAATCGACAGTGCCCTGTTACTATTCCTGCGATGGAATTTAGAGCTTTCCTGTCTGGGGCTAGAAACCACTCTGTTCGGCCCTTATCGGGTTTCACAATGAAGTCATTAGCTTGCCTCCCGACCCCGGACTGGCCCCATTCACGTTGAAGTTCATGTTGTGCCCATTCGTCGAGTGCTGTCCTTATCTGCTGCCTAGTGATGCCTAAAGCTGGTTTTGGTCCTACATATGGGCTGGTGGCGCCGAGTCTAACAAACTCATCTGCCCTCTCGTTGCCCTCAATCCCACAGTGTCCTGGCACCCAAACCAACTTCACTCTTTTACTTCGCGCCAACTGCTCTAGTCTATCACCGCATTCCTGAACCAAAACTGATCCCGCCATGGGTGAGTCGAGCGCCTTAAGTGCTGATTGACTGTTTGAGCATATGACAATCTCTCCCTCTGTCCCCTCTATGACTTCCTTCATCGTTATTGCCATTAGAATGGCATATACCTCAGCCTGAAACACCGTTGAAAACTTCCCCAAAGGGAAGCTGGACCCGGTTTGTGTAGTCTCAATATAAACTCCAGCACCAGAGGATTGCAACTGTGTCAAACGTAAACCATCCGTATAGCAAACAATTGCCTCTCTGGAGAACTCCAGCCTGTTTCTCTCCCAGTACTTTCTTTCGGGGATTGAGATACTATAACCCTTATGCCATCTTAGTCTGCCTGAGGGTCGTGCTACTCTGTAGGTAGATAAAGCGATCTCTCTTTCTACAATGTGGGAGATCCTTGCATGACCCATAACCTCACCTTTGGTATGCCAAGCTCCTGCGTCTCTTATTCGCAAGTGCACTGCCATAGCCTCTTTCTTAATGAAAATCGACAATAATGGCAGCCCTACCAAGACATCCAATGCTGCTGACGTTTCTTGGAGTAAACTTAAACTTAAGACATTTACGGTCATAGTCATTCATCACAAACACTTTATAATTACAAGCAAAAACAGGTGAACCAGGCTTAAATATGTATAAAAGCAGAAATATATAATTTAATAATAAAATATATTTCTCCATTTAACCAATGGCTGAGAACTTCTTGTTTTAATCAATATTCATTTTAATAATCACAAAAACTAATAAAACGAGACACTAAAACAACAAACCTCATAAGAAGCCCACGTAGGCGAAAAGTAAACAAAACGATTTTAGGAGCAATATGGCTGAACCAATCAAAAATTGGTTACTCTATTGTCGCCACTGTCCTTATAAAATCACCGACCGAATGTCGTACCAGAGCCCTCTATCTCCCGAACTTCAAGTACAAGAGGTAAGTTTACTTGTAGTAAATATTTACTGTAATTCTTACTTCTAAGTGGCAACAGAAGAATAACGACTGGTAATAGCCAGTTTAAAGTAGCAGTTGTCGATAACTTTTTCTACTCTGCAACGACTCGTTTTACTTTATAGTAATACGTTATAGGAGTACATTTGAACGTAATGGAGTAGTCTCTGCAAAGTTCAAGAAGGTACTGATACTTAAAAGTTGTAATTTAGTAAACAGATTAGAAACAATAACTTTGAATAATTACTATTATGTCAGGGAAAAAAAAATGACGACGTTGGAGTCAATTCCTTAAGTTGTTGCTTGGCAGTAGTTATTATATAATTACTTTACATGGAAAATTATTATAAAGTATTATTTGCACTAACAAATAAATACAGGGTGACAATTTAAAAACTTGAAATGGCCATATCTTAAGACGGAAAAACTTAATAAAAAAACGCTCAAAACACTTTCTACAAAATGAAGAGAGAACAAATAAAAGCGTATTATTCGACTCTTATCTGTAACCCCTTGGGCAGGGTGAGATAGAAAGGGGGGTCGAGTGATTATACATTATCTTAAAGCCCTTGAAAAATGCTTTCCAATGGTATCATAGAAAGCTGTTTTTCGTAAAATTCTTCTGTGTTTATTAAAGGAAACAATAAACTAAAACACAATTGTGAAATTTTTTATAATTATTTAATTAAATGTTCAAAGTAGTTCCCGTTGCTTTGAAGAAAATAATAAAGCCTTTGTTCAAATTATTCGCGTACATTTGCAAATGTTTCTCTGGATATAGCACGGCATTCCTGAACTATCCTGTCCTTGAGTTGCTGTATTGACTCAGGTTGCGTTTTAAACACCACAGATTTAAGGTGACCCTACAAAAAGAAGTCAAGAGGTGTTAGGTCCGGGGATCTAGGTGGCCATTCAACAGGACCTCTTCTTCCAATCCACTGGTTGGAATAATTATCATCCAACCATTGCCTGACGGGAACTACATAATGAGGAGATGCCCCATCCTGTTGAAAATGTAGTAAGCGTTCTTCTAATGCTAAATTTCCTTGTATGTCCCTTTGATTTTCTAATTCCCGCACTATTAGTGGTTCAATAGACCTCTGTAGCATTTCAGCATACATGTCGCCATTTAAATATATTTAAATATTGGGCCGATAATTACGTCTCCCAATATACCAGCCCAAACATTAATTTTCTGGGGGTACTGGGTATGCCCTTCTCTAAATACGTGTGGGCTCTCGTCATTCCAGTAACGACAGTTTTCCTTATTAACAGGTCCATTCAAATAAAAGGTACATTCATCACTGAAACAAATATTTTTAACTAGTCGAGGTTCTGCCGTAATTCTATCTGTCACTACTTCACAAAACTGGAATCTTCTATCCGGGTCGTCGTCACCAAGTTCTTGCAGTATGCGCAGTTTGTAGGGATGAAATTTAAGTAACTTTCTTATTCTTTCACGAGATAAGCCAGTTGCTACAGCTACTTGACGAGTTGATAAAGTTGAATTAATTGCAAATTGCCCCAAAACTTCAATTTGCGCTGCTTCGTCAACTAGTCTTTATTCGCGACAGAGCCAGTTTCTTCAAATTTGGCTACTAATTGGCGAATATACCCCGGACTTACATTTTGACCTGGATGCCTTTGATTAAATCTTTAAGCTGTCCTTAAGAAACATTGATCCTGATAACGATAAATGAAAATCATTTCTACACGTTCAGCTGTGTTGTACACCATTATTTAAGATAAGTGCTGCTTTTCGTTTAAACTGAACAAAAAGTCAACTGTTAAAATATCAATACTAATAGTACAAGTTACTTTTAAATTAAATATTGTGATAATAAAATGCGAATATTCATAAACAAATAAAATATCAGGCTTAAAATGTTTAGAATTCTTAATAGACATGCCAGGATATCGGTAACAAACCTTTTGAACATTTACTTAAATTAAAATAAAAATGTTCAAACTGTGTTTTTATTTATTGTTTCCCTTAATAAATACAGAAGAATTTCACGAAAAGTTGCTTTCTGTGGTATCATTGAAAAGCATTTTTCGAGAGATTTAAGATGATGTATCACTTGGCCCCCTTTTCTATTTAAGATTTTAGGAGTGTATCTCACCCTGCCCAAGGGGTTACAGATAAAGGTCAAATAACACGATTTTATTCGTTGCCTCTTCATTTTATAGAAAGTGTTTTGAGCGTTTTTCGATTAAGTTTTTCCTTCCTAAGATATGGCCATTTCAAGTTTTTAAATTGTCACCCTATATATAATACTTAAAAACGTGTAACCCAAAGTGTTTGTTGATATATAGCAGGATTATTAGTAATAAATTCGTAAAAACTCTTAAAGAATAGTAGTGGACACAGTTGTAGCCACTTTAGTGCTAGCTGGGTATGTCCTGCATGAAACCCATATTATCAGTATTTATCTACTCTGTTGGTCCGCAGATAATTCCTAACCACAAATAATACACCACTCTTACATAACATCAAGGAGATCGACATTCAAAAATATTTTTTGGCTATTTTGCAACTGAATAAAAATATTTAACTTTAAATTAATTGAAGCAAATATTTAATAAAATTACATACCTCAACATGTAGACTAGTTGCATATATTGTTTATATTATGTATCGAAACATTCCGTAGACAGACTAGTCTACATGTTGAGGTATGTAATTTTATTAAATATTCGCTTCAATTATTTTAAAGTTAAATATTTTTCATTCACTTGCGAGAAAGCCAAAAAATATTTTTGTTTGTCAATCTAAACGCCACAAATAATCTGAACACATTTAAAAACAACAAGGAGATGGTTAACGAAAAGCATTTAGAAACTTAATGGCTGTGAAATATATGCGGACCAACGCAGTAGGTAAAGACTGATAATATGAGTTTCATGCAGGATATAGAATCTCAATCAATATGTGTCCTGAGGATGCAAGAATAAAGTTGCGAAACTCCACATAATACACCACTCTAACAAAGTTTGTTTAACATTGTTCCGACATATTGGATTCTTACCAAAATATTACCAGGTATCCTGCGAACTGACAGACAGACAGACAGACCGACAAACGGACCAACGGAACTGATAAAACTGAGAGGGCGATTTTCTCACAGAAATTTTATTTGGCCGTCATTTTGTTCCGAATTAGTAACACAGTTGTACTAGTTGATACCTATGCCACTATTAGTAATGTCACACAATTTTAAATCAGTCCAATAAGTAGTTTTTCAAGCTGAATTTTTAATTTTATTATACCGCCATTTTGTTCCGCCATCTTGGATTCGTTCGACTCATCAAAATCGGCCAAGCCGTTTAGAATATATGCAGGAAAAAATAAAAAAAATTCATAGAGGTCAGATGTGTTATTAAAACAAAATTTAATATTAGTATTAGAATTAGTATAAATTGTATGGATTCAAATGAATGTTTATAAATCGACTTTAATTCTAGTGTTAGGAAATTCAAATTCCCCAATTCACCATCTGTGAATAACGTACGGGATTTTTAGATATCAGTGATTAATTCACAGGTAGTGAAATTCTGCTCATCTCTACAAATTTCCTATTTTGATTATTCTAAATAAAACTGAATGTGGGATAATTCCTGAGGGACTACCCTCAGAACATGCTTCCTTGCGACTCTATGCGTCAGTTCATTTCCAGGAAGACCTGAATGACCTTTTGCATACACGAATTTAACATTAATTTTACTAGAGAAAAGTGTAGAGGTAAAATTTAAAATACTATTTTAACCAGAAAAAAATTTAAAAGGATATCAGAAAAAAAAAATGTTATAGTACTATATTAAGTACTGCATGTGTATCGTATCCTACCTGAAAACATTTTCATCCGCTGCACGCTTTTTCATGTAACTCAAAAAGATAGTCAGTCAGAAATTGCCAATTACCCAGTTGATATTTGCCAGAATTTAAACGCAAAAGCTCTTATTCACCGATTTTGCGACAATATTCCCCATAGCTTTAAAATTAATCGTTCTCGAGCGGAGAGGGATAAAATTGTTTCCATTCGGGCAGGAAATACCAAATTCAAAAAAAGGGAATGAATATCCGGCAAACGCTGGGAAGAATAATTCGACGAAAAATTAGCCTATTTAATTCTAGGCATGATACGACACAGTAAATATGCACAGAAAAAAGCTACGACCGGTAAGCCCTATATATTCTGGTAATTGTCCTTATTTGCCACGAAACGTAATCTCTTAATTCGCAAATGCTTGGAAACGTTTAATACCATGAAAAAAAGACATGTTTTTCAAATAGCATAATTCCAGATAACTCTTTAATGAAAAACCTCTAAGAAAATATCTCTCAACCTCCTAGATTGAGATATATATATATATATATATATATATATATATATATATATATATATATATATATATAGGTATATATAGTTAAATTGTGTATTCTTGGGATATGGTCTTTTAGTTTAAAAAATAACTACAACTGCCTCGTAAAATATCAATCTGTATTACAAATATGTGCGGATTGCCATAAGATATTTATAAAACAAAAAACCACAATTATTTTGCATACAGTATCGAGTAAGTCTAATACCATATAAAGGTGAACACCTTGTCTTGTCTTCCAATGTGTTACCATTGTTTTAATCTGTAATTTTTAATAAAATGAATTTTAATACTATATGTGTGCAATGTCTGTGACGTGACTAAATGGATTACTATGACCGAAACACAGAGATTTCCTCAAGTTTCTTTTTACTATTTATGTAAGTCCTAGCAATAAGCAAAAATTTAAAATTCCTTCTGACCGGCTTATCTCTTGTACATTTTGAAAAAGGCCTGAACGTATGGCCGAAACGTCAATAATAAAGATTTGTGCTACTTCCTTAATGTAGTTATTTTTTAAACTAAAGGGCCATATCCCAAAAATACACAATTTAACAATATACAAACAGGTCCAAGAAAAACATTATTTTAACTATACAGAAAATCGCCATTTTCGGTTTTTCGCCGATATATATATATATATATATATATATATATATATATATATATATATATATATATATATATCGGCGAAAAACCGAAAATGGCGGATTTCGTTTTTCGCCAGTATATCCAAAACAGTAAATTTGACAGCTGTCAAAATGTGACGTTATTCGGACACATTTTTAAGACAAATAAGATGGCGTATACGACACGTCTTCATTGTTTTTTGTTAACCCGCAACCCGCCTCAACTTTCATTTTTCTTATGACCGCCATATTGGATTTTTCGATTTTTGGAAAGAGCCTAAAATTTCCAGTCTAGTGATATCTCACAAGTGCATTAAAGATTTTAGTGTCATCAAAATATCACACTTCGTAAATTAGGTTTCAATGTTTTTAAAGGAGGCCATGATTTAATTGTCACAATATTACATTAATAAGTAAGTAATGTAATTTTTTCAGAGTTTTAACTACTTTGTAAGTGGGTAACATTACTTTACAAATCTGCAAAATAACGTCCATTTGCTTCGAGACATTTTTGACAAAGATATTGGACCATTTAAAGAAATTTTTCTTTCGTCAAACTGCTCCAAGATATTGGACCATTTAAAGAAATTTTTCATTCGTCAAACTGCTCCCTTAAGAAATTCCTGACTTGAATGGTATTGTGACCCGGACATCCGTCTTGTTGAAACCAAGTTCTTCGTAATTCATCTTCCGTTAGAATAGCTCGTAAGGCTGGTACAACCTGGTTTCGCAAAAACTCTAGGTACCTCTGCCCGTTTAGGTTGTAGTCAAACAAAAATGGTCCAATAAGTCGCTTTCCTGAAATGATTAATAATTTATAAATAGATGCCCAACAGTCAAGGGGGACAGGGTCGGCCGGGTGGTACTAGAAACTATAAATTATAAAGAGAAAATTATCTTTATTAAAAAATAGATATTTTCTTTCCAAAAATAATTATCGGAACATCCCGTAATGAATAAGCTTGTATATAGTTGAAACCTATTCAGCTTTATTATAAAAAAGAAAAACATATTTGGTTATCGGGAAGTAATAGCCGTAATAAATTATTTTGTTCGTATTGCATATCAATTTTGGAAACAGCAAATCAATTTATTTCAGTGATATAATAACCTTAAAGAAGTACACCGTGTCTTAATAAAACATAAAATATTAAAAGAACAAACCCCTTGCGCTTTAAAATTTAAATTATTCGGAAATACAGCTGAACGCCTTTCTATAAATCATAATGAAAATCGAAAAATAATTCGACATTTAATTAATACGGCATTTTTTCATAACGCAAGAACTAGGCTTCCTGGGTAATAATAAATCATTAAATTCAGACAATCAAAATAATTTTAGAGAATTAGCTGAATCTGCAGAAAATTTAGATAGTGTTAATAAATTTATAGAACCCAATTCTATTTTTATAGGTTCTTCGAAACTACAATACAAAATGATTGAATAAAAATGTAATACAATATCAAAAAAGAAAGTTGACTGACTAGAGTAGAATGTTTTACTTTTTTTTATTAGATTATACTCTTTTAGTATCATTAAAGAACTAAGGAAATAAAAAAGATTATTATTTGACCATCATTTAAAAATTATTGGTTAGATTAACTTACCAATGATCCCACACCAAACGATACTTCCAAATCTGATCTGTAGACTTCTCTTTGCCACGTCGTGAGGATTTTGCACAGCCCATTGATGACGGTTGTGCGTAATAAAGACTCCACAATTCGTGAACCTGCTCTCATCGGACCACAAGACATGATTTACAAAATCAGGATTTTCATTACATCTCCTAGTATACCACTCACAGAACTGTAGTCGTTTTGGAAAATCAGTTTCCTTAAATCCTTATACTATTATGGGTTTGTATGGATGGTACTTATTTTTTTTTAAACTCTCTGTACTGTTGATTTTGGCACATTAGTTTCCTGTTCTACAGTTCTTACCGACGCACTAGGGTTTTCGTTGATAGCTTGTAAAATGTTTCTGTCTCGATTTTCATTGTTATTACTGTATCCGCTTCTAGGTTGTTCCAAGGCACCATGGTTAATTAAATTAACTACGATTTTCCTGAATTGGGTTTTATGAAGCTGCCGTCGTTCGGGGTACATCTCCAAATACCTTGCTTCTGTATGATTGAAAGTACAGAGCTAACATGTCAACCTTTTCTTCATTTGAATACGGAATACCGGCCATTTTCTATGGGTGTTGACAATTTATGTGTCAGATTTATGATTTTATTGGGATAAAAGCGTACCTAATACTTATTAAATCTTTGGTACTCTCAACTATTTAACTTAACGTCAAAGTTAAAATCCAACTTTGTTACAGATAAATCATGGCCTCCTTAGAAAAGCATTGAGAGCTAACCTTAATTTAAATCATAGCCTCCTTAGAAAAAACTGAAACCTAACTTTACGAAGTGTAATATTTCGATGATACTAAAATCTTTAATGCACTTGTGAGATATCACTAGACTGGAAATTTTAGGCTCTTTCCAAAAATCAAAAAATCCAATATGGCAGCCATAAGAAAAATGAAAATTGAGGCGCGTTGCGAGTTAACAAAAAACAATGAAGACGTGTCGTATACGCCATCTTATTTGTCTTAAAAATGTGTCCGAATAACGTCACATTTTGGCAGCTGTCAAATTTAGTCTATGCCGCGAATTGTCAGACGGACCGACGGAATTGATAAAACATATTTTTTGTCATCTAGGGACGCTAAAACGTAAAGAGGTGTAAAACCTGAAAGGGTGATTTTTTCATGATTATAAATATTTTATTTGGCCGCCATTTTGTTCGGCCATCTAGGATTAGAACCACAATTTTACTAGTTGATCCCTATACCACAATTAGTTATGACAAACAATTTGAAATCGAACCATTAAGCAATTTTTCAGGCTGAATTGTTAAATATTTTATTAAAGCCGCCATTTTGTTTCGCCATCTTAGAATTGTACTAAAATGCTACCAGTTGATTCCAACATAATACTTGACGTTTTTAAAAAATTTGAGATTAATTGGATGAGTAGTTTTTTAATAATAGTTCTTTAAACATTTCACTAGACCGCTATTTGGTTTCGCCATATTGAATTTTTACGAAAATTTTACCAGGTCATCTCCACATAATCCTTAATTTTTAACCAAAATTTGAAGTCAATTGAGTAAATAATCTTTATGCTATTCCGCGAAATGTTAGACAGCTAAACAGACAGACAGACTGACAGACGGATCGGCGAGATTGATAAAACATATTTTTTGCACGTAGCTACACTAAAACGTAAACATTTAAGAACCCTGAGAGAATGATTTATCACAATTACAAACATTTTATTTGGCCGCCATTTTGTTCGGCCATCTTGAATTTTTACCACTATTTTACTAGTTGATCCCTTTACCATAGTTAGTTATGGCACACAATTTGAAATCAAACCATTAAGTAGTTTTTCAGGCTGAATTTTTAAATAATTTATTAAGCGTTTTATTCCGCCATCTTGGGTTCGTACCAAAATGTTACAAGTTGATTCCAATATACTACTAGATGTTTTTGCAAAATTTGAGATAAATTGGATGAGTACTTTTTTAATAATAAATATTTTAACATTTTATTAGGCCGCCATTTTGTTTCGCCATATTGGACTTTTACCAAAATGTTATCAGGTCATCCCCATATGACCGTTAATTGTTGACTAAAATTTGAACTCAATCGGGTACGTAGTTTTTTAGCTGCGCCGCGAACAGACAGACAGACAGACGGAATTGAGAAAACATGTTTTCGCCTTTTACAAGGGAAGTAAAAAGTTAACTATGTCAATGATTTCTACAAAAATATCCTTAACCCCAACCCCGTGTATTTGCTAATAATGTCAACGAAAACTGGGCACCCTGTAGGTAATATAATACATGTGTGGCAAACGTATTTCAAAATTGGCCATTAAATACCTAATCTAATTTATTTTGAAAATATTAAATTTTTGATTTTGGTTAAAAATTTGCATGGTCCACTTAAAATCTGAGTTTTGACAATTCAAATACTGAGTGATTCACGACCCACTATACATACTTATGTGGTGTATAGGGTATCCCTAGGGTATATCGAAATGGATATTTAAATTGATTAATTTGGCTTTATTATTAAGATACAGGGTGATTTTTATATTTTGGTAAAAATTTGTTCACCCTGTATCTCCTAAGCAGCTTAATCCATTTTTTTTTAATTTTGTACACAAACACTCTTGGTATATCATAACTTTTTGACGTTTGAAAAGTATCACACAGGGAGAAGGGGTAGTTTTGAGACACCCTGTACATCGGAATTCGGTATTTTTGAATTTTTTTCTTAAACTACATTCATTTGTGAACAATAATATGCCACCATTTTGAATGGCACACTAAAGGTTATGTACGAAATTTAAATCTTTAGATAGTATATAGCCCTTTTTTTTAGCGGTATCTGTATTAAAGCTTTTAATTAAGTATAAAATTATTTCAATGATTGACTTTTAAAAAAAAATTAAACTATCTCTACTAATAAAAACACAGCCTTGTCGAATTATTTTCATTTTTAGTGGCCCAAAAATACCAAAATCTACCCTAACACAATAACGCCTGTCTAACGGTATCTCTACATTTTTGTGCACGCTTTTGTGAATTGCAATTGAGCGTTGAATCATTAACATTTGAGGTTTTTGTCTAAATGCTTGACTTTTAAAAAAATTAAACTATGTCTACTAATAAACCAGTTAATTTCTGTTTGAGTCTTTTTCGCCTCATCTCTTATATAATGCTCGAGACCGTGATCATTTATCGGCTACCGTAAAAATTTATCTTTTTTTATTTTTGTTATTGTACTATACAAATTACGTGTAAGAGCTTGTTTTTTTTTAATTTTATTATTTATTTTTTTCGTAACCTTAAAACCTACAAAAAAATACAAATTCAATAAATTTTAATACCTAAAAATAATAAAGTAAGCCTTGGAATTTAGACAGATATTTTAAAAATGACATTACGTACATACAATTCAATCATTTGTGTTTGACATTGTTAATTAAAGATTTTTTATTTGAATTTTCTCTTTGCAAAAAGTTTCTACGTTTCAATAATTGTAAAAATGCCGTTATTTACAAATGCTGAGTACGCAGACATCGTATTTGTGTACGGATTTTGTAATGGTAACGGAAGGTCTGCTACAGAAGAATACAGAAGACGATTTCCGGATCAGCGAATTCCAAACCACCAAACGTTTGCCGCAACCTTTAATACATTGCGTGAAAAGGGTAAGTTTCCCTCAACCGATCTTCATGTTGAAAGAGTGGGTGCTAATAACGTGGTCCAAGAAGAGAATATTCTCAACCTTGTGAAGGAAGATCCAACCACAAGCACCAGGCGAATTTCCGCCCAATTAGCGATAACGCAGACAAGAGTATGGAAAACTACAAAAAATGAAAACTTATACCCTTTCCATGTACAAGAGGTACAAAGATTAGAAGAAGGCAACTACTGGCCTAGATTAGCATTTGCTAGGTGGGTAATAAATCATCGAAGAACTATTTTTAGAGCACTATTCACTGATGAAGCCCGATTTACAAGGAACGGAGTCTTTAATTCTAGAAACTCTCATGTATGGGCAGATGAAAACCCTCATTCGTTGCGATTGGGCAATTCTCAATGAAAGTTTTCAGTGAATGTTTGGTGCGGATTAATAAATAATCATTTAATTGGACAACATATTTTCCCTTAACGACTAACGGCTGTTTGTATTTGGACTTTCTACAAAACATTTTACCGGGCTTATTAGAAAATGTAAATTTAAGAGGCATATGGTTTCAACACGATGGGGCACCTGCACATTTTGGAATTGATGTTCGAAATTATCTCATTCAACAATTTGCTGATCGGTGGATTGGACGCGGAGGACCACATCCTTGGCCAGCTAGGTCGCCTGACTTTAATCCAGCCGACTACTTTTTGTGGGGGCATCTAAAACAAAAAGTTTACAGTGTTCCAATCGAAACTATGGATCAATTAATAAATAGGATACATTTTTATTGCGACGAGGTTAAACAAAACCCTCAAATGATTCACCGCTCAATTGCAAACCTACAAAAGCGTGCACAAAAATGTAGAGACACCGGTGGTATGCATTTTGAAAACATTTTGTAGCTTTTAAGACGTTATTGTGTTAGGGTAGATTTTAGTTTTTTTTGGGCTACTGAAAATAAGAATTAATTCGACAAGGCTGTGTTTTATTAGTTAAGATAGTTTAATTTTTTTTTAAAGTCAATCATTGAAATAATTTTATACTTAGTTAAAAGCTTTAATACAGATATCGCTAAAAAAGGGGTATGTACTATCTAAAGATTTAAATTTCGTACATAACCTTTCGTGCGTCATTCAAGATGGTGGCATATTTTTGTTCACAAATGAATATAGTTTAAGAAAAAAATTCAAAAATACCGAATTCCGATGTACAGGGTGTCTCAAAACTAACCCCCCTCCCCTGTGTGAATTGACTGGATACGGCCCAGGAATTTTGCTACTTTTCAAACGTCAAAAAGTTATGATATACCAAGAGTGTTTGTGTACAAAATTTTAAAAAAATCTTTTAAGCAGTTTAGGAGATACAGGGTGAACAAATTTTTACAAAATACGAAAATCAACCTGTATCTTGGTAATAAAGCCGAATTAATCAATTTAAATATCCATTTCGATATACCCTAAGGATACCTATACACCACATAAGTATGTACAGTGGGTCGTGAATCACCCAGTATAAAAAACAAAAAATTGTCATAATAGAAGATTTGTACTCAACAATGCCGCTTCTGCTTAGCTGCTTCGAAATAAAAGAAATTACATTGCATTTGGTGCTTTTAGTCAGACAAGGACAGCCGTAGTTTACTGACGTGAATAGAGAACAGGAGATCACAGTAGTAAATCGTTGCAGACGTAATCTGACGTAATACAAAGCTAAATGAAATTCTCTAGATTATTGATATTTTCTGTTGCGGTTAATCATTCTTAAATAGATTTTGACAAGCTAGTCTCGAAGAAGCAAGCGCAACCGTGTCATTATTAATAAAATGTTATTTTTTAATGTATGACATAACTTCTTAACTAAAAACTGTTCATTAGTATATAGATTTGTATGTTTATTTCTCATTTTATTATTTTTATTATTAAGTCATGTACTGTCTAATTTTTTTATTTTTGTTTAATAAAGAAATCATCACACGTGTAAAGTAGACATCACTGAAGATGACTCGTGCAATCGAAGGCAAAACATCGAATAGTAATTCCAACTTGACACAGTCTAATGTCAAAAACCATGATTTCCTAATTGACCAAAGCCGTGAAAGCTTCCATTCTATATTATTTTATTAAGACTATATAAATTTATCTAAGTATAAAAAATACACTCAGTAAAATATTTTTAAAATGCATGCTTTTAATAAAACTGCGAACCTTCGCTTCATTTGCTTTTCTAACCGTAACAATGGACACAACCAGGAAATAACACTCCTAAAAGCTTTTACATCCATTTTGCTTTTGACAACGTTATTTAATGCCAGTGTCCGAAAAATGGCCCTCAAATTCGTCACGTTATCAAGATGAATACCGATCATTTCGGATGATTATGTCTCAAGAAATTTAGAAATTTTCTTCTCTTTTCAATGCACATAAGACAGCTCGGGCTCCCTTGAGATTTTTTCACGTTACTCTAAAACGAACTTTCACCTGATTCCTGTGGTAATACCAAATTTTGGATTTTATTTAGGCATCTATATTTTATTATAGAAAAGAAACGAAAAGGTAAGATCCTATATGTGTCGAAACTTAGAGAAAATATTCTACTCGACAACCTAAATTTAAACGGACTTGACATATAGGTTTAAATAACAGCATAATTTTTATTAAATAATCCGTATATATTATCTCTAAAGTTTCTTCGATTAAATAGGCAACAAACAAGTCTCGGCTTCAGTCATATGTTTCTAAATCTTGAACAGAACTAGCCGTTACTTGATGGAAATTCATATTAACAAAGTAAACAAAAAACACTTTTAGCGTAAAATTTCCATTTAATTTATTTTACAAAAATAATGACAATTGTTTCGCCAACACTGTGGCTTCATCAGTTGTTAGATGTATACTAAAATAAAATAAGAGTGTACCACAAATTATAGATTTTAAATACCTGAATGCGTTTTTTTACAACTGCGGATCTTATACAGTTCAAATGTTCTGGATTTCCCCTTAATAAACTAATAAAGGTTTAACAATGGGGAACCGTTCAGGTCCAATTGATCGTCTAATAACGTGTTGTTTTTTTATGTTTATTTATTTCCATACTTTTTAGTAAATTAAGTTTTTTACTTTTTCGTTCTACATGTAAAATTTCGAAGTTCTCATCAAAAGTATGGTTTTCTTGAATTAAATGTTTGGAGTAATTGGAATTATCTTTATGTTTTCTGTAACTGAATTTATGTTCACTTATCCTTTTTTGAAATGTTCTTCCATATAAAATTTTGCACAAGTTCCACAATTTAATTTGTAAACATCCGATTTATTGTGTTTTTTGGTTTTACTCTTATTGTTTTTAATGTATTTACTAAGGCTGTTATTAGTTCTAAAAGAAATTTTTGCACCTTTGTTTTTAAAAAATTTAGTAATAGTTAATGTTATTTTTCCTGTATAAGTGAAAGTATGGAAATTATTATTTTCTTTGAAACTGTTAGTACGATAAATTAACTGTAATGCCTTTTTATGTTGTTTCTTTTCTACTATTTTGTCTATAAGATTTTCATGATAACCGTTATTAACAGCTATTTGTTTTATTATATTTAATTTTTTAATATAACTTTCATTACTTAGAGGTATGTTGATCAATCTATGAACAAAACTATTAAATGCTGATATTTTGTGCGTAAAAGGGTGATTAGATGTATTGTGTATTGTAATATCGATATGAGAAGGTTTGTGGAAGATTTGAAACTCGTGTTTATTATTTCTAACAGTTATTGTTAAGTCCAAGAAATTAATTTCTTGTGTAGATTATTGATATAATCTAAAAATGATTTTAGCTGCCTGTCAGTACCAATAAAACATGCTAGTATGTTATCCACATTTCTATACCAATAAATGAAATTTTTACTAAGAGAATATTCATGCATTTTAGTTTCCAAATTGTCCATAAACATCTCGGCTAAAATTGGACTTAAAGGGTTTCCCATTATTAAACCTTCCTTACTTATGTACACAGTTTCATTAAACTCAAAATAATTTTGATCTAAACAAGTCCACAAGGCTTCTAAAATATCATGTTTATATATTGGATTAACGTTATTTTTAGTAAGAAGTTCTTCAACTAATAATAAAATATCAGCCAGCGGTATACTAGGGAATAAATTTTGAACGTCAAAAGATATTAGTCTGGCGTTACTTGGAATTTTTAAATTATTGATTTTACTTATTAATTGAGAGCTATTTTTTTATACTGTACTTGGGTTTAAAATTACAATATTTTACTAACATGTTAATAACTTATTAGAAAGGCTTACTGCTGGTGCTGAAATATAAGATACCACTGGTCTAATTGGCATATCGTTTTTATGTAGTTTAATAAAAGAGTATAATTTGGGTATTTGAGGATTCATTAATGAATATTTTCTTTTTCGGTGAATAAGCTAAGATCTTTGAGTCCTAACACTGGAACCTGTGGTGGAAGATAGATCAAAATACAAGAGTTCTAACCACACTACACCACAACTTGTTACGTTCTGGATGCGCGTTTCGCTAACCAAGTTAGCATCATCAGCAGATGATAAAAACTAAAGTAACTTATGCTAACCGAGACTATTTATAGGTAAATGTGGTCACACTTGGTTGCACCCGACTGCACCGTTGTCAAGTAAACAATAGAGGGGACTATAGGGAATAGGCCCTCTGTCTTTATTTAGTGCTTTCTTACCACATTTAACTATTTCTATACTCTCAAATGCATCCAATAATCTATTATTAGATACATTTTTAATCAACTTAAGATTATTTATTCCTATTCGGTGATTGTTTTCCAAAGCATTTGGGCAACGCTTGACTTTTCTGTTCTTCCGTATCTTAAATGTGCCATGTGTTCTTTAAAACGAATGTTTATGGAGCGTTTAGTTTGCCCAACATATTTTAGATCACAGTCATTACAGCTAATTTCATAGATGCCACTCCTCTCCCTCAAGTCGACTTTGTCTTTGGGGTTTCCAAGGAGATTTTTCAAATTATTCTCCGTTTTGTAGGCTACTCTAAAACCTACGTTTTTAAATACTTTTTCTAGACCTCTCGTATATCTGGGATCATATGGGATTACTATGAATTTATTGGAAGCCTCAGGTATTTGAAGAGTAGTGGCATCTTTTAACATTTTCTTATGCTTATGTCTATTTACTAGTTTATGTACAAAATTATCATTATATCCATTACTTTTAGCTATATTTTTAATCCGATTCATTTCATTGTTAAAACGTTCTTTCTTAGTAGAAAACTGACTAACCTGTGAATTAAGAAATGGAATGCTGCCATTTTGTGTTGACGGCAATGAAATGAGTCGGATGTTATATATGTACTTTAAAACAGTGTAAAAACCTTGTGTTCGATAAACTAAAATTCAAACTAACACATAGTAACCCACAGTTATCTAAACTGTATTGCCTTCCCAAAATTCATAAACCTGGGAAGTCCATGAGACCTATTGTTTCAGCTGTTGGATCATCAACGTACAATATTTCAAAATGGTTAGTAGAAGAATTCGGCAAATTAAATATCTCGTATGATAACTTTGAGGTTACTAACTCGTTAGAATTCTTAGATAAAATTAAGAATGTTCACTTAAAAGAAGTTTAATTTTAATATCTTTTGATGTAAGCTCATTGTTTCCTAGTGTACCCATACCACTAGCTTTAGAGTACCTAAAGGAACTACTTGAAATCAATAATTTGAAGAAAGAAATTATTGATGAGTATTTACTTCTCACAAAATTATGTATGAATCAAATTTTTTTTCAGTACAACAATAAATATTATAAACAACTGGAGGGAACTGCGATGGGCAATTGCTTATCGCCGTTCCTTGCAAATTTGTTTATGGGCAGATTAGAAACCCAATTCAAAAAAGAACTCAAGTATTTCCCAAGGGTGTGGTATAGATACGTAGATGATATATTTGCTATTTTTGATACTAAAACAGAAAATTTGGACATTTTCTTAGAAACATTAAACAATAAATATCCTTCCATTAATTTTACGTACGAAAAGGAGAACAATGGGCAATTACCTTTTCTCGACACGTTAGTTATTAGAAATAACGATAAATTAGAATTTGATATTTATAGGAAATTTACTGATACTGATAGATATATAACATCCGACTCATTTCATTGCCGTCAACACAAAATGGCAGCATTCCATTTCTTAACTCACAGGTTAGTCAGTTTTCTACTAAGTAAAGAACGTTTTAACAATGAAATGAATCGGATTAAAAATATAGCTAAAAGTAATGGATATAATGATAATTTTGTACATAAACTAGTAAATAGACATAAGCATAAGAAAATGTTAAAAGATGCCACTACTCTTCAAATACCTGAGGCTTCCAATAAATTCATAGTAATCCCATATGATCCCAGATATACGAGAGGTCTAGAAAAAGTATTTAAAAACGTAGGTTTTAGAGTAGCCTACAAAACGGAGAATAGTTTGAAAAATCTCCTTGGAAACCCCAAAGACAAAGTCGACTTGAGGGAGAGGAGTGGCATCTATGAAATTAGCTGTAATGACTGTGATCTAAAATATGTTGGGCAAACTAAACGCTCCATCAACATTCGTTTTAAAGAACACATGGCACATTTAAGATACGGAAGAACAGAAAAGTCAAGCGTTGCCCAACATGCTTTGGAAAACAATCACCGAATAGGAATAAATAATCTTAAGTTGATTAAAAATGTATCTAATAATAGATTATTGGATGCATTTGAGAGTATAGAAATAGTTAAATGTGGTAAGAAAGCACTAAATAAAGACAGAGGGCCTATTCCCTATAGTCCCCTCTATTGTTTACTTGACAACGGTGCAGTCGGGTGCAACCAAGTGTGACCACATTTACCTATAAATAGTCTCGGTAAGGATAAGTTACTTTAGTTTTTATCATCTGCTGATGATGCTAACTTGGTTAGCGAAACGCGCGTCCAGAACGTAACAAGTTGTGGTGTAGTGTGGTTAGAACTCTTGTATTTTGATCTAAGATCTTTGACTACATTTTTTACTAGTTTTTGAAAAAGTTTAAAATTAAAAAATAAAATTAATTTGTTCGAACTTATCGGAATTTAGGAAATCGAGTGTTTTAGAAATATATTGATCTTTGTTCATAGCTATGACAGTTTTTCCTTTATCTGCTCTTGTAAAATTATGTTATGTGTGTTACTTTTATTAACTATCGATTTTACTACAGAATAATCATTAGAGAAACGGCTCTTAAAATCGTTGAATTTTTGATTGACTACCTTATTTGATAATAGGTGTTTTTCAGTATTTGTAAGTTGCATTTTTTGTGCTGCTAACTCGCACTCAACCCCTAATTGTTCCCTGCTACATTTACCTTCTTCTACATTAAGGTTATAACTAAAGCCTTTCTTTAGCAAATTAGATTCATCTATTGAAAAATTAATGAATCTATGGTGGAATTTATGTTCCGAGAATACCTTTCTATTATTATTTATATTAATATCACACTTACTATACACTTAATTTATTTAATTATTTTTGTAAAATAAATTAAGTGGAAATTTTACGCAAGTGTTTTTTGTTTACTTTGTTCATATGTTTCTAGTTATATTTTAATCACTTCAATTCAAATTTTCATTATTTTAAATATAAGTAGCATTTGCTGCTTGCTTTATGTTAAATATGAATCCAATTAATAAAAAAAATCAAGCATTTAAAAAGAAGGGGCAATAAATTAATTAAATGAGAAATTGCTTACTGATTTCAACGCTAACAAAAATTAATTTTGATTCAAAAACCATTGTGCTATTGCTCTTGTGTTTAAATATAATTAGTCTGGAATAATTAAATTGACATTATATTAAAATAAGCACTATCCAATGGTTTCTGGCGTTTTCGTACACTTTTATAATATCTTTAGATTAGGTAAGGATATTTGTGTGCACGCTCGCGAAGGTTTCTAAATGGGAACGGGATCGGGAACAAAACCAGGACCGGGAATCTGAGCATATACATGGAATAAATGTCCGATATTTTGCAGGACAACTCCCCAAGTATTTTTAAGTTAAAATGTTCATATAAAGATGTGGCAAAAGTGTTTGGTTTCCAAAATACAGGATGTTAATATTTCCATATTTCTTATTTTCTCTTCATCAAATATGTACAGGGTGTTCCATTATATATGGAAGCCCCCTTTAACTTTTTTGTCTGGTACTTATTACGCCCCCAAATTATAGTTAACCAAAATATCAACTTACCAAATATAATCAAAATAAACCTACATAAGTCCAGTAGCAGAGAAAATTTAAATAAATTATTAAAAATATTAGAGAAATTTCAGTTAACTCTGCAGCTCTTTAGGTGCAGGAATCACTGGTGGCCGCTAGCTTTTATACAGTGGAGACGGGCGGGTTCAAAACAAAGAATTAATTAAGGCGCCAAGTGATTAAGATATTACACCAGGACTTGATAATTGTTTTTGAAATTTAGAGTAGACAATAATCACTAATTGCTCCTCAAGCTGAAACGTATACCTGAAACCCTAACTACTAATGAAGAAAACAACAAATTCAAATAGATGAAACCATATAATGTCCACAAGATCAGAGTGTAACAATTAGAAATTAATTAATTAGATTAAAATGATTAAAAAAAAAAATAAAGAAGTTAAGTGCAACTTTAAATTTAAATGATTAATGGAAATTTTAATTTATGATATAATTTGAATTAACGATTAATTATTTTCCAAAATTGATGGTTTTTATGGTCTTAAATGCGTAGAAGAAAGGTTACGTTTAACTAAATAAACGCTTACAGGGTTATATGCGAAAAATTGTCCGCCAAATCATGATCACGCTTTGTTACATAAACGCCAAAGTATAATAATTAAAATGGATCTTACTTCCACGTACTACACTGACCCTGGATTGTGTACCATAAAGGGTTACTATGTGAACATAATGGTAATGAAACAAAAAAAAAATATAGTTAAATGTAAAAAGGTAACTTACTATCTAATACCAAAAAGAATTACATCTGTCCAAAAAAAAAATGTTATGTATCATAAAATAAACTTATTAAACAGGAAATCTTTTAAAAAAATCAATGCCCTAATCTAGCAATGATCTAGAACAGTATTTAATTTAAAATACAATTTAAATTAAAAAAATATTTCAATTATGCTCATAATAGGGGTATTATAGACAATTTCCCATATAAAAACTATGTTTACATGTCCCAATGCCACAAAAAAAAAGAAGAATTAAATAAAATATTAATTATTTCAAATATAATATTCTGCTTAAAATGCTTAAATCTATGACTTATCTGTTTTGGCACTCACGAACCACTTCGGTAGACAAGCAGCCAGATCCATAACCCCATAGAGCTTGGAAAGGTGGCATAAGACAGCTTGTGATAGCCTCTCAGCTGTCGAAGTCGGGGCCACACAACAGGGCGTGAGGGCTCGATAACACCAAGATCAAGTAAGCTTCAGGTAACTTGCAACCATCTCCCAAGAAGAATCAGAAGAAGTCGAAGCAGGAATGAAGAAAATAAAAATGAAGAAGAGAAGAAAAACCCCTGAAAAAGACATTGGCCGAATTAGAAATATGCCAAGTCAAATTCAGAAAAATACACAAAAATCAATTAATAAAACACCAAAATAATTAATAAAACATACCTGACGATCTAGAGCGGGGTTAACTCGGGACGAAGCGTAGCGATTTCCAAAATATCAACTCCCCACAACCATGGGTGCAGTAGGCCGAAATTCAACAAATTATCCCATCCGTAAACATCCACTCACAGGATACCACTACACGGCTCAAATACTGCTTAAAGGGTTTATTTGCATGATCCCCAACTTGGGCACTGAATATTTTTCTAAAACATCAGTTCACAACTTAAACCACAAAAATTTTGGGAAAATCTGCTTCGCCAGCAGACGCAGGTGACTTGTTACAACGACAGGTATTACCAAACTGAAACTGAATATTCAAGGAAGAAGGTTCAAGGAACTAGTACCTTTCTTCCTTCTCTGTCTTTATCCCACTCATTTGATTACTACTGGAAAAGTACCAATGATGCCAAATGTCACAGACTTTTCTGAGGACTCGAGATTACTGCATCCCTTACCAAGGACATTAAATATAATATAAAACGCTAATCATTGACTATCATCTTACACCCAATGTAAGGATACCATGAAAAGTACATAATTGCATATCCAAAGAAGTCGTTCTAATCAGTAAAACGATAATAAAACCATTCTTTTAAAGGTACTGCTCTGCACTGCGCTAGCGTACTGACCGGAAGAAGGCAGTACTGGCAACACTACATCCGACCATGCGACAGGAAGTGCATGAACTTCCATTTCATCTAGGGTTATTTGGTGTTTTATTTTAAGACCAAAATGTACGAGTTTGAGCGGGTCAACCAGTGCAAACCAAAAAATGAAGTATGACGTCATACCAGAACAGTACCAATATACTATGACGAACCTGTGCGTTGGTGCGAGTAGTTCGGTGATTTATATACGTACAAGGAGCCGTACATTATTTTCCCTTAATTATAACACCAGGAGCGACAAATATCATCCAGCAAGAATTACCAAAGAATGCTTTATCGACACGTTTTTTGCGCGATCCACCAACACATTCCTATAATGTTCGAAGTTTGACACTTCGAAGATAAAAATAGAAATACCTGATATGACTGGAGAAGTATCGTTTTCTGATGTTGAAAATAGTCAAAGGGCCTTAAAACCTTGTAAATATGATACCCTGGTGGCAGAAAATGAGTCCAAGGTGAGTACAAAATTATAACATATCTTAAACAAAACAATTCCTGTCACGATTAAATACCTGTAAATAATTGTTACAATCTCAACGTATGCACCTATTTTTTTTTTCAGGATAAAGAGACGCATAAATTAAATATAAGTTCCAAAAGCAGCAGAACTGACCTAACCAAAACGTTATATGAAACTTCAACGCAAACAAGTGATACCAAATTGTGAAAACCAAACAATATAAACAAATCATAATTAACATGAAATACTTAAGATATAAACACTATCAGGGGGAGTCCAAACAGTTACACAAAGGATAATTAGCTACAAGGTACTCAGCCAAATACAATTCATATCGGCACCAATTGCAGTAAAATCCCACAAGAGAGAATTTGTAAGATGACAACGGAAGCTATTTGAGTCAGGTGTGCTATATTATTATTATTATTATTGTTGCACAACACTAGTACCCAACTCCAAATATAAGTTAATTAACATTATTTTCTTATTTTTAGTTCTTCATATGCATGTATACACAATATCGAAGAAATAATCGCTAGGAAACAACTAACCAAAAGAGACCAGTAGTCGAGGGCCAAATATTAATTTTTGAAAGGAAAGGAGTGACAAACAGGAAAAAGTTATATACCTTTTTTGTTTATATGAAGTAATAATAAGATAAAATGTATACTTTAAAATGTTGAATTCATGAACACTTACTAGAAAATAGTTTATTGTACTAATATAATAATTGTCCCATTACATTATGATATGATGTTAGATTTATTTTATTATAAATAAATTTCCCGTAGTTATCTTTTTTTTTGTACTAGGGATCTGTGTAGGAAAACCCCTATCAAAATTATTTTATCGACGTTCACCATTTTGTCTAGAGTTTAGAATTTTCTTTCAATATTTATATCTAGTTTGAATTATTAACGTTACATACTATAGAAGCAAATGTCTTATATAAAAGTTGTAGGGTACTATAAGTAGTTTTTAGGCAAGTAATACCAATGTATATAGGGTGGTTTTGAAAAGAAGAAGATTGTTTTTTTCTTATGAAACACCCTATATCTTGTAGGCTTAGAGCAGGGGTGCTCAAACTTGAATTGCTGTCGATCTACCTCAATATTTTTAGACTTCTTACGATTGACTCTGAGAGGCTGCAAGTATGTGTGATGCAAGGTTGTCGTACATACACGATATATACACCCTACCTACCTAGGTACGGTGTAGCGTAGCATATATAGATATTAGCTTTCCGCACAATATACATTATTTTAGTCAAGGTTTGGGTTAGGTTTAGTTAGGTTCTTCTCTACAATATCAATGAAAAAACTTATAGTTATTCAAAATTGCGAGTTTATTGGTTGTTACAATACAAAAGAGTTACATATGGTGTTAAACTTAACTAAGGAGTGACTTTGGATGTTGAAGCGTGGCACTGCATGTCCTCAGCATTCTTTTTATAAGATGGTACGTAACCACTGAGTGCTAATCGCAAGCATGATGACATATGATCGTCAGTTAGTCGATTGCGATATTTTGACTTAATTATCTTCATTTCAGAAAATGCTGACTCGCACAAGTAAGTTGATCCAAACATTGCTGTCAGTTGAAGGGCGATTTGCCTTAGATTCGGATATTTATCTTCAGATATAAAACACCAGAAATTTGTATCAGATGCTGTAGCTTTGAGATGTATATCTGAAATAATTTGCACCAACTCATTTTCACCAGAACATGAGTTCATATTAAACTGACTTGCTATTTCAGTAGCTAATTCCTCAATGTTTTTACATGAAAAAGGATAACTCATAAATGATGCTACATTTGCCAACTTACTACAATCCTAAAAACGCATTTCGAATTGTCCCAAAATATTTGATAATTCAGCCTCATACGTATCATAATTCAACTAAGGAATCCTTGTTTTCAAAGACAGAAAATGTTTCAGATCCTTTCTTTTCAGTTGACCTATCATAAGTTGCAATTTACTTTTGAATGCGTTTACTGCGCTAATCATCTCAATAACAGTTTTTCCTTTACCTTGAAGCTCCAAGTTAATGGTGTTTAAGTGCATTGTGATGTCAGTCAAAAATGCCAAATCAGTCAGCCATTTTTCGTTTTTCAACCTCTGAGTGTCATCACATCTTTCGTCTAGAAAAGCTGTTATTTCGGGCAATAATTCTTGAAACCTTTCTAGGAATTTTCCGCGACTCAACCACCTGACGTCCGTGTAAAGAACTAAATCAGTGTGTTCATATAATGCAATGGATTGAAAAAAATGAAGGAAAATCTTCATTAGCTCGACACAATGCCACAAAACCGTTTTTGTTGGTTGTAATGCACACTAATTTATATATTGGTAGCTTGTAGTTTTTTCCAAAATTGAAGAACACGTTATATATATCTTCGCCACGGGTCTTCCCCTTTAGAGGAATGATTGTCAAAAATTTTTCCTTAGCCAACATGTCATTGAATACTATGCGAATAAAAATACACAGCTGGGCAGAGTCTGTCATATCGGTGGATTCGTCGAACTGTAAAGAAAAGTATGTACATTCCATGATAACATTTTTTAGTTTATCTGCGATGTCCTGACCCATGACTTCAATACGCCTTGTGACCGTCGGACGAGATAACTGAACTTCTCCAATAGCAGACATGATTTCTGTTTTATTTTTAAAATCTCCAAATAAAGTCTCACCCGCCTCAATAAATACTTCTTTCACAACCGATCCATCTTCGAATGGTTTCTTGTGTTTCGCCAATATATGAGATACTTTAAATGAGGTGATCGTAGCAGCTTTTGATTGTTTGGCTGGTCTTGTGAGCATGGTTTGTTCTTTTTTCAAACAAGATATCAAATCACGTACTTTTCGTTTTCTTAATTCACTCTGTGGCGGAAAATCCTTTTCTTAGTATTTATGAACCGTTTTATGATGCCTCTCTAAGTTACCACGCTTAGGTACTGCAACTGACGCACGACAAATAAGACAAATGCACTTATCCTTCACCATACAAAACAAAAATTCTTCCTCCCAATCGTTATTAAAATGATACGTTTTAGATTTCTTCGTTGCACTCATTTTGTACTATTTAATAATAAACTTTGTATCGACGTAGTATTGCCTTCAAGTTGCAATTCAGAATGACCCCAATCCCTGCAGGCGCAACATTTATATCGGCGTGAACGAAAGTCTCGAATGTTCCCGTCAAACGCGCCACCCGAAATTTCTAGAAAAGCGGCAAGAATAAAAAACGCGGCTTTTCTTTGACAAGTACCGCGCGTTCCTTTGATAAAGCCGCCTTTTGCCGCTAGCAGAGTGTTATTTTATTACGTAATAAATTTTTGTAGTTTAGTTAAGTACCTACTTATTAAAAAAATTTTTCTTCTCGAGATCTACTCAAAAAGCACTCGCGAACGACTGGTCGATCGGGATCGACCGTTTGAGCACCCCTGGCTTAGAGGATAGACGTTGTCATCCTGATTACAAATATATATTTTATACGCGCTTGTTTTAAATGACAGATAATAGGTATATCTGACAAAACTTTTGCCAAACGCGTCCTTAGGAGTTTAAAATGAGTCATTCGGAGCAAGAAAAATTTGATATATAAATAGATATATAAAAATAACAAAAATAGATGTACAGCTAGACGGGAATATATAACTATTTATCGACATAGGTGCATACCTGCTTTAAACACATTTAGGTGAATATATTAACAATTTAGTGAGAGTAAATCTTTAAAGAGGCAAACAAGAACCATTACTACTAATGAGGATATAGAATTAGATATCCTATTATATTTTCAAGGTATGATTATTTATAAGTTTTTAACAAGTTACTCTACATACACAGTTTTATTAATTTTTTCTAGAAAATCCTGCTAATTCAATTAGAGACGGTGCTAAAGATCTACAAAAAAGTATTGACATGATACATAGAACATTAAAAAATATAACTTTCACCCATTCAAGCCGAGAAATGTTCAACATTTAACCGAAGCAAACAAACTAGAACGTTTGCGATTCTGTAGAGATATATTAGAACAATCTGAATCGGATCCAAACATCATTAACATAATTCTGTGGGCTGATGAGACCTGTTTCAGCATGCAGGTATTCCAAACAGGAAAAACAAAACATTTCTGGTCCGTGGAAAATCCTGAAACTTTTTTTGAAGTCAAATATTCTGGAAATCGTTCAGTAAATGTGTGGTGTGGAATAGAAAATAATAAGAGTTTTGGGACGATCAGTTTTCTACAGTCACAGTCTGACGGGTAATACTTATCTTAACATGCTTCGTAATAACATTGACAACATTATTGACGATTTTCCTCTTGCGGGGATGCGACGCATGATATTTCAGCAAGATGAAAATTATGAAACCTGGATTGGTAAGCATGGAACGATTAAATGGCCACCGAACAGCCCGGATTTAACTCTCCTTAATAATTTTTATGGGGTTATTTGAAATATAACATTTCCTTTAAAGAACACGACAGCATAAATATACTTCAGGAAAATATCTAAAATAGCATAAGAACTATTAAATCAAAATCCATTCTAGATAGTAAAAGCGATTGATAAATTGAAAAAAGCGTATCGTCTTTGCATAGAAAAGAACGGTGGCCATTTCGAGCAGCTCAAAAAGCATTTGAATAATTGAATGTGAGTTTCTTTTTATTTATAAATATTACTATAATAATATATTATTTTAATTTTTAAACATTACTGTTCTAAATAAAACTATCCTCTCGTTAACGAAATATGAGTTTTTATTTTATGTATAATAAATCTGAATTATGTACCATGTTTTGCCAAAAAGCCAATGGCTAAGTTCAATAAGTTCCTAGTATAATAAATATTACATTAATACAAATGATGGAACACGATCTTTGCGCCATGTTCTGTTGCGCTTTACAATTAAAATTTTTTCCTGCTCTGAATAACTCACTTTAAACTTCCAAAGATACGTTTGGCAAAAGTGATGTCAGATATAGACATAATAAAGCCCAAGCAGGGGGTTTTACCGTTGCATATTTAAATGTACGCTCTTTGAATTCTGGCTTTGATGAACTGACTAATTATATAGATAATTTTCAGTTTAATATTCTTCGTTTGTCCGAAACCTGGTTAACCTCAAGTCATGACAGCTCATTTTTTTGCGTTCCTGGGTATAGACTTATACGACTGTGGAAGATGTTTTTGGGCAAACAGTATTGTTCTTTGACACAGTGGTGTTTGTAGGAGATATTAATATAGATTTTCTAGGTGATAACACACATAAAAATAAATTTTTAAATTGCTTGTCACTCTCAATTTAAATCAACATATTAAGGACCCTACTAGGATAAATACAAATACAAATCATTTAAGCCTTATGGATATAGTAATAACAAATAACAATAGTGAATATTACAGTTCAGAATCGGTTTCGATGTCTGAATCAGTAACCGATCACAATTTAATTTATGCAGTCTTTAAATTTCCTAAACAAATAATACCTTATAAATATATTAAATGTAGGAACTATCAGAATATATATTTTAATGAATTTGATAATGACGCATTGCATCTAGACTGGGATGTTATTTATCGCACTGACAATATTGATAAAAAAGTAGAGTTGTTCACTAATTTTATTATTTATCTCATAAATAAACATGCACCACTGCAGCATAAATATAATTGGCGAAAAATCGTTTACTCCTTGGATAACACCAAACATTAAACTTTTAATTAAATTAAAAGATAAATCACATAAAAAATACCAAAAAAATAAAATTTCAGGTAATTTGCAGTACTATAGACAACTCAGAAACTACACCAAACATGCAATCCTAAGAGAGAAGATTACATATTACAATCAGGTGTCGCAAAAAGGAGGAAAAGATTCTTGGCACAACGGAAAACAATTAGGTTTAACGCATAATAAAATTAATGATATACCCGAGGATGTATTGCGTCCAACAGAATTAAATATGTTTTTCAGAGACTGGTCTAAAGTGGCTGATTCTGTATCTAGGGAGAAAATACAATTTTACAATTCGAATAGGTATTCTAATAACTAAATTTTAAACTGATGAATTCCATTGAGATACAAAAATATATAAATGAAATTAAAACTAATGCGGTTGGTGAGGACATGCTATCAATAAGAGATTTAAAACTGTGCCTTCCTTTCTGTTTAAATCCTTTAATAAATATAATAAACAGCTGCTTAGTGGAAAATATCTTTCCCAACATATGGAAAAAAGCTGTAATAAAACCGTTGGCAAAAGTTGCTGATCCTAAAAACTTTTCAGATCTCAGACCAGTTAGTATACTTTCGATTCTATCTAAAATTATAGAAAAACATATTTATAACCAGATATACAGCTACGCAAATGAATTCAAAATAATTCCCCACTGTCAGTCAGGATTTCGCAAACATCATAGTACCTCCACCACTCTTGCAAATATTGTCAATATCACAAGGTTTAATGGAGACAATGGACATAACACGCTTTTAGCAATATTGGACTTCAGTAGGGCTTTTGACACAATAAATTATACATTATTGTTAGCGAAACTTCACATTTCACAAATTATTCTCAGCCTTTGTTTGACGTTCTCGTTACGCGAACTTCGGAGGGCATCAGAACTATACTGTACCGAAAACCCACACACACTGGACACTATCTCAACCAGGGGTCTAATCATTCTGCAATATAAAAGGGCATCATAAGAACGCTTTACAACAGAGCTGTAACAACTTGTATCAAAGAAGTTGCTTGCTGAAATGCCTTGATTCCTTTTTATGAAAGCTGCTTCTATATACTTGTATTAAATTTACAACGAAAAAAGAGGTAAATTCTTCTCATCCTTTTTTTGACGTTCTCGTTATGCGAACTTTGGAGGGCATCAGAACTATACTGTACCGAAAACCCACACACACTGGACACTATCTCAACCAGGGGCCTAATCATTCTGCAATATAAGAGGGCATCATAAGAACGCTTTACAACAAAGGTGTAACAACTTGTAATAATTGAGGCAGAAACTGAAAACATAAAAAAGAACTACTGCAGAATAGTTAATAAGTAAAACAATATCAAAATTATAAAAAAGGATTATCATATTACGATACATTTCGATCCACAAGAAACATCGCCCTTTCTCACAATACCCTATATTAACGGAACTACTTTAAGAACCCTTCTGACAAAAACAAAGCCAAAAAATATCGACAAGAAAAAAGAATGCATTTACCAAATGTGAGTGTGGTGAATCGTACATTGGAGAGACAAAACCCCCTCTTAGTGTAAGAGTTAAGGAGCATTTTAATGACAATCAAAGAGGAGAGACGGCAAGATCGGGCATAGAAGAACACGTCTGATCAAACCAGCATCGGATGCGGTGGTCGGAGGCTAAAATTCTGCATAGAAAGCAACACTGACGAAGTTTATAAAAGCAACTTTTATAAAAAGGAATCAAGGCATTTTCAGAAAGCTTAGCTTCGATATTTTAAATATATAGAAGCCGCTTCTAGCTCAAAATAAATTAAAACACCCATCACCGCACACGACTTGTATATAAATCCGTAGCTTTAGAGTTAGCAGTAATTCCGATAGAACGACTTTAGTGAACATTCCACATTGTCTACCATTAATAAGTTATCACTGAGGCTGTAATGTGAAAGATAGCACCTGAAACAGGCGATTGTAATCATTTTTATAATTAATCAGTAAGAAAAACTTTACATTCTTAATGAAGTAAATTATATAAAATCCGCCCTTCCTAGTTGCCGCTGCATAACAACCTCCATCAAAACAGATCTAATGACATTAAATTAAAATCGGACTGCTAAAAACGTTTAATAGCTTTCATTTTAATTATCTTATTTGCCACTGTATTGCTTTTATAATAGTTTCTGGGACGTTTGTTGTCGTAATTTACGGAAAATTAAATTCAAATGCAATTTTAGTTTTTACCAAAAAAAAAAAAACAGTTAATCGACGTTGTTCTGTCGAGACTTTATTGGAATACTTCTGGAGGAAAGTTGGTTAAATAAAATTATAATTCAAAAAGTTCAGTTCTGTGTCTCCCTTGTTATGAATGTTTGAGGTTCAGTCATGTAAATAAATTTGAAATATATTTCACATTCTGAGGCTGAAATAATAATATACTTGATTTTCTCAAACAAATTTCTGTATTTTCAACTTTTTCCTTCCCTTTCTATCATCATTTCTAAAAATAAATATTGAATGGATTTCATTTTTGGTTTATTATCATTTTTTTAATTAACATGTTAAAAAAGTTTTTATTTAATTTATTATATTAGGCTATTGTCAAAGCCATCAACTTTAGTAGGTGAAGGTTAGAACTTGCTATCTTTTTATCATTAATTTCTTCACAACGTCTCGTATAATATTACTAGTCGTCATCAAGCACAAATTAATATCTAATCCCGAGACTTTATGGTCATATATAGTTGTTTGTAGGGATTCATAAAATCCCGCCCACTAGTCACGTAGCTTGATATTGGGTATATCAATATTTGCAACAAATGCTATCCATCCGACTTAACATATTCAACCCAGCACAACCACAGCACTGCTCAATATAACCGATGACCTCATTCTGCACCATGATAGTAATAAAGTCTCTTGTTTAGTACTTTCGGATTGCGGTAAGGCATTCGATACATTAGATCAGGGGTGCTCAAACGGTCGATCGCGAGTGCTTTTTGAGTAAATCTGGAGAAAATTTTTTTTTTTAATAAGTAGGTACTTAACTAAACTACAAAAATTTATTACGTAATAAAACAACACTCTGCTAGCGGCAAAGGGCGGCTTTTTATTCTTGCCGCTTATCTAGAAATATCGGGAGGCGCGTTTAACAGGAACATTCGAGACTTTCGTTCACGCCGATATAAATGTTGCGCCTGCAGGAATTGGAGTTATTCTGAATTGCAACTTGAAGGCAAGACTACGTCGTTTACAAAGTTTATTATTAAATAGTACAAAATGAGTGCAGCGAAGAAATCTAAAACGTATCATTTTAATAACGATTGGGAGGAAGAATTTTTGTTTTGTATGGTGAAGGATAAGTGCATTTGTCCTATTTGTCGTGTGTCAGTTGCAATACCTAAGCGTGGTAACTTAGAGAGGCTTCATAAAACGGTTCATAAAAACTATGAAAAGGAATTTCCGCCACAGAGTGAATTAAGAAAACGAAAAGTACGTGATTTGATATCTTGTTTGAAAAAAGAACAAACCATGTTCACAAAACCAGCCAAACAATCAAAAGCTGCTACGATCGCGTCATTTCAAATATCTTTCATATTGGCGAAACACAAGAAATCATTAGAAGATGGATCGGTTGTGAAGGAAGCATTTATTGAAGCGGGTAAGACTTTATTTGGAGATTTTAAAAATAAAACAGAGTCTGCTATTAGAGAACTTCAGTTATCTCGTCCGACTGTCACAAGGCGTATTGAAATAATGAGTCAGGACATGGCAGATAAACTAAAAAATGATATCATGGAATTTACATACATCCACCGATATGACAGACACTGCCCAGCTGTGTATTTTTATTCGGATGGTATTCAATGACATGTTGGCTAAGGAAGAATTTTTGACAATCATTCCTCTGAAGGAGAAGACCCGTGGCGAAGATATATATGATGTTTTCTTCAATTTTGTAAAAAACTACAAACAACCAATATATAAATTAGTGTGCATTACAACCGATGGAGCACCAGCAATGACTGGGAACAAAAACGGTTTTGTGGCATTGTGTCGAGCTAATGAAGATTTCCCTTCATTTTTTTCAATCCATTGCACTATACATCAATAAGTTTTGTGTTCAAAAGTTTTAAACACGGAGGAAATTATAGGCATTGCAACAAAAATTGTGAATTCCATCCGTGCACGTAGTTTGCAACGGCGGCTCTTTAAGTCGCAGTTGGAAGATAGACAGTCAGCTGAACACACTGATTTAGTTCTTCACACGGACGTCAGGTGGTTGAGTCGCGGAAAATTCCTAGAAAGGTTTCAAGAATTATTGCCCGAAATAACAGCTTTTCTAGACGAAAGAGGTGATGACACTCAGATGTTGAAAAACGAAAAATGGCTGACTGATTTGGAATTTTCGACAGACATCACAATGCACTTAAACACCATTAACTTGGAGCTTCAAGGTAAAGGAAAGACTGTTATTGAGATGATTAGCGCAGTAAACGCATTCAAAAGTAAATTGCAACTTATGATAGATCAAGTGAAAAGAAAGGATCTGAAACATTTTCCGTCTTTGAAAGCAAGGATTCCTCAGTTGAATTATGATACGTATGAGGCTGAATTATCAAATATTTTGGGACAATTCGAAATGCGTTTTTATGATTGTAGTAAATCGGAAAATGTAGCATCATTTATGAGTTATCCTTTTTCATGTAAAAACATTGAGGAATTAGCTACTGAAATAGCAAGTCAGTTTAATATGAACTCATGTTCTGTTGAAAATGAGTTGATGCAGATTATATCAGATATACATCTCAAAGCTACAGCATCTGATACAAATTTCTGGTGTTTTATATCTGAAGATAAATATCCGAATCTAAGGCAAATCGCCCTTCAACTGACAGCAATGTTTGGGTCAACTTACTTGTGCGAATCTGCATTTTCTGAAATGAAGATAATTAAGGCAAAATATCGCAATCGACTAACTGACGATCATATGTCATCATGCTTGCGATTAGCACTCAGTGGTTACGTACCATCTTATGAAAAGTATGCTGAGGACATGCAGTGCCACGCTTCAACATCCAAAGTCACTCCTTAGTTAAGTTTAACACCATATGTAACTCTTTTGTTTTGTAACAACCAATAAACTCGCAATTTTGAATAACTATGAGTTTTTTCATTGATATTGTAGAGAAGAACCTAACTAAACCTAACCCAAACCTTGACTAAAATAATGTATATTGTGCGGAAAGCTAATATCTATATATGATACGGTACACCCTACCTAGGTAGGTATATATATATATATATATATATATACCTAGGTAGGTGTATATATCGTGTATGTACGACAACCCTGCATCACACATACTTGCAGCCTCTCAGAGTCGATCGTAAATAATCTAAAAATATTGAGGTAGATCGCCAGCAGTTCAAGTTTCAGCACCCCTGCTTTAGATCATCATACGCTCCTTAGTAAACTGACTTATTATGGGTTCTCACCGAATTTTCGGTTGCCTTACTGCGAAGCTACTTAAGTGGTAGGAGGCAAAGGGTATTATATGGTGGTCAAAGGTCTAAACAGTGTGAAATAAATCAGGGTTGCCACAAAGCTCCATCATATACACACTATTATTTTCTATCTATACTTCTGACTTTAATAGGGTGCTTAAGATTTGTAAAGTCCACCAATATGCTGATGACACCCAACTCTACATGGAAATACCAAACTCAGAATGGGCCACAGCAACAGACCAAATCTATACAGATCTAAACTCCCTTATTGATATATCTTTTGCCCATAATCTTATTTTAAATGCGTCTAAGTCGTCCGTTATTTGGATTGATATCCATATAAATGAAAGGAAAATTGCTTTTGTAACTGAGTGCAAGAATCCTGTTGTCTGGTACACCTGAGCACGTAAATCAACTTTGTAAATCATCTTATAATACTCTGAAACAGCTTTACAGTAATCGCGAGATTTCAAACCCTAGCATCAAACTTCAACTCTGTAAGTCTTTAACAATTCCCAACCTTTCTTATTGCGACTCTGTTTATGTTCCCTGCTTAACAACCTTTGACAAAAACCGACTTCAAAAAATTCAAAACTCCTGTTACCGATTTGCTTATAAAATAAGAAAACTCGAACGTTTACATAATAATAAAACAGCTTTTGGCTGTCTTAAATTAGACAAACTTCGACAATTGCATCTTTTAACATTAGGATATCGCGTTCGTATTGACGAACAGCCAATTTATATTTTTTGAAAGATTAAACGGTTTGGAAATGTTAACAACTTATACCCGCACAAAAGCTTAATGGTTATTCCTAAACACTCGACATCGGCATTCAGAAGATCGGTCACTTTCAGTTTTAGTTCATCTCACAACAACCTTCCGAGGGACTTCTACAACTTTAGCATCTTAAATTTCAAAAAGAAGCTTAAGCACCATCTTCTATCGCAGACCTGATTTTCGTTGTTGTCGGAGAGCTATGCAAAAACGCGCTAAACCTTCTAGCTTCGCATAATGTTTGAAAATCATTATTTATAATATAAATTATTTTGAGTAATCAATTCATCTTAATTTAATTTATTGTGTATTGAGAATGTGAACTATACAATCTACCTTTTTCTTAATATACTAAGGTTAAGTAGAATAACGTCCTTATGGACGACACTTCGCCCTTTTCTCTGTATTTTATCGTATTTAGTCTGGAACTGGATAAAGACGCTTTTATTATTAAGAAACCATGGTTCTTGAGATTAGACCGTATCAAAATGGAATCACTTTCCGACGTTTCGCCTTCGTTGCACCAGGCATCTTCAGGGATCGGAACATTGATTGAGCTCGGAGAGAACCAAGCCGGCTATTTATAGTCGACCTGTGTTTAACAAAGCGTGACTCGGTGTAACGGTCGTTTTCCACGTATGATGTAGACTGAAGCCCGTATCTCTATTAAAATTGTTAGGATTCTTATAAATTTCAATAGATTCTCTAATTTTACGTTTATGGAATACCGAAACCGGTGCAAGAACTTCCTTTGGTTCCTTTTACATTTATGACATGTCCAGTAGAATGTTGGTGTTCAGATACAGCAGATTTTACGGTTGCTTTCTGACACATCGTTCATGTTCTTTAAGCCTAGTCGATATGGATCGTCCAGTTCCTCCAAAAGAGACATCACCACATGAACAAGGAAAGGAAAAATGTCTGTGTTGAAGATTGTACGTATGTTGGACCAGCAAAGTAACCTTGCAATCTTCTCTGTGGTTCCGTGTATAAATGAAAGAACTACACTTCCCATCGGTAATTCCTTATTAGTATCATTTCGTGGAGTAGGAATATTACGTTTTCTAATTGATCGTCTAATATCCTCAGTGCAATATGAATTCCCTGTTAAAGTTTCTCTGTTTCCGATTGTAAAGAATTTTAGTCACAAATCGCGAGGGCTCTGTAAACCAATGAATTAATAGCTGATTGTTTTGTGCTGAGTGATGATGGGAATTTTCATTTAAGTACCTGTTCGTATGCGTTGGTTTTCTATATACAGAGGGTCCCAAGGGAGGTTTTCTGGACCATGTGGCCATATTACAAAAGTGTCGTCTACATATCTGAACCATGATTTTTGTTTTAATGGAGACGACTCTAAGGCTTCCTCCTCAAAAGCTTCCATGAAGATATTGCCTACACTACATTATTATGATTATATTTATTAAATACTGCTTCTTGAAAAAAATGTAGCACTGTTCTTTATGTATAATTTTGAATTCGGAGTACTGTAATCTATGGTGGAATGGATCGAGGAAGACAATTCACTGGTTCCAAAATGTTTACCGTCCCTAGCTTCTGTAAACTCTTTTTATGACAATGAGTTTTCTTGAATTGCAACAAATGAATTCTCTATGCAATCACAAGTGCAGAATTTTAGATCTGCTATTTGCTGATGACTTCGTTAGTGTTTTCTTTTCATCTTCAAATTTTCCTCTTGCACAGATCGGCTCCTACCATCCAGCAATTGAAGTGAAGTATAAAATTAAATATGTTTCGCCGATAAAAAATCAAAATCAAGCGTTTACCAGTTTCATAAATCAAATTTCGTTAATTTGGATATTTTTTATAAGCAATCCCACTGGTCTTTCTTATTGTCTGAGCCTGATATTAACAGAATGGTTGAATAGTTCTATACGGTTTTATTTCAGGGTATTAATAATTGTGTCCCCAAGAAGATCGTGGCTGACTGTAAATACCCCAAATGGTTTGAACTCTTCTTAAGAAAGCTTTTTGGATAAAAAAATTCCTTATACAAAAAATATAAAAGGACCGATAAACTTGCTGACTATTTGGCCTATTCTGACATAAGATGAGGTTAAACTTCGAATTGATATGTGTTATCTTACATATGTCACACAAACTGAACTACTTATCCCTGAACATACTTTTGGTCATTTGAACGCAACTTAAGAAGGGACTCCAATCTGCCCAGTGTTATGAGTTTTGACGGGCAAGAAATCACTGGTTCAAATAACATCGCAAATGCTTTTGCTACTCACTTTCAGTCTTGTTATACTTACCCCTATAATTTAGACTTTAGTAAAATTGATCCAATAAGTTATTCAGGAAAGATACTATGAACATATTGTTTTACAGAGGCAGATATCTTTAATAAATTAAAGGACCTTTACTACTATTCTATTGCAACTATGCTGTGAGTCATTGTCTCAGCCTCTATGTATAATTTTTCAGATATCCACTCATATGGGTTCCTTTCCTGAATTTAGGAAGTTTTCCACCCTTCTGCCCATTTTTAAATCTGGTGATAAAAGTGATGTAAAGAACTACAGAGGTATTTCTTTACTTTCATATATACCAAAGCTCTTTGAGACAATTATCACCGATTATATATTTGAGTCTTTAAAACACTATATTATGAGTATACAACATGGTTTTTATCGTGGTCGCTCAACAATTACCAATCTTGCAATATTTCAAAACTACTTAGTGACATCGGCTGAGGCTGGCAAGCAGATCGATGTTATTTACACTGACATATCTAAGGCTTTTGACAGTGTTTGCCACCAGCTTCTGTTATGGAAATTACAGCAAATTGGTTTTTGTGAAAAATATCTTGAGTGGATCAAATCGTATTTATTTAATCGTCGCCAGCAAGTCAACATATACGGTTCAGTTTCCAGGGAGGTTCTTGTGACATCGGGTGTCCCGCAGGGTTCACATGTTGGTCCAGTTCTCTTTCTGCTTTTTATAAATTATATAATATCTAACTAATATTTTCTGAATGTCTTTTATATGCATATGACTTAAAATTCTTTTTCTCTTTCTCCTCAGACTCCAATCCTCTGCAGTCTGATATGGAAAGGCTCGTCAATTGGTGCAGAACTAATTATCTCTCTCTCAACATCTCGAAATATAAAGTGCTCCGTTTTCACAAACGTATTAATTCCATACCCTCCGCCTATTTCATAGATAATGCAATCCTTGAAGTTATTAGTTCTTTCACGGACCTAGGCGTTATTTTTGATGAAAATCTAACTTTTAATCTACATATTGATAACATTGTACTTAAGGGTTTTAGACTACTGGGTTTTATAAAGCGACATACGAAACACGTAACTGATACCAAAGCAATTGGGCGTCTCTATAACTCATTGGTTCGTAGCGTTCTAAATATTGTTGTACAATATAGAGTTCATCATACCAGTGTCACATTGACAGAATTGAATTGAAAAGGTGCAAAATAGGTTTTCAAAATACCTCTTACATAAATTGCACTTCTCATATCAAGGTCTGTCATCTAATACTAGAGCTCTTCTTTGCGACCTTCAAACCCTTGAATTTAAAAGAAAGAACGCACTTCTGGTCTTTTTGCATAAATTGGTCAATGGCGGGATTGACTGTGAACTGCTGCTGGGATCAATCCCTTTTTTAGTTCCTATTAGAAGAACAAGACAATCACAGCAGTTTGTTGAAAGGTAACACCGAACAAATTATGGGTTTAGTGCATTTGTTGACCGACTAGTTCACAATTACAATCGTTACTTCTCAGAGTATGATATTTTTGTAATGTTTTTTGGCCCATATTGATGTTCGCTTTTGTTTATGTAGTTGAGTAGTTTTATTATTATTCATGTATTATTTTACTTCAATTGAAAATATTTCTTGTTGGTAATTTTTGTTTGCTGATCTGACATATTTTTTCTTAGAGTTATTGACTTCATTATTTACTAATTTGACATTATTTACGAATTCGTACCATTTGGAATGTTTAGCATTCTTTAGTGTACGTTTATGAAGGGCCACTTGTTCGATGCATTCATCATGTCCTTACATTAATTAATTTATGCTAAAATACAATTCTTTAATTAAAAGTTCCCCAAACTGACACGGGAATGTCACTTTGGGGTGTAGTTGATTTGGTTTTAGTCTACAATACCTTTATAAGAGCTCGCTTTAAGAGAGCTTCGTGACCGGGGAGGGATGCATAAGGTCGATGTTCGTGTCTCCCTGGCAAGACTAAGAAGGACATAATGGATATTTCGTTAAAACAAAATCTATGATAATATCTGTAAAACAGAGAAAGGCAGCCCACAATTCGAAGATGCAATAATGATGCAAGCTTCCTTGTGAGGTTTGGATCATCAATCAGACGAATAGCCCTTCTTTGGACAGAATCAAGGATGTTAAGGACTGAAGGAGAGGCTGCTTCCCATATGTGTGAGCAGTATTCAAGGCAGGGTCTGATTTGAGAAGAGTCAAGGGTAAAAAGGTTGCTAGAAGAAAGATATTTTCAAGATCGGAAAAGAAAACCCAATTACTTCGTGGCTGCTGTGAAAATTCAGGTGATGTGATCATGCCAGCGAAGATCTTTTTGAGGAGTGATACCGACTAGGGTAAAGGAATCTTCGTCTTCAAGCATTTGGTTATTCGTTTCAATGGTATGGGTACTGGTGGATAATTTGTAGGATAATCAACAAGATTTCTTTTTAGTGACGTTAATGATGTCCTCGGTTAGGGATAAAGTCACTACTCTACGCCTATAATCAATATCAGTTTTGGAGACAGGTTTGGGAAATTGTATCTTGGAGTGGCAGAAAGCAAGTGATTGATGTGCAGGAGGAATAGGGTAGGTGCCAACACTGAACCCTGAGCCTTGATTTGGTATAAGTTTGATGAATGGCCGTCAACCACTACAGAAATACTTCTGTTGGAAAGAAAACTGAAAACTTGTTAAGAATTGCGTCATGCTAGACATGATCAAATGTTTTGGATATGTCGAGGGCAATGATTTGGGCTTCTCCGTGGAATTCGATGGACTTATTCCAGTTGTGGTTTACGAAGGTAAGAAGATCTGGTATGGATCTTTGGTGGCGGCAGCCGTATTTCCTATCTTTTCAAGCTTATACTTTATAAGGTAATTTAAAAGATCATTATGGATATACTTCTCCATTGCCTTACTCATAACTGAGAGGAGGAATAAGGGCTCGGATAAAGGTCTGTAGTTAGAGGGAAGAGTTTTGCATTCTTTTTTGGGAACAGGCTGTACACGAGCAATTTCCAGCTTTGAGGAAGAATTCCCTTGTCATAGGACATTTGGAATAACCTGGTGAGGATAGGAGCCAATCGCACATTTTTAAGACTATGGCGGGAATACCATTAAGGCCAGAGAATTGTTTGGTATTAAGTGTTTTGAGACTACATCGCATCTTTTTAACTTCAAAGGGAATTTCGTGCGTATTGTATGACAGAGCTGACACTGATGGAAGCGGCTACTGATAAAGAGGGATTAAGGGAGAATGTGAGGCAAATTGTTTTATAAAAAGCTCAGCTTTTGCTTTAGACGATTCTATCACCAGAAGTTAGGGGTGGAAAGAAACTTTTGCATAAGTTTTGATCAACATTTAGCAAGCGACCGAAATGATTGGCAGCCATTTTTTAGAAAGAAAGACGTTTGCCTTTTATGCCTCTATTGAAAACATTTTTGCCTTCGGGAATTGATAGATAATTTTTCTGTGTTATTAAGGAAAGAAAACGATATCCTTGCTCTATCATTCGTTAAGATTCAAAATAATGATCAAGTTTCCATTAACAAAAGATTGTGTACTTTTTCCATATGGTTTCTCGAGATAATAGAATATACGAAAAAAGATATAAAACACTACTATAAACAACTTCCTATACTTTTTTTCTATACCGATTTCGCACCACTCCGCTGAAGTTTTGAAAGTCGGCGTGTTATCAAGATGGATACTGATGGTAAATATGTCTTTAAAAGTTTGGGATTTTTTTCTCCTTTAGAGTGCATATAAGACAGCTGGGTCCCCCGAGAGCTTCACCCTACCTTTATCTTATGTCTCTATATAAATTTATTATCTTGACAGTTTCGGAAAGTTTAAATCAAATTTATTATAATTTCGAAGGTACAGAAAGGATTTTCATCGGGATTTTTTTTAATGTAATATTCTGACATTAATCAAAGCAAGTTACGAAATGTATTAGAACTATGCATTTCCTTAATCGTATCGTATATTAGAGATTTTTCATTTTAAACGACTTCAAATAAGAAGGAGATTATTATTATGTAATCTAATTATCCCCGATATTATGACCAATTTGCGTGACATTTTCAGAGAATATTCAGAATATTACTGAAGTGGTCCAATAACAAACATAGTGAAAACAATATTAAAAGTGGCGGAATGACGGTATTTTTGTTTAATTATTCTTTAATACACCAGAGAGTAAAAAAAACCTTACGGTTACAATATCTTTAAAACATTTGCAAACGACAAAGAAAAGAAAGAAGTTATGTAATAAAATATTGTAAAATCATATTTCTAAAAGTAACATAAGAAGATCCAAACATATCAACGCCAGCTGATCTGTTACAAACCTAAAACCATAGTTTGTGCGATGTGATCTTTCATAAAAAGTGTATTTGTAGTGGGTTATTCTTATTGGTATTTTAAAATATATGTTATACAGAGGTGTACTATTGTCCATATTTCCATTAAATAATTTGAAAAAGAAAATAATCATTGCATTATATGTTCTTTTTCTAAAGTTTCTAAGCCAACTAACTGTACTCTAATAGAATATGATATCTCTTTATATATGAATCTATACTTATAGAGAAAAAAATTTACAGAACCTATTTGTACATTTTCCAGACGTTTAATGTGAAACGCATAATATGGTGACTACACTACACAACCGGATTATAAAATGCTGGGAACTAAACAATTAAACAGATTTTGAAATCCAACATTCGAAAACTTTCTAAACAATATCGTCTATATGTGAATTGAAATTCAATTCTTGGTCAAATATTAGACCTAAATCATTGAAAGTTACTACTTTTGCTAAGGAGTGATTATTTATAACATAATTATACCCAATAGGAAACTTTCGGCGGTGAAATCTCATAAATTTTAGAATATTTAATTTAAACAAATATTGTTCACACCATCTACCAAAACTATTTAGGTCTGACTGAATTAAATGAGAGTCTTCCCCTCTCTCAACAATACAAAAAAACTTTATATCGTATGCATAAAGGAGACAATAGACAGCAGGTTTCAAACCTGGACACGACATCATTCACGAACAACAAAAATAAGACTGGTCCTAAGTGACATCCCTCAGGAACTCCTGAAGTAACTTTCATTCTCCGGGAAGTAACTTCACTCCACTCCACTTTAACTGTTTACTGGATGTTGTATTGAACAATTCACGTTCACCATTCTGTCAGAAAGAAAACGTATGAATGTTACCATTGTATATTGTTATCATGCAATCATGTTGACCAACAAAATACATTAACAATTAAAGTTTAAAATTAAAAATTAAAAACTTTAACAAATAACAACCCCCATTCTTCTTGGCATACTTGCTACCAAACGATGTATATCATCTTGAAGAATAACTGCCCATTGCTCAAAGAGCGCCCTTTTTAATTCCTGTAGTATCATTGATGTGGGTACCAAAGCACGTATTTTTCTCCCTAGTCCATCAGAGATGCTTAATCGGATTAAGGTCTGGGCTGTGAGCCGGCCATTCCATCCGCTCTATATTCTTGTCGACTATTCCTTTACTATTCGTGCTACATAGGGTCTGGGGTAACATGCATGAAGATAAAGTGTACTCCTATCAAGCCTCTATGCATTTGATTAATGCCTCTTTCGGCATTAAGAGTACCTCTTCGAATTAAGTATCATTTTAAAGACTCAGCTTCGTACTAAAAGTGCATTGGGCATACCTTTCTCCCGTTTGACGTCAAACACACTCTATTTGGAAATCTGAGACAATACCTGGATTCGTCTGTAAACAGAACATGTTTCCATTCATTCTCGGTCCAGTGACGATGTTCCCTAGCAAATCGAAGACGGGCGACCCGGTGTTCTCTAGTCGCACTGCAGGTCTTCTGTAAAAAATGTTTGCTGATACTAACATTCCTTACATACTGCAATTCACTACATGCGTACAGCGGTAGAATGTGGGTCACGTAGAGATGAATTGATGATGTACTGATCTTCAGGATATGTGGTGCGTCTGGACCGAGCTGATCCTGGACGCCTGGCATAAGAACCTGCTTCCAAAAATCTAGAGTAGACACGTTGCACTGTACCTCTCGAATATCCATCTTGCAACACACGTTTGGTTTCTTCCGTCTTGTAATAAAGCTACAATGGCAGCCACAACTTCTGGACTCAAAACAATTTCTGCCAAAATGTAAGAAAAGGCCACCACAACTAATAATAACAATTCAATATTATTGCTTATGTTAATTATTGGCGTACCACGATTTTTACAGCTGGTCTGATTCAAATTAAATGCATGACGTACAGTAAAATCGTCTGTCTACAAAAATAGAGTTATCCTGGTGCACAAAAAAATAAAAGGTTCGAAAAAGATGCATGCAGGGTGATCAAATTATAGACTGGAAAAACTCATTTTTGATTCTCCTGGTATAAGCACAATTAGGAAGATATTTTCTTTAATGAAAGAAATTTTAAAAACTAGAATTCCATACCTGTATCACGGTACAAATAACAAGGCGTTATTTGTTGCATAAAGGCTGTATTTTGCTAAAATATCAATAGAGTCGAACCAAATAAAAAAAGTTATTGACCACACATTTTTTTTTTGCTATTTATAGGTGCCCGGTTTTAACGCCGGGTCAGTGTATTTGCCCCATTATTAGCCAACATAGGGGCCGAAGATCTCCTGAAACAGTGCCCAGTATACTTTTCTGGGTATGGAAGACGTAGAAAGCTAGTGATATTACTAGGTATTTTCCCGAAGGTTTTTATGAAGACAATTTGCCTCGAGCACTTTTCTTTGTGGTAGGAGGAAAGAAGTAACCTCTATTGTGATGTATTTCCTGGTCGCAATGACTACTTATATTTTCTGTGGATTAATATAACTTACTCCGTCCTTGTTAAAGCATGATTTTTTATGTCTTGAATTTTTACCACCAATGTATCTTCCCTTTCTTCGACATCGCTGCGACTTCCCGCAATACCAAAAATTATTGTTACCTTCACCAAGCAGATATGATCTGGAGCCTCTGTCAAAAATTTCTCTTAATTTTGGACTTTTTTGGCCTGAATCCAATTTTTTTTCGTTTAATAAATAACATCAATTGGTAATATCGACTTATATCTACATTTTTACGAAATTTTAAAGATAGTTTCAACAAAAACAATGTCTCGGTCTCAGTCTCAGTCTGGTTTAACCCAGTGAAAAAGATAATTTATCTGGGAACCGAAGTTTAGAGTTCCATTCTTACCACGGACAAAGTTTTTTAATTAGTTTTATAATATTTTTATTTATCTGTTGTTGGAAATAACCTCGCTTTAGTGTTTTTTCTAATTCTAGTTTCACATATTTTACATGTTTTTGTTGTTTCAAGGTAAGCTTTCTAATGCTTAATCTACTAAATGCATTATTATTAGGTTCTTAATGGATTTTAGATCTGCTGATGCCTGTTTGTTTGGCAAAACACGTGTATTCATAGCATTGTTTCATTGTATATGATAATAATTGAAACGAAGGTATTTATGACATCGTTTTATAATTTTGTTTCCCAGAAATACTGAATATTAATATAAACAAGCCTATTTTTAAGCAAGTAGGAAAAATTATGTTCCCAACATGTACGAAGTGCTTTTTCCAACCTCGGTGGCATCACCACAGCGTACGGAAGCTATCACTTTCCGTACATGTTAGGTAAACAACTATTAAACATGGAACTGAGGAAAATGGCTACCGTTAACATTTGCCGCAATAACATGCAGTATTATAGAGAGAGAATGGAGGGAGGACCAATTCTGAGCCCGTAATATGGAAACTAGACCGCTAATAATTAAGATGTATCGCAGTACACGGAATCGTATGTAGTGTTGATATTGCCCCGGCGTTGTACTCAGCTTAGGGATTAAATTTCAGCGGGAGGTTGTTTTCTTGCGCCGTTTGGAGCCTGAATATTATCATCGGGTTGCAGTAAGTAAATTATAATCAGGTTAGGCAATAATGCACTGTTCGTGTTTTAGAGACTGAAATAATAAATAATTTGTCCGCCCTCTTTTTTGCTTTCCTCATAAAAGGGAAGTATGTATTGTAGTCGTGAAAAAATCACCCTCCGAGATTTTTTCAGATCTTTACCTTTCAGGGTCCCTAGATGATGTGTGTGTGCTGATCCAATGTATCTCAAATTTTGCACAAAAATCAAGTATTATGTATGAATCAACTGGTAAAATTTTAGTATGAATCAAAGATGGCGGAACAAAATGGCGGTTTAATAAAATATTTAAACATTCAGCCTGAAAACTACATAATGAACTGATTTCAAATTGTTTGCCATAACTAATAAATATAACATAAATAGTACAGAGATGAACTGGTAAAACTGTGGTATTAATTAAAGATGGCGGAACAAAATGGCAGCCAAATAAAATTATTGTAATCTGAAAAAATCACCCTCCATACAATATTTTTTATCAATTCCGTCGGTCCATCTGTCGGCTTGTCTGTCTGAATGTCAGTTCGCAAAATAGCTTAAAAACTACTCGTTTTTTTATGAAAAATCACTATTTCTTTCTAACGGTGTACTATATTATATAGAGACAAGCTGGTACACTTGAGTTACGAATACAAGATAGCCGAACAAAATGGCGGCCAAATAACATGTTAAAAAAATAACCTTAAAAAAGGTTCTTATTCAACAGACTGTGAATGTTGGAGAAAAAATAAATATGATATAAGGACAAACTGGTGCTACAAACTACTTATTGAATTCATTTTAAATTATGCCTACAATCAGGTGTGGCATCGGTAGAAACTGGTGAAGTATTGGTAGAGATCCAATCTATTAGAACAAAATGGCGTCCAATAAAAATGTTCGAAAAGACAGTATATATACAGGGTTATTCACGCAACCCGTTCATTAAAAGTTTTTGATGATGCCATTTAGATAAAAATTTCAAATTTTGGGATTAAGGTAAGGTCAAGGGGTACTTCTTTTTTGAAATATTTTCAACTTCCTGTCACTTCCGGTTTAACCGGAAGTTGGTATCAACTTGCTTATTTTAAATGGAACACCCTGTATTTTATGATATTTTTGGATTCTACGGAGAATTTTAGTGCTATTTTATGTAGCATGTCCTATACCTAGGTTAGGTTCTTAAGATACTTAACCTTGAACCAAAAATGAGCCTTCGGGGTACCAAATTTTAAAATCTCATATTTTTGTAAGTTTTGAAGATATAATCTTCATATTTTGCAGACGATCGGCAAATAATCCTAGGTTTCTATTTTTTTATTGAATTTGTCTATTTTTATACAGGGTGTCCTAAATTCAGCGGCAAACATTCACATTTTCAAAGCCGCTAAAGTCCTTTTCTTTAAATGGGATACCCTATAACTTCATGCACTATCAAATGTAGAATTTAATTTTCTATCGAACTGTATTAAGGCTCCCTATACCTATTCGTAAACATTTTCGAAATAATCAGGTTTTTATTAAACTATCATATGTATTTGCTAAATGCTTACACTTTCCCGTAGTAAGCCATGGAAAAACAATTGTTGTGCTTTTCTATTCAACATGACAGCTGATTTGAAACTTTTAAATTAAAATAAAATAACACTCAAAAGCTGATATTCTCAATTTATTTTATATTCGCGGAGAATGTTACAAGATATTGGAGAGAACGTGGCATGTTTTTAATGAAAAACATCCTCATTTATCGCCAATGAACAAGAGAAAATTGAAAAGGATTGAAACGAAATTTTTTCGTTTCGGAAAAGTTAAAGTTATAAAAAATGTAATGAATTATTTACATTATTTTTAACCATATCTTCTACATTCGAGACTCTTCTAAACTTGTTTTGGTGAACTTAAAAATTATAGCAAAATTATCAGCAATAAATAAATAAAATAATAAAATTGAATTATAACAAATGTTCTATATGCTGTCCGTTCATTTGAAGACACATTTCAATTCTTCTTTGTACAGTTGCTGTGGCCCGAATTTGTCCGTTTTCTAATTCGGCAAAAGCTGTTCGAATCCTGTCCAGTAAATCTTGTTGGTTATTTACTGGGGAAGCATAGACTTTACCTTTGATAAATCCCCATAAATAAAAGTCTAGGGGTGTTAAATCACGCGATCGCGGAGGCCATCTCCAAAGGCCATTGGGACCAATCCAGCGATCTTCAAAAATTCGAGATAATTGGAGATAAACTGCAGCGGAATTATGTGCTGGTGCCCCATCTAATTGATACCAATAATTTTGCAGCTCACCAATAGGAATTTTTTCTATAAATTCAGAAACCGTCCCTCGTAGAATTTCCAAATACTTATCACTGTTTAAATTGTCTTCGTAAATACAGTACCGGACCTGATCATTTAATACTATACCGAAAACATTGAAGCTAAACCTCTCTTGAGAACGCGTTTCGCGTAAAGCGTGCGGATTTTCCGCTGCCCAGAAATGTTCGTTTCTTCTACTTGTTATTCCTTCTTTAGAAAATTTCGCTTCATCGGTCCAAAATATTTTTGAAAGAAATTGAGGGTCCTCTTGAATTTTCAAAAACATGAATTCGCAAAATTCTACTCGTCGGATGTCATCACCAGGTCTCAAGGCTTGCACGTTTTGGAAGGAATAAGGGTGCATATGATGTTCGCTCAAGATTCTTTGGACAGATGAAGAACAAATTCCCAAATCGTTTTCTGCAGACGGTATTGAACTTTGCGGGTTTGCGTGGAAATAAGCTAATGTGTTTATTACGTTATCCTCGGCATTTGTCACTGGTTTCGGAACTTTAACCTTGCCAAAACGCAAAAAGTTCGTTTCAATCCTCTTGAAATTTGACTTGTTCATTGGCGGCATATCAGGGTGGCGTTCATTAAACACACGACAAGTTCTCTCCAAAATTTTATAACATTCTCCATGAATATAAAATAGATTGAGAATATCAGCGTTTGAGTATTCTTCCATTTCGATTTAGAAGATTTAGTTTATCACTGACAGCTTTCGACAAATAACGCATACTAATCATCTGTCAATCTCAATTGTTTTTCCATGGCTCACCATTGGAACATGTAAACAATTAAGCAAATACATACGATATTTTTATAAAACCCAATTATTTCGAAAATGGTTACGAATAGGTATAGTGAACCTTAATACAGTTCGATAGAAAATGAAATTCTACATTTGATAGTGCATAAAGTTATAGGGTGTCCCATTTAAAAAAGTGGACTTTAGCGGCTTTGAAAATGTGAATGTTTGCCGCTGAATTAAGGACACCCTGTATAAAAATAAACAAATTCAATAAAAAAAAATAGAAACCTAAGATTATTTACCGATCGTCTGCAAAATATGAAGATTATATCTTCAAAACTTACAAAAATATGAGATTTTAAAATTTGGTACCCCGAAGGCTCATTTTCAGTTCAAGGTCAAATATCTTAAGAACGCTTGAACCTAGGTATAGGACATGCTACATAAAATAGCATTAAAATTCTCCGTAGAATCCTAAAATATTATAAAATACATGGTGTTCCATTTAAAACAAGCAAGTTGATACCAACCTCCGGTTAAACAGGAAGTGACAGGAAGTTGAAAATATTTCAAAAAAGAAGTACCCCTTAACCTTACCTTAATCCCAAAATTTGAAATTTTATCTAAATGGCATCATCAAAAACTTTTAATGAACGGGTTGCGTGAATAACCCTGTATATGTGCTCCCAAATAACTATGTACTGAGCTAAATTGGTTCACAACTCACTATTTGTAAGACAATATTGTTTCAAGTCTGTTAGTGTATGTTTTACTTCATTCAGCATCTCAATTTAAGGTAAAAGCTCTCTAAGATCAGCATAAAAGAAACTTTGTTTTATAGGCCTTCTTGAGTACATATTACATTACTAAATGCACTTGGCAAACAACTCTCATTAATCGCTTGCACAAACATTGTTACTTGTTAAAAATCTAAATGAAAAAGTAAGTTTCTACTAGACACTTCGAATAGATTATTAAGTGAATTCTTACTATTCGGCTACTTAAATGGAACTTCACAATTCCGTACTATCTACGTAATAGTCAAAGTCACAGTTACATGTTATTCTCGAAATAGTTACCCTAAAATTGTTCCCCATTTTGATAACGACTACGTTAGTCTCAGATTAAACAGAACATGGCGACACCAAGTTCCGGTTATTTCAATGAAAATACTTATGATAACAATGACGTATTCATGACTGAAAGTGCTACTTGGGATGACGTGGTAGTATTTCGGTTAAAACCTAGTATAATAATAATAGTAAATCGTCTTTATTTATTCAAATTATATCAGGGAATATTTAGCTTAAACAAGCCCTTCTTATATATAATCTAAATGTAGAAGAACTTAAAAAAACTATATTAAGTAACTTGTATAATAGCAGAAATATATAATTTCTGCAGGTGCAAAACGGCCTACAAGAAGAATTGCTTTCGATTATTAGAGGTGGGTCGTTCACGACCGACCCGGCTCAGTGATCCGGATCTTCAAAGTGATCCGTAAGAGCCGGATCGTTCAAATATAGTGAGCCGGCTCCGGATCCCAGAAATATCAGATCTCGTCTGTTTCGCAGGTCCCTGATCGGAGCGGCTGAACGTGTTTAGTCGTTGTTGATTCGTTCACTAATTGCACACACGTGTTGCCTTCTTGAAACGCCGCGCCGGGCCTTTTCCAATTTCTATTCATTCTCGATGTTTGTTTGTTTTGTGTCAGGAATCGGTTGCGTTACGGTGCACTTGAAAACATAAAATTCTATATAGGAAAGTTTATTCATTATATATTTAAAAAAAATACTATATCACAAAAATTTGAAGTTTTATATTTAAATTAATTAATAAGGCCTAAAAAAATTAAAATTTATGTAGGTGGTAGTAGTCTATATACAGGGTGTTTACCAAGTAAGGTAAAATATTTTAAAGGTTATTTCTTAGTTAATTCTAAGACATAAAGTTCATATAAATAAACACATGTCTGAAACAACCTAATTTTTAAGATACAGGGTGTTTTATATATGTTTCTAAAAATTAATTTTTTTTAAATACATATATTCAGTATTATTCAGAGCTAAAAAGAAAAAAAACATGTGTTATGATGTCTTGACTAGGTCCGATCCCATAATTTTTAAATAGGTACCTATGTAAAAACCAATATTTATTTGGTGTGTAAAAATAACATATTGGAATAACTTAATATCACTACAAATGCATATAAAATACATTTTTGAAAATTTACGATTTCCGGCGAATCGTACATCTTTTACTCAGGATGGACGTCAGTTTCGATTTTTATGGTATCAAATTAGCATATAAACAAAGTTTAAGCAAAATTTATTATGCGAAAGTTTTTCGAAATTTTTGTATGAAAGTTTTATTTTTATTTCCAAGACGCTTCATAATTATTTGTTGATACTGAGCGCGGTTGAATGCGGTGAATATATTTACCGGGCGTAAATAGTTAACAAGATGTCTAAAAAATATCACTTTTAAAAAGGTATTTCGCGAATTTCCAATTTTTGCGGATCGTGGAAACACTACCGTACATCCACGTCAAAATAGATGTCAGTTTGGATTTTTATGGTATCAAATTAGTATATACAAAAAAAAAGCACAATCTATTTTCTGAAAATTGTTTGAAACTTTTATATATAATGTATAGAACTTTTTGTTGAACAGTTACGAAAAAAAATGTTAAAATATAAATGATTGGTTTTCATATTTTCTTCTGAAACCACAATTAAATAGGCAAATTAGGATGTTTATAAACAATTAAGCTTTTTCTAAGAGCTACGTAACACGTAGGGATGTCATACTAATTACATTAAAAAAGAACTATCTTAGTAAACAAATAGTAATTTTTAATGATGATTGAAAAATAATTACCAATCTTAAAATCTATTTTTATATTTAGTTATATTTTTCATCAATTAATAATTGTTATTTGTATATTTAATTCACTGAGTAAAATATTAAAATTGATTTTGTTAAAAACATCCGCTGTAGCATCAATTACAAAGGAAACGACGGATCACCCGGGTCTCGTTCGCGACCCGACTGAGCCAAAAGTGTCACTTCTATTAAATAGCCAGGGATCCAAGTGATCCAACTGACCTGGATCCGGCTCACTGACCCGGATCTTTTAACTGATCCAGATCCATTGACCCGGCTCTTTTAAAAGAGCCAGATTGCCCACCGCTATCGATTATGTCACAGGGTACCCTCCTGCGATCATGATTTCTGGGCCTTTACCTTCATCAGGCAGGCTTGTACCCAGGGAGATCTGAAATAACAGATTGCTCGATATGACAAAATCGAAAACGAAACGTCTATTATACTGAAACAGTACTACAAGTTAAATGTAACATTTAGCACCACCTATTGGGGCTCCGGTGATTTCCGGCTGCAAACCCATAGGTAATTTAAAAAGTATGCACTAGCACCATCATGTGGAGAGTAGATACTTAAAATCGATAAAAATACGCTCTCACACATCTTTATCAAAAGTTCTTGGCCGGAAAAGATACATGTATAATAGCAGAAATATATAATTTCTGCAGGTGCAAAACGGCCTACAAGAAAAATTGCTTTTGATTATGTCACAGGGTAGTACTGTTTCAATATGATAGACGTTTCGTTTTCGATTTTCTCATTTCGAGCAATCTGTTATTTCAGATCTCCCTGGGTACAAGCCTGCCTGATGAAGGTAAAGGCCCAGAAATCATGATCGCAGGAGGGTACCCTCTGTGACATAATCGAAAGCAATTCTTCTTGTAGGCCGTTTTGCACCTGCAGAAATTATATATTTATGCTATTATACATGTATCTTTTCCGGCCAAGAACTTTTGATAAAGATGTGTGAGAGCGTATTTTTATCGATTTTTAGTATATATTAAGTAACCTAAATTTGTATACTTATTCTATATGAGGTGTCACCCGCTATCAACTTTGTCAGTGAAAGTTTTCCAGTTTCAAATTTAAAATGAGAAACTATTAAAGTTAGTTATTGATTAAGTGAAGATGTTTGCATATACAGGGTGTTCTCAAAGTTGAGTCATTTATTTTGACAGGTTGTAAAACTCGTAAAAACAAGTTAATTTACAAAAAATCCCCTATATAAAATTTTCAAAACAAAAGTACTTATTACAGACACTTAAAATTTTTTTAAAATAACAGGCCTGGTTTTTGATACTATCGACCATGGCGGTGTGTGTTGAAAAATAAAGAAATTATTAACAGTTCAAATATTTAAAACTTTATCCTCAAATAAATTCATTTAATCGAAAAATCATTGATATGAAAGTTGCAGTATAACAGAGTTATAAATTGTAAAAAAAAATCAAATAATAAAAATAAGAAAATAAAGTTCAAATCAAAAGTCAAAATGAAAATTAGAAAAACTTTTGCTCACCGGTGAAATACATCTCGTTGTTTCAACAATTGTTACCATTTGTACGGCCAATGCGAAGTCTTGCTCGGCGTACCCATGAAGGCTTCAAAAATAAAATCGCGGTGTACAGGGTGTCCGGATTTGGTTGCAAAAGCAGGGTATCTCGCTTATTTTTAAAGATAGAACCTTGCGGTTGTCACGAACCTGAGCTAATTTTTTGTGAAACAAGCCGTAAAGAAAATTTTCATAGCCTTCTTCGTTTATGAGATACAGGGCGAAATAGAAAATTTTGCATTTTGGGACCCCCCTCGAATCTCGGTTAGCCTTTAACTTAACGCAAAGGGAAAAATTGCTGCTTATGCAGTTTTTTACGCTGGATCCAGTGGCGTAGTCATATTTTTCATTTGAGTTGTTATTTTTTAGATATGACCCAAAGTTGTGTTTTTTTAAATGGGACAGCCTGTATATTTGTCCAGAAATTGATTTGCCCTTTTAAAAGCTCCTCAAAAATATATAATAGTATGGGTCTATTTTAATAAACAACAACAAAAATCCTAATTTTTATAATTATCATCCCAAATTTTGCAGTAGACCATGCAAAACGATGCCGTTTTCTTTTGTTTTCTTGGAAGCAAATGACATTTCCCAATTTTGTACGCGTATATAAAATATAGTGCTAGTTTTTTGTATTTATTTATTGTGTAAAAATATATTTGTATTATTATGGAAGAAAACCACACTTTCGAACATTATGAAAAGTACGATATGTTAGCTTGTTTTATATTAAGTAATGAAAATGTTGAAGCGGCTTCTAAGATGTATTTTAACAGGTAAATAGTTAATTTTTAGGTATGTTGAAATACTATTGCTTTATTTTTATTTAGATATCCAGAAAGGAGGAAACCTAATATATCCACTTTTTATCGGATAAAAAGGAATTTACTTAATCACGGATCATTTATCAAACCTCGTACGAAAACATATAATAAAGAAAATCGAGAGGCTGAGGAAATTACGGTTTTGGCTAATGCACAAACTCTTGTAGGGCCAGTGAAAAGAGCATAGGGATTCCAAAAACTAGAGTTCAAGAAATTCTCAAAAAGCACAAATACCACCCATACAAATTTAGGCTCGTGCAGCACTTACAGCCAAGGCATGCAGAGCGTCGGGTAGTCTTCTGCAACTGATTTCGAGAGAGATGCGATATGGTTAGAGATTTTGAAAATAAGGTTATATGGTCAGACGAAGCACATTTCAGTAATTCTGGTATACTCAATAGGCACAATGGTAGATTCTGGTCACAGGAAAATCAACACCAAATATTTCCCAGAAGAGAGCAGGGCAGGTTTGGTCTAAATGTGTCCTACTTTATACTAGGAACACATATAAAATTTTATATATTTGAGGGAAATCAAACAGCCAATTGCTATATAGAAATTTTAGAGGCAGCTATACCTGAATTACTTGACGTAGTTCCTCTAGCCCAAATTAACGAAATTTATTTTCAACAGGACGGTGCTCCTGCACACAATTCTGGAATGACGAGATTATTTCTGGACAATAATTTTACCAATCAATGGATCGGAACAAATGGACCTATAAGATGGCCCCCTAGGTCCCAGATTTGTCGATTTTAGATTTCTTTCTATGGGGATATCTGGAAAATAGAATTTACTAAGACCACTATGATAATGTCCAAGGTTTAGGAAATGTAATAAGAGAAAATTTTCGCTATTTACAAAATCATCCCGTTATTTTGCTTAATTCCCTAAAACGAATACGAAAATTGTGCGAAGCATGCATAGAACAAAATGGAAATCAGTTTGAACAGTTCTTTTGATTGCCTTGGTTACTGTAGTTCTTATACGACAGTTGATTTTTGCTGAAAGGCTTGTTACATAATAATTTATTACTGTTTTGTTCTTGTGTTACATAAATCTAGGTAGGTGGTACTTTTATGGTGCGAAATTATCAATACATATTTTGATAAATAGATTTAATTACATATTTATTTTGATTTATTGTTAAGATGTAGATATTGTTAACGACATTAAATAAAAGGCAGCACTGTTTTGCATGGCCTACTGCAAAATTTGGGATGATAATTATAAAAATTAGGATTTTTGTTGTCGTTTATTAAAATAGACCCATACTATTATATATTTTTGAGAAGCTTTTAAAAGGACCAATCAATTTCTGGACAAATATACAGGGTGTCCCATTTAAAAAAACACAACTTTGGGTCATATCTAAAAAATAACCACTCAAATGAAAAATATGACTACGCCACTGGATCTAGCGTAAAAGACTGTATAAGCAGCAATTTTTCCCTTTGCGTTAAGTTAAAGGATAACCGAGATACGAGGGGAGGTCCCAAAATGCAAAATTTTCTATTTCGCACTGTATCTCATAAACGAAGAAGGGTATGAAAATTTTGTTTACGGCTTCATGAGTTTCACAAAAAATTAGCTGAGGTTCGTGAAAACCGCAAGGTTCTATCTTTAAAAATAAGCGCGATACCCTGCTTTTGTAACCAAATCCGGACACCCTGTACACGAATAACATCACAAGCATATTTCTCCATTTTGATAAACCAACTGCTTTAGCAGTTAAGATATGAGAACCACCTTTAAAATTTATATTGAAATCCCCTAAAATAAAGACTTCACTATACCTATTGGTAAGGTCGTTCAGTAGTTGATCGAACAATTGCAAAAACAACACCAGAAATGGATCTGTACAATGTTACAATTAAAGTTTTATTAGGGAGTTCCACAGCACAAAAAGCATTCAGCTCTCTACAGTATGATATAACGTTAATAATTTTACATTCTATATCGGTACGTGCATACACACACACTGAGGTAAAAAAACTCATTGATTTTAGTATCTTCAGGCCAATACTCGGGTTCAAATATCTCGTCACGTTCTTCTCAAATATACCCACTTTGAATGATGCATATCTTTCCGGATGTTTAGAGTTTAGTTTGTCAGAAGTAACTTCTGGAAACAATGTTTTTAGATATCCTAACAGGTCATTATTAGTAGTATTAGGGTCCATTTGATAAACATGAAAATATGTCAGGCTAGGTACGGCTTTCAATTCACATTCCTGAACTCCAACGCCCAACGCTCCAGTTCCAACCACGGTTATTTTACGTTTATTTCTGCCAGACATCACTTTATTCCATTTAGGACTATGAACACTATCAGTCAAATTTATTATTCCCTCCATTTTATTTTGTTGTTGTGCTTCCATGATTGCCCTAGACATTAGTGACGACGATATATTGGGTTGACTATCTGCGAGCTCCTTGGAAGACCGAGTACGTATGTCGATTGCGGTACCGCGCGCAGTGTTCATCCTATTCGATGTTGCACACGGAGTAGTTTCCTGCTGTTAAACGGCAGATTTCTGCAGATTCAGAGGGTTAGAATGTTCCTGCTGTGGATCGGCTGGTTTTTGAAGATTCATAGCGCTGTTGTTAGATGTCAGGTGCAAAGTATTATAGATTTGCTGAATTTCGGAATCGGGGTTATTTTTATTAGCATTAATAGATGTCGCCTTGCTGGATAAAACAAAATCTTGTGTTTTAAGTAACGAATTTACATTATTTAACAACTCTTTTTGTTCTACTAGAGTTTCAATGGTCATCTGTTGATTTTTAATTGTAATATCTTTTTGATCACACAGTTGTTTTAAAAATGATATTTCTAGCTTACGTATGCTGCTTATGTTATCAATCACAGTGTTCGAACTGTCACCAGATAATGTTGTAATATTCAGGTTTTCATTGCACCTTTCACATTTACTGTTAATTTTTTCCACAAATTCCAGAAGCACTTCACTAGCGTTACTTTCAGGTAATGCATTTTTAATTATTAAGTCGATCAACTCTGATTTTTTTAATTTATTTAGCTCCGTAGAAATCTAAACAATGTCATTATCGGCCATCTTGAAAATATTCTTTAACATAAATTCTTAAATCTTAAAGATAATCAAATAGAACATTCAAAAATCTACCTGAATATAGTTTTCTTGCGTTAATATTCTAAAATTCCATTTGTTTATATTAGTTAGTTCAGAAGAATTTTGTTGTTTACATGTCAAATAGCATATCACATTTTGTTTGGAAATTTCACAAGCACGTAAATTTAAACACAAATGGTTTTTTTTAATAACTTGGTTCACTATTTTGCATTAATTAGTAAGGCAAATTTGTTCATTATTATATATTTCGAAATCTACAAGATTTGCTTTGTTATTGTTTATCAGTTGTCAGATTTTTACACGGGGTTATAATAGGTCAGTTCAAAACCACATGCTTTCAATCGATAGAATAATGCAGTCGAAATAAGTATAGAAATGGAAGTATTCTCTCTCTTTTTCTTTCTTATTATAAGTCCTATTGATTTGACGTATCGGCGAGCTAATATTACTAATTTAGATGGTTATTCTTTGGTTGGACAAAATACAGGGTAGCTTGGATTAGTTGAGGAGTAATAATATATTTTCATCTCTTTCCAATACCGTGGATATAAGGCTATTTTTGTTATAAACCGAACTGGAATTTGACAAGTTAATATTTAATTTAGGGGATTTATTGTACCAACATTATTTTGTTGATACTAAGAAAAGTTGTTTTTTTCTAATAGTGTTTTGGAATGAAGAAAAGGATATGTTGATTTACCGTGTTTGGTAATATTGTGTGATGGAAACCATTTCGTGAACGTGAGAAGGGCTAAGAAAAAGATCTTTCTTTTTAGCACCAAGTCTCATAAACGACGGAAGTGTCGGATGTTCTGAATTTTTTTTTGATTGTTAACTAAATTCCATCCCAAATGGGAGATTAGAAGGATCCGATTTGACGAAGTGAAGTTGAATATTATGGTTTAGTAAATTTTGGGTTTCAACTTTACGGCCTATATGGCGGTTTTGTCTTAATTACTTCCACGTGCCACTAACATCGGTCATCTTAATATTGGTGCTCATCAAGCAATTTTTTTTTGGTACCCTCGTAGCTACAATGGGTAAGAATTTTGTATTATATTCTCGTATATATTGTGTGCTGTTTTGTCTGTCTGGAATTATACTCCAAACTTTGTTGTAGAGATTTTTTCTACATGGGGCAATTCTTGTTTCAGGGTTTTTGTATAAAGTTGAACCTTTGAAGTTCATTGGGATTATTTTGGAGCTTTAAAGACAAACCATTAGCAAGGTTTGGTATGGTCTCCTAACTGCTAGTTATTTATGGAATTGGAACTTTTCTTTTGATGGAATAGACATGATGTCTTGGATACGGTCTACGTAGCGGAGGTGTAGGACATAGTGGTCACTGAGGAACACTTGGATGTTACCTGCCTTACCACCTTTTACAGCCTACACTAGAGAAGAGTATTCAGCTAAGTAGTAGTATAATATTTGGAAACTTAACATATAGTACTATTTCTGCTAATCAAGCTGTTTATGCATATTAATTTAATTACTGGTGTCACCTTGTCTAGCATATAGCATAGTGTGCAGAATTTCTGTAAGGTGAAACGCAGCCGGCTTCGTAGCGCTACATAATTACTGCTGATTTATTAGTAATATCTAAGACATTCAAATCTATGTAATAGACCTTTTATAGATATTTATTGTGCTGCCATGCCACTCAGCGTGTGGCTAATCAAAATTTTTTTTTTAATACTTAACGCTAATCAGTATCATTTGTAACATAACTATTTGTTTTACCTAGAATTAAACTTCAATCATTTAAGGGGGGGAAAGAAACTTATTGGGATTCTGAACTGATTATTCTTGTCTATATTGTGTAATCCAAATGTTATTAATCTGGAATAGCTATAGATAAAGAATAAGCTTCTGGGTTTTGTATTTACGTACCCCAAATCAAATATTTTAGTTGGGATTTCAGTTAGTGTAACCTTACAATAAATTTAAACTCTTGTTAGGGAAAACTTAATTCCTTCACTTCTTGTTGGGATGCTATTAGGCTCCCTAGTGGATCGAATTGAGTTAACAATAATTTTTTTTTGTTCAGTACATTTTCTTTTTTTTGGGGATAAGTCACTAATTTTTTTGTGAATTAAATAATAAAAGTTATTTGTTTCCAACCTGTTGGTTTTCAATTGATCAAGATAGTGGTTAGATCCAATGCAACTTTTTTTTTCCAAGTTTTATTTAACTTAAATTAAAACTTGGTGGCGCTCAACTTAAATATTACATCTAAAGTAAGAGATTGTGATATAGAAGTATTGGTAGAGTAACGAGAAAGAAGAGTGACCGACTAGAGCTAGCAATAGTCATCATTAAGAGATATTATTGGGTCGATATTAGGTGAGTGTATTGCGTCTGGTGACGGACATATCTTACTTATTTACCGCCTTCCATCATATTGGTAAACCATAACATTTCAATTGGGCATCCTTTAAAGGTAGAAATGTTAGAATAATTAGAAAAATATTTCAAAAATAACATAGCATAAAATTTATTTGCTTCCTTCGATATTCCGCTGCGTGTCTTTTGAAAAATATACTACAAGTCGGGCGAGGAGCATAAAGTTTTTTCTCTCGGGGATCCTACGTTTTATAAAGGAGAGCTTTATTAAAAACAAACACATTTGCAGGGGGAAGGTAAATTTATTTGACAAATAGGGTGTGTTAAACGGGCACATAAAACGCTGCTTTGGGAAATGGGATTTATTATAGGCGGAACAAAAATGCCTTATCAGCGTACACGGTGCTCTAGCTTTATATAAATTTGCTTTTTGCTGCATAAATCATCGACTCGTGAAAAAATGTTGCTCAACAATTTTTGAAAAGCAATATTAAAATCAAAATAATCTTCCCCAACAAGACGGAAGTATTGTAATCATAAAAACTCACCCTGAGATGTTTTCGTAGTTCTGTCGGTCTGTCTGTCTATCGGTTAGCGACATAGCTTAAAAACTGCTTATATACTGCTAACAATATGTAATAAAATTATTATCAAATTTATTTCAAATTTTGCAGAAATATTAGGTGTTATATGGGTATCAAAAAACTATTAAAATAAATAAATAAATAAATGCTTTATTGTCAAAAAAAATTTACAATTTTGTGGACAAAGCTGTTGTAAAAAAATAGTTTACAAACATCAAAATAAGCAAACAAAACAAGACAAAAACACATCATAAATATTATAGAAAAATAATATTTAAATCAAGAATTTAGAATATTAATATTATAGAATCCTAAAAGAAGTACATTAGAAATGTACTTTGTCAGTCGTACTATGTTATGAACATTTTCATAAATATAATGTAAAAAAATAAAAAAGCAAAGTAAAAAATAAAAAAGTACGAAACAATTAAAAAAATACATATACAAAGTTCGGTAAAAATGGTTGGTAATGGCAACTATCACACTAGGGGTTCATAAGGATAAAATTATGTGTTGTAAAACTCGTTCACGGTGTAGAAGGCTCTTTCCAGTAAGAATGATTTCAAAGCCTTGCGAAATGAAGTCAGAGATATTATGGATTTGATGTTAAATGGCAAGTGATTATGCATTTTTTTTGCATTGTAGATTACTGATCTTTTAATTAACTGTGAGTGTGGGGTTGGAAGATAGAGATCGTGCTCAGTATTTCTGAGAGGGTAGTTGTGAGAAGGTCTCTCTAATAGAGCAGGTGCGTGCTTACGAATTAAGCAAACCGATTCCAAAATGAATAAGCAAGGAAGGGTTAGTATTTTATATCTTTTAAAGAAATCTCGGCAGTGAGTTCTACTGTTAAGTCTCAGTAGGTAACGAACAGCTCTTTTTTGTAGTATAAAAATTCGATCAAATTGAGTCGCACAACATGTACCCCAGAATGGAATAGCATATCTGAGGTGCGACTCAACAAGAGCAAAATAAATAGTTCTAGAGGTAGAAAAGCTAAGCTCCTCGGAAACAGATCTTAACGCAAAGCAAGCAGAACCCAACTTCTTTGATAAAGCGTCGATATGTGGATCCCATTTTAAAGAATCATCTACAAGAAGCCCTAGAAATTTTACAGAGTTTACGACATCAATAGGGTTGCAGCGTGTTTTTATAAGACAAGACTTTCGTTTTAGAGATGTTTAAACATAGGAGATTAGAATCGCACCAGGATTTAATGGTGATTAGGTCATTAGATACAATCCTATGTAGGTCCGTGACATCTGGGTGGCTCCACGTAAAGCTGGTATCGTCCGCAAAGAGACATATTTTTCCACTAATGTTTAAATTAGCCATGTCGTTTATGAACAGAAGAAATAAGATAGGGCCTAGTACCTAGCCTTGAGGCACTCCACATTCCATTGGCCTACAAGAAGACATCCTGTTGTCAACTTTCACAACTTGATTTATGTTGCTAAGATATGACTTAAACCAATTGAGAGGAGCCCCTCTAAATCCATAGTACTGCAGCTTGTTAGTTAATATATTATGATTCACACAATCGAAAGCTTTGGAAAAATCACAGAAAATTGTTGCCGTAGCGTGATGGTTGTTTAAACTGGAGTAAACTCTATTAAGAAGGGAAAACATGGCATCGCTTGTGCATTTGTTACTTAAAAATCCAAATTGATGTTTTGTAAGTATTTCATATCTAGACAGAAATGATAAAAGCCTTTTTTTAACCAGTCTTTCGATGATCTTAGATAGCGTAGGGAGAAGTGCAATTGGGCGATAGTTCGAAGCTTCTTCTGAAACACCTCCTTTGTGAAGAGGTATGATTATTGCAGTTTTAAGGCAGCTTGGAAAAGTACCATTTTGGATGTAGTCAGATGCTCTAGTGTGCATTCCGGCAGACTTGAATACATTTTTAAAGTAAGCCCATCAGTTCCCGAAGAAGATTTATTTTTGATATCATTAATTGTACTACGAAGTTCTGATAAAACTACTGGTGAAAAGAAGAAACTGTGCAGGTTTACCCTATGATTAGAGAGATATGAAATTGGGTCATTAGATTGAGATACGGATTTAGTCAAATCTTTGGCTACATTTACAAAATAATTGTTTAGGTCCTCAGGAGAGGTAAGGATAGTGCTGGATAAAGGAGTTTTGTTTCTTAAATCATTTACGATAGACCAAGTTTCTTTAGCTACATTTTTGGCGTTAGAAAGTCTATTATTGTAATAAATATCTTTGGCGGCTTTAATAGTTTTATGATAAATTTTTCTGTATGATTTTATATAATTATGAAAAAAGACACTGTCCGAAAATTTCTTTAAATGAGATAGTGACCGCATGTTCTTAGAAGATATACGTAAACCTTTAGTGGACCAGGGTTTACTTCTTTTATTTTTGATAGGCCTAAGAGGAAAAGATTCAGAAGCTATATTAGTTAGAGTTTTTATAAAACGAGGAAATTCAGTGTCGACATCATAAGTGTGAGAGTCCCAGTCAGTTATTTGACATAGGTGTTTGAAATTAATGAAATTTCTAACCGAAAAAATACGGCCTACTTGTCTAGAGGAATTTTTGGCTTTGGATGTAATTGAAAATTTTGTGAAAATTGCTTCATGATCGGAGAAACCTGGACTTAAGACATTACATTCGACGGAGCTAGGATCGAAAGAAGACACAACGTAATCTATAGTACTGGCACTTGTCTTAGTAATTCTGGTTGGTGAGTTGACGTGCATGGCAATTCCTAATGACTCAAAGATTGACTGAAGACATTCCTGAGCAGCACACACACTGGAAAAGTCAATATTGAAATCGCCACATAAGATTAATTTGCTTTTTACAGGAAGGGACTCGAGCAAACTTAGAAGGTTATGGCAGAATAATTGCACATCAGCATCAGGTGTTCTATAAATACAAATAATATAAAGGTCATAAGTATTGTGATAAACGATAGAAAATTCAAATACTTTTTCAGATAATAAATGATTATACTTTGATATTTCGGAAAAATCGTTGTTTGAAGACATTATCATGGTGCCTCCATGAGTTAAATTAGTTCTATTAAATCTGGCAATTGTAGTATAGTTTTTAATAAAAACAGGTTGATTGATATTTAGCCAGTGCTCAGTGATGGCAATGACTTCTGGAAAATTTAGCTCTTCTAACAAAAGATATAATTCGTCTGTTTTATGTCTTAAGGACTGAATATTAAGAAAAAAAAGATTAAAATTACTATTGGTCAATTTTTTAGAGGGTGCTAGATCCTCTTTTCGCGTCATATTGACTAAAAATTTTTACTTTTTGATGGTGAACCACTAGAATAATATTTACCAGTACCTTCACGAATTTTTTGAAGCCGTAAAATTTTTTCCGAGGAGTAGAAAGATCTATACGCTGCAAGGTCTGAGTCCACTTCAGATGAACCAATCCCATAGGCATCGTGGAAGCGATAATACAGCTTGCGCAGGGAGTCCCTGTCACTGGAAAGGTCTTCTGAAGCTAGCAATAATTTAATGCTAGTACTTGTATGCCCCTCAAAACACACACTAGATGGCTGGTCGTGTAGATAAGCAAGAAATAGCCTTAAGGTCTTTAGTAAGGAAGGATCCCTTAATCTGGCTAATATATAGCGACCATTTGCTTTATCCGAATCTTGGGACAGCCGCACTCTTGGTGGAGTCATTGGATCAAACTGCAAAAAATCATCTTTCTTTGCAGCTTTCTCCATGCTTAATTTAGAGCCCTCCAGTGCCAATGACCTACAAGCTGCTATGGCCTCCCTGTCAGAGCCAATTATGACTGACTTATCCTCTTCAGGCACAAATGTCACTGGTGATTCCAATAATTGAGGCTTTGGTGGAGACAGTCCCCGGCTCTTTGGGATATCTATATTGACATCTTGATGACTAGAAGATGAGACATTATGGGCTGTGGAAGTGGGCGGCGTTTGGATAAGGGTTGGTGAAACTGAATCATTGGTAGGATCAGATCTGTCGAATGTCAACCAATCTAAAAGAACTACTTATTAGACTAATTTCAAATGTGCAAGAATTATGTTTGATATGGAAATGAATTGTTAAAATTTTGGTATGAATGTAAAATTTTATCGTGCAAAAATCACCCTCCAAGATACAGATTACACAGGGTAACAAAATGAAAACAAAAATTTGGTGCAGGAAATCTAACATCTGATTTTAGATGTTTTTAATGTGCTGATTCTAAAAATGCCATCAGCTCTAGTTTCTGAGATACAGGTTACAGGTTAATTGATATTTTTTTCTGATAAAGGACAACAAATAAAGAGATAAATATGTACTTAATCGTCAAAATAGAAATTTCCCAGAATCTAATTAACCAAATGGATACCTGGAATTGTCCCTGACCCAATGTTCCTATACTAGGAACTACTCAATACACTGCTCTTAATTACTTTTATACCTGTAATTGCCTAAGAGCCGATCCTTCTATACCCGCTTGGCTGTACTCGATCTACTATATTACTGAGTTTTTTCAAGCAAAGTTGTGCTATCATTTTGTGTAAATTTTGGTCGTTTTGTAGTATCAAGACACTAAACTGAAACAATGGCATCCACAAGCAGACGTACTTGTGTAAATCATCCCGATGTTTTTTGTTATGTGTGTGGTGAATACACTTTGAAAGAGAGCAGAAAAACGATTTCTGACTTTGTGAAAAGAGCTTAAGAGCATTTAGGAGATTAAATCTTGGGCCCCACATTTCATATATAAAACTTGTGTTGAACATTTGCGACAGTGGACAACTGGAAAGAGGAAGTGCCTAAAGTTTGGTGTACCAATGGTTTCGAGAGAACCGCGAAACCATCATGACGACTGCTATTTTTGTCTCGTTAATATTAAAGGCATAAATAGAAACAATAGACACAAATGGACATATCCTGATCTAGATTATGCAAGAAGCCCTGTAGCACTTTCGGAAGAAATACTCGTTCCATCATTCAGCAGTCTACCCGAACTGACAGAAGATGATACAGAAATATCAACGACTGACGAAGTTTAAAGAATTAGTAACTCCGCAGTGTTTCAATCAAGAAGAACTTTACGATTTTATAAGAGACCTGAATCTCCCAAAGGAATCCGCCGAATGACTTGCATCCAGATTAAAAGAAAAAAATCTACTTTGTCCAGGTACTAATATTACATTTTATCGTAAAAGAGATAACGATCTGCTGCCTTTTTTCGCTCAGGAAAATGACTTGGTATTCTGTAACAATATAAAAGGGCTCTTAGAAAATATGGGTTTGCCTGAATACACTCCAGATGATTGGCGCCTTTTTATTGACAGTTCAAAACGTAGTTTAAAATTTGTTCTTTTACATAACGGTAAAAAATATGGCTCAATTCCTATTGATCATTTTAATACCATGAAGAAAGAATATGAAACAATTGCCTTAGTTTTGAGAAAAATTAAATACGAAGAACATCAGTGGCCAATTTGTGTTGATTTAAAAATGGTTAACTTCCTCCTCGGTCAGCAGAGTGGTTATACAAAATATCCTTGTTTTTTGTGCCTTTGCGACAGCAGAGCTAAAAATGAGCACTGGGTTAATAAAAATTGGCCTTCAGGAGATATCATGATTCAAGGAAAACAAAACGTGATCAACGAACTTTTGGTTTCAAGAGAAAATATCTTCCGCTCTTGCATATAAAGCTAGGCCTAATGAAGCAATTTGTGAAGGCTTTAAATCGAGATGGAAATTGTTTTGGGTATTTGTCACGTAAATTTCCTAGCATTAGCACGGAAAAACTAAAAGCTGCTATATTTGATGGTCTTCAAATAAGACAACTTGTTAAAGATCCACAATTCACCACATCAATGAACGAGACTGAATCTAACGCTTGGTGTTCATTTGTTCAAGTAGTACAACATTTTCTTGGCAATCATAAAGCAGAGAATTACGTAGAATTAGTAAAAACTATGCTTTCAAATTTTAATATTCTCGGCTGTAACATGAGTATAAAAGGTAATTGTAGTTAAGAACAGGGGGAAAGATACCATCAGGATATTAAAACTATGGAAGATCGTTATCAAGGACGATGGGATAGCCACATGATGGCGGACTACTGCTGGAGACTTCAGAGAGACTGCCCTAGTAAACTCCATTCTAGAAAGTCGTATATTTTTATGTGATTAGTGACTAACGTAATTATGTAAATTAAGATTTTGCAATAAATACTTAAATCCATGTCTCTTTGTTTTTTTAACTGAGAATAGTAATATTATATATTATAACAGTTATAACGTAAAATATATACGCATTTTTTTTTAACTAGATCTGATAGACAAAATCTGAGAACTTTTTTACATTCTACGTCTAAAAATTACCCAGAAACAGTTAAAAAATCGCAGGCACCAAAATGTGTGTTAGCCTATGTTATCTTATAAGTTCTTTATGAGGTTTTATAAAGCTTTATTAAAGCTGATATATAAAAGGTTTATTATTGGTCTGTCTGTCTGTTCACGGCATAACTCAAAAACTACATACATGATTTATTTGAAGTTTCGGTCAAAAATTATAAAATTAAAATATAAATGATGTATGTGGTCCATGGACACGTTTATAGATCACAACGATTTCTATTCAGTTCATCATTTTCTTTTTTATTTTTACATAATACCTCTATATTACATAGTTTGGCAGATATATTTCAATCTTCTTTTTACAACTGCAAATGCTTAGCTCAGCTCCCATTAACAGTAGTATTTTCGAATTCCCAAAAAAAAATTCGAGAGTTTCCACTCAATAAGACAAAACCCTTTACCGAAATAGCTGAGCGTACGCATTAATATAATTAAGAGGAGGCGCGGAGCGTTCTTGCGTACCGCGACCCCCGGGAACAGGAATTTGATAAATTGTTTGGTTTACGCGGATTTACCCGTCCCTGGCTCTACTACCCCAACAAGAAAATGTACCTAGAGAGCTTCCCCGTTCGGCGATCTCGCTCGTCGTGAACTGATCACTTGAGCGCGCGAAAGTAATTAAGGTTCTTTGTTGCCTGTCTCCGAAAATTCCTTATTCCTCCTCCTCTCGGTGTTGAATTTATTCAATGCGAATTTTTCTAAGGCAGTAACTTCTTTATAAGCCACTTCAAAAATGATAGAGAAACTGATGGCTGATATAACGTGTAACAATTTAATTTTATTTTTAAGTCTGAAAATATTAATTAGTTTTTGTATTTAATTATTAAGTCATTGTTTTGTAATATTTTTGGGTTTATTTATAATTAAAATTTATTTAACCCTCTATTGCATGAATTTCCAAAAAAAATTGATGATATTAAAAAAAAATCTCTTTTAATGGCATTTCACGTACTTTTTGACCTATGGGTATTAAAAATACATTTTTTTTTCAAAATTTTTGGTTTTCGATGAAAAAGTTCCCGAATGGGAACTTTGTGGGCTAATGTTTTATAAAGGTGTGTAAAAAAATAAATATTTTAATTATGTGTTTATTTTAGGCAGTATGGAACTTAACAAAACAGTTTTTTTTTTATTACAACAAAGATGTACTTTACACTTTGAACATTTCACTCTAGATTTCCCGTTACATTGCAGAAATTTGCAACGCTCTCGTTCCACCGTCCAATTTGGCCAATGCCCAATACTATCCAATTGAACTGTTCTGGATGGTCCAGCTTCTTGACATCTTCGTTTTGGCACAGGCAAAGCTTCATTACTTGGTCGCCCTCTTTTGTGACTATTTGGTAAACCTCTATTGCACAGCTGCATGGCCAGTTCCGTTTTGAATGTCAAAAGTGGAATAATATTGTTCTCTTGTCCCAGTTGTTTTTTAATTTTTCTGTCAAGTATCCAGGCATTTACCACAACAACATCAAGCATGTGATAAAATATTCTGTGATACCATTTGCGGCTTTTCATTTTTATGGGGTACAAACCAAGTAATGAATCCTGGAGGCCCACACCTCCCATGTGTTTATTATAAACTCCTACAATATCGGGACAATCAACTTCCTTCCTAGTGTTCTCAGCTTTAAAAAATCTTTTGACTTTGCGAACCGGCTCAGTACCGCAATATGATGATGCCAAAGTCACAATTTTATTGTCATACCACTGTACTGTTCTAATCTCAGTGCCTCCCAAAGTTATTGATTTTTCTTCCATTGCTCCTCTGCCTTTTGCTTTCAATTCTTTTTCGGTCTTAGGATTGAAATTTTTGAGCCGGTTTTGTCTAATACTTCCAACACTATGGATTCCTTTATTCGCTAAGTAAGCAATAAGGGGTAGTGAAGAAAAATAGTTATCATAATATATTTTATGATTTATATTTGAAGGCACATCTCTACATAATCGGACAATTACGTTACTTGCTGATCCTAAATTTGGTTCTCCTTGTATGACCTGCGTTGCATCTTTGTCTCCAAAAAGCTCAAAGTTGTATGATATTCCAGAAACTCCAGAAAGGACCCACATTTTGTACCCCCATTTGTGGGTTTTTTTGGGGTTATAAGTTTTTAGACTAATTCGTCCTTTGAACGGTATGATTTGTTCATCGCATGACAAATTTTCTTCAACAGGTAATTTTTTACAGGCTGTTTTTATGTGGTCTAAAACTGGCATAATTTTGTCGATACTTCTGGTATTCGCTGAATTATCTGCAAAGTGAATATTCTTCTTTAGCCTTTCGAAGCGGTTTATAGTCATCACATCTGCAATTTGTGGAAATCGAGTGTTTGGAGACCAATGCCTTCTTGTCGTCGGCTGTCGAACGAGAGAAGTCCAATAAATAATTCCAACAAAACGTCGAAGTTCCTCAACTCCTGTTGTCAATGGCATATTAGGGTTTTGTTGAACACTGTAAATGCAAGTTTGACGAGCAGTTTCAGTGAAGAAGTCTTCGGATAGAAAAAAAGAAAACAACTTATAGGGAGTGTCAAGTTGCAAAATTTCATCAGGTAAAAGTGTAGCTCCTAGAAATTGAGTATTTACTTCATCACGTTGGGTTCCGGTCTCTCTCCATTTTATTTGAGAAAGGTCGGTATAGTTCAGACGTTGTCTTAGGACTGATAAGGGTATCGTGTCTTCTGGATCTTCATCACTGCTGATATTATCATCCAAATCTTCTACTTCTGGCCCAGGACTCTCCTGAAGTTCGTCGTCGGAGAGTTCGGAATCTTCGCTTTCACTAGGCACATCCCTTATGTGAAATACTGTTTGTCGCGCAGTTTTTACTTTTTTTCCATAAAAAAGTTTGCTTGGTATATTTTGAAAACTATCTGGATCCATATTCTAAAAAAGAAAATTCAAAATTATAAATTTACTAAAAAACTATTTTTGCGGCAAAAACAGATTTTTACGCACAATGTTCCCATTTGGGAACAAAACTTCAAATATGCTATTTATTACTTTATTTTCGAGAAATATTTGAAGTAAACGTCCTAACATACAACAAACATACTATAAAATGATATTATAAAAAAATATGAAGTATTACTTACCTAAAAATGTAACTATCGAGCACTAAACGTAGCGTAAAAACACGTTATGTTTCGCCAGAGCGGATAGAATTCGAAATAACAAACAGTTTGTCTATACCTGCCATCTATTGGGAGAATGATTTAGTATTAAATATTAGCTTCCCGAGAAGGAACACCGCGCATTAAAACATTATTTTGCAAGTCGTATTTAATAAATATTTACAAAAAGATATTTTGTTCCCATTTGGGAACAAAATGTAATAGAGGGTTAATGGTAATTTTTTGGTATAACAATTCACTGGCCGACAAGATTTTTCTAACACAGGCCAGCTCATTATTTTCACAATGGAAATACCCTCCCAATAATAAAAATAATATTCGGAAAGCCCTAATACGTACCATTTTTTAATAGCCTAATTAGAAGCCTTTATATTGGCAGGTAAACAATTTTATTGTGGGGCGGCTAAAATGGGTCAATTTTACAAGGGAAAAATTACCTAGACTGGGTTGTTTACAACATTAGACATAAAATAAACGTTAAACATCACTCTTCTGTTGAGTTTCGAATTGAGTGGTTATCTGTGTATCGATAAGCAAGTGTATGTGAAGACGAGAATGTCGAGTCAAACGCGCCTGTCGAGTCAAACGCGCCGAAGTTGCAAAATTTCTCTTGACAAAGCCAGGCCATTTTCCGAAAATGCAAAAAAATGCCAACTTTAAATTTTTTGGAGTGTTAATTGAGGATCAAGATAAACGGTGGGCTCCCCATGTGTGAGTGTTAGTTACAGTGTATCATTGGTGCAGTGGATGAAGGGAAAGAGAAAAAGTATGCCTTTTGCAGTTCCAATGGTATGGCGAGAACCCACCAATCATTCTGACGATTGTTATTTTTGCCTGACAAAGACTGAAAGTTATTCCAAAAAGGGAAAGCACAATATAGAATATCCAAATTTGCAATCTGCCATACGACCCGTTCCTCATAATGCAAATTTGCCAGTGCCGATTGCGCCTTTAAATTGGCAAGCTATTGACTTTGGAGATAATGGAGATAACGCATCATCAGGCAGCTCAGAAGAACAGTGCACCGATCCCACTTGTCCCAGTTCCGGCGAGCTACATTTGGTTGTTCAAAGTGAATTAAATGATTTAGTACGTTATTTGGGGTTATCCAAGCGGCAGTCAGAACTTCTGGGTTCCCGTTTTGAGGAATGGAACCTGTTGGCCAAAGAAACAAAAATTACGAATTTCAGGAAAAAAATGTTTTCTGAATTCTACACTATGGTAAATTCCTTGTGCGCGTGTACTGATATAGACAGTTTAATGCAAGGACTTGATATTGAACATTCTCCCCGTGAGTGGCGCTTATTCATAGACTCATCTAAATATAGTTTGAAAGCTGTGTTATTGCATAATGGAAGTTTAAAACCCTCTATACCAGTTGCCCATTCAGTTGCAATGAAAGAAAATTATAAAAATATGCGCACGATTTTGGATAAAATAAACTACAATAGGTATAAATGGCAGCTATGTGGGGACTTAAAAGTTATAGCGATTTTAGTGGGACTTTAGGGGGATTTACAAAATATTGATGTTTTCTTTGTTTATGGGACAGTCGTGCAATAAGTCAGCATTATGTAATAAAAATTTGGCCGAAAAGAAGCGAATTTCAAACGGGATCTCAAAATGTTAAATTTATACCTCTTGTTGATCCCAAAAATGTCCTTTTGCCTCCTCTTCACATTAAACTTGAGCTGATGAAAAACTTTATGAAGGCTTTGAATAAAGATGGTTATGGATTTAAATACTTAAGAAAAGACTTTCCCCAGTTAAGTGATGCCAAATTAAAAGAAGGCGATTTTATTGGGCCACAAATCAGAAAATTGCTGGACGTTGTCAATTTTACGGAAACGCTTACCAGGCAGGAACTCAGAGCACAGAATTCATTTGTTAATGTAATGCGAAGATTTTCAGGCAACAATATGGACGAAAATTATGAACAATTAGTTAATGAACTCTTAGAAGCGCTTGGTGCCAGAATGTTATTAAAAATTCAATGGTTCTACAACTCTAACAAGAAAATCCTAGGTGCTACAACTTTCTAATTGTCATTTTCGTATTTGGATAGGTCCATTCTATTAGATTATGCTATTCTGATTTGTGTTACAACAAAAAATTTTTTTTTGTCGGCCAGTGATAATTTTACAATTGATTAAATATTAGAAAAATTAATGCTAAAAAACTACACTTCCTGTTTTTCTCAAATTTTGCAAAAAAATCAAATACCTATTACGTAGGAATCAACGGGTAAAATTTTGGTACAAATTCAAAATGGTGGAAGAAAATAGCGGCTCAATAAAATATTCAAAAATTCAGCCTGAAAACACTGGCCGACAAAAAAAATTTTTTGGTTGTAACACAATCAGAATAGCATAATCTAATAGAATGGACCTATCCAAATACGAAAATTACAAATAGAAAGTTTTAGCACGTAGAGTTTTTTTGTTAGAGTTGCAGAACCATATCGAATGTTACGATACTTAATATCTATAGAAAAAATAATTTCAGAAAATTCTTAACCCTGTTTATTGACTATGTTTACAGTTTTCGCCTGTTAAACATACCATACATCTAAGAGAAAAGCAAACGAGAAAAATATTAACTTAAAACACTAATTAAACTCTTTTTTTTCCGTTTATGAGGTGTCCTATCTTCTCTCTTCAACAAACCAACCGTAGTCACCCATCATGGCTGGATCCTATCGTCCTGCTCGTCACTAACAGCTCCCAAATTTTTAGGAAAAAATGACAGATGCGAATGGAGGAAGTGAATTTTTAATGACATTCTGGCACCAAGCGCTTTATAGACATCCAAGTTAGGCATATTGTTGCCTAAAAATCTTCTTACTACATTACTGCCCGGTAAGCTTTTCCGTAAAATTGACATCGTCCAGCAATTTTCTGATTTGTGGCCCAATAAAAATGCCTTCTTTTAATTTGGCATCACTTAACTGGGGAAAGACTTGTCTTAGGTATTTAAATCCATCGCCATCTTTATTCAAAGCCTTCACAAAGTTTTTCATCAGCCCAAGTTTAATGTGAAGAGGAGGCAAAAGAACATTTTTGGGGTCAACAAGAGGTATAAATTTAACATTTTGAGATCCCGGTTGAAATTCACTTCTTTCTGGCCAAATTTTTGTTACATAATGCTGATTTAATGCACGACTGTCGCATAAACAAAGAAAACATCAATATTTTGTAAATCCCCCTAAAGTCCCACTAAAATCGCTATAACTTTTAAGTCCCCACATAGCTGCCATTTATATCTATTGTAGTTTATTTTATCCAAAATCGTGCGCATATTTTCATAATTTTCTTTCATTGCAACTAAATGGGCAACTGGCATAGATGATTTTAAATTTCCATTATGCAATAACACAGCTTTTAAGCTATATTTAGATGAGTCTATGAATAAGCGCCACTCACGGAGAGAATGTTCAATATCAAGTTCCTGCATTAAACTGTCTATATCAATACACGCGCACAACGAATTTTCCATACTGTAGAATTCAGAAAACATAGCATTTCTTTTTCTGAAATTCGTAATTTTTGTTTCTTTGGCCAATAGGTTCCATTCCTTAAGACGGGAACCCAGAAGTTCTGACTGTTGCTTGGATAACCCCAAATCACGTACTAAATCATTTAGTTCACTTTGAATAATCAAACGTGGCTCGCCGGAACTGGGACCTGTGGTAAAAGTGGGATGCACTGTTTTTCCGAGCTGCCTGATGCGTTATCTCCATTATCTCCCAAATCAATAGCTTGCCAATTTAAAAGCGCAATCGGCACTGGCAAATTTTGCATTATGAGGAACAGGTCGTATGGCATATTGCAAATTTGGATATTCTATATTGTGCTTTCCGTTTTTGGAATAACCTTCAGTCTTTGTCACGCAAAAATAACAATCGACAGAACGATTGGTGGGTTCTCGCCATACCATTGGAACTGCAAAAGACATATTTTTTCTCTTTCCCTTCATCCACTGCACCAATGATACACTACAACTAACACAGCACACATGGGGAGCCCACCGCTTATCTTGATCGCCAAATAACACACCAAAATATTTAAAGTAGGCCTTTTTTACATTTTCGGAAAATGGCCTGGCTTGTGATTTCACCAGAAATTCTCCACAAATATAACAGAATTTGTCAGGAGAAATTTTGCAACTTCGGTGCTTTCGACTCGACGTTATCTTCTTCACATACACTTGCTTATCGATACACACGATTCGAAACTCAACAGAAAAGTGATGTTTAACGTTTATTTTATGTCTATTGTTATAAACAACCCAGTCTAGGTAATTTTCCGTTGTAAAATTGACCCATTTTAGCCGCCCCACAATAAAATTGTTTACCTGTCAATAGAAAAGTTTCTGATTAGGCTATTAAAAAATGGTACGTATTAGGGCTTTCCGAATCTTTTTTATTATTGGCCAAATTAAAGGTCTATAATCGTGAGAACTAATTATTCAATTTACCTCAAATTTTGCACAAAAATCGAGTGTTACATGGGAATTAATTTGTGGAAGATTTTGGAATGAATCCAAGACAGCCATACAAAACGGCGGCCTAATAAAATATTTAAAAAATCAGCCTGAAAAAACTACTTATTAGATTAATTTCAAATTTTGTGCAAGCACTAAGTGTGATATAAAGATGAAATGGTAAAGTTATGGTACGAATTCAGGATGGTGAAACAAATTGGAGGCCAAATAAATAGTTTAAAAAATCAACGTGAAAAAAATTTATTATTAAAATTTTTCACGAAATGTAAATGTGATATAGAAATAAAATAGCACGAATTCAACATGGCCGAATAAAATGGCGGTTTTAAAAAATTAGTGTAAAAACTTCTAATCAATTTATTTTAATTACGTCCAAAAGTCAAGTGTGGCCTAGGTAGAAAGTAGAAGTACACCAAAATGGCTCCCGATCCCGATAATATTGATTGAAAAAACAGTATATGTAGGTACGAGTCACTAAATGACTACGTGGGGAACGAGTGATAAACCACTCACGAAAATAGTGTACAAACTAATGAAAATACCAAGAAATAAAGATACAAAAAATACTCACAATTCTAGAAAATACATAAAAATAATAAGAAAATACAACAAATTCAAGAAAATACTACAAAGTACAAAGAAAATGCAGAAAATACTCTCCTCTATAAAAAAAAGAATTAAAAACAACAAAAAAAATATGTTTTAAAATTAATATTATTACTATGAAAATTTTATAGTTTTTAAACCTGTTAGTGTTCCAGTATGCATGATAATGTTTGCGTCTTTGTATTTAATGTCCTGTTTTTTTCATGGAAAAAATTTTTAGAAATCAAGCCATCCCAAATAAAGTCTTGAAAAAGCTCAACCCTATGAGCGAAACGTTGACTTGATGTGCAAAAAGTGTATTTTATTATTAACCTAGACCCAAGAAAATAAGATTTCCGTGTATATATATATTAAAGAAAAATGGCTACACAAATCGCACCATAGAGAAAACTATTAATGCACAGGGTTCCCGAACAACGAACAACAAAAATTATGACCATATGTAAAAGGCACAACGGACAGAGTCAGAAGAATTCTTAGGAAACACAACATACAAACAATACACAAGCCACAAACAACTATAGGTAAACCACTCGGAAACCCAAAAGATAAAATCAAACTGGAAAACCACGGAGTATACAGCATTCCGTGCCAGGACTGTGGAAAGGGCGAATATCAGCAAGAGTGGAAGAGCATAAACTCAGGATCAGAAAGAAACAAACAACTTCAGCTTTATTTCTACATCAGGAAACCGGCCATAAAATAAATTTCGATGGGTGTAGAGAGATTGCCAATATAGAACATTATAAGACCAGAATAACCCGAGAAGCCATAGAAATTGAAAAACAAGGTGATTTAAATAAAAGGGACGAATCATTAAACAACAACAGCACCATCTGGAAAACATAAATAATGACCAGTGGCCGCGCAGATATAACTTTCTGCTCTGAGTGGGGGTATAAAAGAAAGCGTCGCAGTCATCAACACCTCAGTCTCTATCCGAACGCGAGAGAGGAAGCTTCGAAAATGCAAATTGTTATTTTGGCGAAACGTCAGCAAAACCGTTCTGTTAAAAACGACAGTGGTGTATTTTTCAATTCATGAAGGACTAAGAATCAACATATATATATATATATATATATATATATATATATATATATATATATATATATGTATATATCTACGTATAAATATTTACACAAGAATTTTTTCAGGTATGCTGATTCTTAGTTCTTCAATGACTGTTATTTCAGTAAATTTAACACATCAAAAGCAGCTCTTTTAGCTTTTTTTTTCTGCTCAATACGATAAGCGCATGTGGAAGTGATTGAAATACGTTTTCAAAACATGTTTAAGACTTAAACCCGATTTTATTCTAATGCAAAATGAAAATGGACAGCTCTATTCACTAAAGAGGTTTAAATTTAAATCAGAACCAACTTGACAGTCATAGGTTTAAGCCGACATGCAACAATAGAACAAATATTTTTTCTAAATGCCACATTTACAAAACATGACATGACAAATCCAAAACCTAACATGCGCAAGTTATTGATCTTATTCTTGCGATTTTCACTTTTAAATATCACTTCAAAATAATTGCAATTAAAAGAAAATAGTAAAAATACAAGAAAATACTTTAAATACTAAGAAAATACTATAAGAAGCGAGAGAATACAAGAAAACACTAAAAAATGCGAGAAATAGTTCAAAAAGAAAATACCGATAATTAAAAAATGGTGTACAGATTTTTTGTCAGTGGATTCCCCCCTCGGTGTGGAACTAAATGTGGTCATACTTCACTATTCCTAATAAAAGAATAATTAAGATAACGAGGGATGTTACGGGTAAACGAAATGTTTCGATTTTTTTAATCTATAGGAATCATAATGTATCAAATATTAACAACATATGTTATATACCATCAATCTTCGAAAAATTAGATTACCAACACATTTCAATCTTACTGTGGACTTTGGTGAGTTCTAATTTCGTTTCAGAAATCACTGAACAAATACCGAATAGGAACAAAACAATTACAAAGCAAATGTTGCCTAATTTTCAAGTAAATTCATGCATAAATGCATTCGTTCGTTGTTGAGTTAAACTGAATAAACTGGGTATTGTATCTAATGGGAAAATCTAAAGAGGTAATGTTGAGGCTGCGCTAGCACAACTGTTTAGGCAAGAATTATCCGGAAATTTCTAGAACTTCGTTTATGATTTGAACAAAGCATACTTACGGTTGTTCAATTTCAGATGTTAGTTTCTGTGTGCGAATTATTTTGGCCGAAACGATCAAAGATGTGGATTACAACTGAACGATCTTTTAGGAAGACAAACAAGATGCTGTGAGAAAAAAGAACGAAAATCAGTGTGGCTAGATGACAAAATATCAAAAAATTATTTAGCATTTTCAAGTTGAAGAAAATTAGCTACTGTTTCAGGTACCTTATAAAACTGATTTATTTTTACCCACAATCTGGTTGATACATTTTCCATAGCGATTATTCCTTAATGAGACAAATAGGTATTTTTACAAATTTCAAAGAAATAATCGTTCCCTATTTCTCTATCTAAAACCAAACCGTTAAATTAGGTAAGTTTAAAAGGAAATGAGCTATTTATATAATACTAAAATTTAGTTTTTAGTTATGTTTGCCTTATGTCACTGTCATTTTGTAATTGTGACATTTAGAAAAACTATAAGTGTTTTCATCATGCCTCGGTATCACTAACCGTTGGTCTCAAACGTTTAGCACTGGTCTGTCAGATAATGACGTCTTAATTGCGTCACGTGGATAACATGGTGAAAACGTGTGGTTACCGATTTCAAGTGACAGCTAAAGTAAATGATTAATTGTGTTTAGATTTTGCAAAAAAGAGTAACAAATATGGAGAAACAATTAGCAATTTATGTATAAAAGTTTATTTTTTAATAGCAATCTTGCACCTGTAATAAGCAATTTGTCATTTTTCATGACACTTTTAACATCAACCTTCAAATATGTAAAAACCCAAATAAAATCAAACACAAAACCATAGAAAATAAATAATTTTTTCTACAACCGTCCTTAAAATCCTATTTTACACACTGATTGCAGTAGCTAAAGCTTGTTTTCAAGCACCGTGTGTGCTTTCCCTAAAGGATTTACTTCACGCACCGGCTCAATAAGAAATGCATGGGCCGCCATTAATTTTAGGCACCGGGCCCGCACTGGTAATAATTTTATTAGCCTCGCAATTTGTATCGTTGTCATGGTAACGAGTTGTCAAATTGCCAATGCAAACAGTTTAAAATAGACACTTTAAGTTCGAATAGTAATTTGAACAGTTTATTATTTTAAGTTATAATAAGCAATAATTATGGACTCTGATATAGAAATGTGGACTCCACCAGATATTACGGAAGCAGCGAAAACAGCTAGTAATTCTCTGTTACTTCAGAAGTCAAAGGAAATTTATGAAAACACGTACAATAAATTTATGACCTGGCGCAGTAAGAACAATATTAAAACCTTTTCTGAAAATGTTTTACTCGCATATTTATCAGAATTGTCAAAAAATGTGAAATCATCAACACTATGGAGTCATTATTCAATGCTAAAAAACTATTAGCATTAAAAATAACATTGACATTGGTAAATATAAAATGCTGAGGATATATTCCACAAAAATCTCGAATATTGGAGAAAGAACAGTTCATAAATAAGGCGACGAAGTTTTTTTATTAACCAAAGTGATATTAATATTTGGGATAAGAAGAAGCGAAATTTATAGCTAAAAATTGCGATATTCAAGATTTAGGAAGTGTTCTTGTTGTATCCGTCCCTGATACAAAAACCAAAATAACAATTAAATTACCGAGCATTTAAGTTTAGAAAGGAAATTAGCTATTTATATAATTATCTAAAAACAAATTTTCATCAAGTATATGTTTGCCTTATGTTGTCATAATTGTATGAAATAGCAACATTTTTAGAAAACATCCAGAAAAATATACAGGCCATTGTTTTCGATCATCTGCTTCCTTGCTAGTTGAAACCGTTGCAGATTTCAAATGTTAAAACAACACGGCTGTCAGATAAACGTCTTAATTCCCGTAACAGAAAAATGATATTTCAAATAGACTTTTGTCAGTTCAAAACGTGACCTGATCACAAGCAGCAATATTATTAACAAATCATCATGACAGCTAAAGTAAATGATTAACAAATTGTACTATTAATAATTACAATAATTATAAAGAAGAAAATTAAATAATTTAACTATAATTTCTATTAAAAAGTTACAATTATTATAAAGTAGAAAATTAAATAATTTAACTATTTTATTAAAAAGTTACAATTATTATAAAACAGAAAATTAAATAAATAGTTCATTAGTTTAATTTGTATTATATAAAGGAGAAAATTAAATAGTTTAATTTTATTTCGTACTTGTATTATTTACGTTGTAGAAAAATAAACACAAAACCAGAAGATAACACTTGTGTGAAGACCCTCGCCTTCGGCTCGGGCCATAAATCAACTCGTGTATTTAATGATAAAAATATACTATTGCTGTTTCCAATTTGTAAACAAACCGCTATATTTTGTTTGTTTCTGGACCGCGATCGGGACCATATCCCCGACGTGGTTAGCAATTTGACAGACCAGTTATCGAACCATTCAGCTGGTGACGTCACTACTTACATCGTGAATTCTTGCGGTTCGAAACGGTCAGCCGAACCGGAGCATGGTGAAAACTTCTTATATGTTCAGTTGTTAAAAATGTTCTCTCAAACCTGTAACTAGATGTGATTCCCCTTTAGTGGCTGAGGATGCTCATCATGTGTCGCTGGATATTAATATCGATCTCACCTTGGCAAAAAATCTTCCTTGTAGTAATTATCTAAGAGCAAAATTTAGGGAAGCAGACTTTTCTCTTATTAACAATAAAATAAACGATTATGATTGGAATTTCGTTTTTGGTTCTGGCGATATAGATGAGAATGTTCGTACACTTTACAGAAAATATAATCGATAATAACGTGCCAAAAGTAGTCATAAAAAATCTCAATATCCTGTTTGATTCTCAAAAGATACAGTTAGGTTGATTAAGAATAAGAATAAGGTTCATGGTAAGTGGAAGACCTACAAAAATGGAGGTGACTACACTCGTTTCTCATATTTAAGAAAAGAAGTTGAAGCAAGTGTTTAAAAAAACTACAAAAAATACATTGATAAAACTGAGGGTTGTATAAAAAGTGATACAAAATATTTTTGATCTTTTGTAAGTAATAAAAGAAATAGCAAATTTTTACCAGATAGTTTATCATATAACGATTTACATGCTTCTACAAATAAAGACATATGTGAACTTTTTTCTAGATACTTTAGCAGCGTCTTTGAACCATGTATGACCCCGTCTCAAGTTAACTATGTCCCCTCTTTAAATTGTTTCACCGTAAATCATATCTCAGAGCAAAGTATTAGAAGAGCGTTAGCTAATATTGATCCAAATAAAGGACCGGGCCCTGATGGTATCCCTGCATTTTTTCTGAGGTCATGTCCAAGTCTCTGTCAACCATTGTATATATTATATAACAAGTGCATTATGGTTGGTATCTACCCAAAGCTTTGGAAAGTCGCACAAATAGTACCTGTATTCAAATCAGGTGTAAAGACTAGCGTGGCTAATTATAGACCAATTTCATTGCTTAGTCACTTTGGAAAATTATTTGAAACACTTATTTATGAGCAGCTATTTTTCAATATAAAATGTATTATATATTGTAATCAACATGGTTTTTATAGAGGTCGCTGTGTTTTTACAAATTTAATTCCTTTTACTCAAAATATATATGAAGCTATGGAGAGCGATCTGGAAACGTGCGCTGTATATACCGATTTTTCCAAGGCTTTCGATAAAGTCCATCACCCTACTCTTTGAATTAAGCTTAATAATTTCGGAGTTCACGGCAATTTGCCTCGGCTTATGGAAAGTTATTTAAAGGACAGGTCACACATATGTAGCTCCGAACGGTGTTCGATCAAATTATGCAGTTGTTACCTCTGGGGTGCCCCAGGGGTCACATCTGGGTCCTTTACTATTTAGTATTTTCTTAAATGATATTGGAGAGTGTTTTACTCACTCAAGTTACTGTTTGTACGCTGATGATCTTAAAATCTCCAAAACCATTAATAACGATGTTGACCTTAGAAATCTGCAAACTGACTTAAATTGCTTTTCGAACTACTGCAAAAAGAATAGGCTTTTTATTAATCTAGATAAGTGTCAATGCATCATGTTTACTAGGAAAATATTGAAGCCTTACATTAATTACAGTCTGTACATAAATAATTCGAAACTGAATTATAGCGACACGGTCAAAGATCTGGGTATAAGTTTGGATTTCAGGCTCATGTTTGATAAACATATAGAACTAATTACACAAAAGGCGCTAAGAAATTTAGGTTTTTTACTGCGTATTACTACTGGGTTTTTAAAAGTATCCTCATTAATCATTCTGTTTAATACACTAGTTAGACCTCTACTTGAATACGCGACTACAGTTTGGAATCCTATGTATCAAACATATATAACTCGAATAGAATCTACACAGAAAAAATTCGTTAATGCTTTAAATTATCGTTTCAATAGAGAGAGACATTTTTTTACGTATACCGAGAATTTAAAATTTTATAATATGCAGACATTATATGTTTTGATATATTTTTTGTTTACAAAATAATAAATAATTTAATCGAATCATAATACTGCTTAAACAAAATTGCATTTAACGCTAATTCATATATTCTTCGCAATAGGCTGCTTTTCTATATACTCAAATCAAGCTCTAACTACTTTTTAAACTCACCATTTATGCGATGTACGCGAACGTTTAATAATATTGTCCGGAGCGACTGCGATTTGTTTAATTTACATGTCCTAGCTTTTAAGAGACATGTCAAAAATAATTTGAGTTAGGATTATTGAGTTTTTTGTTTTACTAATACTTTTTGTTCAACAAATTGAGTTTACCTTAGTTCTAGGTTTTTCTTAGCAATAAGTTATTTTAAGTTTAGTTATAGTTAGCTGGCTCAACCGCATTGTATAAAAACTAATTGTAACTTTGTGCTATCCTGTCATAGGGCAGATCAAAATGCCTGTTGGATGGCCTTATAAATAAACAAATAAATAAATAAACTGTCAAGTTAGACCTTGCCTAAATTTAAACCTCTTTAGTGAATAATATTGTTAGAGTTTTAAACTAAAATCAATGCTTTTAACGCGCTTTTATTGGCTTCCTACTCGTCTGTATGTTTGTATGTCTGGTTCAAATCTTGTAATGGATGTTTTACCAATTCCATTACCGATTATTTTCAAATTTGACAAGCATACACTTTCGGATATAAAAAAATCTGAATTTTTTTAGTCAACGTTTAGAAATCCAAAATGGCGGCGCCAATGCGGTCAACGAATTTTGTTATTTGTGCAGATTAAACTGAAAATCGGTGCCTAGGAAAATTTAAGATTGTCAGCATTTAAAAATTCAAAATAGTGGGGTCTAAATGACAATGTCAACAGGTCGGACGGATGATTTTAACATTATTTGTGGACATTATTTAAGAATGCACAAAAACAATCAAAATGGTGGCGCCAACATAGCGAACGAATTTTGTCATTTGTACAGATTGGGCTAAAATATCAGTATCTAGAAGTATTTAAGAATGAAAGTTATAAAATTTTAGTCAAGATTTGAGAATTAAAGATGGCGGCACCAACATAGCAGACTAATTTTAAAATGTTTGCAGATTTGGTTAAAATTCGGCATTTAGGGGTATTTAAGACTGCACATCACGAATTTTTGTCAACATTTTAAAGATTTAAGATTGTAATGTGGATATGGCGGAGAAATTTTAACATTTGCATATATTTGGCTGAAAGAAAGTAGGCATCTGGGGGTATGTGAGAATACATAATATATATTTTTAGTAAATATTTAAAAAATGCGAGCGAATTTTAACATTTATACAGATTTGATTAAAAATCGATATTAAGTGTGCAATTTATACATTTTTAGTAATAAATATTCAAAATGGGGATGTCATCAATCAATCCGATAAGTACTTTTTTCAGATATTTTTAAACATTTAATAAGACCACCATTTTGAATTTGTCTCAACATTTTTACCAGTTCATCCCTATATAATATTTGATTTTTGTGCAAAATTTGAACATAATCGATGCAGTAGTTTTCTGCATTGACTTTTATAACATTTTAATAGGCGGCCATTTGGTTTTGTCATATTGGATTTTTACCAAAATGTTACCACGTCATCATGATATTACCTTTCATTTTTAACCAAAACCTGAGGTCAACTAAAGGTCCTAGTTCTCAACGTCCAAGATAAAGTAAATAAAACTTATTTCTTTATTATTTAAAAAATCAATGTTCTCCTAATCTCACCGCACCTTTGGAACGTTGCTTCTTCAAGTAAGACAACATATAATTAGAAGATTTGAACCATATCATAATTACCCAATAATACATTAAAACACATGCAGTAGTGAAGCTAAGGAAAGCTTGGTACCTAATGACAATTTTAATTGAACTAATTTCTGGGTTTAAATATGTTTTAGCAAATTTCTTTAATGTTAAAATTTATTGTAGTTTCACGATCCGCTATTGGTTTTTAAGCCACGCCGCACAGTGAGTTAAATCGGCCGTCTAGCACGACATAAGTCCTAAATGTAATTTTGCAATATTCTTAACATATTCTAAAAATCTATATTTAAGATAGTGTTTAGAAAAATGCAATTGAGAAACAAAATTATAATTACAGTTCTCGGAGGGGAAGCCTTAAAGTTAGTAAATATTTTAAATCTGAAATTAACATGTTTCTATACATCATTTTCAAAACAGAAAATATAATACTAAACATGCAAACAATTTCTTTACTGTAGACTATATTTATGTAGTTTTTTTTTAACTTGTTATGCAAAAAAAAGTTTGTTGAAGTTTAGTTTAATTTTTATATAAAAAATAAGGATCCCTTGTCAAAAAATTAGGAAGTGGGATGGTCTAATACCTGCACGATTTTTATATGACCAGAACTTTACTGTGTAATAACGGTAAACATTTTGCAAAGACTAAGGTACAAAATTTCGGAATTTTGTATTACAGCTGTCATCTTTTTAAAGTTCAAGATGGCGAACCCATTTTAAAAATATGGATATTTTACGTAGAAGAGCCACATTGATAAAACTAAATTAACAATTATAATGCCATCAGCAAAATGATAACACTTTTAAAATTCGGTAAATAACTAAGATATAATTTTATAAAACCACACTCCCTTCAATTCTTTTAATATTAGAAATGAAAATTTCAAATAAAAAACTAATCAATTAGGTGGCATTTTTGTAAAGATATACAAAAATAAATATAAAAATATATTAAGTGCAATATCTAAAAAATATCGACTTCATTGTATATGAAACTAATTAATTTTTATTTGAATGTTTTATTACCAATATCTTGTTACTGGTGTAATCTAAAATATTATCTGTTACATATTGAGTCTAAAAGTTCTTCTATTGTTTATGTAATGAATAGAATTTTATTTTGTACCTATAATTCTACATACCTATTTTGTATTCTATCTTAATTTTAATGCGTCACATAGCTATTAGTTAATAAGTTTAAAGCAATGATTCATGCATTTTGACATCAATTGTGTTTTTAATACACAAAACATTACATTTTTATTAAAAACTGAAGCCATTTTAGTGACCCGCATCTTGTTTACATTTTTTTTGCAAAACATTTTGTTACCTATCCTGTATTATATGAAATTTAAAAAACGTTAAAACAATGCTTGAATAATTATGTCGTACTACATCGATTTACCACACTTGTCACGTGACACTGAAATCTTTACTGTAGACTATTATACTTTTTTACTATGATCCCTTGTCAATGGAAGTGGGATGGTCTAATACCACAGTGGGATATTCTAAAACCTTGTTACTGGTGTAATCTGACCTGAGGCTTTGGGTATTTTAGCTTGTATTTTACTATTTTGCAATAAAAGTAATTTCTTGATACTGCTTAGAAACTAATAGTGGAAAAACATTACTATTCTTTGTATGAAAATGTTATTGTATCATGTTTAAACATATTCACCGTAATATAATAACATTGGAGTTTCTGGCTAGGCTTGGCATCGTCGTACGATCGACCTTATAATGTGAGGTAATCTTGGCAGTGGCTAAATATGTAAATAATAAACTCTATTTTTATTCTTACTCTAAGGTTTTAATCAAGGTTTTAATCAATGCAAGACTAATATTTTAAGCGAATAATAAACTTAGAACTATATTACACAGATGCAATTCGAATCGAGTTATTCAGAAACGTACTACACTATCTTTCCCGTAAAATGAGTTTCTCGACAACGTTCTTGTGTGAATTCGCAATTACATACAAATTTATCATATGACGGTGTCGGTGTGCAGATGTGGCACTAATCTTTTTCTATTTTTGCCGGAAACTGGCTTAGCTGCAGCAGCCAGCATAGACGTCTTTCGTACGTGTTGTTTAACGTATGTGTCATAATTTTCCATTTCCTACTGACGTCCCCTATAAAACTACTGACTCAGTTGCATAATGGAACTTTAAGGTTTTCCGTGCGCTCGCTTCATATGAGAAACAAACATATTTATTTGTGTGTATAAACAGTAAAACATATTTCGTTTAAAATTACTAGTTTTTCTGTGACCTAGATGCTTAGAATGTATTCCTAAGTAAATTTTATGACCTGAAGAAGTACCCGTGATTATATTACTTTGTTATATAAACAAAGGTTTTATTATTAAATAGCTGCAATGTTTTTAGAACAATGTAGCCCTTAAGGCACTTAAAGGGATAATTATACGATGATCCCAGTTATACAGGTTGATCCACAACTCGGTAGCCGCTGATTACACAATTATGATGAAAATACACGGTAAAAAATCTATATTCATTAATTCTCACAATGATGTATTCAGAAAAAAGTGTGCAATAGTGTTATACAATTGTGCATAAAATACATACAGTAATATTCAAAATAGATGCCTTCATTTGTGCAGCTTTTTTGAACCAAAATTGCTCATATTTTATCCACAAAGCAATGCTAAAAAGGCTAATACTTATTAGTTGTGCCTTACTAAACTACAACGTTGTTCAGATTTTAAGAATAAAACTTGTGTAAAAATACCACTATTGGCACGTGATAAAATCTTCGGAACAAAATTATTTATTTTTCTGAATAATTATGTTTACATTTCATCTAAACCCACGCATTCATCATAGACTGCTTGTTTACTAAAAAAAAAATTTCTTGGGGAGTAGTGATGCTATTTGGGTTAAAATATTTCACCCCGCGGAATCTGCAGTTTGGTACTCTTGAAGGCAAATAGGACTAAGCTATACACAGGTATGCACTTATACCTATTGACCAGGGGCGTGCGGTGAAATTTTAAGAAGGGGAAGCAATTTTTAGAAACTTACCTATTTGTAATGTAATTCGATTCTTCGAGATCATTTTTTGCAAATTCGTCAATGACAACAGCGATGTATGCGAAAGTCTTTCCTGTCCCGTTGAATTCCTCACGAAATTTTTTATACGTTTAAGTGTCGGAAAATTGCGTTCTACTGATGAACTTATGGCAGGTAGTGTCAATACTAATTTACACAATTTCGACACTTCGGGGTAGGCATGGTCCAGCTCCTTGTCTTTTAAAAATTGCATTAGTTCCTTAGCGTTATTTTTTGCGCTAATGTCATCAGTTTCGTAAATCACTTTTAGTTCAGATCGCAGTAACACTCGGTCGAAGAACTGCCCATAATGAAGAAGAAGAGATTTAAACGCATCTTCTGGAAAAGTTTTTTCTTTAAATGCATCAAAATTGCGGAGCTCGAGGGATTTAAAATCATTTAAACCGTTAAATCTACAGTTTATTTGTTGCTGAATCTGATCGATTATTTCATAAAAGAGGCGTCTGTATGATGTTTGAACATCTCCCACCTTGTCTGTTCGAAGACGCTTGGCTTGTGGCTCTACATTTAACGTCATCGTTTTCTCCCAAAATAAGTCATTTTTTGACTTAACATGGACTTAAAATCATCTACTTTTTTTGGGCAAAAAGCAATATCATTTGTTTTAGTTTGTAATATATTAAAAACATTGTCCGAGAACGGAAATATTTCTGAAAATATGTTCAACAAATAATTAAAATTAAAATCTCGTGTCAAACAGTCCAAAAACCCCCTCGAACTACTTTTTGCTTCTGAGTCCCACGTTTCATTATTTTCTATTATATTCCCAAATAGTTCAATTAGTGATTTACGGTTTTCAGATACTGTTAACACAAGTTTTCCATTATAGTTCCACCTAGTAGGAGCTACTTTGAGCAATCGTTTGTGGACAATGGAGTCCAAAGCTTGTGTACGTTTTGTTGATTTGGAAAAAAAGCAGCCATACCACTTAAAGTAACGAAAAATACTTTACATTCTTTAATGTGATTGATGGACTGGGATAAAACTAAATTTAATTTAATTTATGAGCAAAACAATGGACAAACACAGCACTTGGCAAAGTTTCTCGAACTTTAGCTTGCAGACCCCCTAATTGTCCTGCCATCACTGCAGCTCCATCATAGCTTTGAGCAACTAATTTTTTCTCTCCATTAATTTCTTTAGTAACGTAATAAACTACGGTATATAATGCATCTGCTGTACGATTTTCAGACACATTCTTAAAACCTAAAAATCGCTCTTGAATACTTCCGTCTGTTTTAACGTAGCGTATTACTATAGATAATTGGCTAAAATTAGTGATATCAGTTGTTTCGTCCAGAACAATAGCAATGAAACGCGCCTCGCCAATCTCCTGCTTAATTCTTTTTAGAATAATGGTTGCAACAGCGGAAATTTAATCATTCTGGATTCTATTCGACGTTACGCGAAAAACGCTAGACTGCTCTAAATGATTTTTTAAGCAATCATTCATTTTTCAATTTAGCCATTAAACTAAGCAAATCTTGAAAATTTCCTCTATTTGAAGAAACCCTTGTTTCTTCATGACCTCTAAATCCCAATTCGTGCTGTCCGAGAAAACAAACAACATCAATAAGTCTTCTTAATATTTGCCTATTTTTATCGACTAGTTCATTGTGTTGGCGGTGACTAATTTCCAACTATTTACTAAGGGCGTGTTCAATTCTGGTCTTTGCCGAAGACTTTTTCTTTTATGACGGCCTGGAAATGCGCTTGGACATAATGTGTATTTTTATGACTTTATGGAAATTGTTTAAATCGGAAAAACCAGTTTTATTCCAGAGACCTTTTTCATTTTAAAAAGTAAACATGGCCAACAAAATAATTTACTTATATTTTCACACCCTGTTAGCCATTTAAATTGTTCGTATTGTTTTTCCGGATAAAAATGTCTAATACAGTTTTTCATTTTTGTGGATAAATTTTTCATAGGCGGTTTTGCCCTTCCTTTGGAAATTATGTGAAGCTTATCAGCGAAGTTTAATGTTGAAAATCCCTTTATTATTAAGACACACACCACACATTCACAGACACTCTTCTTACTAAATTCTCCAACAGTTTCAACGTTATTACCGACAGCCGAAGTTGACGGTATTTGTATATCCACATCCGTATTATTGTCTTCCATATCGCACCATGCACGACGCGATGTACGTATCACACAACACACGGACAGCCGTTCAAACAAAGAACCTACTCCAACGATAGCTTCCGCCCCCACTTAAAGCACGCGACTGAAATGCAAAAATTGCAAACAACCGGTGGAAAGTTCAATAACCTCTGGCTAGATTCACAGGAAATCAAGCATACAGGACTTGGCTGCAGAGAAGCTAGCGGTCCGCATAGGTTCTATTCGATATTCTATTATGGCTGGGTCGGAGTCAAGGCCGCATTTATTATGGGCTTGATAATTAAGATAATATTTTAGTATTTTTAATATAAACTAAATTAATGGTTTCCCATTTCAAAAATTACATTTTAGAAGATGTTTTGTAATTTTTTTTGGGGAAGCACTGCTTCCCTTGCTTCCATGGACTGCACGCCCCTGACAATTTTGCTGCACAATATTGCTTGAAGAAAATGCATATTGGTGTTATTGCTATAGAAAATTGTCCAAAAAATATGCATTCTCTTGTGCAAAAATCATATATATTAGTGTATGTCAATTCAACACAGTATTGTTCAGAAGATATGCACAATTATTCATAAAATATATACAACTATTTCTGACCAATCATGAGTACACTTTCTGCACAAAGTTGTTCCAAGTACACATTCAGACACAATTTGTACATTAAATCTACACAATTGTGCAGAATTTATGCACAATTTTTTTAAAGTGTATTTGTAGTAAATCGGCCAAGAAAAATAACTGGAAATAATTTATAAGTTTAAAAAATGACCGCTAGAGGGCGTAACAGCAATTCAAAAATGCTAGTTTTAAGAGTAACTCAGTCTACAGTTCCACAAAATGGAAATGCCGACTTTCTCTTGAATTTTTCTAATTAAAGTTGATCGAAGATATAAGAGTTGTATTCTTTAGACAATTATGCAACTTCTTGCTATGTGTCACTTTCTTTCTATTTTCAATAATAAAGTGGCTTTTAACTGTATCGTAATGACTCTATTAGTGGTCAATGAATGGCGTCTTTTCGTAATTCTTCTCAAAAAAATTAAGTGATATGATATGACTTTTTTGTCATAATTTAATTTAAGGTTATAAAAAGTATCGAATAATGAAATAAACCATCCAGGTTCGTATTTAAACTAAAAAAGTTGCTGACGATCGGCCGAATCCGAAACGACGGATTGAGAAACTAACCAATTTGTAGAGGAGAAAAAGTGACAATGATGAAGTGAAAATTAATTTCATCTGTCATTTCAACTAAGCACACGATTATAGAAAAATTATAAGTTATTTTTTGTTTTTTTTTTTTTGAAATTGTAAGTTTAGTTGTAATGCCAAGTGAAAATCATTTTTACTTCATCATAGTCACTTTTTCTCCTCTACAAATTGGTTAGTTTTTCAATCCGACGTTTCGGATTCGGGAGACCATCATCAACTTTTTTAATTTAAATACGGACCTAGATGTTTTATTTCACTATTCGATACCTTTTATAAACTTAAATTATAGTATTACAAGAAATTCATATAATACCATTTGATTTTTCTGAGAAAATCCGTATTATTTGAAGAATTACGAAAAAACGCCATCTAACTAATAGAATCATTACGGTACAGCTCTACGTAAAGACACTCAAGTTCATTGTAACCGGTTTATCCAAGACAGACATATAAACGTTTGAAAGAAAAAAGTTTGTCCTTCTCCCACTACTTTATTATTAAAAATAGAAAAAAAAAGATAAACGGCAAAAAATTGCAAAATTGCCTGAAGAATACATTGCTTATATTTTCGATAAACCTTCATTAGGAAAATTCAAGAGAAAATCGGCATTTCCATTTTTGAGTTGCCCTTACGCCCCCTAGCGGTCATTCCTCGAACTTGAAAATAATTTCCAGTTATTTTTCTTGGCCTATTAATCCATAAATATTTCTTCCCCATAATTGTGTTATCAACGGTTACCGACTTAGCCGACTATGGCCGGAGATCGTCTTTAATGGATCACACTGTATACAGAGTGTCCCAGAATAGGTAGGCAATCTCTGAGATATAAATAGAACAAACAAAAATAATGTTAGTTTGTTATACAAAATCTTCTCCTAAACTGCTCATCATTTGAGATATTCGTTCTTAAAATAGAAATTTGGAAAAGAAGTTTTTCAAATAATTTTAGTATCGTTTGATGTAACTTCATAACTATTTGGGTGATTCATGTAATTGCTTGAATTACTTAGGAAAATTTTAATAATCAAAGGTAGAGCAACGAGGGGGGGGAGGGGTTCGAGAAGGAACTGCTTTTAAATTTCTTTACTACATAATTTTTAATCTGCGTAAAGATATTTCATTAAAAACAACTTATTTGTCGGTCAGATATTTTTAAAGATAAAAGGTCCTCCTTCTCGATTTCACTGCATGTACTAAGTGTTATTGATTTACCTAAAAATTTGCATTGTCGGTAAAATCCGGTGGCTTCTGATTGATATTGAATAGTGACAGATTTTGGCAAGTAGTTTAGGAGACAATTTTATACGACAGACACTATTTTTGTTTGTTCTATTTATACCTCAGAGATTGCCCACTTAATCTGAGACATCCTGTATACAACTGTTATAAAAGTGAACGTTTATTATTATATATTGTTGTCTATTAACTTAGTAACTTAGTCCCCTTAAATAATGTTGCCAAAGCAGATTTTAATCACTTGTCTTGCAACAGTGTCTTTATCTCTTTATGACTCTAAACCAGGGTTTCCAATTGGATTTGTGTTCATTTGGCATCAATTTTACATAAGTGAACAGTGTGTGTTCTGTTGAAATTCCTGTTTTTCTTAACCTGTTTAGCTGATTTTGCCAAATATCAATTACTTGATAATTACACATAATAAATCATGGTTCCTAGGATTAGACCGTGTCAAATTGGAATTACTACCCGACGTTTTACCTTTGATTGCACGAGGCATCTTCAAGCATTTTTACGAGATCTAAACGCTGAGTGAGGCCTTTGAGGATACTATTTTAACATCCGCCTCACTAAAACCAAAACACTGGTAGAGATATGTAGATGACACTTTTGTTGTTTGGCCATATGACAGGAAAATCTCCTCATATTTCCGAATCACCTCAATCAACAACATCATAATATTAAAGTCACAAAGGAAATTAAATCTAAGAAAACGATTTCCATTCTACATGTATTAGTTCTAAGGAAAAAATATGATACATTAGGACATTCTGTGTATAGAAAACCGACGTATACAAACAGATACTTAAATGCAAAGTCGCATCCCCATCCAGTACACCACTACTTGAATCCATGGAATATGAAGCCGGAACAATAGAAAATCTTGAGCAGTTAAAACAGCGTATTGTTTAGGGTTGAAACGATTTCGTCAGCCAGTAATCGCCTTATCGATAGGCCAGTGACGTCGACGACTCCAGGAAGTAGTGAATACTGATGATGGTCATACTCCTGGGGAATTTCTTTCGGAAAATATTACCTTTGATAACTTAGATGAGTAATTAATAAACCCAAGAAGTTTTTTTTGTTAACCTGATTACCTAAATATGCCAAATTTCAATTACTTTATAATTAATTAATATTAATCATTAATAAAAGTTGAGAAATCATAATTGTTGGGATTAGACCGTGTCATATTGAAATTAATATCCGACGTTTCTCCTTCGATTGTACTAGGCATCTTCAAGAATATTTACTCCACGAGATGTAAACACTGAGTGAGGACTCTGAGGATATTACTTAACATCCGCTCCACTAAAACCAATACACTGGATCAGATATGTGGATGATACTTTGGTTGTTTAAATTTTAAGGCTAAATTAGATTACGAAGAAAATACCTTAACTATTTTAAATCAGTATAATAAAATAAATACATTAAAATTAAATGCGGATAGTGAGAATATATTAAGTGTTCCCCCTAGGTGCGAAATTATACAGTATATTCCTACAGGGTTAGAGGATGAATGTGTACTTATGCAAGGTGAATTATGTGAGGGTGTGTTCATGGCTGGTGTAATTGCACAACCGATAAATGGTAAAGTACCAATTAAAATTTTGAATACAAGAGAGACAGAGGTACATTTGAGAAATTTTTCGCCAAAAGCGGAAAGTTTAAGCAATTATGAGTGTCATCAATTTAACAGCCAAGAAAATTCGGCTACTCGAGTTAAAGAACTATTTAAAATTCTTAAGCTTAATCATTTAAACCGCGAGGAACGAGATTCTATAGAGCAAATTTGTGCCAAATTCTCAAATATATTTCATATGCCAGGAGATAAGCTTACAGTTACTAATTTATATAAACAGTCAATTCAAGTTAAACCAGATACTCAGCCGGTCTATAGAAAGCCATATAGGTTACCTCAAGTACATAAAGAGGAAATAAATAGGCAAATTTCTCAAATGTGTCAGGATGGAATAATTGAGAGTGCGCAGAGTGAGTGGTCTTCACCTTTGTTGCTTGTACCAAAGAAAAACGATACGAATGAGGGAAGAGCTAGGTTAGTATTGGACTACAGATTTTTGAACCCATATATATTAGATATCAAATTTCCGATTGCGAGTGTAGTCGATATTTTAGACTCCCTAGCAGGTGCACTTTATTTTTCACATCTAGATCTTAGCCAGGGCTATTATCAGGTCGAATTAGAGGAAGAAAGCAGAAAATACACAGCTTTCACTACAGATCGCGGTCAGTGGCAAATGCGAAGGTTACCAATGGGGTTAAAAATTAGCCCTAGTGCCTTTTCAAGGTTAATGACCATAGCGATGGCGGGCTTAAATTACGAAAAGTGCTTTGTTTATCTTGATGATCTTATAGTATTTGGCAGAAACCTTAATGAACACAATAAAAATCTAATAGATATTTTTTCTAGATTACGAAAAGTAAACCTAAAATTAAATCCTGCTAAATGCGATTTTTTGAAAAAAGAAATTCTGTATCTGGGTCATATAATAAGTTCTGAAGGAATATCACCTGACCCTGATAAAATAAAAGCTTTAAAAGATTATCCTATTCCAAAAAAGGCAGATGAAGTTAAACGCTTCGTGGCTTTTGCCAATTATTATCGAAAATTTATACCACATTTTTCAGAAATTACAGTTCCTCTAAATAAATTATGTAAAAAATACGCTAGGTTTGAGTGGACGGACGAATGTGATAAAGCTTTTAATTGTCTTAAAAATTCGCTGATTAAGCATCCGGTGTTAGATTATCCCGATTTTTCGAATGAAAATGAATTTATTTTGCAAACAGATGCGTCTGCTTTTGCTATAGGAGCAGTGTTATCAAATAAAAATAATAAACCAGTGGCGTTCACTAGTCGTAGTTTAAATAAAGCAGAAATTAACTACCCTACTATACATAAAGAACTTTTAGCAATTTATTGGGCTGTAAAGCATTTTCGACCATATCTGTATGGCCGTCGTTTCAAAATTTTAACCGATCACAAACCATTAATTTATCTTTTTACGCAAAAAGACCCTGGTAGCAGATTGACAAAATTTCGTTTGTGTCTAGAAGAATATGACTTTTATATCGAATATATCAAAGGAAAAGATAATGTTACAGCCGATGCTTTATCGAGAATAATCTTGTCCTCAAACGAATTAAAAGATATGAATGAAGGTATGATTGCAGTTTTAACCAGAGCACAGAGTAAACGTAGAGACGGACAGGAAGACGAGTTAATTAAGAAAAGTACTGAAAATATTTGGCTTGATCACCCGAATATTGTGGAAATTCTTAAGCAACCCACTAACTGTACCGAATTAATTATAATACCATCCTTAAAAATTAAAAAATTGTCAAAAGATGTCACTCAACAAGTGGGAGACTTTTATTATATTCCATTACATTTTACCCTATACTTAGACCAAAAAGCTTTATCACCATTGGCGCGAGACGAAATGGTGAAAGATGTGGTAGAAATAAGTAAAAAGACTGAAATTAAAGAATTAGTTATTAATAAAAATAATGATAATACAGAGTTTATTAAATTTATTGGTAGTAAAATAAAAAATTATACTAATTGGAGGGGCCCCCGTATAAATGTTGTAAAAGGTATTAAAAAAGTAATGGACAAAGACGAAAAAAGAGTAATCCTTAATGATTTTCATTTACTACCAACCAGTGGTCACGCTGGAATAAATAGAATGACAAATAATATTAAAAAGTATTATCTTTGGCCAGGTCTGGATAGTGATGTTCGAAATTTTGTAAAAAGGTGTGACATGTGTCAAAGACAAAAACATTCGAATCATTATACTAGAGAGCCAATGGTAATAACTACTACAGCTGAAACAGCTTTTCAAAAAATATATTTAGATATTGTTGGTCCACTTCCGGTAGACGTAAATGGATTTGTTTATATTTTAACACTTCAGTGTGAGTTAACAAAATATGTAGAGGCCTACCCTCTTAAAAACAAGGATTCCGTATCTGTGGCAAGATCTTTGATGGATAACTTTATCTTAAGATATGGTATCCCTCAGGAAATTGCTTCAGATAGGTGTACCGAGTTTATTTCTCACACTATGGCAGAAACATGTAACTTGTTAGGTATAAAACAGATTCATTCTACGGCGTATCATCACGAGAGTATCGGGAGTTTAGAGGCCTCTCACAAAGTTCTAGGTGCTTATTTGAGAATTCAAACTCAAAACCATGATTCTGCATGGAGCACATGGCTTCCGTACTGGTGTTTTTCTTATAATACTGCAGTACATACGGAAACCAAATACTCTCCCTTTGAACTAGTTTTTGGGAAAAAATGCCAATTACCAAATAATTTAAATAATGAAGTTGATCCTATTTATAATTTTGATAACTACCCCATTGAATTAAAATATAGGTTACAAACAGCTCAAAATGATGCAAGAAATAACTTAATACTTTCTAAATCTAAAAGAAAAGAAAATTTTGATTTAAAAGTAAACCCCATTCAGTATAAAAAGGGCGATAGAGTTTTAATCAAAAACGAAACTGGTGATAAAATTACCAGCCCTTGCTTCCTGGGGCCATATTTAGTGGTAGAAGATGTTGCACCAAATGTAAAAATAATTAAAGATAAGAAACATATTTTAGTCTATAAAAATAGAACTAAGTTGTATAATAGCTAATTAAAATTAAGTTATAATAATAAGGGCTCCATATTACTATACTATTGCGTGTATTTTCTAATAACCTTTTTCTAAAATACCTATCTATTTTCTTTCCTACTTTCACTATATGACGCTATTTTCCTTCTCTTATATCTGAGTTTTTATTTTTCTTTTCATATATTTAGATAAAGGGTTTAAATAGTGTATTGTAACATTTGTCTCTAGTAATTGTATTTTATTTACGAATTTCAAATTTTCAAAATAAATTGAAATTCTTTTAATTGCCCGGGGAGGTGTAATATATAGAGAAAACACCCTATATAAAATGTATTGTATCAAATTCAACTTGTTGCAATAATGGGCAACCACGCAATAACCTGTTTTGCTATGTCAGCAGGTCAACCACCTTCCCGAGCGTATATGGCAATTAGATTGCATTTTTAAAACAGATTGAAAATATACTTTGGGTAATGTTAAGGTGAACATGTAGTTTCATTTTGCTACCCTTTGTTTCAACCCTAAGTATTACAAGTTTAAGGAATGATGTCAACGTAATATTTTAAAACAACATAACAGTTTATACACCTTTTGTGCAAACAAAACTTGATTGTTGGTATTTTAGGCTCGTATTTATGTTATTAAGGCGATACGCGAGTCAAAAAAATTATGTTGCTCGAAGAATAGCGAGTGTGTTCCAGAAAAACACTGGACTGTTCAAAAAGTAACTAACGTTTTAAAGCACCTGCGTAAAACTAATGGACTGAAGAAAATCTTGCAAGAGAAAGTGGAATGTGGATAGAAGCTCCCCATCTTTTACTTTGAGTGCCTGAAAAAAAAATATCAAAAACTCTAAATAAGTTGTGTAATCTACGGCCTTTGAAACAAGCGCACTACTAAAGAATTGCAGACGGTGTTAGAAAAAGGCGCATGGAAAGGTGCATCAGACTGCTATGGAGATTTAAAACAAGGTATTCATTCTAGTGAAATTATCTGGTATATGGATGATTTTTTTCCATTGGGGGTTCCAAAAAAACACTGAAGACCACAGATGGTATTCATGTATGTACTAACAAAGCGTAAAATGCCTTTGGAGCATCTTTTTATTCCTAGACAACATTTTGCGTAATATGTAACAATCCCGCTATGAGTATCTGAAAATAAAAAGAAAAGATTTTTTTATAATGGTAATATAAACTCAGTGCTGCATAAGAGAGGCGTTCTAACTCACATACTACTTTAGTTATCTGTTGCAGAACTATATCGAACCTGAAAACTGACCACCGAATAGTTCGAATCTGAATCCAGTTGATTTCGCATTTCGGGACTACATGAAGCCATGGTATATGAAGACGGAACAATAGAAAAACTTGAGAAGATAAAACAACAAATTGTTTACGGTTGGGAACGTTTTTTCTTATGTTAAAATATCAAATTTATACCGGTAAAACGAAATTTATTTTAGTTTAATATCCTAGTATATTTTTACCGCACCTCTTAGTATTTGACAAGATTATTGAGAATTTCTTGCTCCACATCCTTTAGGAAAGTTCAACTTGTCAAAATCCAACAACAGCCCGACAGTCACGTGACAGCATAAACTTCTGCCCACATCTTTTAAGGAATACACGATTCCAAGTGACAAAGACCCTTAAATATTAAAAATTGTGATTTTTTTAGGTTAAATTATCTGGTATTTGGGAACATTTTGGAATCTAATGGTTGAAAGTTGTAGAAAAAAGATTAAGATTTGTATTTCTTTTTGCTTTTGTGAAAAATTTTTATAAAATCCTTTATTCCCAGATTCAAAGCAAGTAAGTTTTTTACCAAAATTTTGTTTTTTGTGTGGCATCTAGAAACCTTATATCGCAAAAGAGCTGCAACAATTTCGGGTGAAATTGCCGCACGCCAAACTGAAAGGTCCCAATGTTGGTCGCAATATAGCATTTTTTATTTAAAAATGTTTCCAGTTTCCGTTAGTAACTAATTACCCCTAATTTATTTTTTAGGAACCTAAAATTCATTAAACCGTGGTAAAAATATCCGTACGGCCAGGCCCGTCTATAATTACTTCGAAAACTTAAGGCGACGGAGGTAAAAAATTAGTTCCGTTACCTTGACGAAATGATTAGTTAATGGACGGAGGGGCCGAAATAATTGATACCGAGATTTTTTAATTATTCAGAAGGAAACTTTTATTTCAACAAGTTCCGAATTATTCGGTGGGTTGAAAAAGCATTACAATTTTTCCAACCGGTTTGATTTGTCGAATACGGGTAAAGATTTTTTTTCTGCTAATTAATTATACCGACGATGTCGTTTCTAATTATTGGAGCACTGTTTTGACCTCAATATTATAATTTTCGATAGGGAGAAAAATGCCTGATCTATTTAGTATTTGCGGTATAAGTAAAAATAGTATAATTCAAAAGTTGAGAATCTAGGTGCGGTAATGGAATTATTACCGTACTAATGCGGTAATATCTGACATTAATAACTAAAATCACTGCGGTAATGGCTTCTTATCTTACGATCGTAGATAAACATAATATTTGCACGTATTGCATAAAACATTTTTTTACGATTTTCATTAAATTGATAGACAGAAAAAGTTTAAAGATGTAATGATGGACTTATTATTTGTTAATACTAGGTTTCAAATCTAAGGTAAACGACTGTTGTGTTGTCATGGTAATTGCAAAGCTATTTCTAATTATTAAATATGTATGAGTGTCAATGTCAGTTAACTGTTAAGACTTTTGTACACAATTTAAAATAAAACTGTCTAATAGGGAAGAAAATGATGAACTGTATAATACTTCTCTTGAGAGAACGCGGCGAAAAAAACAATACGAACATGTTTACAAGAAGTTTAATTTTTCAGTGCAGATCTTTTAAGCCCGAAGCGTCATGGTGGTTGCCGGCCAACTACATTTGCTTGAGGTTATGTAGAAAAGTCCATTCAAAACAAAACAAATGTTGCCCATCAAATTCTAGGACAAGAAAATAATATTGATAACCCTGGGATTGTGCAGAATGTGAATGAAAATCACAGGCAGTGCATCAATTTGAAAGCATCTACTGGATGAGAGTACAGTCTCAATGACAATTAATGTTCAGAATTGTTCTCATTGCCAAGTTAATATTAATTTCAAAAAAAATATCTACCATTATTTTGTTTCTTTAAGTTGATTTCTGATAATTGAATTATGTATGCAATTCAAAAAATGCGTATTATTGCACGGCATTTACGTTATCAAAGAAGGCGTGCAATGAACATAAAAGTGGTATAAGCAGTTACTTTTGACATCAAAAATAGTTTAAACAGCTGTCATTGTTGATGTCAAGTTACGTAATGTGCTTAAAACATATCTTTGCGTAACGGCTTATATACAGGATGGACCATCGAAAAGGTCGCACCCCTATTTCTGACACTCCTAGAACATTTTGGGAAACATTTTTAACTAGAGCTGTATAATACAGGATTATCCAATAAGAAGACATTTTAGATTTTTAAATGGAAACTCCCAAATTTTATTTCATTTTTTGATTCTACATGAAGTTTTAATCAAATTTTGTATAATAAGGTTTATACTTATCTTCAACCGTTTTAAAGCTATTTGGGTGTGTAATTCTAATAATTTAATTTAGACAATGGATTAGACGGTAAAAAATATTAATCATGGATACCAGAAAGAATATTTTGGAGTCACTATCAAGAGTAACTCACAGAAAGTCGGCTTTTTCCTTGATTTTAAATCGTTCAGTTAGTTGCGATAATTATTATTAACAATGGTTTAATCGATTCAAGAAAGGGTAGAAACAAAAAAATTCTAGTACCAAAATGAGAGTTCTGCAAGAGCTACTGCCCGGTTATTTAATGAGGTATATCCAGACAAAAATGTTAACAAGTTTAGGGGTGAGTTACTAAGAATATTCCACTCATGTACAAATTTTCCCGTAAGACTGGTGGTGTTTTCGAAAAATTATAGCGGAAATACCACGTCGTCTAGGAAATATGGTGTTTCCACTTACCTGGTTAGGTGTGGTTACATACCTAACCAAAAAATGAAATCTTGACAATATGAAACCTGCTTTTGAGAGACGCTAGAGTCCCTAGAAACTGATTTTTTTTAAGTATCTTTCAAACATTTTTGAAAATTGTCAATATAAATAATCGCTTTGGGCTAGCGAACCAAGAAACACCGTTAAATCCAAGAAGAGCATCTGGAGACAGTTTATGTCATTCTGCGATGAAAAAACTATACGTTTGACCAAGATACTCCAGTATCCCAACTAGCAATGATTTTGAAAAGCTGGGCCTACAATATGCGAAAAATTAACGGGGAGGAATATAAGGAAGGCACGGTAAAAATTATTTGGAATGTAACGGCGAAATTATTGATGGAAAGGTATTTCAATAAGTACAAAATTAAAATAAATCCCTTCGAGCAGATCTAAGTCAAATCAGCCCGAGACGCAAAAAACGCCAAAAGAAGACATTTGCAAGGTATTGAAGGCAAACGCAGAGAATCGGCCGTTTTTTTAACATACAATGAATTAAAAAATCTAATCGAAGCTTGTGATGAATCAACTCCAGAAGGTTTACAAAAGAAGTGTTTTTTGTTCTGTTGTCCTATGAATTAGCCTGGAGAGGAGGAGAAGGTGCAAGAGCCGAAACAACTTTTTTTAAAGAAGAAACTGACAACTTCGGAGGAAAAACAAGATAAAAGGAAAAGTATCTCCAACACTCGACTATTTTTGACACCAAACCTCCATTGGAAAATTTCCGGAAAATGGTTCAAAAACAGCCCAGTAGGAGAAAACGAGATTTCAACTTGGACAAAAAAACAAGCACAGAAATCAGGCCTCAATACCGCAAAAAAATTTAGCAACCATTCCCTCAGAGCTACTGCCGTGTCCAAGCTGGCCAAAAGCGGAGTGTCGGAGCAAAAGCGGAGTGTCGGAGCAAAACTTGATAAAAATTACAGGTCATTCGAATGCGAAATCCCTATCAAGTTATTTGCAAATGAATCCAGATCACCACAAAAAAATTATTGAAAAAATGAGGGAACCTGGAAAAGAACCACCTCAACAGCACGTGCATCCAGCCCCTATAGCAGCATCACCCAGCACAAGTACAAGTAGTGGTCTGACGGCATCTTCTACGTCGTCGCAAAACAACAATGTGGTTAATAATTATCAGAACTGTACCTTTTATTATACAATCAATAATTAAAATTGAATATTTAGATTTATATTAAGTACTTTTCAATGTTTAGACAAATAATTTTATTAGTATATTATTATTCAATTTGTGTTCAATTTGTTACAAAATTCAAATTTCTGAACTTGAAATAGGTATGTATTTAATATCCAGTTAATAAAGCTTAGTTTTCCTGTATTTGATTCGTGGAATATTCCTCCTAAATACCATTCGTGCTTAAAAATTAAACAGATAATTTTCCACTCATGAGTGTTTTCTCTGCAAATTTATAGAAATATTAAAATATTAAAAAAAATTATAAGAAAACACGCATTCGTGAAAAATTATCAGAAATTTTTAAGAATTTTTTGTCCCCGAAAATTTCAAGAAACTGAATTTGTGTCCAGTATTCTCCGCCATCCAAATCGACCAGTGAGGAGCGAAGCCACAGGAATAGCGGTTTTAGGACACGTAGCACTTGACAATGCTCAAAGCACTGTGAACTGGCAGTTTCTCAGGAGTTAATTTCAACCGTACAAAATAAAACTTGTTCACACACTGAATGAAGACGATTATAACAGGAAATTGGAGTTTTGCGAAGAAATAAGCCAACGTTTAATCAACAATCCAAATCTGTTATTTAATATTTGTTTTTCGTATGAGTGTACGGTCTATTTACATGGTGCTATAGTGACTGCAGTGATTCGAATCCACATTTGTTTCGAAAATTTAAATGTTTGGGCCTGCCTATTCGGAAATAATGTTGTGTGGATCTCTATTTATTCCTAGAAACTTGACAGGCGAGATTTACTTGGACATGTTTGAAATCACAATAGAGGCACCGATTACAGAAATAACAGAAAATGAGGATAGTCACAATGAAAATGATCTTCACTTTTAACAAGATGGTGCACCATCGCACTATGCAGCTCCAGTAAGAGAGTTTTTGGACAAACAATTTCCTGATTAGTGGATTGGCAGAGAAGGCCCAACTGGTCGCCGGACTTAAATCCTTTAGATTACTGTCTTTGGAAACATTTTAAAAGTAAAGTTTTTAGTACAAAGCCAGATTCAATTGAAAATTTTTGGCACCGAATTACGGCTGAATGTAGAAAAATAACTCCAGACATAATTGAACATGTTCGGAATAGATTTAAACAGAATCTTCATTACTGCATGGAGGGAAATGTACCTTTCTCTATTAAATTAATTTTCACTTTACATTTCTATGTATTTATCATAGTTTATAATTAGTTGTAAATATTGGGGGATTTGTTTTCAACTTTGCAGTAAAGCTTTGTTACTATAAAAACCACTGATCATTATTTTTTACGGTCTAATCCATTATCAGTATTAAATAAAATTGTTAGAGTTACAAACCCAAAGAGCTTCAAAATGGTTCAAAATATATACCTATTTTAAACCTTATTATACACAATTTGGTTAAAACTTCATGTTGAATCAAAAAATGAAATAAAATTTGGGCATTTCCATTTAAAAATCTAAAATGTAATATCTTCTTTTTGGATCACCCTGTGTTATACATTCACAGTAAAAAAGATATAATACCGATATCCTTCTAGAAGTCAAAATTGACGTGTCCGAGCGTTTATCCTAAAATATACCAGGGAGTCACAAATAGACGTGCGACCTTAACAGTGGGCCCATCCCGTATAATTTTTTTTCTACTGAAGTTCTATATTTAAAAAAAATAATAACTTATTTAATTAATAAATCTCTACAAAATTTGTCACCTATTTTTGCATGACCGATCTCCTGGTACTTGTGAGGATCCACCTTCGAAATGTTATTTCCCTTTTCCCAGTAGTGACTTGAGTAAGAACTTTAACTATCCCTAATCCTGCAAGGCTTACATTATCTTTCCAACTGAAAGCAAAATAAGCCGTAAAAACGCAACCAATCACCTTTGTTTTTACTGCTGAGGGCGTAGGTTAAAACCCGTGGGGTCTAATTTGCTACACTCTTACTTTTTATCAAGTTGAAATTGTTTTATTTAAGTTTTAAAATCAAATGATTTGTTTTTTGTACTTCCTTTGTAAAATTGTAATCTCCCTCCAAGATTTTTTCAGGGGAGATTTTCTTCACAAAATCACGTTTCTCTAGATGCCGAAAAATGTGTTTTCTCAATTCCGTCGGTCTGCCTGTCTGTTCGCGGTCTAGTTTAAAAACTAATTGCCAGATTGACATAAAATTTTAGCCAAAATCGAGGGTGATAATATTTTGAGAAAATGCAATATGGCCGAACATTGTTAAAAATTATTACTAAAAAACAATTATCCAATTTGCCTCAAATTTTGCACAAAAATCTTGTGTTACATAGGAATGAACTGGTAACATTTCGAACTTTTCGGCGAAACAAAATGGCGGTCAAATAATTTTTTTTTAAAATCAACGTAAAAAAATCTTGTTGCTGAAAAACTCAATGTATAAATGGGATAAACTGGTACGAACTCAACATGACGTAACAAAATGGCGGTATGTGTCAATGTAAAAACTACTTATTATATTTATTTTAAATTATGCCCAAAAGTCAAATGGGGCATAGGTAGAAGAAAGAAACTGTAAAATATTGGTCGGAATCTAATATGATGGAACAAAATAACGCCCAATAAAAATGTTTGAAAAGACAGAATATGTAACACATAAATACTGTGACCAGGGACCTGCAGTCCATGACAGCAAGGGAAGCAGTACTTCCCAAAAAAAAATTACAAAACATCTTCTAAAATGTATTTTTTGAAATAGGAAACCATTAATTTAGTTTATATTAAAAATGCTAAAATATTATCTTAATTATCAAGCCCATAATAAATGCGGCCTTGACTCCGACCCAGCCACAATAGAACATCGAATAGAACCTATGCGGCCCGCTAGCTTCTCTGCAGCCAAGTCCTGTATGCTTGATTTCCTGTGAATCGAGCCAGAGGTTATTGAACTTTCCAACGGCTTTTTGCATTTCAGTCGCGTGTTTTAAGTGATGGCGGAAGCTATCGTTGGAGTAGGTTCTTTGTTTGAACGGCTATCCGTGTGTTGTGTGATTCGTACGTCGCGTCGTGCATGGTGCGATATGGAAGACAATAATACGGACGTGGATATGCAAATACCGTCAACTTCGGCTGTCGGTAATAACGTTGAAAATGTTAGAGAATTTAGTAAAAAGAGTGTGTGTGAACGTGTGGTGTGTGTCTTAATAATAAAGGGATTTTCAACATTAAACTTCGATGATAAGCTTCAAATAATTTCCAAAGGAAGGGCAAAACCGCCTATGAAAAATTTAACCACTAAAATGAAAAACTGTAGTAGACATTTTTATCCGGAAAAACAATACGAACAATTTAAATGGCTAACATGGTGTGAAAATATAAGTAAATTATTTTGTTGGCCATGTTTACTTTTTGAAAATGAAAAAGGTCTGTGGAATTAAACCGGTTTTTCCGATTGAAACAATTTCCATAAAGCTGTAAAAAGACACATTATGTCCAAAGCGCATTTACAGGCCGTAATAAAAGAAAAAGTCTTCGGCAAAAGCAGAATTGAACACGCCCTTAATAAACAGGTGGAAATTAGTCACCACCAACAAAATGAACTAGTCGATAAAAATAGACAAATATTAAGAAGACTTACCGATGTTGTTTGTTTTCTCGGACAGTACGAATTGGGATTTAGAGGTCATGACGAAACAAGTGTTTCTTCAAATAGAGGAAATTTTCAAGATTTACTTAGTTTAATGGCTAAATATGATGATTGCTTAAAAATCATTTAGAGCAGTCTAGCGTTTTTCGCGGAACGTCGAATCGAATCCAGAGTTATTTAATTTCCGCTGTTGCAACCATTTTCCAAAAAGAATTAAGCAGGAGATTGGCGAGGCGCGGTTCATTGCTATTGTTCTGGACGAAACAACTGATATCACTAATTTTAGCCAATTATCTATAGTAATACGCTACATTAAAACAGACGGAAGTATTCAACAGCGATTTTTAGGTTTTAAGAATGTGTCCGAAAATTGTACAGCAGATGCATTATATACCGTAGTTTATAACGTTACTAAAGAAATTAATGGAGAGAAATTAGTTGCTCAAAGCTATGATGGAGCTGCAGTGATAGCAGGACAATTAGGGGGTCTGCAAGCTAAAGTTCGAGAAATTTTCCCAAGTGCTGTGTTTGTCCATTGTTTTGCTCATAAATTAAATTTATTTTTATCCCAGTCCATCAATCACATTAAAGAGTGTAAAGTATTTTTCATTACTTTAAGTGGCATGGCTGCTTTTTTTTCCAAGTCAACAAAACGTGCACAAGCTTTGGACTCCATTGTCCACAAACGATTGCCCAAAGTAGCTCCTACTAGGTGGAACTATAATGGAAGACTTGTGTTAACAGTATCTGAAAATCGTGAATCACTGATTGAACTATTTGAGAATATAATAGAAAATAATGAAACGTGGGACTCAGAAGCAATAAATAGTTCGAGGAGGTTTTTGGACTGTTTGAAACGAGATTTTAATTTTAATTATTTGTTAAACACATTTTCAGAAATATTTCAATTCTCGGACAATTAATATATTACGAACTAAAACAAATGATATTGCTTTTTGCCTAAAAAAAGTGGATGATTTTAAGTACACGTAAAGCCAAAAAAGAGATGATTGACCTAATTTGGGAGAAAAAGATGACGTTAAATGTAGAGCCACAAGCCAAGCGTCTTCGAACAGACGAGGTGGGAGATGTTCAAACATCATACAGACGCCTCTTTTATAAAATAATCGATCAAATTCAGCAAAAAATAAACTATAGATTTAACAGTTTAAATGATTTTAAATTCCTCGAGCTCTGCAATTTTGATGCATTTAAAGGAAAAACTTTTCCAGAAGATACATTTAAATCTCTTCTTCTTCATTATGGCCAGTTCTTCGACCGAGTGTTACTGCGATCTGAACTAAAAGTGATTTACGAAACTGATGACATTAGCGCAAAAAATAACGTTAAGGAACTAATGCAATTTTTAAAAGACAAGGAGTTGGAAGATGACTACACCGAAGTGTCGAAATTGTGTGAATTAACATTGACAATACCTGGCACAAGTTCATCAATAGAACGCAATTTTTCGACACTTAAATGTATAAAAAATTTCGTGAAAAATTCAACGGGACAGGAGAGACTTTCGCATACATCGCTGTTGTCCATTGAAAATAAACTTCTCCAAAATATGTCGGAGCATCGACGTTTTTATGATGACGTCATTAACGAATTTGCAAAAAATTATCGAAGAATCGAATTACATTACAAATAGGTAAGTCTCTAAAAATTTAACCCCACGCCCCTGACTGTGACTATGTACTGAATTAAATTGGCTTACACCTTACTATTCTTAATAAAAGGAAATATTCTTAACGAGAAAAATTCCGGATAAAGAAATTTGCCGATTTATTTTAGTGTACTAACAATAATATATGAATAAAACAGTTGTAAGCAAACAGAAACTATACTTCTGAAATTTCCGCTCCGACGACACTGTTGCCGAAAAATATCAGGGACATATGTATTCGAGCCTCGAATCATCCCTTCACATTACAGGATAGATAGCAGATGGCTCCCAGCTAACATCATTGTTTCCGAGGTCCCAGAGAAACACTTTAGGATAACTCGGCCTCCATTTTCTACCTAAGACTCGACTGTGCTGCCAACTGGCTTTTATTGAGAGCGCTAATTTAAAAATCCAACGAAACTGTTACTAGCAAGTGCGGACGTAATAGCTTGTACTCTATAGAAAATTCCTTTTTAAATATTTATAGAGTCCTTAATATAGCAAAATTATTAGCCCAGCGGAATATTGTGTCTTTCATTATTTTTAAAGGATATCGAAGTGAAATTGTAAGATATAGGTATAGGATGGGCTTAATAAAAATCTAACGTAGAACGAAAGCTTTCACGGCTATGGTCAATTAAGAAATCATGGTTCATGAGATTAGACCGTCTCAAATTGGAATTGTTATGCGACGTTTCGCCATAAATTGCACGAGACGTCTTCAGACAACTTTGTTTCGCGAGATATGTCCAGACGGGCTTTTATACCCGACTTGTGCTCGCCGAACCGTGACCCTGTGTTAAGATCGGATTTCACGTGTGATGTAGACCGTAACCCGTATCTCTATTGGAGTTTTTTGTATGTCTAAAAAAATTCAATAGATTCTCTAGTTTTTTGTTTATAAAAACTTGGAACCGACAATCCAGTTGGATCCCGAAGATATTTTGGTTAGTTTCGATGTAGACACAAATGTTCCTGTTAACGGCCCAATTTCCAGTACAGCAGGCATATTGAATCTAATAGAATGATTCTTTTCTAGATATATTTGTTCTAAGGAAGTTAACGGTACTCGGACATTTAAACCTGAATGAGAACTGGAACATTCAGACACCCTGCTCAAATTGTAACTTGTCTTACATAGGTCAAACATCAAAAAGCCTCAAGGGCCGTTTTACATTACATAAAAGTGACTGCCACAGGAATATAAATAAATATGCCTTGGCAGACCATTCTTTAACGGACCAAATTAATTGAAACAATCCATCTTGGACAAGCTTCTTAAAAGAATTTTTTCTTGAGATTATTGATATAAACCTTCAAACATGAACAAAAAAAGAGACATCCAAATTTGAGCTATATTTACAATTATATTTTGAAATTAAAAAATAAATACATGGCACTCTGTGATCACCCAGTCACAGATGAGTAGCTTTTTTGTTATATATTTTATTATTATCATTGCTATATCATCATCATTATTTTTGCATATTACTATTACATTTAGTCCGATAAACTAATTCTCAGTGTTAATTGATTTTCAAATTTTTAAATTCTACATACTTTGACTTTTAGATTAATTTCTCCTCTCAATCACTTTTATTCTTGGTCCACCGTATATTTATATAGTGGAAAACATTAACACGTTTAAGCCGAAACTAAAGTTCAAAATTCATCTGCATATATCACTCACCATGAATATTATTGTTATCTCTTTCTGACATGCACTTGTTAAAAATTAGGTTTGTCTACTTAAAATTACTATGATTTTTCTGCAAAAAATTTCTTCTTAGTGAAAATGTAATTAATGAAATATTCTATTATACCATCAAAATCAAATAATACTTCAGTAACTTTAATTAACAAATGATTTTCTCTATGTTTTGTTGTTATATTACTTTAATTTCCGACGTGACACTTAACTAACATACCGTTACAATAGAAAGAGAAAAATATAAAGAAGAAAAAATTTTCATCCACCTAGGCCACATTTTTGTTACTCTCTCTCTCTCTATATATTTATATATATATATATATATATATATATATATATATATATATATATATATATATATATATATATATATATATATATATATATATATATATATATATATATATATATATATATATACTGTAACTGTGTACTAGATGTCTTAAAAAAATGATCGGCGCTGATACTATATATATATATATATATATATATATATATATATATATATATATATATATATATATATATATCCCGAAAAACATCAGGGAAGATATGGACATAAACACTCTGGATGAGGGTACATCCGATTATATCCTGGTATTCCTGCAAAGAGGAGTTAACCTCAACAGAGTGAATCACAATGAACACAAAGAAGACGACCGACTGGAAGGCCTATCAAAGGCGTTTAAAAGCTGTAATCGAAATCCCTGAGATCCGAGCTCCTCAGGGACTAGGTGAGGCCGTAAAACATCTAGAGACAGCCATCCTGAATGCCTTCCATGAAAAAACTGTAGTGGAAGACATAAGCAGGCATCGACAGACCGAGGAGCTACCCGAAAATATCAAAAATGAGATCAAGACCAACAGACGTCTCCGCAGGATCTACGCCGGATCCCACGAGGAAGAGGACAGGATTGCCCTAAACCGTCACTCCCAATTTTTGAGAAATCGGTTACAGGAGCACAGAAACAACAAGTGGCAGGAAAAACTGAGATCCTTAGACACGCATCACCAAATAGCCTGGCAAATGCAGCGTGTTCTTAGAATGGACAAACGTCCAATTCCTCCTCTCCAAAGTGTAAACGGCCCAATCTACACCGACGAGGGCAAAGCTGAAGCCTTAGCGAACGCCATAGTCCAACAAGCTCAGCGAAATCAGCATCCAGACGAGGACGAAGAGTACACTGACGAGGTCAACGACTCAGCCAGAGACTTGGATTTTACCACAACAAAATCCACATCCTGTATCAGCTGGGGAAGTTCGAGACATCATCAGGAAACTGAAGATCAAGAAAGCCGCTGGAGGCATCATCAACAAGATGCTGAAATACTTCCCCAAGAAAAGATACAGTGCGATGGCCAACATCATTAACTCCATCATAAGAACATGCCATTTCCCCAGCACATGGAAAAAGGCAGAGGTCATCGTCATTGAAATCCAGGAAAAGACAGGACACAACCACAAAACTACAGGCCCATCAGCCTACTTCCTGCTTTAGGCAAAGTAGCTGAAAGAGCTATTGCCAGAAGACTGAAAGATGAGTCCCAAGAGCTAGATGCTACTCAGAGCCACAGAGCACATCACCAAAGGGTCAATAACAGAGAGGTCACAGGAGCAATTTTCCTGGACATCGAGAGAGCCTTCGACAGGAAGTGGCACCAAGGTCCACAAAATGTCCGTGGCTGGACACGAGAGAAGAAAAATAAAGCTTATCAGGAGCTATCTGAATGATAGCCCCAAGAGGACTAACAGCTGGAGTACCACAAGGGTCTGTGCTGGCACCCATACTATACTCCATCTTCTCTCACGATGTTCCAATCGGAGAAGAGGGCAAAACAGCACTCTACGCTGATGACACAGCCATCCTACACCAAAGCAGAAGCACCCGGATCTTGGGTACATGACTGCAAGATGATATTGATAACCTTTATGACTGGTGTGTCAAATGGAAGTTTAAGATCAACCCCCAGAAGTCCCAAGCGATCCTATTTCAACGTAGAAGACTGACTCCAAAAGCCAGAATCCTTATTGGAGATGTAGAAATCCCTTGGTCCAGCAAGGCTGGACCTAGAGATAACCATGTAGCTAGGGATAACCATGGATAAAAGCCTAACATTGAACAAACACATCAATGCAGCGAGGACAAAAACCAGACAAGCAATGAATAAACTGTATCCATTGCTCTTTCGGAAAAGCGAAATGGGACTGAGGACCAAACTGTTACTGATCCAAACAGTAGCACCTATGGCTCCACAGCCTTCGCAGATACGCTTCTAAATCCCATCTTATGAAGCTGAAGAGGACTGAAAACAAACTAATTAGGATAGCAGCTGATGCCCCATGATTTATCAGAAATGAGGACAGTGTGACCTTCAATGGATACCTATTGAAGACTTCATGCAGCAAAAAGCCACCCGAGCCTTCGGACCATCCGAAAATCACCTCAACGAAAACCTACGTGGCCTGGTAGACTATGATCCACTAGCTACGATTCGTAACAACTGGACGAGGTACAGGAGGCTCCTGCACTAACTATATCATTAAGTGGCCACGAAAAACTCCAAGAAGAGAACTCAGATGGTTCCGGTGTGAGTTGCAGCTGAACCTGAGGTAAGCAAAGAGGAACCCAGGTACCTCAACTGGCTTCGATGTAAGCCGCAGTTGAACCTGAGGAAAAAGAACATCCCGCCTCAGCCTCAACACTGCAGGATTACGAAACAGCAGTGTCACTAAGGGCCCAGAAGTGGACCCAGACACCAAGACCATCGGGCGTACTGGACAGGGGGACACTGGCAACGCCAAAGTGGACCACGGGACAGTAGGACGTAGGCAGCGGCAAATTGGACAGACGAAAGGAGGGCAGCAGAGAAATATCTCAATCTGGTAAGGCGACACTTTAATTATTAATATTTTTTATTTCAGATGACCACAAGTATCGAGAGGTGGCAAACCCCCCTCCCCCACGCCACAGTGAGGACCATGTCCTTTATAGGAAGGCGTCAACCCCATGGAAAGAACCTTGGCTAGTCCAATGATGGTCCATCTGATGGGGGCCCGTTGGGGTTTAGTGGGTATTTTTGACTCTGACAGATGAAAACCTGACAGAGCAATGAATCCCACACTGTTTTCCCTTCCACCGGAGGGGAATTTGGCGTAAAAGCATTCCCCATTCAGATCCCTGAAGATGCTCGAGCAATAGAAGGTGGAACATCGGATATTAATCTCAATTTTTATAACGTCTAATAATAATAACCTTGATTTCTTAAAAAATCTAACGTGTAACCTAAAGTAATCCGTAACGTAACCGTAATCTACAAAGAAAGAAAGATTTGAAATTCCAAAGTTGCTAAAAATTACCAATAGATCTGGCAACAAAGCCACAATAAAGTTGCAACTTCATATATCAGAAAATCAAATTTCAAAATGTACCTTGTTTTGTTGTCCAGAAATCAGAAATTAATCTAGTTCCCGATTTTAGATTTAGATTCATGCAAATAAAATACCCGCTACGTCAGAATTAGATAAATACGTCTAATTCTATCAAATTGTACCAATTCCTTTATTAAATTTGCCTCAACACAGACCCCTATCAAAATGCAAGTTGCGTACCAAAAATTACTTATACATATGGCTATGGCTGCCCTCTTGAACGGGGAGCGGTGCGGTGGTGCAATAAAGAGTAACGGTCAAATGAATCCGTCGATTACCAGACCAGACTTTAGCATTAGGATCGATTTCAAAAACATGGTTTCCAGAAAATATCCACGATTTGAGTGTCGGTCACGTCCGGCTCGCGAAATATGAACCCTGAATGGCCGCCGCCGATCGTGGAGTTTAGAAAATTCGGTTATTGAATCAACTGGCTGACTCCAAGTATACAGACGTGAAAGAGCATATAAAATGTTCGGGCTATTCGATTTCAATAACCACTAATGGATTTTCTGTTAGTAATCACCCCGGGAAACATTTTATCATTTATCGAAGTCACCGTAGCCTGTCAGTTTAAAATATATAAACTAAAAACTTTGTCGCAACAACTATACAGGTTGTAAATTTATGCATGTTCAAATTAGAAAAAAGTTCTTGTAAACAAAGGTACGTAAAGTGCTTCGTTTTTAAGATACTAATAATTAACAAACCAGTGTCGTAGCGTTGAGGATTATCTATTGTTGTAGATGAAACGAATATGTTAAACAAATTGTATATGTAATTTCAAAGACACACTGATATATAATAAAGATTTCCTCCTATATAAATCTTAAACGAAAAAATCGGCAAATTTCCTTTACCCGGAACTTCCCTCGTTATAAGTCCTTCCTTTTATTAGAAATAGTGAAGTGTGACCCAGTTTACTTCAATACAGAGTCCTTTAGTAACACATAAATACTGCCTTTATTGGGCGCCATTTTGTTCCATCATATTAGAGTCCTATCCACATTTTACAGATTTCTTCCTGATTTTTGGGCTTAATTTAAAACAAATTCAATAAGTATTTTATACATTAACACACACACTGCTATTTTGTTACGTCATCTTGAATTCGTACAAGTTTATCCCCATATCAAATTCTATAGGATAAGATTTTTTTTGCGTTGATTTAAAAATAAATATTTCGTTGCCATTTTGTTCCAACATCTTGAATTCCTTAGAGTAAGAATTAAAGTAGAGATCACAATTCATTCATAAATCACGTCAGGTGTATGCGCCAACATGGTTCCCCTACCTTTCACATTCTATCCACCAATGTTTACAATAAAACAAGAGGTGGGGATGGCCCATGTCCACTACCAGTGGCGGCGCGACTTTTTACTTCCCCCGTAAGGAAATATCATTAATAATGAAAAAATCATCGTTCCAGGTTTTTACAGATCTTCATGTTTTTCCGTCTCTGTCGGTCGGTCGGTCTATTCCCGGTATAGTTAAAAAAATTTACTTACTCGATTATCTTTAATTTTCCACAAAAATTATGTCCGATACAAACAAAATTTCATAAAAATATTAGTATGAATTCAATATGGCGAAACAAAATGACGACCTGGCTAAAATATTTGTTGGACGAAAGTGAAGAAATGGGCCATGCTTCATTAACCTTCACAACAGGAAAGATTCTTACCTATTCCTTAATTAGGCAAATAGGTATTTTTACCGTTCTACGACATTATTTTATGTAGTAATAAGGTTTACGACATAGTAAATTTCTAATAATTAAATTAAATTGTGAAATTATACTAAATTTTAGAAATCACGAAATCGCATCCGGAAAATCGAAATTCTTTTTTATTTCTTGAATTAATTACCTACAAATTTTAATTCTCTAGGAAAAAACGATTGTAATCGCCAAAAAAATCACCTCAGAGACTTTCTTGTATCATTTTGCTTCTGAGGGTAAATAAGTAAATATGGTATCTTCCATTATACATTACAAGTCCTCTGGAAAAGGAAATCCAGCTATTTACTTAGTGATTAAAAGACAATTCCAAACTTAAAACGCTATTTTTTTTTGAAAACTCACATTGCCGCGTCATATGTAGGTCAACTAAAGCTCTTAGTTTCGCAATGTCCAAGATAAATTAAATAAAACTTATTTATTAAATATTTAAAAAATCAATGTTCTCCTAATCTCCCCGCATCTTTAGAACGCTGTTTTTTGAAGTAAGGCAACATACAATTAAAAGATTCAAACCATGTCAACACTTACACAATAATACAATAAAACACATGCAGCAGTGAAGCTTGGAAAATAACAATTGTAATTGAATTAACTTCTGCATTAAAATATTTTTTAGCAAATTAATTTCTTTAATGTTAAAGTTTATTGTAGTTCCACGAACGGCCATTGATTTTTAAGCCACGCCGGTCACGTGGCCTAGTAACAATCTTTGCTATAGAATATTGTATTATTTCACTATAAGAATTCGTTGTCAATGAAAGTGGGATGGTCTAATACCACAGTGGGATGGTCTAATACATGGAGTAGTCGATCGAGGTTGTCATATCTAATTAAAACTTTTGTTTCTGGTGTAATTTGATCTGAGGATTTGGGTATTTTAGCTTATATGATACTATTTTACAATAAAAAAAATTTCTTTATACTGCTTAGAAACTAATTGGAAAAACATTACTGTTCTTTGTATGAAAATTTTGTTGAATCATGTTTAAATATATTCAACGTAATATAAATTCGTGTAAACATTGGAGTACCTGGCTAGGCTTGGCATTGTCGTACGATCGACCTTATACTGTAAGGTAATCTTGGCAGTGGCTAAATATGTAAATAATGAACTCTATTTTTATTCCGAGTTTTATTCTTACTCTAAGTTGAATTCGCACCAGAATTTTACCAGTTTACCTCTATATCATACTTAATGCTTGCATACATTTTGAAATTAGTATAATGAGTAGTTTGTTTAGACCGATTTTTTTAAATATTTTATTAGGCCGCCATATTGTTTTGCTATCTTATAATCATACTAATACATTACCAGTTTATTCTTACGTAACACTTGTTTTTTTTTTGCAAAATTTGAGGAACTTTGGATAAGTTTTTTTAGTAATAATTTTTTCACAATTCTCTAGGCTCGCCATCTTATTCCGGCCTACTCAATTTTATTAAATTATTAACAGGTCAACCCCATATGACCCTTCATTTTTGACTAAAATTTGAAGTCGCTCTGATGAGTACTTTTTGAGCTGTGCTGCAAACCGACAGACAGACAGATGGACCGACAGAATCGATAAAAATATTTTTTTGCATCTAGGGAGGCTAAGACCTGAAAAAATGTAAAACCTTAGAGGGAGATTTTTTCGCGATTTAGGCCGCCATTTTGCTTCGCCATCTTGAATTAGTGCCACAGTTGTACTAGTTCTTCTTTATACCACAATTAGACCATTAAATAGTTTTTTCAGGCTGAACTAAGTATTTTATTAAGCCGCCATTTTGGATTCGTACCATAATTTTGCCAGTTGATTTCTACATAATAGTAAAAGTATCGCGTCCTTTATTTCGATACTTTAAAATTAGAATTTTCGGGTTTAGGACAATACATAAAAGCTCTTTTATCTATGAAGCTGCCGACGTTTCGACCGTATATTTGGTCTTTTTCAAGACAAGAATGTCATTGTTTTCCTTTTCCCTGATAGATACTACATACATATGAAATAACAGTAAAACCGAAATTAAAAAATTATAAAACAAATTTTAGAAAAACTAAATAAAAACAGAGATTTGTAAAATGAATTTCAACATCTAAAAAAATATGGGCACATTATAAGAAAATGTTTAAAATAAATAGACATTAACGAGTACCAGAACATCTGGTTATTTTATATACGAATTAAAATCTTTTGTATTGCGTAGCTATTTCAAACGATAAGGAACCTTGTGTCAAAAACTAAACTTAAATCGTGTTCCAATAAAAAAACAGATAATAAAATTTGAGTACAGGGTGTCCGGATTTGGTTGCAAAAGCAGGGTATCTCGCTTATTTTTAAAGATAGAACCTTGAGGTTTTCACGAACCTGAGCTAATTTTTTGTGAAACTCATGAAGCCGTAAACAAAATTTTCATAGCCTTCTTCGTTTATGAGATACAGTTCGAAATAGAAAATTTTGCATTTTGGGACCCTCTTCGTATCTCGATTATCCTTTAACTTAACGCAAAGGGAAAAATTGCTGCTTATGCAGTTTTTACGCTGGATCCAGTGGCGTAGTCATATTTTTCATTTGAGTTGTTATTTTTTAGATATGACCAAAGTCCAGAAATTGATTTGTCCTTTTAAAAGCTTCTCAAAAATATATAATAGTATGGGTCTATTTTAATAAACAACAACAAAAATCCTAATTTTTATAATTATCATCCCAAATTTTGCAGTAGGCCATGCAAAACGATGCCGCTTTCTTTTGTTTTCTTGGACCAAATCACATTTCCCAATTTTGTACGCGTATATAAAATATAGCGCTAGTTTTTTGTATTTATTTATTGTGTAAAAATATATTTGTATTATTATGGAAGAAAACCAAACTTTCGAACATTATGAAAAGTACTTTATGTTAGCTTGTTTTATATTAAGTAATGAAAATGTTGAAGCGGCTTCTGAGATGTATTTTAACAGGTAAATAGTTAATTTTTAGGTATGTTGAAATACTATTGCTTAATTTTTATTTAGATATCGAGAAAGGAGGCAACCTAATATATCCACTTTTTATCGGATAAAAAAGAATTTACTTAATCACGGATCATTTATCAAACCTCGTACGAAAACATATAATACAGAAAATCGGGAGGCTGAGGAAATTACGGTTTTGGCTAATGTAGAGACTTACCCTACAAACTCTTGTAGGGCCAGTGAGAAGAGCATAGGGATTCCAAAAACTAGAGTTCATGAAATTCTAAAAAAGCACAAATACCACCCATACAAATTTAGGCTCGTGCAGCACTTACAGCCAGGGGATGCAGAGCGTCGGGTAGTCTTCTACAATTGGTTTCGAGAAAGATGCGATATGGTTAGAGATTTTGAAAGGAAGGTTATATGGTTATCAACAAAGCACATTTCAGTAATTCTGGCATATTCAATAGGCTTTTATTAAAATATACAATAGTAGATTCTGGTCCCAGGAAAATCAACACCAAATATTTCCCAGAAGACAGCAGGGCAGGTTTGGTCTAAATGTGTCCTGCTTCATATTAGGAACACATATAAAATTTTATATATTTGAGGGAAATTTAACAGCCAATCGCTATATAGAAATTTTGGAGGCAGCTATACCTGAATTACTTGACGATGTTCGTCTAGCGCAAATTAACGAAATTTATTTTCAACAGGACGGTGCTCCTGCACACAATTCTGGAATGACGAGATTATTTCTGGACAATAATTTTACCAATGAATTGATCGGAACAAATGGACCTATAAGATGGCCCCCTAGGTCCCCAGATTTGTCGATTTTAGATTTCTTTCTATGGGGATATCTGGAAAATAGAATTTACAAAGACCACTATGATAATGTCCAAGATTTAGGAAATGCAATAAGAGAAAATTTTCGCTATTTACAAAATCATCCCGTTATTTTGTTTAATTCCCTAAAACGAATACGAAAATTGTGCGAAGCATGCATAGAACAAAATGGAAATCAGTTCTTTTGATTTCCTTGGTTACTGTAGTTCTTATACGACACTTGATTTTTGCTGAAAGGCTTGTTACATAATAATTTATTACTGTTTTGTCGTTGTGTTACATAAACCTAGGTAGGTGGTACTTTTTTGGTGCGAAATTATCAATACTTATTTTGATAAATAGATTTAATTACATATTTGTTTTGATTTATTGTTAGGATGTAGATATTGTTAACGACTTTAAATAAAAGGCAGCATTGTCTTGCATGGCCTACTGCAAAATTTGGGATGATAATTATAAAAATGGATTTTTGTTGTTGTTTATTAAAATAGACCCATACTATTATATATTTTTGAGAAGCTTTTAAAAGGACAAAACAATTTCTGGACAAATATACAGGGTGTCCCATTTAAAAAAGCACAACTTTGGGTCATATCTAAAAAATAACAACTCAAATGAAAAATATGACTACGCCACTGGATCCAGCGTAAAAAAACTGCATAAGCAGCAATTTTTGCCTTTGCGTTAAGTTAAAGGATAACCGAGATACGAGGGGGGTCCCAAAATGCAAAATTTTCTATTTCGCCCTGTATCTCATAAACGAAGAAGGCTATGAAAATTTTGTTTACGGCTTCATGAGTTTCACAAAAAAATAGCTCAGGTTCGTGAAAACCGCAAGGTTCTATCTTTAAAAATAAGCGAGATACCCTGCTTTTGCAACCAAATCCGGACACCCTGTACAGTCTATTTCCTCAAAACACTTAGAACAATATTACCAGTTTATTCATATGAAACACTCGATTTTTGTGCAAAATTTGAGGAAATTGGATAATTAGTTTTTTAGTAATAATTTTTTTTAATGTTTTACTAGGCCGCCATCTTGTTCCGTCATACTGAATTTGTATCAAAATTACCAGGTTATCCTCATATGACCCTTAATTTTTGACTAAAATTTGAAGTCATAAGTTTTTAGGTTATATTGCAAACTGACTCACAGAAGGCCAGACCGACTGACGGACTTGACATCTAGGGATGCTAAATCTAAAAATATGTAAAACCTGAGAGGGTGATTTATTTCACGATTATAAATATCTTATTTGGCCGCCATTTTCTTCCGCCATCTTGAAATAGTACCACAATTTTTTTAGTTCTTCTCTATACGACAGTTAGCCATGATACATAATTTAAAATCAGTCCATTAAGTAGTATTTACAGGCTGAATTTTTAAATATTTTATTAAGCCACCACTTTGTTTTGTCATAATATGACCGTTAATTTTTGGCCAAAACTTGAAGCCATTTGGTTAAGTAGTTTTTTGGTTATGAACAGACAGACAGATAGACAGACATACCGACGGAATAGAGAAAACATGTTTCTAGGCATCTAGGAACCCTGAAATATAAAGGTCACAAAAAATGTGGGAGGGTAATTTTTTGACTATTGCAAAACTTCTCTTTTACGATGGAAGTAAAGATACAATATTTATTTCCGCCATCTTGGATTTAAACCAAAATTTTTCCAGTTGTTTCTTACATAATACTTGCAAAATTTGAGATAAATTGCATAAGTAGTTCCTTGGTAATCATTTTTTTAACATTTCATTGAGATGCCATTTTGTTTTGCCATATTGGATTTTTACCAAAATGATATTGGTCATATGAGAACTAATTTTGGACCGCAATTTGTCAATCGGGTAAGTACTTTTTGGACTACGCTGCGAACAGACAGACGGAATTAAGAAAACATCTTTTTCGGCATCCAGTTAAAAAGACACTCAAATATCTGAAAAAATCTCGGAGAGTGATTTTTTCACGATATTTCCTTTTTACCGAAGTAAAAGATAACTTGCGAATATTTCTTTAAAAATAGTAAAACCATAAAGCTAAAGCACAGACTAAAACATGTTCTAATACCGCCTACATCGCATACACTAATCACATTATAACGTTATTAAGTTTCAAGCAAAAACAACGAAAGACGTACAAATCCTCGTTATAAACGTCGTTGTGTGCATCACGCGGGATGATTCAGCAGAATCCGCAGCTTAAATAGCCGGCCCCATATATGCAACGTACGTAATGCACTAACACCGTCCAGTTTATCCAGCGTACCATGAAAAACATGTTCTGGCCCTGATCCGCCTTTGTTCTATTCCGACACTGATGCACGCTGGTTAGCCGAAACGGCCGACATGCCATTTTGCTGTGCTGTTTGTTGCTGTGTATGCCTTGTTAGACCCCGGTGCATGCGGGGACTCACATTTTTCGGCCTCATTAGGGGAGATTTTGTGGCGACAGACTGAGCTTCCCTTTAAACGCGCGACTTCTCGCAAATTAGACATTTTACATCTCTTATAGTATACAAGGAAATAACTGGGTTTACATGTGTACAGGGTGATCAGTTAAGGGTAACGAGCGGCCATATCTCATAAGATATTGGTCGTATAGATTTGAGAAAAAAAATCATAATAAAAGTCGCCAAGAGAAATTGCTGAAAATTATTTTCGTGTTTGTCAAACGTCTGCTAGAGGGCGTAACAACCAACACCAAGTAGAAAAATGGGGTTTTTATAGAATTTTGCCTAATGAAAATATATCGATGATATCATTTTCATATTTAGTGACCATTTCCCTACACTTTTTGTCTAAAATGTTTTGTTCTATGCATCAAAATAAAGCGGTGGGGGAAGTTCAATTGTTTTTTCAAACAAACCAAGATGTCTCCCGTTTCTTTTGACCGATTTTAGCAAACTTAGGCTCATATGAAAGAGCAAATTTGCACTACAAAACGCTTATTTGGTTTTGAATTTTTGACTTTTGCTGGCGTCGCTAGATGGCGTTAACTGAATTAGTAGCATATTTTTTAGTTTTTTTCAAAAAAAACATATGTAATGGTATATTCATTTTTACATATTTTAAAAGGGGATAAATTTCTCTATAATTTAATGAAAATAATTTAGCATCTACCTTTTTTTGAACCGTTGATATTGACCAAAATATTATTTTATTTTATTAAAAAATGTGGCACGCCACTGCTTTTTGTCAAAATAAATATTATTTTCGTAATCACTTATTAGTTGCTAACAAAAAGAACCTTTTGACTTTTTTTCGTTAGACGAACGGTTTTGGAATGAAAAAATAAGATGTTTAACAATGATAACTATAAGGTTGAAAATTAATTTTAAATATTACATCTCACAATAATAAAATTATTACCTATTATTTTTATTATTAATAATCGTTTAATTAGCGAGAGAATGCTTTAGTTCATAATTTATTATTAATAATTATTATTGTTTCATAAATTAAATTAAAAATCAAACTTAACCAACATCGCATTTAAGCGAAGCAGGCCATGATCTACGTTAAGAAACAAAACACCAAATTGTCAATCACGTTGATATTCATTTTGATAGTTCCTGCTATTCACATCTAATTTAATGTTATGTAAAAAGTATTTTTACAACAAATCATGCCTTTTACGAATGAAGAAGCCTTTGATATGTTGAGAATTTATTTTCAATGTTTTGAAAATGCGGCGATTGCTTCTAGACAGTATGCACTGCGTTATCCCCTCCGAAGACACCATTCGAGAATGGTTTTTCATCGTTTAGCCTTACGTTTAAGGCAACATGGCCAAGTGCAACCAACTTCAACTTTGAGAAGAAATCGTAGAGTAAGAAGAGAAGATAACATTATAAATGTGTTGGCTTATATTATCCTATGGCTCAGTGCAAAAATATTAATGGATTTTAAAATGCATCCATATCACATCGTGATTCATCAAGCCCTAAATGACACTGACTTTGAACGTAGGCTCGATTACTGCTACTGGCTTAGAGATTTCATTAGGGAAAACCATCATATTTTGTCACAAATATTGTGGACAGACGAAACATCGTTTTGCAGTAATGGCAGGGTAAATCTTCATAACGTGCATTACTGGTCGGACACTAATCCACACTGGTTACGTGAAGATTATCAGCAGGGTCGATGGAGCGTCAACGTCTGGTGCGGTGTTATTAATGGTTCTATTATCGGTCCGCACATCTTTAATGGCAATCCAACTGGTGACATGTATTTGAACTTTTTATTTAACGATTTACCAAGACTCTTAGGAAATGTGCCTTTACAAGTAAGAAGAAACATGTGGTTTCAACAAGACAGATGCCCGGCACATTATTCACGAAATGTGCAAGATTTTTTGAACAGGCATTTTCCTAACCTTTGGATTGGTAGAGGCAGTCTATTTTTCTGGCCACCACGGTCCCCCGATTTAACCTGCCTTGATTTTTATCTGTGGGGCCGAATAAAGAATTTGGTGTATAAAACTCAACCAACTACTCGAGAAGACATGATAGTCCGAATTCAAAACGCTATAAATATTATACCAAGAGCGGAAATTGAGACAGCTGTCAACTCCACCCAGAAGAGATTGGACCAGTGCATTCAAAATAATGGACAACATTTTGAACATTTACGACAAAACTATTAATTTATTTTTAACGTTTATTTTTAAAGTTCCATGTTCTTGTTTTTAGTGTTATTGTTCCTGCTATTGTTGGACAGTTTTGTTAAGATTTTTCATTGTTAAACATCTTATTTTTTCAATCCAAAACCGTTCGGCTAACGAAAAAAAGTCAAGAGGTTCTTTTTGTTAGCAACTAATAAGTGATTACAAAAATGATTTTTATTTTGACAAAAAGCAGTGGCGTACCATTTTTTAATAAAATAAAATAATATTTTGGTCAATATCAACGGTTCAAAAAAAGGTAGATGATAAATTATTTTCATTAAATTATAGAGAAATTTATCCCCTTTTAAAATATGTAAAAATGAATATACCATTACATTTGTTTTTTTTTTGAAAAAAACTAAAAAATATGCTACTAATTCAGTTAACGCCATCTAGCGACGCCAGCAAAAGTCAAAAATTCAAAATCAAATAAGCGTTTTGTAGTGCAAATTATGCTCTTTCATATGAGCCTAAGTTTGCTAAAATCGGTCAAAAGAAACGGGAGACATCTTGGTTTGTTTGAAAAAACAATTGAACTTCCCCCACCGCTTTATTTTGATATATAGAACAAAACATTTTAGACAAAAAGTGTAGGGAAATGGTCACTAAATATGAAAAGGATATCATCGATATATTTTCATTAGGCAAAATTCTATAAAAACGCCATTTTTCTACTTGGTGTTGGTTGTTACGCCCTCTAGTGGACGTTTGATAAACTCGAAAATAATTTTCAGCAATTTCTCTTGGCGACTTTTATTATGATTTTTTTTTCTCAAATCTATACGACCAATATCTTATGAGATATGGCCGCTCGCTACCCGTAACTGATCACCCTGTACAGTTTTCGATATAGGATTTTTTTTCGAGCCTCTGCAGTTGAGCATCCGCCATTTTTTCATTAAAACCATTATTTTAAAAACACTTCTAATGTTGAACTTGTTACCAGTTAGAGATTGATTCTTTCTGAATTGAATAGCCAAACCGCAATTGGTTATCTCTAAAGAGAAAAAGTTATACGTTTTTCCGCAAGACCTTACAAAATCGCGAATTTTTCGAGTTTATTGTGAGTGATATAAATGTAAAAATAGGTGATGATGTAGTTGAGGCTGTTGATCAAATGAAATACCTACGATTTATTATTAATAGGAATCTAAATTTTAAAGAACATGTGTTATATATAATTGACAAAGTGTCTAAGAATGTGAACTTTCTTTCAAGAAAAGCGTCGTTTTTGTCTCAGTTTTCTAAGAACACTGTTTATAATACGTTGGTGTTGCCCCACCTAATTTACAGTTCTTCCATATTACACACAGCAAATAAAAATGAAATTTCCAGGCTACAAAAATTGCAAAATAAAGCGATGCGCATTATTTTGAACAAAAAACAAGAAACTCTCATAAGGGACATGCTCGAAACATTAGAGTGGCTTCCAGTTCAAAAGTTTTTAGAGTTTCAGGTTATGGTATTAATATTTAAGATAAGTAATGGATTAACACCAAATTATTTATCCGACGAGTTAAGCACTCATGATTCTGTCCACCAGTACCCTACTAGAAATAGAAAAAAAATTTATGTAGTCACCAAAAATAAAAAAGGCACAGAAAACTCCTTATTCCATAAGGGGGTTACTTGTTTAAATGCTCTTCCCGAAAAAATAAAAAAATTGGTTAGCCTAAATTTGTTTAAAAAACATTTAAAGAACTACTTAAGGTAATTAATTGTATAAAGTATAATGTTTTAATTAATAATGAAGGTGGATAATTCTATGTTAAAATTGTTGTCTCTTTTTATCTGTGTTTGGATTTTTAATGTACTGACCTCATAACTTTTTAAATTTTTATTTATGTTAAAATTGCTGTATTCCTGTTTTTTAAATTTATATGTATTGTGAATTTATATGCATATTGACTTCTTTAGTTTCTATTAAGTACACATGTGACTGTATTGTTTTTTTTTATATAATATGTCATGTGTTGATATTCCAAGATATGTTTTTTTTTACATTGTGACCATTTTTTAATTGACAATTATTATTATTGTTCTTTTGTATATTAACCAAGTGCTAAATAAAGGATTATTATTTATTTTGTTATCGTTATACAAGCAAAATAAGTGAAATTAAATGAAAAGTGTACTGAACTAATATATTAGTTAAAGTGTATTAGAAAAAAAAGAAAATGTATAACTTTAATCTAATATGTAACAAAAATAATTAATATTAACGGACTGTCAGACAGTTCATTCCCTATAAAATAATTTCAAATTCTATGCTAGCAGCTAAAATATGACACCCAAAAAGGTTTAAGTAAACAAGCAAATAAAAACCATTTTTATGAGACTTGTTCATTATAAAAATCATTAACGCAGTAAAAACGTCTTTTAATGAAGTACGCTTAGCTTTTTTTTTAGAAAGAGTGCAAACATAGGGATTGTTTTTAAATATTCTGGAAGATATAAACAAACAACGAAGCCCAAAAACACTAAAAAATTGCTCGGTAGTACAGCAGCCCCAAAAGGGAAGGACATAGCGGAGATGGGATTCGAATAGAGAGAAACAAGGAAGCTTGGCAGAAGACCTGCCCAGTGCTTTTAAAACTAATCGAATGGCAAAGCAGGCGGTAGAAAGTTTTTTAGTTAAGGTGTTAATAGGGTGTCAAATGGCTTAGACCATTTTAGGTTGTTATTTATAGTCAAACCCAGGAATTTAACCGACTCAACGTATTTAATATTGCTGTTAAGTAGCTGAAGTGGTTGTAAAGTCCCCTTATAAGATAAAGCCACAGTTTTAACCACATTGAAGCAAAGCAGATTGGAATCGGACCAAGCCTTAATCATAACAAGGTCGTTGGGAATATAAGAATGTAAAGACGTTGTATCAAAATCACACCATGTTATGCTTGTGTCGTCAGTAAATAGAGAGTTTTTCCGTTAGTTTTTAGGTTGGTGATATCATTAATGTATAACAAAAAAATAATAGGTCCCAAGACTGAACCTTGTAATCAACTTACAATCAGAATTAGAACCATTTGCCCTTAAAAATTGTTGCCTATTACCGAGATAGAATTTAAAGCAATCTTCAATGAAAATTCAGCCTGCTTATTAAAATTTCATGACTTACACAGTCAAAGGCTTTTGCATAGTCACAAAAAAACTGAGGCGGTGGGGTGGTTGTTATTGAGGGATAAGTAGACGTCGCTAAGCAACGAGAACATGGCGTCACTGGTGCACTTGTTGGGTAAAAATCTGATCCGGGGATAGTAATGTGATGTTTAAGGAGAAATGACATAAGACGATTCTTCAGTAACCTTTCAATGATTTTTAATAGCACTGGTCATAGAGCAATTAGCCGATAATTACAAGAGTTAGTTTTTTCGCCCCTTTATGAAGAGGAATAATTATAGCTTTTTTAAGTCATTCAAGGAATATACCTTTTATATGGGATTCATTTATTAGTGTCGTACAGACCTCTATGACTGGGAGCGGCCGATTCAGGAATATCAGTGCTCCACGAAGATTTGCTTGTGATGTTATACCATACATCCTGGGACAAAATAATTTGTATCAATTTTCATGGCATCAAATTAGTATATAAACTAAGTTTCAACAAAATTGCTTTCCCAAAAAAAGTCCGAAAATTGGACATGTAAATGTATGATTTTTTTTCTAACGATAAAACATTTCGGTCATAATATTCCTATCATTGTTTAAAATTGTGTATTGTTACTAATATTTCCAAGTGTTCATCTTTAATAATTCTACACATCCAGTCGTTTACATAATCTATACAAATGAACTACCCCTGATTTCTTCAAATGCAGTGCAGTTTGCAGATGACACATCTGTAGTTCTTTCATTAGAGGATGAAAAACCAAAGTCGAAATTTTTAATACTCTTAGTATCTTGGAAGATTGGTTCACATCTAATAACTTGTTATTAAACATCGATAAGACCAAACTTATCAAGTTCAACTATCAAACTGCTCTAAATCAGACTACCTTCATAAACAATAATCATACTAAACAAACTGTAACCTCGGCTACATTCTTGGGAATCGAAGTAGATCATAGGCTGGACTGACGACATCACACTGATAGCCTTGCAAATAAAATGGCTAGTTATTGCTATGCCCTGAGTTATTGCATCTAACATCAATTCTGAAACAGCAATTTTGGCATATCATGCATATGTACATTCACGAATGAGGTATGGCATTGTCTATTCGGCGAGGGGCGCAGAGGCTGACAGATTTTTATCCTGCAAAAGAGATGTATACGAAGCATCTTTGATCTCAAGAGTTTTGAGTCTTGTAGGGTCAAATTTATTGAACACAAAATTCTTACTTTCATATCAACTTATATTTATGAATCAGTAATATTTGTCAAGCAGAATAAAAAACTCTTTGAAGATTCAGAAAGAAACCATTCACATAATACTAGACATAAAGATATCTGTAAAATGTAACTTTACATATATTCAAAAAAATGTAAACTATTCAATAATAAAAATATATAACAAACTGCCAAATAACATTAAAAATTTTCATACAAATAAACTTAAAATATATCTCAAAAATATTCTGACGAAGAGGGCTTACTATACTCTAAATGAATACTTCTGTGATAACTTTGATTAAATTTGCTGTGACAAACTCTATTAAATTCGCCTGCGGAACTTCATTTTAAACTTCATCTAAAAATTAAATTTTAAAATATTTTAAACTGTTTTTGTGTAAAAGTCTTCAATGTGTGTAATTTTAAACCGTATGTGCAATATGTCAACCTGTATTTTTCTTTTTTCATTTTATTTTAAGTTTTAAACTGACACGTCCTACACCCCCTGGGTATATAATTGCATTTTATATTTAGTAATATTTTAAATGTAATTAGTTTTAAGTTGACGTTTGTAAACTGCGACAAATATATCCATTTCATTTCATTTCATAATACGTTATATGTTTTAGCAAAAAGCTATTAAACTCTCCCATCTAATTATCATAAACAAGACTACATAAACATCGTTCAAAATGTGAGAATTATCAAATTCGACACCTTAAAACGTTTTCGATATAGTCTTGTGCCCTACTTCGCATCAGATTATACACCGCGATCCTGTTTGAAATAAAGTCACGAGACGCGGTGTTTTACAGCGCTCACCCCTTTCAAAATAATTTTGCCCTGTAAATTTTTAAAAACCGGATTTTGGCACAGACTGAGATTTAAAAACGCATAATCTCTTTTGTCTCGTGATAATTATTCTTATAAAAATATCTTTACACAGGTTTTCATTAAGAAATCAAGGTTCTTAACATTAGACCGTATCAAAATGGAAACACTTTCCAACGTTTCGCCTTCGACTGCAAGAGGCGTCTTCAGGGATCTTTACTTCACGAGTTCGGAACTCTGAATGAGCTAGCAGGTCTTAGGTGTGTCAGCTCGTACACATCCGGATGTGTGTACTCACATCGCACCTCTTCTATATTGTTGCATACGCCCACGCTACTGCACTATATGTCAACTGTGATCTTGCAATCGTTTTTATCATGGTCAGCTTTTTACGAAGAGCCATGGGACTTCTTCGGTTCAAGAGATGGTATAGCCTAGCCAAAGCCCTGTTTGTCTTTGCTCTTGTTGCCTCTATATTGGGTTTCCATGTTAACCCCTTATCCATTATCAGCCCTAGATATTTTATCGAGTTAGTCCATGGGATGTGGAATGAAGAGGATAGCCTGGCTTTTTTGTGCATTTATTTTGATCTTCCAAGTGATACACCAGTCACTTATCAGATCCATTTCTTCCTGTAGTCTCCTACAAATGATACCTGCATTTCTATGTTTTGCCGCTATAGCACAGTCGTCGGCGTATAGGGCTATAGAAGTGTTGTGTGTCTTGGGGATGTCATGTGTATACACGTTATATAAGTGCGGTCCTAACACAGATCCCTGAGGCACTCCTGGTTCTAGTCTTCTAGGTATCGATTTGGAGAGTTTGACTCTGACGCTTGCCGACCTATCATCCAGATAGTGGGCAATTAGTTTGCATGTCTTTATTGCAAAACCTGTATTTTGCATTTTGTACACAAGTCCTTTGTGCCATACTCTGTCAAAAGCTCTGGCTACGTCTAGGAAGACCGTGCCAGTAGCTTCTTTCAAGTTGAAACCACAGGTGACAGTTTCAACTATTCTCAGAGCCTGCAATTCTGTTGAGTAGCCGCTTCTGAAGCCGAATTGCTCCTTGGGGATTATATCTAGGGCGTCTGTTTCATCTTTGAGCCTGATGTTCAGGACTCTTTCGACGATTTTACTGAGTGCGGGCAGCAGACTTATCGGTCGGTAGTTCTGTGGGAAAGTTAGGTCTTTCCCTGGTTTACCAATCATCACTACTTCAGCATGCTTCCACCTGTTGGGGAAGTAATCGAGTCTCATGACTGCATTTGTTATGCTGGTTAGTGCAACAATTCCTTTTCTAGGAAGTTGCTTTATTATTTGATTGGTTATGCCATCTTTGCCTGGAGCTTTACGCTTCTTCAGACATTTTATGACATTTTCAACCTCCTGCGGCGTAGCCGGGTGCTCCACCGTGGCAGGGGTTTCTGAGTTGTATAGTCTTCTGTAGCCATTAATTATTTCTATTTCATGTTGATCATCTTCGAGCGGATGTTGGTTTAGTCGACACTCTCGCTGCTTTCTCCTGGTCTGTGTATGCCATTCCTCCTGCCCCGTGCAGGGGAGGCATTGGTTTGTTTTCAGACCTTAGCCTTTTCTGCATTTGCCATGCAGTATTATCCTTTGTGTCTAATTCACGTAGTTTCTTGGACCACATTCTGTCTTTGTGTATTCTATCCTGCTCGAGATGTCTTCTTCCGTAGGCACGTTTAAGCCTTCTATTCTCTCTTATGAGAAGTCTCAGCTCGCGAAGGAGGTCACTCCCCGGCTGAACGTGAGGAGTGTTCATAATTACTGTGCTTTCGTGAAAAGCTTCCAGTATTTTGTTCTCTAGAGTCTCTACTGCTCTTTCGAGTTCCTGAGGGTTATTAATGGCTGCTATTTCTAATTTTTCCTGGACTTTATCCTGATAATTCCTCCAGTTAGTCTGTTTCGTGATTAAGGTTTCTTGAGCCCTATTTTCTCTACCCAGTGTGAGTACTATCGGATTATGATCCGATGTACCTTCCTCGAGGGTTTCTATGTCGAAGTCATGGACTATATTCTTTAGGATTGCTATGTCTAGCACCTGAGGACGGCCAAGGTTTCTTGGTAGAAACGTTGGTCTGTCTGGTCCTATGACTATGCTCCCTTGGGCTTCTGAGAAGTCCAGGAGTCTTTGTCCCTTTCCACCCTGTGTGGTGCTGTTCCACTGTGGATGTTTGCAGTTCAGGTCACCTATAATAACCCGGGGGTTTCTGCCCCTTAGCAAATCATCTACGTTTTCCTGTAGTAGGTCCCCTCTGGGGGGCCTATACGCAGAGGAGATTTTAATCTTCCCTCTGGTGGTGGACAGTTCAATGGATATGGCTTCTATTTTGACGTCTTCAATCCCAATGTATGCGTGTGGGATAGTCCTTTTTACAAGGATCGCTATGTTTCCGACTCCGTCGAATCTATAGGTTTCATATCCGGGGATAGAGAACCTGTCTGCCCTGTTAATTCTGGTTTCCTGCAGTGCCAGGATATCAGGGGTCTGTTCAGAGATTAGTTGCATATTCTCTATTTTTCGTGCTCTTATGCCGTTAACGTTCCACGACACTATCTTTAGGGTATTTGGGATTGTGGGATTAATTCCTGCCATTTCTGGGTTTTAGGGCTGCCTCAATTAGCTTCCTTGTCTCACTCATGAGACTCTCAGACATGTCTTTCATGGCTTTTTGGAAGATTTCCATAGTCATTTCTGTGGGGGGACTGGAAGCTGCAGGCTGCCTGGCCCCCTCATTCTCTCTCCTCTTTTGAGGAGCGGCGGGTTTTTTGTTTGTGTTGTTTGTGGGTTTGTGCGAGCTCTTTTTAGGGCACTTCGTGCATCCCCGGTAGGATGCAGGGTGCCCTGTTTCCCCGTACACAGTACACACGACGCGTTTCTGGCCTCTTTGTCAATTGGCAGAGGACATGCCGTTGATCTGTGCCTCCCGGCACATTTTACACATCACTCTTGGAAGGTGCACTTCCACTGTGTGTGACCATAGCGCTGGCAGCGATAGCATTGTTGCGGCTCGACGCTCTTTTTCTTAAGCTCCACTTTGACCAAGAGGTCATGCAGTCTATATGAGCTCGCAGAGACCTAGACTGGCTATTTATAGTCTCCCTATGTTAATCGAACCGTGACCCGGTGGCATTTTCGTATCCAGCATAGCAATTCATATATACTCGAATATAATTTGTAAACCACCAGCATAGCCTTGGGAAATAACGGTCGATATAACCGATTTTTGCAGACATTGTCTGTTAAAATAAAATCCTACCAGCAAAATTGAATATTTGAAGGTACAGGATGTTTTCTATTAAAAAACCGTCTAATTATTATTGTTTGTCATTTTTTATATTTTTATTTCATTGCAATAATAAAAAAAATCTCTAAGAAACGGTTTTTTTTGTGACATATCATCGGTATTAAGGATCAAAAAAAAAACCAATACAAAAATAAATATACATATATGTCCAGTGGAATGCTGGTGTTCAAATACAGCAAATTATAGAATCTAATACTAATATAAATTTTACAATGGAAACTTAATCATAAGTCACGATTTTCTTTCTAGATACTCCAATGCTCACACACACACACACACACACACACACACACACACACACACACACACACACACACACACACACACACACACACACACACACACACACACACACACACACACACACACACACACACACACACACACACACACACACACACACACACACAGATCTTCTCATCAGTGTTAAAAGTAAATCACTTTTATCCGCTATCATTTTGCACTGATTTTAGTAACGTAATGTTATGTATGATATCTACTAATATTAAAATTAAAACAGAGTTAAAGAAAATACGTTTATTTTTGTTTAAAATATAGTATTACGAACTATTTATTGTAAATATTAATTACACAACTATTTCAGTTACTTAAATAAGATGTACTTAATGAACTTGCATTAAATAGGTTCAGTTTTTGGATACCAGTTGCTTAATTTTCCTTATTTCGAGCGAGAGCTGGGAAAAAAGTTCGAGACTGGTTAATGTACTTACATCCCATATAGTATATAACATTTTTCCCCCTCTCTGTATTGTATGTTTACAAGAAAATGCTGGATATATTTTTGGATTTTCATTATCATTACATTCGATAGCATTCTCATTAAATTATGAAGGCAGCCGTGATCCGTTGCCAGAGCAACATAAGCAGTTTTTATTTTATCAACAACGTCAAGTTGACAATGTATAGCGAAAAGTTTGAAGAAGTCGAATTGTTTGATTCTGTGTGGACAAAATCGACGTTTCAGACATAGAAGAATCAGCGAATATTCCTTGTTTGTCTCTACTACCGGAAAAGTCGAAAAAAAGGTATGAAGCAGCATATAAATACTTTAAGAATTGGTGCCAAAGCAAGACTGCTACTACGGTCTCAGAAACCTTGTTTTTGGCGTATTTCCACAAAAAAAGTGCTATATTGAAGTCCCCATCAAGCTTATGGTGTGAGTATTCGATGTTGAAGTCCACCCTTTTTATAGAGGAAAATATAGATATTTCTAATTATCCAAAACTTCGAGCATTTTTGAAAAGAAAAAAATGATGGTTATAGACCCAAAAAATCCAATGTGTTTAACAGGGAAGATGTGAATAAGTTCATGCTTGAAGCCCCCGATGATATATACTTATTGATGAAGGTCGTAATGGTAATGGGAGTTGCTGGAGCGTGCCGTTCTAATGAACTCTGTGAAATGAAAATGGACAATGATAAAATAAGTCAAGAAGTCATAATTGTGACCATTTCTGACTCCAAAAATGGAATGTCACGTACATTTAAAGTGACAAAAAGTGACGTCACTCAGGGTTGTCATTTCAAAATAATTCAAAAATCCACGCTTCTTTATGCGATACCAAAATGGAAAGTGCTTAAACCAGCCTGTCGGGAAAAATACGTTTTCGTTAATTCAAAGTTTGAGATCTTCAAAATGTATACTGGACACTAATTTAGAAGAACGTCGGCAACTTTATTAGCAAATACTGGAGTTGAAGCCAGAAGTTTCTTGCAGTGCTTCAACAGTGACTGAAACATTGATTACTAATGAAGGATCTGTGGAGACAGAAAATGTAATACACATCACACATTTTGTTAATAATGTGAATAATTGTAATAATTATACCATTAATATTCATTTCAGTTAATATCACCGAATTTTTGTCCGGATTTTTATAATATGTCGATGAAATCAAAAATTAAAGCTACTTATAATAATTTTAGATTATTATTTCCCTAGGGATGTAAGTTGGCTTACATCCTGTCGTTAAGGCAACCAATACCTTGTTGAGTAACTTTCACTTTCGTCTGTCAAAGCAGTGTCAAAATAGGTTGCTTACAATACAGGGAGGGGAAAAAATGTATTACCTACTAGGGATTATTAAAAAGGGTCACATTTTGTTATCGCCATTCGGCAATAGTTCGAAAGTAAACACCTCAACTCGATCCTCATTTATAATTATGCAAAGTAACAATACTCCCCTAATGCTATTACCAATAATAATCTGCTAAGTTCCTAATGCCTCATACTTAAGGAGTTTAAAATATCACACAATAAACAAACGTAAAGTTCGCGAATTATTCTTAAGATTATTAACGGGTGCCTCCTTGGGATTACCTGAATGTTTAATTTGTAATCAGGGAAGTTTATTTCAATATCGTGACAAAGGGTCCCGGGAGGCTTAGCGAAAGGCGCGATAAAATGTCAAGATAGGGACCTGGAAGCGGCCGGAATTGGATCGAATGATTAGGTCGGAGAACGGTTCGGATTATTTCAGTCGGAATCGATTCCTTCCGCTTTTACGTTCTTAAATTACTGAACGGTAAGAGTTATGTAAAACAGCTCGCCATTCAAAAATATTTTCGGCATAATTTATTTCAATATTAATTAATTATGTATTCAAATACATATAATAAACAAAATTTCGGTTTTATAAATAAAGGTAATAATAATAATAATAATAATCACCATATCAACAGTCATAACTTATTAGCCGAAGAATAGAAGGGATGCAGTCGGGACCATCAAAGATGCAAATATCAACTTATCATCGATGCTGTGGTACTTAAGCAAACACTAAGAATATACAAAATTCACCCTATGATCATCACTATCAAACACCAGTGGAGAATGAACCTGTGGATCTATAATGGCGATCAATCTCTTACCACCCATTAATAGTGGAATTTACCAAGGAGACTCCTTAAGTCCACTTTGGTTCTGCTTAGCGATGAACCTCCTCTCCACGTTGCTCAACAACACAGAACATGGCTTCAGCATCGAAGCCAATAAATACAGACAACTCCCGCACCATATACCACCTTCTGTATATGGATAATATTAAGCTCTATTGTGGAAACCATAACCAACTAAACAACCTTATTGACGTACCATACACCTTCTCGAAAGATATCCACATGGAATTTGGAATGGAAAAATATAAAGCCTTAAACATCGTAAAAGGCAAAGCCCTACCCAATGGAGAAATAGTTCTAGCGATGAACCACGGAGAGACCTACACATATCTAGGATTTCAACAAGCTAGAACAATTAACACCTACGCTGTGCCCGTGCTGACTTACAGTTTCAGAATCCGGAAATGAACTAACACGGAGCTGGAGGGACTACAACGAACTACTCGCCTAATGATGACCAAGTACAAGTTACACCATCCAGGGTCATCAACTTTCCGAATGACTTTACCACGAAGAAAAGGTGGAAGATCCTTATTGACTTGACCAATTCGCACTCACGATAGCTGCAAAAATTGAGAGATTTCTTCACCAACAAGGCACAAACATCAAGCCTCCACCGCAGAGTGACAACTCGTACTCTCCGCTCAATCTCGTAAGTGACAACATCTTCCTAAAGTCACTTTCAAATCCCGTCAAATAAGAACAGTAGCCTCAAATGGCACTGCATGGCTGACATCACAATGACTTGAATCAGCCACCCATAGATAAGGAAGCATCGCTGAAGGATAGACAACTATTCCACAGAGACAGAAGGATTTGTGATTGCAATACAGAATCAAGTTATTAACACACGAAATCTATCATCAAAGACCGGTCCGTTGAATCCGATAAGTGTAGAAAATGTAGCAAGAGATTAGAGATTATACAGCATATAACATCTGGCTGCACTTACCTAGCAAACACGGAATATCTCCAGCGACATAATCAGATATGTAACATGATACATTAGAACAGCCATGTCAAACTCAAAGTCACTGATGGGCCAAAAGCATGAAGACCATCGACTAGTTGGGCCGCAAAACCTTATCTTAAAGAAGACAAACTACTGAAAATCTTGAGAAAAAGTACTATTAGAGGACAAGTCTGTTTATTAAATTTCCAATAAAAAGGACATTACAAAAAATGCAAACATTAAATTCTTTTGCCATATATTTGACATCTTTTGTCTTTAATTAAGTTGTCTATTTGTGGCGCAAATTTATCGGCGGAAGTAACTTTTAAAACTGCGTCCAAGTGTGCGTCCGTCAATCGCGATCTTGCGGAAGATTTGTTTCCTTTCATCAAAGAAAATAGTTGTTCACACTTTAAAGTACTTCCAAACATTGACAGGATTTTACAGTCAAATTTTCTCATTTCTTGGTATTGAACAAGCAAGTACTCTGACACTGAATCTCAATTACTTCCATTTGCAAGTGAGGGGGAACTTTATCAATATCGATAGTGAAAAGACCAATAAATAGAGAAAAAGTGTTTTCTTGGGTCTTAAAATCCTAAAAACGCTTCTCAAATTCTGCCAGAAGGCTTCTCATTTTCTCTGAGTATATTTTGTATGATATTGGGACACTTGTGCTTTCCTGATATGCCTTATAAGTCAGAAAATGTGACAGATTATCCTCTGCTAACTGTTTTTCCCACAACATCATCTTACACTCGAAAGCTTTCACATGATCATGCATATCTATAATAACTTGACGTGATCCGTGCAATTTCGTATTTAAGTCCGACAAGTGTTTTGTGATATCTACCATAGATGAAAGATCTTGTAAAAAAGGTACATCGCATAATAAGCTGACATCTTCTACTTTTGTTTCCATGAAAACGCGTATTTCTTTTTTGAGTTTTCAAAACCGCTCGAGTACCATAGAACGCGAAAGCCATCGCACCTCTGCATAATATAGTAAACCAGTGTACTCACTTTCTAAATCACGTAAAAATGCAGAAAACTGTCGCTGATTAAGGCCTCGTGACCTTATGAAGTTTATAATTTTTTTCACTGACTTAAAAACACTTTCCAACTTGATCACTTTTGATCATAAAACTTCTTGGTGGATTATACAATGAATATGATGAAAATCTGGTTTGTCACTGCCCGTTTCTCTGATCTTTGTAATATTTTAATATTTAATTATTTAATAATTTAACGAAGCCATTTTTTATCCCAGTCATTGAAGGAGCTCCGTCTGTTGCAACGGATCACAGTTTTGACAAATCTAAATTGTACTTTTGCAGAGTTCCATAAACAGCATTGAAAATATCCTTCCCAGTTATTGTATCATGTAATGGTACTAATTCCAGTAATTCTTTATACACATTGATCAACCGCACGAAGAAAATCAGCTAGTTGCGCCACACCACATACATCCACATTCATTTTTCGTTTCTGACCATGCCTGTATCCTTGTTAAACATAGTTTTACCGACTGCACTATTACAAATCAAACAAATAATTTTTTCTTTCACTTCACAGCAAAAAAACTCTAATTCCCACTTTTCTTGAAAGATACGATGCTCACCTACAAGTTTCCTCTTGCTTCTCACCTAAACAGCACTACGTTGTAATATACGCAAAAAGAAAATTCCATTTACTCTAAACATCTATTTCAGGAAAACCGTTGATGAGCATTCTGAAGTTTTACATGTATAACGGAAAAGTAAAAAACTCAATTTACTAGAAATTATAGAAATACATAAACATAACAATGACAACACATTATCAAACGATTGGACCTAAATAGTTCCTCACTGTTAAATCTTTAACATAGAACAGAAGCTTTCACGGTTTTGGCAAAAAGAAATCATGTTTCTTGGAACTAGACCGTGTCAAATTGGAATTAGTATCCGACGTTTCACCTTCGACTGCACGAGATATCTCCAGGCACCTTTTCTCCACGATATCTGAACAATGAATGAGCTCGGAGTTATTAAGGCGGGCTTTTATACCCGACTTGTTCTCGCCGAACCGTGACCCTGTGTTAAGATTAGTTTCCACATATGATGCAGACCGCAACACGTGTTTCTATTGAAGTTTTTTGTATGTTACCATAAACCGGTCTTAATACAAGGCTCAGGGAGCACAAGTCGGTTATAAAAGCCCGCCTGAATGTCTCCGAGCTCAATGCTCATTCAGTGTTCAGATCTTGTGGAGTAAAGATCCCTGAAGATGCCTCGTGAAATCGAAGGTCGTCGGATAGTAATTTCAATTTGACACGGTCTAATCCCAAGAACCATAATTTTTTAGTTAAATCTTTATTAGTCTATAACAAAAACAAAAGTGTTTTAGTTGTATAGTATCCACATTTATAAAAACAAGTAAGTTCCATGTATAATGTAATGTAACTTACAATTTTTATCACCATTTTAATAAGAATTAGTATCTGATGAAACCACAGTGTTGATAAAACAAATATGATGCATTTTTTGTAAAATAAATTAGGTGGAAAATTTAAACAATACATTTACATAGTTTAATAAACGTTTAGGTTTTAAAAAGGGAAGCAATATTTTAATTTCTTTTTATTTATTTAACTTAAAATGACGATATAAAATTTGAATTACCCATAATTAAACACAACCATAATTATTTAGAGATTAATAGTTATTAACTATTGTTTAATCCATTCAATCTGTTTTATTGCTGATCCATTTTTATGACCCTAAATTAGAGATTATGGCTTAAATATAAAATCTGGATTATTACCGTTTAAACCTGTTTATTGCGGTTTGCATTTTGTCAAATTAACTAAAAAGGTAAAAAGCTTTGAGGTTATAACAACTAAATTCAAAATCGACTATGAAAACTTTTCTACAATTTTATGCAACTTTTTACAGGTTTTAGATTTAATTTATGTAGTAACTGTTAGATTAAATACACACATAAATATATTTTTCTTTGCTCTAAATATTTGTGTATTTAAATTAAATAGATCTCATGTTTAGGTCAACTAATGCCTTTTTAATACAACCGCATATTTATGGTAAGGAAGCAATTAATGCTTTGTATCATCTTCTACTAAATAGCTAAAAATTTATTAGAATAAAATAATAATTTGGGTTGCCCTTATCGATTTCATTATACACTTTTTCTGATCAAGATTAAAATATTTTAGAAATTTAACTCAAATCCATATGTTTCGTCAATAGCTAGAACATATTTACTAGACTCAACGCAACATTTACTTGACTAAATGAAATTATTACTTCCCTCGTAAAAAAGAAGTGTTTTTACTGTGTATGTATTGAGATGTAAATTAACTAATTTACCACCTAAAGAAGCGAAAGTGATAGAGAAAGATATGACATGGAAGTTTTAAGTAAATATAGATCTTTCTTTATGAGAATGTGTAGTAAAATTTTGTCCATAATTTATTATATTTTTTATCGAAATCGGAATAAAGGAAATCAACTTTAAAATAGACACATTTTTAAAAAATATTAATTGTACAAATTAAAAGTCACTTGTTAATAGGATTTTAATTTTATATTCTAATTATCGCATATATGTTAATAAAATATTGAAAATTTAGTCCAAAATTCTTAACCACTTTGTTGCTATTTTTTGTACATAAACTATGACATTCAAATAATTAATTTTCAAAGGATACTTGCCTAATTACAGATATTATTGTTTTCTTGAATAAGTTCAAAAGAAAATTAAGCTTCCACCGCAGAGTTGAATTAAAACAAATAAAAAAGGTAATGAAAACCCGACGAATAATTTACTCAAAAAAAAAATCAAATATGGCCAACATTCTACCCACCCTGTTAAATCTGAATTTTTTACGACTAAACAAACTCCGGGATATGAATCTATATATCATTAAAAGCTTTTTACACCGAGCAATATCCGTTACAGTTTCTGCAATCAAATAACTTCAAATAACGCCTTATTAAATTCAATCTTCAGGAAAATTACTTTAAAATTAAATCAAATGATCCTACCCTATGTTCCTTTTCAATTTTCGCGTATTCTCTGGCAATTTCTGGCTTACCTGCAAAAGAAAAAAGAGAATATTAAATTCGGTTTTTATATTCAACCTCGGGGAAGTGAAATTTGATAACTTTAAGGAACACGCCATATACGAGGGGAAATGGAAAAATTATCAACTAATTCAATCAATAATAATGAAACACTAGAGCTGAAACAATTTTTTCAACACTATTCTTGAAATATACCAAACATAAAATATAATAATTCTACTCAGATATAACTCCAAATCCAGGAATAACGAAAATGTGCGAATTATAAGTTAGGGGAAATGCTAAGCAATTTTTGTAAATATTATAATAAGCAAATATATATTTATTTAGGTATATTATAAAGAGTGTATTCTATATTATATGTGTATATATATATATATATATATATATATATATATATATATATATATATATATATACAGGGTGTCCCAATAGTGCGTTCTCGGTTGATATCTTGACTACGGATAGCGATATAAAAAAAGTTCAAATACAAAAGTTGTAGAACAATACGGGCTACATAATCTAAAATTATTTTCATTTATACAGGGTGTCTCAAAAATCTTTAGCGAAGCAAAGTTGTGTTTTTCTTAGGGGACACCCTGTATATTTTTGCATGTTTAGATTCTGCTCGTGATTCTACACTTTTTTTTGTATAACATGTCCTATGTCTAAATCTGATAGTTTTTCTAATATCCGCCATTTTGTAAAAAATTGTGAATTGCAGTGCCTTTTTTCAAACGACGTGGGCCGTTGGCTTTTTGATATAGGATTATGATTTTTGGCAGGAACATTAACAAAAGTATGGGTTGACTTTCAACGTGAACAAAACTTGTCGGCGTTGTACGGGGGGTCCTAGATAACTAGGAGAAACTAAAAAAATTAAAAACATCATATCTTCATTTTTTTAAATAGAATGTATAGTATTTTAATATTTTAGACTATTCGTGACCCAAAACCCTAACTTTCGTTATAAATATGTCCTATACCTATTTGTCATAGTTTCCGAGATTTTGACATATTTGTATTTATTATTTGGTTTTCAATGGCAATCGCCTTAGAATTTGCTTTATTATCGAATTTTCTAATTATAATACACTACAAATGACGCAAAATTAAAAATTCAGCTCATAATATTGTGCCAAGAATCGCGACCTAAAGACTTAGAACAGATATTTTACCAACTATTCTTAAATATTTACTATTTTGGCTATTATAAAAGCGTAGGTAGTGTCAACATTTAGTTAGAACTTAATGAACGAAGATGCCTTAGACAATCCTAAAGTAAAAACAAATGAAAACGGGGAAAATGTTGTCATGGCGAAATGTCAAACTCTTGTATTTGTGTAGTAACGGTGTTCAAATTGATTCAAAATGAATTTTTCTAGAGAAGAATTGATTAACATGATTTATATGTTTTGGGCGCAAGTGATCAAAATTGTTTTTTAGCAAGTAGAGTTTATGCGCAACGGTTTAGCAATACCGAACGTCATCCTCACGAGGTACCATTTGTCCGACTCAAAGAACGATTGGAAAGAACTGGATATGTCGATTACGAACAAAAATTGGAAAGGCAGAAAACAGCCGCAAATGAAGAAACTGAATATCTTGTTATGCAAACTTTTTGAAAATCCTCATATTTCATGTAGGCAGTTAGAAAAGGAGAGAGGTGTTGCTAAATCTACGGCAAACAGAATAAGTAGAAAACATAAATTTCACCCATACCATATTCAACTGGTACAAGAGCTGGATCAAGACAATTTCAATCGAAAACTTGAATTTTGTACTTGGGCATTAGCAAAAAATAGAGAACATGATTTTTTCAATAACATTTTATTTACTGACGAAGCGTCATTTCAAAATGGATACGTCAACCGACATAATTTTCACTATTATAGTTCTGAAAACCCCAGATTCATTATCCCATAGATGGTCTCTTAATGTATGGGCTGGTATAATCGGTAACCGTATCATTGGACCTTATTTTTTCGAAAAGAGTTAATGGAGACACTTTCCTAAATTTACTGCAAAACAGTTTGCAGGAGTGGATTGACGAATTACCTTTGAATCTAGTGAGGCATGTGGTTCCAACTAGATGGCGCTCCGGCACATTTTAGCAGACAGGTGAGGCAATTTTTAGACGCGAATTATGAAAATAAATGGATTGGTAGGGGAGGGCAAGGTCTCCGGACCTCACAAAACTAGATTTTTTCTTGTGGGGTTTTGTTAAAGAGCAAGTTTACCAAACGCCACCTACTACCATAGAGAATATGAAAATGAGAATTAGAAATGCATGTACAAATATCAATGCCGCGATGCTGAATAGAGTTAACAATTCCTTTGTGAATCGGCTACAAGTGTGTGTTGAAAGAAATGGTGGTCATATTGAACATTTAATCAAGTGATTGTAGGACTTCTTTTTCTGTTGTGTCTCTTTAATTAAAATATCTATTTGCCTTTTTACATAAAGAAAAATAGTAGACTGAATTTTTAATTTTGCATTTTTTACTGTGTATTAATGTACAGGGTGATTCACCGAGATTTGCCACCTCCCTTAATTCCTTTATTTTTGATAACAGAGAAAAAGTTGAAATACAAAAGTGTCCCTCGGATATAAACTTTGTTATTTTAAATGGAACACCCTGTATTTTATTACATTTTTGGATTCCTCGGAAAATTCTATAAATTCGATAGTAAAGCAAATTCTAAGGCGATTGCCATTGAAAACCAAATAATAAATACAAAAATGTCAAAATCTCGGAAACTATGACAAATAGGTATAGGACATATTTATAACGAAAGATAGGGTTTTGGGTCACGAATAGTCTACAATATTAAAATACTATACATTCCATTTAAAAGAATGAAGATATGTTTTTAATTTTTTAATTTCTCCTACTTATCTACGACCCCCTGTACAACGCCCAAAAATTTTGTTCACGTTGAAAGTCAACTCATACTTTTGTTAACGTTCCTGCCAAAAATCATAATCCTATATCAAAAAGCCACGGCCCACGTCGTTTGAAAAAAGGCGCTGCAATTCATAATTTTCTACAAAATGGCGGATATTAAAAAACTATCAGATTTAGACATAGGACATGTTATACAAAAAATGTGTAGAATCACGAGCAGAATCTAAATATGCAAAAATATACAGGGTGTCCCATAACAAAAAACACAACTTTGCTTCGCTACAGATTTTTGAGACACCCTGTATAAATTAAAATAATTTTAGGTTATGTAGCCCGTATTGTTCTACAACTTTTGCATTTGAACTTTTTTATATCGCTATCCGTTATCAAGATATTATGACAGGTTGTAAAACTCGTAAAAACAAGTTAATTTTTGCAGGAAAACGGCCTACGAGAGAAATTGTTTTCGATTATGTCACAGCGGAGATAATAAGATAAGCATCCAAATTGAAAAAATGGTCCGATATCTTTCAATCTCGCATAATTTGCTGCATCTTCGTTCTTGCCTCTCATCGTGGGAAGCTAACATAGATGTAGCTGTAATCGCTCTCAGCACTATTGCCAAACTGTATATTTTTTCATTATTTTTGATCGCCGTTTTGCTCACTTAGGTTAGTGCAATAAGCGCTGAGCTGTAGATAGTTACAAATGTGTAAATAGACTAAATATGTTACCGTCAAACGGGGCTACTTTGACATGTTTTTAGGACATTTTTCAATATCACGTTGTTATTTATCACCTTAGCTTTGTGAAATAATTTGGATTATAACAAATCTATCCTGCTGAATAGATTGATGCACTCCAAATTGCTCTAAACACAATAGAAACCAAAATAAAAAATGAAAAAGGGTATGTCAATGTTACCCTGAGTTTGGGGCTACTTTGACACCCATTTTAATTTCAATATAAAATGCATTTTAAAGCACCACAGTGTCAAAGAAGCCCCGGTAATAGATGTAAAATTAAAAACCACTCCTAATTTTTTGTTTGTTTTTTTTTTGTTAAGAAAAACAGTTTTTTTTACTAAAAAACGATTATTTAAGGCAAAATAAAACCTTTTAATTATAATATTTTATTATTAGTTTCAAACTTAAGCAAAAAACTCAAGAAAACATGATAATCTACAATTTACATTACCTATAAAAATAAAATAAAAAAGATTTCAGTCTAAAACAGCAACAAAAAAATTCTTTGGCATGTAGGAACGAAAGATTAAACATAAAAAACTAAGAAAACATGTCTTAACCTAAAATCTTTTGGCATAAGCATAAAAAATTAAAACTTAAATCTAGGCTTTTTTAATTTTCGATCCTTTTCGGTCTCAGTTTCAGGGTTAAAGGTTCTATCCTCATCGCTGTCATCGGCAAATGGTTCCTCCGGTTCGTCATCTGTTTCTTCGCAAACTGGGCACACATAAAATGGATCAGTGCTTTCTGAATTGCAAAGTCCGCAAATCCACTTCTTGCATTGAACACATTCAATCCATTCGGCCTTTCCTCTGTAGTTTTTAAAAAGCATGCGGCATAAGGCACATTTTGAATTTGAATCGTTCTCACCCCTTAAACTTGCTTTTGTTATATTAATAGGAGGACGCACTTTAGGTTTATTCTCGGGTTTCTTGGCTTTGACTTTGACCTTTTTCGTTCGTATTCCTGATGGCCCTGGAAGGGTGTCGGAGAAACAAGGCAACTCTTGGTTGCTGTTGTATGGAATTGTCTGGGGTGGAGATCCTACTTCATTTTCAATTTGCTCATTGGGAATTGCTTGGTCTTTGATAGTCATCTGTTTTCCAGCTTCAAACTTCTTTCCCCTTTTTCTTTTTTTTTTGGTCTTAGCTTCTTCCCCTTATTTCTTTGAAAAACTCTACCAATGATGAATCAAGAACTCGCTCAATCTCTTCCAAGTTTTCAAGCAATCATTCAGGAATCTTCCTAAAGACTTGATCAACATTCATTGGGTACAGTATTTGTCTCTACAGTATCTGAAACTTTGTTCCACAGAAGTAAAAGTAAGGACCGGAAGTGTTCTTTGGGTAAGGTCCCAGAATATCTGCTCTCCTTTCGCCATTTTTCTAATATTTCGCGCCACTTCCTCTTGAAGGATGCAAATACAGAAACATCTAGTTGCTGCATCAAATGTGTGGCGCTGGCTGGAAAAGGGCACATGTATATATTATTTTCTAGGCTTGCTTTTATAACCTGTGGTGAAAAATGGCTACCCAGATTATCGCCAACTACAACTGCTCGTGTCTCTGGTTCCTTGGTTGCTATTATGTGGGGTAAAAAAGCTTTAAAAAACCATTGCTCAAAAAGGTTCATGTCGAACCATCCGGAAGGGCTGTTCCCATAAACAGTTCCGGAGGGTCCTCCAGTACACCAGTTTTCATATAAATTGGAGCTCTTGTACACTACCATAGGGGGCAGGAGTTCTCCAGCTGCATTACCACAGACCATTATGCTCACACAGGACCGCGAATAGTTTTGTACTCGTTCTACTCTACGGAATTTTCTGGGAACAATAACTTTCTTCGCCCCAGGATCATCAGCGATGTTAGTTTCGTCGTAATTGTATAAGTTTTTATTATCAACATCACCTAATGCTTCTTTTATGTTGTCGAAAAACTGAATAATGTCGTTTCTATCTACGGACGATCGCGATTTTTTAATATTTGTAGCGATTCGTGTGGAGAGGTTGTGTTTCTTAATAAAGTTTTCGACAAAATCGGGTCCGGGATAATTGTCTTTGAATTCACGCACTGTTTTCCCCTGTTTATCCAAGAATTTCTTCACCACGGCACGAATATCACACTTCGTTAATGGAAAACCCCACTTTGCCACTTGTAGTAAAGTGTTACGAATCACTTCCTGTTCACCGCTACTAAGGACACTTGGATGACCTACCGACTGGTTGTGTATACCAAGGGACTTATTACGTGTTATACGAGGAATTTTATAAACTATTGCCGCCCTTTGGACAGGCATGCCTCTTTCAATAGCTTCAAGTGCATTTCTTCTTCCCGGAACTTTTTCGTAATGTCTCACCATTTCTAATTAGTTAGTACCTGTAACAAATGAATCTAATATTAAAATAAAATTTACAAAGAAGCAAAATCAAAAAAATAAAAATTGAAAAAAAAATGTTCGCAGTGTCAAAGTTACCCCGTGGTGTCAAAGTAGCCCCGTTTGACGATATATGTACATAAAATTTTTTTTTAATCCCTAACATCGTATTCAAATATTGGCATTATTGATACTGATAACAAACTCACAAGATGAAAAAATCAGCCATGATATAATTATACGCCTGGAGGTAAATATTTTCCCGATATCATAACGCAATTTGATTCAATGATTTGACATGGTGATGATTTTCCACTAAGATATATTTCGGTGAATTTTCTATTGGTATATCTTTTCTATTTCAATTTGAAAGTAGATCACATAACACTGCCAACCCTTAACCTCCAATTTTGGCGCATGTCAGGGATTTAAAAAAAAACAGACTTTATTATATTCTACCGGGAAACGTCGAAATTTTCAGCCATTAAGTGCCTAGCACTGCAATTTACTAATCTACTAATTACGATTTCCTAATAAATAATATTTAAAATTACGCGTTTGTTTTATTGAATTAAGTGTACAACATTTTAGAATACAGAAAATAATAGAAAAGCGTTTCGAATTTCGCGGGCAAACCGCAGCGTTAATCTACGGCACCATCTGCTTTCACTTTCCTTGAAGATGAACGCGAGATAGCTATCTCTCTCTCAGATGATTTATTTACATTGACTTGCGCATCTCAACTTGGTTATCTCTGGTCACAGAATACCCTCCTGCGATCGATTTCTGGGCCTTTACCCTCATCAGACAGGCTTGTATCCAGGGAGATCTCAAATCAGAGAGCATCGATGTGACACAATCGAAAACGTCTATGGAAGTAGAAAAGTTCTACAAGCTAAGTATAACACCTAACGCCACCTATTGGGGTTCCGGAGAATTCCGTCTACAATCCATAGGATTTAGGCTAGATTTCTTGGCCGGAAAAGGATACATGTAGAAAAGCAAAAATATATGTTGGTACGAATCCAAGATGCCGGCTTAATAAAATATTTATAAATCCAGCCTGAAAAAACTGCTTAATGGTTTGATTTCAAATTGTATGCCATAACTAATTGTGGTATAGGGATCAACTAGTAAAATAGTGGTACCAATTCAAGATGGCCGAACAAAATGGCGGCAAAATAAAATGTTTGTAATCGTGAAAAAGTCACCCTCTCACTTTTACACATCTTTACGGTTTAGCGTCGCTAGATGCCCAAAAATACGTTTTATCAATTCAATTGTTAGGGTCCAGTAAAGAAACAAAAGATTTTTTTTTAAATTGTCGACGTTTCGCAACTATATTGTTGCATTCTCAGGACACATATATAAATTTTATATCCTGCATGAAACTCATATTATCAGTCTTTACCTACTCCGTTGGTTTGCAGATATTTTCCACCTATTAAATTTCTAAATGGTTTTCGCAAACGATCTTATTATTAGAGTGGGATATTATTTGGGGTTAGGAAATGTCTGCACACCAACGGAGTAGGTAAAGACTGATAATATGGAATTCATGTAGGATCTAAAATCTGTGTCCTGAGGATGCAACAATAAAGTTACGAAACGTCGACATTTTAAAAAAGGGCTTTTTTTACCGGAAATAATACACCACTTTAACATAACAAGAGGATGGTTAACGAAAACCAGTTAGAAACTTAATATCTGGAAAATATCTGCGCACCAACGGAATAGGTAAAGACTGATAATATAGGTTTCAATTTAAGATGACAAAACAAAATGGCGGCCAAATAAAATTAAAATTTTAATTTTAAAATTTTAAAATCTCGTTCAATTGATTTTGCGAAAAAATTAGATATGAAAATGGGATGAACAAATATTGGCATTATTGATACTGATAACAAACTCACAAGATGAAAAAATCAGCCATGATATAATTATACGCCTGGAGGTAAATACTTTCGGCAAATTAAATATCTCGTATGATAACTTTGAGGTTACTAACTCGTTAGAATTCTGAGATAAAATTAAGAATGTTCACTTAAAAGAAGGTGAAATTTTAATATCTTTTGATGTAAGCTCATTGTTTCCTAGTGTACCCATACCACTAGCTTTAGAGTACCTAAAGGAACTACTTGAAATCAATAATTTGGAAAAAGAAATTATTGATGAGTATTTACTTCTCACAAAATTATGTATGAATCAAAATTTTTTTCAGTACAACAATAAATATTATAAACAACTAGAGGGAACTGCGATGGGCAATTGCTTATCTCCGTTCCTTGCAAATTTGTTTATGGGCAGATTAGAAACCCAATTCAAAAAAGAACTCAAGTATTTCCCAAGGGTGTGGTATAGATACGTAGACGATATATTTGCTATTTTTGATACTAAAACAGAAAATTTGGACACTTTCTTAGAAACATTAAACAATAAATATCCTTCCATTAATTTTACGTACAAAAAGGAGAACAATGGGCAATTACCTTTTCTCGACACGTTAGTTATTAGAAATAACGATAAATTAGAATTTAATATTTATAGGAAATTTACTAATACTGATAGATATATAACATCCGACTCATTTCATTGCCGTCAACACAAAATGGCAGCATTCCATTTCTTAACTCAATAGGTTAGTCAATTTTCCACTAAGTAAAGAACGTTTTAACAATGAAATGAATCGGATTAAAAATATAGCTAAAAGTAATGGATATAATGATAATTTTGTACATAAACTAGTAAATAGACATAAGCATAAGAAAATGTTAAAAGATGCCACTACTCTTCAAATACCTGAGGCTTCCAATAAATTCATAGTAATCCCATATGATCCCAGATATACGAGAGGTCTGGAAAAAGTATTTAAAAACGTAGGTTTTAGAGAAGCCTACAAAACGGAGAATAGTTTAAAAAATCTCCTTGGAAACCCCAAAGACAAAGTCGACTTGAGGGAGAGGAGTGGCATCTATGAAATTAGCTGTAATGACTGTGATCTGAAATATGTTGGGCAAACTAAACGCTCCATAAACATTCGTTTTAAAGAACATATGGCACATTTAAGATACGGAAGAACAGAAAAGTCAAGCGTTGCCCAACATGCTTTGGAAAACAATCACCGAATAGGAATAAATAATCTTAAGTTGATTAAAAATGTATCTAATAATAGATTATTGGATGCATTTGAGAGTATAGAAATAGTTAAATGTGGTAAGAAAGCACTAAATAAAGACAGAGGGCCTATTCCCTATAGTCCCCTCTATTGTTTACTTGACAACGGTGCAGTCGGGTGCAACCAAGTGTGACCACATTTACCTATAAATAGTCTCGGTTAGGATAAGTTACTTTAGTTTATATCATCTGCTGATGATGCTAACTTGGTTAGCGAAACGCGCGTCCAGAACGTAACAAGTTGTGGTGTAGTGTGGTTAGAACTCTTGTATTTTGATCTATCTTCCACCACAGGTTCCAGTGTTAGGACTTCCTGATATGTGTTTTATGTCTTATTTAGATAAACATATTTCGATAACTGGTGATTTTCAGTATAGGTTATGTTATATCAAAAATGTCTAGTCTTGTATTGAAAAAATCAAAGAGACAGTTGTACAACTTTTGTGAGTGACCCTGTATAGTTTAAAATAATTTCTAAATATGCGTAAAAATAAATCTAAATCGACCGGTTCGAGCGTTTTTCTATTACCTTTTTAATTTCCAAGATAATGAATTTATTCCTTAATTTATCATAACCCTGTATATATATATATATATATATATATATATATATATATATATATATATCCGTTAGACATTTTTTAATTTCTGCAAAACCATTGATTGTCGGAAAGCGGACGAACCACACCATACGTATACGTTCGCTAGACGTTAAAACGAATATTATGCCTACGTTGCTGTTCGTGCGTTCTTATTCTCTAAGTAATTATACACCTTAAAACGACCTATCTTCAATCCGCTTTAACAGTCAGGGCTAAAAAACATAACTACAAAGTCTTGTGTTTACACAAGTTAAATTTCTTCATTCAATGACGAAAATCCCTCTCGAAATCCGGATCCCCTCTTGAACGACTTCCCGGGGCCGTAAAAAGTATTGCGTTCCGAATACTCCCGTCTTACTTTAAAAGAAAAGTAAGTTCCCGCTCATCTAAAATAGTTTCCGAACAATTAGGATTGAATAATAATTAGCTTGCTTTAAGCTCCTTAACGAAAGAGAAACAGTTTAAAGTTTTACCATAAAATACGAAGGAGCTCCGAGGATATCTGCGTAATTGGGGAACGAGTTTTAAACTGCAGCCTTTCTTTGTGGATATTGAACTGTAAGTGGGGAAAGCTCCAATTAGAGAGTTCGGGGAAGTCGTTCGTTTATAAGATTGCCGTTTTAGAACGGCAGTTATATAAAATATGTTACACGAGCCTAAGAAAAACACTTGATCGACTGAATCGTTACTTGATGAAAATCCATTATCAACAATGTAAATAAAACTTAGGGCATATGTTTGGCTAAGACTGTAGCTTCGTCAGATAAACGGTATTTAAGCTTACAATTTGCTAAACGAGCTTGATTTTTACAAAAACATATTTCTAGGTAAATACTTTTATGGTTTATGAGAGTTCTAAATAACATCTTGACGGACATTTTTAACAAAATAAATTTAACAGAGGTGAACTATTCATATATAAATTATCCTTTAAGAGATACTGGGTTATTTTGCGCTTATTAATTTTCACTGACTCTAAAAGACACAATTTTTTACTTTTCTTAACTGTATGTAATATTTCAAACTTTCCATAGACAGCATGATTATTAAAGTTTGGCGTATGTTGAATCCTTAGACCAGGGGTGCTCAAACGGTCGATCGCGATTGCTTTTTCAGTAGATCTCGAGAAGAAAAATTTTTTTAATAAGTAGGTACTTAACTAAACTACAAAAATTTATTACGTAATAAAATAACACTCTGCTAGCGGCAAAAGGCGGCTTTATCAAAGGAACGCGCGGTACTTGTCAAAGAAAAGCCGTATTTTCTATTCTTGCCGCTTTTCTAGAAATTTCGGGCGGCGCGTTTGACGGGAACATTGGAGACTTTCGTTCACGCCGATATAAATGTTGCGCCTGCAGGAATTGGAGTCATTCTGAATTGCAACTTGAAGGCAATACTATGTCGATACAAAGTTTATTATTAAATAGTACAAAATGAGTGCAGCGAAGAAATCTAAAACGTATCATTTTAATAACGATTGGGAGGAAGAATTTTTGTTTTGTATGGTGAAGGAAAGTGCATTTGTCTTATTTGTCGTGCGTCAGTTGCAATACCTAAGCGTGGAGGCATCATAAAACGGTTTATAAAAACTATGAAAAGGATTTTCCTCCACAGAGTGAATTAAGAAAACGAAAAGTACGTGATTTGATATCTTGTTTGTTGTCATTTAAAATATCTCATATATTGACGAAACACAAGAAACCATTCGAAGATGGATCGGATATGAAGGAAGCATTTATTGAAGCGGGTGAGACTTTATTTGGAGATTTTAAAAATAAAACAGAAATCATGTGTACAATTAGAGAACTTCAGTTATCTCGTCCGACTGTCACAAGGCATATTGAAGTCATGAGTCAGGACATGGCAGATAAACTAAAAAATGATATCATGGAATGTACATACTTTTCTTTACAGTTCGACGAATCCACCGATATGACAGACACTGCCCAGCTGTGTATTTTTATTCGGATGGTATTCAATGACATGTTGGCTAAGGAAGAGTTTTTGACAATCATTCCTCGGAAGGGGAAGACCCGTGGCGAAGATATACATGACGTTTTCTTCATATATATAAATATAAAATATATAAATTAGTGTGCAATACAACCAATGGAGCACCAGCAATGACTGGAAACAAAAACGGTTTTGTGGCATTGTGTCGAGCTAATGAAGATTTCCCTTCATTTTTTTCAATCCATTGCACTATACGTCAACAAGTTTTGTGTTTAAAAGTTTTAAACACGGAGGAAATTATGGGCATTGCAATAAAAATTGTGAATTCCATCCGTGTACGTAGCTTGCAACGGTGGCTCTTTAAGTTGCAGTTGGAAGATAGGTAGTCAGCTGAACACACTGATTTAGTTCTTCACACGGAGGTCAGGTGGTTGAGTCGCGGAAAATTCCTAGAAAGGTTTCAAGAATTATTGCCCGAAATAACCGCTTTTCTAGACGAAAGAGGTGATGACACTCAGATGTTGAAAAACGAAAAATGGCTGACTGATTTGGCATTTTTGACTGACATCACAATGCACTTAAACACCATTAACTTGGAGCTTCAAGGTACAGGAAAAACTATTATTGAGATGATTAGCGCAGTAAACGCATTCAAAAGTAAATTGCAATTTATGATAGATCAACTGAAAAGAAAGGATCTGAAACATTTTCTGCCTTTGAAAGCAAGGATTCCTCAGTTGAATTATGATACGTATGAGGCTGAATTATCAAATATTTTGGGACAATTCGAAATGCGTTTTTATGATTGGAGTAAATTGGCAAATGTAGCATCATTTATGAGTTATCATTTTTCGTGTAAAAACATTGAGGAATTAGCTACTGAAATAGCAAGTCAGTTTAATATGAACTCATGTTCTGTTGAAAACGAGTTGGTGCAGATTATATCAGATATACATCTCAAAGCTACAGCATCTGATACACATTTTTGGTGTTTTATATCTGAAGATAAATATCCTAATCTAAGGCAAATCGCCCTTCAACTGACAGCAATGTTTGGGTCAACTTACTTGTGCGAGTCTGGATTTTCTGAAATGAAGATAATTAAGTCAAAATATCGCTATCGACTCACTGACGATCATATGTCATCATGCTTGCGATTAGCACTCAGTGGTTACGTACCATCTTATGAAAAGTATGCTGAGGACATGCAGTGCCACGCTTCAACATCTAAAGTCACTCCTTAGATAAGTTTAACACCATAAGTAACTCTGTTGTTTTGTAACAACCAATAAACTCGCAATTTTGAATAACTATGAGTTTTTTCATTGATATTGTAGAGAAGAACCTAACTAAACCTAACCCAAACCTTGACTAAAATAATGTAATATTTTTGTGCGAAAACCTAATATCTATATATGCTACGGTACATCCTACCTAGGTAGATAGGTAGGGTGTATGTATCGTGTATGTACAACCCTGCATCACACATACTTGCAGCCTCTCAGAATCGATCGTAAATAGTCTAAAAATATTGAGGTAGATCGCCAGCAGTTCAAGCTTGAGCACCCCTGCCCTAGACTATAAAAACACGGGATCATAGATTGTTTTTTTCCCGCTCCATCACATCGATAGGTGTAGGTTGGTGACACCTTTTAAAAATTCTAAGCCAAGTTTTATCGAATTACTCCAATACGTTTATATATTTTCATAACACAGTTATATGTGTAACAAAAAACTACACACAATAATTAACCCTAGACTATAAAACTTTGATTTATCGTCTAATTAATTAACTAAGGTCTAAAACATTACAAAAATTTAATTATAAAAATATTACCAAATAGAACTGGTAACGACGCTACGTCAAATTTACGTCCCTTTCAAGTAGTTTTACAACTATTCATTCATAGCAATCATCATAGCACTCTTGTTTTGTAGTTTAATTTCAAGACAGACCCCTGCATTGTTGTCATTTTTGTTACCGCGTTCGACCGTTTTTGTTTATATATATTTTTAGTTTTTTAATGATTTTGTAAGTTCTGTGTGTTGTAGTACTTAAATAAAGGCTCCTCGCCAAAATTCTACCAGTTTATTCCCAGGTCACAAAATTTGAGTTAAATTGGATTAATAGTTTTTTAGTAATATTTTTTTAAACATTTTTATTAAGCCATCATTTTGTTACGTCATATTGGATTTTCCCAAAAATATTACCATTTCATCCCCATATGAATCTTAATTTTTGACTAAAATTTGAAGTCAATCGTATAAGTAGTTTTTTAGCTATGCCGCAAACAGACAGACAGACTGACGGATTTAAGAACTTCAACATCCCTGAAACGTGAACCCCCTAGTCCGAATTTCTGACTACGCGTCTGACAGATACTTAAAATTGGCAATAACATATTAAATTGTTTGCTATTACATATATTAAATTAAAGAAAAACGAGTGAAAGCCTTTTCGGACCGGCGACACAGAGGAAGTTATATGTTTTTACTCCCACCCACAGCACGCGAAAAACAATAATAGATCTAACTTTTTTCAATGAAATGTTGAGTTTATCCTCTGTTTTATAGTCTAAGGTTAAATCTGTTTTATTTTTAAAAAATCTTCTTTTACGTTCTGCTAATCTCAGTTTAAATGTTCTCCCAGTCTGACCTATATGTTTATTTTTTTGGGCGTAACTCACAGTTTAGTTTATAAACTCCGAATAAATTAGTTTTTTTTTTGTTTTTTCTATGTTATCTTTTATAAATTTACTTAGATAGATTTTTTTGTTTTAAATGCAATTTCAATGTTCTTTTTACCAGTATAAAAGCCACATTTTCTGAAGTTTTCTGTAAGTACAGGGTAAATTTAGGAAATTGTTTTTTTAATAGTTGTTATTTATTTAAAATATTGTCAATTATTTTGTCATATCATATCATGTTATCATCCTTTGTTAATTGCTATTTATTTTAATTGGATTTAATTCTTTTTGAACATTATTTTGGTTTAAAGGTGTATTAATTAATATGTGTATCATGCTATAAAATCCTGCTTATCTTTGTGCTAATGGGTGCATTGATTTATTTATTGATGGTTGTGTAATTTTGTAAAAAATTGAAAATTCGGGTTTATTTGCTACCTTTGTTATATTCAAATCTAAAAAGTTTATAGAGTTATTAGTTTCTATTTCAACAATAAAATGTATGTTTGTATATGGTATTTAAACCTGTTAAAATATGTTAAGATGTCTCATCGTGCTAGTAAAACACACCAATATATTGAAACAAAGGATTTGTTTTAATTTTTTCTTGCAAATTATGCATAGATATTTCAGCCAAGAGTGGATTTAAAGGGTTCCCCATAATAAGACCTTCCTCGGCTGGAAAAAACTCTTCATTAAACTGGAAGTAATTTTGGTTCATGCATATATCTAAGACATCTATAATTTCTGATTGTAGGATAGGATTTATTTATAATAAGATGATTTTTTATAATTTTAACTGTTACACTACAAACTTACAATTTTCGATTATTCCTAAAATTTGTTTCTTAATTTTGTTGGTTGGGTTGTTTGTAAGTTCGCTATATCTTGTTGGATTAAAAAATCTAGAGTTTTTTGGGAATATTCTTCTTTATCTATTGCGATTATAGTATTTCTTTTATCTGCTCTTGTAAAAATAAGATTATTCTCGGTGCTTTATTGTTGTGTTCTTTAAACGACCGCGTTTTCATGTATATTTGTTTTTGTGGTATTTATATTTAGAGACAGAGCAGAAAGTCAGAAAGTACGTACCCCCTTCACCCAGTACTTTAATTGGATACAAACAAAATTGTTTTTTTTCGTCAAATAAATTTAGTGAAAATTTTTAACAAGCGTTGTTGATGAAAATGGATTTCCATCAAATAACGGCTAGTTAGGCATTATTTACTACTACTAATGTTTTTAGAAAACCACTAAAACGTCAAATATTTATTTGCAAATAACCTAAACTTCTTTCTTTGGGACACCCCGTATAATCGATTTAATATATCGCATAAATTAGAAACGTCCGTACCCTGTATCGAGCATCAAAGAACGTCAAGCAAAGAAACTACACCCCGAGTTCATGTCGCTGCATATAGATACGGAGACGCGCCTTCGGATGTGGAATACTAATCAGACAATAAGAGGAACGGGCAACATGGCCGCGCGCGTTCCTTTTCACCAGGATTTGCCCGAGCGGAATTAACGCGGCAATTTGCATTTCGTTGCGCACCCCCCGCGCCCTCGACTTTAATAGTAACATTAGTACATGGAAATTAGCAGCATTTGCGGCAAACATCTTTCCGGTAACTAACGTTCCACTTTTCTGTGAGAAACATATACAGGGTTATTCACGCAACCCGTTCATTAAAAGTTTTTGATGATGCCATTTAGATAAAAATTTCAAATTTTGGGATTAAGGTAAGGTCAAGGGGCACTTCTTTTTTGAAATATTTTCAACTTCCTGTCACTTTCGGTTTAACCGGAAGTTGGTATCAACTTGCTTATTTTAAATGGAACACCCTGTATTTTATGATATTTTTGGATTCTACGGAGAATTTTAATTCTATTTTATATAGCATGTCCTATACCTAGGTTCAAGCGTTCTTAAGATACTTGACCTTGAACCGAAAATGAGCCTTCGGGGTACCAAATTTTAAAACCTCATATTTTTGTAAGTTCTGAAGATATAATTTTCATATTTTGCAGAATAATCTTAGGTTTCCATTTTTTTATTGAATTTGTCTATTTTTATATAGGGTGTCCCAAATTCAGCGGCAAACATTCACATTTTCAAAGCCGCTTTTTTTAAATGGGACACCCTATAACTTTATGCACTATCAAATGTAGAATTTAATTTTCTATTGAACTGTATTAAGGTTCCCTATACCTATTCGTAACCATTTTCGAAATAATCAGGTTTTTATTAAACTATCATATGTATTTGCTAAATGCTTACACCTTCCCGTAGTAAGCCATGGAAAAACAATTGTTGTGCTTTTCTATTCAACATGACAGCTGATTTGAAACTTTAAAATTAAAATAAAATAACACTCAAAAGCTGATATTCTCAATTTATTTTATATTCGCGGAGAATGTTACAAAATATTGGAGAGAAGGTGCCATGTTTTTAATGAAAAACATCCTCATTTATCGCCAATAAACAAGAGAAAATTGAAGAGGATTAAAACGAAATTTTTTCGTTTCGGAAAAGTTGAAGTTATAAAAAAATGTAATAAATTGTTTACATTATTTTAACCATATCTACTAAGTTCGAGACTGTTCTAAACTTGTTTTAGTGAACTTAAAAATTATAGCAATCTAATAATCAACAATAAATAAATAAAATAATAAAATTGAATTATAACAAATGTTCTATATGCTGTCCGTTCATTTGAAGACACATTTCAATTCTTCTTTGTACAGTTGCTGTGGCCCGTTGAATTTGTCCGTTTTCTAATTCGGCAAAAGCTGTTCGTATCCTGTCCAGTAAATCTTTACTGGGGAAGCATAGACTTTACCTTTGATAAATCCCCATAAATAAAAGTCTAGGGGTGTTAAATCAGGTGATCGCGAGGGCCATCTCCAAGGGCCATTGGGACCAATCCAGCGATCTTCAAAAATTCGAGATATTTGGAGATAAACTGCAGCGGAATTATGTGCTGGTGCCCCATCTAATTGATACCAATAATTTTGCAGCTCACCAATAGGAATTTCTTCTATAAATTCAGAAACCGTCCCTTGTAGAATTTCCAAATACTTATCACTATTTAAATTGTCTTCATAAACTCAGTACCGCACCTGATCATTTAATACTATACCGAAAACATTGAAGCTAAACCTCTATTGAGAACACGTTTCGCGTAAAGCGTGCGGATTTTCTGCTGCCCAGAAATGTTCGTTTCTTCTATTTGTTATTCCTCTAGAAAATTTCGCTTCATCCGTCCAAAATATTTTTAAAAGGAATTGAGGGTCCTCTTGAATTTTCAAAAACATGAATTCGCAAAATTCTACTCGTCGGACATCATCACCAGGTCTCAAGGCTTGCACGTTTTGGAAGGAATAAAGGTGCATATGATGTTCGCTCAAGATTCTTTGGACAGATGAAGAAGAAATTCCCAAATCGTTTTCTGCAGACGGTATTGAACTTTGCGGGTTTGCGTGGAAATAAGCTAATGTTTTTATTACGTTATCCTCGGCATTTGTCATCAACATTTAAGCAAATACATACCATATTTTTATAAAACCCAATTATTTCGAAACTGGTTACGAACAGGTATAGGGAACCTTAATACAGTTCGATAGAAAATGAAATTCTACATTTGATAGTGCATAAAGTTATAGGGTGTCCCATTTAAAAAAAAACGGACTTTAGCGGCTTTGAAAAAGTGAATGTTTGCCGCTGAATTTAGGACACCCTGTATAGAAATAGACAAATTCAACAAAAAAATAGAAACCTAAGATTATTTACCGATCGTCTGCAAAATATGAAGATTATATCTTCAAAACTTACAAAAATTAGAGATTTTAAAATTTGGTACCGCGAAGGCTCATTTTCGGTTCAAGGTCAAATATCTTAAGAAAGCTTAAACCTAGGTATAGGACATGCTACATAAAATAGCATTAAAATTCTCCGTAGAAACCAAAAATATCATAAAATGCAGGGTGTTCCATTTAAAATAAGCAAGTTGATACCAATTTCCGGTTAAACCGGAAGTGACAGGAAGATGAAAATATTTCAAAAAAGAAGTACCCCTTGACCTTACCTTAAAAAATGACATCATCAAAAACTTTTAATGAACAAGTTGCGTGAATAACCCTGTATAATCGCAAAACAAGAAAATAATAAATGACAAAATTTATTTTTTATAGTAAATAAAGTTGTATAAAATAAACAAACAAATAATAATAATAATAATAACAAATGGCTGAAATAATGACAACTATTGCCAGAGACAGAAGATTTCATTAACACTCGAAATTCTTCATCAAAGACCGGTCCGTTGAATCCGATAAGTGTCAAAGACGTAGCGAGAGATCAAAGACTATAATGTATATAACATCTGGCTGCACTTACCTAGCAAACACGGACTATCTCCAGCGACATAACCAGGTGTGTAACAGCAGACACCAGAAGTTTGCCAATAAATACGGTCTCCTAAACACCTTTGTGCCCTATTATAAATACCAACCAAGTTCAGGGCTTGAAAGTAATGCCTTCAAACTGTACTAGACTAGGCAATTATAAACGTTAGACAGGTAACGAATAATCAGCATGATGTGGTACTGTTAAATAACAACGTGTTGGATAAATATCAAGAGAAAAAGGCCAAATATTCAGAGCGCGCCATCGAGTTACAGCAGATGTGGCAACTGAATAAGATTCATGTGATACCGATCATCGACTGGACTAGTTCCAAAAACACTAGAACAGAACATGAAAATCATAGGACTACATACTAACACCTTCATCGATATCTAGAAGGCAGCCCCGCTCAGTAGTTACCACATGGTGACAAAATTCTTACAGGACAACACATAGAACCAGCTCACTCCTTTTGATGCATCCATCCGGGATGGGCTTGAAACCCAACATTGGTTGAGAAATTGATTGTCAGGTTAGATAATGATAAATAATTTTTTTTCTTTTTAAGTTTCCATGGATTGCTCTCATCCTTAGATTGTATTAGAACTGCTGCCTGTAGATGCCAGCGGGAGGGGATGTACTTGGAGTTTGTTTTAAACGCGGGGCCTTGTCTATTGTTCCTTCTATTCTCCAAGCTGCTTGGAGTTTTCTTCAGTGAAGCCACCGTTAAACATACTATATCATTTCTATTTCATAGAGGTAATGTTTCACTGTTCTGTTTACCGTCTTTCTTCTACCTTTTCCTTTAATGTGGCGTTGTAATTTAAATCTTTAACATCTTCTCGGAAGTCCTTGCGCATGTCTCTCCATTCCTTATTTGGGTTGGCATCCTTGCAACCACTTGCAAGACTGGCTGTTCCGTTCAAACACGTTTCGAGGTAGGCGATTTTCGATTTCATCCCATCCACTGGCAATGGCCTCCTCTCCTAGGCTCTGATAAATTCGATCACTAAGTTTCTACATGGGTGGAAGGTTGGTGGGCTGATAAACTGAGACAGTATTGTTGTGTTGACACTGGTGGTGCTGTCTTCTTGTAGGTGGTCTGATGTCACGCTTTCTGAGGCTTTCCGGACCCTCCTCAGACTGTCCATGAGGCCTTTCTGACAGTTGTAGGACTTCTGATTGTTCTAGGGACCTTCCTGACTGATGTGGGCCTTGTGAAACTAACTGCTGCCGGGCTGGTCTTGTTGGCAGAAGGAACTGGAAGGCTAGATTGATCATCGAGACGTTTTCTAGGCTTGAAGGAGGTGAGCTTCTAGAGGACCTGGCTAAAGTTTTGGGTGGCTGAACGGGGCTTCTCCGATTTTCGAACTTCTGTGAAAGGGTTGGAAATGTTTAATCGACGTCTCTCTATTATTTTTTGAATTGGAAAATTATACATGAACCTGTTTTTGGTTTTAAAATAATAAAAAAAGAAAAAAAATAGTTTAATTATATTAACACTTTTTCATGGATGACAGTCTTAGGGTACTGCTTTCCATGTAATGCACTGATGCGGAAAATCTAACGACTCCGCCACTACCTTTTGAAAAATGTCAGCAATTGGCACTTCTTAGATTCTCAAGCTGGCTCAGGAAAGTCGATACATCCACCAAAATGTCAGGCTGGTCGTTTTCTTCTTAAGCATCCAGCGGAATCCTAGGGTAATTAACTCTGGGTTGGATGTGTACATTTTATATTATTCAATAAATCAGTATAAATTACCAAAATATTAGTACGTGCATCAACTTCTTACTTTGGTTTTTTTTTTTTTAATAAACAATTACTTAACGGAGATTGAGAATTTGTTTTAGGTTACAGAAACTAGGTAGGCTTAGATTACGATACCTGGGGATGAGGGTTCTTATCTGAATTGGCCTTCCTTCTGTTAGGTGATACCGCAGATAACTAGGGTGGTTTTGTGACTAAAGTCAAGTCTGAATTTGCTGTAAATCGCGTTGCTATTTATAAAAGAAAATATGCTTTCTGTTATCAAGGTCAAGTTTAATGAGTTTATGGAAGCTATTTGACAATATTAATAAATTAAAAACAGGCAAAGAAATCACGAAGTAAGGGTACAGGTACAATTTTACAACCAGGAACATCCTGACAATATTCTAGGCGATCTTCAAATTCTTTCAAAACATTGTGCACTACTTGAGCTTCTATCAATTTATTTTCCTGTCTTATTCGGTTTTAAGGTCATCAATATTGTTGGGTCTGTTAACATACACTGTAGATTTTAGGTAACCCCACAGATAATAATCTAACAGGGTCAAATCAGGCGATCTGCCAGGCCATTCTAGCAGACCCCGTCTACCAATCCACATACCAGGGAAAACAGTATAGGAATATCGGGATCTACTGGATTTGGATACAATACAGCAAGCACAAGTATCAAATCGAATGTTAAAAATTCTAGATATCTTTCTCCAATTAAAGTCTCTTCAAAGAAGGAGGGACCCAAAATTTTGTTACCAATAATCCCAGGCTATACATTTACTTTTTGGGGGTATTGTGTGTAGCAATTGATTATCCAGTGCGGGTTTTCTGTAGCTCAATATCGATAATTTTGTCTATTCACACTTTTTAACAAAACATTGCTTCATCCGCATGCGCTGTTTGGGTGTTTACTGTTAAACAATTCATTTTGTCTATTTCCTTAGCCAATAATCATTAATATTTCTATGCGTTCTCTTTCACTTACTCGTGCCATTTCACAGTTTTAAAAAAATACTTTTAATGTAACAGTGAATCAACGTCAAAAGTATGTAAAATATGTAACAGGTAACAATGTTATTTGTAGATTTGAGTTTGTTTTATTCTTAATATTAACTGCGTTCGAATATGAGCAATGCAACGTTTGGATAAAAAATATTTGGGAAAGCGCAAACAAACGTTGATCAAACTCTTGAAACACGTGCAGCATAGAACGGGAAATAAGTGCAACTGGAACTTTTTATTTCTTCATATTACTATTTCGTAATTAAACAAACATTAAATTACTTTTTATTAATTTTTCATTGCATATTATTAGGATTTTGTTTACATAGCACCTATTTTTTGCGCTTTCTTAAATATTTTTGTATCTAAAAGTTGCAAAATTGAGCACTAGCATATCCGAACGGAGTTGATATTAAGAACTAAACAAACTCAAATCTACTGAAAGCGTTAACATTAATAACATTGTTACCTGTTACATCTTTTACGTTCGTGATATTATATTATAGATAATGTTTTCCCTGGTAGATGGATTGGTAGACGGGGTCCGATAGAATGGCCTGCCATATCCCCTTATTTGACTCCGTAAGATTATTATCTGTGGGGTTACCTAAAATCTACAGTGCATGTTAACAGATCCAACAATATTGATGACCTTAAAGACCGAATAAGACAGGAAATTAGATTGATAGAAGCTCAAGTAGTGCACAATATTTTGAAAGAATTTGAAGATCGTGTATGATATTGTCAGGATATTGCTGGTGATTAATTACAACAATTTTTAAATTAATATTACCTAATTTTGTCAGCTAGACATTTATTATTTAAAGTTAAGCCTATTTGTAATAAAATTGATTGTTTATACAACTTAATATAGACATGTAGAATATGATACATGAAATGTGATCAAAATCCGAAAATAAAATAAAAAATGGGGCATTCCATTAAAACAAATTAAATTAACTGTCATAACTTGCTTTTGGGTCACCCTGTATACATGAAATTATAATAAAAAAACGGCAATTAAAATTAAAAATCGACAATCGAAAACCTTATTTTTAAATAATATTTTTCCAACCTTTTCGTTCTCATTATATATATATATATATATATATATATATATATATATATATATATATATATATATATATATATATATATATATATATATATATATGGGTGTGTGTGTCAGGGCCGTCTTAGGGGCCTGGGCGGGCGGGCAATCGCCCAGGGCGTCCGTTTTTCTGGGGTGGCATTTTTTCGGAAATGTAAAAAATATATATATTTATTTTAAAACAACCTATCTGGTGTCTGAACACATCTATATAATAAATAAAATTTAAAAACATAAGTATTCTTATGAACGTGACACCAACTAAAAATTATTCCTCAAATCTCGACTGTCTATACTTAACGCGCCGAGTATGGTTCTTTTTTGCAAGGATGGCTTAGCGGTGACCTTTTGTCGGAAGATTGTTTATTATAAATGGCACTTGGAGTTAAGAAATGGCAGGGTTTGTTAGTCAAAAAACCACAAGCATTTGAATATTCCAGGAAAAAGATGACTGATCCATTTGTAATCCAAAACTACTTTGATCTTCTGTAGAAACAATTGGAAAATCAAGACAAGCTCAGTTTAATTTGGAATTTTGAGGAGACTAGTGTCTGTACAGATCCAACATAAACAAAGATAGTTGGACAAAAAGTCCAGGTTAACAGGAGGATGTCTGACTGCTGTAAGCACAGCATATGTCTTACGCCCGCCGCCAACAACAATGGTTGGATTACTAGAGATATTTTTTATAATCACTTAGAAAACAGAGACAGACAGAATCATTACTCTTGCAAGGAGTAATGATGTAACAACCCTTAAATTACCACCACATATGAGTCATTTGAGAATATATTATTGGAGACGGTTAAACACAATCGACAACTAACTGCCCCGAACCCAACTAGAAAACGCATTGCTGGAGGAGCGGAAGTTCTAATAGCTTTACAGATGCAAGAAAAACAGAGCGTTTTAAAAAGGACACCATCCAAAATGGGCAAAAGAATAATAAATGTAGTTAAAGAAATAAAACTGAAGAAACAAGAATAAATAAACGACAGCGATTCCGAGAGTAATTTAACTGTACATGAATATATGGACACTGAGGATGACTCTGAAACCTTTTCTGGTTTGGAAATATTATCAAAAACATCCACTGAATCTAAAAGTGGCCATGGTCAAGCTGGAAGATGCCTACTCTAGCCACCACTTGTAATAAGTGAAAAGCAGTCTGCTATCATCGAAGATAAGCGTTTAGAAATGGAATAAGCTGAGCAGATGAAAAAAATAGCAGAACTTTAGAAGAACAATACAGAACCCAAAAACAATTATGAACATAACAGGAATCACGAACTTGGCAGAACACCAAAAATGAGAAATTTAATTTTAGTCGAATTTAAAACAACAAAGATTGTATGGGCAAACCTTTAGAAGTAGTTGAAAACTATAATTACTTTGGCAGGTCAAAGCTCTGAATTACCCAGATTATTATGTTTTTGTAAGCGTGGAAGTTTGTTCTTTAATATGTAGGGAGGATATTATAAAAATTCTTTTAAGCTTGACAAACAACTGTAACATTTTTTATAATTACTTACGTTAAGATGTCTACTTTTTGCTAGTTATTCTGCCTGTTATCTTTTTTTGAAAAATAAGTTCTTTTGTTTTTGTTAAGCCAAGTGAATAACTATCGTTTTAATAATTTTTTTAAAAGTATTTCTTGATATTTTATAATTGATTGCGCTAATCCAAAATAACAAAATAATACACTAGTCTAGGGACAAACTGATTGTTGGTTGCACTTTCCCTATTTTTGTAGGGAACCGCACTTACCCCACTTTATCTTGCTTAAATTTTTGTTTATAATTAAATGTTCCCAAAAAATTGATTTTTTTTTTCATGAAGGAGGTGGGTATTCTTAAAAAGGGAAGATAGCCATTTCAGAAGAAGGCCGGCCAAAATCCCACTGAGTTTGTCCATGAGTTTTGAGGTTCTCTCATTTTCCATCTAATGAACTCATTAATCCATAAACCTATCTATTTCTAACAATGAAATATTACATGTCTCCGAGCACACCAGGATTTGCCCGGCCGGAATTAACGCCGCGATTTGCATTTCGTTACGCACCCCACCCCACCCCCTCGACTTTATGTAACTTTAATACATCCAAATTCGCGGGGTATTTACGGCAGATGTCTTTCGGGTAACCAACTTTTCCATGCTGCTCGGCGTCATCAAATAAGCAAAGTTTTCGTGAAATAATTTGCCTAAATCCCGTGCAAAGGCCCGTCGCGTAAACCCGTGTTTCGCTAATTCGATTTTAATACAATTAAGGTCCCGAATGAGGTAATAAGATAGGACACAAGAAAGCAATGTTGGAAAACAGTATTACGAAGTCGGTTTACGGTTTTGAGCTGTCTGTCTAAAGGATTACCGAACTTTCGTTGTTTTGCTGGGGGCGTACTCTGAATACGTGCACCAGTGCAATTTTCTACGTGTTACGTCAAAAATAATGATGTAAACTTTTTAGAGGAGCAAACATAACGTTATGTTGTGCAACTAGCAGAATTCTTATTATGTCTGCTTAGCCGTGACGTCATAGACGAAAATCGATGTAGCTACACTTTAAGTATAAAACGAACCTAATTTGCTTCTATTTTAAAGGAAACAAACTCCTAGACAGATAGAACGGATAATGAACATTTTCGATACGCCTCACCAAAAAATTTTGCTTATTAACCGACTTCAAAGAAGGGGGAGGCTCTCTATCGATCAGTATGTATTTTTTGTATGTTTCCTCCCGCCCATTGCGTTGATGAGTCAAACGTCAAATTATAGAGGACGTTTTTCTGGTGGTTCCATATACAGGGGGACAATTTAAAAGCTTGAAATGGCCATATCTTAGGAAGGAAAAACTTAATCAAAAAACGCTCAAAACACTTTCTATAAAATGAAGAGGGAACAAATAAAAGCGTATTATTCGACCCTTATCTGTAACCCCTTAGGATGGTGAGATACACCCCTAAAATCTTAAATAGAATGGTCGAGTGATACGTCATCTTAAAGCTTTTGAAAAATGCTTTTCAATGATACCATAGAAAGCAACTTTTCGTGAAATTCTTCTGTATTTATTAAAGGAAACAATAAATTTGTTTGTTTGTTTTGAACATTTTCATTTTTATTTAAGTAAATGTTCAAAATGATTGGTACCGATATCCTGGCATGTCTCTTAAGAATTCTAAACATTTTAAGCCTGGTATTTTATTTGTTTAATTACTATTAGTATTGATATTTTAACAGTTGCCTTTTGGTTCAGTTTAAACGAAAAGCAGCACTTATCTTAAATAAAGGTGTACAACACAGCCGAACGGGTAGAAATGATTTTCATTTATGGTTCTCAGGATCAATGTCTCTTAAGGACAGCTCAAAGATTTAATGAAAGGCATCCAGGTCAAAATATAAGTCCGGAGTATGTTCGCCAACTATAGCCAAATTTGAAGGAACTGGCTCTGTCGCGAACAAAAAGAGAAATCAACCGAGACTAGTTGACGAAGCAGCGCAAATTGAAGTTCTGGGGCAGTTTGCAATTAATTCAACTTTATTAACTCGTGAAGCAGCTGTAGCAACTGGCTTATCTCGTGAAATAATAAGAAAGGTACTTAAATTTCAAAGGTTTCATCTCTATAAACTGCGCATACTGCAAGAACTTGGTGACGATGACCCGGATAGAAGAATCCAGTTTTGTGAAATAATGACAGATAGAATTACGGCAGAACCTCGACTAGTTAAAAATATTTGTTTCAGTGATGAATGTTCCTTTTATTTGAATAGACATGTTAATAAGCAAAACTGTCGTTACTGGAATGACGAGAACTCACACGTATTTAGAGAAGGGCATACCCAGTACCCCCAGAAAATTAACGTTTGGGCTGATATATTGGGAGACGTAATTATCGGCCCAATATTTATAGAAGGGAATTTAAATGGCGACATGTATGCTGAAATTCTACAGAGGTCTATTGAACCACTAATAGTGCGGGAATTAGAAAATCAGAGGGACATGCAAGGAAATTTAGCATTAGAAGAACGCTTACTATATTTTTAACAGGATGGGGCACCTCCCCATTATGTAGTTCCCGTCAGGCAATGATTGGATGATAATTATCTCAACCAGTGGATTGGAAGAAGAGGTCCTGTTGAATGGACCTAACACCTCTTGACTTCTTTTTGTGGAGTCACCTTAAATCTGTGGTGTTTAAAACGTAACCTGAGTCGATAGAGCAACTTAAGGACAGGATAGTTCAGGAATGCCGTGCTATATCCAGAGAAACATTTGCAAATGTACGCGAAGAATTTGAACAAAAGCTTTATTATTGTCTTCAAAACAACGGGAACCATTTTGAACGTTTAATTAAATAATTATAAAAAATTTCACAATTGTGTTTTAATTTATTGTTTCCTTTAATAAACACAGAAGAATTTCACGAAAAACAGCTTTCTATGGTACCATTGGAAAGCATTTTTCAAGAGTTTTAAGATGATGTATCACTCGACCCCCCTTTCTATTTAAGATTCTAGGGGTGTATCTCACCCTGCCCAAGGGGTTACAGATAAGGGTCGAATAATAAGCTTTTATTTGTTCCCTCTTCATTTTATAGAAAGTGTTTTGAGCGCTTTTTGATTACGTTTTTCCTTCCTAAGATATGGCCATTTCAAGTTTTTAAATTGTCACCCTGTACTTTAAATTAAAATCCGTTTACCCGTTTTTTTTTGTAATAATAATACTAAAAAAAACACAGGTATAAGATTACATTTTTTTAAATACCCTTTTCAAACTAAAGCATTATTATTATATATATATTTTGGCATCTAACGACGCTAAAACGTGAAGATGTTTAAAAACGAGAGAGTAACTTTTTGAGGATTACATACATTTTATTTGGCCGCCATTTTATTCGGCCATCTTGAATTAGTACCACTATTTTACTAGTTGATCTTTATACCACAATTAGTTATGGTAGACAATTTGACCATCAAGCAGTTTTTCAAGCTGAATTTTTAAATATTTTATTAACCGCCATTTTATTCCGCCATCTTGGATTCGTACCAAAATATTATTAGTTGATTCCAACATAATATTTGATGTTTTTGCAAAATTTGAAATGAATTGGATGAGGACTTTTTTAATAATTTTTTTTTAACATTTCACTAAGCCGCCACTTTGTTTTGCCATCTTTAATTTTTACCAAAATATTACCAGGTTATCCCCATATGATTTCTAATTTTTGGGCCAAAATTTCAAGTCAATCGTGTAAGTAGTTTTTTAGCTACGCCGCACAGTGGTTCAGAGTATATGGTAATACGGAAATAATTTAATAATTTCCAAATGATAAATGATATTTGGTGCACATAATAAGAGGTGTAAGTACTTTATTTTGGATGTATTGAAAAACTTTTAATTTGTTTGTAACTGTCAAATTTTGATAGATGGACTATTTTGCTTTATATGGTAGGCTGAATATGAGATTATATCTGAAAAGATCAAAATGGATCAGTATTTATTAAGCCCTGTTAAAAATAAAGAGTAAAAATACCACTGGAAAATCAACATTGAAATGAACTAAAGTCGCCATGAACATAACATTAAATTTATTGATAATCGCTTTCGTAAAAAACAACAGTATCATATAGGAACATCTAATTTGCCATTTACCTAAAGAAGCTATAGATACAAAACTAAAAAGTAACAAAAAAAATGATATTGCCTATGTATTTTAGAGCAAATTAAATATAATTTTTTAAGAGAACATCATCAACAATAAATTAGGATCTTATAATCTAATGCATAATAACATCACTGTAAAACAATTTTTTAAAGACTATTAAAACGAAACAAAATAATACTTTTGTTTAATAATAATTGAAAAGTAACTTATTACCAAATTTAAAAAAAATTAAATGAATATAAAGTAATTAAATATTTCCATAAAATAAAGATTTCACCTCATCCCACAGTTCATGGTTTAGTTTCTTATTAGTTTCTTCTTTTGTTATAGGTTCTGCCCTTAGTCCTGACAAATACGGATCAGAAGAAGCTAAGAAAAAGTTCATGACATCTGTATTTGTTTGGAAACGTGAACATTTTCTAGAATGATTTTGGCGATAAGCGCGATAATCTTTATTTCGCGCTTCTTGTGCTTCCTCTGTTAGCATCCCTATGGGGATACTGCAGCTGCTATAATTTCTTCTCCGTGTGTTAATATTTTATGGACCGTGACTGGCATGTAATACCACCCATACAGTTCCACATACAAATTCGCTGTCTCCTGGCAATATTTACCAAATTTGTCTGGATCAATATGCACACCAGAGTTAATGGCTTGCAAAATCACTGTAAATCGACGAATCAAATGTTCATTTACTCCTGTTATATCTGCAGTAAGACTAGGATCACTAAAAAACCTTCTTGACGTATTTCCGTCGTTAGTCGTACCCATGCCCTGTTTCACTACATCGATTTTTAAACCGATCCTTCGCCAAAATTCATCTTGAATCCCCTTTTTTGTTTCTTCTCTTTGTTTTTTCGTATCCGCGTTTGTCCTCCATTGTTGAAATGATTTATTATAGGCTATATGAAGAAGACACTCCATAAACTTTATTCGAGCATGTAAAGGTGACATTCCCCAGTTTAAAACCTGAATATTTTTAGGTTTAGTTTTTAGTAACAATAATTTGTTCATTTCAGATGGCTTCGCTTGGCATATATTACAAACCATAGATGAAGTGTTACTTACTGTGTTTGAAATTTTGCCATCAATCATGGTAAACAAAAGTTCGTGGTGTATTTTGTATGATTTTTCTTTTATGTGAGTTAGAGTATCTGTTAGAGTTTCTATTTCCGTGTTCATTCTTGATATTTCCCTTGTAGTACTTTCAGGCGTTTCCTTTATAAATTCAAACCGAATAGGCCGACAATATCTTGTTGAAGGTCTTGGATTTTTCCAATAAACTAATGACCTGTCTCCTTTCTCATGTAAGCAAAGAGGAACCAAAGATGTTAAAAACATGCTAGCGTCGGAAGCATTTTCTTCCTCAAATGTTTGCTTATACTCACTGTGGCCAGATGAACCATCACATCCCCACTTTGATATTAAAGTTAATTCTGATCCCATTGCACATACATCTTCCTCACTTTTACTTTGCATAATTCTAGTGGCTGTATGATTTAAAAGTGTTTGTAATTTAACTGTTGCGCAGCTTTGAGTTATCTCGACTTCAGAAGGGTAACATTCTTTTTTCGCTTCTAATACCTTATGATATGATGGGAAAATATCAAAGCCTATTTCTAATGTTGCTTTTCTAATGATTTGATATTGGTGCTTCGATAAAGAAGCATCTAGCAGCAAGCTAAGTGCTTTCTCGGGTGTAAAGCTTGGAGATTTTGAAGTTCCTGTAGCTTCGTTAGCTGCTGCCACAATTAACTCCTTAGAACAGTTTTCAAGCAACTTTTTAACTTTATAACGTTTAGTACGCTGGCAGCATTCGTCAAATGGTTTTTCTTTGCGCCCAACAGGACGTGATGAAGGTCCGGGTTCATCAACATCCATAGGAATTAACGATGAATCCACATTAACTGAGAAAGACCCTCTTAGCCACTCTTCATTCTGCTTTAAAAATCTGTCTTTATTGCGTGAGGCTGCTTGCCATCTTCGTGAAAAATTAGGTAAAAAATTTCGAATTAATTTATTTTTTAATTCTTCTAAAAGCTGGTCAGACATCTCGTGATAATTGCGTGTAATATTTTCAAAGCATTTAACTCCATCCCGGTCACTTGAAAGTACAACTTCCACTAATTCCAAGTAGGGTATTAATATACTCTCCATCACACCAAATAAAAATTATTTTTAAAACACCGACTCTACTTTGTCAAGAGGTACACTAAACTAATTTACCATTAATACTTTCTGTAAACCGATAAATCTGGACCTATACAAATAAACACAAAAACATTTTTTGTGATAACAGTCGCAGATAAGAGCAGCAAAATATTATTTAGGAATTTAGTTTAAGAGATAAGGTACACGTATACGCATTTTTTGGCCTGACGCATGTTGACGCAAAGACGAAATATCTTAATATTATTTTGTTTATATATATATATATATATATATATATATATATATATATATATATTTCATTAAGCCGCAGTAGTTTCTGCAAGTATACTAATGGGGTATAAATATTCTAAATAAACCTTGAGATATAATTCATACAAATTTTTAATCGAATGGCTACTATTTTTTTAATTAAAACAAAATTTCGAAACACTACATTTCGTTCCTTTCAACATATGGTCGCTTAGTTGACAACAACTAAAAGCAAATTTTGAAAAATTCTTTTACATTTTTTTACTAGGGATATTCAGGTATCTATTAGCGATAAAAATGTTAATTTCTTTCACACTTCCTACAGAGTATTTTTTCCACTCCTTGAACCACTGTGCGCCGCGAACAGACAGACCGACGGAATTGAGAAACATGTTTTTCGTCATCTAGGGACTTTGAAACGTGAAGATCTTAAAAAATCTCGGAGAGTGATTTTTTCACGATTACAATACTTCCCTTTTATAAGGGAAGTAAAAAGGTATAGCAATCCCGTTATGTAATTTTACTTATGGGTGATCATGTTTCGAAAAATTATCATTCGGCATGAATAAAACGTTATTAACCGACCACCCTCATTATAATTTGTATGTATGTATTCAGATGGTGGTAAAAGAAACATATGACAATAATTTATATTAAATGAAAAATAAAAAAATTAACCTAAGTAAACAGCTCTGATATTAATATTTAAATTATTTATTTTTCTTTAGTATCTAATATAAAATCTAATTGAAATAGTATCGTTTACTTCTGTATTCGTCACTTTTTGTATTATGTGTTATACAATTGGATATACAAATGATAAACAATTTGCAACAATGTTTGATTCTTCTAATATTCTATATTAGACATGCTCTCAACTCGATAAAGGAGTACCTTAAGGGTCTGTACTTGGCTCATTGCTTTTTATTATTTGCACATTTGGTTTTTATTTATCAATCAAACACGGTAACTTTTTAGCATTTGCAGGTGACACTCAAATTTATCCTATAATTAATTTTGAAAATATAATACATTTTATTAATTATTATAATTGGTCTAAAAAATTTACTTATCATAAAAAAAGCAATTACGAAAATTATTCAAGAGGGTTATGCTATTCCTTTAGTTACTTTAATGAGAAATTTTGGTGCTATTTTTGATCAACATTTAAATTTTAATAACCATATAAAAAAATCATAAAAATCAATATTATATTCTAAGAATTGAATACAATTTTAATTTTTTTTAAATACTAACACTAAACTTAAACTTGTTTATTCTTTAATTCTAAGTTATATATAACTTATATATTTTCTAATTGAACACCCTGTATATTATTGCATATTCGAATCCTACTCGGAAAACGGCAAAACTGTTAGAGATGTTATATATCTTAATTTTTCAAGAGCCATTCGCCAACAGTTACATCGACAGCTTATATACTCAGTATAGTTCCAGCAGTTGTACGAGGCGGTTGTGTTTTCGCTCGTATATTGTTTTGCCGGTATTTGAACGTTTGTTTTGTTTTGGTTTGAACTGTTTTGATTTCAATTTGTTTTTTGTGTGCTTTGACCCGATCATCAGTTCGTCGTTTGCTATAAACTAAACTTGACCTTGTTTACCCGGATCCGGTTATTAGTTATAAATATTGTTTGTGCGTGACATTTAAAGATTTTGATTTATCAACTGGAAATATTTACATAATATTTACATAAAATTTATCTACATCTTTTTTTTTAATTTTCACTTTTTTTGTTCCTTTGAAAATTTTAATTTTTTATTTATTTATAAAATGGCTGAATTTAAGTGCGATTCTTGCCAAAAAATCGTTTCGGAAAAAGACTGTTACAGAATTCGCTGTAGTGGGGAGTGCCGAAGAGATTTTTGTATGGTCTGTACAGGACTGGATAAATCCACGACAAAAGTGCTCTACAAACAAAAATTCAACAACATAAGATTTTTTTTGCACTGTTTGCGACTCTCCAACTCTGAAATATTTGCATGATAAAATATCAGATCTCCAAAAGACTCAAATCTCTTCAGAATATCTCGAAGCCCTGGGTTCCTGCTTAAAGAAAAACAACGACCTCCTTCCGATCATTGGCGAAATTTACGACATCTTACTCAATCATGACTCCAAATGGAAGATACTGCTAGAAAAAATTGAGGATATTCACAGCCTCCATTCTGGAATATCTGACAGTATACAAGAATCCTTATTTAAATCCATTAAAGAAATTAGGCAGGATACTTTCAATCTATCATCTATTTTAATGGAATTTCAAAATGAATCTGTCAAAGTCCAGGTGCATGATTCATCGAAGGAGCAGTTGACTAAAGAGATGGCTGAGCTGAGGCATAGTGTAAAACAAATGGCACTTACCCTGGAGAAGCTTGCTGATAAGCCTAAACAACAATCAATAAAGAAGAGATACACCACCGCAATATCAACCCAAACCGATACAACAGATGTCCAAATGCCTGTCAATAAGTCTCCAAAAAAAGCTGTTTCCTTCCAGCCCAACAAAACACCCATTATAGAGAAATGGCATTATGTAGTGGTATCCATAATTCCGTCCACGTATAAATCAAATCAGCTTGTACACTACATCAAAGAAAAATTAGGAACCACGAATTTTGTGCGTTGTTTTCCTATGCTTAAGAATGCAGACACTTTGCGCTCCGATTTTAAAATTGGGGTGCAAAATAAAGATAACTTAATTCAGCTTAAGAACGCTAGTCTGGGGCTACCTGGTACCATAATTGATCCTACCAATGATTCAGTTTCACCAACCCTTATCCAAACGCCGCCCACTTCCACAGCCCATAATGTCTCATCTTCTAGTCATCAAGATGTCAATATAGATATCCCAAAGAGCCGGGGGCTGTCTCCACCAAAGCCTCAATTATTGGAATCACCAGTGACATTTGTGCCTGAAGAGGATAAGTCAGTCATAATTGGCTCTGACAGGGAGGCCATAGCAGCTTGTAGGTCATTGGCACTGGAGGGCTCTAAATTAAGCATGGAGAAAACTGCAAGGAAAGATGATTTTTTGCAGTTTGATCCAATGACTCCACCAAGAGTGCGGCTGTCCCAAGATTCGGATAAAGCAAATGGTCGCTATATATTAGCCAGATTAAGGGATCCTTCCTTACTAAAGACCTTAAGGCTATTTCTTGCTTATCTACACGACCAGCCATCTAGTGTGTGTTTTGAGGGGCATACAAGTACTAGCACTAAATTATTGCTAGCTTCAGAAGGCCTTCCCAGTGACAAGGACTCCCTGCGCAAGTTGTATTATCGCTTCCACGATGCCTATGGGATTGGTTCATCTGAAGTGGACTCAGACCTTGCAGCGTATAGATCTTTCTACTCCTCGGAAAAAATTTTACGGCTCCAAAAAATTCGTGAAAGTACTGGTAAATATTATTCTAGTGGTTCACCATCAAAAAGTAAAAATTTTTAGTCAATATGACGCGAAAAGAGGATCTAGCACCCTCTAGAAAATTGACCAATAGTAATTTTAATCTTTTTTTTCTTAATATTCAGTCCTTAAGACATAAAACAGACGAATTATATCTTTTGTTAGAAGAGCTAAATTTTCCAGAAGTCATTGCCATCACTGAGCACTGGCTAAATATCAATCAACCTGTTTTTATTAAAAACTATACCACAATTGCCAGATTTAATAGAACTAATTTAACTCATGGAGGCACCATGATAATGTCTTTAAACAACGATTTTTCCGAAATATCAAAGTATAATCATTTATTATCTGAAAAAGTATTTGAATTTTCTATCGTTTATCACAATACTTATGACCTTTATATTATTTGTATTTATAGAACACCTGATGCTGATGTGCAATTATTCTGCCATAACCTTCTAAGTTTGCTCGAGTCTCTTCCTGTAAAAAGCAAATTAATCTTATGTGGCGATTTCAATATTGACTTTTCCAGTGTGTGTGCTGCTCAGGAATGTCTTCAGTCCATCTTTGAGTCATTAGGAATTGCCATGCACGTCAACTCACCAACCAGAATTACTAAGACAAGTGCCAGTACTATAGATTACGTTGTGTCTTCTTTCGATCCTAGCTCCGTCGAATGTAATGTCTTAAGTCCAGGTTTTCCGATCATGAAGCAATTTTCACAAAATTTTCAATTACATCCAAAGCCAAAAATTCCTCAAGACAAGTAGGCCGTATTTTTTCGGTTAGAAATTTCATTAATTTCAAACACCTATGTCAAATAACTGACTGGGACTCTCACACTTATGATGTCGACACTGAATTTTCTCGTTTTATAAAAACTCTAACTAATATAGCTTCTGAATCTTTTCCTCTTAGGCCTATCAAAAATAAAAGAAGTAAACCCTGGTCCACTAAAGGTTTACGTATATCTTCTAAGAACATGCGGTCACTATCTCATTTAAAGAAATTTTCGGACAGTGTCTTTTTTCATAATTATGTAAAATCATACAGAAAAATTTATCATAAGACTATTAAAGCCGCCAAAGATATTTATTACAATAATAGACTTTCTAACGCCAAAAATGTAGCTAAAGAAACCTGGTCTATCGTAAATGATTTAAGAAACAAAACTCCTTTATCCAACACTATCCTTACCTCTCCTGAGGACCTAAACAATTATTTTGTAAATGTAGCCAAAGATTTGACTAAATCCGTATCTCAATCTAATGACCCAATTTCATATCTCTCTAATCATAGGGTAAACCTGCACAGTTTCTTCTTTTCACCAGTAGTTTTATCAGAACTTCGTAGTACAATTAATGATATCAAAAATAAATCTTCCTCGGGAACTGATGGGCTTACTTTAAAAATGTATTCAAGTCTGCCGGAGTGCACACTAGAGCATCTGACTGCTTTGATAAATATGTCTTTCCAAAATGGTACTTTTCCAAGCTGCCTTAAAACTGCAATAATCATACCTCTTCACAAAGGAGGTGTTTCAGAAGAAGCTTCGAACTATCGCCCAATTGCACTTCTCCCTACGCTATCTAAGATCATCGAAAGACTGGTTAAAAAAAGGCTTTTATCATTTCTGTCTAGATGTGAAATACTTACAAAACATCAATTTGGATTTTTAAGTAACAAATGCACAAGCGATGCCATGTTTTCCCTTCTTAATAGAGTTTACTCCAGCCTAAACAACCATCACGCTACGGCAACAATTTTCTGTGATTTTTCCAAAGCTTTCGATTGTGTGAATCATAATATATTAACTAACAAGCTGCAGTACTATGGATTTAGAGGGGCTCCTCTCGATTGGTTTAAGTCATATCTTAGCAACAGAAATCAAGTTGTGAAAGTTGACAACAGGATGTCTTCTTGTAGGCCAATGGAATATGGAGTGCCTCAAGGCTCGGTGCTAGGCCCTATCTTGTTTCTTCTGTTCATAAACGACATGGCTAATTTAAACATTAGTGGAAAAATATGTTTTTTTGCGGACGATACCAGCTTTACGTGGAGCCACCCAGATGTCACGGACCTATATAGGATTGTATCTAATGACCTAATCACCATTAAATCCTGGTGCGATTCTAATCTCCTATGTTTGAACATCTCTAAAACGAAAGTCTTGTCTTATAAAAACACGCTGCAACCTTTTGACCTTAATGGCACCACTATTGATGTCGTAAACTCTGTAAAATTTCTAGGGCTTCTTGTAGATGATTCTTTAAAATGGGATCCACATATCGACGCTTTATCAAGGAAGTTGGGTTCTGCTTGCTTTGCGTTAAGATCTGTTTCCGAGGAGCTTAGCTTTTCTACCTCTAGAACTGTTTATTTTGCTCTTGTTGAGTCGCACCTCAGATATGCTATTCCATTCTGGGGTACATGTTGTGCGACTCAATTTGATCGAATTTTTATACTACAAAAAAGAGCTGTTCGTTACCTACTGAGACTTAACAGTAGAACTCACTGCCAAGATTTCTTTAAAAGATATAAAATACTAACCCTTCCTTGCTTATTCATTTTGGAATCGGTTTGCTTAATTCGTAAGCATGCACCTGCTCTATTAGAGAGACCTTCTCACAACTACCCTCTTAGAAATACTGAGCACGATCTCTATCTTCCAACCCCACACTCAGAGTTAATTAAAAGATCAGTAATCTACAATGCAAAAAAAATGCATAATCACCTGCCATTTAACATCAAATCCATAATATCTCTGACTTCATTTCGCAAGGCTTTGAAATCATTCTTACTGGAAAGTGCCTTCTACACCGTGAACGAGTTTTACAACACATAATTTTATCCTTATGAACCCCTAGTGTGATAGTTGCCATTACCAACCATTTTGACCGAATTTTGTATATGTATTTTTTTAATTGTTTCGTACTTTTTTATTTTTTACTTTGCTTTTTTATTTTTTTTACATTATATTTATGAAAATGTTTATAACATAGTACGACTGACAAAGTACATTTCTAATGTACTTCTTTTAGGATTCTATAATATTAATATTCTAAATTCTTGATTTAAATATTATTTTTCTATAATATTTATGATGTGTTTTTGTTTTGTTTTGTTTGCTAATTCTGATGTTTGTAAACTATTTTCTTTTTACAACAGCTTTGTCCACAAAATTGTAAAATTTTTTTTGACAATAAAGCATTTATTTATTTATTTATTTTATTAATTAGGTAATTTCAACCCATGTTACTATATACAGTGACGGCAAACTAATTAGAAACAATGCCTTAACGAAAATCTGAACCGTTGCTAGAAAGAAATTGGTTTAAGATAATTCGAATATTATAATCATTGTTGCTACTGTAAAGGGCGTTTTACACGCTGCAAGACTTACTTTCAAGTCTATTGCAGCAAGAGGTTGCACTTGCAAGACATTGCGCGCAATCTCTCTTGCAAGTTGTTTTACAAGCGGCAATTGTGTTTCAATTGCAATATGTAGCTACTTTTGGAAAATAAATTTACTTCCGGATTTCAGCCTACTTGATTCAAAATTATTTATAGTTGACAGCTTGCTTAAACTTTCGGTGCGAGTTAAATTATTATTACAAGTTAAAACGGATCGTAAAATAAGTAAATCCAACTGGAAAAAAGTAATTGCTGCTTCAGTTTCCTTAAATATTGCTGCTGCGGTTCTTTTGCAAACTAACAAGGTGGAAAGAAGACAAAGAAGGCGATGGGTTTTTCCTTCAGACTTGGCCGAAACTTGCAATAAAAATCAGGCAGAACCGTATTCGTGCAATTCTCTTGCAATTGCAAGAGACTTGCACGATTTTGTTAAACTGCGCATGCCCACGTTCAAGACTATTGCATATTGCAAGAAGAATTGCAGCATGTAAAACGGCCTAAACTGCGTATGCCCACGTTCAAGACTATTGCATATTGCAAGAAGGATTACAGCATGTAAAACGGATGTACAGGGTTGTCCAACGAAGGGTAAACACCTTTATAATTTCTTTATTTTACAAGATATTGAAAAATGGTAAAAACAAAAGTTGTAGGGATTTTAGAGAGGAATAACATCAAATAAAAAAATTACGCGAAAAAATTATGGTTATTTTGCTTATTTTAAATGGAACACCCTGTATATTATTGCATTTTTGGATTCTCCCGAAAATTCTAAACACTTTTTATATAAGATATTACACCTTTAAACCTAATAGTTTCGGAGCTATGAACAGTTGAAAATCAGTATTTTGGCTAATTTGCATTATTGTAAAACCTATCTAATGAAATAGGTACCATGAGTATACGAAAGTTGGTACTTCAGCTTGTACCATAGTAAGCACCACTATTAATTAAAGTGGCCAAGAGGCCGATTTTTACTTGTTTTTAGCTTAAAAACATATGAATTTAGGAATAACGAAGTGGCAACATATCTGCAATAACTAAACGAGTAGATATTAAATAACGACGGAACAATATTTATTATAAACCAAATCTATAATAACTTAACGAATATGTATTAAATAACGACGGAACAACATGTATTATAAACAAAATCCATAATAACTAAACAAATAGGTATCAAAGAACAAGGAAACAAAACTTATGAGAAAAAAATCTAGTTTTCAAAAATGCCTCCTTCAGCGGCTAAGCACATTTGCATGCGTTCTATATAGTTTTCCTGAGTGTTACGTAACATTTCGTTGTTAACGGCTCTAAAGGCCTCTTGTATTCTCTCCTTCATTTCGTTTGGACCTTCACAAGGCGTAGCATTTACAAAATTGTCGACGAATCCCCATAAAAAGTAATCCAAAGGACTGAGGTCCGGAGACCTAGGAGGCCATAGAATCGGTCCTTCGGCTTCATTATTTACGTACCATGGATTCCCCCTATTACCTATCCAATTCGATCCATGACGTTCAGTTAAAAAGTATGTGACATCACGTGTGCCACGCGGTGGGGCCCCATCATGTTGAAACCACATATTGTTTCTAACTTGAACATTTTCTAATAAAATCGGCAGTGACTCCCTTAAAAAGTTTAAATATATGTTACCAGTTAAATTACCCTGGAAAAAATATGGTCCAATAACATAATCGTTTACAATGCCACCCCACACGTTCAGGGACCATCTTCCTTGTTTCATAATTTCCCCTCTCCAATTAGGATTTTATTGACTGTAGTACCTTATATTATGTCGGTTCATAGTACGGTCACTCCTAAACGTAGACTCATCTGTGAATAACATATTTCTTAAAAAGTCAGGGTTTTGGTAAGTTTTCTCTATAGCCCAAGAACAAAAATCTACTCTTTTTTCTATATCTCCAGGTAGTAACTTTTGATGATATGAAATACGATAGGGATGGACTTTGTGATTTTGTAAAATTCTCTTCACAGATGTGTAAGACATACCAAGTGCTTCGCTCCGAGAATTGGTACTTTGAATTGGATTTTCATAAATGGAAAGCAGAACTCTTAGCTGATTTTCCTCATTGAGAACAGGCTTGTTAACAACGACTCTCTTCTTATAATCCACGTTTCCGGTCTCGCGGAATCTAACTCCTAATTTTTTTAATGTTCCTAAACTTGGTTGTCGTCTATCGGGATATCTGTCCAGATACTCTCGTTTGGACGGTCTTAACTGATAACCATTCCTCGCCAATATATTTAACAAATCTATCATTTCGGCTTTGGAATAACGTGTGACGTTTCTGTTCATCTTTAACAACTAACAACTTCACTAAAATAATATTCTTTAAAAAGTAAACTACCGAAAGTTTGACAAATCTTTGATTAACTTGTTGCCCGGCAACCAAACGACAGTATTTGCACAGGTATCTCGATAGACGATAACCAAGTTTAAACACGTTAAAGAAATTAGGAGTTAGATTCTGCAGCGAGCCCGGGAATGCGGATTATAAGAAGAGAGTTGTTAACAAGCCTTTTTTTAATGAGGAAAATCAGCCACGAGTTTTTTTTTGAAACATATATTTTGTTTATAATAAATATTGTTCCGTCGTTATTTAATATCTACTCGTTTAGTTATTGCAGATATGTTGCCACTTCGTTATTCCTAAATTCATATGTTTTTAAGCTAAAAACAAGTAAAAATCGGCCTCTTGGCCACTTTAATTAATAGTGGTGCTTACTATGGTACAAGCTGAAGTACCAACTTTCGTATACTCATGGTACCTATTTCATTAGATAGGTTTTACAATAATGCAAATTAGCCAAAATACTGATTTTCAACTGTTCATAGCTCCGAAACTATTAGGTTTAAAGGTGTAATATCTTATATAAAAAGTGTTTAGAATTTTCGGGAGAATCCAAAAATGCAATAATATACAGGGTATTCCATTTAAAATAAGCAAAATAACCATAATTTTTTCGCGTAATTTTTTTATTTGATGTTCAATTGTTTTTATCATAAATTATCCTTATTCCTCTCTAAAATCCCTACAACTTTTGTTTTTACCATTTTTCAATATCTTGTAAAATAAAGAAATTATAAAGGTGTTTACCCTTCGTTGGACAACCCTGTACATCTGTTATTACTGCATTAAACAACCTTATTAAGTTTGAAAAATAATTTTTTCATTACAAAATTCGAAGAACGCTACATTTTTAAGCGGCAAACTAATTGGAAACGTATTTCTGAATCAACATTTTCCAACAAGTAGGCCCCTTTTTGAAATTGAACATCAACATTTTCTATCAAGGAGGTTTATTTTAAAATTGGCAATCGCTGCCATAGAGCTTTAGTGGGTTGTTGACTACCGTTCCTGTCAATAATTTAATGTTAATCTTCGTTCGAATTTCTGCGAATATTCGGGAAAAAGTTGTAACGAAAATGAACGACAAGTCATTATTAATCTTAATAGGAAATGCTATTCGTATCAAAATATTGTATAAATGGTTATTCGTTCCAAAAAGGCGGTGTTTAAATCTGTTCATTATGTTAGGATTCATGGAACCACTAGAACTGTTCTTAGGAAGCGATGTCCCAGAAAAAAAAGTATGGAAACAGATCATCGAATTGTTCGTATTTCTAAGGCAGACCTTCACAAATCAGCAGTTAATATTTGGAAAGAAATGTTTGTTGAAAATCCAAGGGAATTTAGTGTTCAAACCGTTCGTAATCATTTAAACGAGGCACAACTTTTTGGCAGGGTAACAAGGAAGAAGCCTCACCTTTCTGAATTGAATCGAAGGAGCCGTTTGGAATTTGCTAGAAATGACCTTCCTTGGAACGTTCAACAATGAAACTATGGTCTGATGAATCCAAGGTAAATAAATTTGGTTCTGATGGAAAACGTTTTGTTTGGCGTCCACCAAATAAAGATTTTGACCCGCGCTGTACCATGAACCCAGTGAAATTTGGTAATGGTTATATCATGGTATAAGGCGGCTTCTCTTGGAATGGTGTTGACCCTCTTTATAGAATAACTGGTACTATAGAACAGTACCAATACACTAACATACTGGAAAACGTGATGCAACCAACACGATAATGATCCAAAGCACTCTGCTAGGAGGGTGACTGTTTGGCTTCAGGATAATCATGTAGATGTTTTACGATGGCCATCTTATAGTCCAGATCTTAACCCAATAGAAAATCTTTGGATGATAGTTAAAAGAAAATTAGGTTCAAGAACTTTTCAAAATTTCGACGAAGTATTCGAGGGTATGAGAGAAGGTTAGACCAGTATTACACTAGAGACTTGTAGACGTCTAATACAGTCCATGCCTAGGAGGTGTTTAAAAATATTTGAAACCAATGGATATCCAACTAAATACTAGGTACTCGATTGAGACAAAAACGTACAAGTTGTTAGAAAATGTTGATTCAGAAATACGTTTCCAATTAGTTTGCCGCTTAAAAATGTAGTGTTCTTCGAATTTTGTAATGAATTCATTATTAACTTAATAAGGTTAGTTAATGCGATAGTAATAGATATACACCCTAACTGAATGATAAAAAAACATTATTAATCTAAGCCAAATTTATCATCTCTTATATCTACGTAAATCAATTTAAATATAAACCATTTCTCACATAAAACCCTGTACATTTCATATAAAGAAAGAATGACTTGTTTTTATATACAAACTAGTAGAACACAAAATCTACAGAAATGGCTGTTATCTCAGTTATGTTCAGAAAGATTTTTAGAATGCAAAGCAATGTTTTCATGTAACTGGTTTCAGATAATCTAGAGTGTGGAAAATGGAAATAATGCATTTCCGCAGGAAATTTTTCATTTCAGGTTGTCAGGGTTTTTTGAAGGCAATAAGAGCAGATATTTCTAAGTAACTTTATTCCAACGTATACAAAATTTCCATGGGAAATGGAAACAACAAATTTCCAAAATGTATTTCCGCAGGAAATTTTTTATTTCCCGATGTTAAGGAAGGCATTTAGAAAGCAATGCAAAATTATTCTTTCCAATAACCTATTTCAGGTGAACAAAAGTTAATTACTGATAGCATTAAAATGTTTCTTTTATTATAACAATAGATTGTTATTTTAATGATTATTTAGACTAATTTTATTATTTAAGGTTTTTTTTTAATATGTCATTTTATCTGTAAAAACTAGGTTCGGCTTAAGAAAATTACGAGGAAAGTTGCTAGGCAACGCTTTAATACCGTAAATAAACCATTTACCAGGCAGTCAATGAAAGATGTATTTATAATAGTAATATAAAAGTTTTTCAAGAAATAGAATTGAAATTGTTTCGTACATGTCCCCACCCACCCCTCGCTTCCGTTCTGGTAACGCCAATTTTTCCGATTATCTTATTTTCTGGCTGACAGCATTAATTACAAGGCAAATTTGAGTTTATAGAAATTTCCATGAACGAAGTGCCAAGTAGCATTAAAGGTGAAACCACTCTGAATAATTTAGCGTTACTTCTGAGAAGCCACAAACGGAATTAGTGGGGACCAAAAATTATTGTTGAGTTGCTTTAATGAAGGGCACTAATTTGAGGGAAATCTGCCTCGAGCTGCGAAGTTTCTTTAATTATTTTGCTTAAGCTGCAAATTGAAGGAATTTTGAAACGGTTGCTCTTATATTTCAATCATTAGGCAAGGATTTTTTTACTTAAACTATATATATACATATATATATATATATATATATATATATATATATATATATATATATATATATATATATATATATATATATATATATATATATATATATATATATATATAGGGTGGCCCATCGAAAACGTACCGCAAGGCATAACGGCCAGGGTAATTTTTTTTTCAAAAAATCCAAAAACACGTCAATTTTGTTCTTAAAATGATCGCAAAATTTTCAACCCTCTAAGCGGGGGTGTCATCCCCCAAACTTTTTCAAATGGGAAGAGGGGTCAAGTGGTACCGCAATGAAAAGGGCTTTCTATTCTCTATACATTCCCGCTTTGGTTTTGAAAATCGGTCAAGTCATTTAGAAAATATGAAGGATTGAAATTTGAAAAATACATTTTTCAAAAAACGCATAAATTGAATTAAATAAAAAAAAACTTACCGTATTAATGAAGCAAATGCTGAAAATGTTGCTCGTCGACCTCCATACAGTAATACAAATTAGCTTCAAATCGTTCTCGAACATTCTGAAGAACTTGAGGGGTCACTTCGCGACAAACGTCAATAATTCGTGTTCGCAGATCTTCTAATGAGGCAAGTGGAGTGCTATACACTTTACTTTTTATGTGTCCCCATAGAAAAAAGTCTAAAGGAATCAAGTCGGGTGACCGGGGAGGCCACTCAATGGCACCCCTTCGTCCTATCCACCGCCCGGGAAAGTTAGTGTTTAAATAATTACGCACATTTTGAGAGTAATGTGGAGGTGCACCGTCTTGTTGAAATATCAGTTCCGCTTCAACGTATCCAGGATTATTTTCGATGATGTCAGTTAGGGCTGGGTCGATGGTATTTTCCAGTAAATCTAAGTACATATCACCTGTTAGAGTTCCAGGAAGAAAAAAAGGACCCACAATAGAATTTCCAAAAATACCAGCCCACACGTTCAATTTCTGAGGATGTTGTGTGTGCACCTCGTGAAATACCCTGGGGTTGTTCTCAGCCCAGTACCGACAGTTATGCCGATTAACTACACCGTTCAAAAAGAAAGTGCACTCACCCGAAAAACACACATTGAATAGAAAATTATTATTATTGGCCACTCGTTCACTAATAGTTTCACAAAATTGCAAGCGGCGATCAAAATCGTCTTCGTTGAGTTTTTGTACCAACTGAATTTTATACGGGTGGAAATGGTGTTTTTTCAATATTCTTTGGACAATACGATTCACGCCGGTCTCATTGGCTAATTTTCTTGTACTCAGCGTACTATCCATGGCAACTTGGCCCAATACAAAGACCTCCATAGCTTCATTTACTACAGGATTTTCCATCTGCCTCTTTTTATTCATAAGGGATCCAGTTTCGCGAAATTTTGCTACTAACTCGCGAACAATTTTGCCGGAAAGGTGTTTTTCAGGATGTCGTTCATTAAATATCTGCGCAACCCGATTGCCACATTCATTATTTTTAAAATAAAGTTCGATTATTTCCACTTTTTCTGCAAGTGAGTACACCATAATTATTGATAAAAAATTTAATGATATTGAGAAATTTAAACGCACAAGTTACAGAACAGCTATCTAGCAACTACCGCACCTGATCGTTGTGGCATGTCAAATCACTAAAATCAGCAGTAAACATCTAAAATAACAGGACAAAAATAGCGAATTGGTCGAAGGAATTTATCCTTATCATTTACTCTGATAATTTGTAAATAAACATTTTTAAATTTCAATCCTTCATATTTTCTAAATGACTTGACCGATTTTCAAAACCAAAGCGGGAATGTATAGAGAATAGAAAGCCCTTTTCATTGCGGTACCACTTGACCCCTCTTCCCATTTGAAAAAGTTTGGGGGATGACACCCCCGCTTAGAGGGTTGAAAATTTTGCGATCATTTTAAGGGCAAAAATTGTCCCCCTCACAAACAAAATTGACGTGTCTTTGGATTTTTTGAAAAAAAAATTACCCTGGCCGTTATGCCTTGCGGTACGTTTTCGATGGGCCACCCTGTATATATATACATACTACTTCTTCGAACAATCACAACTTTTGGTAAAGTCTTGTATTACGTTTTTGAGCAAAACAAATTATTCCCTTGCCATTTCTACGTCAAAAAGGTATACCTGTTAAAAGTGGATACGAGCAACCGTTTTCGAGATATTTCGATTTAAAACAATTTCGGCGCATGTGATTTTTTTTATCAAATTCACATAAAGTATGCATGTATTGTAAAAAAATAGAAGTGTGTCTTGCCTGACAGAACAACTGCTGGTTGGTGTTTTCATCGTTTTTCCTGTTACTTAGCAATAGTAATGTCAGTTAATAATAAGATTAAATTTTGTCACTGTCAATTTCTGTTCATAACTTTTATTATCTGACAATAATCATTTAAGAAACTTTAGATCTAAATACGTCATTATGCCTGTGATATTCTCGCATCGGGAATATGCAGATATGATATTCGTCTATGGCTTCTGCAATGGGGTCGCAATTCAAGCCGTCGCGGAGCACCAGCGTCGTTTTCCAGATAGAAGGGTGCCAGATAGAAGAGTTTTTCAACAAGTTTTCACTACTGCTGGAGAATCTGGGATGTTTCCAAGTGCGAAAATTGTATCTGAAAGGTAATCGGGACCCAACGTTGAAGTAGAAGAGGCTATACTCAATGCCGTCGAAAATGATCCAAGCATAAGCACTAGGCGGATTGCATATATTTATCAAATTACACAATCGTCTGCTTGGAGAAATCTTCACATTAATTGTTTATACCCATTTCATTTACAATGGGTTCAACATTTGCAGGCGGGTGATTTTGAGTTGAGAATGCAATTCTGTAACTGGATTAATGAAGATCGAAGGTTGTATAGGTATGTTTTGTTCACTGATGAAGTACAGTTCACGCGTGATGGTATAAATAATCTTCACAATGAACACCTGGTGGTCCTATCAAAAACCTCACGCTACAGTAGAACATAATTTCCAACATAAATTTAGCATTAATGTGTGGTGTGGAATGTTAAATGGTCATTTAATTGGTCCATTTATAATCGACGGTAGTCTTACAGGAGAAAAATATTTAAACTTTCTTGAAAATCACTTGCGAAATCTATCAGCAGATGTTCCCCTTAATGTAAGACAAAACATGTATTTGCAGCATGATGGAGCCCCTGCCCACTACAGTTTACTTGTAAGAGATTTTTTTAAACCAAAACTTTCCAAACCGATGGATTGGTCGAGGAGGTCCGTTTAATTGGCCACCTAGATCGCCAGACCTTAATCCCTTGGATTATTGTCTTTGGGGATGGTTCAAATCACTGATATATTCCACTAAAGTAAATACAAGAGAAGCATTATTGGATCGGATAGCAAACGCAGCACAAACACTAAGAAATGCGCCCGAATGTATCCACAGAGCAACCCGAGCTATACACCATAGAGCTGACCTGTGCTTAGACGCAAATGGTGGAATTTTTGAAAATTATAAAACGTAACCTAGATTTTATTAAAAACAACTTAATAATAACAATTTTAATAAAAATTAAATACCTTTTGTTTAGTTTATGTCTGAGGCACTGAATACACAACTCAAAAAAATGTGTTAGGCTTTCATTTCAAAGCTTTTGTGCCAAGATGCGTTTAAATTTGGACAAAATAACAAACTTTTAAAATTTTGCGATAAAAAATTACATGCGCCGAAATTGTTTTAAATCCAAATATCTCGAAAACGGTTGCTCGTATCCACTTGTAACAGGTATACCTTTTTGACGTAGAAATGGCAAGGGAATAATTTGTTTTACTCAAAAATGTAATGCAAGACTGTACCAAAAAGTTGTGATTGTTCGAAGGAGTAGAAAGACATGTAGGTGGCGCCCCCTACAAGTACGAGCAATACTAATATTAGATTCGAATTTGACATACCAAAAACCCCGGTATATAAATTTTCAATCCATTATTTACATTATTATAGATTTTATTTAAAAAATAGGAAAATTAAATAAAAACTTTAACACCCTGTATCCCGAGAACTAAGGCCTTGCGGACACTTATTTATATAGACTTTTATGTTAATTTTTTGGTCTTGAATATGTACCTGACGTATTGACATTTCCTCATGAATCACCCTGTATATATATATATATATATATATATATATATATATATATATATATATATATATATATGTATAGAACGAAGAATAAATTAAATTATTTGAAATTTTGCGTCAGCTTTTATTTCCTTTATAAAAGAGAAGAATTGTAATCGTACGTTTCAGGGTCTTTAGATACCGAAAAAAATGTTTTCTCAATCCCATCGGCCTGTCTGTCTGTTCGCAGCATAACTTAAAAACTATTTACACGATTGACTTCAAATTTTGGTCAAAAACTAAAGGTCATATGGGGATAATCTGGTAACATTTTTGTAAAAATGCAGTATTGCAAAATCAAATGGCGGCCTACTGAAATGTTAAAAAAAATATTATTAAAAAACTACTAATCATCTACATCTAAAGCTAAAACGTCATTATTAACACGTTTTTTGAGACAGTTTCAACCAAGTTTCTTAAATTGGATGACAGTTTACTCGAAACCTTATCAATCTGAGAATGCCAAAAGATAGCTCATGATCTAAATAAAAAACCAAGAATCGAATTGAATATAGGTCTTTGGTCATATCCGCAGAAGTAATGAGAGTAAACAACATACTGTCAGTCTTAGCTAGATTGAGGATTAGTCGATTTGCTGTAAACCAGTCTGAGATTTTCGACCGTGACTCCCCAATATCCCAAACTAGTTGAGAGGCATTCTTTCCAATTTTCGTTGCTGTGGTGTTATCTGCAAACAAGAAAGTCAATGCTAGTATCACAGACCATCACATCATTTATATAATTAACACAGGGTAACAAAATGAAAACACACATTTGGTGCCGGAAATCTAACATCTGATTTTAGGTGTTTTTAATGTGCTGATTCCAAAAATGCCACCAGATTTTTTCTATCAGCTCTAGTTTTTGAGATACAGGTTACAGGTTAATTGATATTTTTTTCTGATAAAGGACAACAAATAAAGAGATAAATATGTACTTAATCGTCAAAATAGAATCTAATTAACCCAATGGATACATGGAATTGTCCCTGACCCAATGTTCCTATACTAGGAACTACTCAATACACTGCTCTTAATTACTTTTATACCTGTAACTGCCTATGACCCGATCCTTCTGTACCTGCTTGGCTGTACTCGATTTAGTATATTACTCAGTTTTCCCAAGTAAAGTTGTGCTATCATTTTGTATAAATTTTGGTCGTTTTGTAGTATCAAGACACTAAACTGAAACAATGGCATCCACAAGCAGACGTACCTGTGTAAACCATCCCGATGTTTTTTGTTATGTGTGTGGTGAATACACTTTGAAAGAGAACAGAAAAACGATTTCTGACTTTGTGAAAAGAGCTTATCTTGCCTATTTTGGCGTTCATTTAGGAGATCAAGATACATCTTGGGCCCCACATTTCCTACGTAAAACATGTGTTGAACATTTGCGACAGTGGACAACTGGAAAGAGGAAGTGCCTAAAGTTTGGTGTACCAATGTTTGGAGAGAACCGCGAAACCATCATGACGACTGCTATTTTTGTCTCGTTAATATTAAAGGCATAAATAGAAACAATAGACACAAATGGACATATCCTGATCTAAATTCTGCAAGAAGGCCTGTAGCGCATTCGGAAAAAATGCCCGTTCCATCATTCAGCAGTCTATCCGAACTGACAGAAGGTGATACAGAAACATCAACGTCTGTCGAAGTTCAAAGAATTCAGTCAAAATTTGAAGCAGATTTAGCAACTTCGCAGTGTTTCAATCAAGAACAACTAAACAATCTTATAAGAAACCTGAATCTCTCAAAGGAATCCGCCGAATTACTTGCATTCAGATTAAAAGAAAAAAATCTACTTTGTCCAGGTACTAATATTACATTTTATCGTAAAAGAGATAAGGATCTGCTGCCTTTTTTCGCTCAGGAAAATGACTTGGTATTCTGTAACAATATAAAAGGGCCCTTAGAAAAAATGGGTTCGCCTGAATACACACCAGATGATTGGCGACTTTTTATTGATAGTTCAAAACATAGTTTAAAATGTGTTCTTTTACATAACGGTAACAAATATGGCTCAATTCGTATTGGTCATTCTACTACCATGAAGGAAGAATATGAAACAATTGCATTAGTTTTGAGAAAAATTAAATACGAAGAACATCAGTGGGCAATTTGTGTTGATTTAAAAATGATTAACTTCCTCCTTGGACAGCAGAGTGATTATACAAAATATCCTTGTTTTTTGTGCCTTTGGGACAGCAGAGCTAAAAATGAGCACTGGGTTAACAAAAATTGGCCTTCAAGAGATATCACGATTCAAGGAAAACAAAACGTGATCAACGAACCTTTGGTTTCAAGAGAAAAAGTCTTCCGTCCGCCCTTGCATATCAAGCTAGGCCTAATGAAGCAATTTGTGAAGGCTTTAAATCGAGATGGAAATTGTTTTGGGTATTTGTCACGTAAATTTCCTGGTATTAGCACGGAAAAACTAAAAGCTGGTATATTTGATGGTCCTCAAATAATGCAACTTGTTAAAGATCCACAATTCACCACATCAATGAACGAGACTGAATCTAAGACTTGGTGTTCATTTGTTCAAGTAGTACAAAATTTTCTTGGCAATCATAAAGCAGATAATTATGTAGAATTAGTGGAAACTATGCTTTCAAATTTTAATATTCTCGGCTGTAACATGAGTATAAAAGTTCACTACCTCCACAGCCACCTAGATCGTTTTCCAGAAAACTTAGGTGTTTGTAGTGAAGAACAGGGGAAAGATTCCATCAGGATATTAAAACCATGGAAGATCGTTATCAAGGACCATGGGATAGCCACATGATGGCGGACTACGGCTGGAGCCTTCAGCTAGACTGCCCTAGTAAACTCCATTCTAGAAAGTCGTATAAAAGAAAATTTTTATGTGATTAGTGACTAATGTAATTATGTAAATAAAGTTTTTGCAATAAATACTTAAATCCATGTGTCTTTGTTTTTTTAACTGGCAATAGTAATATTAAATATTAAACAGTTTTAACTTAAAATATATACACAATATTTTTTTTTAAGCTAGATCTAATAGACAAAATCTGAGAACTTTTTTACATTCTGCATCCAAAAATTATCCAGGAACAGTTAAAAAATCGCAGGCACCAAAATGTGTGTTGGCCTGTGTAATAAATAGTATTGATCCCAGCACCGAGCCCTGAAGCACTCCATATTTCATTGGTAGAAGTTCTTATACTTTAATATATATATATACCATTAAGATCGAAGAATATATTAACACGCTCTGAGGCACTCCATATTTCATTGGTAGAAGTTCTGAAGCTCTATTATTATAATCTACAATTTACCGATTTGTAAGATAGGAGTGAATTAATTTAAGATTTTGGAAGGAAAAGTTGTAATATTTAAGCTTAGATGTAAGCAAATCAGGCGAGACACTGTCAAATGCCCTGGTTAGGTCACAAAACAAGGCTGCTACATGATTTCCGGTGTTAAAGGTTGTGGTGATGATGGAAATGAGCTTATTTATGACCATCACTGTAGACATTTCTAAATCCGAACTGCTGTTTGTTTAAAAAATTATTTTGTTCGAAAAAAAATTTTGCTTAGACGGTAATCCAAACCATTCTGATTATAAACTGTAATATAATTTTGCAAAGTGTAGGAAAAAGGTGGCAACCAGATGCTATTAGAAAGTCAAATAGCAAGACAATTTCTAAATAATCGGAAATAGGAAGACGTGTTTTGTATTTGGTGCCATATTTTATTGAATAAACTAGTATATTGCAATATAAAAATTTTGCTAAATTTTTTCGATTGCAATATACTATATAATTTTTTTCGTGTGTTATGTAGAAATCGACTGGTAATATTTAGGTACGAATCCAATATGGCGGACCAAAATGGACGCTTAATAAAATATTTAAAAATATTGAAAACCTGCTTAACAGACTGATTTTAAATTATATGACATAACTAATTGTAATATAGGATCAATTAGTAAAATTGCAGTACTAATTTAAGAGGCCCGAACAAATTGGTAGCCAAAAAAATCACGCCTCAGGTTTTATATATCCTCACATTTTAGCGTTTCTTGATACCAAAAAAAATACTTTATCAACTCCGTTGGTCCTTCTGTCGGTCTGTCTGTCAATTCGCCGCATAGCTTAAAAACTACTTACCCGAAGTATTATGGTGGACTCAATCAATTGCGAATCCAAGATGATGGAATAAAATAGAAGCATAATAAAATATTTAAAAACTCAGCCTGAAAAAACTACTTAATGAATCGATTTCATCAATTTGCGTGCCATTACTAATTGTGGTATAGGGATCAACTAGTCAAACTGTGTTACTAATTCAAGATGGCAGAACAAAATGACTGCTATATAAGACATTGTTTGTAAACGTGAAAACAGCACACTCTCAGTTTTTACATATAGTGTGTCCCAGATTCGCTCCTCTATATAGGGATCTCGGCTCCTATTATACTTACAGCAAAGGTTAAATGGGGAAAGTTTTAGAGGAAACCTATTGCATTCGATATCTGGCTTCAGATTTTCGATCGATCAATAAGTTAGGGAAATATCGGCGAAAAACCGAAAATGGCCGATTTCGTTTTTCGCCAGTATTTCCAGAACGGTAATTTTGACAGCTGTCAAAATGTGTACATTATTCGGACACATTTTTAAGACAAATAAGATGGCGTATTGTTTTTTGTTAACCCGCAACCCGAAATGATTAATAATTTATAAATAGGTGCCCAACGGTCAAGGGCGGCAGGGTCGGCCGGGTGGTACTAGAAACTATAAATTATAAAGGGAAAATTAGCTTTATTAAAAAGTAGATATTTTCTTTCCAAAAATAATTATCGAAACATCGCGTAATGAATGAGCTTGTATACAGTTGGAACCTATTCAGCTTTATTATGATAAAAAAAAACATATTTGGTTAGCGGGAAGTAATAGCCGTAATAAATTGTTTTGTTGGTATTGCATATTAATTTCGAAAATACTAAATCAATTTATTTCAGTGATATAATAATCTTAAAGAAGTACACCGTGCCTTCATAAAACATAAAATATCAAAAGAACAAACCCCTTGCGCTTTAAAATTTAAATTATTCGGAAATACAGCTGAACGCCTTTCTATAAATCATAATGAAAATCGAAAAATAATTCGACATTTGATTAATATGGTATTTTTTTCATAACGCAAGAACCAGGCTTCCCGGGTAATAATAAATCATTAAATTCAAACAATCAAAATAATTTTAGAGAATTAGCTAAATCTGCAAAAAATTTAGATAGTGTTAATACATTTATAGAACCCAATGTTTATAGGTTCTTCGAAACTACAATACAAAATGATTGAATAAAAATGTAATACAATATCAAAAAAGTAAGTTGACTGACTAGAGTAGAACGTTTTACTTTTTTTTTTATTAGATTATGCTCTTTTAGTACCATTAAAGAACTAAACGAATAAAAAAATATTATTTGACCATCATTTGGTGCCTCTTTAAAAAAGATTGGTTAGATTAACTTACCAATGATCCCACACCAAACGTTACTTCCAAATCTGATCTGTAGACGTCTCTCCGCCACTTCGTGAGGATTTTGCACAGCCCAATGACGGTTGTGCCTATTAAAGACTCCACAATTCGTGAACCTGCTCTCATCGGACTACAAGACATGATTTACAAAATCAGGATTTTCATTACATCTCCTAGTATACCACACACTGTAGTCGTGTTGGAAAATCCGTTTCCTTAAGTCCTTGTACTATTATGGGTTTGTATGGATGGTACTTATTCTTTTTTAAAACTCTCTGTACTGTTGATTTTGGCACATTAGTTTCCTGTTATACAGTTCTTACCGATGCACTAGGGTTTTCGTCGATAGCTTGTAAAATGTTTCTGTCTCGATTTTCATTGGTATTATTGTATCCGCTTCTAGGTTGTTCGAAGGCACCATGGTTAATTAAATTAACTACGATTTTCCTGAAATGGGTTTTATCTGGCTGTCGTCGTTCGGGGTACATCTCCAAATACCTTGCTGAGGTAACGTCGGCGTTTCTGTATGATTGAAAGTACAGAGCTAACATGTCAACCTTTTCTTCATTTGAATACCGAATGCCGGCCATTTTCTATAGGTTTTGACAATTTATGTGTCAGATTTATGATTTTATTGGGATAAAAGCGTACCTACTACTTATTAAAACACAGCTTTGATACTAAGTAGTACTATATAAGTCAAAATCCAATTTTGTTACAGATAAATCATGGCCTTCTTAGAAAAGCATCGAGAGCTAACATTGCTTTAAATCATGGCCTACTTAGAAAAAACTGAAACCTAACTTTACGAAGTGTAATATTTCGATGATACTAAAATCTTTAATGCACTTGTAAGATATCACTAGACTGGAAATTTTAGGCTCTTTCCAAAAATCGAAAAATCCAATATGGCGGCCATAAGAAAAATGAAAGTTGAGGCGGGTTGCGGGTTAACAAAAAACAATGAAGACGTGTCGTATACGCCATCTTATTTGTCTTAAAATGTGTCCGAATAATGTCACATTTTGGCAGCTGTCAAAAAAAAAACGAAATCCGCCATTTTCGGTTTTTCCCCGATATTTCCAAAAACAATTGATCGATCGTAAATCTGAAGCCGGATATCGAATGCAATAAGTTTCCTCTAAAACTTTCCCCATTTAACCTGTGCTGTAGGTATAATAGGAGCCGAGATCCCTGTATAGAGAAGCGAAACTGGGACACACTGTATCTTAACGTTTTAGCGTCTCTAGATGCCAAAAAATATGTTTCATCAAATCCGTCGGCCCGTCTGTCTGTCTGTCAGTTTGCCGCATAGCTTAAAAACTAACCCGATTGACTTCAAATTTTAAAGAAAAATTAAGAGTCATATGGGGATGATCTGGTAATATTTTGGTAAACATCGAATATGGCAAAAAATACGTTTTGTAAATTCCGTCGGTCCGTCTGTCGGTTTGCCTAATAATCTACTGAAATAGTGGTATAAATTCAACATGACAAAACAAAATGGCCGCCTAATAAAATGATTTTAATCTTGAAAAAAACACTAGGTTTTACACATCTTCAAGTTTTAGCGTCTATAGATGTCAAAAAATGTTTGTTTTATCTATTCCGTTAGTTTGTGTGTTTGTCGGTCTGTCAATTCGTGTCTTAGATTAAAAACTACTTACCAGATTGAGTTCAAATTTTAGTCAAAGATTAAGGGGTAATATTGGTAATATTTTAGTACAAATCCAATATGAAAGAACAATGTTAAAAAAAATTGTACGTGGTAAACATAGAAACTGGTAAAATATTGGCAAGAATCCATTATTATGGAACAAAATGGCGCCCAACAAAATTGTTTGGGAAAACAGTATATATATGATTATGTACTGACCTGAATTAGGCCACACTTCACTTCATGCCTAATAAAAGGAAAGATTTTTTTATGCTTGTGTGTTATTAGTTAAACCGACAGAACGGCGCTAAACCAATTTTTTGTAGTTTTAGCTCCCGTTAAAAACGAAAAATATGTATGTCCCTTTCTATTTGACGATCTATCTCTGTTTCCTTTTAAAGAACTGGAAATTGAATTAGTGGATCCGATAGCAAAATAGAAGGTAAAAACAGGTACGATTCGCAGCTAAACACTTCCCATCGATTGGATCCGATCTAGAGTTTGCGTGAGAAACGTGGTCAATGTGCGTCAGTTTGTTTATTTTCAATGCGGCCTAACGGCAAAACAATGAACACCCTATTAGCCCAGCGGCGGCCGCATCATTATCTATTCCGACCAATCAAGCAATTTCGACGACCGTTACAGCAGTTAATTAATTCCCAATTTCGGATGTGCCATTGTGTCATTATTAACATACCAACAAATAAACAAAGCGACACTGTAAATACTGCCGTCCGTACCAGTGGCAATGTGTTGTTATGATTGCCTTTTTCCAAATCGTTTATGCGACTCTCGCAGAGATAAATACCAATTATGCAACGTTAATGCGAAAAAGAAACATGCGGAACGCGGCCGGAAGTTTGCTTTTGGTTTGGCGTTCGCTTGATACACTTGCTACGAAAATCAATAATTAAACAACTAAAATAGTATAAAAATCATTTATGGCGACCTATAAAGGATCTGACCTAGCTAATTGTTTATGTACATCTACTTAAATAAATATATTTTTCATAAAACCATTGTTGGTGTTGAATCGTTTATTTAGCTTATAACAACTAATTACCAAATATACAATTTTGAAGTAAAAAGACAAATATATGCATATGTAACTAATGTTCCACTAGTAGAGTAAGTTAAACGACTTAAAACTACATAAAATGAATTAAATCAAACTACTTATCGAAAAAATTAACATTTTTACAAGTCAAAAAGAAAACATTTAACACAAGAACAATAATTATAATAATAAATCTAATCATTCCACTAGTAATAGTGAAGTCAAATATAAATAAATTAAAATCCATTAAGTCAAACTAAATAAACTACACATAACTAAACTAATTTTCAAAGTCAGAAAAAAACCATTTAACACAGAAACAACAAATATAAAATAAAATCCAAACTAACAATAAATGCCACTCAAGGCATAACACATAAATTACATTTCTCCAAAGTATATGCCTTGGGCTGTTTCTTAAAACTGGTAGCTTATTAAACATATCAAATCCCTTGAAGAAAATAGAGTTTACATTTACATTTAAAGTTATGTATTCAGACACTGTTAACCACTGTAAACATTCCTGCATTAATTTAATTCGTGTATATTGTTCTACTCGGGGAGGAGTTTGTATTGAAAAATTATTATTATTTTCAAATTTATTCGATTTCACTCGAACGTTGGGCGGAGCTACAGTTTTCTTACCACGTTTCTCCCCTGCGGGGACACTGAGCTCCATTTCTTCGAGTGAAAACAGGGAATACAAACTTCCTTCCCTTTGTCCTGTAGTTGGTTTTTTATTCATTGTCCTGTCGTCGCCTTCGCATATAGAACGGAGGTCGACTCCCGATTTCCCACCCAGACTCTGACGGTCAGGAGAGAAATCCAACTCAAATAACGAATACGTTTTTCTGTTCTTTTGCTGTCTAAGTTCCAACGAACTGTCAGCATATATCGTGTGCAGAGAATCGCGCTCGCGGCTACTATCGAGCAACAAGGTTTCATCTGGTTTGTTTTGTTTTTTTAATTTAATTTCAGATTTAAATTTATCATTTATAAAAGAGGTATTACGTTGATAATCTCTTTCTCGGGGCACCTCCATGGAGATGTTCTCCATGTAGGATGCTCCGGCAAACGTATCTACCAAATATGTCCTATATGATTTATTATGATTGTCTAAATAGTCAGGGGCATTGAAAGGCAAGCTTGGTAAGCTTGCCGGGCACCCACCACTCACCCGGGGAATTTTTGAGTGTTCGTTCCCCTCGCCAGAAAAGAGATTGAGCACTGGCTCAGGAAGGGGGACGGTGTTGCTGGGCGAATGGAGTTCTGAGCTACCACCCTTGGGAACTACACCAGAAGTAGGAGTAGCCATTGGTAGTCAGATGTAAAAAGTTTGTTTAAGGAATACAAAGCTCGGACGTTCCGAACAAAATAAATGAGGGAGCAACGGGCGTCAGTCGGGGGAAAGTCACTTATAACTAAAGTAACGTCACCCGAGTGGAGTCCTATCCCTAAGTCTAAATCTAGTTTTAATCACAAAAAATCGTATGGATTTTATTTACTTAAGGTAACCTGTCACTATGGCCGTAGCCGTGTGTAGGCTTTTCCAAGTCCTAACACCACTAAATATTTCACCTTTCGAACTCAAGTCGAAACGTTTAAGAAAGCACTACGCACTGTCACTATAAGTGTTCGTGGAGATACTTTGTCTCTTTAAGTTTATTGTTTATTATTTATATTTATTCAATGTTGAGATTTTTCAAAGTTCGCTCAACAGTCTTTGTCCATACAAATAGTAATTGACCACAATTACTAAACTGTCTTTTTGCTCACTTTTCAAAATCGATAGAGTCAAAATAGATAACAACCAATCTCTCGTAGTGGTTATTGTTTATATTAATCAAAATAACACTGTGACTGCTCAGTAAAATCTTTTAGTTACAACTTTAGTATCAAATTACAATAATACTTAACCTAGTCGAACTAACTAAGTGAATATCTTTTTATGTACACTAAAATTTAGTTTATTTATTATTATTAATAATGTCAAAATCAGTAAGATCTTAGTCTTATTTAATAAGTTGGCAAAGCTATTTAAAAATTAAAAATCAAAGAGATATTTTCAAAATAAAAATTAAAATCAAAACTCAAAAAGATATTCTTTTCAAGCTTGCCAAGAGTCCCTATCTAATAGTCCACTCGGGTCACGCCGCTTGGGATATTAGACGCGAAAATGCTGTAATATTTAATTATTTAAAAATAAAAATTATTAAAAATTAATATTTTGTTAAAGTTAAAGTTTATGATACCTTATATAATATATACAAAATTCACGAATATATATATATCAAAATCAAATTTTGTCAAAATCAAGAGCACGGTTTTTGCTAAGTGTTCCTTAGAATAAACAATCCTCTACACTTAAGAGAGATTGAGAACTTCAGGAACTGACGTGCTATGTCTCTGGAGGGATCGTTAAGTTTTAGAAGAGATCGGATTCACCAAGCGTACTTAATGCTAGGATCCTATCTTACCTAATACAAGATCAAGTAAATTGTTATTTACAATTTGTTTAAACAATTAAGTTTAAATACAAGAGAATATCAAAATCAGTTTTGTCACAATCAGTAAGTTTACAAAAATATGATTCGCCCAATTAAGGGTAGATCATAAAATACAAATCAAATAAAATATACAATGTTACAAGATAGTAAAAGTTTGCAGTCAAAAATCGGTAATTTAAAAAATTTACGAGTTATAAAATTATAAGAAAAATCAGTGAGCAATTCGTTAAAATTTAGAGTGAACAGCAAATTCAAATTTTCCCAAAATAAGCAAAGGTAAACAGGTTTGCGTTTTAAAAAATGAGTGATAAATTATGCCAAAAGATACAGAGTTTAATTTTTACACTTGAACACAAGTTAGGCTAAGGTTCGAGCAAAGAAAGGAAACTTGATCTGGAGAAAAACTGAGCTTGGAGAACGCTTAGAGGAGAAGGAGACCAGAGGCAAAGCAACTTACAATTTTTTCCTCGCGCAATTTATACAGCCAGTTATGTTTCTTCCAGATGCCTCCTACTAGGCCATAAATCAAGAGAACCAGATTTAAGACCCGAGGACGATCTTCACAATCAGAGCCCTACTAAGAACCTTAGTGCAATGGAACTTTTCGAGACTAAGATCCGGCGCAATCCAACGTTGGGAACAAAGTGCAAGGTTCCTCTAGTAGGCTTCGGCTGTTTCACTCAGAATGATAAAAAGAAACGCACTAATAACACTGCTTCCGACGCTTAGGAGGGTATATGAAAAATAGCTATTACACTCACGAAATTTACACGTGTTACTGGTCGTTAGGAGAAGATCGAATGCTTAACGAAAGCTGTTGTGTCCATATTTATATTAATCGAAGTTTGACGTCACGGCGACACCCTTTTGCACGCTCTGGACCAATCCTGTGGATTGTGGGCGGAGTCCCGTGAACGAAACTGGTGTATTTTCTGTTCACTTTCGAACAGGATTTTCTACTGAAAACATCTCCCGGAAAACTTTGAAGTCCCGTGGGATCCGTATTTTTGAGAATTTTCTTGGTTTGGGATTTTTCCCTAGAATAGTATTACTTTACACGTATTCTGGCCAAGTTTCAGATTTTTATTATAACTTTTTTCTTTTTGAAAATAAAAAATTCGTATAACCATAAGACTTTGTTAAACGATAGTTCTTTATGTAATAATTAATCCTGTGAAAAATCAGATTTTTTCTATTAGTCGTTTTGCAGATATTGGACATTTTCACCAGGTCCTGGTGCATAACTTCCAACGTCGATTTCAGGGTTTTCTGGTAGTTTTTTCTAAAACTGTTTTATTATATAAAACTCTTCTTTTTATAAGGGCTTTCATCCTATGAAGGTCCCAAGTTGATACCTTTATTTTGGTTTTTTGTTTATCCAAAATTTTGGCTAAGTCCAAAAAAGTGAAAAATTTTGCTCGCAAAAATTTTCCTATTTTCTTGAAAATTTGATATGTTGTAGTTTGATTTATTTGAAAGCTTTTTCGTCTAGTGACTTTTTGTCGTCCGACGTCGCGTTTAGGCGCTACGGACGTGGCGTCCTTTTCCAGGCGTGGCATCTGCGACGCCTATCTTCTTTCGTTCATAGTTTTGTTAATTCTTGATATATCTTCTTCAAATTTTGATACAAGGTGGCCCTAAGGGGTCTCTTTCGATTAGTCCTTACGGCACTTGTCTATCTGGTTTAGAAAAAATTTTATTAAAGATTGAAATTGAAAAATTGAAATTTAACGAACTCGAATTTTTGAATTTTTTCCTTTAATGCTAATTTTCTCTATTGTTTCTGAACGGATTTTAATCATTCTTTTACTGAAATGTAGGGTTTGATTAGGCCTTTTTGGAGATGTAAAAAGTTTTTTGAAATAATTAGTTTTTAGATTTTGAGAAATTTTTAATGTTGAATTTTAGGTAGAAATAATAATGTTTTTGTAAAGATTTTTATATGAGCATGAAGCGCATATACTAGAGATTGTTTGTACAAAGTTTCATTATGAAATTTTGATTAGAACTATTTTTAATTAATTAATTTACTTATAGAATTTCTAGAATCGAACAGACCAATCCGATTGCAGCGTGGGTAAATCTTATTGGCTGGAAGACTTGAATGCTGTAATCCTATTGGATGGAATGTTTCTATCGAATTTTCTAGATTAGGTGTGGTTACGTAGATTATTCGAATTGGTTCGATGCTCTAGAAGACGAGTTCTAGGCCGATTTCCAATGTCTAATGTATGTAAATGTATATGGAATTCATTTTTCTACATTTTGGCCTAATTTTACTTGTTGATTTTATTTAATTTTGGCAAAAAATGTGATATTACGACAATATCTGTTACATGATAAAATTATTCTCATGGCTCTGTTTTGTAATTTTTGTAAAATACTAATTTCATTTTTGTTTAGTAAATAAAGAATACTCGAGCAGAAGTTAAAGTGTGGAAGAACCATTGTATTGTATACAGTGAGTTTTGCCCAAAATGATAAATACGAAGCACACCTTGATAAATGATTAATAATATAGCTAATTCTAGATATTACAGACTTGGCATGTTCTTTAAAGCTTAACTGTTCATCAACAAGTATTCCTATATATTTTATTGTTTTAACATGTTCTATAGAACAATTACTAAACTGTATGACATGTTTATTTTCTATGAATTTTTTTTGTAACGGTTTCAGTTCCTAAAATCATAAATTTTGTTTTTGTAATATTAACTTTAAGTAAGTTCTGACAGCTATATTCATGTAAATTAGTCAGAGCACCATTAATGTTAGCCACCAGTTGTTCAAGATCTTTCGATGAAGCATAAATGAGGGTATCGTCTGCAAATAAATGAATATCGACTGCACTGACAACATGTACTATATCATTTATTTACAAGATAAATAATAAGGGTCCCAGAATACTTCCCTGCGGTACACCATGATCATTTACCACTTCATCAGAAACCTTGCCATTCAGAATCACTATTTGCTTTCTATTGTTAAGATAGCTTTCAAACCATTTCAACACATTATTCCGTATTCCTATCATATATAATTTACCTAAAAGATCTTTTCTATCAATAGTCTCAAATGCTCTTTGCAAGTCCAAGAATACAGCAATTGTACTATAATTACTATCCATACTGGTTTTCCATTCATCCAACACACACTGAATAGCAGTTTCACAACTATGTCTCTTCCTGAAACCAGATTGTTTGTCTGTTATAAAATTACTATTATCTACAAAATCAATAATCTGATTGTAGACAGTTCTTTCGAAGACTTTTTCTAGAGCAGCTAACATATTAATAGGCCTAAAATTTGAGGCCTCAAAACAATTTACTTTTTTTTTGAATAGGTACTATTGTGAACAACTTCAATGTGCTAGGGAAAACACCTTGTTCTAGTGAACAATTTATAAAATTAATTAGTGGATCTTCTATTGCAGCATAAATACTCTTCATAGTTTCTATGTCAAGATCATCAGGACTTTTTTTGTTTTTAAAAGAAGTCATCTTTTGAGATTAATTTAAAATTTATTTTTTTATTTTTATTGGGCGCCATTTTGTTCCATTATATTGGTTTCCTACCAATATTTTATCAGTTCCTACCTATGCCTCACTTAATTTTTGAGCATAACTTAAAATAAGTTCAATAAGTAGTTTTTTACGTCATGTTGAATGCGTACCAGTTTATCCTTGAATCACCAAAAATTTTTCTGCAAAATTTAAAGCCATTTGAACAAGATTTTGTTACGTCGATTTTTTACAAAAATTTGGTCGCCATTTTGTTTCGGCATTTTAAATTCGTACCACAACTTTAATAGTTGATCAATATATCACATTTATTGCTTGCACAAAAGTTGAAATCAATTTAATAAGTAGTTTTTTCCTGATGATCTTTTAAATATTTTATTAAGCCGCCATTTTATTTTACTATTTTGCATTAATACCAAAATTTTACCTATATAACACTTAATTGTTGTGCAAAACTTGACGTAAATTAGATAATTATTTGTTAAGTAATAATTTTTTTAACGGCCCCCATCTGAGAGGGTGAAATTTTCACGATATATACGTAAAACTGAGAGGGTGAAATTTTCAGGATATATACATTTTATTTGGCCGCCATTTTGTTCACCCATCTTGAATTAGTACCACAATTTTACTAGTTCATCCCTATACCACAAATACTTTTTCAGACAGAATTTTTAAATATTTGACTAAGCCGCCATTTTGTTCACCCATCTTGAATTAGTACCACAATTTTACTAGTTCATCCCTATACCACAAATACTTTTTCAGACAGAATTTTTAAATATTTGACTAAGCCGCCATTTTGTTCCCCCATCTTGGATTCGTACCAAAATTTTATCAGTTGATTCCTGCGGAATACTTGATTTTTGTGCAATATTTAAGATAAATTGGAAAGGCAGTTTTTTAATAATTTTTTTGAACATTCCGCTAGAACGCCATTTTGTTTGGCCATATTGGATTTATACCAAAATACTGTTAATCCTTAATTTTTGACCAAAAGTCTATCGGATAAGTAGTTTTTTAGCTACGCCGCGACCAGACAGACAGACAAACAGACTGACGGAATTGAGAAAAAATGTTTTTCGGCATCTAGGTACCATGAAACGTAAAAACCAGAAAAAATCCCGAAGGGTAATTTTTTTACGATTACAACACTTCGAGGGAAGTAATAAAAACACTTAAAATAAGTTTCAATCTGTTCACTTTGCATAAAAAATGTATAATGTCCTCCATATAATATTTCAATTTAATATTGGCAATAAGTATCAAATCTACACATAGATTCAAGAGTTTTGCATCACCTTGTTTTAATGTGAAAACATTTTTTGGAGAAAACCATTTTTTGTGGGCTTGTTTGTCAATGTTTCTCATTTTAAATCATCGCATATTTGTATGCCAAAAAAAATGTTTACTCCAAGAATCCAAGAATATCCGATATAGTCTTTTTAGTGCGATTATTCTCATTGCTGGGCTAGCTTAATTTCACGATTTCGTGGGTTTTTGGCAAAGTTATGGATCTCGAATATGGAATCGCTATCTCCAGACCAACTCACTGAGACCTTTTACTTGTTACCAATCAACGGAGTAATCGCTATATCCACTTAAATAGGCCTCGACACTCTACTATGGAAATACCAGCTCTCCAAAGAGATGTGAGACAAGCCTTGGGACTTTGAGTATCGTTCGCTATATTAAGAAGGCGAATAATTACGGTAGGTTTGATATGTCGTCGACCAATAAGAGTACCGAGACTAAATCCTGAGCACAGAATTCGCCGGTTGCAATGGGCTCAAGAACATGCTGCCTTATCGAAACAATTTCGAAACTCGGTGTTTTTTCCCGACGATACTAGAATTTGATTGGTGAATTCATGCTCGCCCCGTGCCACCCTTCGCAGGAGGAAGTTTTAGGCCGGTATTATGTCCGGTGCCGGCACAGAATTAATCTATGCTGACGGGACAATGACTCACGTAACACTGTGCCGAGGAGCTGTTGGAAATTTTTTCGTTTTCATGGACGACAATGCCCCACCTCATCGTACCAGGGCTGTAAATGGCCTGCCCTATAGAACATGCTTCGGACATATTTCACAAGGCAGTTTCAGCACGTAGAAATTCAGGAGTATACAAGAGCTTGTTAATACTGCTCTTAAAGAATGGCGGAATATCCCTTAACAGCTATCATCAATCTGGTAAACAGCATGGGTAGGCGTCTCCAAGCTTGCATTACCTCACATGGTGGAAATACCCTTTATTAGAGATGTGCAGTTTACTTTTTATAAAAAATTACTGTGCAAATTACTTTACTTTATATAAGAATAATTTTTATGTTTGAAAGACATTTTTAACAACAAAACAAAATAAAAAAGAACAATTATTAAAAATGGTCAATTAATTAGTCTCTGATCTAGTTTTGATGAGATGAAGTTTATTATCGAAAACTTTTGAATCTATATATATATATATATATATATATATATATATATATATATATATATATATATATATATATATATATATATATACAGTGTGTGTCAGCCAAATGGAATAAATTCGATAATAAATAAATGGGGCCGTGTTCGGAAAAACGCTTGGACCCGTCGATTGGTATTTTTAGTTGCTCATTTTCTCCAATAAAAATTTTTATACAGGGTGTGTCCTGTAACAGTGGTCAATGCCACCTTTCTTATTTCAAATGCAACACCCCGGATATTATTTAATTTTTGGATTCTTTAGGAGATTCTAAACATATTTTATGTTCAATGTCCTATACCTATCTTCAACTATTTCGGCAATATTAAGTGTTTTCAAATTTATTACAAAAATTAAGATTAAAAAAATAAAATTATTTATTTCTTCATAATGTATAAACAAAAGTAAAAAGTTAATTTAGGAACTGTTGAATATGCTCGCCGCGAACGTCTTGGCAAATTCCTAATCTTAAATAGAAATTTCTTCTAACGTTATTTAGCATCTCAGGCGTGACCGATCTAATCGCAAGCGTTATTCGTCTTCTTAAGTCAGCTAAGTCGAGGGGTTTAGTTTTGTATACAACATTTTTAATATGTCCCCATAAGAAAAAGTCTAATGGCGTCAGATCAGGGGATCGCGCTGGCCATTCTATCGATCCTCGTCTCCCTATCCACCGATTTGGAAATATTCCGTTGAGGTACTGCCGGACATTAATTTGGTAATGGGGCGGTGCTCCATCTTGCTGAAACCATATCATATTCGCTGGAACTTGTGGGTTTGCTGGATCCGGATACAAATTTGTCAAAGTTGGCACGACATTATTTTGGAGCAGTGCTAAATAATTATCGCCATTCAAATTGCCGTCAATGAAAAAGGGGCTTATGATATGATCCCTAACAATTCCTGCCCAAACATTAACCCTTTCAGGATATTGAGTATGTTCTTCGCTGATCCAGTGGGGATTTTCCCTAGACCAATAGCGGCAATTTTGACGATTTACATGACCGTGAAGTGTAAAGGTGCACTCATCCGAAAACAAAACATGTTCTAATTGAATAACATTGTTATCTAACATAGCCATCATTTGTTCACAAAAATAAGTTCTCCTATCATAATCATCTTCCATGAGCTCCTGAGTTGGTATCACTTTATAGGGGTGCATTTTATTTTCTTTTAATGTTCGAATAAGCGACGAATGGCTAATATCAAACATTGCGGCGGCTTGTCGACTAGAAATATGTGGGTTTTCCTCAAACTTAAGCATAATATCCAATTTAGTATCATCATTTATTGAATTGGCAGCTGCTTTTTTTATCTGCCTCACATGTCCAAGCTCGCGAAACTGTTTTTCTATTTTACTAATTGTCCCTTGGGATATATGCGGCAAATTTGGAAATTTTTCATGAAATAAGCGAACAAATTCCACTTGTGTTCGTGTGTTATCTCCATAACCAATCATTTGTAGAATTGTTATTTTATGCATTTCTGTTAAATGAACCATTTTTCTGATATTAGGTATTATGCAGTTAAAAAATTAAAAGACTATGACACTGTCACTGACAACTACTGTCTTGCAAAGAGAAAGGCCAGGCATTTTACACAAAAGTAAACAAAACTTAAAAGTAAACAAAACTGGCTCTTTTTGTTCCATATCAATAAAAAGGAACGCTAAAATGGTTTTTGCTTACATTCTTCATATGAAGACCTAAATGGTAAATAAGTATTGAGTGTGTTGTAGCGAATTTTTGTAGTCAAATAAATAGTTCAGTAACCAGAGCCACTTTCATGAATAATAATAAATTCGAAATAAATAAAATAAAAATAAATTGAAAACACTTAATATTGCCGAAATAGTTGAAGATAGGTATAGGACATTGAACATAAAATATGTTTAGAATCTCCTAAAGAATCCAAAAATTAAATAATATCCGGGGTGTTGCATTTGAAATAAGAAAGTTGGCATTGACCACTGTTACAGGACATACCCTGTTTAAAAAGTTTTTATTGGAGAAAATAAGCAACTAAAAATACCAATCGACGGGTCCAAGCGTTTTTCCAAACACGCCCCCATTTATTTATTATCGAATTTATTCCATTTGGCTGATACACACTATATATATATATGTATATATATATATATATATATATATATATATATATATATTATCTAACCGATTAGTATACACTGCTCGAAACCATGTTAACAGATTAGGTTTTACATTTCTCAGGTCATACAAAAAGAAAAAATGATAATAAAAAATACTTATAACGTTGAATAAGGTCTTACAAGTAAACAAAATCGCTTAGCTTAGCTTAATGGAATCAACACATTTTCCAGAATAAGATCCTCGTTATACAAACAAGAACAGAGAGAACTTAATTCGAGCAAACTAACTCAATTTGCAAACATACCTCACTAAGCAAAAAAATTAAAACATCTTAAGACATTAACATCCCTTCCGACAATGAGATCCTGTCGAAAAGTGACCTATTTAAAAATGATCCTTGACCTTTCTTTTAGCGATTAACCTAACAATTGAATAAATCAGGGGATAAGCAATATTATATAGAGAAATCAGATCCTTGCCTAATTCTTAACCTTTACAGTGGATTCGGAAGTTAATTTTTTCATTTAAAAATAAGTTTTCCTGGATTTAAAAGAAAGGTACATACCCTTAATATAATAGAATATTAAAGAATAAATTATTACAACAAAAATTAAAAACAACGCTTTAATGTAGTGAAGTAAAGAGTAAAAAATAAAATTTTAACAAAGATATATATATAAATTTATGACAATAAATTTTGAACAACATATAGATAAATTTATTGTATGAATGAAAAATTCGTAATGTGCGAGTGTAGTTAAGAATAGTGGAATTACTTTCTTTTTACTAGTGCGCTTCGCTTTTTTCGTGTAATAACCTTTTACATCTGTGGTCCAAAATATATTGTCATAAAAATAAATATGCTTGAATATGTGTTCCAATTTTATTACTTTTTACTTCACGTTATTCATGCGCCCGTTTTGTTTTTTTATGTATTATTTATTTAATAATTTTTAGTCCTGAAAATCTTGTAATTTGTTCTCTCGCCATGTTGTCGCCGCCATCTTTTATATTTTATTGTTGACTACAAAGTCATAGCTTGCACTAATAATACCCACAAATTTCCAACATACCAATTTTTAGTCGAATTTAAACAAATGTCGAAATTCGTCCGCCATGGTGGTGAGCCATTTTGAATGACTAATGGTTAACTAAAAATTCATAATTTGCGCTCTGAAGAACCGCGAGATACAGCTTTTTCAGTCAAATCTGCACAAATTAGAAAATTCCCCCTTGTTGAAGACGCCATTTTAAATTTCATGATATATATATATATATATATATATATATATATATATATATATCTTAAAGTTTTTATATTTTATTATTTTATACTTTATTAAATAAATATATACAGGGTGTCCCAATAGTGCGTTCTCGGTTGATATCTTGATAACGGATAGCGATATAAAAAAAGCTCAAGTACAAAAGTTGTAGAACAATATGGGCTTCATAACCTAAAATTATTTTCATTTATACAGGGTGTCTCAAAAATCTGTAGCGAAGCAAAGTTGTGTTTTTTCTTATGGGACACATTTTTTGTATAACATGTTCTATGTCTAAATCTGATAGTTTTTCTAATATTCGTCATTTTGTAAAAAATTATGAATTGCAGTGGCTTTTTGATATAAGATTATGATTTTGGGCAGGAACATGAACAAAAGTATGGGTTGACTTTCAACGTGAACAAAATTTGTCGGCGTTGTACAGGGGGTCCTAGATAAGTAGGAGAAATTAAAAACATCATATCTTCATTTTTTTAAATGGAATGTATAGTATTTTAATATTTTAGACTATTCGTGACCCAAAACCCCATCTTTCGTTATAAATATGTGCTATACCTATTTGTCATTGTTGACATTTTTGTATATATTATTTGGTTTTCAATGGCAATCGCCTTAAAATTTGCTTTATTATCGAATTTTCTAATTATAATACACTACAAGTGACACAAAATTAAAAATTCAGCTCATAAAATTGTGCTAAGAATCGCGACCTAAAGACTTAGAACAGATATTTTACCAACTCTTCATAAATATTTACTATTTTGGCTATTATAAAAGCGTAGGTAGTGTTAACATTTAGTTAGAATGTACGAAGATGCTTTAGACAATCCTAAAGTAAAAACAAATGAAAACGGGGAAAATGTTGTCATGGCGAAATGTCAAATTCTTGTATTTGTGTAGTAACGGTGTTCAAAATGATTCAAAATGAATTTTTCTAGAGAAGAATTGATTAACATGATTTATGTTTAGGGCGCAAGTGATCAAAATTGTTTTTTAGCAAGTAGAGTTTATGCGCAACGGTTTAGCAATGCCGAACGTCATCTTCATGAAGTATCATTTGTCAGACTCAACGATTTGAAAGAACTGGATGTGTCGATTACGAACAAAAATTGGAAAGGCAGAAAAGAGCCGCAAATGAAGAAACTGAATATCTTGTTATGCAAACTTTCATTGAAAATCCTCATATTTCATGTAGGCAGTTAGAAAGGAAGAGAGATGTTGCTAAATCTACGGCAAATAAAATAATTAGAAAAGATAAATTTCACTCATACCATATTCAACTGGTACAAAAGCTGGGTCAAGACGATTTCAATCGAAGACTTGAATTTTGTACTTGGGCATTAGCAAAAAATAGAGAAGAACATGATTTTTTTAATAACATTTTATTTACTGACGAACCGACATTTCATAAAAATGGATACGTCAACCGACATAATTTCCGCTATTACAGTTCTGAAAACCCCAGATTCATTATCCCCTTGGACCACCAGCATAGATTGGACCTTATTTTTTCGAAAATAGAGTTAATGGAGACACTTTCCTAAATTTACTGCAAATCAGTTTGCAGGAGTGGATTGACGAATTACCTTTGAATCTAGTGAGGCGGATGTGATTCCAACTAGATGACACTCCGGCACATTTTAGCAGGCAGGTGAGGCAGTTTTTTGACACGAATTATGAAAATAAATGGATTGGTAGGGGAGGTCCAGTATCACGGCAAGGTCTCCGGACCTCACAAAACTAGATTTTTTCTTGTGGGATTTTGTTAAAGAGTAAGTTTACCAAACGCCACCCACTACCATAGAGAATATGAAAATGAGAATTAGAAATGCATGTACAAATATCAATGCTGCGATGCTGAATAGAGTTAACAATTCCTTTGTGAATCGGTGTGTGTTGAAAGAAATCGTGGTCATATTAAACATTTAATTAAGTCATTGTAGGACTTCTCTTTCTGTTGTGTCTCTTTAATTAAAATATTTATTTGCCTTTTTACGTAAAGAAAAATAGTAGACTGAATTTTTAATTTTGCATTTTTTACTGTGTTTTAATGTACAGGGTGATTCACCGAGATTTGTCACCCCCCTTAATTCCTTTATTTTTAATAACAGAGAAAAAGTTGAAATACAAAAGTGTCCCTCGGATATCAACTTTGTTATTTTAAATGGAACACCCTGTATATTATTACATTTTTGGATTCCTCGGAAAATTCTATTAATTCGATAATAAAGCAAATTTTAAGGCGATTGCCATTGAAAACCAAATAATAAATACACACATGTCAAAATCTCGGAAACTATGACAGATTCGCTACAGATTTTTGAGACACCCTGTATAAATGAAAATAATTTTAGGTTATGTAGTCTGTATTGTTCTACAACTTTTGTATCTGAACTTTTTTTATATCGCTATCCGTTATCAAGATATCAACCGAGAACGCACTATTGGGACACCCTGTGTATTATCCAAAAAATTAAAACTGAAACATCAAACTGTCGTCGATGGGTACTATGACATACGCGAATACCACCAAAGATCAACTCAGTTCTAAAAAAGTTGCAGCCGACCTCAATAAAATACACATATGGTTGTAACGTAATATGAAAATGTTTAATTTTAGATGTGCTAATATTTAAATAGAATTGATTTTTGTAGTGTACCGTGTCATTGTAGTTCTCGTTGGGATGTTGTGCAAAATAAAAACAAATTGTTTTTATTAAATATTTATTTATTTAAAAGCATTGGGTTCCTAATTAAAAAAAATACAAGATAAAACAATAACTATTATCCATCTATGTTAAGGGTAAAGGACAATTTCCGAATTTTTTTCATGTTTCTGTAGATTTTTTATGCCCCACAGCATCCGACCTTCATGGCTCTTACTTGGTTTCAACGTTTCTTCGTAATCTAGCAGTCCAGAAAATAGCCCTTTTCTGGCCCCTTCATATGTAACGAACGTTACGTTGATACTGCAGAAGATAACTTCGTAACTTATACTAATTAACTGTACTCGGCAACAGGCATGAAGTTTTAAAAGTGCATTATAAATTGATTGTTTGATATCTTCCTCATATAATATGGTAAACGTAGTTCTGCGTACGGCATGTGTGCACAGTCAGATTACTGTTTATACAGCAGAGCTTTGAATTCCTGCATTCTATTTGCAACGTTTCACAAATATACACGGTGTGTGAATGTTATAGCCCGGGGGCAACTTAAAATTGGATGTCGTTTAGGTATATGGAACGAGCCCGGTTCGGTTCAATTTGTAATTTGATTCTCAGTTTCGGGGTGCATAGCATATCTTACAGAATGTATGAATATACTTAATATATGGTGAACTGGGAGAAATTCCTAAGTTTATTTCAGCAATCGATCGATTTGCTAACAGTTTTATTTTAATACTGTATGTACATGAGTATTGTTTGCGTTTGTAACGTTACACAAGGTAAAATAAAATGTGTGAGTACTACTAAAAGACGGTAAATATTGAAATTATCTCAAAATACAAGAGTTCTAACCACACTACACCACAACTTGTTACGTTCTGGACGCGCGTTTCGCTAACCAAGTTAGCATCATCAGCAGATGATATAAACTAAAGTAACTTATCCTAACCGAGACTATTTATAGGTAAATGTGGTCACACTTGGTTGCACCCGACTGCACCGTTGTCAAGTAACCAATAGAGGGGACTATACAGGGTGCCTCCGGTTAAGTCGGCACCATTGCTAACTTCCTTATTATTGGAGATATGAGGTCGGTTAAATTAGCAAACTAGTAGCATTTTTTCTGCTGATTAAGATAGTGAAATCAGAAAAACAATTGAACATCGCGTCTTCGAGTTATTCCAAAAAATGTATATTTTTTCAATGGAACACCCTGTATATTTTTCGACATAACGTTAGCAAATCGTCCTAAGAATAAAAAAGTTCATATGCACTAATCGCCTAAACCTAATAACAACAAAGTTATAACGATATTTTTACTCACAGTCAAGTTGGCCATGAAATTCCAAATAAAAACAATATTACTTAATTGGTTAGATTTAACTGTCACAGTAAATGAGCAAACACATCACCATCTTGTTCTATGCATTTTCGGACACATTTTAGCACATGCCTCGTCGCCTTTAAAATTGTCCTTCCATCAATAGACGCCATTATTCTCCTTATTTCAACTTTCAATTCTTCCAAATTTGCATATTTCTTCTTATAAACTTCATTTTTCACGTAACCCCAAAAATAGAAATCAAGAGGAGTTATGTCTGGGGATCTAGGTGGCCAGCGAACTGGACCATTTGTGGCAATCCATTTGTCTCCAAATAATCTCTGCAACATCATTCTTACATCACCAAACTGATGAGGTGGGGCCCCATCTTGCTGGAAGTAAATTAGTTGTGGTGTAGCCAAATTGACGCCGTCCAAATATTCTTCTAACGCCCCAGAAATTATCAGGTCAACATATCTCCTTCCTGTCAAAGTACCCTCATAAAATACAGGTCCAAGTATTTCGCTTCCTCTCATACCACACCAAACATTGACACTAAATTGATGCTGAGGATTTCTGGGATCAGTGAGAAACAAATTTTCTTGCGACCAATAATGGACGTTTTTGCGATTGAACATACCTTTGTTGGAAAAATTGGATTCATCGCTCCAAATAATGTCCTTCAAAATGTCATTATTTCTTTCATAAACATGATGCAACCAATGGCAAAACGCAAGTCTTCTTTCATTATCACCAGGCAACAATGTTTGAATTGGCCGGTACTTATACGGAATAAACTTGTGCTTCCTTAAGATCCGCCATACTGTCACTAAACTAACACCGTAATCTCTTGCTAAATCCCTTGTTGAGTATTCTTTGTGTGCTTCAAAATAGGCTAATATGGTAATTTCAACGTCTTCGCTTATTATAAAAGGTTTTCTCTTCCTTGTCTTTTTAAAAACCTCCTCGTTACTTCTAAATTTTCTATAGAGAACTAAAAAATACCTCCTGTCCGGTAAATTACGAGTAGGGAATCTTCGGCGGTATTCTTGTATTGCCATAGTACTATTTTTCCTACACATAAGGTATGTTTCTAACATATCACATTTTTCAATATGCGTGAACAACATTTTAAAACAAGCTTTAGCAACTAAAACTGTAAATATATTATTTTTCTGCTACAACAAAACGCCCCTCATCTACAAACTGTCATTTATATCGCCAAGCCACCCAATCAATTGTTTTTATTTTTAATTTCATGGCCAACTTGACTGTTAGTAAAATATCGTTATAACTTTGTTATTATTAGATTTAGGCACATAGTGCATATGAACTTTTTTATTCTTAGGACGATTTGCTAACGTTATGTCGAAAAATATATAGGGTGTTCCATTGAAAAAATATACATTTTTTGGAATAACTCGAAGACGCGATGTTCAATTGTTTTTCTGATTTCACTATCTTAATCAGCAGAAAAAATGCTACTAGTTTGCTAATTTAACCGACCTCATATCTCCAATAATAAGGAAGTTAGCAATGGTGCCGACTTAACCGGAGGCACCCTGTATATATAGGGAATAGACCCTCTGTCTTTATTAAGTTTTTATTTTGTGTTTAACCACATTTAACTATTTCTATACTATCAAATGCATCCAATAATCTATTATTAGATACATGTTTAATCAACTTAAAGATTATTTATTTCTATTCGATGATTGTTTTCCAAAGCATGTTGGGCAACGCTTGACTTTTCTGTTCTTCCGTGTCTTAAATGTGCCATGTGTTCTTTAAAACGAATGTTTATGGAGCGTTTAGTTTGCCCAACATATTTTAGATCGCAGTCATTACAGCTAATTTCATAGATTAGGGTTTCCAAGGAGTTTTTTCAAACTGTTCTCCGTTTTGTAGGCTACTCTAAAACCTATGTTTTTAAATATTTTTTCTAGACCTCTCGTATATCTGTACATTCCTTAAAAAGTGATTTCAGATAGGAAGCAACGAATCTAGTGCTAGATATGTTTTTTTATTCTAAGTAAAATTTTGTATTACATTTTGCTATAAAATAAAAATTAAAGGTACTTTTCTCTTGAGTCAATTTCGATTTTTTGGAATTTTTGACCACCCTGTATATGCAATCTCAAGTTTGAATATTTTAATATTATTTTGGCAGAAAGCAGAACTTTTTATAAAGAGTAACTTTTTTCCGTAAAACTACTAATAAAAAAGTTTCCCATATGTAGAGAACTTAAGTAGACACACTGTATATATATATATATATATATATATATACAATGAGGGCATAAAGTCCGGAAACCTTGAGATATGTCAAAAACTATACAAGTTGGGTAAAAAATTTTCATATAAAAGTTGTATAGTTCCTTACGATTTATGATCTTGAAATATACAGGGTGTTTTAAAATCAAGTTACACGCCAAAACTTCAGAATCTCGAATGGAACACCCTGTACATTATTTCATTTTAAGAATCTACATGAAATTCTGATCGTATTTTATTAAGCATACCCTATCCCTAAAGTCAACTGTTTTTGAGATAAAAATTTAGAAAACTGTTTTACAAAATTTTTTTAATAACGATTAACAACGATAGTCTAAAATTCTAAATGATGCGTTTTAACGTAATAAATGCTGGAACTGTTGTCCGTTCACTTCCTGACAATATCCTAACCGATTGATGAACTCTTGTTGTAGATTTCGAATGAAAGTAGGTGGGATTTGTCGGATTTCATCTCTTATACAATTTTTCAGCGCATCGATATTAGGAGGTCTGTTCAAATAAACTTTGCTGTTTAAACATCCCCACAGAAAATAATCTAGGGGAATTAAGTCCGGGGACCTGGCCGGCTATTCGTAGGGACCACGACGTCCTATCCACCTGTTAGGAAATATTTCACTGAGATACTGCCGAACAAGTTGCGCGTAGTGAGGTGGTGCTCCATCTTGTTGGAACCACATTACTGCAGTAGGCATATCGGGCTCATTATCTGGATACAATTGAGCTAAGGCAGGAATCAACTCGAGTTGTAAAAAATCAAGATAAATTTCGCCGGTTAAATTTACGTCGAAAAAGTAGGGACCTATAATTCTATCTTGAAATATTCCAGCCCAAACATTGATTTTCTCGGGATATTGCGTAAGAGCCACTTGAGCCCAATGGGGATTCTCTGTAGACCAATATCTACAGTTTTGTCGGTTGACAGTACCATTAAGAAAAAAGGTGGCTTCATCGGAAAATAAAATATTTCTACAAAAGAATGGATCTAGGTTGCACCGCTCTTGCCTACTTTCGCAAAACTCAAGTCGGCGGTCAAAGTCGTCTTCATTTAATTCATGGATTAATCTTATTTACCGATTTTACCGATGACTGACTAAGGTTTAAATCTAATGCTACTTGACTTGTAGGTAAATGTGGATTTTCGTTATAACTGAGTAAAATATTCAATTTCATATTATCATCTAGTTTTGGCATACCTGTCTTGGGAAGATCTTTTACACAACCATGATCACGAAATTTTTTGATAATTTTGCTAATTGTGGATTTTGCAATTGCTTGTCCTCGCTCAGGATACGTATTATTAAAAAATTCACATACTTCGTCAAGATTTCTTTGGCGATCTCCCCATCCAAACATCATAAGAATCTCTATTCTTTCTTTTTCTGAAAGCATTTTTATCAGGAAAAAGTAACTCTCCAACGATATGTTAAAAATTGACACAGTTTATTGTCAGTACATCACAGTTTCTATGGGAGTTCTAAAATAATCCACCAGGTTTCACTATGCATAGGGAAATGAGTTAATTTTGTTTAAAGCCAAATTTCCATTTTCTCATTTTTTTATCTCAAAAACAGTTGACTTTAGGGATAGGGTATGCTTAATAAAATATGATCAGAATTTCATGTAGATTCTTAAAATGAAATAATATACAGGGTGTTCCATTAGAGATCCTGAAGTTTTGGCGTATAACTTGATTTTAAAACACCCTGTATTTTTCAAGACATTTTTGAATCATTAATCGTAAGGAACTATACAACTTTTATATGAAACTTTTTTACCCAACTTGTATAGTTTTTGACATATTTCAAGGTTTCCAGACTTTATGCCCTCATTATATATATATATATATATATATATATATATATATATATATATATATATATATATATATATATATATATATATATGATAGTATGTTTTCATTCCACGTGCACCAACGTCATAACAAGAAAATGATCCTTGTTTGGAACATGTTCTGCATCACAGCAGACACAATGATCCATTTTAGTCAAACGACGATCGCGATTTCGCTCTTATTAGAGCTCATCAGGCCGCCATAGACTAGCGAGCCCCGTGTAGGGCAAAGGCACAAAATGGAATCACAAAAACAACTACTCCGCTGGCTAATACCACGACCGGCATTGAATTACATTGTGACTCCTGGATTTCGTTGGGAGCATTAATATATATATATATATATATATATATATATATATATATATATATATTATATGTGTGTGTGTGTATGTTGCTAAATACTATGTACTAAACTAAATGGGATCACAATTTACTTTTCCTAATAAAAGGAAAGATTCATAATGAGGGTAAAGGAAATTTACCGATTTTTTTTTATGTAAAATCACAATTTCTTTCAGTGTTGAGGCCAATCGGGTAAATAGCTTCTTAGCTATGTTGCATGCAGTCACACGGTCTGGCAAACCGACGGAATTAAGAAATATTTTCCGAGAGATCTTAAGATGGATGTAAAAAAATCTCGGGGGATATTTTTTCACCCTTGTAGTACTTCCCTTTCACGAGGAAACTAAAAACTATGACAAAGTCTCGTCTAACATACGAAACGAAACTTATTTTCCCCCGAACAGTCAGTCTTAAACTATATTGGATTTGGCCAGGTGCATGTGTGTGCGCCCTCGTAAGACGTCTTTTGTATTCAAACGAACTCGCAAACAGTTCAAACCCTGGTAAATAACACAAAGACGGCGGGCGGCGTTATATTTGCCTAGTTTAATAACGCGAAAATGTTCCGGGAGCAGTAAGAAAGGGAGAGAGAGAGAGCCAGGTAGAATAAAGAGACCTGATCTGCAAGCTAAAGGCCCGCATTTCCATGGCATTGACTAAACCGCGGAAAAATATCCACTCCAAGATTTTGCCGGGGCATAATAAATGATGTAGTGAAAACCGATATGTGATTGATACGGTCCTGAGCAGAGCGATAACAATGGAATTTTATTAGCGGTTTATTTTGGCCCAGATTGGCTGCCATGGGGGAACACGGCACGTAAGTCGAGTTTTCCCCCCGGGGGAGAGACGCTGTTTCGGCGAAACGGCCTTTATTAAAAACAAACACATTTGCCAGGGGAAGGTGAATTTATTTTTAAAATAAAACGTGTTAAGTGAACATTTAAGATGTCGCCTTGGGGAATAGGATTTTTCGGGCGCCCCCACATAAAGCATCTGAGCGTGTTTTTAATACGAAATTGATATTAGAATGTTTTAGCTAGTGAACAATTTCGTATGTTTTCGACCAAAAGGCGGTCTTTTTTCGTCAGTACGGCATGCCCCAAGAAACTCTCAAAATAAATTCAAAATGACAAATTCATTCCGCCATTTGGAGGATTCTCTAAGGGGCGTTTGTACATTTTATACATGGTTGCTTATTCTATCTTTATGTTCTACATTATCCCACCTATTGTTCTATACCCGGTCTGTCAAAGTTCCCCACAAAAAAAAAATCAGACGGCATCAAGTCTGGACTTCTCGCTGGCAAGTCTATTGTTCCATTTCTGCCAATACATTCATGACAATTTTTATTTAAGAAATTTATTACTGGTTGAGTTGTATTCTATTATTGACATAATACCTTTCTTAAGCAAATTTAGCTACCTGTTTCCAATCAGAGATACATAAAAAATTGGTTAAATCACTATGTTTTAAAGTACGAAAGCTTCTTGTAGGTTTAACGAAACATCTCGTTAATATTTATTATGGCTTGACCAACACGCAATGGGTATTTTTACGATTGAACATACCTGCAGTATTTAACGAAGCCTCATCGGTCCAAAGAACATTGTTCAAGAAATAATTATTTTCAAAATATCACTCCATTATTATACTGGTGTAAATTACTGATATTACTTACATCTACATCTACAATCAGTTCTTGAAATGGCATACATTTATAGGCATAATAGTTGTGAACTTTAAAAGTTTCTTGGATACTAGTTCTGCTTATATTTTCTAAATCTTTGTTTGCATCTCTCTTTAGAAATATTCCTTATTTTCTTCAAAATACATGAGTACCTCGAATTATTTATTTTCTTCTGAGAACGATATTGGGTCGATTCCTTTTTGTTGTATCGCAATACACCCCTTTCTAAATCTCTCACTATTCTGACGATTTTTTTTTACCTGGAACCCTGGAAATATTCTCTTAAAGCTAAAGTCGGACTTATTTCTCGTGAAATACCTCGAATAGTTTAAGACATTTTTCTTCAGAATCTCTAATAAAACTTTTACAATTTACTTAAAAACAGTAAGGAATTTCTAATAATTTATTGCAAAGGTACTCATTATTTGATGTAGTTTCAAAAACCCCAATAATATATAGGGTGTCTCATTTAAAATAAAAAAGTTGATACATAAATATATTATAAAACAAAATATTCTTTTATATGCAGTAATTTTTGTTTTTTTTTTGTATCTATCATACAATGAGGACATAAAGTCTATCGCCCCTGTTTAACTTCTGAACCGCTTGGTATATTGCAACAAAATTTAGAACGATAACACAAGGTAACAAAATGAAACCAAAAATTTGGTGCCGGAAATCTAACATCTGATTTTAGATGTTTTTAATGTGCTGATTCCAAAAATGCCATCAGATTTTTTCTATCAGCTCTAGTTTTTGAGATACAGGTTACAGGTTAATTGATATTTCTTTCTGATAAAGGGCAACAAATAAAGAGATAAATATGTACTTAATCGTCAAAATAGAAATTTCCGTTCTCGTTAAAGATCCACAATTCACCACATCAATGAACGAGACTGAATCTAACACTTGGTGTTCATTTGTTCAAGTAGTACAAAATTTTCTTGGCAATCATAAAGCAGAGAATTACGTAGAATTAGTGGAAACTATGCTTTCAAATTTTAATATTCTCGGCTGTAACATGAGTATAAAAGTTCACTACCTCCACAGCCACCTAGATCGTTTTCCAGAAAACTTAGGTGATTGTAGTGAAGAACAGGGGCAAAGATTCCATCAGGATATTAAAACTATGGAAGATCGTTATCAAGGACGATAGGATAGCCACATGATGGCGGACTACTGCTGGAGCCTTCAGGGAGACTGCCCTAGTAAACTCCATTCTAGAAAGTCGTATAAAAGAAAATTTTTATGTGATTAGTGACTAATGTAATTATGTAAATTAAGTTTTTGCAATAAGTACTTAAATCAATGTGTCTTTGTTTTTTTAACTGGCAATAGTAATATTATATTGACTCGCTCAAAAACAATAACCGCAAGGACATCTACAATATGAATGTTTCAATGATAATAATCTTAAAAAATATTTTTATAATTCCCTTGACCAATCTCATTAATCTTTGTATTAGATCGGGCTTCTTCCCTTCTTTCATAAAACGAGCAAAGGTCATGCACAAAAAGCGCGACAAACAGTCGGGGGCAACTACCGTCTATTCACTTCTACCAGTACTACCAGTCCAAGATCTTTGAGCGTTTGTTGAAGAAACAGTTGTATGATTACTTTGAAGCAAACAATTTATTCAATGAGAGTAAGTTTGGCTTTAGGGCTTGTTGATTTGCTGGAATTCATAGCGGAAACATTTAAGAGAGCAGAGTACGTGTGTACTATGTGCTGCGACCTCTCAAATGATTTCGACTGTGTTCCGCATGACATTTTGTTTAGAAAGCTAACGGCATATGGCATTGACGGGTCTAGTTTGTCCTTACTGGGCAGTTACCTTGCGATCGGAAGCACTGATTTTAGAGACACGGTATCCTCATCCACAGTTTCTCATTTATATCAATGATATACATACCAGTGTTCCGGGTCAAAGGTTATGGGATACATCTGTAACAGAAGCCGACATATGTGAAGATAGTCTGAACGAGAAGATGAAAGATAGTGTGGAAAGACTAAAGGACTGGTTTGGGGCGAATCGTCTAGCACAAAATGAGGTCAAGACCGAGAGCATCACATTTGGATTAAGGAATATTGATGAAGTCAACTTTGGGGAGGTCAGTCAGTGGGAGAACGCCTGGCTAGAAACATATTTATCCTTAAGTCTCTCCGACAAGTGTTGCCAAAATCCTACCTCTTGCAGACCTTCCATGGTTTGTTCCAGTCAGTGGCTCGGCGCACAGATCCGAAATTTTTGGTCTGCAGCGGAGGGCTGTCAGGGTCAAGGCTAACGCTAGACAGGGCTTCGCGCAGCTTAGAATAATGACCCTGTCTTGAAAGATTATTGCAGAAAGGATCACAGCAAATCCCAATTATCTGCGCCATATTTGTTTTAGTGATGAGAGCACCTTTTTCCTGAATGGAAAAGTCAACACTCAAAATTGTAGATATTGCAGTAATGATCTCCCATGTGTTTCGCGAAGGACATACCCAATTTACTCAAAAAATAGCTTTTTGGGCGGGTATTTCAGTTGGCCATATTATATGTCTCATATTTTTGGAAGGAAAATTAAACTGCTCCACAGATCTTCGAATTGTGCAGGATACCATCGTTCCATTTATTGATGCTGTTGTTGCTCAGGTGAGTTCCGCTTATGTATTAGATTTCAACAGGACTGTGCCCCGCCACATTATTTTAGAGATTACTTGGATGCAACCTATCTGAATACATAGATTGTTCGCCGAGATCTGACAGAGTGGCCAGCTCGCTCACCAGATCTTACACACCTTGATTATTTTCTATGAGACTATGTGTTTTCGAAATGGTTCCGAATTCTCTGGACGAACTGCGTGAACCCATCATCGACGTGTGTGAAGGAATAAACCTTGAAACCATCCATAATGTGAGAGAAGAATTAACTCTTAAATCTCTCAAAATGAAAATTTGACGTTTTTCTATTTCTGCTTGTTTCGGTTTTTTAATATTCCTTTTATCAGTTTTTTATTAATTGTTATACTGTTAATAAAATATTACCTTTTCATTTTCGTGCTTCACTTAGTATGGAGTATTGTCATTGGTAGCCTAAAAATATCCCAAAAGTATAATAATGATTCCATTACAAAACATTGTTAACGTTCATCATCTGAAAACCGCTGAATCAAATGTTTTTTAAAATGGGAGGTCGAATTAAGAATAAAAAAGACCTGTAAAACGATATATCCCTTGACTACCCTTTCCATAAAAAAAAGAACTGCGTCCAGCTGTCTTCCTGACATTTGGAGCTGTCATTCAAAAAATGGAGAATTGTCGTTGCAATATACCGATCGGTTCAAAAGTTAAACGTGGGCAGAAGGACTTGTATTTACTGTACTTTCTCAGATCAAGTATAAGATGGTAATAAAATAATAGTAAGTCCCTTTAAAGTTGGTGGAAAGCAAGTATTGAATGAAGCATACGTTGCTAGAAAGAAGCAGTAGCAACATGGGCGTCCCTAGAAAAATTTCCAGGGGGGCAACAACGTTCAGAAACAGGAGCATGGTGCGCCTTTAGTATGCAAGTTTGCCAATTAGAGCGCATTTTTAGGTATACAAGGGGGTTTCAGCCCATCCCCCTTGTATTTTTAAGAATGCCCATAAGTAACACCATAAATCAGATATAAAAACTAAGTATATTTTAACCACGACGCACAGTGTGGTAAATCGGCCATGTAGTACGACATAATTATTCAAGCATTGTTTTAACGTTTTTTAAATTTCATATAATACTTTTTTAGGATAGGTAACAAAATGTTTTGCAAAAAAAATGTAAACAAGATGCGGATTACTAAAATGGCCTCAGTTTTTAATAAAAATGTAATGTTTTGTGTAACTTAAAAACACAATTGATGTCAAAATGCATGAATCATTGCTTTAAACTTATTATTAACTAATAGCTATATGACGCATATAAAATTAAGATAGAATACAAGGTGTCTTGTCAAATATTGCTTTATTTAGGTTATGTAGAATTGTGAGTACAAAATATCATTGAGTTTCTATTCTATTCATTACATAAACAATAGAAGAACTTTTAGACTAAACAATATGTAACAGGTAATGTTTTAGAAAAGCCCACTACGTATGCACCTGCACCCAAGCACTCCTTAATTTTTTTGATATTGGTAATAAAACATTCAAATAAAAATTAATTAGTTAGGTATACTTTTCGTGATAAATAAATTGTTTTTGTTATTTGCCATATACAATGAAGTCGATATTTTTTAGATATTGCACTTAATATATTTTTATATTTATTTTTGTATTTATTTTATATTTTATATATTGCACTTTATATATTTTTATATTTTTATGAAATTATCTTTACAAAAATGCCAATTACTGGCACTGAACTGGTAGCTTAGGAGATATCTTCGTTTAAGATTTATTTTTGTAAAGGTAGAAAAGTCGTTAAAATTTACCTAATTGATTAGTTTTTTATTTGAAATTTTCATTTCTAATATTAAAAGAATTGAAGGGAGTGTGGTTTTATAAAATTATATCTTAGTTATTTATCGAATTTTAAAAGTGTTATCATTTTGCTTGGAAATAATGTGGCATTATAACTGTTAATTTAGTATTAACACGATGTGGCATGTAAAACTTCTACCGAGGGATAAAATATCCATATTTTTAAAATGGGTTCGCCATCTTGAAGTTTAAAAAGATGACAGCTGTAATACAAAATTCCGAAATTTTGTACCTTAGTCTTTGCAAAATGTTTACCGTTATTACACTCGGACGATTATTTGCAAAGTTCTGGTCATATAAACATCGTGCAGTTTTTTTTTGGTGCAGTCAGTAGTAATTAAGGAGCCATAGTTAAAGCTATATAAATCCCGAATGGGCATCTATGAGCAGCTAATTTTTTGGTTTTTGGTTAAAAGGGATCCTTTTTCTTATTTTTTATATAAAAATTAAACTAAACTTCAACAAACTTTTTTTTGCATGCTCTACAAGTTAAAAAAAACTACCTAAATATAGTAATACCTAAAAAGACCCAAATTTTCTGAGGTAAGGGCTTTAATATTTAAAAAGTTTTGATACCGTAGAAAACTTTAATTATAAACAGTAGTCATGTAAGAAATTAGAAAAACATTTGCTATGTTTAGTATCATATTTTCTGTTTTGAAAATGATGTATAGAAACATGTTAATTTCAGATGTAAAATATTTACTAACTTTAAGGCTTCCCCTCCGAGAACTGTAATTATAATTTTGTTTCTCAATTGCATTTTTCTATTATTAACACTATCTTAAATATAGATTTTTAGAATATGGTAAGAATATTGCAAAATTACATTTGGGACTTATGTCGTGCTAGACGGCCGATTTAACTCACTGTGCGACGTTAGAGATCATAAATAGTCGAGCTATTCGAGATACACACGTACGGTTTACAACCTTATTGCACGTAACACTAGAATGGAAAATCTTGGCGTTCGGTGGCGGCAAAACTTAAATATATCCCTGATAGTACAAGGTAGATGATTAATTGATAAACTCCTCCGATGTGCGGCTTTATCTGCCGTATCATATAACAATAACTCATTCCAGAAATCCCAATTCTCACGGCGAGATTGCATTATCGGGAACAATGTTATTATTAATTTATGTGTCTGAGCAACAGAACTGTTACTATTGCTCTCCCCGAGTTTTCAAACCCCCCGAGCTTCGCCTTTGTTTTGAGGTCACGGCGTTTACTTTTGACACGATGAAGTGATTGTTATTAATAAAGACGCAGAGAGCAAAATGTAATCCTACATTTATTGGGATTGAAGGTAATGAATATTACAGAACAATAAAATTATAATAGGCAACTTGCACTTTTTTTTTTTTGAAATAGCACGAAAACATTCTATAAATTTAAAAATGTATATCCCCAAAGTTTGGAATGAAAATTTTTATTCGTTAATTAATTATAGATAATTGAAATTCTGCCGCACTTACGTCATGACATCAGACCGTGCGTATGTGTGTGTATTGGCTATACTATTTTTTACAAATATATGAAAAAACACAAGTTTGATTTTGTTAGCTGTCATTTATTTTATTTTCGCGCTAAGCTATGTTTTAAAAATAAAGATACATTAAGCCGTACGTAAACATTTTTTAAAAACTTTTCCATTTAGCGCAGTTCCTGTGGCTTTAAAACGCAACGAGATCCGAAGTAAGCTCCGCAAATGCTCCTCGTTCATTTGTTTCCTCGTCTCCTGTCGAAATCTAATCACCTTAATCCAGTGACAGGCCCGATACTCGTATCTAAAATGCGGAGTTTCCTCGGTCGTTAATTGGCCACTTTGAATTCAGATGGCGCCTCCTTGCGACGATAACACGCACCGGCCGTTTAGCAGCTCTCACGGCACCGGTTTTATTGCTCGAATACAAAAGCACCGTCCCTGGATTAGTCGCTCTGATTTCTCGATAAGCGAAGCTTTAGACACGGCGAAGTCTAAATAACTTTAACCGAGCATTGCTCACTACTTTTCTGCTGATGTAAATATGAAAATTTTAATCCAAGGGCGGTGTCCCGGTGTCGGTGTGCCTATCTTTATCCCTTTTTCCGAGGCCAGTAGAAAAGATTCAGCTGCGTGGCATTTTGTAGAGTGTGTCTGGCGTACTGGGTTTTTGTTTATGTTTTAAATGAAGTCTTTCTCTTATAATCTCCCTAGTGCTTGAATTATTATCGGAAATTTTTTGAGTACATGAATTTTTTGAAAATTACCCTCGTCTCTGCGCGACTCGTGTGATTTCCTTAAAAAATTTATGTATGAGAAAAATTTCCGGTTACACTGGCACGACACACACAACCAAAATTTAGTATGAAAAATAGTTTAGAATTAATTAACAATATAAAAGATGTCACAATCCCAAATAATGCCATATTAATCTCTTTAGATTACAAAACTTATTTCCTAGTATCCCCCCTATTGAAGCTATTAACTTAGTCGATAATTTGTTACTCAAAAATAAAGTTAATTATATTATTAAGAATGATATATTGGATTTGTTAACAGTGTGTGTAGATCAAAATTACTTTGAATTCAATGGCTCCGTGTATGTAAGTAAAGAAGGATTAATAATGGGTAATCCTTTGAGTCCTATACTAGCAGAAATATTTCTAGATAATATTGAACAATTAATGTATAATCACCCGTTAAGAAACAAGTTCATTTATTGGTACAGATATGTAGACGACATACTAGCGTGTTTCACGGAAACAGAGAGACAACTAACAAATAATTACAAAAAATTTTAAATTTACGTTAGAAGTGGAACAAGATAAGACAATAAATTTTTGGGATTTAACAATTATGAACAATAACAATAAACACGATTTTCAAATTTATCATAAACCATCTTACACATATATAACAATACATAAAACATCAAGTCATCCTTTTGCACATAAAATGGCAGCTTTCAACAGTTTTGTACATCGTTTAATTCGTATACCTATATCATCAGATAACTATAATAAATAATTGAATATTATAAAGCAGATTGTTATTAACAATGGCTATAGTCCTAATATAGTCGACAAAATACTAAATAAAAAACAATATAAAAAAGCAATCAATTTAATCTATCCTAATAATAATTTAAAAGATATAGCCAATTTTAATACAATAACATATACAGGCAAAATTAGCTCATTAGGGAAATATATTAAAAAATCAGTAAACATCTCATGAGAGCAGATTATAAAGTTGCCTTCTGTACAAATAATACATTAGGGAAATATATTAAAAATAATAAATCCAAGTCTGATAATTTTAAAAAATCAGGGGTATACGAATTAGAATGTGGTTCCTGTGATAAAGTTTACATTGGCCAAACGGGTAGATCTTTCAATAAACGTATAAAAGAACACAAATCCTCATATAATAAAGAAAAAACAGACTCCAATTACGCTAAACAATTGATAGAAGCAAATCATATCATTTTAGTGTCAGTTTTAAGTTAGCTTTTGACAAAGACACAGTGTGTCGAAACAGCTGTCAAGCAGAAATAAATAAGTGGAAATTAATAAACTAAACGTGTTTATTTTGTATACTAGTGTATAATGAATTTCCATCAAGTAACGGCTACATCGATAAGAAATTCGACAAGTGGTTTAAATCAGGCATCAAGTGTTTATAACAATTGTGTATTTAATGTTACAAATAATAATTATAATAAGTAAAAGTTAAGTATGCTGTATTTTAGTGTTTTCTTTTGGTTTACTAAAATAAACTGAAACATTTTGTTTTATATTTTGAAATCTCAACAGTAGATTAGTATATAACTATTGTGTATAGTTTTACGATATCAACATAAATTGTTAAAATCTTTTCATCCATTTTAGTTGCAAAAAACTAATCAAAAGAGGTTATTATATATTTAGTGTACTGTTTTATGTTATATTTTTTTTACCAAAATGGATGGAATCCTGTTTTTCTTATTTTTTTTAATGTTACAACCGTATGAGCAAATTTAAATACTTGTACTGTAGGTAAAACAGAAAATAACATAAAATTTCCACCCATTTTAGTTTCAAAAGGTTATTAAAAATGGTATAAGCGAACTATATTTATTTTGGTGTTTACTAAAATAAAAAATTTTTGAAATTTCGATGGTAGATAGAACAATACATATAGATTGTTAAAAAAATGCTTCGACTCATTTTAGTTGCAAAAAATTAAACATTATGGATTAATATATATTTAGTGTATTGTTTAACATTACATTTTTTTACTAAAATGGGCGGAATCCTGTTTTTCCTATGTTTTTTAATGTTACATTCGTTAAAGCGAATTCAAATTTGTACTATAGTCGAATGCCGTCTTATCGTGCGGGTCCAAAGGTCACCAACATTATGAATCAAATCAGAAAACACAGCGAATACCAAAATGTGTGTTTCTTTTATCGAGCTATTAAATCTCGATGGGCTATTTACAAATATACAGGGAGAAAGAAAAAATTTTTTTCATTATATTACGCAATATTAATAAGATAGACACTTAATATTATTTTATATATTAAATGCCGAGGGACTAAATAAGAAAATTCGCTAAATATGTATTTGGTTAAAATTTTTTGCTTGGCAAAAACAAAAATACACAAAATGGCAAGCGCCTTAATAAAGTCGGAAGGCGGTTCGAATGAGTTGAACAATCAGGATATGTTCTGTTTATACAGCTACTTAATGAAAGTGAGATTTTTTATCAATCATCTAAAATTATGAGCCCCGCTTAACCTTAAAATCTAACCACTTATACAGTGTCATTTATTTAAAGGCGGGCCATCCCTGTGCAAAGAAAACTTGTTTTTTTTTTTGTATTGTGATAACAACAAAAATTCATTTTGAAAAAATATTATACACTTTTGTCAAGATAATTAGTTTTTTTGTGAGATTTTTTCAGATCTTTACGTTTAATAGATGAAAACATGTTTTCTCAATTCCGTCTGTCTGTAGGTATGTCTGTTCGTCAGTCTGTCTGTTCGTGGCATAGCTAAAAAACTACTTATCCGATTTCTTCAAATTTCAGTCTAATTAAGGACTATGCATGCGAAAAATACAGGCTATATATAAATATATATATATATATATATATATATATATATATATATAAAGCTATTTTACCGATTTTTTTATATCAAATTTTGTCTTATAAATTAATAAAAAAATTTACTTATTTTAAACACACTTTAAAATCGGAACAAGTGTTCTATAATTATTTATTTATTGCCTACAAAATTACAAATGTACTAAAAAACTAAGCAAAAAAATGGTGTCAAATCTAATAAAAACATTTTTAAATTAAAATTCACTGGTTAATATCCAGGAGCAAGTGGCAAAAGCTCTGAGAATCGGTAAAAGAAATGTACAGAAATTTGTGCATGAAAAAAAAAACATAATTTACTTCCGAAGAAGATTAAGAAATGTGCACGAAAAAATCCAAAGGCAAAAGACTTAAGTTACAATGCAAAAACGGATATTCATAATGCAATTTATGATTTATACGCGTCAACACGTAAAAAGTCCTCATCTTCTGAGTCGTCCTCAAATGGCGCAATGATCGTTGGTGCTATTTCGAGATCTAGAACTCGTTCTCAATTCCACCAGTCCCATATTAATTTCTCCATATGTTCCACAGATTTCTTCCAGTACTCTGGCGTAATATAATTTAATGAATCTTGCCAAACAATTTGCACTTCATCTGATGTAAGACCATCGTTCACGTGTTTTTCGTAATATGATTTTGCCCCAGCCCATATTAATTCTCTTGCGTTAAACTTGCAATGGTATGGCGGCAATCGTAAAACCTTATGTCCATTTTCCCGTAATATTTCATCTACGGCATACAATGTTGGTTTTTTAATAGATTTTGCCATTAAAAGAAGTTTTAGTTTAAGCATATTGGGTAAATAATTTTGTTTTTGTTTTATTAGCCAGTCATAAATATCGCTTTTCTTCCAGGATGAAGTAGGTTGTTTATTTAAGAATTTTGAATGATAAGATGCATTGTCCAGAATGATTAAAGATGGAGCATCTAAATTTGGAATCAGTTGTTCTTTTAACCACTTTTCAAACAGTTCACAGTTCATATTATCATGGTAGTCCATACTTTTGGATGTTAAAGAATATAGTAAACTTGTACCTGGGAGAAATCCTGTTGAAGAACCTGCACGCAAAATGATAAACTGTGTTCCCGTCCCACATCCCTTTTTTCTCTTGACACTTTTTACAGACTCGACCTGCCAAGATTTCGAACCACTTCCATTAGAAAATATCCAAGTTTCGTCTAAAGATACCACTTATCTAATTTTTGAATTAACATTTGCGTGTATTTCTTTAAAAACTGGATACGCCGACTTGCTATATGTGGCAACTCGCATAAAAATCTTCGATTGCAGTCCTTTTTATATCTAAAACCCAACATTTTTATTAATTTTGACAACGATTTTAGTCCAATTTCCAATATGTCTCGATTTTTTAAAGCTTCTTTTAAAATTTCAAAAGTTATATTAGTTTTTGATGTGTTTAACCTTCTTCGGTAGTAAATCATGCTTTTTTTCATGCACAGTCCTTATACCGATTCGCAGAGCTTTTGCTACTGTCTCCTGGATATTGGCCGGTGAATTTTCATCTTCGTAATATTTTATTAGATTTAATACTATTTTCTTCGCTTGTGGATGCAAAAAATCCGAAAATAATTTTCTATTACTCATTTTGTCACCGACTTATCAACCTGACTTTGAAGTAACAACGCTCAAAGATTTTTGTAACTGCTGGTATTTATATGTTTATCCTCTTTTTTCATATGACAATATCATAGGTCTATCTAATTCATCTTCCGGATTTTAAGCGGAGGATATGATTACACGTAATAAAAGAAAAACAAACTTAAAAAGTTTGTCGTTCGTATGACCCGAACGATAACACTGCTTTTGACTATATGCGTGTTTGCCGAACATGGCTATGATACATTCAAGTTTTATAGACAGGGCTTTCAAACAAAACGTCATTGTAGTTACTCATTACTTTATTTACAGTTTGAATTGTTTTCAAGGTTTTTAAAGAATACAGATAATACACAAAGAACAAAAATATGTATTATGCGCATCTTGCGGAGAACTATCGGATGTCTAACATAAGAAAAATTTAATTTTATTTATATTCAAAATCAAAATGTCCAATTTGCACTTACTAATTTCGCCCAGGGATGAAAATTTCCGGAAATTTTTTAGGTTGCCCTGGTATCGAAAACAAAATCAATCTTCTGATTGGTTAAAACAGTAAGATGTGAAATTTTCGCTAGAATTTATTCAGAAAAAGTAAGCAAACGACAATTGCCAGTTAAAAAAATGTGCATTGACTTTGTTATTTATTTGAAATGTTCTGTATAGTATTACTTCAATAAGGTGGTTTCTTTTTGCTGATTATAAATATGCCAGGCCGGATATATTTATATTTTAAGTCAATGGTGAAAATTCATACAAATAATTCCATAAGAAAGAGTGTATTTCTATTGACTCCGCATTTTATGTGTTTTGTTGAAAATATCGTGAAGTGTGACCCAATTTGATTAAAAAAAAAAGAAATGTTGAGTCAGAAATACTTAAATTATAATACCTACTATCATAGAGGGTTATCATAAATTCCTGCAGGTTGTAGTTTGGCTTGAGCTTAGGAATCTTTTTGAAAGTCAGTCCAAAAGGACTTTTCAACAGTAATTAATTTGAGGTTTATAGGTAAGTGATTGTAGATCTTAACACTTTCATAAATCAATGAGTGTTTATTTAAAGCAAATTTGGGTATTGGGAGAGGAACACTGCTACTGTTACGGGTAGTATAATCAATATGTCTAGAAATTCCTAATTTTTTGTGCATCAAGCAACAAGTCTTCAAGATAAAAAGCGATATGACAGTCAAAATTTCGATTTCGATCCCATATTTTATGTGACATTCGATTAAAGAATAATATGCCATCTTAGCCGCAGATGAACCTAATTCATTAGAAATTATTCTCACGGCAAAGCACCCAGAAGCAACTTTTTTACTTAGTAGGGTTATGTGAGTAGAGAATTTAAATTCATTATCAATACGAATACCCAAAAATTTTGTGGCAGATTGGTTTTAAAACTTAAGTAATTAGAAGCACACCATTCTTTCACCCTCTCCAAATTCTCACAAATGGTATTCATTAGAGCGCTGCGATCACTTCCCCTCCAGAGAAGAGTTGTATCATCTGCAAAAATAGTACAAGTTGTGGAACACCATCACTGATATGCTGCATATTTGATCTTCCTTTTGGCGTCATAACAAACTATCTTCTTTCTGATTTGACTGAAATCATTGTAATGAAGTTCCCCTAAAACCATAGTGCTCCAGTTTTTTAAAAAGTAATGTATGATTGACACAATCAAAGGCTTTAGAAAAGTCACAAAAAGCGGCAGCAATTAGCTCCACTTTATTCAAACTCAAGTAAAGATTCTCAAGGAAAGAGAAGACAGCATCGACAGTCGACTTACCCCTTTGAAAACCAAATTATTATATCTGTCCAGAAAAGAAAGCAGTCTGACTTTACTGAGTGTTGTAAGTAAGGAAATAGAGCGAAACGTTTATATATATATATATATATATATATATATATATATATATATATATATATATACATATATATACTTATATATACATATATATATATATATATATATATATATATATATATATATATATATATATATATATATATATATGTATATATATATATATATATATATATATATATATATATATATATATATATATATATATATATATATATATATATATATATATATATATATATATATATATGTATATATATATGTACATATATGTATATGTATATATATGTATATATGTATATATATATATATATATATATATATATATATATATATATTTATATATATATATACATATATATATATGTATATATATGTATATATATGTATGTATATGTATATGTAATATATATATATATATATATATATATATATATATATATATATATATATACAGGGTGAGTCGGGAGGATCGCCCCAAACTCCAGGAGTGTGTTCTATGAAAGATACTGATTTAAAAAAACTCATATGTTCTTATTCGATTTTCATTTGTTTTCAACTTGCAACAAAAATAAGATTTCAAGCATAATTCCATACATACAACATAAAAATTATAGGGTGCTTAGAAATCAAAATAAGTTAATTTTCCATTTACTGGTACTATACCTGTCAGTGTCATTTTTGAATTCGTACCTGTCAGTGTCATTTTTGAATTCGAGCTGTTGAACATATTCCAAAATGCCGAATTTTTACTCACACTTAGAGTATGCGAATATGATATTTGTTTATGGTTTTTGCAATGGGAATGCTACAGCTGCTGCTGAAGAATACCGTCAACGATTCCCATTTCAACGTCATCCTGATAAGAAAGTATTTATGAGAGTTTTCAACAAACTATGCGAAAGCGGAACACTTCCCAGTGCCAACACAACTTCTGAAAGAGCTACTCAACAAACTTTAGAAGAAGTAGAAAATATTCTGGACCTAGTAGAAGAAGATGCAACCATCAGTTCACGCAGAATGGCTGCTCAGTTGGACATTCCACAAAAAAGAGTGATAAATACGCTCCACGAGTAAGGTTTGTATCCTTACCACTTACAAAAAATCCAACACCTACAGCCAGAAGATTTTGCCAAACGTATGGAGTTTTGTCGGTGGATAGACAATAATCGTCATCTTATATCGCGCATACTTTTCACGGACGAAGCAACATTTACTCGTGACGGTATTAATAATAGTCGCAATTGCCATGTCTGGTCAGAGGAAAATCCGCATGCAACAGTCGAGAGCAACTTTCAACATAGGTTCTCGGTAAACGTATGGTGTGGTATGATAAATAGTTATGTCATTGGCCCTTTTATTTTGGAAAATCGCCTCACAGGGGACTACTATTGTGAATTTCTCGAAAATGAATTACAAGCACTACTGGAGGATGTTCCCCTAAACATCAGAAGGCAAATGTACTTCCAGCATGATGGAGCTCCAGCACATTTCGCACATCAAGTCAGGCAACACTTAGACGGGAGGTTTCCAAGGCGTTGGATTGGTCGCGGTGGTCCTATTATTTGGCCTCCAAGATCTCTTGACCTCACTCCACTCGATTTCTGTTTATGGGGCTGGTTAAAAAATGAAGTGTACAAAGTGAGAGTGGACACTCGAGAAGCACTTATTCAGCGTATCAGAAATATTGCAGATGAAATTAAAGAAAAACATGAGGCAATTAGAAGAGCAACAGGTGCCCTACGTAGGCGAAGCCGAAAATGTTTAGAGCTCAATGGGGGCATTTTTGAACATTTAATATGATGAAATCTAATGATTGAAACGTTAATTTGTTAGATCTTGTTTATATTCTAATTTATGCTGTAAGTTGAAAACAAATGAGAATCGGATAAGAACATATGAGTTTTTTAAATCAGTATCTTTCATAGAACACACTCCTGGAGTTTATATCCCGACTCACCCTATATATATATATATATATATATATATATATATATATATATATATATATATACAGGGTGATTCACGAGGAAATGTCAATACTTCAGGTACATATTCAGGACCAAAAAATAAACATAAAAGTCTATATAAATAAGTGTCCGCAAGGCCTTAGTTCTCGAGATACAGGGTGTTAAAGTTTTTATTTAATTTTCCTATTTTTTAAATAAAATCTATGATAATGGAAATAATGGAGTGAAAATTGATATACTGGGGTTTTTTGGTATGATAAATTCGAATCTAATATTAGTATTGCTCTTACTTGTAGGGGGCGCCACCTACATGTCTTTCTACACCTTCGAACAATCACAACTTTTTGGTACAGTCTTGTATTACATTTTTGAGTAAAACAGATTATTCCCTTGCCATTTCTACGTCAAAAAGGTATACCTGTTAAAAGTGGATACGAGCAACCGTTTTCGAGATATTTGGATTTAAAACAGTTTCGGCGCATGTGACTTTTTTTATCAAATTCACATAAAGTATGCATGTATTGTAAAAAAATAGAAGTGTGCCTTGCCTGACAGAACAACTGCTGGTTGGTGTTCTCATCGTTTTTCCTGTTACTTAGCAATAGTAATGTCAGTTAATAATAAGATCAAATTTTGTCACTGTCAATTTCTGTTCATAACTTTTATTATCTGACAATAATCATTTAAGAAACTTTAGATCTAAATACGTCATTATACCTGTGATATTCTTGCATCGTGAATATGCAGATATGATATTCGTCTATGGCTTCTGCAATGGGGTCGCAATTTAAGCAGTCGCGGAGTACCAGCGTCGTTTTCCAGATAGAAGGGTGCCAAATAGAAGAGTTTTTCAACAACTTTTCACTACTGCTGGAGAATCTGGGATGTTTCCAAGTGCGACAATTGTATCTGAAAGGGAATCGGGACCCAACGCTGAAGTAGAAGAGGCTATGTTCAATGCCGTCGAAAATGATCCAAGCATATGCACTAGGCGGATTGCAGATACTTATCAAATTACACAATCGTCTGCTTGGAGAAATCTTCACATTAATTGTTTATACCCATTTCATTTACAACGGGTTCAACATTTGCAGGAGGGGATTTTGAGTTGAGAATGCAATTCTGTAACTGGATTAATGAAGATCGAAGGTTGTATAGGTATGTTTTGTTCACTGATGAAGCACAGTTCACGCGTGATGGCATAAACAATCTTCACAATGAACACCGGTGGTCCTATGAAAATCATCACGCTACAGTAGAACATAATTTCCAACATAAATTTAGCATTAATGTGTGGTGTGGAATGTTAAATGGTCATTTAATTGGTCCATTTATAATCGACGGTAGTCTTACAGGAGAAAAATATTTAAACTTTCTTGAAAATCACTTGCGAAATCTATAAGAAGATGTTCCCCTTAATGTAAGATAAAACATGTATTTGCAGCATGATGGAGCCCCTGCACCCTACAGTTTACTTGTAAGAGATTTTTTAAACCAAAACTTTCCAAACCGATGGATTGGTCGGGGAGGTCCGTTTAATTGGCCACCCACCTAGATCGCCAGACCTTAATCCTTTGGATTATTGTCTTTGGGGATGGTTCAAATCACTGGTATATTCCACTAAAGCAAATACAAGAGAAGCATTATTGGATCGGATAATAAACGCAGCACAAACACTAAGAAATGCGCTCGAATGTATCCACAGAGCAACCCGAGCTATACACCATAGAGCTGACCTGTGCTTAAAAGCAAATGGTGAAATTTTTGAAAATTATAAAACGTAACCTAGATTTTATTAAAAACAACTTAATAATAACAATTTTAATAATAATTAAATACCTTTTGTTTAGTTTATGTCTGAGGCACTGAATACACACTTCAAAAAAATGTGTTAGTCTTTCATTTCAAAGCTTTTGTGCCAAGATGCGTTTAAATTTGGACAAAATTACAAACTTTTAAAATTTTGCGATAAAAAATTACATGCGCCGAAATTGTTTTAAATCCAAATATCTCGAAAACGGGTGCTCGTATCCACTTTTAACAAGTATACCTTTTTGACGTAGAAATGGAGAGGGAATAATTTGTTTTACTCAAAAATGTAATACAAGACTGTACCAAAAAGTTGTGATTGTTCGAAGGAGTCGAAAGACATGTAGGTGGCGCCCCCTACAAGTAAGAGCAATACTAATATTAGATTTGAATTTGTCATACCAAAAAACCCCCGTATATCAATTTTCACTCCATCATTTACATTATCATAGATTTTGTTTAAAAAAGAGGAAAATTAAATAAAAACATTAATATATATATGAAGTATTGACATTTCCTCATGAATCACCCTGTATATGTTGGACCTGCTTCACATTTTGAGACATTCTGTCTACAAAAATAATATTTTTTTACAAACCACGTAATAAGTCTTACATTTAAAATTCGTTCTATCTCTTAAAATAAGTCCAATATTTGGGATGGCTAATTATGAGAAAAGACCCTGTACGCACAAAAAACTTGTTACATAAAACGTTGTTAAAAAATGATCACCTCCCTTATGTAACCTGCCGGTCGAATACCCGACCCTCGGGGATGCTACACTGCGGGGGGTTCCTTTCGATGCAGTCATTGAAACCGGATAGCAGCTGAAATACGAGCTACGGTAGATACACCTTTCCATTGTAATTTTGTGACGGGGTCTGGCGTTTGAAATATGATTCAATTGACTAATGCTTATAAAAACGCTCTCGATACGGAAGGGAACACGGAAAAGGTCATATTATTTCTGGCTTTTTTGTTTCTGAAACTTCAGGGTTGCAAATATTGCACCTTTATTTAAAAAGAACTCGTTTAGTTGAAATTGGATTGTAAATAGTGACAGCACAATTAAATTAGTACATTAATTATATCACTATTTATAACGGAGGGTTTTATCATTTTTTATGTTGGTTTTATCCTGTACGTTCTCTTGTAGGGTGTTGTCTGAGGATGAAATATTGCCGAAAGTGCTAGTAGATAACAAAAAAATCAGTATTTTTCTTTGATTTTCAAGTTTATTCTTTATTTCAAAATCTGTTATTAAAATGAACCCACTTTGCGTGGAATAAATGCCCGTAGAAAATGCTTAGAATAAAACAAGTGAGAAAATAATTAACCAACCGTTTTCTAATAAATCAATTTATACATTTGCACTAAACTCACCTAATCTATGTCGAATTTAACCCGAATATTGACATATTTAACAGCAGCAGCGCAAACTAGAGGGAAATGTCAGACGTCGAACTTGTAATAATCACTTGCTAATAGTTCCGATCGTAAACATCGAAAATTAGTATTCTGCGTTAAAGGTACGTCAATATTGGCCATTGCTTGTATATTTTAGTTATTAGAACATAAACTGGTCCTCAAAAAATAAAGGAATAGCTTTGCGTGGCCAAGCAAAAGAAATAAGTGCTGCTTTTATGCAAAAAGAATCAGAGGAAGGTCTACAGATTCCTCTTAAAAATTTTAGTCAAAAGTCAAGTTTAACATAGGTAGAAAGAAAATGGTAAAATATTGGTAGAAATCCAATATGATGGTCAAGTCAAGTGTGACATAGGTAGAACAAATAAAAATGAAAAGACAGTATATATATATACAGGGTTATTCACGCAACCCGTTCATTAAAAGTTTTTGATGATGACATTTAGATAACAATTTCAAATTTTGGGATTAATGTAAGTCAAGGGGTACTTCTTTTTTGAAATATTTTCAACTTCCTGTCATTTCCGGTTTAACCGGAAGTTGGTATCAACTTGCTTATTTTAAATGGAACACCCTGTATTTTATGATATTTTTGGATTCTACAGAGAATTTTAATGCTATTTTATGTAGCATATCCTATACCTACGTTCAAGCGTTCTTAAGATACTTGACCTTGAACCAAAAATGAGCCTTCGGGGTACCAAATTTTAAAATCTCATATTTTTGTAAGTTTTGAAGATATAATCTTCATATTTTGCAGACGGTCGGTAAAAAATCTTAGGTTTCTATTTTTTTTATTGAATTTGTCTATTTTTATACAGGGTTTCCTAAATTCAGCGGCAAACATTCATATTTTCAAAGCCGCTAAAGCCCGTTTTTTTAAATGGGACACCCTATAACTTTATGCACTATCAAATGTAGAATTTAATTTTCTATCGAACTGTATTAAGGTTCCCTATACCTATTCGTAACCATTTTCGAAATAATCAGGTTTTTATTAAACTATCAAATGTATTTGCTAAATGCTTACACCTTCCCGTAGTTAGCCATGGAAAAACAATTGTTGTGCTTTTCTATTCAACATGACAGCTGATTTGAAACTTTTAAATTAAAATAAAATAACACTCAAAAGCTGATATTATCAATTTATTTTATATTCGCGGAGAATGTTACAAAATATTGGAGAGAACGTGCCGTGTTTTTAATGAAAAACAACCTCATTTATCGCCAATGAACAAGAGAAAATTGAAGAGGATTGAAACGAAATTTTTTCCTTTCGAAAAAGTTAAAGTTATAAAAAATGTAATAAATTGTTTACATTTAATTTTAGCCATATCTACTAAGTTCGAGACTTTAGTGAACTTAAAAATTATAGCAATCTAACAATCAACAATAAATAAATAAAATAATAAAATTGAATTATAACAAATGTTCTATATGCTGTCCGTTCATTTGAAGACACATTTCAATTCTTCTTTGTACAGTTGCTGTGGCCCGTTGGATTTGTCCGTTTTCTAATTCAGCAAAAGCTGTTCGTATCTTGTCCAATAAATCTTGTTGATTATTTACTGGGGAAGCATAGACTTTACCTTTGATAAATCCCCATAAATAAAAGTCTAGGGTTGTTAAATCAGGCGATCGCGGGGGCCATCTCCAAGGGCCATTGGGACCAATAAAGCGATCTTCAAAAATTCGAGATAATTGGAGATAAACTGCAGCGGAATTATGTGCTGGTGCACCATCTAATTGATACCATTAATTTTGCAGCTCACCAATAGGAATTTCTTCTATAAATTCAGAAACCGTCCCTCGTAGAATTTCCAAATACTTATCACTGTTTAAATTGTTTTTGATAAATACAGTACCGCACCTGATCATTTAATACTATACCGAAAAACATTGAAGCTAAACCTCTCTTGAGAACGCGTTTCGCGCAAAGCGTGCGGATTTTCTGCTGTCCAGAAATGTTCGTTTCTTCTATTTGTTATTCCTTCTCTAGAAAATTTCGCTTCATCGGTCCAAAATATTTTTGAAAGAAATTGAGGGTCCTCATGAATTTTCAAAAACATGAATTCGCAAAATTCTACTCGTCGGACGTCATCACCAGGTCTCAAGGCTTGCACGTTTTGGAAGGAATAAGGGTGCATATGATGTTCGCTCAAGATTCTTTGGACAGATGAAGAAGAAATTGAAGCGTTTGAGTATTCTTCCATTTCGATTTAGAAGATTTAGTTTATTACTGACAGCTTTCGATAAATAACGCATACTAATCATCTGTCATATTGGATATTGGATCTCAATTGTTTTTCCATGGCTCACCATTGGAACATGTAAACATTTAAGCAAATACATACGATATTTTTATAAAACCCAATTATTTCGAAAATGGTTACGAATAGGTATAGGGAACCTTAATACAGTTCGATAGAAAATGAAATTCTACATTTGATAGTGCATAAAGTTATAGGGTGTCCCATTTAAAAAAACGGACTTTAGCGGCTTTGAAAATGTGAATGTTTGCCGCTGAATTTAGGACACCCTGTATAAAAATAGACAAATTCAATAAAAAAAATTAAAACCTAAGATTATTTACCGATCGTCTGCAAAATATGAATATTATATCTTCAAAACTTACAAAAATATGAGATTTTAAAATTTGGTAACCCGAAGGCTCATTTTCGGTTCAAGGTCAAATATCTTAAGAACGCTTAAATCTAGATATAGGACATGCTACATAAAATAGCATTAATATTCTCCGTAGAATCCAAAAATATCATAAAATACAGGGTGTTCCATTTAAAATAAGCAAGTTGATACCAACTTCCGGTTAAACCGGAAGTGACAGGAAGTTGAAAATATTTCAAAAAAGAAGAACGGGTTGCATGAATAACTCTGTATATATATATATATATATATATATATATATATATATATATATATATATATATATATATACATATATATATAAAACAAAAGAATACGAAACCAAAATAGAGGGACTTTTAGATGATCAAAATATGTACAAAGATCTTAAAAATGATCCCACTAACATCTACCAAAATAAAAACAACCAAACCATAAAACGTTTACTAAATAAAAAAATGTTTACAGAAATTGAAGCAAAAAAATTAACTATTCATAATGCCGTAGCTCCACAAATTTACGGTTTGCCAAAATTGCATAAACCAAACCTTCCAATAAGACCTATCGTTTCAAGTATTAAATCTCCGTTTTTTTATTTGTCAAAATATCTGTCAAATTGCATTTCCAATATCACCGGTCTAAACGACTTCTACATTAAAGACTTTTTTACTTTCAAACATTTTATAGATTCAGTAGTCATACCAGATAATCACTAATATCTCTGGATGTGACTTCCTTGTATACAAACTTATACCTATTATTATTAAAGAAAAATCGAACCTGTTAAAAGATAATTTACAATAATCATTGGAAGAGTTTATAGAAATTATTAAAATCAGATTATCAACAAATTATTTTCAATATAAAGAAAAATTCTACCAAAAACTGATGGCTGCGCAATGGGTTCTCCAATTTCTTCAACAATGGCACAGTTAGTAATGGAGTACTTGGAAGAAAAAGTTTTAGCTAAACTAAATTTTCAACCTATATTCTTTAAAAGATATGCTGACGATTGTTTAATAGCAATTCCAAATAATAAACTAAATGAAACTGTACATGAATTCAACAGCTTTCACTACAAACTACAATTCACGTATGAGGTAGAGCAACATAATCAAAAAAAAACTTTTTAGATATGACCCTCATAAAGAACAACAAAATTCAAACAACATGTTACACAAAAGATTCTTGGTCTGAGAGATATCTGAATTATAATTCAAATCATTCAAGAAATCAAAAATTAAGTGCAATAACCGGTTTAGCTGATCGAGCCTTAAAGTTAACATCACCAGAATACAGAAAAGAGACTCTAAAAAAAGTAAAAAACGTATTACTAAAAAAATCATTTCCCAAAGCAACACATTAATAGAATAATGAAACAACGCACACACAAGTTATACAACACGTCTCGTTATAAGAATAACCGCACTCCAGAAGAAGATGTATATATATATTGTATATATATATATATACAGGGTCCTGCAGCTCACCTCCCGTCTTTTATTATACCTTAACCATTTATTTTTAAAAAAATATTTAAAAGCCACTATATGCTGTTGATTAGAGAGCACATTTTAAAAATATTCTTGATTATACAGGGTGTTACAAAAAATAGTGGCGCATAAGAGTTGTATTTTTTTAAATGGAACACCCTATATTTTTTTACATTTTTGAAACACTCTTTACCTAGTCTACAGACTCCTAGAATAGTATCTCTCTTTTTTTAATAGTTTCGGAGAAAAAAGGTAAAATCGAAGAAAAAAAAATTATAGTCTACATTTAAAATATTTATAAAAATTAGATAAAACATCTTAAAAGCTAAGGTAACCTAGTAGCTTACTGCAAAAGGTTTATAGTTATTCTGCTATGAGTATTATAAGTCTTACTTATACAGGGTGACCCAAATTCCATGTCAAACGTTGCAAAATAAAAAATAATTTTTCTCAATTTTTTCAAATGGAACACCCTATATATTTTTTTTCTGTCCGGTACAGAATTAACAGATCAACATTTTTCATTATTACACTTATCTCAAAATTCCTGAAGGTTTTTGAAATATTTTTAAAAAACTAATGTACTTTGTTTTTCAGTACGATAATTGAATAAACTCAATAGTAATGTGGAAAAATGGAACACCCTATATATATTTTTTTTCTGTCCGATACAGAATTAACAGATCAACATTTTTTGTTATTACACTTATCTCAAAATTCCTGAAGGTTTTTGAAATATTCTTAAAAAACTAATGTACTTTGTTTTTCAGTACGGTAATTGAATAACCTCACTAGTAATGTTCATAAGTAAGCACCTTCGCGATTTTGAATAATAAATAGGTCAGCGTAGTTTTTTTGTAATTACGTTTACCGCATAAAATTTGAATTACTGCCAAGAGTTAAGCCGTAAAGACGTTTTACATGCTGCAGGTCTTCCTACAAGTTGCAAGAGACTTGCACAAAGGCATACGCTGACACTTGCAATTGAAATACAACTGCCGCTTTACAGTCTGCAAGACAAATTGCGCGCAATATCTTGCAGGTGCAACCCCTTGCTGCAAGAAACTTGCAGCATGTAAAACGGCCTTAACCTTTATTTAATATTATTGACAAGTGTTGCCCAAATTATTAACTAGAATTTAAGTAGGCCATGAAAAACAAATTGTCTAGAAACTGTCAAACAACTAAAACATATCGGCAATTTACTTATTCGTTTTCTAAGTTTTACAAATTGAAATAATTATCGGATTTTTCGTATAGTGGTCTTTACCTTGTACGTAGTTCATTTTTCGTTTGTTTGCGTCACTGTTTAGAAGTTTTATTGGAACGTTCTATCGTCATGGAGTACACCCGCGAAGAACTGGTTGATATGGTTTTTGTGTTAGGAGAATCGCATAGAAATGCCTTTTTGGCCAGTAGGATTTATGCGCAAAATTATCCAGAACGAAGGCACCCAGACAGAAGGAGCATGACGAACTTATTAGAGAGATTTATGGCAACGGGAAATGTAAATTATACAAGACCAGTTAGAAATAGGCCCGTTCGAACGGAAGAAAATGAATTAGCTGTGCTATTAGTTGTCACGGAAAATCCTTCTGTTAGCCAAAAAGCAGTCGGGGATGCCGTAGGAGTAAGCGAAAGAACTGTTCAGCGAATTTTAAAGAGCCATAAATTTCATGCATATGATATTCAGTTGCATCAAGAACTCCTTCCAGCAGATTTTGAGAAACGTGTTGACTTTTGTAATTGGGCACAAGCTAAAATTAGGTTAAGCTTTGATTTTTTTGATAAAGTTTTATTCTCTGATGAGGCCACATTTCATAAGAATGGATTTGTAAATCGTCATAACTACCATTACTACGCCGACCATAATCCAAGAATTTTTAGGCAGCTTGATCTACAACACAGATGGTCAGTTAATGTGTGGGGGGAATTATTGGTGAACATGTTATTGGTCCCAATTTTTTTAATGGACATTTAACTGGAGCCATGTATCTCGACTTCCTAGAAAATCACTTGCCAAATTTGTGCGAAAATTTGCCGGTTAATCTGAGAAATACAATGTGGTTGCAACAAGATGGTGCTCCAGCACATTTTTCGTTGCCAGTTAGGGATCATTTAAATAATAATTTTCCAGATCGATGGATTGGAAGACAGAGAGCAAGTGCGTGGCCGCCCCGGTCGCCTGATCTAACGAAATTAAATTTGTTTCTATGGGGCTACGTTAAGGAAATTGTTTACAACAAACCTCCAACAACTCCCGAAAATATGCAGCAACGGATTAGAACCGCATTTCAAAGTATTACGCCCGAAGTATTAAGAATAGTAGGAAGATCTTTTCATACCCGTCTTCGTTTATGCCTCGAAGAGAATGGAAGACATATCGAACATATGTTCTAAGTAAAAATTAATTTTAGCAATAATTAGATATTTGTTAATAATGTTAAATAAAGCTGTTACACCTTAAGTCGAGCCTTAACTCTTGGCAGTAATTTAAATTTTATGCAGCAAACGTAATTAGAAAAAATGTTAGGATTTTAGGTTTTTCCCCATAGCTAGAACTACGCTGACCTATCTAATATTTAAAATCGCGAAGGTATGAACATTACTAGTGAGGTTATTCAATTATCGTACTGAAAAACAAAGTACAACATTAGTTTTTTAAGAATATTTCAAAAACCTTCAGGAATTTTGAGATAAGTGTAATAATAAAAAATGTTGATCTGTTAATTCTGCACCTGACAGAAAAAAAATATATAGGGTGTTCCATTTGAAAAAATGGAGAAAAATAATTTTTTATTTTGCAACGTTTGACATGGAATTTGGGTCACCCTGTATAAGTAAGACTTATAATACTCGTAGCAGAATAACTATAAACCTTTTGCAGTAAGCTACGAGGTTACCCTAGCTTTTAAGATGTTTTATCTAATTTTTATAAATATTTTAAATGTAGACTATAATTTTTTTTTCTTCGATTTTACCTTTTTTCTCCGAAACTATTAAAAAAAGGGAGATAATATTCTAGGAGTCTGTAGACTACGCAAAGAGTGTTCCAAAAATGTAAAAAAATATAGGGTGTTCCATTTTAAAAAATTCAACTTTTATGCGCCACTATTTTTTGTAACACCCTGTATAATCAAGAATATTTTTAAAATGTGCTCTCTAATCAACAGCATATAGTGGCTTTTAAATATTTTTTCTAAAATAAATGGTTTAGGTATAATAAAAGACGGGAGGTGAGCTGCAGGACCCTGTATATGTAAATATATATATATATATATATATATATATATATATATATATACAGGGTGTCCCAATAGTGCGTTCTCGGTTGATATCTTGATAACGGATAGCGATATAAAAAAAGTTCAAATACAAAAGTTGTAGAACAATACGGGCTACATAACCTAAAATTATTTTCATTTATACAAATATCTCAATCTCTCAAATATCTGTAGCGAAGCAAAGTTGTGTTTTTTCTTATGGGACACCCTGTATATTTTTGCATATTTCTGCTCGTGATTCTACACATTTTTTGTATTATGTCCTATGTCTATTATGATTTTTGGCAGGAACATTAACAAAAGTATGGGTTGACTTTCAACGTGAACAAAATTTGTCAGCGTTGTCGTCAAAAAATGTGTAGAATCACGAGCAGAATCTAAATATGCAAGAATATACAGGGTGTCCCATAAGAAAAAAACACAACTTTGCTTCGCTACAGATTTTTGAAACCCTGTATAAATGAAAATAATTTTAGGTTATGTAGCTCGTATTGTTCTACAACTCTTGCATTTGAACTCCCGTTATCAAGATATCAACCGAGAACGCACTATTGGGACACCCTGTATATACTGTTACTATGTACTAAACTAAATTAGGTCACACTTCACTATTCCTAACAAAAAGAAAAACATTATAATTTGGGAAGTTCCGGGTAAAGAAATTTAGCGATTTTTTAAAAATTATAATTTATACTTGCAATATCTACTTCGCAGCGTCTACATATCAGTTTACATAAGTCAGAATCTGCACATTTATCAAGTACCGCAGACATGGCGAGAACCTGATACTCATTACGTACGAAATTGACAACAGTCTGCCTCAGTGTCATGCAGTGCACACTCCTTGCTACAAATGAAGATCCCTTCAAACATTTAATCTTCGAGAGCACATTGCATTTAATTAATTAGACCGATTCCCGTTGTCTCTGCTCGGAATTTGTCATACCATTTTCCTGCTCTAAGTAAATCAGGTTTTAATTAATTAATTGTAATCAAGAATTGGAACGAGTCGTTTCCCTTAAAGGACTGAATCCTCGATGTCGCATTATTTTAATGAATTATGGTGAGTGGAAATTGTGTAGGTCGGAAACAAACACAGTAAAAAATAGAATGTTAAATTTGTCAGTCAACAGTAGTGTTTATAGATGGCTACATATTCTAGGGCACCCTGTATATAATAGTCTTACTACTTTTTTGTATATTTTTTGAGAACAATATATTGCTTGCTTGACAACGTGACCTCAAAGTTTACTGAATAAAAATATAATTTGCAGCACTGGGCCGTCGGCATTTTGAAAATCGCAGATAAAAGGCGAGCCGTCTAGTTCCAAACCCCATCGACACTGCCTCCTATTACCGAGCTGTTTAATTACGAATTTTTATCTACCAGGGGAATTTCAAAAGTATAAATAATAACTTTAGATAAAAATTATTGAGTTGAATTTTGTCGTCGGACTAGTTTAATATTTTGCAGTTACTGTTTTAAATGTTATTTAAATATAGTGAATTTAATATTAAATTGTTACTTACCTGCTAGTCGAATTTAAGAATACAATATTTTTATTACATAAATAAATAAATCGGTAAATTTCTTTTACCCGGAACTTCCCTCGGTTTTTTCCATTTGTTCGGAATAGTGAAGTATGACTCAGTGTATTTCAGTACATAGTCACGGTATATAAGTGTCACATATACTTTTAACTTTTATTGGCCGCCATTTTGTTTCATCATATTGGATTCCTACCAATATTTTACCATTTTCTTTCTACCTACGTCACACTTAACTTTTGGGCATAATTTAAAATAAATTCAATAAATAGTTTTTACATTGACACATACCGCCATTTTGTTACGTCATGTTGAATTCGTACCAGTTAATCCCATTTGCACATTTAATTTTTCTGCAAAATTTGCATTGCAAAAGTCAATTGAATAAAATTTCTTTACGATGATTTTTAAAAAAATTATTTGGCCAATATTTCGTTTCACCATCTTAAATTAAAACCCATATTATCGGCAAGGCCCATTGACTCTATAGGTTGCCTCGAGCGATCTTAACCTATCACAACTCGGTGTGAGCGATCTACGTCACTCGGCGACCGGCTTGCTTCAGCACGGCATTGTCAATATCTCTTCTGTGTGCGTTTAATTACGTATATTAATCTTTTTTTGTTCAAAATTGAAACTTTTTTGTTACAATAAAATGCAGCCTTCAAGATATAAGTTATTATAATTTTAAACTTAGGTTTAGGGATGTTGGTTTAAATGTTAACCAAGTTTTTTCCCATTTCAAAAAGTTCGCATCGTATTTGAAAAAATATGATGTATTTTTAAAGTTTCAAAAAATATTCTTGTAAACAGTTTTAGCATGACAAATAGTTGTATAACTTTAGAAAATGTACATTTTTTTTTATACAAGGTGTCACACTATTATGTTCTCGGTTTTGGTGATAATGGTTAGAGATAGAGAAAAAGTTTTTAATTTTAATTTTGAACAGCTGTAGAGTCTAAACGGTTCAAATTAGAACAAAGATGTTTGCACTTTCCTGATTTAGTTTTTAATAGTCTACCATAAATTTCTTCTCAATTTCTAACCGGTACCAAGATATCAACCGAGAACACACTGTGGGGACACCTTATGTATATTATAATATTTTTCATATTTTATTTACTATAGGTATGCTATTTGCAGTAAACACAATTATTTAACTGTTCAAACATCTTTTTTAATAATAAATCAGCACATAATGTATGCTTAAACGCTAACAAATTAAAAATTTATTAATTTTTTATAAAGCTTTTCATGGAGTCCACTTCAGAATGGCTTCTTTTTTTACCATTTTTTTTTCCTTCACCAGTTCCTTTGGATATTTCATTCTTATAAATAATCTATGTCTTACGAACAATCTTGGGGCATCTAGGTTTGTTGTTGTGTCTATTTGTAATTATTTTCATCATACTTTACTCATAATTTACGTAAAAAGTGTTTTAAAATATTCACACATGTACAAAGAAAAAATACTCTGAAAAACAAAACTGACAACTATCGCAACGAAAAGGTCAATCAATAAACTGGTCGCCTTATCAAACCGGGTAGCCAATCGACGTCACAACCCCTTCCTCACCCCTCGCCCAATAGCTGCTCAGCGAGGTAATCTAATAGAGTTAATGGGCCTTGTATTATCAGTACTCCGTTGGTCCTCAGATATTTCCTAACCCCAAATAATACACTACTTTAATATAACAACAAGGAGACCGTTAACGAAACTCATTTAAAAACTAGGAAATATCTGCGGACCAGCGTAATAGGTAAAGACTGATTATGTGGGTTATAGAATTTATGTGTCCTGAGGAAACAATAATAAAATAGCGAAACGTCGACAGTTTAAAAAAGTCTAACACCAGTACTAATACACCAGTCGAACATAACAACAAGAAGATCGTTAACGAAAACCATTTAGACACTTAATATCTGGGAAATATCTGCAGTCCAACAGAGTAGGTAAAGACTGATAATATGGGTTTCATGCAGGATATAGAATCTATATGTGTTCTGAGGATGCAACAATAAAGTCGGGAAACATCGACAATTTACTAGGTTATCCTCATTTGACCCTTAGTTTTTGGTCAAGCTATGTTGCGAACTAATAGACAGACATACAGACCGACAGACGACACGACGGAATTGATAAAACATGTTTTTTACAACCCTCTACAGCAGGGGTGCTCAAACTTGAACTGCTGGCGATCTACCTCAATAGTTTTAGACTACTTACGATCGACTCTGAGAGGCTGCAAGTATGTGTGATGCAGGGTTGTCGTACATACACGAGACATACACCTTACCTACCTACCTAGGTAGGGTGTACCGTAGCATATATAGATATTAGCTTTCCGCACAATATACATTATTTTAACCAAGGTTTGGGTTAGGTTTAGTTAGGTTCTTCTCTACAATATCAATGAAAAAACTCATAGTTATTCAAAATTGCGAGTTTATTGGTTGTTACAAAACAAAAGAGTTACATATGGTGTTAAACTTAACTAAGGAGTGACTTTGGATGTTGAAGCGTGGCACTGCATGTCCTCAGTATACTTCTCATAAGATGGTACGTAACCACTGAGTGCTAATCGCAAGCATAATGACATATGATCGTCAGTCGAGCGATATTTTGACTTAATTATCTTCATTTTAGAAAATGCAGACTCGCACAAGTAAGTTGACCCAAACATTGCTGTCAGTTGAAGGGCGATTTGCCTTAGATTCGGATATTTATCTTCAGATATAAAACACCAGAAATTTGTATCAGATGCTGTAGCTTTGAGATGTATATCTGATATAATCTGCACCAACTCTTTTTCAACAGAACACGAGTTCATATTAAACTGACTTGCTATTTCAGTAGCTAATTCCTCAATATTTTTACATGAACAAGGATAACTCATAAATGATGCTACATTTGCCAATTTACTACAATCATAAAAACGCATTTCGAATTGTCCCAAAATATTTGGGACTTGGGATAATTCAACTTGCTTTCAAAATGTTTCAGATCCTTTGTTTTCACTTGATCTATCATAAGTTGCAATTTACTTTTGAATGCGTTTACTGCGCTAATCATCTCAATAACAGTTTTTCCTTTACCTTGAAGCTCCAAGTTAATGGTGTTTAAGTGCACTGTGATGCCAGTCAAAAATGCCAAATCAGTCAGCCATTTTTCGTTTTTCAACATCTGAGTGTCATCACCTCTTTCGTCTAGAAAACCTGTTAATAATTCTTGAAACCTTTCTAGGAGTATTCCGCGACCACCTGACGTCCGTGTGAAGAACTAAATCAGTGTGTTCAGCTGACTCCCTATCTTCCAACTGCAACTTAAAGAGCAGCCGTTGTAAGTTACGTGCACGGATGGAATTCATAATTTTTGTTGCAATGCCCATAATATCCTCCGTGTTTAAAACTTTTGAACACAAAACTTGTTGATGTATAGTGCAATGGATTGAAAAAAATGAAGGGAAATCTTCATTAGCTCGACACAATGCCACAAAACCGTTTTTGTTTTCAGTCATTGCTGGTGCTCCATTGGTTGTATTGCACACTAATTTATATATTTTATATTTATATATATGAAGAAAGCGTCATGTATATCTTCGCCACGGGTCTTCCCCTTCCGAGGAATGATTGTCAAAAACTCTTCCTTAGCCAACATGTCATTAAATACCATCCGAATAAAAATACACAGCTGGGCAGTGTCTGTCATATCGGTGAATTCGTCGAACTGTAAAGAAAAGTATGTACATTCCATGATATCATTTTTTAGTTTATCTGCCATGTCCTGACTCATGACTTCAATACGCCTTGTGACAGTCAGACGAGATAACTGAAGTTCTCTAATAGCAGACATGATTTCTGTTTTATTTTCAAAATCTTCAAATAAAGTCTTACCCGCTTCAATAAATGCTTCCTTCACAACCGATCCATCTTCGAATGGTTTCTTGCGTTTCGCCAATATATGAGATATTTGAATGATCGTAGCAGCTTTTGATTGTTTGGCTGGTCTTGTGAACATGGTTTATTCTTTTTTCAAACAAGATATCAAATCACGTACTTTTCGTTTTCTTAATATACTCTGTGAAATGAAATGAAAATCCTTTTCATAGTTTTTATGAACCGTTTTATGATGCCTCTCTAAGTTACCACGCTTAGGTATTGCAACTGACGCACGACAAATAGGACAAATTCACTTATCCTTCACCATACAAAACAAAAATTCTTCCTCCCAATCGTTATTAAAATTATACGTTTTAGATTTCTTCGCTGCACTCATTTTGTACTATTTAATAATAAACTTTGTATCGACGAAGTATTGCCTTAAGTTGCAATTCAGAATGACTCCAATTCCTGCAAGCGCAGGAGAAAAGCGGCAAGAATAAAACACGCTGCTTTTCTTTGACAAGTACCGCGCGTTCCGTTGATAAAGCCGCCTTTTGCCGCTAACAGAGTGTTATTTTATTACGTAATACATTTTTGTAATTTAGTTAAGTACATACTTATTAAAAATTTTTTTCTTCTCGAGATCTACTCAAAAAGCACTCGCAATCGACTGGTCGATCGCGATCGACCGTTTGAGCACCCTTGCACTACAGAGTAAAATCCAATGGGCATATTGGCTTATATTTGTCAAAGAAATAAAAAAATTTTGTCTCACTATATAGCTTAATCACAAACTAGCGCGATCACGAAGCCTGACCAACTGTGTATGTGCCGGAGACCGGACCGGTACCCAGAATGTGGCAGCCGGGGCGGGATGCGAGGAATAGGTAAATGGAGTCACGTGTTCAAGTGCCGCAACTTATATTTTTATTCAGTAAACTTTGGTGACGTGTACTACAAAAAGTATTGCGTCAGTTTTTCAAATCATAAAAAAAATCTTCGTGTAATAAATCTGGGACGCGAGGGAAAAGCTCCCCACGGTGACAGTTCGCAGAGTCGCCCATAAAACAGTTTTCTTTATTAATTAAGTTCGATATTACGGGCTGTGAAATATGGAGCCGGGTAATGCTCCCGAAAATTATGGCTTGGTTTATATTTATATACCGATATCCCGGTTATATTGCGGCGGCGGAGACGATCCAGGAGTTTTATGGCCGGTGTGGGCTGGTTTTAATAAAGCACTAAAATTTTTCGCGAATTTCGGATAGGTGCAATACGAACACGACGAGACAGGGAACTTCCATTCTGGCGTGGGCTCTTAAAAAACGAATATCCCGAAGAAAATTTACGGCCTCTGTAGATGTACGGTGTCGTGTCGCCTTCATTTTAACATCCAATTTCACAGCATGCGATATGACCGAATATACCTTATTTGCAAAATATTTTACGATCTCCAAATCTACAGTACCATGTACAGGGTGATCATTTATAATGTCCCCCCCCCTCTAACTTTTTTATTTGACGTTTGGTAGAAAAACGTCAAATATAAAAGTTTCACAAAAAACAATAAGCTATTTGCAGCATACATTTTTATATATACAGGGTGTTGCCGAAATCACCCACAGATAAAAGTTATATTTTTTTAAATGGAACACCCTGTATATTATACGCTAAATTAAATCCTATGAAAATTCTGCATATTTTTTGTATAACATGTCCTATACCCAAATACAATAGTTTTCGAAATATCTGCGATTTTATCATTCAGAAATAAAAACATTATTCTAAAGCTTATAATTTAGCTTAGGTGGCTGTGAAGTAGATCGATACCAACAAACAAAATATTTGTTTATAAGTGACAGTGACAGTTACACATTTAGCAACATTATACGTTCTTTTTATTGTAAAATGCCTTATTCGGAAAGAGAAAAACAATTAATTTTGGAAATTTTTATTACAACAAACATCCAGACTAGCGAGAAAAAAGAAAACATTGGAAATTGATGAAGGCAGTGATTTAAACATTTTACTAAAAGTGGAAGAAAAGCCCAATATTTCCATAAGAAAAATATCGGGAAGCCTGAAAGCTTCAAAAAAAAAAAACTTCTAAAACTTAATTAATAATTTAGATAATAATATAATACATTTATTCTTACAAATGGAATTGTTCAACTGGTCCCCCGTTTTCTTCAATACATTTGATGTATGTTCTTCGTAATCGATCCAAAGCGGCAGTGATAGACTGGGAATATTCTTGATTTAGAATTTGAATTTCCGTTCTAATCAAGACTTTTAGGTGTTCTCTATTTTCGATGTTATTTGCGTTCACACGATCTTTTAGAGTTCCCCATAAAAATGCATCCATCGGCGTCAAGTCAGGACTGCTAGGTGGCCAGTTTATCGTACCATTTTTTCCAATCCATTCCGTGAACTGTTGGTTTAAATAGTCTTTAACCAATACGACACAATGAGGAGGAGCACCATCTTGTTGGAAGACGAGGTTTCTCAGTTGCTCCAATGGGAGCTCATCCATGTAGTTTTCTAATTCGTTCCGGAGAAAATTCATATAACCATTACCGTTTAAAGTATCTTCGAAAAAATGAGGGCCTATTATTTTATTGTTTAAAATAGCACACCACACATTAACAGTTTGACGTCCTTGAAATTGAAATTCCCTGTAGCAATGAGGATTTACTGTGGCCCACTGTCTGCTATTTTTTCGATTTATCATTCCACTAGTAGAAAACGATGACTCGTCGGTCCAAAAAAACATTTTTTAAATAATCTTCATTTTCATTAACTTTTTCCAACATTGCATGGCAAAATTCAACCCTTTTTTCTCGATGCCTGGGCGTTAATTTTGTGGTAGGCCTAATTTTGAATGCCTTGTATCCTGCATTTTTGAGAGTGGTTTGAATCCTCCCATAAGATGTATTTTTTGGATCAATAAGCTCTTCTCTCAGGCTTCCCGATATTTTTCTTATGGAAATATTGGGATTTTCTTCCACTTTTAGTAAAATGTTTAAATCACTACCTTCATCAATTTCCATTGTTCTCTTCTTTCTCGTTAGGCTGGGTGTTTGTTGAAATTTTTCATAAATTCGATGAAAGGTTTTTTTGTCCGGAATGTGCATCCGGGGGTTAATTACACGTAATTCTCTTTGAGCCAATTTAGCACTCTTATTTGCTTTGATAAAAGTTTCCAAAATTAATCGTTTTTCTCTTTCCGAATAGGGCATTTTACAATAAAAAGAACGTATAATGTTGCTAAATGTGTAACTGTCACTGTCAGTTATAAACAAGCATTTTGTTTGTTGGTATCGATCTACTTCACAGCCACCTAAGCTAAATTATAAGCTTTAGAATAAATCGCAGATATTTCGAAAACTATTGTATTTGGGTATAGGACATGTTATACAAAAAATATGCAGAATTTTCATAGGATTTAATTTAGCGTATAATATACAGGGTGTTCCATTTAAAAAAATATAAGTTTAATCTGTGGGTGATTTCGGCAACACCCTGTATATATAAAAATGTATGCTGCAAATAGCTTATTGTTTTTTGTGAAACTTTTATATTTGACGTTTTTCTACCAAACGTCAAATAAAAAAGTTAGAGGGGGGGGGACATTATAAATGATCACCGCGTACAGGGTGAGTCAACGATTAGAAAAAGTAAATTTACGTCGAACAGGTAAAATCTGGAAACAAACTGTTTAAGCTGTGGGATATATATGTAAGTCGTGCTCATTTCAAAAATATTTTAAACTATACGGGGCAAGTCAAAAAAGTAGGGCAACTAAAAGTTGTATTTTTTAAAATGGGACACCCTATATTTGATTTTTAAATTCTACATAAAATTCTAACACTTTTTTGTATAACATGTTATATGGCTAAAATTGATACTTTCTTAAATATTTAACTTTTCTGCTTTCGTAATATTGAAGATATCACATACAGGGTTACAAATTTAAATGCTCAACTTTAACATTTTCAAACCAATTTATTTCAGTTTTTTTTTCAATTTTCAACAAAATGAAATGATAGATATGGTCTATATGTTGGGTGAAGCTCAAAAAAATTGCCTTCTGGCTAAAAGGCCATATGAAGCAAAATATCCGGATCGACGCGCGCCTATTCGAAGAGAACAGTTGTCAATAAAATTGCTACAAATCAAGATAAAGAGTTGGAAATTCTACTTCATATAGAAGAAAATCCCAGTTTAAGTAGTCGACAACTTGCTAGTTTAACTGAGACATCACAATCTACAGTAAGCAGGACCACAAGAAGATTAAATATCATCCATATTATATGGAATTACACCAAGAGTTGCACGATGAAGATTTTGAAAGGCGTGTTAACTTTTGTAACTTAATGATAAAGCGAATAGAAGCAATGGAGCTGTAAACAGGCATAATCTGCATTATTATAAAATAACAAATTCCCACTAGGTACGAGAGGTACAACTCCAAAATCACTGGTCATTAAATGCTTAGTGTGGAATCATTAGAAACCATATTATGGGTCCGTATCTTTTAATGAACCACTTACTGGACAAAGATATTTAGATTTTTTGAACGTTGAGCTGATTTTTTGAACGTTGATTCTTCTCAGACCACTCAGCATAGAAGAAAGAAGAGACATGTGGCTGCAGCAAGACGTTGCACCTGCTAATTTTAATCAAAAATGGATTGGTCGTAGCGGTTTTATCGAATGGCCACCCAGATCTTGCGATATAACTCCATTAGATTTTTTCTTGTGGGATTATATTAAAGATCGTGTTTACACCCAACCACCTACAGCAAGGGAGAACATGCAGGAACGAATCGAGGATGTACGGGCCACTATATCACCAGACATGCTAGTTAAAACTAGGCAAAATATTATTAAAAGGTTCAACATGTGTATTCGAAAAGTTCGTTATCACCAAAACTTAACACGGATTTTAAAATCTTCAGCGTGCAACTCTTGGTTTAATGTAATATGAAATGTATGATATTTATATTTTCTTGTAGTCTTACTTACTGTAGATTCTGATGTTAAAATTTTAAGGTTATTAGATCATTTTTTGTGTCAATTTTATTAACAAATTATTATATTATCTAAATTTTCATTAAATTCATTTTAGATAATAAACTATTGTATTCGTATTAAATACTTTTGTTTTACTGACAGCTACTATGGCTACTTTGATCGAGTTGGTAATTTTCTAAATTACGCAAAAAAAGGAATTTTAACATAATATATTTCGAAAACTATTGAAGATATATAATATACGTAATAAAAATTGTAGATTTTTTATGCTCAAAAAGAATAAATAAAAATATACAGAGGATTCCATTAAAAAAAACTGAAATAAATTGGTTTAAATATGTTAAAGTTGGGCATTTAAATTTGGACACCCTGTATGTAATATCTCCAATATTACGAAAGCAGTCCTTTATTCCATGCCTATTTTGTGCAGAAGCATATTATTTTATTTTTAGTGGCACAACTAGGCGTTATATTGCTAATCATAGATGTGCCTCAAATTTATATTTGTTTTGGTTTAAAGCCAAATATTTAGGAAAGTATCAATTTTAGCCATATAACATGTTATACAAAAAAGTGTTAGAATTTTATGTAGAATTTAAAAATCAAGTTAAATATAGGGTGTCCCATTTAAGAAAATACAACTTTTAGTAGCCCTACTTTTTTGGCGCACCCCGTATAATTCAAAATATTTTTAGAAGGAGCGCAATTAACATATGTATCCCATAGCATAAACAGTTTGTTTCCAAATTGTACCTGTTCGACGTAAAGTTACTTTTTTCAATCGTCAACGATCACCCGGTACGGGAACTCCCAACTCTATATACGAAATATCTTCGTTTCTACATATAAAAAAAATTGGCTAAATTTCCTTTGCTCGTAATTTGCCTCATTATGATTACTTCCATTTATTAGGAATAGTGAAGTGTGACCCAATTTAGTTAGGCAAAGGGTCATTTAGTAACACATATACAGGGTGTCCGGATTTGGTTGCAAAAGCAGGGTATCTCGCTTATTTTTAAAGATAGAACCTTGCGGTTTTCACGAACCTGAGCTAATTTTTTGTGAAACTCATGGAGCCGTAAACAAAATTTTCATAGCCTTCTTCGTTTATGAGATATAGGGCGAAATAGAAAATTTTGCATTTTGGGACCCCCCTCGTATCTCGGTTATCCTTTAACTTAACGCAAAGGGAAAAATTGCTGCTTATGCAGTTTTTTACCCTGGATCCAGTGGCGTAGTCATATTTTTCATTTGAGTTCTTATTTTTTAGATATGACCCAAAGTCGTGTTTTTTTAAACGGGCACCCTGTATATTTGTCCAGAAATTGATTTGTCCTTTTAAAAGCTTCTCAAAAATATATAATAGTATGGGTTTATTTTAATAAACAACAACAAAAGTCCTAATTTTTATAATTATCATCCCCATGCAAAACAATGCTGCCTTTTATTTAAAGTGGTTAACAATATCTACATCCTAACAATAAATCAAAATAAATATGTAATTAAATCTATTTATCAAAATATGTATTGATAATTTCGCACCAAAAAAGTACCACCTACCTAGATTTATGTAACACAAGAACAAAACAGTAATACATTATTATGTAATAAGCCTTTCAGCAAAAATCAACTGTCGTATAAGAACTACAATAACCAAGGAAATCAAAGGAACTGTTCAAACTGATTTCCATTTTGTTCTATGCATACTTCGCACAATTTTCGTATTCGTTTTAGGGAATTCAGCAAAATAACGGGATGATTTTGTAAATAGCGAAAATTTTCTCTTGTTGCATTTCCTAAATCTTGGACATTATCATAGTGGTCTTTGTAAATTCTATTTTCCAGATATCCCCATAGAAAGAAATCTAAAATCGTCAAATCTGGGGACCTAGGGGGCCACTTATAAGTCCATTTGTTCCGATCCATTGATTGGTAAAATTATTGTCCAGAAATAATCTCGTCATTCCAGAATTGTGTGCAGGAGCACCGTCTTGTTGAAAATAAATTTCGTTATTGGCTGTTAGATTTGTCTCAAATATATAAAATTTTATATGTGTTCCTAATATGAAGCAGGACACATTTAGACCAAACCTGCCCTGCTGTCTTCTGGGAAATATTTGGTGTTGATTTTCCTGGGACCAAAATTTACTATTGTGCCTATTGAGTATACCAGAATTACTGAAATGTGCTTCGTCTGACCATATAACCTTCCTTTCAAAATCTCTAACCATATCGCATCTTTCTCGAAACCAATTGCAGAAGACTACCGACGCTCTGCATCCCCTGGCTGTAAGTGCTGCACGAGCCTAAATTTGTATGGGTGGTATTTGTGTTTTTTTAGAATTTCTTGAACTCTAGTTTTTGGAATCCCTATGCTCTTTTCACTGGCCCTACAAGAGTTTGTAGGGTAAGCTTCTGCATTAGCCGAAACCGTAATTTCCTTAGCCTCCCGATTTTCTTTATTGTATGTTTTCGTACGAGGTTTGATAAATGATCCGTGATTAAGTAAATTCTTTTTATCCGATAAAAAGTGGATATATTAGGTTGTCTCCTTTCTGGATATCTAAATAAAAATTAAGCAATAGTATTTCAACATACCTAAAAATTAACTATTTACCTGTTAAAATACATCTCAGAAGCCGCTTCAACATTTTCATTACTTAATATAAAACAAGCTAACATATCGTACTTTTCATAATGTTCGAAAGTTTGGTTTTCTTCCATAATAATACAAATATATTTTTACACAATAAATAAATACAAAAAACTAGCGCCATATTTTATATACGCGTACAAAATTGGGAAATGTCATTTGCTTCCAAGAAAACAAAAGAAAACGGCATCGTTTTGCATGGCCTACTGCAAAATTTGGGATGATAATTATAAAAATTAGGACTTTTGCTGTTGTTTATTAAAATAGACCAATACTATTATATATTTTTGACAAGCTTTTAAAAGGACAAATCAATTTCTGGACAAATATACAGGGAGTCCCATTTAAAAAAACATAACTTTGGGTCATATCTCAAAAATAACAACTCAAATGAAAAATATGACTACGCCACTGGATCCAGCGTAAAAAACTGCATAAGCAGCAATTTTTCCCTCTGCGTTAAGTTAAAGGATAACCGAGATACGAGGGGGTCCCAAAATGCAAAATTTTCTATTTCGCCCTGTATCTCATAAACGAAGAAAATGAATGAATGAAAATGAAAATTTTGTTTAAAATAAATTCGATAACTAGTTTTTACATTGTTACACACACACACACACACACACATACACATTTAATTTTCCTGCAAAATATAAAGTCAACGGAATAAGAAGATTTTTTACGTTGGCATCTTGATTTCGTACAACGTTACGACATTATTCTATATATCACACTTAATGCTTACACACAATTTAAAATTAATTAAGAAAATTAATATAATAAGTAAGCAGTTATTTCAAGCAGATTTTTTAATTATTTTATTAGGCCGCCATTTTGTTTTGCTATCTTGGAATGTTACCAGTTCATTCCTATGCAACCCTTGATTTTTGTGCAAAATTTTGGGGTAGACTGGTACAAACATGTGCTTTTTTGAGGTAAATTGGATAAATAGAATTTTAGTAATATTGTTTAACATTTCAAGGCCGTCATTTTGTTTCGCCACATTGGATTTTTACCAAAATTTTACTAGGTCTTCCCCATATGGCCTTTAATATTTGACCAAAATTTGAAGTCGATTGGACCATTAATTTTTTAGCTATCCGCGAGCAGATAGACAGATAGACCGAGGGAACTGAGAAAACATTTTGTTCGTCATCTAAGGACCCTGAAACGTAGAGATTTGAAAAAATGTCGGGGGTGATTTTTTTTTCACGATCACAATTTATGAGGGAAATAAAAAGATCTTGGTTTCAATAACTACATCTGCAGTAAGCAACGCTCGAAGGGAACATTTAATGATTTTAGGTTTAATCAATAGGGCATACTTTTTTCAAGAGAACTATGAAACTGGAAATAAAAGCGTCAGGTCAATATATAAATAAATAAACGAGGGGCAAACCGCAGATAGAAATTTGTAAAGTGCGGGACACGAAAGAAAACCCAGTGGTCCTTAAAATAAAGGTTCATAGTCTTAAGCAAGCGGAAAAATAAAATTTGTGTTAGCAAATAAATTTTATGTTATTTTATTGGTTGTAATAGTTTGCCGCTTCACCTATAAAGTGCACCAGCTAAGCGGTATGGAAAATTAATCGAGGATTTAGTAAATTTCGCACTGGTCCACTTGTAATTGGGATGTGCTTAGAGTCTCCATGCACTTGCCGCTAGAAGGTTCTAGCTATTTCCACTGGCGCCTATACATTTGTTTTCATTTCTATATTCGTTGTGTTGAGAATTATTATTTCAGTAACGTGTGTTTTCACATTTTATATAAATGCGTTGTGTTGAATTTTTGATATTATTATTTCAATAAAGCAACTTTTGTTTGTTTGTTGTTTAACGATGGCGAGCAAAAGAGGAAAAACAATTCAAAGCGTTGCACGTGAAATTATTGCGAGCGTTATAGAGGCCTGTACTAGAGAAGCTGAAAATAATAGTTTTGTTATTCCTATTCAAAATCGAACAGAACGCGCTGCATTTTACACTGGTGTTTCGGAAAGTAGTGTAAAAAAATTCAAAGAGAACATAATGATCGCTCATGTTCTTCTACTTCACCTTTAAAATCTCCTGGTAAAAAAAAAGCCCGATTATCATACAAAGATAAAATTGACGATGGCGATTTTCAAGTAATTCGACGAATAGAGGATTTTTATATAAACTTGAAGAAGGTTCCGACCTGCAAACCCCTACTTCGTGCTGTAAAGAACAAAATAGGTAAAGAATAAATGGTTCTGTTTGGCGAAAGTGCCAAAATAAACGAAAATTGCTCATTGAGAGACCAAATATTTTTCACTGGCGTGTGAAATATCTATCAACTGTAAGGCAATATAGGCAAGAAGGACGCAATATTGGGTATCTAGACGAAACCTGGGTAGATAATGATATGACAGTGAATAAATGCTGGCAAAGTGAAAGTGTTACAGGTGTTGTTCAGAAGCCGGATTTGTTCCAGGTGCTGCTTTAGTTTTTCGCTCGAGAGTAACAACTGGAGACTATCATGGACAGATGAATAGAGATAATTTTGAAAAGTGGTTACTCGAGAAGCTTTTACCTAACATTCCTCCCAAATCAGTCGTGGTAATGGATAATGCGTCTTATCATTCTCACGTAGGAGATAAAGTGATAACTAAATACTCCACAAAAGCTCATATGATATCTTGTATGTGATCCAACATGGAGAAAATATCAATTATACGAAGTAATATCAGCCAACAAGCCTAGAAAAAAAATGTATAAAATTGACGGTCTTTTCCGTAACCTCGGTCATACACTTTTAAGGCTGCCTCCATACATGTGCGACCACAACCCTATTGAACTTGCATGGGCAGAAGTAAAAAAATATATTCGAGAGCGCAACACCGGTGACCTTTCAATTAAAGATTTAAATAAAATAACGTTAGAAGCGACTGACTCAATATTGGCTGAAAATTGGAAATCGTATGTTAAACATGTCAGTTCTAGTGAAGATAAATACTGGGAAGTAGATAGCAAAATTGAAACAGTTATTGATGATTTAGTTATCACACTGGGATCTTCAAGTAGTGACGACGAAACCTCATCATTTTCAGAGGAAGACAATGACAACCTCAAAAATGACTTAGTTTTATTTCATATATTTTGTAAAATTGTTCATACAATAGCTGTCAATAAACTACTTCAAAATAATTAATTTTCTGTTCAATACCGGGTGTCAAAAAATATTTAATATTGCAATTATTATTTGAAAAACTGCAGAACTCATATTTTTCCAAAATTAACAAATCAATGTAGTTATAGTAGGGGAGCCAGCACTGATTCCAGTGAACAAGATTTATCAAAATTTTAACTTATGTTCGACTTTGGGCTATTCGGGTATGCCAAAAGTGACCGTTTGTCTTCGTCTGTCAAATTACTTTGTACAGGGAGAGTGTGAATGTGAAGTACTATACAGGGCGTTTCTTAATTGCGTGCTAATGTTAAAGGGGGGGCATTCTTGGACCTTTTTAAGAAAAAATGTTAATATGAACCTAAAAGTCTTAACTTTGGAGATACAGGGTTTTAAAAAAATATTTTTTTTAAATCCTAATTCTGATGCTATTATAGATAAATAACTGAGTGAAATTTGATACACGTATTTTATGCATAAAAGGGCATTTTTTATTAACAATCCATTTTTGAAATTTCTACCGTGGCGTGCATATGTAATTAACCTGGGTAAATCCGTATGCTCCTTTATTTAGATGACGTGTATCAAATTTCATGCAGTTATCTACAATAGCATCAGAATTGGGATGAAAAAAAATTATTTTATTTTTAAACTTTATTATCCTGTATCTCAAAAGTTAAGACTTTTAGGACATAAAAACACCCCCTTTAACATCAGCACACAATTAGGAAAGGCCCTGTATAGTACTTCACAATGACATTTGGCATACCCGAGTAGCCCAAAGTCGAACTGCATAAATTAAAATTTTGATAAATCTCGTTCACTGGATCTGGTGGTGGCTGCCCTTGTAAAATCTGGACTTGCAAATCGTGTATCACTATACTGATACTATAATAATAGTAGACGTAGGCAGTGGCCCGGAAACCGTTAATGACAGCAAAAATATATTTATAGGTAAATCGATCAAGAAAAATCTAAATTAAAACATTTTAAAATTCGAAAGTTCTCCGTTTTTGCAACACAAAAAGGAGTGCCATATTATTTAAAGATCGACGGGACACCACTGGTTTAAAAAGATTTCTTGGCCGACCTTCCTAAACCGATTGACTCCACCCGGTTTTCTTTCGTGTCCCGCACTTTACACTTGCCTTCCATTTGTGGTACGACTTCCACTCACTTCCACCAGACTTCCATTGACCTCTTCAGATGTTTCGTTTTGGCTATATTCTATGAATTTCGATAAAATTTTACTGATTTAAAATAGCCCTTCTGCTATTTTAAGTATCTGCGAGTTACATCACCGGTTTCTGAATTCTGTTGAGTTGGTAATGTGAAATGCTTAGGTAAAAATTATAGCATCGCGTTAATTAATAATAATTGTCTAAAGGGCATTTTTAAAAAATAGAACATTTTTCGAAAAAGAAAGGATACATTCGAAAATCGAAAAAATTGTTTTTTAAGCTTTAAACTGCCTAAATATTAGTTGTTCTTCTGTTGATTTTAAACTGAATATGAGCAATTTTTAACAATCCGATCTAAAGATATTTAACTAAAATTGCAACCCCAATCTTCATAAAAATCAAAGGTACAACAATGCAACCACCACACCAGTAATTAAAGTGCGACAGTGACAAGTTTAGTTGATTCGGAAGGAAAAATCGGGATGAATGCCGAATTTCCAACCCTGTATTTTAATGCTAGTTAGTAGAAACATATCGATAGCTCTCTTGGTTTTCAAAATATTGATCTTCAGTTTACCCTAAAAAAGCTAGTAATTCAGGTATTATGAGCAGCAGTTTATTTGCATTTTTAAGGGGTATTTGTATCCGCTAGGACCGTCCTGTGTAGTAAAAAAATGTTTAAAAAAATCTGAACTCTCTTGGAAAAAAATGTTCTCGTTTTTATAGAGCAGTTGCATTTTGCTATATACTTCCTCTATAATATATTCCATATAAAGTGTATTTTTGGAACAGTTTATTAAATATTTAAATCAAATGCCTCCGTTTCCATATTGATTAGTATCATTATCAGGGCCAGAATTTTGAAAACAATATAAATTGCTAATATTCATTTTCTGGGTAACGATTTATAAAAACACTGAAACTTACATTTAGTCCTTATAATTTTTTTAGTATAGGCGAGATAAAAATGTCAATATATTCAATAACCCATTTATTTCCCTCAAAACTTTTATTTTACTAGAGCTGTTTTATATCAAAAATTAAATTTCATTATATAAAAGATCAAAACAAATATCGTTGTTAAATCCCGCCATTATTTGCCTATGTGGAGATTTAATCTCGTTTTAATTTTAAATTGGGTTTACGTTAAGGTAAATAAAGTAAGAAAAAATAATAGAAATAGTGAAAAGTTCAGCTTAATGCAATATAGAAAAAGGCTAAAAACTTACCAAAAAGTTATGTAAACAAACTTGAACGTGTTGAACCACCTCCACTTACCAGTGGCGTATATAAGGAGAGCCAATTTTATTTAAGCGAAAATGATAAAAAGAGTATGAAGTAAGGACATTTTTTTCGAAATTGGTGGGTAACAACCTCCTCCATATCCGCTTTTACCTAGAGCTAAAATAAAGTAGACAACTTTTTTGTTTTGGTTGTTCATATTACTTACGCTCTATTTATTCAGTACATAGTCATCTAGTAACACACATATAATGTCTTTTCGAACATTTTCTTCCATCATATCATCAGTTGATTCCTACATAATACTTGATTTTTGTGCAAGATTTGAGATAAACTGGAAAATTATAATAAATAAAAAATAATACCAAGTTATCCCCACATAACCCTTGATTTCTGACAAAAATGTGTTAATTATGTTAATCGGGTAAGTGGTTTTTTAACTATGTCGCGAATATACAGACCGACAGACAAATAAACAGGCCGACGGAATCGAGAAAACATGTTTTTTGTCATGTAGGGACCCTGAAATGTAAAGACTTAAAAAAATCTGGGTGATCATTTCACGGTGGTAAGTATCGTATCCCTTTTACGAGGATAATTAAAACAACAACCAGACTTCTAATTTGTGACTATTAATTTTTCCTTGATGGTTGGATAAAGCTGATGTGGATGTATATTATATTGTTTCTGTAACAATAATTTAGAACATAGAATCAATCTGTTGTCGAGGCAAATTTGCCATTAGTAACAAGAGGCGAAACAAAAGCTCAATTAGGCGAATGGCATTGTCTTAGCGAATCGGCGAGTGTTTGCTTGACGTATTCCTGGTTGTGTTCTCCCCGTTTTGTCTACCCTTGCAGACTAATGGACACGTCTAGATTTCATGCCTGTTACTTATGACTCTATATGAATTGCATCCCTCGGTGTATGTGACTAATGGAGTGCCGCCTTGGTTTTGTGTATTAAGTATGCACAGGTTGTACAAAATAAGATGCCCTATCCCCTTCTCTGAAAAACTATAAAAGATAGAAGAGAAATTATAAACAACAACGGAGTTTTATTTTAATTTTTACACTGGATTTTTTCTTAGGCTGATAGATTTTCTTATATTACTTAGGTCATCCTATATATTATTATTATAGATTATGACAGAGCGTTTAAAGACATATTTAATGATATATAGTAATATCAGTCTTAAAGCAACGTTTCGAATTTGTTAACATTTTTCCTCAGTTTATATATATTTTACAAATTAACAAAAATAAAGTATTTTCAAACTTTGTACTATTTTACAGGAACAAAAAGTGAAAAGCTTATTTTATTTACAGTCTTAAGTCACAACGTCGACATATTTCAAGAACTAGTAAAATATTAAATAAACATAATGCAACTTTTTCACGTGTTCTCTGTTCTGATTAGTACATGTGTGTAGTTTTTCACGAATTTTTTCTCGCTTTTGCCATAGAACGTCTCTGATTGAGTAATCGATATTCTTTACTTTTTTTTTAAGTTGCTTAAGAGTGCGCGATCTATTTTTATATAGTTTATATTTAAGATGTTAATTTAAGAGGTAAGATCAGGGTTCGGGAAAGGCCAGGGAACATTTTTATAGAGTCCAATAAATTCTATAAAATTGTTGTCTATAATTTGTTGCTGGAATAGTGAATAATGTTATTTTTGAAATAGATGGTCCTCCAAGTTTCAGTGACGAGGAGATAAATCAATGCATAAACAAAAAAATTTTAAAGAATCAATTGGACCCATAAAAAGTGCATGAAAATAGGTCAGAAAATAGAGCTGCTAGAAGGTGTCCACAGGGAGGAGTGTTATCGCCCTTGATGTGGTCACTACTGAAGGATAATCTGCTGGCTGTGGTTTCCTTCAGGAAGTACTGAACGCCACACTAACCTGGCGTGAGAAAGAAGAGATGTCTATCAACCCTAATAAAATGGTTCTAGTTCCCTTCACAAAGAAAAGGAATCTAGAGAGACTTCGACCACTTTCCTTACGGGGACAGGTGATACCATTTTCAGATGAAGTGAAATATTTAGGAATTATCCTGGATAAACGCTGAACTGGAATGCTCACCTGAATAAAATAATTCAGAAAGCTAACCATCTCTATTGGCTTGGACTGCCAGGTCTATCCCATGCAAAGGCATTTATCCTTCCTATGAAGAAGAGGATAAGAGAAAGTCTGTTAAATATGAACTGAATTAAGCTCAAAACAGCAATAGGCCTATACACTGGCCATTGTGGCCTAAGACATCACATGCACAGGATGAGACTTGAAGACGAGTGCCGCCTACGTATGCAGGATGACGAGACAGCTATCCATGTGCTGTGTGAATGCCCGCCAGGATCAGGTTCTCCATATTCGGTAGAGATATCCTGCTGCCCGAAGACTTAAAGAATACCTCCCCAAATGCAATGATAACACTTATTGAGGATTTAGAATTGCTTAGGGAAGTGTAAACATAGGGGTGAGCCACAATACACCACGAGTCGTCGTGGAGGGTCGTTGACTCACTTTTAACCTAACCAAGTTATTTAAGAATATATTATATGTATGTATGTTTATATACGAAGATCAGTTATCTAAACAAATAGAAGGTTGTGCTATGTGAGCATCTATATCAAGCGTCGTTGCCCAAATAGTTATGGAAGATTTAGAGGAAATTGTTCTAAGTAATTTGGAATTTAATATACCATTTTTTTATCGTTATGTCAATGATTGTATTACTGCAATCCCATCTGGCCAAAGAAATTATTTTAAAGCAATTTAATCAATACCATAAAAGACAACAATTTATAATTGAAAGCGAAGAGAACAACAAAATCAATTTTTTAGACCTAAAATTACATCATATAGGAAATAAAATTAAAACGGAATGGTACACAAAACAAACTTGACCCTCTCGATACCTAAATTTCAGCTCTTGCCACCCAATGTCCCAACAAAAATCTGTAATTATTGGTTTGGCAGATCGGGCAATTAAGCTGTCCGACTCTGAATTCAGAGAACGAGCAATTAAAAAGGCTAAAGCAGCATTAAATCTAAAACAGTACCCTAAAAAATTAGTAAATAAATTATTCAAAAGCAGAATACATAAACATTACAATTCTGAAAATGCCCTTATTACATCAAATCTGCCTAAAACAAAATACATTTCTCTGCCTTTTATAAATGGTTTATTTCAGCAATTTCAAAACCTTTTTAAAAAATATAACATCACAAGTCACAAAGCCTAACACACCATGAGATGTCCAAAAAACATACTTGCAACTACGAACAAGTGAAAGTATTAAAATCCGAACCTCAGTTGAAAAAAGAGAATTTTTCGAGATGGCTGAAATTCAAAAAAACAAAAACTCCATAAATGACAAAAAAGACATAAACAACCTAAATAAATTGTATATATCTTTACTGTAACAGTGTCGCTCAGTCGCTTGTAATTTGTCTGTAATAAACGGCCACAATAGTTTTAAAATGTAAATTAAATATGTGTAATATATGTCAGATATGTGGATTATGTGTACTTTTTAATTCAACTATTTTACGTTCTATGGTAAGTCCGAAAAATATTTTATAAACTGATAAAAAAATAGTGCTAAACAAATTTTTAGGTTTGAAAAAGACCAAAACTATGGTCGAAACGTCACCTTTGAAATACAAAATATATGTTTAAAAATATGTACTAATTTTGTTGTTAATGTATTGACCTCAAATCAAGAAAAATTAGGATAAATATATATATATATATATATATATACTTAGAGTGAGTTTCTGGACCATTTAAAATATATTCGTAGGAAGATTTTCTTTGGTTTTTTTGGCCTCAAGTTATTTTTTTGGAAAAATAAAACAAATTCATTTTTCGGCATTAATTTTCATTTTGTTTATTGCAAACGTTTCGGCTAAATGCCTTCATCAGTGCTGTTTGACTGAAACTAAAAACAGTACTATTTTATATTATGCGAAGTCAACATTTTTTTTTTTTTAAATGTAGAGACAAAATGTTACATACATATACTTATAGCCACATAATTAAAAATAACCTTTTTTTTTTTTTTTTTATATAATATATAACTAAAATTATAGTAATTTATACTTTCAAACTCACCCAAGAAGGTAACTTCCTGCATTCAGCAAACCAAAACAGAATAAAATTTTTGTCACGTCACATTTAGTATACAGTATTAGACGCCAACAAACATGTAAAATTTTTATTTATAAAACTACGGTGGCATGTTAGTCTACCGATATATTTTGACTGGAATTGCACCTCGTTTTGAAGCAGTTGCTTGTCTTTCTGATTGTTTTTACTGAAGCAAAAAATTGTATATTGTGTTGTTGTTGTTTTGGTGTATAGCATGAGGGCCTTTAATTATACTATTTGTTATTATAATAAATTGGTAATTACTTTATTTTTTTCCCTTTCACTTAAATAACTAAAAAAAAAAAAAAAAAAAAAAAAATTTTTTTTTTTTTTTCTTATTTATTAATCAAGGAGAAAATTTCGGAACATGATAATTATTTTATTACGTTGTGATATATTTGGTTTAAATTTTTAATTTCAGTTCTATCATTTATTGAATTTTTATTTTGCTTAATATAGAGCATTTCTAAGAATTCCCTTTTTCTTTGGTTGGTTTCCGTTTTTAATATTTTTGTGCTATACACCAAAACAACAACAACACAATATACAATTTTTTGCTTCAGTAAAAACAATCAGAAAGACAAGCAACTGCTTCAAAACGAGGTGCAATTCCAGTCAAAATATATCGGTAGACTAACATGCCACCGTAGTTTTATAAATAAAAATTTTACATGTTTGTTGGCGTCTAATACTGTATACTAAATGTGACGTGACAAAAATTTTATTCTGTTTTGGTTTGCTGAATGCAGGAAGTTACCTTCTTGGGTGAGTTTGAAAGTATAAATTACTAGGAATTTTAGTTAGCGTAACGAATTATTATTATATAAAAAAAAAAAAAAAGGTTATTTTTAATTATGTGTCTATAAGTATATGTATGTAACATTTTGTCTCTACATTTAAAAAAAAAAAAATGTTGACTTCGCATAATATAAAATAGTACTGTTTTTAGTTTCAGTCAAACAGCACTGATGAAGGCATTTAGCCGAAACGTTTGCAATAAACAAAATGAAAATTAATGCCGAAAAATGAATTTGTTTTATTTTTCCAAAAAAATAACTTGAGGCCAAAAAAACCAAAGAAAATCTTCCTACGTATATATATATATATATATATATATATATATATATATATATATATATATACATATACCAAATTTTACCAGTTTCTACTATGTGACATTTAATTTTTCACTAAAATTTGAAGTCAATCTAATGAGTAGTTTTTAAGCTATGCCAACGCGAAGATATGTAAAAAGTGAGAGGTTTATTTTTCAGATTACAAAAAATTATATTTGGCCGCCATCTTGAATTAATACTAAAATTTTACTAGTTCATCTCTACACTACCATTAGTTATGACACAAAATTTGAAACAGTTCATTAAGTAGTTTTTTCAGGCTGAATTTTTAAATATATGTATATACAGGGTGTCCCAAAAGTGATGGATCAAACTCAACTGGGGATAGATGGGGTCATTTTCAATTATGTTGTTATCTATCAAATTGTGAGTAGTTTAAAAGTTATAGCCATTATTATTTTGTAAATTCCAGCATCTTGTCAAATAAAACCTGTAAAAAAATTACACATTTGATTAAACATTACGGTTTTTTTTGTACCTAGAAATGATGTGCCTTTCTAATAAAAATATTTTTTCTAAAGATTATTTTAGAGATAGCGGTAGATAATTCTTTTTGTACTTTTTACAACTTCAAAAATAAATACTTAACTTTGTCCCCATTTTGTAAAATGTAAAACATAAGAGTGACCCTGTAGTTTAAAAACTTCTACCATTCATACTGATTTTAACAAGGTAGAACTTGATTACATTATTTGTTATTTTCTAATAAAATTTTGATTTTTTGAAGAAATAAGCAAAAAATTATTCTATACATACCGCCATTTTGTAACGTCATATTGAATTCGTACAGTTCATCCCTATATAACATTTAATTTTTTAGCAAAATATAAAATCAATTAAATGAGATTTTTTTACCCTGATTTTGAACAATTTTATTTGACTGTCATTTTGATCCGCCATTTTGAATTCGTGCCACAACTTTACCAGTTTATCTCTATACCACACTTAATGCTTACACAAAATTTTGAATCAATCTAATAAATAATTTATTTAGGCTTATTTTTTAAATAGTTTATTAGGCCACATTTTGTTTTGCTATGTTATATTCATACCAAAATGTCACCTGTTCAATCCTCTGTAACACTCAATTTTTGTGCAAAATTTGAGGTAAATTGTATAATTAGTTTTTTCAGTAATAATTAGGTCGCCATCTTGTTCCGGCTTACTGTATAAGTTTTGTAGTTTTTGTAGTTGTGTTGTTTTGTAGTTTGACCAAGAAATTAAAATAAATTATGATTTTCAATTCAATTGATCAATAAAATAAACAAATAAAAAATAGCTCGTTAATCAAAATCTATTTGGTAGACGCAGTTAATTATCCTCATAAGAATAAAATTCCAAATCGATTTTTAAACTCAATGCAGTTCGCACAAAAGCATTTTACTGTCCAATTTTTTTATTTCTTTTGAAACAACTCTCCTACTCTCATTAAGTGTAGCAAAACAAAAATATTTAGTTCAAATGAAGTACTTTTCTGTTACCTTTAATTACAAATTCAATCGCGGAAGCCGAGCAGGAACGAAAATTTGTTTTACTCCAATCCAAAGAGGACAAACTTTGTTCCAGTGTACGGGTACGAGAGTTTCTTAATTCTACGATCTCGTTAAAATCCACTTCGTCTCCTAATAAATTTGTTTCATTTGAATAATTGAATTACATCTCCTTTTCCTTAAAGAGACTCATTTTAATCCAGAAGTTAGAGATTAAAGAACCCTGTCAAAGGGATGACATTAAGGGAAACTTTTTTCAAGAAATTCGACATACTTTTTGCGAATTAGGAGTCGCTTCTGAAATTTATTATTCTGTTTTTGCCGTGGAATATATTAAGCAAGTTTCACACTTATTCCTAGCTAGTAACACTAATACAAAATATTAAAAAGAAATATGTATAAAGATGTAACTTAATTGAAGACTGAAAATGCAGGATATGAGTTCTTAGCTTATTTAAGAAAGAAATGTTCATATAAACATACGTCCTAAACCTCTCAACTTTTGAGCTAGAGGGTGTTAAAGTTCAAAACAAAATCGTTTTCTTATCATAACTTTAATACTGTTGTAGTATTTTTATAAAATTTGGCACTCACATACTAAGCACCAATAGGCATTTTTTGATGTAAAAGATGTTTTAATATTTCTACCAGTGGCGTCCGTACAGGATGTAGACTGAAGATTTTTCTAAAAAAAATATGGTACGGCACTGCTTTTTCCGGAAATGAAAATTATTTTTGAAATTCTCATTTATTTTGCAACTAATTTAAATTCTTGCATCATCTATCATCTTTCTATCATCAGCAGATGATATAAACTTATATCATCTGCTGATGATGCTAACTTGGTTAGCGAAACGCGCGTCCAGAACGTAACAAGTTGTGGTGTAGTGTGGTTAGAACTCTTGTATTTTGATCTATCGTCCACCACAGGTTCCAGTGTTAGGACATGTACTTAATCGTCAAAATAGAAATTTCCCAGAATCTAATTAACCAAATGGATACCTGAAATTGTCCCTGACCCAATGTTCCTATACTAGGAACTACTCAACACACAGCTCATAATTACTTTTATACCTGTAATTTTCTATGACCCGATCCTTCTATACCTGTTTGGCTGTACTCAATTTAGTATATTACTCCAAGTATATTCCCAAGTAAGGTTGTGCTATCATTTTGTGTAAATTTTGGTCGTTTTGTAGTGTCAAGACACTAAACTGAAACAATGGCATCCGCAAGCAGACGTACCTGTGTAAATCATCCCGATGTTTTTTGTTATGTGTGTCGTGAATACACTTTGAAATACATTTCATATGTAAAACATGTTTGAACATTTGCGGCAGTGGACAACTGAAAAGACGAAGTGCCTAAAGTTTGGTGTACCAATGGTTTGGAGAGAACCGCGAAACCATCATGACGACTGCTAGTTTTGTCTCGTTAATATTAAAGGCATAAATACAAACAATAGACACAAATGGACATATCCTGATCTAGATTCTGCAAGAAGGCCTGTAGCGCATTCGGAAGAAATACCCGTTTCATCATTCAGCAGTCTACCCGAACTGACAGACGATGATACAGAAACATAACGTCTGACGAAGTTCAGAGAATTCAATCAGAAAACGACAGCGAATTTGAAGCAGTTTTAGCAACTCCGCAGTGTTTTAATCAAGAAGAACTAAACGATCTTAAAAGAGACCTGAATCTCTCAAAGGAATCCGCTGAATTACTTGCATCCAGATTAAAAGAAAAAAATCTACTTTGTCCAGGTACTAATATTACATTTTATCGTAAAAGAGACAAAGATCTGCTGCAGTTTTTCGCTCAGGAAAATGACTTGGTATTCTGTAACAATATAAAAGGGTTCTTAGAAAAAATGGGTTTGCCTGAATACACTCCAGATGATTGGCGCCTTTTTATTGACAGTTCAAAACGTAGTTTAAAATGTATTCTTTTACATAACGGTAACAAATATGGCTCAATTCCTATTGGTCATTCTACTACCATGAAGGAAGAATATGAAACAATTGCATTAGTTTTGAGAAAAATGAAATACGAAGAACATCAGTGGGCAATTTGTGTTGATTTAAAAATGGTTAACTTCCTGCTTGGACAGCAGAGTGGTTATACAAAATATCCCTGTTTTTTGTGCCGTTGGGGCAGCAGAGCTAAAAATGAGCACTGGGTAAACAAAAATTGGCCTTCAAGAGATGTCATGATTCAATGAAGCAATTTGTGAAGGCTTTAAATCGAGATGGAAATTGTTTTGGGTATTTGTCACGTAAATTTCCTGGCATTAGCACGGAAAAGCTAAAAGCTGGTATATTTGATGGTCTTCAAATAAGACAACTTGTTAAAGATCCACAATTCACCACATCAATGAACGAGACTGAATCTAACGCTTGGTGTTCATTTGTTCAAGTAGTACAAAATTTTCTTGGCAATCATAAAGCAGAGAATTACGCAGAATTAGTGGAAGCTATGCTTTCAAATTTTAATATTCTCGGCTGTAACATGAGTATAAAAGTTCACTACCTCCACAGCCACCTAGATCGTTTTCCAGAAAACTTAGGTGATTGTAGTGAAGAACAGGGGGAAAGATTCCATCAAGATCATAGATTTTTCCTGTTGCAAAGTTGAATAGAGCATATCTGAAAACAAGTCTTCAATTTTTTTTTAATTCCGACTTATCGTTAACGAGGGGAAGGACTGTAACTTGGAAGAACTGCACTTCAGGACATATGTTAACGGAATAAAAATGTTTTATTTTAATCAGTCGAATCCACTATTTAATTCCTGGAAGACGATGGATTTTAAATCTCCCTAATACTACCCCTGCCGCTGAACCTGCCTTCGGCCAGTCGGCGGTCCCGTAAGTACCAACCATATAACTGATTTTACTTTTTTAGATAAAAGTGCCGACAAAAGAGTAATTTAGTTATAGGTAAACTGTGATGTTGCTGCCCCTCTTGAGTTCAATAGAGCTCACAAACTAAAAATGTACGAAACAGAACCTTGTCTTTAAAGTTGTCTGATATATTATTTAAGAGAAGTAGAAGGCTTTGTTAATGACATATGGAAAATTGGAAGTGTTGTCACACTGACAAATGACAACTCCACTAGGGAGAGACGACATAATGTTATTAGTTTCTTGCACAGTGAAGTAAAACTCTTTGATATTCATCGAAGAATGAAGTTACAATATGGAAATTCATGTTTGTTACCCCAGCAAACAGACCCCAGAACTGAAACACCGTTGATGCCTGTCAACAACTTTTTCGGCTGTATGAAGCAGAAGGAGACGCTTTTTTGACAAGGTAGTCACTGGAAATGAGCGTGGGTGCACTATCATCGTCCTGAAGCCCAGATATCAAGCAAATAATGGCATCACCATTCTTCGACCAAACCCAAAAAAGGTCGTTCACAGCTATCGGCAGAAAAGGTTATACTGATTCTTTTTTAGAACCCAAATGGGGTAATTTTGAAGGGCTACATGCCAAATATCATATACTCAGGACTTCTGAAGAACCATGTCAAGCCAGCCATCACAACCAAAAGGTGAAAATATCTGAGTAAAGGTATTCTTTTGCAACACGACAACGCTCGGTCACATAACTGCGGCGATCACCCAAGATTTGAAGTTTGAGTGTCTATCATATCCTTCTTATTCCCCCGACTTCATCCCAAGCGATTATTATGTTTTTGGTCAAGTTAAAGGGGCATTAGGTGGGAAAAAATTTCAAAGTAATGATAAAGTGATCCACGCGGTAGATGAGCGGCTATGCAAATGCCCAAAAGATTTTTTTTTCGGGTAATGAAGCACTTCCAAAACGATGGAGGAGGTGCATAGAACGTAATGGAGAATACGTCGAAAATGGCCTACTTATTTGTAACATTGCTTTAATAAGTTTTGTTTGACAATGTTTTTAAAGTTTTTATTTGACTCTGCCTCGCATAAAATATAAATAAAGTTTTAACATAGAACGGAAGCTTTCAGGGCTTTGGTCAATTAAGAAGTCATGGTTTTTGGGATTAGACCGTGTCAAATTGGAATTACTATCCGACGTTTCGCCTTCGATTGCACGAGGCGTCTTCAGGGAACTTTACTCCACGAGATCTGAACACTGAACCGATGCTAGAACCTTGGTTTCCTTTACATTTACGAAATGGCCAGTGTTATGCTGGTGTTCAGCCACAGCAGATTGAACAATTTCTTTATTTTTAATACATCGTTCATGTTCCTTAAGTCTAGATATATTGAGCGTCCTGTTTCTCCCACATACACTTCTCCACAGGAGCAAGGAATTTTATATACTCCTTCTGTTTGGAAAGGTAAAAGATCTTTCGGGGATTGCAAGCATTGTTCAATCTTCTTATGTGTATTGAAGATTGTACGTATGTTGGACCGCCGAAGTAATCCTCCTATTTTGTCTGTAGTGCCATGTATGTAGGGAAGAACAACACTACCTAATGGTGGCTCTTTATCATTCTCCTTTGGCGGAGTTGGTTTACTATGTCTTTTAATTGAACGCGTAATATATTCAGTGCAATAGCCATTCCCTTTGAGAGCTTCGGTCAGTTTTGATGTTTCCGATGTTAAAGAATCTTGATCAGAAATCGAAATAGCTCTGAATACTAGTGAGTTAATAACCGATTTCTTTTGTGCTGGATGGTGATGAGAATTTGCGTTTAAGTATCTATTTGTATGCGTCGGTTTTCTATACACAGAATGTCCTAATGAACCATTTTCCTTCCTTTGAACACATACATCTAGAAAGGGAATTGTATCACTAGATTCAATTTCCATCGTGAATTTGATATTATGATGTTGCTGATTAAGGTGGCCCAGAAATATGAGGAGATTATCCTGTCCATGAGGCCAAACAACAAAAGTATCATCTACATATCTAAACCAGTGCTTCGGTTTTAGTGGAGCGGATGTTAGAGCAATATCCTCAAAGGCTTCCATAAAGATATTCGCTACCACAGGTGATAGAGATCCCATAGCTGCCCCTGAAGTTTGTTCATAAAAAGTTCCTTGAAAAATGAAATAAGTAGATGTGAGAGAAGCTTCCACTAGGTCTATTAAGTTCTTATCAAGATTATTGTTATCCAGTATGTCTGATATAATGGACATTGAGTCGTTGACAGGAACATTTGTGTAAAGTGATTCTACATCGAAACTGACCAAAATATCTTCGGGATCCAACTGGATTGTCTTGAGTTTTTCCACGAAATGTGCAGAGTTTTTAATAAAAGAATCTGTTTTTTCAGTAAACGGATTAAGAAAATTTGAAAGATATTTACCTAGTTTGTATGTGGGCGAGTCTGTTGCACTGACGATCGGTCGAAGTGGTACGTTGTCCTTGTGTATCTTCGGAAGACCGTAGAACCTGGGAGTCTCGGAGCTGCTTAGTTTTAGTGATTTTTTCTCCGCTGGTGGCAGACTGGATGTGTTGATCAAATTGGTAATGCGTCTTTCTATTCTACTTGTGGGATCTGCCTGCATAACCTTATAGGTGTTGTTTTCCAAAAGTTGAGTAACCTTTTCCACCTATTCTGTTCTGTTCATGACGACTGTGGCGTTTCCTTTATCTGCTGGAAGTACCAGAATGTTTGCGTCTTCGTTTAAGGTCTTCATTGCTGTTTTTTCGGCTGCGGAGAGGTTCGACTTCGGTGGTTTTGAGTTTTTAATGATCTTCTCTGTCTCATATCTGGCTTCATCGGCTTGTTCCACTGGTAATCTTCTGATTGCTGCTTCAACAGAAGATACTATGTCTTCTACGGGAATGGTACTCGGTGCTATTGCGAAGTTTTGGCCCTTGGGAAGGACTTCTTGATGGATTTTTCTGCCTGTGCGTTGGTGATGTTGTCCAAAGTTGTAAATGTAGTTCTCTCTAGTCTAGAAGCTAATTTCAGAAGAATTTCTAATAGTTTCCGGGCATTTGTATCTAAATCACGACGTGCTGCCTTAATTAATATGATGCCTATAATGTTCTCACTACTAGTAATTGCAAATAAAAGGTTTTTCATTTAGTCCCTAATACGTAACCGTAACTAAAAATGTTGGTCTTTTGCATGATATACTTTATACGTCTAGCTATGTTCATAAATAATTTTCTTTTAGAAGAAGCCAATTTGCATGTAATTTATTTACGCCAAAAACTGCTTGAAATTTTTATAAACAGCAAAAAAAAGACAAAGCTTAGAAGAAACAAACTGACAAGCGACATATCTAGGTAAATCAAGATTGCAGTTAACAAAATCGCTGTATATTTAAACAGACGAGGACAGGGTGTCAGATGAAGCTCAGACAGAATCTCATATATTATTAATGAAAAGTTTGTTTCCTTCTCAAGAATTGATAAGATGTTCGTAAGACTGAGGTTCCCAATCAGAAAATTGAATTTCAGAATTCTTGCAATATTTTCAGATGAAAGTCCTGTCCATTTGCAGATAAATGATCAGAAAAAATGGCATCTGTTGGTTTGTATATCCTGTAAGTAAAAAAATCTCATTATTCTGAATGTACATGATGATTATGCAATATCAATGCAATTCCGAACTGGACCAACGTTTTTTTCAATATTTTTAACAAATTTCCTTCGTTGTTTCTCTAAGGCGTTTGTTTTAAATTCGGGATAATTTTTATTTATAACTTAATTTTTTTAACGAAAATTTAACTTTGGAAGATACTATAAACTAACAATATAAATTTACCTGTTATTTCTAACTTGGCGACCAAAAAAACTGACAATGTCATTTTAATTTTCTATAACGTTTTTTAATATTTATACACTTTTAAACCGTTTTTGTATATAATCTGAAACCAAATTAACTAATGCTATTGAACGAACGATTGCGGAGGACACTCAAGGCGCGATATATTTATTATTTTATACAGGGTGTTTTCGGGGATAATACCACGAGTGCTTAAAAATTTCCGATAATTTTTCACGAATGCGTTTTTTTTTATAATTTGTTGGAAATTTGTAGAAAAAACACGCATGAGTGGAAAATTATCTGGTTAATTTTTAAGCACGAATGGTATTTAGGAGGAATATTCCACGAATCAAATACAGGGAAACTAAGCTTTATTAACTGAATATTAAATAATACATCTCAAGTTCAGAAATTTGAATTTTGTAACAAATTGAACATAAATTGAATAATAATATACTAATAAAATTATTTGTCTAAATATTGAAAAGTACTTAATATAAATCTAAATTTTAATTATTGATTGTATAATAAAAGGTACAGTTCTGATAATTAATAACCACATTGTTGTTTTGCGACGACGTAGAAGATGCCGTCAGACCACTACTTGTACTTGTGCCGGGTGATGCTGCTACAGGGGCTGGATGCAAGTGCTGTTGAGGTGGTTCTTTTCCAGGTTCCCTCATTTTTTCAATAATTTTTTTGTGGTGATCTGGATCCATTTGCAAATAATTTGATAGAGATTTCGCATTCGAATGACCTGTAATTTTTATCAAGTTTTGCTCCGACACTCCGCTTTTGGTCAGCTTGGACACAGCAGTAGCTCTGAGGGAATGGTTGGTAAATTTTTTTGTGCTATTAAGACCTGATTTCTGTGCTTGTTTTTTTGTCCAAGTTGAAATCTCGTTTTCTCCTACTGGGCTGTTTTTGAACCATTTTCCGGAAATTTTCCGATGGGGGTTTGGCGTCAAAAATAGTCGAGTGTTGGAGATACTTTTCCTTTTATCTTGTAATTCTTTATAAATTGTTACTGGGCAAAAGCTGGGACTTCTCTCGTTTCTCACCAACCACTTCGAATCGGCGAGTTTTCGGCCACCACCTCGACATGTTTTAGAAAAAACGGGGCTGTATTGAATTCTACCTGTTTTTCCTCCGAAGTTGTCAGTTTCTTCTTTGAAAAAAGTTGTTTCGGCTCTTGCACCTCCTCCTCCTCTCCAGGCTAATTCATAGGACAACAGAAAAAACACTTCTTTTGTAAACCCTTTGGAGTTGATTCATCACAAACTTCGATTAGATTGTTTAATTCATTGTCGGTTAAAAAAACACTTGCCTTCAATACCTTGCAAATGTCTCCTTTTGGCATTTTTTGCGTCTCGGGCCAATTTGAATTCAATCTGCTCGAAGGGATTTATTTTAACTTTGTATTCATTGAAATACCTTTCCATCAATAATTTCGCAGTCACGTTCCAAATAATTTTTATCGTGCCTTCTTTATATTCCTCCCCGTTCATTTTTCGCATATTGTAAGCCCAGCTTTTCAAAATCATTGCTAGTTGGGATACTGGAGTATCTTGGTCAAACGTATAGTTTTTTCATCGCAGAATGACACAAACTGTCTCCAGATGTTCTTTTTGGATGTAACGGTGTTTCTTGGTTCGCTTCCAATTATATTTTCATCAATTTCCTCTTCTTGAACTAGCCCAAAGCGATTATTCATATTGACAACTTTTCAAAAATGTTTGAAAGATACTTAAATCAGTTTCTAGGGACTCTAGCGTCTCTCAAAAGCAGGTTTCATATTGTCAAGATTTCATTTTTTATTTAGGTATGTAACCACACCTAACCAGGTAAGTGGAAACACCATGTTTCCTAGACGACGTGGTATTTCCGCTATAATTTTTCGAAAACACCACCAGTCTTACAGGAAAATTTGTACATGAGAAGAATATTCAACATATGTACGAATATTACGAAATTCAAACCCAACTTACACTGGTTTTTTAAATGGGACATCCTGTATTTTATAACTTTTTTAAGAGATTTTCCTCTTCTACAAAATATATTAACGTATTCCTACACCTGTTTCTACTAATTTTGAGGGTATTTTAGTTTTTATGGAATTTATCTTACGCCTGTAATCAACAATACACATACAAAGGTATCTTCGCTGATGGGTTATTTTTCACTAAATATAATCAAAAGGAGTTTTATATTCCCAAATACCGAAATAACTGAAATATAAAATACGATTTTTATTCTCAGAGCTAGCGACAAAAATTGTTCATTTGCAATAAGAATTTATCATGAAAAATATACAAAAAAAAAAACAGACAAACAGGTATGTGAAAAGTTCAAAAAGCGTTTTGAAGCATCAGGGTGTTTTTATTAGGAAACACCAAAAATAGGTTATCGTTTAACGTGTGGGGAGGTGTTTTAGGTAATTACGTCGTTCGACCACATTTTTTTTGAAGAGCGGGAAACGGGAAAGTGTATTTGGAATCGATTGATACCCCGATTGATAGCTCATATATGAAAGATATTGATGGAGCACTCATTTATTATAGTTATTGATTTTTCAAACCAAACCTTTGGACAACAATGGATTGAAACAGGGGGACCAGTTCCATGGCCACCTAAATCACCCGACATGACCAAAATTGATTTCGGGGTATGGGGATTTGGAAAAGATCAAGCATATAAAATACTAAACATAGGACCATTAGCTCGGTGGTCCAACATACGTACAATCTTCAACACATAAGAAGGTTGGACAATGCTTGCGATTCTCGAAAGTTGTTGCACCTTTTCAAACAAAAGAAGTATACAAAACTCCTTGCTCCTGTAGAGAAGTGTATGTGGGAGAAACAAAACACACAATATCCACTAGAGTTAAGGAACATAAACGGTGTATTAAAAAGAAATAAATTGTTCAATCTGCTATAGCTGAATACGGTTCAGCAAGCACAAGTCGAATATAAAAGCCGGCCTAAATCGCTTCAAACTCATTTTCAGATCTCGTGGAGATGCTCGTGCAATTGAAGACAAAACGTCGGATAGTAATTCAATTTGACACGGTTTATTCCCCAGAACCACGATTTTTTAATTATTATTTATATTTATATCCACGCCCATAATGAATGTGGACTTTTTTTTTGATTATTTAAACCTCGAAATTTTGATTTGTTTCGTTTGAATATGAATTATGACGCATGGGTAAATATCCAGCAGATCAACTGTATAAAACTTTTGACTCTCATAATTTTAGTTTAGCTAGGGAATAGAAGTACCGTAAATAAAACTGCAATTTCTCCTTGGAAAACAATAATAATCTATCACATTGTTTGAAGTGTCGCAGCAGTGAAAAACCGCTAACAGCGGCGGTAAGGGAGCCCAAAAAGTCGGTATCATCTTCGTATTAAAGCTTACATATTTCATGAGGATAAGTTACATTATTTCGCGATCCACTCTACCGCTCGCTGTTGCAGTGTCGGCTCGTCTGGAATTAATGAAAATGACACAATTTGGTGTGAAAAGTATGTTAAGAGTGATCTAGAAAACTCTTTTAATGGAAATACCTCAGTTGTTTTTGAAATTAGAGAAAGATTTTCCAAACATCTAAATCGATCTGCTTTCTCATATGCTTATGTATACATAGTGTCTCAAAAAAACCAAGGCAAGTATTAACTTTATTTTTTTAAATATAATATACTTCATTTACTAATGTTTTTGAATGTTAGATTCTGCATATTTAATGTATTGTATGCCATATAGAAAAAATTAAAGGCTTTCGAAATCTGGAAGGTTTAACAATTACGAAATACTAGGATTTTTCGGATATAACTGCTTACCTATTCAGATACCTGCTGCTACCTGGAGATAAAAGTTTATTTTTCGAATGTCATGAAATGTTTGAATTATAATTCAATTATAAATGCATCCTGTAATCGTAAAAAATTCCCCTCCAAGTTTTACATAGCTTCAAGTTTTAGTGTTTCTAGATGCCCAAAAACATGTTTTCTCAACTTCGTCGGTCTGTGTATCAGAATAGATCCATATAGCTAAATAGTAAACCGAATAAAACTTTGAAAAGCCTGCATCTATCCGAGAAATTAAGGCGCAATATTCCCAAATGTGTTGAGGAATCCGGCAGATGAGAGTAGCTACCGCAGACTTTTGCCAGAATAATTTACGACTATCCCCTGATGTATATATTTTTCTATGGCGGCTATATTTACCTTTATTAAAGTATATTGACCTCTGGAAACAGCAACAATTCGTCCCAAAAAAGATTTTAATTACTCAAAAATAACTATTTTGCTATTTATATTGTTTCCGCCAAATTTTGTTGTGTTTAGTAAGAGGAAGCTTCTTTTTGATTACTTAATTCAAAAAAGTGACAATCACTTTTTGACGTGTTTCAAAACTATACAGGGTGAGTCATTATAATTTGGCACCTACCTACGCGGTTTTTTAACGAAGATAGAGAAAACGTGTAAATATAAGGACTTTCTTTTAAACAGCCAGAATCCGTTATGAAAAAAACAAACGACTATCGCATGCCTATTTATATGCCCTACAAAATATAACGAAATGCGTTTTTTTTTTAAATGGAGCAACCTGTATTTTTATAATTTTTATAAATGTTCTTTTTTTCTGATTTTAAAAATATATAGTTTAACTACTTTAGCGCAACCCATTTTTTCAATTATATTGGTTTAATTGTGACAAGTTTTGCATTATATTATAACATTACCTTGGACTTATACAGGGTGTCCCACGACGAACTACGGCGATCCATTTCTCAGAAAGTAAGCTTTAGAAAATTCGCGCAAAATATTTTCAAGATGGCGGCACTTCCAGTTATACCGGAAGTAGACATCAACTTTCTTATTTTAAATGAAACATTCTGTATATAATCAAATTTTTGGATTCCTCGAAAAATTCTAGGTATATTTCATGTATAATATCCTATACCTAAGTTCAACTGTTTTTGAGATATTTTGAGTTTTACGTAAAAAATGACGTTTGCAATTCTAGACATAACTATAAATATCTGCTTATCGAAGTTTCTATTATTTATTTGCGGTTGGCTTCCTTCTCCAAAAGGGTACACTTTAGTGGCCCGTGCTGATATTTTTATAATAAATAAATATAGGGTGATCAAAAACTGACATTATAAATATACTTTAAAAAATCGTTAAAAGTTACTTTTTTTCAAATGGAAACCCCCAATTTTCATAATTTTATCTTATTTAACACTTAAAATAAAGGTGACTTTGTATAAAGTTGTCTATTCCAAAAATTTGTAGCTTTTGAGTTATTGACGATCTAACATTTTTTATTCTAATAATACCAGACGGTTTCTAAGTTTTCTTGTTAGTTGGCCTTGACGGGGAGGACTAGCGAGAACAAAACCAATTGGTTACTATAGAAATGTAATATTTATTGTCGTTTGACAATTACCTACTAAAATATTATTTATTTATTATAGTAATTATAAAAATTATTAAACTAATTATAGGATATAGGATTATTTGAATTTGTTTATTATCTATGGGGAATCTAACAGAGTTTTAACAAGAACATGCCAGATATTGGAATTGGAAACGTCAACCATAATAAATAAACAATATTTTAGTAGGTAATTGTCAAAAGACAACAGTATATCCTAATTATCTCAAAACAAAAATAAAATGTATCTAAATTTAAATTAATTTTGAAATATCTGTCAACTTCATTAACAATTAGTAGTACCAACATCAAGGTTGTATCAAAAATCTCTAGGTTTCTATCCAATAGGAGAAAGAAAAAGTGACAGAAGGAGTTAAAAAAAGGCAGACCATCTTCTGGAACTTTTGGAATGGGTCCATTCTAATTATTTGGGGTGACTTATTGTTTAAGTGTCCTATAGCTATGCTAGCTGAGTTAAAATTAGAATTTTAGTGGAAGAAACTAATTTTTCATTCTAAGTCACATGTTCTTGACTCTTTGAAAAGGCCAATATATCATTGGTAAGTCTCATTTTCGTCATTCTCTCCCAAATATTTATTATTAAAACTAAAATGTATAATTTACCTACCTTGGGTTCTCGAACTTTCTTCTATTGCTTGATCTGTTCCTTTTAGACCTTTTTTTATTTGATGTTTTGGTCCAATGTTCTTGTGTGCTGATGAACTTTAGCAGTAGCACAGTCACTTTGAAGCTTGCTTGCAGTCCCTCAGTAGTCATGTTTCAAGCTGTATGAAACTAGGCCTGCCAACCAAATGTACATCTTCGATGCTGTTGTGAGATCCTCGACAGACTCTTCTACGTATCAAATATAATCAACTTCAGGTTTGATCTGTGTGTGTTGTCTTGGGAACATACTTGACTGTCTGTTAATGTTATTATGTGCCAAATAGAGCCAATTCCATTTTGATAATAGAATTAATATATAATGAACTTTAACGAAACACTTTAAATCATGTCTAGTTTTTAACTTTTAACGAATAGCACTCAGTACACCGCACTGTTGTTTTATGAATTTGCATATTTATTTGTAAACTCGGTTAAATAAACCTATTTCGAAGGTAATTGAATCACTGACAAGTACTGTACTTAAAACTTGAATGATATAAGTTTTATAGCCTTTTGATTTAAGTCAAATTGGTATAAAACCAACACTACCTTTCTTTCTGAGATACTTAACATAGTTAAATCTTGATGAGCTTTCTCTCGTACCACTTATTATTAAATATAAAAAAATTTAAGTGCAACATGCAAAATTATTTGGAAGATTGATTGATTGTTAGATTATTGGCTCGGATACTATAGTCTATTTGCCAGATTGCTCTCCGTCCGGGGCTCAGAGTAGTTAAATCGGCGATCCTCGAAGTCGACCCTGCACCTTAATCCAGTTTGGAGACGTTATCGGTAGGATATCAGGATGGCGAGCTCGAAGCTCCCGAATACCCTAAAGCTCTTTTATATTTCCTCTTTAACTTTTGAAATGCATCTTGGCTTCCACTAGATGCCCTACTACTATACTACTGATATCACGAGATGACCCTTTCTTTCAAGCTATCCCCTTACCCCTCTCACTTCCGCTACGTAGCGGCCATTACGCTAATATTCTATGTAGAACTGCGGCAGACGAACGGGATAGAATGCAGGAACAACTAGGCCTCACACGTTCACAGCGTCTGCTCCCTTTCTAGCAGGGTCGTTAGTTTCCACTCTGAGCTGTTGAGTCTCCCGTTTCCCCCCGAAATAAAGCAGCAAAACCGAACACGTGGCACCACTTATATTAACAACACAGAGGTCTGCATTCGACGAGACGAACCGGAAGACTCCATTATTTGGAAGAATCCTAGGTTAGGTTACGTCACATCTTACGACCTCTTCCTATATTTTATAGACAGCTCTTCTAGTTAGCCGACGGCAGCCCAGCCCTATAGACCTTGGGAAACCGAAGAGTACCACCAAATCCACCTAGCGGCCGAGTTTCAAAGTCCTCGCCGAGAGATCATTAACGGTTCAACAGTTCTCCCTTTAACCCTTCAATCTTTAATAATATTAAAATCGAACTTCAATATATTATTATACTTTTATTACATTTTAACAACTAATTGCCTATTTCCCAATTTTAAAGATATTAAAGCAAAAAGACAGTAGCCAACCTCCCCGACACTGCCGCCGCTGGCTGCCACTAAAAGCGTCCCGAGCAAAAACGTATTAATCCTTTTCCGTTACGATAAATTTAATCCCGCGATTCCCCTTGGACCAGTACACTTTGTAAATTGGTATCAGTGCCGTAGGGAATTCCTCAACTCGACAAAAATCTTCTAATTTATTTTGTTATTCGGGCGTTTAACAAACAAAGCTCTTTCAACAAAGGAATGCAAAAAAAATCAGTTAATTGGCATTTATTGGTACTTACCTTGTAACTAATTCAAACACACATATTATGTAATACAGTTTTATATGTACAGGCTGTCCCGTTTTTATAAGTTTGTGTTATATCTCAAAAAGACAGCTCACATGAAAAATACGCCACTGGATTCTACGTGAAAAACTGTATCAGAGCCAGTTTTTACTTTTTCGATAAGTTAAACAACAACCGAGATACGAGGGAGGCCAAAAATGCAATATTTTCAATTTCACACTGTATCTTAAAAACGAAGGGGGCTATGAAAATTGTAGTCATCTTTCGTTTCACAAAAAAGTAGTACCATGTACCCTCTATCTTCACAAATAAGAGAGATCCCAAAAAAACAACGAAAACGGGACACCCTGTACAGTGTACAACAAAAGTAAGGAAACAGCCAAATATCTGAGGTACCACTTACCCGAATCTAATTAAAATATGTATGGTATGGAATTATACCGGAACCAATGGCTAGTTCCGCACTGCTGCCAAGGTCTACCGTTTTTCTGTTATAAAAGTAAAATTATTTTTTTCTTAAAGGAACACCCTGTTTATATTACTTTTTTAAAATTTGCATAAAATTCCCAATAATTTTTATTAAGAGCACTTTTTATAAAAGTCAACAGTTTTTGCAAAAATAAGGGTCTAATATCCATAATTTAATGTTTTACAATATGATTGTGTCAGCCGATACTCGGTGGAAATCCATAATAATATTATGTAAAATGTAAAAAACAAACACACACTTCCACTATATTTAATTTAACAACGTGACATGTTTCACTACACAGTAGCTTCTTCGGACGTTACATCTATGCTTACAAGTTAAGGTGATATTTATATAACTAAGTATAATACAATCATTTTGAACTTTTAATGACTTAAAAAAGGTCTGGGAATTTTTACGTACTAGCAATAAAATTAATAGAACATATTTAACAAGGGTGAATTATTGAGATCTACCTGATAGTTTAGCAAGCAATTCGAATGTTTGAGTTTATTTATTTCTAGAGACTCGAGTATATTCAATTTATGACCCTTATTTTCTAGGTGTAAAATTTTAAAATTTTTATTAAAAGTATGACCGCTCTCAATTAAATGGTTTGAATAATTAGATTCGGTTTTCCCTTTAATAAAACATTTATAATGCTCCTCTATTCTTTTACCGAAATGTCTGCCTGTTTGACCTATATACGTTTTGTCACAATCTCCACAGTTTAATTGGTAAACACCTTGATTGTTCTAGTTTATCAGACTTGGTTTTATTATTTTTGATATATCTACTTAAAGAATTATTTGTTTTATACGCTCTTCTAATATCTAAACTATTTAAAAATGCACCTATTTTAGTAGAATTACCTATATAGGTTTAGTAGTTTTTTCATTAATATTAGGGTATATCATAGATATGGCTTTTTTATATAATTTTTTTTGTAATATTTTATCAATAATGTTTAATGAATATCCATTGTTATAAGCTATTTGCTTAATGATGTTTAACTCGGTCTGATAATTAGTTTTATTTAAAGGTAATGAGACAAGATATGAATCATACTCTGGAAAGCCGCTAATTTATGTTGAATTGGGTGACATGAGGAATTGTGTATAGTAGTATCTATATGTGTTGGTTTATAATATACAGAAAAATCAAGTTTATTGTTTATTTTTTTAATAGTTAAATCTAGAAAGTTTATGCTGTTCTTTGCTTCTAGTTCAATTGTGAATTTTATATTAGGATGAAGGCTATTGATATAATCAAGTAAAACATGTTAAAACATCATCAACATATCTATGCCAGTATATAAAATGTTTGAAAAGGGGGTGCTTGTTAATCTTGTTTTCCAAGGTATCCAAAAATATCTCTGCCAGCAAGGGGCTTAATGGGTTTCCCATAATTAAACCTTCTTTGATGGTATAAAGTTTATTATTAAATTCGAAATAGTTTTGTTCTAAACATTCGGTAATTAGGTGCAATATATCTTGTTTTTTCACAACATTAACTGAATTTTTGTTTAAAAGACCTTCAACAAGTTTAATGGTATCTTTAACAGGAACACTAGGGAATAGATTAGTGACGTCAAACGAAATTAGTTTAGCATTATTTGGTAATTGTATATCTTTGATTTTATTAACTAAATCTAGAGAGTTTTTAATTTGATATTTTGCTGAGAACTTCGTATATGTTTGAATGATGTCTATAAGTGTCTTAGATAGTTTGTAAGATGGAGCTGAAAAGAAAGAAACTACTGGTCTAATAGGGAATCCCGGTTTATGTAGTTTAATTACAGAATATAATTTTGGTGGTTTAGGGTTCATAATGGTATATTTACTGATGTCTCTGTCATTAAACAAACTCTTACAGTTTTTGATACAATTTTTGATTCTTTGTTGAAAAATATCTGTAAATTATGTTTTAAAATATGATATTTATTTGGGATAAGAAAATCTAATGTTTTGTTAATATATTCTAACTTATTAATAGCAACTACAGTATTGCCTTTATCAGCTTTCGTAAAGATAACATTTTTAGATTTATTTTTAATTTGTTCTATGCATTGAATTTCTGAATTTCATTTGGAATCTTTAAGAAATTCTTTTTTAAGGAGTTTTGAACTTTCAAATTTTAAAGGCATATTTGCAGGGATGTCTCGAAGGGCTAATTCAGTTTCAGCACCTAATAATTCTAAGTTTTTACTGGAAGTTGGTTCACGAATATTGTATTTAAATCCTTTTTCTAATAATTTAACTTCAGTATCTGAAAATTCGACGCTCGATAGATTAGAAAATCTATCAAAAAATTGGTGATTTGAAATCTGTGCTGAATTTGGGCTTATGTTATTATTTTTATAATTATTAGATATTAGAGAACAAAGTTTCTTGTTTTGTATAAGGATTTTTTTGTGTATGATTGATTTAACTTTTTCTCTTATATTCCGATCAAATTCGTGAAATTCAATGTAATGCAGTTTAAATAAAAGTTCAGTGTGAATTACTTTTAAGTATGTGTCGTAAATACCTCGTTTTTGGAAGTATCTTCTTTTCTGCTGATAGCCATTTTCTCTCATCATCTTCTTTCTTTCTTTTGAATTTCATATACTTTGGAAAGACGTTGTTTTTTGAACACTTATCAAAAAACCACAGGTTTTGAGAGCAGATGGCGACTCTCAAAAGCAATTTAAAATACCAGGTGGCTAGAAAGCTTACTGAAGCTTCTTTTAACAATATGATTGTGTCAGCCGATACTCGGTGGAAATCCATAATAATATGATGTAAAATGTAAAAAACAAACACTATTTTTTACAAACACTTCCACTATATTTAATTTAACAACGTGACATGTTTCACTACACAGTAGCTTCTTCGGACGTTACATCTCGAATGCACAAGCTTACAAGTTAAGGTGATATTTATATAACTAAGTATAATACAACCTAAAACTAATTATCAGACCGAGTTAAACATCATTAAGCACATAGCAGTTAACAATGAATATTCATTAAAAATTATTGTTAAAATATTACAAAAAAAATTATATAAAAAAGCTATATCTATGATATATCCTAATATTAACGAAAAAACTACTCCGTACAAAGTTATATCCTATATAGGTAATCCTAGTTCTAAAATAGGTGCATTTTTAAATAATTTAGATATTAGAATAGCGTATAAAACAAATAATTCTTTAAGTAATATATCAAAAATAATAAAACTAAGTCTGATAAACTAGAACAATCAGGTGTTTATCAATTAAACTGTGGAGATTGTGACAAAACGTATATAGGTCAAACAGGCAGACATTTCGGTAAAAGAATAGAGGAGCATTATAAATGTTTTATTAAAGGGAAAACCGAATCTAATTATTCAAACCATTTAATTGAGAGCGGTCACACTTTTAATAAAAATTTTAAAAATTTACACCTAGAAAATAAGGGTCATAAATTGAATATACTCGAGTATCTAGAAATAAATAAACTCAATCAGGTAGATCTCAACAATTCACCCTTGTTAAATATGTTCTAATAATTTTATTGCTAGGACGTAAAAATTCCCAGACCTTTTTTAAGTCATTAAAATTTCCAAATGGTTGTATTATACTTAGTTATATAAATATCACCTTAACTTGTAAGCTTGTGCATTCGAAATGTAACGTTCGAAGATGCTACTGTGTAGTGAAACATGTCACGTTGTTAAATTAAATATAGTGGAAGTGTTTGTAAAAAATAGTGTTTGTTTTTTACATTTTACATCTTATTAATGTTTTACCTTTTATTAAAATCCCTGCACACATTAGGTTAACTGATACCTGAAACTCAAAGAATGGAAACTTTAATTATACTGGCTAATGGGGATAGAATGGGAAACCTGCAAGATGTTTGTAACATTTTTAATCACAGATATCCTGACAGAAATACAGAAACTAAATCTATTGTAAGTAAAATTAACAAAAAATTTCGTGAAACTGGAAAGGTGAAAGATGCTGTATGTTTTGAAAGCGCAACAAATGGTGATAAGGCTCTGAATGTTTTAATCAGTTTAGAAGAAAATCCTCAGAACATTAGGAAGAAAAAAAGAACACAAATCCGTAGACTGACTTGTAAAAACCGAAAAGTTTAATCCATACAAAATAACTTCGGTGCAAGAACTGATGAGGATGATCACAATACTCACTAAGAAATTTGTGAAATCATGATAGAACGTTGAAATACCAATCTAAATTTTGTCAATCAAATTATTTTTTCTGACGAAGTATTTTTTTTTTCAAAGGGAAAGTTAACAGACATAATTGAATTGTCGATATTGGGACAAGGAAAATTCACACTGGATACGTGAAAATCATACCTAATTTCCCTAAAAGACAAATGTTTGGTGTGGTATAAGGAGCGCAAAAATAATCGGCCCTTCTTCATAGATGACACATTAACCGGAGAAAGCTATATGAACCTTTTAAGGACCGAAATTGTTCCAGCTATTCCAGAACCATTTTCGAATAACCGCAAGTTCCTTACTTTACCTGCTGTATTAAGTATATAAACTTAATTTTTTTAGGTAATGGTGCACCAGATAATGAAATATTGTTTCAGCAGGATGGTGCTCACCGCGTTTCAATCGGAATGCTCTGGAATATTTAGACAATGTTTTTTTTACATTTGTTACACGCTGTATATATTAAAAACTGTATGCTGTATATATTAAAAACTGTATGCACAATATGTAATATGTATCAATTTGTTTAATAAAAATGGAAACAAAAATTTGGTGCCGGAAATCTAACATCTGATTTTAGATGTTTTTAATGTGCCGATTCCAAAAATGCCACCAGATTTTTTCTATCAGCTCTAGTTTTTCAGACACAGGTTACAGGTTAATTGATATTTTTTCTGATAAAGGACAACAAATAAAGAGATAAATATGTACATAATCGTCATAATAGAAATTTCCCAGAATCTAATTAACCAAATGGATACCTGGAATTGTCCTTGACCCAATGTTCCTATACTAGGAACTACTCACTACACTTTTATACCTGTAATTGCCTATGACCCGATCCTTCTATACCTGCTTGGCTGTACTCGATCTAGTATATTACTGAGTTTTTCCAAGTAAAGTTGTGCTACCATTTTGTGTAAATTTTGGTCGTTTTGTAGTATCAAGACACTAAAGTGAAACAATGGCATCCACAAGCAGACATACCTGTGTAAATCATCCCGATGTTTTTTGTTATGTGTGTGGTGAATACACTTTGAAAGAGAGCAGAAAAACGATTTCTGACTTTGTTAAAAGAGCTTATCTTGCCTATTTTGGCGTTCATTTAGGAGATCAAGATAAATCTTGGGCCCCACATTTCATATGTAAAAGATGTGTTGAACATTTGCGACAGTGGACAACTAGAAAGAGGAAGTGCCTAGAGTTTGGTGTACCAATGGATTGGAGAGAACCGCGAAACCATCATGACGACTGCTATTTTTGTCTTGTTAATATTAAAGGCATAAATAGAAACAATAGACACAATTGGACATATTCTGATCTAGACTCTGCAAGAAGGCCTGTAGCGCATTCGGAAGAAATACCCGTTTCATCATTCAACAGTCTACCCGAACTGACAGAAAATGATACAGAAACATCAACGTCTGACGAAGTCCAAAGAATTCAATCAAAAAACGACAGCGAATTTGAAGAAGATTTAGCAACTCCGCAGTGTTTCAATCAAGAAGAACTAAACGATCTTATAAGAGACCTGAATCTCTCCGCTGAAATACTTGCATCCAGATTAAAAGAAAAAAATCTTACTTTGTTCAGGTACTAATATTACATTTTATCGTAAAAGAGATAAGGATCTGCCTTTTTTCGCTCAGGAAAATGACTTGGTATTCTGTAACAATATAAAAGGGCTCTTAGAAAAAATGGGTTTGCCTGAATACACTCCAGATGATTGGCGCCTTTGTATTGACAGTTCAAAACGTAGTTTAAAATGTGTTCTTTTACTTAACGGTATCAAATATGGCTCAATTCCTATTGGTCATTCTACTACCATGAAGGAAGAATATGAAACAATTTGTGTTGATTTAAAAATGGTTAACTTCCTCCTTGGACAGCAGAGTGGTTATACAAAATATGCTTGTTTTTTGTGCCTTTGGGACAGCAGAGCTAAAAATGAGCACTGGGTTAACAAAAATTAGCCTTCAAGAGATGTCATGATTCAAGGAAAACAAAACGTGATCAACGAACCTTTGGTTTCAAGAGAAAAAATCTTACTTCCGTCCTTGCATATCAAGCTAGGCCTAATGAAGCAATTTGTGAAGACTTTAAATCGAGATGGAAATTGTTTTGGGTATTTGTCACGTAAACTAAAAGCTGGTATATTTGATGGTTCTCAAATAAGGCAACTTGTTAAAGATCCACAATTCACCACATCAATGAACGAGACTGAATCTAACGCTTGGTGTTCATTTGTTCAAGTAGTACAAAATTTTCTTGGCAATCATAAAGCAGAGAATTACGTAGAATTAGTGGAAACTATGCTTTCCAATTTTAATATTCTCGACTGTAACATGAGTATAAAAGTTCACTACCTCCACAGCCACCTAGATCGCTTTCCAGAAAACTTAGGTGATTGTATTGAAGAACAAGGGGAAAGATTCCATCAGGATATTAAAACTATGGAAGATCGTTATCAAGGACGATGGGATAGACCCATGATGGCGGACTACTGCTGGAGCCTTCAGCGAGACTGCCCTAGTAAACTCCATTCTAGAAAGTCGTATATAAAAAAATTTTATGTGATTAGTGACTAATGTAATTATGTAAATTAAGTTTTTGCAATAAATACTTAAATCCATGTGTCTTTGTTTTTTTAACTGGCAATAGTAATATTATATATTATAACAGTTATAACGAAAAATATATACACAATTTTTTTTTAAAACTAGGTCTGATAGACAAAATCTGAGAACTTTTTTACATTCTGTATCCAAAAATTCCCACTAAAAAATCGCAGGCACCAAAATGTGTGTTGGCCTGTGTAATACATCTGTTGCTTCACATTTCTAACAATCATTCAGATTAGGACGAATCGTGATCCTTTGATATACTTACTCTAATAAAACCACTGCCTCAATCTGGGACGAATTCAGGAGAAACAAAAAAACCATTTAAATAATATAAAAGTAGTCCTAAAATATCTCAGAAACTGTACCATATCTTGTAGTAATATTAGCTTCTTTCCTCCTTTTTGTTTGTACCAATTATTTCGAAAGTATTTTACAATTTGCACTACATGGTGTTTCGCATGTCTTACCAAATTCGATATATGAGCCGAACACCCAAATATATTGTTAAATTTATTTTGTTATCTACTTTCTAATTTTTATTGTTTAGTTAAAAATATATTTAAACAATTTGATGTAGAAATTTCGGCAAAATATTCTTGAATGTTTCTGTTTTGATTCACGTTATTTTTTTGATAATTTTTGATCGGCTTTTTTAAAACTTCCATAGGCAAGTAGATTAGTAAAGTATAAAGAACATCGTTTATCCAGAGATTATTAGGTTTAATTTAGTTTGCTTATTGTATTGATTGTTATCAGGTTGTTTTGGTTATTTATTTCTCGTATAATAATCTATAGGAATGCCTTTAGAAGCCAAAAACAGCCTGGTGCTTGTATTTGTAAACCCTTCAAAGTGAATTGGCGCAGATTGGTTGTGCAGGAAGGCGAGATATAAAATGGCTGGTTCTCTTAGTCTAGACATGAGGAAACGGTTATCAGAACTTTTTTCGGTTCGCGTAAGCTTCACTGTTGGGGGAGACATTGGATCAAAAATAGGTTCTTGGTCAGTAGGAGCTTTCTTGGAAAGACTCTAGCAGTTGTCGCTCAACAAGACCGCTTGCCCTGCCTGCTTTGCAGGCAGCAATAGCCTCTTTGTCAGAAGATATTATAGTGCACTTTTGAGAAATTAGAGAGGAGACAACCAGTGAACTGACGGAGCTCGAGTTGGTGGGCAGTTTTTTCGGTGTGGAGGGAGGTGGGAGGTTCGGTGTAGATTTTTCTGAAAGTTCGGATACAGCTGACTATTTTATTACTACGCCATGGGGCCATAGATTGCTGTCTAAAAGCTTTTCAGCTGACTTTTTTGACTGAGTTCCAATTTTAAAATCAATATTTGAGATATGATTGATTAGGTGGTAGCAGCGAATAAACTCTGTAGTCCCAAGCTTCTCCTTAACGTAGTGAACTATGTTGTTAGGCGTAAACCCTGCAGGAAGATTTCTTACGACTACATAGTGCCACCGTTGTGTATTATTACAAGCCAGCTTGCTGGAGCCTTCAGTAGTACTGGGAATATCCGTAGGTGTTACCTCAGTTTGTGTAGAGGCGGTGGAGCAGGTAGTTTCCATAGTTGGTGTAGGCAAGGATATGGTGGTATTTTTGATATGCTTACACTTATGTTGGTTTTCATATTTGGAGTATAACTCCTTTACCAAGTCAGTTACACAAGTTAGGTTGCTCTTAATGTTAGCAATACCTGCTTTTAATTCAATTGAAGAGGAGTCCTGTACTTGGATTTTTATCGCTTCTTCGGCATTGTTGAAGAGGATTTGGGAAATATTGAAAATATTCTGTTCCATATCCCTTAGAGACTTTAATAACATATCTGGCTTGTAAGCGGAAAACTCCCTCGAGAGATTATGGATATCGTCAATCGTTTCATCAACCCTCGTTTAATAGAGGTGCACTCCATAAGAAGATATGTCCCGGGATCCCGTACGATAAAAAATATTAATGGGAACAGATCGTTTATTCAAAGCTGACCGCTCTATGACCCGTCGGGGCCGAGTCATTTATCAAAGTAGGCCGCTGATATGTGAATAAAATATTTATATATTTCCCGTGCGGAACCTACTTATATTCGGGAATCGTATTTGCGAACAAAATGGCCCGATTAAAGTGTCACAAACTGACGGGTCCATTTATTACTTATTGAATTGAAGATGGTTTTAAAAATATTAAATTGAAGGGATCATGCCGTTCGGAAAACATATTTTCTAAATCATCTTAAAATACCTTAGAACTATATAAATACAGCAACCTGTAGAACAAGCTGGTTTTCGCGGAAGATATAGTACTGTAGAACACTTACATACCATCATACAATGAATTGAGAAACTACAGGAAAAGGACCAACCAGTATATTAAACTGTCTTTCACGGATTTCGAAAAGGCCTTTGACATAGTAGAAAATTGGGCACCAATAAAATCAATATAGCGATGCCCTATAGACAACAAGCACATCGAACTCAATAAAGGACTATACGAAGAAACAACAATAGAAAGATAGTGCAAATGTTCAACTGGAGTAAACAGATAAATATAAAACGAGGTTTACGGCTTAAGTTAGGATTAAATTTTTTTTAATCTAACGTCGCCATCATCAGTAACTAAACAACCAATGAAAGACATTTCAGATGGTGCACACTGAGTGAATCTCCGACTAGCTGTTTGGGGGGCATAATTTATAAAAGATAGAAATACACTTAATGCGAAATTCTAAGAATTCCCTATAACTAAATGAATGGCAATTGTTTTTTAAAGCAAATGGCCTCCGCAGGCTTACTCAAACAAAAAATGAATTGGCCGTGATAAAAAACAAGTTTATTATGGCATCTCAAAACCAAAACTCCAAAATCAAAATTTAAATGCGTGGGTACGTTGCCCTTCAAAAGTTGCATAAACAATGTTTATGCAACGTTTATGCAAAATTTCATGAAATAAAAAAAATACACCCCTTTTCCGAAAATTCAAACTTTCAGCTTTTTCAAAATAGCTCAAAAAAGGTAAAGCCTTCATCAAACTGAATTTACAATTGAATGGTCTACAACTTTCCTCATCTGACCATCTTTCTATCTCTTACAGTTTCCAGGATTCCAATATATGCCCTACCAATTTCGGATACACTGTATTTAAGACAAAATATTAGAGAGCAAAACAAATCATCATCATAACTTTCAAGGTAACAATTTAGGACTCTCATCTAAAGGAGGCCATGGCGCCAGAAATTTGGCCCAAAGGAGTGCATGTAAATAGTTTTAACAGAAAGGGTGTAAACAGCTCGTAGTACTTTTTGTGTTTTCCATGTGAATGTCCAGTGCATTTCAAACAAAACGGATCAAATCTAAATGAAAATATTTTTGATGTCCTCTGCTTTCCAGAGCACTGGCTTACAGAGATTAACTTAAAATCAGTGAGTATTCACGGCTTTCATTTGGCTGGTAACTTTAGTAGAATTGAACGTAAACATGGAGGGGTTTGTATTTTTGTTAAAAATGGGATTGAGACTAGACCAATTCCGTTGAGTAGATATTGTGTAGAATTTCATGCTGAGTTATGTGCAATAGAAATATCTTCTCTAAATCTAATACTAATAACTTGCTTCAGATCAGATACTACCAGATAGACATCGGGGTGCAAGGCGGATGCCCTCAAGGCAGCTGTCTCTCCCCGCACCTATGGTGTCTAGTCATGGACGGTCTGCTCAACAGACACGTGGAGGCCGGCTTCTATGCACAAGCTTATGCGGATGATGGATTGATTCTAATATCGGGCAAGTACTTGGGCATCATCTGCGAGAGAATGCAGATGACCTGTTATATATTGGAGGCATGGTGTAATGAGGTAGGTCTCACGGTTAATCCGCGGAAGACTGAGATGATCCTCTTTACAAGGAGAAGGAATTTAGGGAATTTTCGACCCCCAAGATTGTATGGTCAACAACTGACCTTGGCAAAAGAGGTTAAATACCTGGGGGTCACAGTAGATGCAAAGCTGAGCTGGAAGACTCATGTCGATAGGCAGATAAGGAAGTCAATAGCGACCTTCTGGCAGCTCCGTAGAGCGGTAGGCGCAACCTGGTGGCTAAGTCCTAGGGTCATGCACTGGCTGTACCAAGCAGCCATAAGACCCAGGATATCATACGGCTCAATAGTATGGTGGCCCTCGGTGGAGAGGAAAACCATTCGTTCCAGTCTTTCAAAAGTCCAGAGGCTGGCTAGCCTAGCGATAACTGGAGCAGCATTGGATGTCTTGCTAGGGCTGCCATCATCACGACCCTCAGGCAGACTAAGATGGCATAAGGGTTATAGTATCTCAATCCCCGAAAGTGAGGACTGGGAGAGAAACCGGCTGAAGTTCTCCAGAGAGGTAATTGTTTGCTATACGGATGGTTCACGTATGACACAGGTGCAATCCTCTGGTGCTGGAGTTTATATTGAGGCTACACAAACCGCGTCCAATTTCCCTTTGGGGAAGCTTTCAACGGTGTTTCAAGCTGAGGTATATGCCATTCTAATGGCAATAACGATTAAAAAAGTCATAGAGGGGGCAGAGGGAGAGATTGTCAAACGCTCAGACAGTCAAGCAGCACTTAATGCACTAAACTCACCCATGGCGGGATTAGTTTTGGTTCAGGAATGCGGTGACAGGCTAGAGCAGTTGGCGCGACGTAAAAGAGTGAAGTTGGTTTGGGTGCTAGGACACTGTGGGATTGAGGGTAACGAGAGGGCAGATGAGTTTGCTAGACTCGGCACCACTAGCCCGTATGTAGGACAAGAACCAGCTTTAGGCATCACTAGGCAGCAGATAAGGACAGCACTGGACGAATGGGCACAACATAAACTTCAACGTGAATGGGGCCAGTTCGGGGTCAGGAGGCAAGCTAAAGACTTCATTGTGAAGCCCGATAAGGGCCGAATAGAGTGGTTACTAGCCCGAGAAAGGAAAGTTCTAAATTCCATCGTAGGAGTAGTAACGGGGCACTGTCGATTGAGGAGACACCTCTTTATGTTAGGCATTGAGGACGATTCTATCTGCACGGAGTGTCAGGAAGAGAAGGAAACTCCGCTTCACTTCCTGTGCAGATGTGAAGCGCGAGCGAGACTGCGACGAGATATTTTCAGCACTACGGTCTTGCATAGGTACAAAGTTAAAGATCTTGCATGGAAGGATATGCAGACTTACACAGTAAGGACAGGCAGATTCAAGGATGTACACCGGGTGGTGGGTGGTGGTTGAGGGAGGAGCTGGGGCAGACTGAAAGGGCCTTATAAGCCTACCAGCCAGGTCTCTAGACCTCCCCCTAACTACTACTACTACTACTGCTACAGATCTTGTGTGAGTAACCCTCAGATTTTTATCTCAAATCTAGATAATGTGCTTAATAAATTGACTGGTAAAACAAACCATCCAATAATCTTAAGAGATTTTAATATTAATTTTAAGGCTACCTCTTCAAGCCTTACCCAGCTCATTTCTCTTTTGGAATGCTATGACGTGAGACCTACTATATCTGATTATACTAGAGTGACATCCGAGTCTTCCTCTTGCATCGACAACATTTTAACAAACTTTGACCAAAGTAAATTTCAATCGGATGTACAGGATCCTTGTTTCTCCGATCACGTTGGCCAATTTATAGCTGTTACATATGCTGGACGGGTCAATAATTGTGTGAAAATGTTCAGACCTATTACTTCTTTAGGTTGTAGGGCTTTGAGATTGAAGCTTTCGAAGCTTGATTGGGGTTTGTTTTACGCACAATAGTAACCAGCTAATGAAAAGGCCACGGAACTTATGAGGAGCTGTTCAGCTCATGATTGTTTTCCACTGAAAAAGTCAACTTTTAGTAAACCCCTGTAAAATGGTTCTCACAAGAACTAACAAATGTGAGAAATATACTTTTTTATATTTGATGATATGTAACCATAGTGGCGACGAATATTTTTGGAGTGTGTATAAATCCCTTAATAAGGACTACAAAAAGACCATCACAGAAACAAAAAAGAAAGCTTAGAGTGACTTTTTGTCCAATTCTGCTAACAAGTCCAAGGATAGTTGGCGACTGATAAACCTTGAATCCAAAAGGCGACAATCACCTCCTATAAATGTTACAATACCCGTGGATATAATGAACAATTATTTTGCCATGGTTGCTGAAAGGACAATTCTGTCTTTGCCCAATGTCTCTGTGACTGCACTTGAATTATTTGAGTCAACACCGAGACCCAAGAATTTGTTTTTCCCTGATAATGCTTCACCTTAGGAAATGTCGGACGCTTAAAAATACTGCCACTACAGATTACTATGGAATGAATACAAAGATTGTTAAAGCAATAAAAGACATTATACTTAATCCCTTCACTGAACTTATTAATGCATGCTTTTCTGAGGGCATTTTTCCAAGGGACTTTAAATTTTCGAAAATAACACCGATCTTTAAAAAAGGTGACTCTAGTCTGCCTGATAACTACAGGCCTATTTCTATTTTCGTGTTATTTGGAAAAATTATTGAGGTTATTCTAAAAAACCGGCTCACAGATTATTTTGAAAAGCAGGATCTACTTAACGCTTCACAACACGGTTTTCGTAAAGGGAAGTCGACTATCAGTGCCCTGCAGGTAATTGTGGAGAGCATAGTCGAGGGCCTTGAGTCTGGCTCGCATTCACTCCACTCTTGACTATGTATGACCTATCCAAGGCTTTCAACTGTGTCTCTCACAACATCTTAATTCACAAGCTGGCATATTATGGTGTGGTGGGTACACCTCTTCGGCTGATAGAGTCGTATCTTGCCGATAGAGTTCAGACTGTTGTATATGACAATGGTGATCAATCGGATCTTAGCGCAGTAACTTATGGTGTGCCACAAGGGTCTGTTCTGGGGCCACTGCTTTTTATCATATATATTAACGACCTCTGCCATTGTGTTACTGAATCAGCTGGGTGTTTCCTTTTTGCTGATGATACCAGTATCTTAAATACAGATAGATCCTGATTTAAACAGGCTGACTGAACTGTCATCACACTCTGTGGTCAAGGCTGTGAGCTGGTTCTCGGCAAACAATCTTCTGCTTAATCAGGAAAAAACATAAACTTTGGTGATATCTAGCAATAATAAGGTTGCAACAGGAAAAACTAGTAAACACTTGGGGGTAACCATCGATGATGGACTTATCTGGCACTCCTCCTGAGGCAGCTGAGATATTCGGTAAATTTTTAAATTTAGTTCGCATTCTTAGGCTGCAAAAAAGGGCGGTGAGAGTGCTAGCTGGGGTGGGGCCGGCAGAGCGCTGCAAGCCATTATTTGTGCCGCTTGGTATAATGACCCTACCATCCGTCTTTATCTATTTCTGTCTTTTGGAGATTCATTGTAACTATATCTTTATTGAAAACACCCAGACAATCATAATTATAGTACTAATAACAGTTTGGACTTAAATTTGTTTAATAAGATTGCCATTGGTTTGAGAGGTTCCAGTAAGAATAGATTCAAAAGTGTAGTAAAACGGTTCCTGTTGACAAATTCATTTTATTCTATACTATAGAATACTATAGTTGTCAGACCATTATATCATGAGGTGCACTGGGTATCTGCATGGAATGTCCTTGTTTTGTTGGTATTTTATTGTATTGACTTATACAAGTACTTGTCATTTGTTTAATACAATTTTTTAATTTTTTTAAATTTTTATAATTTTAATTTGATGATTGTATTATAAATTAAATTTTAAATGCTATAAATTTCATTGTAATTTGTGCCGTGCTATAAACAATTTGTAATTGTAGTGTGGTTAATAAATCTATCTATCTATCTATCTAATTTGCTTGTAAATATATATGTATATAATCCGTTTATCTGTATCGATATTCTCGGCTACCTATCAATGTTCTCAGTTAGTTATCGGCATTGCTACTCACATTATCGATAAATCGAATTTTTTGTATTTACCTATATAAAACGTCCATCCCTACTTACAGTACGTTCCTCTTACGACGGATATTGACAATAAAACATATTTAGAATCTAAAGAATTTGAATTTGAACTTTTAGTTGAAATCAATTTCACTTTCATCATTATTTCTCTCTAAGTAGCCTAATATGGAATTTAATTAACAACTTCTGAAGTTTGTCGAGTCGTCACGTTCAAATTTCACATTTCCTGAAAATAGGCATTCCAGCGGCACAAAATAACGCCCGACCGTCGGCGATTCATTAAAATAGTTCTTGCAATGTTGCGATAATATTAATTAAAAAATCAATAATTACCAACTCCGGTTTTCCGCTGGTGAAATAAAGCAATATCGCCGCCTGCTGGGAGTAAAGCGACGGGGGTTTTGTAGCAATTTTCATTAACGCATTGCATCGAAGTTTATGTTCCGGATTACATTATAATTTAATTACCTGGTAACGTGATAGCCAAATCCCGGTTTAAATTACGAAACTTCATATATGGGCACGCCCACGTTATCAATAAAACATTTCGGCTGCATCAAATTTAAATTCGGTCCATATTGTTTCTCTCCGAAATGGGTCCATTGATAGTTTTCATAATAATCGGGTCAGGTCGGTTTCCGAAATGATTAATTCTATTTTTAGTTACAGCAGAAGTTTCCAAATGCTTGTGGAAGCTTCTAGTAATAGTTATTTATGATACAGGGGACGCACAGGAGAGACACGAGTAAAGTGCGGGACACGAAAGAAAACCGGGCGGTCCTTAAAATAAAGGTTCATAGTCATAGTCTTAAGCAAGCGGAAAAGTAAAATTTGTGTACGCAAATAAATTTTGTTATTTTATTTGTTGTAATAGTTTGCCGCTTCACCTATAAAGTGCGCCAGCTAAGCGGTACGGAAAATTAATCGAGGGTTTAGTAAATTTCGCACTGGTCCACTTGTAATTGGGATGTGCCTAGAGTCTCCATGCACTTGACGCTAGAAGGTTCAAGTTATTTCCAGTGGCGCCTATACATTTAGAGCATTTGTTTTCATTTCTATATAAATGCGTTGCGTTGAATTTGAATTATTATTTCGAAGTAACGATGGCGAGCAAAAGAGGAAAACAATTCGAAGCGGTGTACGTGAAGCTATTGCGAGCGTTATAGAGGCCTGTACTAGAGAATAGTTTGACTATTCCAATTCAAAATCGAACAGAACGCGCTGCATTTTACACCGGTGTTTCGGAAAGTAGTGTAAGAAAAATTCAAAGCGAACATAATGATCGCTCATGTTCTACTCCACCTTTAAAATCTCCTGGTAAAAAAAGAGAAAAAAGAAAATAGAAGATTTTTATATAAACTTGAAGAAGGTTGAAATGGTTTTGTTTGGCGCAAGTGTGAAAATAAACGAAAATTGCTCATTCAGAGACCAAATATTTTTCACTGGCGGGTGAAACATCTATCAACTGTAAGGCAATATATGCAAGAAGGACGCAATATTGTGTATCTAGACGAAACCTGGGTAGATAATGATATGACAGTGAACAAATGCTGGCAAAGTGAAAGTGTTACAGGTGTTGTTCAGGGAATCCGCTGCAGTAGTTGATCTATTATAGTTCATGCTGGTTTAGAAGCCGGATTTGTTCCAGATGCTGCTTTAGTTTTCCGCTCGGGACTAACAACTGGAGAATATCATGGACAGATGAATAGAGATAATTTTGAAAAGTGGTTGCTCGAGAAGCTTCTACCTAACATTTCTCCCAAATCGGTCGTGGTAATGGATAATGCGTCTTATCATTCTCACGTAGAAGATAAAGTGCCAACTAAATACTCTACAAAAGCTCATATGACATGGTGGCTTAAATCGAACAATCTTGTATGTGATCCAACGTGGAGAAAATATCAATTACATAAAGTAATATCAGCCAACAAGCCTAGAGAAAAAAGTATAAAATTGGCGGTCTTTTACGTAACCTCGGTCATACACCTTTAAGGCTGCCTCCATACATGTGCGACCTCAACCCTATTGAACTTGCATGGGCAGGAGTAAAAAAATACATTCGAGAGCGCAACACCGGTGAACTTTCCATTAAAGATTTAAATAAAATAGCATTAGAAGCGATTGACTCAATATCGGCTAAAAATTGGAAATCGTATGTTAAACATGTTCGTTCTATTGAAGATAAATACTGGAAAGTAGATGGCAAAATTGAAACGGTTATTGATGATTTAGTTATCACACTGGGGTCTTCAAGTAGTGACGATGAAACCTCATCATTTTCAGAGGAAGACAACGATTTAGAAGGAATCGAACCATTAGAATCACAGCCGTCAAGCTCAAAAATGTTAGTTTTTTTTTCATATATTTTGTAAAATTGTTTATAAAGTAGCTGTCAATAAACTGCTTCAAAATAATTAATTTTCTGGTCAGTACCGGGTGTCAAAAAATATCTAATATTGCAATTAATATTTGAAAAACTACACAAGTCATATTTTTTCCAAAATGTACACATCAATGTAGTTATAGTAGTGGAGCCAGCACTGATTCCAGTGAACAAGATTTATCAAAATTTTAACTTATGCAGTTCGACTTTGGGCTATTCGGGTATGCCAAAAGTGACCGTTTGTCTCCGTCTGTCATATTACTTTGTATAGGGGGCGTCATTGTGAAGTACTATACAGGGCGTTTCCTAATTGCGTGCTAATGTTAAAGGGGGGTGATTCTTGGACCTTTTTAAGAAAAAAGTTTAATATGAACCTAAAATTCTTAACTTTGGAGATACAGGGTTTTAAAAAAAAAACATTTTTTTTAGTTCCTAATTCTGATGCTATTATAGATAAATAACTGTGTGAAATTTGATACACGTCTTTTATGCATAAAAGGGCATTTTTTATTAACAATCAATTTTTGAAATTTCTACCAGTTGCGTGCATATGTAATTAACCTGCGTAAATCCGTATGCTCCTTAATGCATAGAAGACGTGTATCAAATTTCATGCAATTATCTACAATAGCATTAGAATTGGGATGAAAAAAATGTTTTCTTTTTAAACTGTACGATCCTGTATCTCAAAAGTTAAAGCTTTTAGGACATAAAACACCCTTTTAACATCAGCACGCAATTAGACAACGCCCTGTATAGTACTTCACAATGACGCCCCCTGTATAAAGTAATACGACAAACGGAGACAGACGGCCACTTTTGGCATACCCGAGTAGCCCAAAGTCGAACTGCATAAATTAAAATTTTGATAAACCTCGTTCACTGGATCTGATGCTGGCTGTCATTGTAAAATTTGGACTTGTAAATCGTGTATCACTATAGTGGGTGGTCCAATAATAGTGGACGTAGGCAGTAACCCGGGAACCGTTATGACCGAACTCAAGAAAAAATATATTTATAGGTAAATCGATCAAGAAAAATGAAAATTAAACCATTTTAAAATTCGAAAGTTCGCCGTTTTTGCAACACAAAACAGATATAGAAGTGCGGTACACGAAAGACAACAGACAAATATAGATAAAGGTTTATTAAGCATAGTTACATTTTTTAATTATCTGAAGCCATATTATTTAAAGAACGACGGGACACCACTAGTTTAAAGAGATTGCTTGGCCGACCTTCCTAAACCAATTGACTCCGCCCGGTTTTCTTTCGTGTCCCGCACTATACACTGTTAAAAATTGGGTTTTAACTGTAAATATAATAAATGGGTTCTGTTATTCTACCTCAGTTAAAATTTTACTTAATTGTAATCAATGTTTTACTATTAAAATGTGTTTTTACATGCAAAAAAAAGTACCTACTTCGCGAATTTACCAATGATCTACGAAAGTACTTCGCGATTTTACCAAACATCAGTGAAAATTCATTATGCATCCAAATTTTACTAAAAGATTGGTGTATGTTTCATGAGTTGTCATAATTTTACCCTACGTGGCACGTAATGCTGGTTAGAAACAAGAGAAAAATAAAAAAGAAGAAATTTTAACATCAACCTCACATTTTTATTATCCTTATTCATTAACCGTTTGGCAGTGGATGGCGATTTTTAGGTTTAAAGTGTTTCAGTGCCCGTTTTAGTGTAAAAAACAACATCATGTAAAACTAGATGTCTTAAAAAATAATCGACGGTGATAGTAATATTTGAGTTCAAGTGAAGTATTTTGTGTAAAAAGTAGGTAAGAATTTAGAAAACTGTTACGTGTTTATTGTAACATTAGATGCGTTATTCACTATACTATAAGATTTCCAATTAAAAAACTCGATTTCAATAATTTTAGTCGTCATCTGTTTTTGTTTAGTTTTATATCATAAAATACATTTTTTAAAGCTAATTGTGTGTTTTTTTTTTTCGAATAAACCATAGCTACCTACTTTTGTTGCTAACAGCATGCTTTTTTATGTTTGTTTAAAAGCCACCCTCAATTTCAAGCAGTATATTTGCTACAAATGGAAAATTAGAATTAATAAAGCAGCATATTTTAGCAATAACTTCAGCCATAGGACTAAAACGCTTACGTTATAACGCCGTTACCGATCTCTATTTGTGTCAGTAAAATAACTAATGGATAATGAGATGTTTAATAACATTTTAAATTAACGTGACTTTAACGTAAGGTTTTTTATTTTTAGTTTTGCAAATGTCACCATAACATAATATATTTGCATTTTAACTGAGAAAGCAGGTATTTTTACATAAATTCCATACACATTTTCAGTAATATTGTAACGTTACACTTTTACGGTAACTAATTATGATTTTGCTAATTATATTTTGTCATTTACCAAGATGTCAGGAACTAAGTTTTTGGAAGTTATTTAGATTCTTTGACTATTTTCATTATTATAGGTACTTAATATTGTATGAGTGACAGCTTGGTATATTATATACATTTTATGTTTTATATTTACAGATGCTGAGGGTCTGGTTGTTGAAACTTTCTTTAATGCCCACATATAAAAGGGCCATATTTTTATAAGAATTTCATTATTAGATGTTCATTCACCTATAGTTTTTCTATTATCTTACCTTGACATAATTTTGATCAGAAACAAATCCGTTATAAAAAACCTAGTTGGGTATGAGCTGTTGTGATACAAACTAAACAAGATATTTCCAATATTTCCATTGTAGCCTGGTAACGCTGCATAAATTAGAAACATTTGGTATATACCTCCGATTTCGTTTGTCGCCTTTTAAATCTCGTTCAGTTCATTAAATGATTTGTCCTTTTGATAAAATGTAGTTTATGATGTTACCTATATTGTTAAATGTCCGGTAAACACATGTCAAGGGTTCATTAAACAAGGGTTTGTGTTATTTATTTAAGTAGTTCTCCAAATGGTTGGTTTAAAAAGCCTTGTTTATTTTCATTTTATAAATTGGGTTAAGTGACAACAAAGTTTGACGTTTTACTGTGTGCGGCGACGCTAAAATCCTTGCTTTGGCCTTTTCCATGAATGACTAAAAGCCATACGATTCCGTCCGACCACTTTACTTTAATTTTTATAAAAACCTAACATTTTAAAGATTTAATTAATTAGGACGAGGCTTACGTAAAGATTAGAGGAAAATATTAAAAAAGAACAACATAAATTATTCAAAAATAAATATTTAAATTGAATCTATATTAAGATTGTAATAAATAATGTATTCTGAGTTGCCTATCCTTTTAAAAATCTTTTATTTTTGTCAAATAAATAAGGGGGAAAGAGACAAAATATAGGGACATTAAAATCAAGTTTTGCATGGAGCACTTTCAACAGTTTAGTTTTTTGGCCAAATTCCTACCTTTTTTTCTTACTAAACCTTAGCTGAAAATCGTCTTGGAACGAGTTCGAGCTATTTCGTTTTGACTGTGGCCGTAAAACTACCTTTAAAAAGGCTGGTCCTGTTTTATAGTTATTTTAAATTTTGTGTTAAACAGTGGTCAAATAACAGCCAGGTAATTATTATTTTAATTTATTTAGCAAGGTTCTTTCATTTAATTTTAATTAAAACAATAGGTTACAATGGATTTTTTCTCCTTTTTACAGCTCAGCGGCCACATAGCAAATAGCACATTTTAGTGCACATTGAACTTATTAGCACATAGCACATTGCTATTAAAACCTTGCATCTTAGCGCACGTTTGCTTTTTATAGCCTTTAAAGCATTTTGAACATTTTTGCACCCACATGATTGTGAGGTACTTTTCACGAGAAACAATTGGTTGAAGCAAATAACCCTAAAGGTTGGGGTTACCTTTGAAGTTGAAGCAGTAATTCTACATTAAGAAAGAGCCCCCTCTTTACCGAAGAGGTGTTGGAATTTTACCTCTAGCCCAACAACCAGGCCCCAGTAACTCCAGTTTTCCTGCCAGTTGGTGACATTTTTAAAAAAGCTTTATATTACAGTAGTACCTTTTATTGGTCAATTTATCTTTTTCAAATTACCATACATATTTCTATTTATAAACAATTTAAACTAAATTCTCTCATAAACAGGTTTTTTTTAAATAAAGCAAATCATAATATTAAATAGTGTTTTACTGGTTGTGTCAGTACCTTTACGAACACACGGGTAAGGGGTGTATGAAGGCGGTGCAGTAATATAATAATATTTATAATTTTCAATTGCCTCCTTCATACACCAAGGATTGAAAATTTTGAACTCCCCCAAAGCCGAACTACCGTATAAGCTAGCCAACGGGTCGTAAGTGCAAACTTTTATTATTGCACTTACGTAAGAACTCTTTATAACGTGGGTTTTATAACACCAGAGTTTACGTTATAATATATTTAGTGTCTTTAATTAGTTTTTATAATAAATTTGAGTGAGAATTATTATTCAGTAAAAACTAACTTAATTTTAGAATTAGGAAAGTTGTCTAATAAAATTTTCCATACAAGCACAAATGAAATGTTAAGTGTTGCTATAATTTTCCTCGTACTGGTAGCAGGATCATTTTCTACTGCATTTAGGACTGCTTCATCGACTTCAGGAGTCCTAACCGTTCTATTTACTCCTGCTAAATGAGTGGATTTCTTGAATGATCCATTTTCACATAGCCGATTATGTACCTTTGCAAATGTTTGTCTATTGGGCACCATGCGATTTGGATATTTTTGTTCATAGAGTCGTATGTCTTCATAACAATTGCATTTATATAAATGAAATGAATTTATGCATATTCTTGATTTGTGAATTCAACCATCATTAAACAACTCGAAACAACTACAGAAACGTCAAACAAAAAATATTTCTTACAAAATGTCAGATTAAAGAACAGAATTAACAAATGCCCTGCCTCAGCCTACTACCTTTTTTTCCAGTTTCATTATTTAGCTTACACTTAATTTGCATCTATGGCAATTATTGCAAATATGTCGAAAACTGTGATAGTTACGAGAATAATGCAAAATACGAAAGAGTTAAAGAAATGAACAAAGAGTTTAAATTTTATAGCAGAATTCATACAGGGTGCTGCAAAAAAAGTTCCGCAAGATAAACTTGTAGGTGGTGCAAAAAAATGTAACACCCTGTATACTACCATCCACGATTTTAATATTTTATCGTAGAGGTTCTTAAAAATAATACATGTTCTAAATTTGAACTAATTTTCTCAGAAGACGACTCACGACATTAATTAACACCCTGTATAGAGCGTTTTATAGATACCAAAGTTACTACAAATTACAAATAAATTTGGCAACAATGTCACAATAAAAGTGTTTTTAAACGATAGATTGCAATTTCTTTTTTCATCCAACCACCAGATTTCAAAAATGAACCTTGTTTTGCTCTCAAGATACGTCTAACTTACCAAAGAATATGAAATATCCTATATACAAAATTATTTAGTATTTATATAAAGTTTTTTTAAGTGTGGTATTATATTATGCTGGAGATTTAAAATATAATAAAAATATATACTTGTTTAAATTAAATATGGCCTATGTTGAACTCATAGCGTCACCTACGTCACCTGAATCAAAAAACATCCTTAAACCCTACAGGCAAGGCAAAGGAAACGGCAGAATTATTGAAAAGGGTTAGCAATCAATAATAACAAGGCAGTTTAGCTACCGACCACAAGAGGGTAGTTATTTAAACGTGGATAATTTGACCTGCGTTCAACCCTATAAAGATCACGGATCGATTTGTATAAATGTCGACAAGCGCCATCTACCCGAATAGCCTTCTAATAGTCATTATTCAATCCGCTAAAGATTACTCTTAAGCATTTCAGTATTTCAAGAGACCTAACGATTCAGGTCTAGAAATCTGCACGGTTCATACAATCGGCACTGTAATAACGATTTAGGAGCTGGAAATCTATAATAAAACACTTACAATGCGAGTTCGGATACTCTCCGCTAGAGGGCACGGATCTTCAAAAGAAAATCGATTGTGAGAGACGTCTCTAGGATACACGGCCGAAAATTCAAATATTTTGTCTTAAATGTTGAAAGAACCAAAGGCAAAAATACATGATTTTTAAAATTGATTAAAAAGGAAGTATTATAAAAAACATTGACAACTGGTTAATGAGAAGATAGAATCGTTAATACTGTCAGCTGATATTATAGTATTGCAACATATTCCAGTTTAGTCCTAGGTTTAGTCGTAAAACAAGAATTATAAAATTATTAACTAGACATATATAGAGGGTGTTTCTAAATGTCGCGTGAATAATATCAAAGGGGATGATTCCCTGGATCATTTTAAGAAAAAAGTTAATATGCATATGTGTCCGGAAACGTTTTATTTTTAAGATACAGGGTATTAATATTGATAATTAAGATATTATCTTTACTTCCCTCGTAAAAGTGGAGAGATTTTTTTAGATCTTCATATTTCAGGGTCCCTAAATGCCGAAAAACATGTTTTCTCAACAATTCCGTTGGTCTGTCTGTCTCTTCGCAGCATAGCTAAACACTACTTAGCCAATCGACTTCAAATTATGGTCAAAAATTAAGGGTTATGGGTGGATGCCCTGGTAACATTTGGGTAAAAATTCAGTATGGCCAAACAAAATGGCGGCCTAGTGAAATGTTAAAAAAATTATTATTAAGAACTACTTATCCAATTTATCTGAAATTTTGCACAAACATCAAACTATTATGTTGGAATTAACTAATAACATTTTGGTAGGAATCCAAAATGGCAGAAAAACATGGCGTCTTAATAAAATATTTAAAAATTCAGCATGAAAAAATTGCTTAATGGATAGATTTCGTATTGTGTACTATAACTAATTTTGGTATAGGGATTAACTAGTGAAAATGTAATACCAATTCCAAATGTCTGAAGGAAATGGTTTTGTAATCGTGAAAAAATAACTCTTCATGTTTTAGCGTCACTAGATACCAAAAAATATGTTTTATCAATTCCATCGGTCCGTTTGTCGGACTGTCTGTCAGTTCGCGGCATTGCTAGAAACTACTCATCATTTGGCTTAAAAATTTTAGTCAAAAATTAAGGGTCTTATGAGGATCACCTGGGTAATATTTTGTCAATCAGCCTCAAAATACTACTTATTAAATTACTTTCAATTTTTGTGCAAGAAGAATGAAATGTAATATATAAAGATATACTGGTTTAAATTTTCGTTTATTAGTATCATATTAGGAATTTTATTCACGATTTGCAGTAATGAGATCCAAATCTATAATCAGAAATCATGAAAAATAGCAATTTAAGGAAAAATTTGTGTAAATGTGTATTTGTCTCATAGCATTCTCTAATAGTTCTAGATAAATTTTGCCATTGAGCTTACCGGGTATAAAAAAATTAATTTTTGTGAATGCTGAGTATGTACAGGGTGGCTATTTTATGGTGATACAGTACCTTATCTAGAAAATGTATAAATATTTCGATTCTACTGTTAATTTGCGAAAGTTTTTATAATAACATCTATATTTGAATTCTTTATCGTTTTTGAATAAATTGAGTTTTTAGATTTTTTTTTAAAAAAACATGTTTTTTTTAAAAAAATTTTTTCCTATAAAACTTTAATGGAACTGAATAATATCCTAAACATACATTACTAAGGGTTCAATTCAACGAGTTTCCATGCAGGTCCTACCAATTAATATACAGGGTGTTAAAAATGGAGAGCAAAACAAATAGAACTTTAAATGTGAAAATCTCCTGTTTTTCAAATGGAACACCCTGTATATTTTTATTTCATCTGATTCAGCGTTCAATCACCTATCATTACTCATATATATGTCCTATATCTAAAATGAACAGTTTCGATTTTATTAGCCGTTTTCTGATTTATCCCGGAATTTTGCCAGTAAATGAGATCAGAAACTAAAAAAATCAAGATAGACTTAGGAAATAACCTAATGCAAATGTTGATTTAAGTTGACATTTGCTCTGTTTGTCGTTTTTGTCAAATTTTTGCTGCGAAATTTGTTAAAAAATGGCTTTATATAGTTTAGATGAACGTTTAAAATTATACAACTGTTTCATAAAAAATAATAAAAGTCCAGGGTCAGCCCTTAGAGAATATTCGAGGGAATATCCTAATAATCGAGTTCCTTCCAGGACTATATTTTTTCGAATTGTGCGTGATTTGGAAAATGGTGTCCTTAAAAACTCTAAGAAAAATCGTCCCAATTTTGTCCTCACTGAAGAAAAACAACTGGAGATTTTACTTTATTTCAAGGAAGATAATGAAAGATCCCAAAGAGATGCTGACAGAGACATTGCAGGTGTCAGTAGAGGAAGTATTTAAAAAACACTGCAGCTGAATGGTTATCATCCTTATAAATTTCTTCCAACTCAATTATTATCACAATTAGACTTTAATGAAAGATTGACTTTTTGTTGTGATATTATGGACCGGCAGTTCGAAAATGTGTTTTTTTCAAAAGTGCTTTGGACTGATGAGGCCTCATTTAATACGGCGGGTATTTTTAATCGGAAAAACACTCATTACTGATCTCAAACTAATAAACATCTAATAAAAGCAATTAAAAAACAAGGCCGTCAAACCGTAAATGTGTGGTGCGGAATTATTTGCGACCGTATTATTGGTCCAATATTTTTTGACAGGTCGTTAAATGGCGAAAGATACTTTGAGCTGCTTAGGAATGAAATCATGCCCCTTATCAACGACTTGCCAGCAAATATTCGAGAAAATATCATTTTTCAGCAGGATAGCTCCCCTTACCACACGGTTGCACCGGTGGTAAATTTCCTTAATCAACATTTTCCATTGTGGATAGGAAGACATGCTTTAATATCCTGGCCACCACGAAGCCCTGATTTAAGCCCTTTAGACTTCTTTTTGTGGGGTGCACTAAAAAATAAAGTTTATAAAAATAGATCTAATAATAGAAATGAGTTAAAAATAAAAATCAGGGAAGAGATCAATAATTTTAATGCATCTAATTCGGTAAGGAACGCTATTCGAAAAATGGAGGCTATTTACACTTCATGTATCACAATGGACGGTGGCCATATTGAAAATTTTTTATAATCTGTTTTAATCATGTTTAATACTCAGTTAGTTATTAGTTATACCGTGTGGCACAAGATATTTTTTTGTCTCTCCCTCTTCCTTATTTTCATCAATTCAAGAATAAGGCTTAGTTTACGACATTTTTATTTTAGCCCACTTCATCTGTTTACTTATATTTAAAAAAATAGTCAAATCAGAAAACGGCCAATAAAATCGAAACTGTTCATTTTAGGTATACGACATATATGTGAGTAATGATAGGTAATTGAACGCTGAATCAGATGAAATAAAAATATACAGGGTGTTCCATTTGAAAAACAGGAGATTTTTACATTTAAAGTTCTATTTGTTTTGCTCTCCATTTTTAACACCTTGTATATTAATTGGTAAGACCAGCATGGAAACTCGTTGAATTGAACCCTTAGTAATGTATGTTTAGGATATTAGTCAGTTCCATTAAAGTTTTATATGTAAATTTTTTTTTTTAAATATGTTTTTTTAAAAAAAATTCTAAAAACTCAATTTATTCAAAAACGATAAAGAATTTAAATATAGATTGTTATTATAAAAACTTTCTCAAATTAACTGTAGAATCGAAATATGTAAGAATATATAGGGTATCCCATTTTAATCTAAGAAAGTTGGCATGTGTCACGTCAAAACGAAACACCCTGTATAAACAAAAGTGAAATAAAATAAAAATTTAATTGAATCCAAACAACTTTTGTATTTAACTTTTTGTCGTAACTATTACCGTTTTCTAGATAAGGTACTGTATCACCATAAAATGGCCACCCTGTACTTCACACACTAGTCTTGGCTTGACCAATACCGAGACTTATGCCTATCTACAATGCCGTTAAGGTAAAATGAACACTCATCGAAAAAACAGATATCGAACATGTGTATTGTTAATAACTTCACTGACCACTTTACAGAACTGGAGTCTGCGATCAAAATCATCCTCGTTCAGTTTCTGAACCAATCGTATCTTAAAAGGATGGAGCTTATGCATAAAGTTGTGGTACAAATAAGATGGCGAAACAAAATGGCGGCTAAATAAAATTTTTAATTGGCTTTATTTTTTGCAGAACAATTAAATGTTAAAATGGAACGAATTCAACATGGCGTAACAAAATGATGTGTCAATGTAAAACTAACTTATTGAGTTTATCTTAAATTATGCCCAAAAGTCAACTATGGCATAGGTAAAAAGAAACTGGTAAGTATTGGTAGGAATCCAATACGATGGAACAAAATGGCGCCCAATAAAAATTTTTGAAAATGCTATATGTAACACATATATACTGTGACTGTGTACATATACAGTGTGTCCCAGATTCGCTTCTCTATACAAGGATCTCGGCTCCTATTATACCTACAGCAAAGGCTAAATGAGAAAAGTTTTAAAGGAAACTTATTGCATTCGATATCCGGCTTCAGATTTACGATCGTTCAATTGTTTTTGAAAATATCGGGGAAAAACCGAAAATGGCGGATTTCGTTTTTGGCCAGTATATCCAGAACGGTAAATTTGACAGCTGCCAAAATATGACATTATTCGGACACATTTTTAAGACAAATAAAATGGCGTATACGACACGTCTTCATTGTTTTTTGTTAACCCGCAACCCGCCTCAACTTTCATTTTTTCGATTTTTGGAAAGAGCCTAAAATTTCCAGTCTAGTGATATCTCACAAGTGCATTAAAGATTTTAGTATCATCGAAATATTACACTTCGTAAAGTTAGGTTTCAGTTTTTTCTAAGGAGGCCAGGATTTAAAGTAATGTTAGCTCTCAATGCTTTTTTTCTAAGGAGGCCATGATTTATCTGTAACAAAATTGGATTTTGACTTTGACGTTAAGTTAAATAGTGTAAAGTATCAAAACTGTGTTTTAATAAGTAGTAGGTACGCTTTTATCCCAATAAAATCATAAATCTGACACATAAATTGTCAAAACCTATAGAAAATGGCCGGCATTCCGTATTCAAATGAAGAAAAGGTTGACATGTTAGCTCTGTACTTTCAATCATACAGAAACGCCGACGTTACCTCAGCAAGGTATTTGGAGATGTACCCCGAACGACGGCAGCCTCATAAAACCGAATTCAGGAAAATCGTAGTTAATTTAATTAACCATGGTGCCTTCGAACAACCTAGAAGCGGATACAATAATACCAATGAAAATCGAGACAGACACATACTATAAGCTATCAACGAAAACCCTAGTGCATCGGTAAGAACTGTAGAACAGGAAGCTAATGTGCCAAAGTTAACAGTACAGAGAGTTTTAAAAAAGAATAAGTACCATCCGTACAAACCCATAATAGTACAAGGACTTAAGGAAACTGATTTTCCAAGACGACTACATTTCTGTGAGTGGCATACTAGGAGATGTAATGAAAATCCTGATTTTGTAAATCATGTCTTGTGGTTCGATAAGAGCAGGTTCATAAATTGTGGAGTCTTTAATAGGCACAACCGTCATCATTGGGCTGTGCAAAATCCTCACGAAGTGGCAGAGAGACGTCTACAGATCAGATTTGGAAGTAACGTTTAGTGTGGAAATCATTGGTAAGTTAATCTAACCAATCTTTTTTAAATAGGCACCAAATGATGGTCAAATAATAATCTTTTTTTTTTCGTTTAGTTCTTTAATGATACTAAAAGAGTATAATCTAATAAAAAAAAGTAAAACGTTCTACTCTAGTCAGTCAACTTACTTTTTTGATATTGTATTACATTTTTATTCAATCATTTTGTATTGTAGTTTCGAAGAACCTATAAAAATAGAATTGGGTTCTATAAATTTATTAACACTATCTAAATTTTCTGCAGATTTAGCTAATTCTCTAAAATTATTTTGATTTTCTGAATTTAATGATTTATTATTACCCGGGCAGCCTAGTTCTTGCGTTATGAAAAAAATACCATATTAACCAAATGTCGAATTATTTTTCGATTTTCATTATGATTTATAGAAAGGCGTTCAGCTGTATTTCCGAATAATTTAAATTTTAAAGGGCAAGGGGTTTGTTCTTTTGATATTTTATGTTTTATTAAGGCACGGTGTACTTCTTTAAGATTATTATATCACTGAAATAAATTGATTTAGTATTTCCGAAATTAATATGCAATACCAACAAAATAATTTATTACGGCTATTAGTTTCCGCTAACCAAATAGGTTTTTCTTTTTCATAATAAAGCTGAATAGGTTTCAACTGTATACAAGCTCATTCATTACGGGATGTTTCGATAATTATTTTTGGAAATAAAATATCTACCTTTTAATGAAGATAATTTTCCCTTTATAATTTACAGTTTCTAGTACCACCCGGCCGACCCTGCCGCCCTTGACTGTTGGGCACCTAAATATAAAGTATTAATCATTTCAGGAAATCGACTTATTGGACCATTTTTGTTTGACTACAATCTAAACGGGCAGACGTACCTAGAGCTCTTGCGAAACCAGGTTTTACCAGCCTTACAAGCTATTCTAACGGAAAATGAAATAAGAAGAACTTGGTTTCAACAAGACGGATGTCCGACTCATAATACCATTCAAGTCAGGAACTTCTTAAGAGAGTAGTTTGACGAAAGAATAATTTCTTTAAATGGTCCAATATCTTGGCCTCCTAGATCCTCTGACCTGTCGCCGTTGGATTTCTACCTCTGGGGTCACACGAAGAATGATATCTATGAATTTGATCCCCCAGTGACCATAGAAATCCTGAGACAAAGAGTTCTGGACACATTTAGAAATATTAACCAAAATACACTTACCAGGGTTGTATGAAAAACAGTCACCAATTGTCAAAAATGTCTCGATGCAAATGGACGTCATTTTGCAGATTTGTAAATTAATGTTACCCACTTACAAAGTAGTTAAAGCTCATTTAGATTTTTTAAGTCGTTATTTACGTTCATGTTGTATTGAAAATTCAATGCGTTCAATACATTACTTACTTATTAATGTAATCTTGTGAAAAAAAAATCATGGCCTCCTTTAAAAACATTGAAACATTTACGAAGTGAGTTTTTTTGATGACACTAACATCTTTAATGCACTGGACTGGAAAATTTAGGCTCTTTCCAAAAATCGAAAAATCTAATATGGCGGTCATAAGAAAAATGAAAGTTGAGGCGGGTTGCGGGTTAACAAAAAACAATGGAATGAAACCATGTATACTACTTGTATTGCCAAAGACGGGGGTTATGTCGAAAATGTTTTGTAATAAGTAATTAGTTACTTTCTTTCTAGCATTACTTGTTGATTTAATGTTAAATTTAATCATAATATTAAAAAAAACTTAGAATAGGATATTATTTAGGTTTAGTTAGATTTTTAACAAAAATACCCGAATTATTATAGAAAATTTGTCATAACTATAAATTACTAATTTTTGGAAATAAACTATATATATGGAGTGATGCAGAATTAAATCCTAAACACAATAAAAGTGCTAAATACACAGTGTTAAAAAAAATAAGTTTTTTTAGTTACAAAAACATTTTTTTTTGATGGTCATTTGTGACCACCCTGTATAATGAATTTTCGCTCCTGCTAGGTCAGAGTATTAAATATTAACCACTCCCGTGGATCCATAACCAAAATTCACAATTTTAGTCTTCAGGTGTGAAAAAATCACATTTTTCCAAAAACCTGTTTTTCCGAAAAAAATTAGAAAAGTTAATTTTTCTCAAAAACGACTCAAAATTTCGTATGCTATGATGACAAAAAATACTCAAAATCAAGCGTAGAATTAGAATTTCTAAAAATATTCTACCATTTCATTAAAAAGAAAAAAGTTGGTTACTGTCCTGGCACAATGGAACACCCTGTATTCCTAAAAATATTATAAATAAAAAATATACTTAGGGTCAAATACTTTTTGTATTTAACGTTTTTTTCTCAGTGTCTTATTTATTGAGATAAAGTATGGGAGCATTTTAAGTGGACCACCCTGTACCAGAAGGGAAGTGAAGTGAAACGTCATTGGAAAGGGTGTTTGAAACCCCATACATTGGCGCTTTGCTATTAAAATCTGGTCAATTCATTTATTTTATTCATACATTAAATTTGTCGAAAAATGCAAAAATTAAATCGATTTTTTTGTAAATAGTTTTATTAGTAGTTAATTCAATATTTTGTAAAGACATGGATAACAGTAGTATAGTAAAAGAACAAAGTAAAATAGTCTACTTCTTTGCTTACACCTAAATAGATTGTTGGCAAAAGCGAGAGTCACTGAACTCATTCATCGGATTTACTGCAACAATAGTTTGCGGCTAAATATAAGTTCTTTGATGAGTATGGGAGAGTCGCCTTTTTTCCGTCAGTTTTGCAAGGTCGAATCAATCAAGTGTTTTACGTGATTATAAGGGAGGAGTTAAAAAGCGAACAACTAATTCGATTTTATTTTAAGGATATATTTATTTCTTGGAAGAAACCTAATGTTAAATTTTAACTATTTATGTGACATACAAACGTAACTCGTTTCGCTGCACTGCAGCTTCTTCCTACCTGATAAAAACTACTGGCGGACAGATATTTTTTAAAAACCTTATTTAATCGGTTTTAAATTTTGTAGAAAAATTAAATGTGACATAGGGATAAACTAATACGAATTAAAAATGACGTTAACAAAAAAGTGGCGTGCGTCAATGCAAAAACTACTTATTGAATTTATTACGTCCCTCGTAAATATGAAGTATGTTATAACGTAAACTCCGGTGCTATAGGTCACGTTATAAAGATTTCTTACGTCACTGCAATTTTAAGAGTTTGCAATTACGACCCTTAGGCTAGCTTGTACGGTGGTCCGGCTTTGGGGGAGTTCAAAACTTTTCAATCCGCTTCATTTAGTGTATGAAGAAGGAAAATCAAAAAATATATATAAAATGGAAGGGCGTCAACACACGTAAAAAAAGAGAATCTACATTACGTCCTTTATACACCCTTTACCCATGTGTTAGTAAAAATGCTGAGACAAACAATAAAACACAATATACAATAATTATTTCCCTTTATTTCAGATTATACTTGTGAATATTTATCAGTGTTTAAAGGAAATGCAAGAATGTGATATAAATTATATTTATAGATAGAAATAAGTATAAGATACAACGAATTTATAAATTTAAGTTAAAAATCTCACCAAGTAGGTAGCAGGTAAGCAGGAGGTGATAACTCAAACTTTGGCCTGGTTGTTGGGCTGCATACTAGAGGCAAAATACTTCAAAACCTCTTCGGTAAAAGTGGATCTTGTTTGTGCCAACGTTCGGTAAGTAGAATACTACTTCAGTTTTCAAAACCCTTTTAAACGGGTCATGTCAGAACCACAACCCTTGCAGTGGCAAAAAGGTTTCGATTTTTATTTTGGCTTCACCCAAAAGTTCTTAATGTGAAAATTATTGGGTTCAAAACTACCATAAAAGTGAAATATAGGCAGGAATGCAAGGTGGTAAAATGACCGCTGAGCTGTAAAAAAGAGAAAAAATCCATTGTAGCCTAATTGTAAAAATTAAAATAAATAAATATTGCCAAAATAAATTAAAATTGTTAATTACCTGGCTGTTATTCGATCACTGTTCAAGACAAATTTTAAAACAACCTTCGAATAGGATCAGCTGTTTAGTTGAATTTTCACGGCCACAGTCAAAACTAAATAGAATGAACTCGTTCCAAAACGATTTTAGCCAAGAGGTTTATCAAAGAAAAAATGTTTTAAAAAAAAGGTAGGAATTTGGCTAAAAAAACTAACACGTTGGAAGTGCTCTACGCAAAACTTGATCTTAATGTTCCTATATTTTCTCTCTTTCCCCCTTATTGATTTTATAAAAATAAACGATTTTTTAAAGGATAGGCAACTCAGAATACAGTAAATATTTCAATAAATCTTTATATATATTGAATTTAAATATTTATTTTCGAATAATTTATGTTGGATATTTTTTATTTTTCCCTCTAATCTTTACGTAAGCCTCAATAATTAACTTTAAAATTTTAGGTTTTTAAAAAATAACGAAACTGAAGTGGTCGGACGGAATTATTTGGGTTTTAGGCATACATGAAAAAGAAATGTTAGACTCACCGCAGTAAAACGTCACACTTTATTAGTTGTCATTTGAGTTAACCCAAATTGTAAAGCGAAAATAAACAATATGCTTTTTAAACCAAACATTAGAAGGATTACTTAAATAACACAAACCCTTGTTTAATGAATCTATGACATGTGTTTACAGGAAATCAACTATAGGTGACATTTTTTAAACTATATTTTATCAAAAGGCAAGTCATTTAATGAACTGAACGTGATTTTGAAAGGCAAAAACGTATTATTAAACCAAATGTTTCTAATTTATTTGGCGTTACCAGGCTACAATGGAGATATGTGGAAATATCTGGTTTAGTTTGTAATACAACAGCTCATGCCCAACCATGTTTTTTATAATGGACTTGTTTCTGAACAAAAATATATTAAGGTAAGATAATTGGACAATCATGTGTTAATGAACATCTAATATGAAATTCTTATAAAAATATGGTCCTTTTATATGGTGGGTATTAAAGAAAGCTTCAACAACCAGACCCTCAGCATCTGGTAAAATTAAAACATATGTATATGACACACCAAGCTGTCGGTTGCGTATAATATTAAGTACTTATTTTAAATAGTAATGAAAAATAGGAATCGTAAAATAATATTTCAAATCAAACAATCTAGATAACTCCCAAAATTTAGTCCCTGACATCTTGGTGAATACAAAATTTAAATATAGCACCATAGCAATATCATAATTAGACTTATAAATTTATCTTATTTTGTTACCGTAAAAGTGTAACGTTACAATGTAATCGTGAAAAAAAGTCACTTTCCGAGATATGCTTCGAAGTCCCTAGATGCCGGAAAACATGTTAACTCAATTCCGTCTGTCTGTCGGTCTGCCTGTTTTCGGCACAGCTAAAAAACAACTTACCCGATTGACTTCAATTTTTGATAAAAAATGAAAAGTCATATGGGAATGACCTAGTCATATTTTGATCAAAATCCAATGTGGCGAAACAAAATGCTGGCCTAGTCAAATGTTAAAAATATGATTATTAAAAAAACTACTATAAAATTTAAAAAACTTCGAATTTTTATATCCGAAAGTGTATGCATGTCAAATTTGAAAATAGTCGATAATGTGGAAGTGGTGAAAAATCCATTATAAGATTTAAACCAGACATACCAACATACAATCAGACAAGTAGTGAAGCCAATAAAAGCGTGTTAAAACCCTATTATTACGACGACCCAATATACTTAATTGTATAGTATATGGTAATACTAAAAGTAAATAAAAAAAAACTAAAATTAAAAAAATAATAATAAAATTTAGCTGTACGTTCTATAGAAAGGATCACAAAACACCTCCTAGCACCCCTTGAATCCTCAAAGGTAACACACACACACGACGCTGCTACCTACTAAGTTGCAAAGTTCAAATACGTTTTGCATACACTCTAGTAACTGTAGATAATCTTCATTGTTGCATTCCTACAATTAGACGCTAGTATAATGTGCAAATATTCCTCTCAAATAAAATCAGTAAAACATGTGTCACTTTTGACATTCCACAGGCAATATGATATTAAAAGCTTCAGCTGTGCGTATAGACTTTACTCGTATAAAAATCTTTACGCTTTGTTTGAGTGACTAAAAGCATTTATTAGCGATTACTAATTCCTTGGATTTATTGATAAATTCTTCGTTGTATACGATAGCACAGTAATTATCTTAGCAGAGTAATAATAATATTGACCTAAACATTACTGATTAAATTATATTTTTCTTTGGAACTCGATAATCTTTCTAATAAATAAGTATAATTGAAATCATTCCTGCTGCTTTGACTTATTTGTAATGAACAGAGAGAAATCTATTTTTTACCTAACATTTTTTTTAAATGGTTTTCTACGTTTATGGAGAAACAAAAGAGTGCCTTTATTTAACACGGGAAAAAACCGGTAAATTACCTTTAGCCGGATTAGGAATTATTTAAATATGACCCAATTTAGTTCAATACATAGTTATTTAAGAACATACATATATTTATATATATATATATATATATATATATAAAATGGACAAAAGGAAATAGCGGGGTTGCAGCTAATAATCCTATTGATGTTACTGGGACATTAAATAGATGACTCTATTTACTTTGTGAAAGCTTTCGGATTTATTTTAATCCTTCCTCAGTCACACTACAAAATGGTTTGTTAATATAAAGTAAATTATTAAAATATTTTAGACTTACTGTAAGTGAGGTTACAAATATAAACAGCTATCCAATAGGAAATTCATTTCTGTGAATGAAAGGAACACCTCTTTATATAAGTATTTAACACAAAACAAACAGACTGGAAAAAACAATAACAAAAAATTTTTTTTTTTTTGATTACACACGAAACCGTTGAAAGGTATATTTAATGATATAATTCATCGAGGCTTAACTAGAATATTAAGAATAAAATATGTGCACCTATTTGTTTCTTTTTTAGATAGCAAAAAAAAAATAATCCTTCTTTTGTGTTTTGAAGGCCAGGACGATTATTTGGTTTTAAGGTTTAATAAATTGCTATATATTATATTGAGATTCTGTATATCCGATTTTTTATTATTTTCCTGATTATTTATGTGCACCATTTCGAGAAAATTTCTTTTAAAATAATTAATTTCACATTCGAGAATCTCCGCCTCTGCGAAATTTGCTGAATGACCTGTGTCTCTTACGTGTTGGGAAAGGGCACATGCTTCGGGTTTTATTCTTATATCACTTTTATGAGATATTATTCTATCTTTTAGAGGCCTTGAGGTTTGCCCTATGTATTTTTTATTGCAATGTAAACAATCTATTTTATATACTACATTTGATTTGTTATGCCTTTTTGTTTTATCTTTAAGAGAACTAAAAAGTTTGCTCGTAGGTTTAACGGCTTTATTGGCTATAACAATATTTTCTTTTTTGAATATGTTCGCTAATTTAGGGGTTAATTCCTGAACGTATGGAAAGGAAACATACTTTTTTATTATATAGGGCTAGTAGAAACAGTTGGTGAATTGTTTGGTACTATAGTGTCAGTTGAATAGATTAATTTCTTTTCAGGCTTGTAGCTGTAAATAGGTTATTTAGACGTTTTAATTTTGATCCTTTAATGACTATGTAAACAAAAAAAAATAAAAAAAATTAATTTTTTAAAATAAGGTTTATTTTCATTTTTTAAAGTTGTGTTGAGAAATAATTTAAATACAAACTATGCTTGGTTTTAACAATCCAATATAATTTTATTATGTTGTCATCACAAATCAAAGCCTACTTGTATGTAAAAATGGCACACTTCTCTCGATTCCATTTTGTGAATTTAATGTACCTGATTATAATTATTGAAAATATTGAGTAGCTCTTCAATAATTATAATCAGTACATTAAATTCACAATTGAAAAAAAAAAGTGTGCCATTTTTAGATACAAGACTTATTAGAACCAACAGTAATAAAATTATATTGGACTGGATTGCACATAAAAAAGCAGCTCAGGTAGATATTTAAATTATTTCTCATACCAGTCCGAAAAAATGAAAATAAAAAACTTGGCCTAAAAAATAGAATTTTGTCAATTTCATCAGTCATTAAAGGATCAAAATCTAAAACGTCTAAATAACCTATATTGGACAACTCTCTCAAAGCCTGCTAAAGAAATTAATCTATTCAACTGACACTATAGTACCATTAAACAATTCACCAACTGAGCCCATGACACCTAAGTCCTCCAATAATAAAAAGTATGTTTTCTTTCCATACGTTAGGAATTAACCCCTAAATTAGCGAACATATTCAAAAAGAAAATATTGTTATAGCCAATAAAGCGTGTTAAAACCGTACGAGCAAACTTTTTAGTTCTCTTAAAGATAAAACAAAAAGGCATAACAAATCAAATGTAGTATATAAAATAGATTGTTTACAGTGCAATAAAAAATACATAGGGCAAAAAGGCCTTAAAAAAATAATAATAAAATATCTATAAAAGTGATATAAGAATAAAACCCGAAGCATGTGCCCTTTCCCAAAAATAACATTAGGTCAATAATAATTTGAATAGATCGAATGTGAAATTAATTATTTTAAAAGAAATTTTCATCGAAATGGTGCACATAAATAATCAGGAAAAGATGAATAAAAAACGGATATACAGAATCTCAATATAATATATAGCAATTTATTAAACCTTAAAACCAAATAATGTCCTGGCCTTCAAAACACAAAAGAAGGATTATTTTTTTTTTTGCTATCTAAAAAAGAAACAAATATGATATTTTATTCTTAATATTCTGTGCGTAAGCCTCGACTCGTATAAAAATCTTTCAACGGTTTTGTGTGTAATCAAAAAAAAAAAAAAAAAAAATTTTTTGTTATTGTTTTTTCCAGTCTGTTTGTTTTGTGTTAGCAATAATTATATAGCAGAGTAATAATAATATTGACCTAAATGATTATGATTAAATTATATTTTATATTTGTAACCTCATAATCTTCCTAATAAATAATATAATTGATAATCATTCCTTTATATTAACTTATTTTGTAATGAACAGAGAGAAGGATTAAAATTTTTTTTAAATGGTTTTCACGTTTAAGTAAATAGAGTGCCTATTATTTAACACGAGAACATCAATAGGATTATTACCTTTAGCCGCTATTAGGAATTATCCATTAAATATTTCAATTTAGTTCAATATTATAAATATATATTATATATATATATATATATATATATATATATATATATATATATATATATATATATATATATATATATATATATATATATATATATATATATATATATATATATATATATATATATATATATTTGTTGAAGCATCGTGTGTTCTATTCTTTCCAATCGCCCAATGTCCGACAGTTCTAGATGCAATAGCAAGGGTGTTTCAAAACATCGTTTTACAGACCCTCACTTTGGATGTTGGTGTATCAAGAAAATAAAAATAGGAAAATTCCCTTCTTGATTCTTTCTCTGTTTTCCTGTCCCTAGCTCTTGAGATACTTTTTTTTTCGACCAGCTCCTTAAGTACATTTGTTTTTCGTTCCACAAAAAATTCCAGAATCTATTAAAAATTTGTGTTCTTTCTTGTTCTGGTATCTCGTTTCATTTTATTACCGATTTACCAATTTACACCTAGGTCCTATCATTCTTGATCTTTTTAGAATCTTATAATTCCATTTTTGTTCTTCTTTTTTCTTACCAAAATGTTCTTTTCCTTCCTACCTTAATTTTTTATTCATATTTTTTTTCCATTGGTCTTGATCAACATGTCGTCTTTTTTTGCGTGCGTGTTCTTAAAGAAATCAATCTTCTGGATCACTTATTGGATCTGGCCGATATTCTGGGTCACCTGCTGGGTCCGTCCGATATTCTAAAGTCGCTTGCTGGGTCTTTTAGGTCACTTGCTGGGTCTCGCCAATATTCTGGATCACTTGTTGGGACTTGCCGAATTTTCAGGTCATTTGCTGAGCCTGGCTGATCGTCTGGGTCTTGCTCATCTCCTGATGGGTCACTTAGGTGGTTATCGTGAGGAAACTTCGAGCACATTAAATTTAAACTAGCAACTTTTTGTTTGGCTACGTTTAAAAACTCCCCATCAGTAAGTAAATGGTCTTCAGATATAGATTCCGGCATTATTTGATTCACAAGATGGCTACTATTAGCAAATAACTCTGACAGGTCCTCCTCTTGAGCAGAACTGTCACAAACCGTCGGAAAATGTTCTATGCTTGCATCATTTTTTATTTTTGCTAATGAAAGTATTTTAGATGCGGTGGATGGAAGTGGTGGATATTTTCTAATGGAAGTGGTTCGAAATCCTGGCAGGGCGAGTCTGTAAAAAAAAAGTGTCAAGGGAAAAAAAGGATGTTTCGGGAAAACGGTTCATCATTTTGCATGCAGGTTCTTCAACAGGATTTCTCCCAGGTGCAAGTTTACTGTTTTCTTCAACATCCAAAAGTATAAACTACCATGATAATATGAACTGTGAACTGTTTGAAAAGTGGTTAAAAGAACAACTGATTCCAAATTTAGATGCTCCATCTTTAATCATTCTGGACACTGCATCTTATCATTCAAGAACCTTAAATAAACAACCTAATTCATCCTGGAAGAAAAGTGATATTTATGACTGGCTAATAAAACAAAAACAAAATCCTTTACCCAATATGCTGAAACTAGAACTACTTTTAATGGCAAAATCTATTAAAAAACCAACAACAATATATGCCGTAGATGAAACATTACGGGAAAATGGACATGAGGTTTTACGACTGCCGCCATACCATTGCCAGTTTAACGCAATAGAATTAATATGGGCTGGGGCAAAAACATATTACGAAAAACACGTGAACGATGGTCTTACATCAGATGAAGTGCAAATCGTTTGGTAAGATTCATTAAATTATATTACGCCGGAGTACTGGAAGGAATCTGTGGAACATACGGAGAAATTAATATGGGTTTCGTGGAATCGAGAACGAGTTCTAGATGTCGAAATAGTACCAATGATCATTGCGCCATTTGAGGACGACTCAGAAGATGAGGACTTTTTAAGTGATGATGATATTTTTTAGTCTATAATATTAAAAAGTTTCTAAAGAATTATATTAGTCTTTGACGTGTATAAATCATAAATTGCATTATGAATATCCATTTTTGCATTGTAACTTAAGTCTTTTGCCTTTGGATTTTTTCATATACATTTCTTAATCTTCTTCGGAAGTAAATTACGTTTTTTTTCATGCACAAGGTTCTGTACATTCCTTATACCGATTCTCAGAGCTTTTTCCACTGGCTCCTGGATATTAGCCAGTGAATTTTAATTTAATTTTTTTTTATAGATTTGACACCATTTTTTTCCTTACTTTTTTAGTAATTTGAAAGCAATAAATAAATAATTATAGAATACTTGTCGATTTTTAGTCCTTCACGGATGGAAAAATACAATGTGTTTTCATTCCGGGTGTACATCCGTTCACTACTGTCGTTCTGAAAACAACAGTTTTGCTGACCTTTCGCCAAAATCACATTTGGCATTTTCGAAGCCTTCTTTCTCGCATCCGAATAGAGACTGAAAAACTGTTCATTTCAAAACGACAGTAGTGAACGGATGTACACCCCGAAGGAAAACACACATATATATATATATATATATATATATATATATATATATATATGTATATATATATATATATATATATATATATATATATATATATATATATACATATATATATAGAGCCTGTATTTTTCGCAAGCATGACCCTTAATTCTAAACTGAAATTTGAAGAAATCGGATAAGTAGTTCTTAGCTATGCCGCGAACAGACAGACTAACGGGCAGACATACCTACAGACAGACGGAATCGAGAAAACATGTTTTCCGGCATCTACGGACTCTTAAACGTAAAGATCCGAAAAAATCTCACGAGGGAAGTAATAACTAATTATCTTGTGTTCTTAACAAAAGTTTATAATATTTTTACAAAATAAATTTTTTTTATTTTGCAAAAATACAATACAAAAAAAAACAAGTTTTCTTTGCACAGGGGTGCACACTGTATAAGTGGTTAGATTTTTAGGTCAAGCGGGGCTCATAATTTTTGGTGATTGATAAAAAAATCTCACTTTCATTAAGTGGCTGTATAAACAGAACATATTCTGATTGTTCCACTGATTCGAACCGCCTTACAGTGTGATATTTTGGCAATCTAGGTGGAATTAATTAACATAGAATCAAACACCCTAACATAGCGTAGTAAATTTGGTTTTTATTACTTAGTATAACTAATAAACCAAAAGAAACTTTAAATTTTATTTTATAAGTAATTTATAGGTCTTTATTGTACACAAAGGCAACAGCGTGGCAGATTGTAATAAAACTTTAAGAGAAAAAATTGTTTATATGTGGCATGGTTAGCTTATCTTGGATTTTTTATAATGACCAGTGTAAACAACAGGTACAACAGGTATAGGCAAGGTAAAAGTCAAGATAATACGAATGTATTTTATATATATATATATATATATACAATATAAAGATATATATATTATGATGGGCCTTTTTGATCGCCATTTTAGGCCAGCACTGCCGCAACTGACACCGGTGGCTCTACGAGTCCTTATTTACGGTTTGGACGCAATAACTGATGATGATAATAGGGCCCAGATAAGGCAAGAAGTGTACATTTTCGTGCAAAACATTACACGTTCAGGGGAAGAAGTTGGGCTCGAGATCCTAAATGGCGATGGCGCTGGCGCAGGACAAGTACCTCGACCAAATATAGAGGAATGATTTATTGTTATAGATAATAATAAAATACAAAATAAGAGTTTTATTTCTAAAAAAAACGCACTTCAAATTATTCAGAATTATGTGAGGAGTCTGCATCATCTTGGATGTGTTGTGTCGGCTCCTTCAGCAACTTCAAGACATCTGGATGTATATTGAAATGTTTGGTTTTAGATGTAGAGCGAAGGCTTGAAATAAACGGATCTGAGGTAATTAATAAACGTTGAAATAGATCCCTATTCGTATCAATTCTCGAGGTTTTTCGGGTAAATAATTCCCTGTATTGCCTATTATGTTTATTTCTTGCCTCTTGGGCTTCCTCGGAAAACTGTCCAATTGGAAGAATAAAAGAGGCAATAATGTCTCTGCCATGAAACAAAACTTTATGCACAGTGACAGGCATGGAATACCACGAATATTCTTGTAGGTACAACTTACGGGTTTCTATAGTGTATTCTTCAAACTTGTCCAAGTTGATCTCGAATGATGAGTTGATGCATTCTAGTATGACTCTAAAGCGATGAATAAGTTCAAAGTTAAGTCCCGTAATTTCGGATGATTTCTTGGCATTCCTAAAAAACTTTCTCGCAGTATTGCCACTGTTGGTATTCCCCGATTGTTGTTTCGGCATGTCCACTAATAAACCCAATTCTCGTTTGAAGTCTTCTTGTACTTGTTTCTTTTTTATGGAAACTTTACTTTTATTTTCTGCACCACGAGCTGCCCAAGTTTTTATTTCTAGTTTATACGAAATGTGGAGTAGACATTCGAAAAAGCGAATCCATGAATGAAGAGGAGAAAGACCAAAAGACAAAAAATTTAGTTGTATAGGCTTTTCTGCCAAAATAGTAGGATTATTCATATCACGCGGTTTTGCTCCACACAAATAGCATGTTTGGCTTGACGAACATGATGACAGCGCATTACAAACTTTGCCATCAATCATACAGAGAATTAATTTACAGGTTATTGTAATTTCCAAGTTATCAACAAATACCTTCGTGGGAAAAAGGGCAGAAATCTTTTCTTCAACTTTCCTGATTTCACAATTTGTCATTTCTACGGTTTCTTTAGTGAAAATAAATTTTATAGGGCGACAATATCTTGTAGAAGATGGAGATGGATTTTGCCAGAGAATAGATTTAAAGCTTTTGTCACAAAGCTGCAATGGAACCATAGATATACTAAATAAACTTTGATCGGAACAACCTTCTTGAGAATATGTTTGTTTATATCTTTCCTGCTCGGCACCATCACATCCCCATTTAACAATTAATTGAAGGTGATTTTTCTCTGGAGTGCAAAAAGGTCGCAACACTTCCATCTGCGCCTGACATAAGCGTTCTACAGTATGGTCAATGAGTGACTGTAGTTTAATTTCTGCTAATTGTTCTGTTACGTTAATTGAAGAGGGATAGCACTGTTGTTTGGCTTCTCTAACCCTGTAATAAGCTGGATACAAGTTCTTATTTATATGCTTAACTTGATTTCTAATAAGGTTGTATTGGTGCGTTGAAAGCTGGGCATCGACTATAAGCGCAACACCTTGATCAGGGCTCAGTTGCTCTAGATGCGGTTCATACGATAAATATGCCCTTTTGATCTTGGTGCCCGTGTCCGGTGATTCAGCGAGTGTTTTCACTACAGAGGCAGAGTCGTTTTTACCAGATTTTCGAAGCTTTATTTCTGCCGCACGCAAAATTTCTGCTTGACTAGTGGAAGTCACTAAACTCTGAACCTTATTTTTTTGACTTCTAGGGCCGCAGTCTTCAAACTTCTTCTGAGGTCGACCAGGCTTTGATTTATGATGGCCGTCATTTAATGTAGAAAGTGCTTGGGTTACAATAGTTGAAAGCTTGAAATTACCTTGAAGCCATGTTGAGTTGTTACTTACAAATTTTTGTTTGTATCTGTTTGCCTTCTGATATCTATGCTCAATTTTTTTGAGAAAAACATCTAGCATATATTTTTATATTATCCAAAACATGTTTGGGTAGTGAGGAATTGTCCAATTTTTGTAAAATATACTCAAATATTGCACTACTTTTTGTTTTTTTCTTATTTGCGCACCATATGTCAAAAACCTCTTGCCGTGGTATGTAAACAGCCATTCTAAAAATAAGAAAAAATACTATAGGGGGCACTTGAAAGCAAGTTTTTCATTTTGGGCTTTAAAGAAGATATATCACCAATTTATAAAAATACAACCCGATTGTGATATAATTTGGTATAATTAATTTATTGCCTGTAGGAACTGTGTCAATAATGATTTTAGGAAGGTCACAAAAGAGCCGAAATATTTCACATTTCTGCATAGTTAAACCCAATTTAAAAGAAAGATATATATAATATAACTTACCTCTAATAGTCGTCAATCAAATATATAAAACTTTTATTTCACTAAGCAAGCTTGTAAATAGTGTACCTTTTAAGCATCGAAACGAATACCAACAATTTTATTTCGATTGAAGCCCGAATACGATAGTATACGTTCGCATCGGTTTTATGGGTTTCAAAATATCGCTGTGCTGACAAAATATGATAAGGTTTTATTAAAGGAACAATAAACAAAATTATTTCGGTCGAGATTCTTCAATATCTTGAAATTTTTTTTCACAATTTTTTCCACCTAGATTGCCAAAATATCACACTGTGCGCCTTCCGACTTTATTAAGGCGCTTGCCATTTTGTATATTTTTATTTTTGCCAACCAAAAAATTTTAACCAAATACATATTTAGCAAATTTTCTTATTTAGTCCCTCGGCATTTAATATATAAAATAATATTAAGTGGCTATCTTAATAATATTGCGTAATACAATAAAACATTTCTTTCGCCCTGTATATTTATAAATAGCCCATCGAGATTTAATAGCTTGATAAAAGAATCACACAACATTTTGGTATTCACTGTGTTTTCTGATTTGATTCATAATGTTGACCTTTGGACCCGCACGATAAGACCGCATTCGACTTTACAGGGTATCCTATTTTAGGCACTTTTGCGGGGTATTACTCTAGATGGTTTCTGTTTTCGCGACAGTGTGCTACTTTTTGTCAAATTAAAGATAACGCCAGTAGAATCTTCACAGCCATTTTGAGATACAGGGCGTTTTTGAAACATGTTCTAAACTGGTTAGAATTTAAGATTTAGGATATTGAAAATTAAAAAAAAATCTTTTGTTTTTTAATTAAACAATTGGCTATTCTATTCGTATATAATAGTGCTCGCTTTTTTTTTGCTTTCCTCGCAAGAAGAAAGTATTCTTGTTACAAAAAAACATGTTTTTTCAGTTCCGTCGGTTAGTCTGTATGTCTGTCCGCGACAAAACTCAGGAACTGCTTGTCCTATTTACTTTTTGGTTAGAAATTAAAGATCATTTGATGATGACGTGGTAACATTTTGGTAAAAATCCAATATGGCTGAACAAAATGGCGGTTTATTGAAATGTTAAAAAAATATTACTAAGAAACCGCTTACCCATTTTATCCAAATTGTGCAGTCTTAGATACCCCTAAATGCCGAATTTTATTCAAATCTGCAAAAATTTTAAATTAGTCTGCTATGGTGGTGCTGCCATGTTTAATTCTCAAATATTGACTAAAATTTTATAACTTACTTCTAGATACTGATATTTCAGCCGAATCTGTATAAATGTCAAAATTCGTTCGCTTTATTGGCGCCACCATTTTGATTTTTGTTGTGCATTCTCAAATAATCCCCACCAATCTTAAAATCATCGGTCCGACCTGTTGACATTATCATTTTGACACCGCTAGCCCATTATTAATTATATTATAAAATTAAATAAAATTAAAGTTAATCGAGTAAGTGGATTTTTAGCTATACCGGAACAGACCGACCGACCGACAGTAATGGAAAAACATGATGATTTGTAAAAACCACGCCGTCACTGGCATTCGTCAACAAATGGCCACGGCTTGGGCATGGGCCATCCCCACTTCTTGTTTCTACTTCTACTTTAAGATATGCACTAACAAATATTAAAAAATACATACATGTCGAATTGAGAACGATCTCCTTTTTCGAAGTCGGTTAAAAACTTACGGTCAAATTGAGAGCCATGTAAACTGGACCATAATTTTACATTAGGCAGGAATCTTTGATGGAGTCTTATATGATTAAAGTCCAAATGTCAAAAAATATTTATAATTTGACTCATCTAACTTTAATTTAGGATTCCACTGGTTCAAATTCCAAATAAGCAATCTCTGAGCTTCCTGACCTCACGAAAATATATTTTATTAGATTACAGTTTCCTATGGCACCGCTCTAAAATATGGGTCCCCCTTACGTACGGGGAAATATGGGGGAAAAAGATTAAATTCTTGCCGGCGCCATTGACTACAATGGATGCCCGCAGCAGCGAGGAGAGAAGCGTCAATACGTATCGGTAATTTATGTATTTTCACACCGAGATATTCGCATAGTTGGGCGAAAATAAAAAAATTAAGTTGTTTTCGTGTAAGAAAGTGTAAAATATGAGCGAGAGTGCACGTACTGTAAGTTTCGCAATATTAGGTCAGTCAAGGTAGGCATTAAATTCAGAGGGATTGAAAAATATGCGGTTCTCATTAAAACATGGCTAAAGTAAATGTCCCATATTACGAACTATTAACGAAGTATTGCTTTTTTATGAATTCTGAAATTAAATATGAAAAAAATCAGCAAATTTCCTTTAGCCGGAACTTCTCAGGTTATTAATGTTTCCATTTATTAGAAATAGTAAAGTGTATATATAGTTATTTAGTAAAATATTGTCAACATTTATATTTTTTCTCAGACATTTAAATTTTTGCATTAAATCAAGTGTTACATAGGAACTAACTAATAACATTTTGATATGAATATTTGCAATCTTATATTATATTATAACAAAATGGCAGCCTAGTAAAAAATGAGCTAGAAAAAACTACTTATTAGATTAACTCCAAATTTTATGCAAGCATGCACGTTAACGACACGTGTAGTACCTACCACATCTCTAGGAGTAGCTATTAGCGACATCTATGAGGAAAGAGCAGAACTGCCATCCAGCAGAGCCAAGATTGGAAAATCAATACTTTAAAAGCAAGATTCTCAGCAAAGTAATTTGGCCAATGAGAGGAGCAACGCGTTTTTACGTACAGCAAAAAAATCATAGTAAGGAAATAAACGGGCTGCCATAAGACAAAGAGGTCTCATTTGACTCTCGAGTTACTGACCAAAACATGTAAATAAAAATCAAAAAGCATTTTAAATTAAAGAGCTAGGGGTTCGCGAGACTGATTCAGTCTCGGTCTCGGAAAATGTTAACGGTCTTGGTCTCGGTATCGGTCTCGAAAGTCTCGGTGGTCTCGAAAACAAAATTTTAAAAATAATAATTGTTCGTCGAGATGTTATTTAGACAAAAGTACATGGAAGCCTACGTTCGAAACCCACAGCCTTTTCAATCTTAAAAATTTAATGTAAAAAAACCCAATGTTGAACATTTCAGTAAAGTAGAAAAAATGTAGGTATATTTATATAAAAAATTATTCCAAAAATCTATAATTCGAAAGGATGTTGCCAACAGATGGAAACAGTAAATGAAGATATACGAACAATAGTAGGTGTATCAAAATAAATATCACATATTCCTTGTTCTTTGGACATCAATAGAAAGGCCACACATCACTAGAGTTACTTAAACAACCATCCACAGAACAACAATTATTTGACATTTCGAAAGATATACAAATGGAATAAGATATATTACACACAAAATAAGGACACAGTGTATAAGGCTGCCGAACTCATGCAAGCAACGTGTTGGGCATTCTAGGGACAGACGATATAATACAATAGGTAGAAAAGGATCAACGGCCAAGTAAAGCACCCTTAGGTGTTCTGTAAACTTTGCTATTTTGAACCAAACTTTTATTACTTTAATGCGTATTTACTTTCTTAACCAGGACCGTTCTTAGGGGTCTGCACGTTGTGCTTGCACAAAGGCGGCTATCCTTCATGATAATACTTGTGAATCAACCATTTTTGTTCTTTGGTAAATTAACCATAAATTTTAAAAGTGGAGTAGATTTTAAAAGTAAATTTATTTATTAAGCAAATATCTACTTGTTCAATTTTTCGCCTGAAAGAGCAATCTATAGCCTTTTTTGAGGAAATGTAAATATTATATTGTGCCTGCTGAATCACCAATAATATCAAGTTCCTCAAGCGATGATAACTATGACATCGATTATACATCATTATTTGACAAAAAAAATGTGATTCCGAAAATTGGAGAAAAGAAATAATAGAATATTTGCAATTAAAGCGCGCTCCAAAGGGTAAAGATATTTTAGAATGGTGGAAAGCACACGATAAACAATTTCCAAATTTAGCGAAAATGGCAAAAAATCTTTTATCTATACAGGCGCCCTCTGTAGCAGTAGAGCGTTTATTTTCACAAGCAGGGTTAATTAATACAAAGCTAAGAAGTATGTTAAATGAAACTTCAAACACATGCTTATTATGTATTCATTCATGGTATAAAAGTAACTTGAAAAATGAATTTATAAAATATTAGTAAATTTTCTGTAATATTTTTAGGTTTATTATATAGGTTGAAATAAAATCTAAAAATATGCTTATAATGTATGTTTAGAAATTTAAATTTTTACTTTGTTATTAGAACAGTTCGTTATTTTTTAAGCGTAATAGTTGAATTAGCTTTATTGATCATCTATTTAAAATCCTAAGCCAAATTCTACTTTGTGTTTTGTTTGTTGAAAATATTGTCCGTATGTATATGTATTATTTTTATTATACACATATAGTTAAATACAAACAAAATCAATACAAAAATATTGTTTTATAAAACACGTACCTTTTTTAATTAGCAAGCCATTGAAACGATTAAAGAAGAAAATGTTAAAAAACATTTTCACTAATTTTTTTAACAATTTTTTGTTTATTTTAAGTCGGAAATTTTCTAAACAAAAATCACCACAATTACTTCGTCTGTTGGAGACTTTACCGTATCTATACTATAAAAGAATATGATATTGCGATGTCTTTAGTTGTTACAGTCTATTAGTTATTAATTATTGAACGAAAAAACTACAAATTTTTGGAATTTAGTTACTTTCAATAATTAAACATACAAACCGATTATAAATTTATAAAGACCATAATATCAAAATCTTATATAGTATAGTTGTGATAAAGTGTCTCTCTTTGAGAGCAGGGTAGCAATTTACGGTTTCCGACATGTGAAGTGGAATTTCGCTACTAGAATTTGTAAATTTGGGAAATTCTCTTTTTATGGTTATTCATATCGTTTTTTAAATGACTATTTCACTAGTATCATTGTTATAAGAACATATACAATGCTAGTATAATATAATTGATTATAGAAAAATTATTTTTTGCATCAATTAATTTGCCCCCAAACATATATTTTTTTAAATTATTTATATTATAATTTACGAGCATTAGTTATTTTGCTACTTCACTTTGAGATCGAGACCGATAGTCTCGATAGGTAAGACTCGGTATCGGTCTCGGTCTCGAACACCAATTCTCGGTCTCGAACACCAATTCTCGGTATCGGTCTCGAAATACTTTTCAGAGACCGAGACTAGTCTCGTGGTCTCGCGAACCCCTATAAAGAGCAAATAAAATAAAAGAGAAGAGCAGAAAATAAAGATAACTACTATCACTTTTATTTGGATTACATATTTTTGAGAAGATGGATTGTTTTCTGCTGGGAATCTTAATTCCAAGATAGGAAATCTCTACATCGAAAAACATGGAGAACGATGTCCAAAGATACAAAAAGTGTAAAACAAATTTGTAATTTTTATTTATATTTTTAGCTCGTGAAGCCAGCTAGGGGCTCAAATTCAATAAAATACCAGTCCAAGCCCACATTCTAATCCATGGCGCATTAAAATGGTAACAATTTACTAAAGTAAACTACACGTGTTCCTGTTAAATTGGAAGTCATTAACCTTAACCCAGTAAGGACAAGGTCGGCGAGAATAAAAATCAATTTTGCACTTTTATCAGAACAAAATATCCAATCCGTTCTTGTTGTGGAAATTTGAGGACTGATCCTTAATTTTGCTGGTTCTTGTTGTGGAAATTTGAGGACTGATCCCTTATTTTGCTGGTTATTAACCGAAGCAAAACAAGCATTAAGATAAGTACTTTTTTCAGAAACCCTCTGTTTCATGAGAAAACATAAAAAAATTTGAAAAATAGAAACTCTATAGGCATGACATATCCCTTCACATTCCTTCCACAGAATTAATAAAAAAATCAATTATTTACAACGCCATAAAACTTTACAATCATCTTCCAGAACATTTAAAAACAATCCTTATGTTTGGACTGTTTCGAAAAAAAACCAAAGCGTACTTTATTAAAAGACCTTTTTACTGCGTTAATGATTTTTATAACGAATAAGTCTCATTAAAATTTTTTAATTTGCTTGTTTACTTAAATCTTTTTGGGTGTCATGTTCCAGCTGCTAGCATAGGATTAGAAAATATTTTATAGGGAATGAACTGTCTGATGATCCGTTAACATTAATTATTTTTGTTGCATTTTAGATTAAAGTTATACATTTTCTTTTTTTACTACACTTTCATTACAATATTAGTTCAGTATACCTTTTATTTAACTTGACTTATTTTAACCCCAGTCATCGAAATTATTTATCTCGCATATGTATTGTTTATTTCGTTCGTTTTTTCATTATTTTGTTTTAAGGTACATTTCGCTTTGTCCATGAAATTGTAACAATTTTCCTGCCGCAATGAAGCATACTTTTGTTTGCTTTTTTTACTGGGATCCTCTGAGGTGAACAATATCGCATACAGTGCAACAGCTGAGTTTCATTTCTTTTTTAAATTTAATTAAAAAATCAAATAAATTATATGCCCTTTTATAAAACTTAAATAATTTCTTATAAAAAGGGTGACACACAAGAGGAGTTTATTTTAAATTAGTATAAGGGAACAGGGTTGTTTTTAGGGACATAATAAAAATGCAAATTTTTAGATATAAAAGACGAAAAGCAAAAAGGTTTAAGATTCTAGATAAGCGTTTGGTCAAACATCCTAAGTTGTATGTAGCTATAAGACTATATGACGGATACAGTTAAATAAAAGTTAGTTTGCTGTAGGAGTAACACACATTATTTGTTTGCTATTTTATACTGTCGTCTTTAATAGACTTGCAAATTATTCACATTTTCAGTTGTTTTATTTTTGTTAGTTACCTGTAATTTTATGACAGCAGTTACCCGACTGTTAGAAGTATTAGGGGTGATCTAGAGATTAAACTGGTTAAGTTGTGGTACCAAATCAAGATGGAGGAACAAAATGACGGCCAAAATTTTTTTTTCAAAAATCTTATTCAATTGACTTTAAATTTTGCAAAAAAATTAAATGTGATATAAGGATACACTGGTACGAATTCAAAATGACGTAACAAAATGGCGGTGTGCGCCATTCTGTTACGCCAAAACATTTTTTCTCAATGGCCTGGTAACATAGTAAAAAATCAAGAAATCAACCTGTAATATTTTGGTGTGAATCCAAGACAGCAAAAAAAATGATGGCCTAGTAAATTATTTAAAAAAATCAGTCTGAAAAACTACTTATTACATTAATTTTAAATTTTAGGCATCCATTAAGTGTGATATAGAGATAAACTGGTAAATTTGTAGTACGAATTCAAGACGGAGAAATAAAACTGAGGCCAAATAAAATGTCTAAAAAATCAAACAAAATACAAGAGTTCTAACCACACTACAACTCAACTTGTTACGTTCTGGACGTGCGTTTCGCTAACCAAGTTAGCATCATCAGCAGATGATATAAACTAAAGTAACTTATCCTAACCGAGACTATTTATAGGTAAATGTGGTATAGCTAAAAGTAATGGATATGATGATAATTTTGTACATAAATTAGATCAAAATACAAGAGTTCTAACCACACTACGCCACAACTTGTTACGTTCTGGACGCGCGTTTCGCTAACCAAGTTAGCATCATCAGCAGATGATATAAACTAAAATAATTTATCCTAACTGAGACTATTTATAGCTAAATGTAGTCACGCTTGGTTGCGCTCGACTGCACCGTTGTCAAGTAAACAATAGTGGGGACTATAGGGAATAGGCCCTTCGTCTTTATTTAGTGCTTTCTTACTACATTTAACTATTTCCATACTCTTAAATGCATCCAATAATCTATTATTAGATACATTTCTAATCAACTTAAGATTATTTATTTCTATTTTGTGATTGTTTCTTCACTTTTCTGTTCTTCCGTATCTTAAATGTGCCATCTGTTCTTTAAAACGAATGTTTATGGAGCTTTTAGTTTGCCCAACATATTTTAGATCGCAGTCATTACAGCTAATTTCATAGATGCCACTCCTCTCCTTCAAGTTTCCAAGGAGATTTTTCAAACTGTTCGCCGTTTTGTAGGCAACTCTAAAACCTACGTTTTTAAATACTTTTGCTAGACCTCTCGTATATCTGGGATCATATGGAATTACTATGAACTTATTGGGAGCCTCAGGTGCTTAAAAAGTAGTGGCAACTTTGAGGTAACTAACTCGTTAGAATTCTTAGATAAAATTAAGAATGTTCACTTCAAAGAAGGTGAAATTTTAATATCTTTTGATGTAAGTTCATTGTTCCCTAGTGTACCCATACCACTAGCTTTACAGTACCTACAGGAACTACTTGAAGTCAATAATTTGAAGAAAAAAATTTTTGATGAAATATTTACTTTTCACAAAACTGTGTATGAATCAAATTTTTTTTTCACTTCAACAATAAATATTATAAACAACTTAAAGGGAACTGCGATGGGCAATTGCTTATCTCCGTTCCTTGCAAATTTGTTTATGGGTAGATTAGAAACCCAGTTAAAAAAAGAACTCAAGTATTTCCCAAGGGTGTGGTATAGATACGTAGACGATATATTTGCTATTTTTGATACTAAAACAGAAAATTTGGACACTTTCTTAGAAATATTAAAGAATAAATATCCTTCCATTAATTTTACGTACGAAAAGGAGAACAATGGGCAATTACCTTTTCTCAACATGTTAGTTGTTAGAAATAATGACAAATTAGAATTTGATCATTATAGGAAATTTACTAATACTGATAGGTATATAACATCCGACTCATTTCATTGCCGTCAACACAAAATGGCAGCATTTCATTTCTTAACTCACAGGTTAGTCAATTTTCCATTAAGTAAAGAACGTTTTAACAATGAAATGAATCGGATTAAAAATATAGCTAAAAGTAATGGATATAATTATAATTTTGTACATAAATTAGTAAATAGATAAGCATAAGAAAATGTTAAAAGATGCCACTAATTTTCAAGCACCTGAGGCTCTAATAAGTTCATAGTAATCCCATATAATCCCAGATATACGAGAGGTCTAGAAAAAGTATTTAAAAACGTAGGTTTTAGATTAGACTACAAAACGGAGAACAGTTTGAAAAATCTCCTTGGAAACCCTAAAGACAAAGTCGACTTGAAGGAGAGGAGTGGCATCTATGAAATTAGCTGTAATGACTGCGATGTAAAATATGTTGGGCAAAGTAAACGGTCCATAAACATTAGTTTTAAAGAACACATGGCACATTTAAGATACGGAAGAACAGAAAAGTCAAGCATTGCCCAGCATGCTTTGGAAAACAATTGAAATAGGAATAAATAATCTTAAGTTGATTAAAAATGTTTCTAATAATAGACTATTGAATGCATTTGAGAGTATAGAAATAGTTAAATGTGGTATGAAAGCACTAAATAAAGACAGAGGGCCTATTCCCTATAGTCCCCTCTATTGTTTACTTGACAACGGTGTAGTCAGGTACAACCAAGTGTGACCACATTTACCTATAAATAGTCTCGGTTAGGATAAGTTGTTTTAGTTTGTATCATCTGCTGATGATGCTAACTTGGTTAGCGAAACGCGCGTCCAGAACGTAACAAGTTGTGGTGTAGTGTGGTTAGAACTCTTGTATTTTGATCTATCTTCCACCACAGGTTCCAATGTTAGGACCTAAAAAATCAATGTTAAAAATCTTTTGAACTAATATTTTGCTGCAAGATTGAATGTGATACAGGGATTAACTAGTACGAATTCAAAATAACGATACAAAATGGCGGTCTCAGCAAATCAGTGTAAAAAAAATCAATTTGTCTTAAATCACACCCAAAAAATAAGTGTGACATAAGTAGAAACTGGTAAAATATTAGTACCATTCTGATATCGTGGAACCAAATGGCGCGGAATAAAAATGTTTGAAAAGACAGTATACTAGCACCCGTATTCACTGAAGAGGTTTAAATTTAGACCAGGCCTAACTTGACAGTTGTAAGTTTAAGATGACATTTTTAACAATTCAACAAATAATGGCAGTGACATAAGCGAAACATAAATGAGTTTTAAGTATAATGGCGACTAGACCTGGCCTGACTCTTAAACCTTTTTATTGGATACTAAAACTACTGGGGGTAAATTATTAGACCTAATGAAAGGAAGAGGGAAGTTCCGGGTAAGGGAAATTTACCGATTTATTTTAATGTGTACTACGTTATCATATAATTGTTTGTATATATAAACTGTGTTATCTGTATGTAGTGGAATTCTGTACGAACCGACAAAAGTTGTGGGTAAAGGTGAATTTACCGAGATTTTTTATGTCATATTCCGAATGCCCAAAAAAGTTAGGAATTTATGTGTTCGCTACACCTCTCCGAAAACACGATATTTATCATCTTGTTTTAGTTTAAAGAAAATTCGCGTGAACTGCACTGACATCTATCTGTCGTAATTCAACACGTCGTATCACGGCCAACCGAATGAAGAATGGGTCTCGTTAAACAAACACTGTTCATTTTTTCACGTTGTTTTCGGAGGAATGTAATCAAAAGTATTGTTCTTTAGTCATCCATAAACTGCTCTTCCCGTGCTTGTCCTTGGGCGAACTTTTCGTACGCGCACGGGAAAAGCTTAGTTTCTAAACTTGTAATAAAATATACTATTCTATTCTAGCTAAACCAAGAGGAAGTAAAATACAAATTACATCCCTAATTTCAACACAATGTAACGCTTAGTTAACGTCAAGAATAGTAAGACGAGGAAAATAATAAAAATTCTCGTAAAAACACTAAGGTCGAATCATTTAACAACCGCAAGTGCCATTTTGTCACCGCATGATGCGTCGTTAAAAGAGCCGCTCCTTTTTCTGTGGTGCAGAAATAAGAATTTAATGTTGCGTGTAATGGTCCATCAGCCATTATCCTTTACGGACGTGGTTTTGTTACTTCCCCTGTAAGTTTTAGCCTCTGCAGTTGTGGGCAGCAAAGCGAATATATTTTAACTTTTTGCATATAAATACAATCTCACACATAGGTACTATCTTTTTTAATTAGTAAACACAAAATCTTAAATATGGTCAAGTCAAAACTGTTTAATTTTAGAGCCACAAAATCTTTATCAATAGTGACAAAAGCACGCACAATCTTATCTGCTACATATTGAACATTATTCATTAAAGTTTTCATCGACATTGTAACCTTTGAGTTCCCTATACCGAGTGAAAATAGTATGAAACATTTTCAACTCTACAAAGACGAATATTACGGAAGAAATAGATATCGGTGTCGGTTGTATTAAGAAAAATAGGAAAACGTCAGTAAACAAGCTGTCCGAAATGGTCACAGAGCCCGAAGTCAAAGTTGTTACATTTACTGATCATTTCCGGTCTATGAGTTACCACATAATCTAATATGGAAGAACAGGAAAATTTAGGACCAGTGCACGCGCATATAGGAGTACTTACTAACGAGGATAGCTGAAAAGATTCAAAAAGGTCAGAAAGATTCTTGTAACTCATGCTCAAACCACCCCCTTCAACATCCAAATCTCCACACAATAACAGGTGGGGCAAAAGTAATGGCATAATGTGAATTGACTGCCATTTGGTTATAAATGAAAAAAATTGCGCTCTGTTTTCAATGAAGATTTATTTAAAAATGTAACATTGATGACATTAAATTGAAAAAATTATACCGGCCACCTCCTGAATTGATTCTGCTCGTTTCAAAGCATTTTCAATGGTTGCTCGCAAAACTTCTGGCTCCAAATTGGAGATTTCTTCTTCAATGTTGCCTTTTAAGGCTTGCAAGGGTTGTGGTTTGTTATGGTAAACGCGAGATTTTAAGAAGCCCCAAAGGAAGAAGTCTGGCGCCGTAAGATCTGGCGATCTGGCCGGCCAGTTCAAATCGCCAAAACGGGAAATTGGTTCTTCAAGATCTCCATCGTTGCTCGAGACCCAATTCAGCAACTTGTGGAAAAAAAACTCGTTTAACATCTGTCTGTAACGCTCGCCAGTTATCAAAAAAATAAGGACCAATAACTTTTTTACTGCAAATGCCGCCAAACAATGACTTTAAGGGGATGCAATGGCTCTTCGTGCATTTTATGTGGATTCTCCGTGCCCCAGAAACGCAAATTTTGCTTGTTTACATAACCACTTAAGTGGAAATGAGCTTCATCGCTCATTATGATTTTGGATACGAAATCATCCTCTTCTTGTACCAGGTTTAACAGAGCATGGGAGTAAGTTAACCTCACTTGACGGTCAGCAGGCAACAACTGGTGAACGGTTTGCACTTTGTAAGAAAACATCTTCAGGTCTTTCACCAAAATTCGACGCAACGAACATCTGCTGACGCCAAATTGTGTGCATCGTTGTCTCGTCGATGTTTGTGGATTCTCTCGGACGTCCTCAGCTACAGCAGCGATATTCCCGATGGAACGAGCAGTACGGGGCCGGCCACTTCTTGCGTTAACCCTAGTGGACCCGGTTTGGAAGAGACGCTCAACCAAACGCTTAATTGTTCGCGCACATGGCGTTCTTTAGGTGTGTATCTCTCCATTGTTTGTTGTGAACTAATTCTCTATTTGTCTATAACATAAATGTCAAAGAACAATGCCATTTAACACCATTTGCAAAAATTATGGCATATTCACATTATGACATTAATTTAACCCCACCTTGTATTATAAAGCTAAAATTAGATGTTGACTGGGTTGGTATTTCATTCAAAATATTAATAAATTGGATAAAATCCTCATTGGGAGGTCTGTGTAAATTAATGATGCCAATTCCATTGTCCATTTTAATACAAGAGAATTGGTTTGGCAGAAAAGTTACTTATTAATAAAAAATTAACTGCCTTTGAAACTAAATAATTTTAAGTGTACGACTGAACCACGTGATCACTCCTAGAAAACTGACTGATGATTCTATAGTTATTAGTCAACCAATGCCAAACCATTTAAATACAAAATGTCCGGTGAAAATTGTTGTCAAAACAAATCCAAGAAATTAAGTTTATTTGACAAACTCTGTATATTTATGCGAAATATTTTAGAGTTAAAAACATATCCCTTGACAATTCTTAATTGTTCTAAAGATACATGAGAATTTTCCTCTAGATTTCCTCCACCCCCCATTGGGACAGACGTGGGTATAAAAAAGAGTTTTTATCAGAGGCAGTATCATTTTCTGATCCTTTACAATTCTTACATCTAGTTTTATTTTGTTATAAGAGTTAGTTAATTAGTGGGCCTTTCAACGAGGACTATGTGAGAAAAACTAAAATAAGCATTTTACTTTTTTATATTAACTAAGCAAGCAACCAGTTCTTTATGTTTATATAACTTTTTATTTTATTTTGTTATTTATCTATATAAATCATCAGTTTTTATTAGAAATTATTTGACACGTGTAGAACTTTCTAAAAAATCGAAACGTATTCTATTTTATTCTTAATAATACCGCTGCTTTCTTGAAATAAATTGAATGAGTTTCAATTTAAAAGCCTCACACACGTCTCTAAAGATCCTTTCACCTCCGGTCAAAGATAAATCCACTTAACACACGGGCTTTAACATAAATCCAAAAGCGAGCCATAGATTTTCTTTAATTACTGCTGAGGAAAAGTTATTAAGACAAACGTCTGAACTCGGATCTTAATTTTATTAATTAATTAAATTTTCTTTCTTGTCGAAGAGGTTCAAGGGATTAACAGAATTAACGAAATACAGGGTGAGGATTTTTGAAAACTTCTGTACCAAAAAATCGGTAAATATTCTTTACTTGGAACATCCTGGTGATCTGTATTAACCTTCAGTCTCGTTTCATTAACTTAATTTAAATAGCCAACAGAACATGAAGTAACCCTGCACATTAGTACCACTTTTCTTTCTTGCTTCTTTCCCCCCTCTACTTTCTCTTTCCTTTTCCTATCCAACTTTATTTTTTACCCCTTGTTCCTTACATAATTCAATTATTATCGATGTATAATGGTTATTTATTACTTTTTTCATTTAGTTCTCCTTTTGTATCGGTAAATTGGATTAAGTGTGTTCATCTCTATATCGGGCTTAAAATTTGAAATCAATCAAAAAGTAGTTTTTCAGGTTGATTTAAAAAAAATTATTAGTCCGCCATTTTGTTTCACCATCTTGGATTCTTACCAATATTTTACCAGATCAAAATACAAGAGTTCTAACCACACTACACCACAACTTGTTACGTTCTGGACGCGCGTTTCGCTAACCAAGTTAGCATCATCAGCAGATGATATAAACTAAAGTAACTTATCCTAACCCAGACTATCTATAGATAAATGTGGTCACACTTGGTTGCGCCCGACTGCATCGTTGTCAAGTAAACAATAGAGGGGTCTATAGGGAATAGGCCCTCTGTCTTTATTTAATGCTTTCTTATCGCATTTAACTATTTTTGTACTCTCAAATGCATCCAATAATCTATTATTAGATACATTTTTAATCAACTTAAGATTTTTATTTCCTATTTGGTGATTGTTTTCTAAAGCATGTTGGGTAACGCTTGACTTTTCTGTTCTTCCGTATCTTAAATGTGCCATGTGTTCTTTAAAACGAATTTTTATGGAGCGTTTAGTTTGTCCAACATATTTTAGATCGCAGACATTACAGCTAATTTCATAGATGCCACTCCTCTCCTTCAAGTCGACTTTGTCTTTAGGGTTTCCAAGGAGATTTTTCAAACTGTTCTCCGTTTTGTAGACTACTCTAAAACCTAGGTTTTTAAATACTTTTTCTAGACCTCTCGTATATCTGGGATCATATGGGATTACTATGAACTTATTTGGAGCCTCAGGTGCTCGAAAACTAGTGGCATCTTTTAACATTTTCTTATGCTTATGTCTATTTACTAATTTATGTACAAAATTACCATTATATCCATTACTTTTAGCTATATTTTTAATCCGATTCACTTCATTGTTAAAACGTTCTTTACTTAATGGAAAATTGACTAATCTGTGAGTTAAGAAATGAAATGCTGCCATTTTGTGTTGACGGCAACGAAATGAGTCGGATGTTATATACCTATCAGTATTAGTAAATTTCCTATAAATATCAAATTCTAATTTATCGTTATTTCTAATAACTAACGTGTCGAGAAAAGGTAATTGCCCATTGTTCTCCTTTTCGTACGTAAAATTAATAGAAGGATTTATTATTTAATGTTTCTAAGAAAGTGTCCAAATTTTCTGTTTTAGTATTAAAAATAGCAAATATATCGTCTACGTATCTATACCACACCCTTGGGAAATACTTGAGTTCTTTTTTAAACTGGGTTTCTAATCTACCCATAAACAAATTTGCAAGGAACGGAGATAAGCAATTGCCCATCGCAGTTCCCTCAAGTTGTTTATAATATTTATTGTTGAACTGAAAAAAATTTTGATTCATACATAATTTTGTAAGAAGTAAATATTCATCAATAATTTCTTTCTTCAAATTATTGACTTCAAGTAGTTCCTTTAGGTACTCTAAAGCTAGTGGTATGGGTACACTAGGAAACAATAAGCTTACATCAAAAGATATTAAAATTTCACCTTCTTTTAAGTGAACATTCTTAATTTTATTTAAGAATTTTAACGAGTTAGTAACCTCAAAGTTATCGTACGAGATATTTAATCTGCTGAATTCTTCTACTAACCATTTTGAAATATTGTACGTTGGTGATCCAACAGCTGAAACAATGGGTCTCATGGACTTCTCAGGTTTATGGATTTTGGGAAGGCAATACAGTTTAGATAACTGTAGGTTACTATGTGTTAGTTTAAATTTTAGTTTATCGGACACAAGGTTTTTACACTGTTTTAAGGTATTTTTTACTTCTGTTATCATTTTTGATAACGGGTTCTTCTCAATTAAATCGTAGGGACCAGTTGGAATCAAATGGTCTACTCTATTTAATTTTTGTGCAATATTTGAGGTTAATTGGATAATTAGTTTTTTAGTAATAACTTTTTTAACATTTCACTTTGTTCCGCCATAATGGATATTTATCAAAATGTTACCAGATCATTCCCATATAACCCTTAATATTTGACCAAAATTCATATCAAAATGTTACCAATTCATCCCTATGTAACACTTGATTTTTGTGCAAAATTTGAGGTGATTTTGTAGATAATTAGTTTTTTAGTAATAATTTTTTAACATTGTTCCGCCATATTGGATTTCTACCAAAATACTACCCCTATCTCCATAAGACCCTTAATTTTTTACTAAAATTTGAAGTCAATCTGGTAAATAGTTTTTAAGCTGTGACGTGAACTGACAGACAGACAGACCGATAGAATTAATAAAATATATTTTTTGGGGTAATTATGCCGTAACCGGTTTTCTGCGAATATTTCACTTTTTCAAAAAAATTTTTGCATGAATTTCTTCTTTTCGTTGATCTGATGGTCACCTGGGTTGCGATTCATAACTATTTTATTGATTTTCCAAATTATAAACAATTTTTCATCTTGTTATCAAATAATCGCCATCAAAATGTAAATCGGGCAACATTGCAACTACAATAAAAAGCGATAGCGATATTAAACTGAAAAGAATAGATATTATTCTTTGACCTGTGTCAAAGTTCGAGAAGAATATTGACATTTCTGAAATATTAGATAGAATAGGTAGGTAAATAGACTTTTATGATTTAGACAAAGATGCAAATATAACTAACTTCAAATATAATAATATACTAATAAAATTATTTGTCTAAATATTGAAAAGTACTTAATATAAATCTAAATATTTAATTTTAATTATTGATTGTATAATAAAAGGTACAGTTCTGATAATTATTAAGCACATTGTTGTTTTGCGACGACGTAGAAGATGCCGTCAAACCACTACTTGTAATTGTGCTGGGTGATGCTGCTACAGGGGCTGGATGCACGTGCTGTTGAGGTGGTTCTTTTCCAGGTTCCCTTATTTTTTCAATAATTTTTTTATGGTGATCTGGATCCATTTGCAAATAACTTGATAGGGATTTCGCATTCGAACGACCTGTAATTTTTATCAAGTTTTGCTACGACACTCCGCTTTTGGTCAGCTTGGACACGGCAGTAGCTCTGAGGGAATGGTTGGTAAATTTTTTTGAGGTATTGGGGCCTGATTTCTGTGCTTGTTTTTTGTCCAAGTTGAAATCTCGTTTTCTCCTACTGGGCTGTTTTTGAACCATTTTCCGGAAAGTTTCCAATGGGGATTTGGCGTCAAAAATAGTCGACTGTTGGAGATACTTTTCCTTTTATCTTGTAATCCTTTATAAAATCTTACTGGGCAAAAGCTGGGACTTCTCTCGTTTCTCACCAACCACTTCGAATCGGCGAGTTTTCGGCCACCGCCTTGACATGTTTTAGAAAAAACAGGGTTGTACTGAATTCTACCTGTTTTTCCTCCGAAGTTGTCAGTTTCTTCTTTGAAAAAAGTTGTTTCGGCTCTTGCACCATCTCCTCCTCTCCAGGCTAATTCATAGGACAACAGAAAAAAACACTTCTTTTGTAAACCCTCTGGAGTTGATTCATCACAAGCTTCGATTAGAGTTTTTAATTCATTTTATGTTAAAAAAACGGCCGATTCTCTGCGTTTGCCTTCAATACCTTGCAAATGTCTCCTTTTGGCGTTTTTTGCGTCTCGGGCCGATTTGAACTCGATCTGCTCGAAGGGATTTATTTTAATTTTGTATTCATTGAAATACCTTTCCATCAATAATTTCGCAGTCACATTCCAAATAATTTTTACCGTGCCTTCTTTATATTCCTCCACGTTCATTTTTCGTATATTGTAGGCCCAGCTTTTCAAAATCATTGCTAGTTGGGATACTGGAGTATCTTGGTCAAACGTATAGTTTTTTTCATCGCAGAATGACATAAACTCTCTCCAGATGCTCTTCTTGGTTCGCTTCCAATTATATTTTCATCAATTTCCTCTTCTTGAACTAGCCCAAAGCGATTATTCATATTGACAACTTCTCAACAATGTTTGAGAGATACTTAAAAAAATCAGTTTCTAGGGACTCTAGCGTCTCTCAAAAGCAGGTTTCATATTGTCAAGATTTCATTTTTTGGTTAGGTATGTAACCAGACCTAACCAGGTAAGTGGAAACACCACGTTTCCTAGATGACGTGGTATTTCCGCTATAATTTTTCGAAAACACCACCAGGGACATTCCATGAAAATGCGGACATGATCAAAAAATTATCAAGTTATTGTAAATGGCTTAGTAGGCTGTGTATCTTGTTGCTAAGGAACGACTTTACTTTATTCATTTGTTTTTACAAATAAAATTTAAGAACTGTCACTTTGACGGGAGTTAAAATTTAAACTAAAAAATAAGATCCTAAATCATATTAAATTCTCGTGGTGTGGTAAACTGTTTTTGTGGAACCAGCAAGCAAACCGTGAGTATTTTTGATTTTAAGTATTAATTTAGCATTTGACTACTTATCTTGCGATTTTGCTGACCGAGCTTTAACAGTATTAAGTAAAAAAGTAAATAATAGATTGTATTGGAAATAATTGTAGCGCGAGTTACCTAAAAGTATAATTAAAAGGAATATACCGTTTTAATACTTTTTTATCGTGTTTTAAGATTTTATATTTCTGTTGCCTAGATTCATTTCAAAGCATGGTTCAGTAACATTGAAGATAAATTTTCCGCAAATGATATATTTTTTTGGGTTTTCATTGAAACGCGAGTTACTGATTTGAACCTATAAATAAAAAAAGTGCCATATTCAGCGAATTTACCGCACACGTATATTAAAACTTGTTAAGCGTGATATAAGTAACGTTGGGCAAGTAAAAAAGTCGAACAATTTTCTTTTAGAAAGTATGGGCTTATCCGGTGCTGAAAAAATGAAAAGACGACGGGAAAAGTTAAAAAAGCTAGGAGTGTATGATGAATATAAAAAAAAGCATGCAGAAATATGCAGAAAAAGTAGGGCAAAAAAGAAAGTCGCCCTTTCCAATTTGCCGTCTTCAAAAAGAAAGCAGTTACAAAACGAAATAAGGAAAAAAGTTAACAAAAGAGTAAAAAAATGTCGGTCTATGAAAAAATCTAAACTTGAAAGTGATACAAGTAAAAAAGTTTCTCTTGTTTATAAATCAGTTCAATCTTTGGGAAAAGCAGCAGCACGAGCCCGCAGATCGTTACCTACCTGTCCTAATAAACGCCAGATTGTTTTAAAGAAACTATTGTTAGAAGTTGAAGAAAAAGATGAAGCGTCCGATTCTTCAAACCTCATTAACCAACATCGCAGATCACTCAGTAACGAGGTCGTCACAGCCATAAAAGATTTTTATACAAGAGAGGACATAAGTCGCCACGCCCCTGGACTAAAAGACTTTATTACAGTTCGCGAACAAGGCAAACCCAAAGAAAAAATCCAAATCAGACATCTATGTACTTCCATTTCTGAAACACATGCTTTGTTTGTTAAGGAATACGGGGAAGTTGTGGGTAAGAGCAAGTTTGCTGAATATAGACCAAAAAATGTTTTCCTAAGTAGCCAACTTCCTCATAACGTGTGCCTATGTAGATACCACGAAAACTTCATTTTAGCTTTAAATGCCATGCATACCATTTCACCGGAATGTCCTCGCTATAACCAGGATTTTCTCAAGTCCGTCATGTGTGAAAACCCTACTAAAGAGTGTTGGAAATTTACTTGTGGTGCTTGTAAAGACACTTTAGATACAAACTTAGAACAGTATGTAGGTGCTTGCAATAATTCCGAAGTCACATGGTTGGTATGGCAAGACAGTGAAAGAAAATTGTGTAAAGTTTTACATTCAGGATCAGCTTCAGATTTGCGAAAACACATCATCGATATGTCTAAAACGTTTTTTGAACATTTTTATGTGAAAAGGCATCAAGCTGATTCATATCAGAATGACAGGAAGAATATAGCGGCTACTAACTTCGATCCATCAGCTGCTTTGGTGCAAGTGGATTTTTCTGAAAATTTCACATGTGTAGCACAAGACGAAATTCAAAGCTTTCATTGGGCTCAACCACAAGTAACTTTGTTTACGATATCGGCTTGGTATATGGCCACACAGCATCCAATGGTTATTGTATCTGATAATCGAAACCACAATAAAGAAACGGTAGCAGTTTACATGGATCGGGTAATAAGAGAATTGCCAGCATCCGTTACCAAAGTCTACATTTGGTCAGATGGACCTGCATCACAATTTAAGAACAGGTACATTGTGGAAACTATTAAAATCATTCAGCAACGAAATGAAAAGAACATATTTTGGAACTATTTTGCTACATCACATGGAAAAGGTCCCGTTGATGGTATAGGTGGCGCGTTGAAAAGATTGGTGCGAAACAAGGTTATGCGAAGAGAGGCAGTTGTGTTTAATGCAGAACAATTTGCCAAAGCTGCTGAGGGTTCCAAAGTGAAGGTTATTAATGTCACTCCAAAAGAAATAGAAGATGTTGCAAAAGAAATGAATCTCCATGCCATTTTTGATCAAGCTGCTTTAATTCCAGGCATATCTAAGGCTCATATAATTTATTATCAAAACGGTACTTTAAAAACAAGCAACATTACGTCAGACTTGAAGATCGGCATTAGAGTATTAGATGAAAATGTTGTTTATAGTGATGAGGATGATGATATTCCTCTGGCTGTTCTCAAGAGGAGAATACAAACAATTTAAAATTGATCCACACTATACTTTTTGTTCGAAATGTATTCATTATTTAATTGAAACACGAGTTACCAATTTAATGTAACGCGAGTTACCACATTTTTTGCCGTTTGCTCTTGAAAGCAAAGATTTGAAAAATTACAAATTGTACTATAATTTTGTTTATATTTCATCTTACTAATGTTGTTTTCTAATAGAAGTTTAACTGTTATATTCGTAGAAAAATTGAAAAGATTATGAAAAGATAAACCTTATGTCCTTAAGATGTAACGTGAGTGACTGATGAGTTTTAGTTAATAAAAATGAAGAATCTCAAAACATTTCCTTTATTGGAGTAATAAAGTAACTGTATGGCAACAATATAGGTTTTTAATTTAAAATGTTGGCGTTAATTGAACGGTTAGAGTAAAGAATTGTCATTTTATTGCCAAATAATAAATCTGATTGTATCTCGAGTTACCATGGAATGTCCCACCAGTCTTACGGGAAAATTTGTACATGAGTGGAATATTCTTTTAAATTCCGGAATTTTCATATAGAATATAAAAGAAATTGCGATGTTCATCAGACATAGTGCGCAATTAATTGTGATATAATAAATAAATTAGTGCAGTAAAGAAAGTGTTTCGTGTGCATAGTTCTGAAAGTGATGGCGTGCAATAATTGTGAATACTCTTTAAAAGATTTTATATTACTTTTATCAGACACAAGACAATTAGTTGAATTTTTTGGTTAATCATGAACTTTTGATGAGATACACTATTTGCAATACTTGTAATAGTAGAATAGAAATTAACATAAATCGAAGAAAAAAAAGTGTACATTTAAGAAAAATGGCAAAGTGGGAACTTATTTACGGTTTTGTGATTGAGAATAGGATTTCCTAGACAACGTTTCATTATGAAAGAACTTAAATGTAATAGTCATGTTGTACTTGATGGGTCTTCATTCTGCAGGGAGGTATGCATTCAGTGGGTAGTTACCAATTCGCAACAAATCGGCGGAGTCAGAAAAATTGAAGAGATAGATGAAGCCAAATTTGGAAAGAGAAAATATAACCGGGGACGTAGAATCGAAGGCAAGTGGGTGTTTGGAGGATTTGAAAGAGACTCTAAAAGAGTTTTTTTAGTTCCTGTTGAAAATAGAACTACAGAATCTTTGCTGGCAGTTATCAAACAGTGGATACTTCCAGGCTCTATTATTGTGTCCGATTGCTGGAAATCTTATGATGTTTTTGCAGAATGAAGGTTTTTAATACCTACAAATTAATCATTCACTTCAATTTGTAGATCCTACCATCCCACAAATTCATTCATACATACATTCATTCATTCATACATTCATTCAAAATATAGAACGCACGTGGCGGGACGTAAGAGGTGCAATTCCACGACATGGGAGGAAGGAAGCACATTTTATTGGATATTTAGCAGAATTTTTATTTAAACGTTCATTTTTATTTTCAGATGATATCCATCATTTTTTTATTCAAATAGCTCACTTATATCCACCTAATTTAGGTTAAATATTTTTAAAACTTGGTAATTTTTGTTTTAAATAAATAAATATAAAATTACTTATTGTTTTTATTTTAAACCTTATAACTGATTAGAGAAAATAAACTATGGATTTTTAAGGTTTGTTTGGTTAGAAAAGGTTAGGTTAGGTTTGTTTAGGATGGATTATAGGTCAAGATAGGTTTGGTTAGGATAGATTTGGTTAGGATATGTTAGGTTAGGACAGGATAGATATTGTTAGTTTAGCGTAAAATATTAGTATAATACATCTAGGAGATAAATGTTATAGCATCTATGATTCTAATTTCAAGATTATAATCTCGAAAACAAGAAAATATTCTAACCAGCAATTTACTATTTCAAAAACATTTTTTCATACCAACCCACAAATTCATTCATACATACATTCATTCATTCACTCAAAATATAGAACGCACGTGGCGGGACGTAAGAGGAGCAATTCCACGATATGGGAGGAAGGAAGCACATTTTATTGGATATTTAGCAGAATTTTTATTTAAACGTTCATTTTTATTTTCCGATGATATCCATAATTTTTTTATTTAAATAGCTCACTTATATCCACCTAATTCAGGTTAAATATTTTTAAAACTTGTTAATTTTTGTTTTAAATAAATAAATATAAAATTATTCATTGTTTTTATTTTAAACCTTATAACTAATTAGAGAAAATAAACTATGGATTTTTAAGGCTAGTTTGATTAGAAAAGGTTAGGTTAGGTTTGATTGGTATGGATTATAGGGATAGGTTTGGTTAGATAAGTTAAGATTAGGTTTGGTTAGGATAGATTATGGTTAGGATATGATAGATTTGGTTAGGATAGGATAAATATTGTTAGTTTAGCGTAAAATATTAGTATAATACATCTAGGAGATAAATGCTATAGCATCTATGATTCTAATTTCAAGATTATAATCTCGAAAACGAGAAAATATTCTAACCAGCAATTTACTATTTCAAAAACATTTATTTATATGTACCCGACAAAAACTAGGGAAAATGTACTCTTACCCGTTTACCCTTCTTTCTTAATCTTGCGATGTTGCCACATTTTCCAACTTTTTTACTGACGTGATTATTGTGCAATATTTAATTTTTATACATTTGAGGTTATGTTGTTGAAAAAACCTAATTTTCCACGTTTTTATTAAAAACAAGCATTTTAGATTCGATTTTTTGGGTAGAACTGCTTTCTTACTTAGTGTAGTATGTACGGGTGTCCGGATTTGGTTGCAAAAGCAGGGTATCTCGCTTATTTTTAAAGATAGAACCTTGCGGTTTTCACGAACCTGAGCTAATTTTTTGTGAAACTCATGAAGCCGTAAACAAAATTTTCATAGCCTTCTTCGTTTATGAGATACAGGGCGAAATAGAAAATTTTGCATAATTTCGGTTATTCTTTAACCTAACGCAAAGGGAAAAATTGCTGCTTATGCAGTTTTTTACGCTGGATCCAGTGGAGTAGTCATATTTTTCATTTGAGTTGTTATTTTTTAGATATGACCCAAAGTTGTGTTTTTTTAAATGGGACATTATATTTGTCCAGAAATTGATTTGTTCTTTTAAAAGCTTCTCAAAAATATATAATAGTATGGGTCTATTTTAGTAAACAACAACAAAAATCCTAATTTTTATAATTATCATCACAAATTTTGCAATAGGCCATGCAAAACGATGCCGTTTTCTTCTGTTTTCTTGGAAGCAAATGATAAAATATAGCGCTAGTTTTTTGTATTTATTTATTGTGTAAAAATATATTTGTATTATTATGGAAGAAAACCAAACTTTCGAACATTTTAAAAAGTATGATATGTTAGCTTGTTTTATATTAAGTAATGAAAATATTGAAGCGGCTTCTGAGATGTATTTTAACAGGTAAATAGTTAATTTTTATCGGATAAAAAAGAATTTACTTAATCACGGATCATTTATCAAACCTCGTACGAAAACATACAATAAAGAAAATCGGGAGGCTGAGGAAATTACGGTTTTGGCTAAGGTTTGGTTAAAATCTTGTAGGGCCAGTGAGAAGGTTAGGATGGATTCCAAAAACTAGAGTTCAAGAAATTCTAAAAAAGCACAAATATCCATATGTCGTGCAGCACTTACAGCCAGGGGATAGGTTTGCAATTGGTTTCGAGAAAGATGCGATATAGCATTAGAGATTTTTATATGGTACATTTCAGTAATTCTGGTATACTCAATAGGCACAATAGTAGATTCTGGTCCCAGAAATCAACACCAAATATTTCAAAAACATTTATTCTAAATGTGTCCTGCTTCATAAAACACATATAAAATTTTATATATTTGAGGGAAATCTAACAGCCAATCGCTATATAGAAATTTTAGAGGAAGCTATACCTGAATTCTTGACGATGTTCCTCTAGCGCAAATTAACGAAATTTATTTTCAACAGGACGTGATTGGACACAATTTGGAAAGACAGATTATTTCTAATAATTTTTTATCGGAACAAATGGATATAAGATGGCCCCCTAGGTTCCCAGATTTGTCGATGTTAGATTTCTTTCTATGGGGATATCTGGAAAATAAAATTTACAAAGACCGCTATGATAATGTCAAGATTTTGCAATAAGAGAAAATTTTCGCTATTTACAAAATCATCCCGTTATTTTGCTTAATTCCCTAAAACGAATACGAAAATTGTGCGAAGCATGCATAGAACAAAATGGAAATCAGTTTGAACAGTTCTTTTGATTTCCTTGGTTACTGTTCTTATACGACAGTTGATTTTTGCTGAGAGGCTTGCTACATAATAATTTATTACTGTTTTGTTCTTGTGTTACATAAATTTTTAGGTGGTACTCTTTTGGTGTGAAATTAGCAATACATATTTTGATAAATATATATTTATTGTTAGGATGTAGATATTGTTAAGACTTTAAATAAAAGGACATTGTTTTGCAATCAATTTGGAATGATAATTATAAAAATTATAAAAATGAGGATTTTTGTTGTTATTTATTAAAAAACATACATTATATATTTTTGAGAAGCTTTTAAAAGGACAAATCAATTTCTGGACAAATATACGGGTCATATCTAGAAAATAACAACTCAAATGAAAAATATGACTACGCCACTAGATCCAGCGTAAAAAACTGCATAAGCAGCAATTTTTCCCTTTGCGTTAAGTTAAAGGATAACCGAGATACGAGGGGGGTCCCAAAATGCAAAATTTTCTATTTCGCCCTGTATCTCATAAACGAAGAAGGCTATGAAAATTTTGTTTACGGCTCCATGAGTTTCACAAAAAAATAGCTCAGGTTCGTGAAAACCGCAAGGTTCTATCTTTAAAAATAAGCGAGATACCCTGCTTTTGCAACCAAATCCGGACACCCTGTACAGAGATACTTCCTTATATATTATACCTCACCCAGCACCCCATTTCACTCCACGGGTCCCGAAAGTTTGTCAATTTTTTATTAATTAACGAAGCATTTTTTTTGAAAATGGCAATCGGATTTGTAGTTTCTGTCAAAATTCTAATAAGTATCAATATTTTTGCAAAAAATCGATAAAATACCAGAAAACCGGATACGGCATTGTTCCCTTTTTTGGCATCTAGGCACGCTAAAACGTGAAGACACGTAAAACCTGAGAGAGTGACTTTTTGCAGGATTACAAACATTTTATTTAGCCGCCATCTTCAATTAGTAACACAGTTTTACTAGTTGATACCTATACCACAACTGGTTATGGCACACAATTTGAAATCAATCCATTAAGTAGTTTTTTTTTAGGTTGAATTTTTCACATTTTATTATGCCGCCATTTTATTCCACCATCTTGGATTCGTGCCAAAATTTTACCAGTTACTTCCAACATAATACTTGATGCTTGTGCAAAATTTAAAACAAATTGAAAAAGCAGTTTTTTAGTAATATTTTTTAAATTTCACTAGGTCGCCATATCTTTTCGCCATACTAGATTTTTACGAAAATATTACCAGATGACCGTTAATTTTTAATCAGAATTTGAAGTCAATCGGGTAGACAGACCAACGGAATTATTAAAACATATTTTTTGACATCTAGGAACGCTAAAACGTGAAGATATTGAAAACCTGAGAAGGTGATTTTTTTCATGATTACTCAAGTGAGTGTCTTTGTCTAATTATGTAATTGTATGCGCCAGTTTCATATATTTTACGTGTTTTTGTTATTTTAAGATCTGATGATGCCTGTTTGTTTGGCGAAAAACGTGAAATCATAGTATTTTTTACTGTATTATATAAAAAGAAACATGGTTAGCAGGTCTAAAACGTGTGATAAAAATATCAATCGAAGCCATCCCGGTATACAATGCAGTGGTTTTTGTGCGAATTTTTACCATTCCAACATTCAGTGCAGTAAACTAGGACGGGACCAAGCCGAAATGTTCAAATCGACTCCTGGTGCAGCATGGACTTGCGAGGACTGTCGATCGAACGCGACCAGTACTAATGGCAGAGGCTCCGGTCGAGATCCCCACTTGCCGCGTAGGTCCTCAATGTGCGGCTTTAGTCGAGCGGAAAACGTTGGTTCTACCAATTCTCAAACTTCTTAGAGAATCGGTGACTTTCTGTAGTGATAAAGTGTCCGATTTCGAGGAAACAATAAAGAAACTTGCTGATTACATGAAACTCACTGATAAATTGAAAATGGAGAACGAAAAACTTAAATCAGAAGTAAAAAGGCTGTTTTATTGGGTACGCTGTGGAAGATAAAATGTTCGACTTCGTACACAGGGTTCCCACACAAAATGCTGAGAACCAACCTAAGAACATTATTGTTAGGCTTACGCTTCAGAGAGGACATAATTGCAGCAGCCAAGGTAAAAGTTCGTGATAGTTCCAAAAAGCGACTCATTCTGGATAATACTTCTGCACCCATTTACCTAAATGAACATTTAACACAAACGAATAAAGCTTTATTTAAGGAGGCTGGTGCTGTTGCTCAACAAAAATAGTTTAAATTTGTATGGGTACGCAATGGTAATATCTTCTTACGTAAGGATGTCCATTTCAACTATTTAAGAAATTAAAATTTAATATCTATAAAACAATACATCTAAATGTAATATAACATCCAAGTTTGTAGTTTTTCCTTGATATAGGGTTCGCCAGATCACTGCACATACCAAATTGTAAGTTTTTAAATTTTGATAAAGCTAATTATAAATGGCGCAATACTCAGTACCCATGGAATAATTTACTTAGTAGTAATAACTTAGAAACTAACATTTTAAAATTTTATCACATAATAAATAATATAATATCGGAATTTGTTCCAACTGGTTACCGTAACAGTAAATAACAGCATAATAGTTCCACCATTAAGGTGATCAAAGAAAAAAACAAATTCCATAATAAATGGAAAGTTTATGGAAGTTTGAGTGATTTAAAAACTCTTTAGAAGCCGTTCAAAGACACTAATTAGAGAAGACTACCAAAATTATATCAATCATAGTGAAGCGGAAATTCCCACAAATTGCAAACAATTTTGGCATTTTGTATCTGCTAAACGCGGAAAAACAGATATACCTTTGGAAGTGTTTTTTGAAAACCTTTTTGCAACTTTTTTTAAATCTGTATTTGAGCCAAAAACTAACAACCTAATAAGTCTGGTGATAGGAGTAACATAAAAAATTATAGACCGATCTGCAAACTCTGTACGTTTGCAAAGGTGTTTGAAAAGTTAGTCTATGAACATATTTTTTACCTAGTTAAAAACATAATCAATAGACAGCAGCACGGATTTTTTGCAAATAGATCGATTGACTCTAACCTCATTAGTTACTCGTAATTCATCTTAAATAGTTTGGATAACCGTCTTCAGGTCGATTCAATCTACGCGGACTTTAGCAAAGCATTCAATAATATTAACCATGAAATTCTTATTAATAAATTGTCCGATATCGGTGTAGACAGCATAATACTCAAATGGTTCATATCTTATTTAACCGATCGGGAGCACATCGTTGCGGTTGTTGCGGGATCCTCGTCTGATTCATTTATCTCGACATCTGGGGTACCCCAAGGGAGTCATCTGGGACCCTTACTCTTTATCATTTATATAAATGATATCAGTAAATGCTTTAAATTTTCGAATTATTTATTTTATGCGGATGACCTGAAGATTTATAAAGTAATACGAGATAGCTTCGATTGTCAGCAATTGCAATCAGATCTCGCTAGGATTGAATAATATTGTTCTACAAATAGTCTATATTTAAACACTGAAAAATGTTTTACAATTAGTTTTACCCGTAATCACCAAAAAGTGGTTTTCAATTATAGTTTGAATTCAAACCAGCTTCGTAGAGAGGGTCAAGCAAGAGACCTAGGCGTTATCTTCGATGATAAGATGCTTTTTGATAAACAAATTGACAATATTGTTAATAATGCGTTTAGAATGTTGGGATAATAATAGTACTTTGCTGACCCTCTATCATGCTTATGTTTTTAGTTGACTGAATTTTGCATCCTCTGTTTGGAATCCCATGCATGATGTCTATATTCAAAGAATGGAGCGCGTACAGAACAAGTCTTTAAAATCTTTGGCATTTAGGAACAACATGGCCACAGATTACAATTATTTACTTAAAGAATTTAAACTCTTAAGCCTGGCAGATCACAGGGTTATAATGATATCGTTTTTCTGAAAAAAATTATTTGTTGCCAAGTCGATTCAACTGATCTTTTATCCCAAATTCTATTAGCAGTTCCTCAAAGAAATCTAAGAAACACTCGTTCATTTGTACCTCCTATGGCTCACACTAATAGCTGCGCAAACTCTCCTATATTTAGAATGTTAAACTCTGCAAATGTTCACTGCGATAACATTGCTTTGTTCTGTATGTCCTCCAAAAATATTAAAAAAACCTTAAAGGCCGATTTTCTAAATGGGTGTTAAGATATAAGTTTTTTTTCCAGTATTGATTATATTGTACAATATGTTAAGTAACAGATTATAATACGTAGCTGTGTAGTTTTAGGTGTATGTTAACGATTAAATTAATATGTAAATAGTGGACACAATTTTGTGGGCTAGACCTGGATGTGTCCCAAAGAGAAATAAATAAATAAAATAAATAAATAAACCACTTGTCTGAGACCGAGACATTTGTTTTTCTTTTTTGCAATTAGGGAAGTATAAAACAAAGAAAAAAATGGGGGGTACATTAGTCCGCAGTCACCCGGAATATCGAGTCTAACCATACGCTGTAAATAGTCCCATGATGTGTGTTATGTATTTGATCGTCGATAAAAAAACAAGCTAACAAAACGGAAACTACCCTATAAATCTAAATATTGATTTTCCCGAACATCTTGCATAAAGTTAAGTGTCGTTATGGATGTTGACAGTTCATATTTTCGTTATACCAGGCTCTCGTACGCTAAAGGGGTTTTCACTTTCTTCCCTTTTAGAGGCGCTGATTGGCACGGTCTCCCCGTTTAGACCTGTTCGATATCGGGAGTAAACGTCCGGGAATTTATAAGGAGAGAGCAAGATATATGGCACTAAATAAAAAATAAACAATTTTTACTTCAAACTTCCACTATATTAAAGAAAACAAGCTCATTTACATGTTTCGCCAACACTTTGGCTTCATGGGATGATACAGATAGAATGAAAATAAAATGAACAAACAAAACCTTTTTTTTTTTACCTGTTTTACAATGGGTTTTTCATATTTACCTAAATCTATATTAACAAAAATATTTACAAGAGGTCAGTTTGATCCCTAAGTAATAGACCTGTGTATTTAAGTTTGTTTATCTACGATCGTGAGATAAGAGACCATTACCGCACTGATTTTAGTCAGGTAATGTTAGATATTACCGCACTAGTGCGGTAATGATATCTACTAATATTAAAATTAAAGCAGAATTAAAGAAAATAAGTTTATTTTTGTTTAAAATACAATGTTACAAACTATGTTTTGTAAATATAAATTACACAACTATTGCAGTTATTTAAATTAATACCAGATGTACGTGATGAACTTGCAAAGAACCTGCATTAAATATGTTCAGTTTGAAATATACTACAGTTAAGAAACCTTATGGTCTTAGTCAACTTTGGGTTGGGTGACTGATTAAGTAAAATTATAACACAACCATGCCTGTTAAATACGCCTATCGTTTAATCCCCTTATTCCCAGTTTGTCCTAAAGGGAAATCAGGGACGTTCCAGTTTATAATGTGTTCCTGAGGGATAGTAGTATAATTGCCTACAGGAAAACCCTAGGGTCTTTAACTGATATTAACTTACGTACTCTAAGATACCGTTCTATGGCGTCTCCACGGATGTTCTACTCTTATCCCGACTTGTCCTGTTAATTCTCCGGGACTCCAGACTATGGATATCCTTCAACAAAGAGTACTCTTCCCTAATCTTCTTTAGAACGCGATAGCACTCTTTCCTTCTGTATTTTACGTTGATGCCAAGTAAGTATATTTCAATATAAGAGTTTCACTTTATTTCTGTTTTTGGAAATTGTCCTATAAGGATTTTTAGGGTCCACACTTCTCAGGAAGGTTTGTCGGTATCTCCCCCGTGAGATTCAGGAAAAAATATCAATGGCACTCACACCTACGGGATACGATAGGACCTGATGAACTTAGATGAGTTATATTTTATATCTAGCTTGAGAGCGAGACAAGCGCTTGATTTCTATAACCAAGGCAATCCTTTCCTGCAGGATCAAGTTACCACTCACTCCTCTTACAAGGTGGCGCAACCTCCAAAACAAACAATGGTATCTCGCGATCAAAAATCTCTCTTAACTAGGAAACCGTACCTGTAGGTATGCTATCAGGAAGGCTTTCGCTTCTCTAATGCCCCCAAATCTGCAACCTGGAGATCTTAGCCGTGGTTACCACACTTGCAGGTAAGCTAACAAGCAGGATCTCTCTTTTACATTGCCCAGAAATCTAGTCATAAGAACTCTTTTGCAGCATTTCCTTTCCGTTCGGTCGAGATCAAAATCCATGGAACTGCGCTTATTTCAAATAGTGATTAACTATTAGAAATAGGTTCGTTCCCTACTTGGTTCGAATGAAGAGCATTCTTTTTGTCCGACCCTATCAGAGGTCCCGAAACAGTTTTTCATTTTATAAATACAGATAAGTACAAAAGCGATTTGTTAGGAGTAACAAGTGTTTCCCTCTCCCTCCCATCTAAGAATATTTTTACGTCCTTGTTTCTATTATTTCTGTTCAGAAAGCGTTTAAAAATAATTTAAACCCTAACCTTGAGTGCATCATACAAGTGCATAATAAAGTACATTTCCTTGCATATATTTTGGCTTAATGAAGGCGTCTAACTGATCCACAAATCTGCGAAATCATACCAAAGAAATAAAATTTCTTTGTGAATTCTTCTTGAAAGTAATTCAAGAGTTCAATTTAATTATACAGATGTATAATTCATTCGTGAGTTACCAGGACACCCATTATATTCTACATTAATACAGTGTCGTCGAGACTATCATGAAATAAAGTGTTTAAAAATCGGAAAATAATAAGTAAGATAGAACAAGTATTTATACACTGTGATTCTGACTTAATATTAGTATTGCTTCTTCGAGCAAAACATTTAAATAATCTATCTTTTAGGTATAATACTGATCAATTATACAGACATTTTAAGTTAATGTCCTTAGAAATATATAATAATATATAAGAAAAATATATAAAACTTAAAAGTATCACTTCATCCCCATGAAATTATCATAAAGACTAGCCATACAAGTGTACAACTTAAGAAATATTTTCAGGATTATAGAACCAAAAACTGTTAATAATAATTATATATATTGGGGGAATTCATACTGATATATTGTCCCTGACATTGAAATTAATAACAAAAACAATTTTGAGAAAGTCTTAATATAGTTGAATTTGTTGTTTGCTGCAGTAAAGTAGCCTAGGCATATAGAGGCAATAATCGCCCTCCTTTAAAATTTCCTAATCCGCCCTTAAAACTTAAATTATTAATTAGATTGTCAACATTGTTCACAAATATTTTCCTTTAAGGTATGTACTCGGGTAAATATCGTCAATATTATCTTACCGTATGAATTGGGGACAGCCTGCTAAATCCGTAACTAGATGAACAGCACGCCTCCCTGACACCTGAAAAAAAGTTAAAATCATAAATAATTGTTATAAAATTTAAACAATAGCAAAAAACAATGAAAAATAAAAATAATTCTTAAAATTTGGCTTTTTGAATTTGGCGTCAAACTAATACCTTATTAATGAGTGCCGGGTTTTTTCTCATATTTCGCCACATCCTAATTTTGGGTTAATCGAGGATTTAATATTAAGAAGTAGAAAAAACATATTATATATATAGAGCTGTGCAAAAATCTAAGAATACCAGAACATATGATAAAAATGTTCTCTAGTATTTTACAAAAGAAAATTAAAATATTTTTTCTCTAGGTTGTTTAACATATTTTTTAAACGCAATCTGCGCAAATAGGTGATAAACATGTAGGTAGTAGGTAGATATTTTTTTTTCATTTTAATTTCTTAGGACAAATAGAAAAATATTGTCTATTATTTTTTTCTAAAGGTTGTTCAGTTTCTGTTTCTAATATATTATCCCGGAGTTTGCTCGGTCCTGTTAGGATAGAGGGGGACTTAAACTGCACACTGTATGTAGTGAGGAAGAGGAAACTCTGTTATACTATATTTGTAGATGCGAGGCTAGGGCTAGACTGCGGCAAGACATTTTCGGCACTGTAGTAACGAAGGTGTTGAGAGGTTAAGAACCTCTTTTTGAAAGATATACATGCCTACGTAATCGGTCTGGCAGGTTTAAAATTCTTCAAAAGAACTAAGAAGGCCTAGTGTTATAAATGGATAAAGCTAACAACATTTACTCTGTTTTCGATTATTAATATCTACTTTCAAGAATATGGGATATTGTGCCAACATTATAATCCTTCAGTATTAGTCACGGAATATACAGGGTGACAATTTAAAAACTTGAAATGGCCATATCTTAGGAAGGAAAAACTTAATCAAAAAACGCTCAAAACTTTTTCTGTAAAATGAAGAAGGAACAAATAAAAGCGTATAATTCGACCCTTATCTGTAACCCCATCGGGAGGGTGAGATACACCCCTACAACCTTAAATAGAAAGGGGGGTCGAGTGATACATCATCTTAAAGTTCTTGAAAAATGCTTTCCAATGGTACCATAGAAAGCTGTTTTTCGTGAAATTCTTCTGGGTTTATTAAAGGAAACAATAAATTAAAACACAATTGTGAAGTGTTTTATAATTATTTAATTAAATGTTCAAAGTGGTTCCCGTTGTTTTAAAGACAATAATAAAGCCTTTGTTCAAATTCTTCGCGTACATTTGCAAATGTTTCTCTGGATATAGCACGGCATTCCTGAACTATCCTGTCCTTGAGTTGCTCTATTGACTCAGGTTGCGTTTTAAACACCACAGATTTAAGGTGACCCCACAAAAAGAAGTCAAGAGGTATTAGGTCCGGTGATCTAGGTGGCCAATCAACAGGACCTCTTCTTTCAATCCACTGGTTGGGATAATTATCATCCAACCATTGCCTGACGGGAACTACATAATGAGGAGGTGCCCCATTTTGTTGAAAATGTAGTAAGCGTTCTTCTAATGCTAAATTTCCTTGTATGTCCCTCTGATTTTTTAATTCCCGCACTATTAGTTCTATAAATATTGGGCCGATAATTACGTCTCCCAATATACCAGCCCAAACATTAATTTTCTGGGGGTACTGGGTATGCCCTTCTCTAAATACGTGCGGGTTCTCGTCATTCCAGTAACGACAGTTTTGCTTATTAACATGTACATTCACATAAAAGGTAAATTCATCACTGAAACAAATATTTTTAACCAGTCGAGGTTCTGCCGTAATTATATCTGTCATTATTTCACAAAACTGGATTCTTCTATCCGGGTCGTCGTCACCAAGTTCTTGCAGTATGCGCAGTTTATAGGGATGAAACTTATGAAATTTAAGTACCTTTCTTATTGTTTCACGAGATAAGCCAGTTGCTACAGCTGCTTGACGAGTTGATAAAGTTGAATTAATTGCAAACTGCCCCAGAGTTTCAATTCTCTTTTTATTCGCGACAGAGCCAGTTTATTCAAATTTGGCTACTAGTTGGCGAACATACTCCGGACTTACATTTTGACCTGGATGCCTTTCATTTAATCTTTGGGCTGTCCTTAAGAAACATTGATCCTGAGAACCATAAATGAAAACCATTTCTACACGTTCAGCTGTGTTGTACACCATTATTTAAGATAAGTGCTGCTTTAGTTTAAACTGAAATGATACTAATAGTACAAATTACTTTTAAAGTAAATATTGTGATAATAAAATGCGAATATTCATAAACAAATAAAATCCCAGGCTTAAAATGTTTAGAATTCTTAAGAGACATGCCAGGACATCGGTACCAATCATTTTGAACATTTACTTAAATAAAAATAAAAAAGGGTGTTCCTAAATATCATGTACAAACGGAAGCGGGTGATTCTTTCGTTTATTTTATAACTGAAATTTCAAATAGACTTAGGTCCGCAAACGCTTGTTTACTGATCTACAGGATGTTGTAATTTCAATATTTTTTCAGTTTTTTCTTTATAGACCCTGCAATTTTCGAGATATTTACCTCCAATTTTGGAATAAGGTCACGCAGTAGGAGTTACATAATTGCACATGTCAAACGATTGTCAGAATCTACAGGGTGTTATTTTTTCAGGGGTCATGCCCCCTTTTCTCCCCTGAACATTTTTGCGGGGCGCCGCTGGTAGATTCTAAAAAACAAAATAATTTATTACATGTAGAAACGTTATAAATTACTAAAACAAAAGATAATCCTAATAAAGATATAGCCTACTAGAGACTATTTCAAAGAAATTAGTTTGATCTAGCTAATTACAGAAAATCGTTTTTTTTTTCTCTATACGAGTGGGAGATACGAAAAAACCACAAGAGGACAAAACATTTCTAAATGGGATAGAAAATTGATTTTGTCTTTTTGAATCTACCATCGGCGCACCGCAAAAAAGTTAGGGAGAAAAAAAAGGGCATGAACCCTGGAAAAAATATCACCCTGTAGATTCTGACAGCCGTTTGACATGTCCAATCATGTAACTCCTATTGCCTAACCTTATTCCAAAATTTGAGGTAAATATCTCAAAAATTGCAGGAGCTATAAAGAAAAAACTAAAAAAATTTTGAAATTACAACACCTTGTAGATCCTAAGTCTATTTGAAAGTTCAGTCATAAAATAAACCCAAAATCAATATAGGTGACATCTTAAACTACATTTTATCAAAAGGACAAATCACTGAACGAGATTTTAAAAAGGCGACAAACGAAATTGGAGGTATATACAAATGTTTCTAAAGCCCTTCCGTTTGTACATGATATTTAGGAACACCCTGTATAATTTTGACAAAATACCAAATAAATAAGATTTATCTGTGGGAGACGATTTATTCATTCTAGAGACAAAGATGCAGTTGTTTGAGTGAATGTAACAACATATAAAGATATTACCTCTATATTGAATTTGGTTAAAAATCCAGTTTATTCATATCTGTCGGATCCCGAATAGCGACCTTAAACGACACATTTTTAAAATGTAAATTGATTGAGCATCAAAAGAAATTGCAGACCCTTCGAAACGAAAACATTTTTCAAATAATAATTTTAGCCGAACTGGAATATTTAATTAAGTTTTTGTCTCGGGGCGCCCGCCGCCAGTAATTTCACTTTCCGTTACTGGGGCCCAGGTGTCATAATTTATCATGGACGTCGACGAGAGTAATTAATTTTACATCAATCGCTGCGGTCATTAATTTATGTCTACGAGGGAATCGTCGCCGAAATCAGTGGCGTCTGTTGCGCGAAAGCAAAACAAAAAATCCTTTACCCGGTACTTCCGTCGTTATGAATCTTTCATTCTAGTACACATCGCCATTTTGTTACGTCATGTTGAATTCGTACAAGTTTATCCCCATATCACCTTTAGGTTTTCTGCAAAATTTAAAATCAATTGATTAAGATTTTCTTTACGTTAATTCTTTATAAATTTGGTCTGGTCATGTTGTTGCGCCATCTTTGAATTGGTACCACCGCTTTACCACTTTATCTCTCACATTTAATGCTTGCACAAAATTTGAAATTAATCTATTAAGAAGATTTTTTCAGGTTGATTTTTTAAATATTTTTTTAGGTCACCTTTTTGCTTTGCTATCTTATTTCATTCCTATGTAACACTTGAGTTTTGTGCAAAATGTTGTTCACGTTGCTTAGAGGCGTCTACTTATCTCTCAATAACAACCACCCAACTGCCTCAGTTTTTTGTGACTATGCGAAAGCCTTTGATTGTGTTAGTCATGAAATTCTGATAAACAAACTAAATTTTTATGGAATTCGTGGTACTTCTTTAAATTGGTTCAAATCTTATCTTAGGAAAAGGCAACAACTTGTAAGGGCTAATGATTCCGATTCTGATTGTAAGTTGATTACAAGTGGAGTCCCTCAAGGTTCAGTCTTGGGACCTATTCTTTTTTTGTTATACATTAATGATATCACGAACCTTAAAATTAATGGAAGAATTTCCCTTTTTGCTGACGACACAAGCATAACTTGGAGTGATTTTGATACAACGTCTTTACACTCTAGTATCTCCAAAGACTTGGTTATAATTAAGGCTTGCTCCGATTCCAATATGCTTTGTTTTAATGTCGATAAAACGGTGGCGTTATCTTATAAGGGAACTTTACAACCACTTCAGGTACATAACAGCAATATTGAATACGTAGAGTGGGTTAAATTCCTGGGTTTAAATATAAATAACAACCTAAAATGGTCTAATCATATTGACACCTTAACTAAAAAACTTTCTACCGCCTGCTTCGCCATTCGATCAGTTTCAAAAGAACTAGACGTTCCTTCTGCCAGACTTACTTATTTCTTTTTATTTGAATCCCACCTCCGCTCCGCTATACCGAGCAATTTCGTAGTATTTTTATGCTTCAAAAGAGAGCCATTCATTATTTGTTTGGTCTAAATAATAGAGCTCACTGCCAAGACTATTTCAAAAAACATGAAATATTAACACTTCCTGCATTATTTATTTTGGAAACGGTATGTTTGCTGAGAAAACATATAAACACCCTCCCAGAAAGGCCACAACATGTATACCCTACCAGAAACTCTAGGCATGATATATATCTTCCCATTCCTTCCTCAGAATTAATAAAAAAATCAATTATTTACAACGCCATAAAACTTTACAACAATCTGCCAGTACATTTAAAATCTATCCCTATGCTTGCACAATTTTGAAAAAACACCAAAGCATACCTCATTGAGAGACCATTTTACAGCGTTAATGATTTTTACAGCGAGTAAGTCTCTTTAAATTGTCACATTAGCTTGTTTACTTAAATCTTTTGTGAGTCATGTCCTAACTCATTGCATAGAATTTTGATAATCATCATATAGAGAAAAGAACTGTCGAACATTCACTTAAAACTTAATTATTTTAGTTAGGTATTGGATTAAAAACAAAATTTAATTCTTTTTTGTATACTACATTCTACACTAGTTCATTATACCTTCTGTTTAACATCACAATTATTTGTATAACTATAATAACATAGAGTTTAAGGTCGCATAGTTGCAATTTTGATTTCAATGTCATCGAAATTATTTACCCCGTACGTGTGTGTTTGTTTACTTTTATAAGGTTATTAGGATTCATTAACTGTTTTGCGGCAATGTTATTGACCTATCGAAATTCTTTTCGATTAATGTTTTAATATGTCTTATTTTAGGTATATTTTGCTTTGTCCATAAAATTGTAAAATTTTTCTGCGGCAATAAAGCATACTTTTGTTTGTTTATTTGTTTCAAAAGTTGAGGTACATTGGATAGTCTTTTTAGTAATAATTTTTTAACGATTCCCTAGACCGCCATCTTGTTCCGGCATATTGGATTTTTACCAAAATATTACCAGGTACATCCCCATATGACTTTTAGTTTTCGACTACCTCGGTCAGCATCAGTTGTAAATGTAGGTTGACAAACAATTTTTTGGCTTTTTCGCAACTGGATCGAATTGAAAAAGCCAAAAAAGATTTTTGTTTGTCAATCTAAACGCAACAAATAATCTGAACACATTTAAAAATGTAAATGTAGGGTTATGTTAATGTTTAACTTTAATAATCTATTCGAACTATCTAGTACAAACTTACTTTTTTTGTGCAAGCGATTAATGAGAGTTGTCTGCCTACCTTACTAAAAAACTGCTTAACCATTTTATCCAAATTTTGCAGGAAAATTAGGTGTGATATGACCATCAACTGATAAGTTTTACTACAAATCCAAAATGGCGGCCTAATAAAATGTTATAAAAGTCAATGCAGAAAACTACTGCATCGATTATGTTCAAATTTTGCTCAAAGATCAAATATTAAATAGGGATGAACTGGTAAAAATGTTCAGACAAATTCAAAATGGGGAAACAAAACGGTAGCCTAATTAAATGTTTAAAAATATCTGAAAAAAGTGCTTATCGAATTGATTGATTGATGACATCCCCATTTAGAATATTTATTACTAAAAATATATAAATTGCACACTTAATATCGATTTTTAATCAAATCTGTATAAATGTTAAAATTCGCTCGCAATCTAGGCATTCCTACTCTCATTTTTTAAATATTTACTAAAAATGTATGACATCTATTCTCAAATCTGTACAATTTTGAGTTTTTAAAATGTTAATACTCCTAAATGCCGAATTTTAATCAAATCTGCAAACATTTTGAAATTAGTCTGCTATGTTTGTGCCGCCATTTTTAATTCTCAAATATTGACTAAAATTTCATAACTTTCATTCTTAAATAGTTCTAGATACTGATATTTCAGCCGAATCTGTACAAATGACAAAATTCGCTATATTGGCCCTACCATTTTGATTTTTGATGTGTATTTTCAATTTTGATAATCCCCACAAACGTTAAAATCATACGTCCGACCTGTTGACATTGTCATTTTGGGCACCGCTATTTTGAATTTTTAAATGCTGACACTCTTAAATTTTCCTAAGCACCAATTTTCAGTTTAATCTATACAAGTAACAAAATTTGTCGGCTGTATTGGCGCTGCCATTTTGGATTTCTAAACGTTGACTAAAAAATTTTGAATTTTTTATATCCGAAGGTGTATGCATGTCAAATTTGAAAATAATCGGTAATTGAATTGGTGAAAAATCCATTACAAGATTTGAACCAGACATACAAACATAAAATCAGAGGAGTAGGAAGCTAATAAAAGCGCGTTAAAAACTTTGATTATAGTTTAAAACTCTAACAATAGTATTCACTGAAGACGTTTAAATTTAGGTCTAACTTGACAGTTACCGGTTTAAGATGACATTTTTAACAATTGAACAAATCATTTTTTAAAATGTCACAATTACAAAATGACAGTGACATAAGGCAAAAATAACTAAAAATTAAAGTTTAATAATATATAAATAACTAATTTCCTTTTAAACTTATTGGTTTGATTTTAATAGTGAAATATAGAACGATTATTTCTTTGATATTTGTAAAAATACCTAAGAATCCTTCCTTTTGTCAACTATAATGAAGCATGGCCCATTTCTTCGTTTTCGTACATCAAATATTTTAACAGGTCATCATTTTGTCGCCATATTAAATTTATACCAATGTTTTTTTGTATCAGACGTAATTTTTGCGAAAAATGAAAGTTAATCGAGTAAGTGGATTTTTTAGCTATACTGGAACAGACCGACCGACCGACAGTAATGGAAAAACATGAAGATCGGTAAAAACTCGAAGAGCGATGATTTTTTTACGATTAATATTTCATTATGTGGGAAGTGAAAATTCGCGCCGCCACTGGCATTCGTCAACAAATGGCCACGGCTTGAACATGGGCCATCCTCACTTCTTGTTTTATCGTAAACACTGATCGATAGAATGTGAAAAATAGGGAAACCATGTTGACGCATACCCCTAACGTGATTTATAAATGAATTGTGATCTCTATTTTAATTCTCTCTAAGATTTTAGCAGCAATATGGCCGAACCAATCAAAAATTGGTTACTCTATTGTTGCCACTGTCCTTATAAAATCACCGACCGAATCTTGTACAAGCCCTTCCTATCTCCGGAACCTCAAGTACAAGAGGTAATAGTTTACTTGTAGTAAATATTTACTATAATTCTTACTTTTAAGTTGCGAAAAAAGAATAACGACTCGTAACAGCCAGTTTAAAGTAGCAGTAGACGATAACTTTTTCTACTCTGTAACGCCTCGTTTTACTTTATAGTAATACGTTATAGGAGTACATTTGAATGTAATGGAGTAGTCTCTGCAAAGTTCAAAAAGGTACTGATACTTAAAAGTAATTTAGTAAACAGATTAGAAACAGTAACATTGAATAATTACTATTATGTCACGGAAAATAAATGACGACCTTGGAGTCAATTCAATATATATATATATATATATATATATATATATATATATATATATACCGAAGAAGGGGGAGGCAGCATTGGACACGAGAGATGAATATTAATCTCATGAATGCTTACTTCCAAGTCACTGAGGGGGAGATTAAAAGGAACCGATACAGAGCCCAGTTACTGGAACGATGGAGGGAAGCTTATCCCGCGTCGACACATACAGCACAACATTTAGCCGCCCAGACCAGCAATATTAAATCACGAAAACTACTATCGCAGGATGAACTGGAGGTGATGAAGTTGAATGCTGTCAGGGACCCGAATAGAATGAGACCAGTGATAATCCGCAGATCACTTCAGGCCGGCCACAACCCTACTCAGGCAGTAATTGGCAGCCCCCAACAGAACGCAGCGCGCCCGACTCGGGAGATACAAAGACAGGGGCACGCTGAAATAAGAGCAATGTTTCAGGAGCTAGACCAACAATACGCAGGAGTTGAAATGGATGCGAGACCAGCAATACCCAGGCTTAAGCTAATCACGGCCACGAGAAAAACAGTGGCAGCCACTAATTTTGCACTGGCAGAAACATTTAAGGCATCGGAAGATCTAGAAACTCTTTGCCACAAAATCTATAGTGCGGCAGTTGTAGTCACCGCGATACACTGCAAATCAACGCACAAAAGACAAATAAACAGCCAGGTAAGCCACCATGGGAGAAAAGACTAGAAACCAAGATAACAAATTTCCGAAAGGAAATAGGAGTCTTGGACAATTACTTAAAAAATCCAGAACACAGCCGAAAGATGGGCAGACCATCAACTGATAAGTTTTACTACAAATCCAAAATGGCGGCCTAAAAACGAGGCTATACGCAAAAAGGGCCAACATAAAACTTAATGAGCCAAGTTTCAGGGACAAACTAAGAGTGCATAACGAGCAGCTAAAACAAAAAATTGCGGCACTGGGGACCAGGATGAAAAGGTATCATAAAAGAACACTCAGGTACAAACAGAACCAACTTTTCGTCAGCAACCAAAGACTGTTCTACCGCAACTTAGAAACTGAGAAGAAAGAACGAAATAACGATGTTCCACCCGAAGCCGACATGATTGACTTCTGGGAACGCATCTGGTCGCAGGAAGTGGAGCACGACTCAGAGGCCCACTGGATAGAAGCCGAGAAAGAAGACAACCGGCATACACCCCAAATGCAGCAGGTCCATGTCAATGAACAAGACATATCAGAAACCGTGAAAAGGCTAAAAAGCTGGACCTCGCCGGGCACAGATGGTATACACAATTTTTGGTGGAAGATGTTTACAGAAGCACATTCTATACTGGCACAGCTGATACAAGATGTTAATACTGCCATTATAGATCCAACAAAGGTACCTGGATACTTCACTCTAGGAGTTACACACATGCTGCCAAAAAAAGGTAATCTAATGAATCCCAAAAACTATAGGCCGATCACCTGCCTACCATCTGCATACAAGATAATTACCTCCATATTGGGGTCAAAAATAAATGCACACATCAAGAGCAACAATATCCTTGCCTGGGAACAGAACGGGTGTAAAAGAAAGGCCAGAGGTTGCAAGGAGCTTTTAATAATTGACAACGTCACCACTAAACAGGCAAAAAACAGACTCAAGAACTTATCAATGGCCTGGATTGACTATCAGAAAGCATTCGACTCGGTGCCGCACTCTTGGCTGCTAGAGATCCTACATATTTATAAAATAGACGCGCATGTGACGGGACTCCTGCGACACCTTATGACTACTTGGCGCACGGCACTATCTGTCAAGGGAGAGACATCCTACCGCACTAGAGAAATTACCATCAGGAGAGGGATATTTCAGGGCGATAGCTTAAGCCCAGCTTGGTTTTGCCTTGCGCTGAATCCCCTTAGTAGAATGCTCAACCGGAGTTCATATGGATATTCACTAGACGATCAGGCCAAACTCACACACCTCTTTTACATGGATGACCTCAAGCTTTACTCTAGAGGACCACAACAACTAATAGGTGAGTTGGACATAGTCAAAAACTTCAGTTCTGACATCCGAATGAATTTTGGGCTTGAAAAATGTGCAACAATTTATATCAAGCGAGGAAAATTGGTAGGAGAGGGCAGTGTCACTCTTGTTGATGGAACAGAGATTCAAAACCTGGGAGCGGATAATACTTACCGGTATCTGGGAATACAGCAGTCGTTTGAAATAAGGCAAAAAGAAAACAAAGATGTAGCAGAAAAAGAATTTATGTGACGCATTACAAAAATTCTTAAAACAGAGCTAAATGCCAAAAATAAGATAACAGCCATAAACGCTTGGGCAATACCTTCGCTTACTTACACTGCTGGAATCCTTAAATGGTCTAAAACAGATCTCCAACGATTAGACCGCCAAGTGCGAACACTCTTCACCAAGCGTGGTATGCTCCACCCCAACTCGGCAACATTGAGACTGTACTTACCCAAAAGAGAGGGGGGACGCGGATTAGCGAGCATAGAAACCGTCACTCTGAAGGAGAAAAATAAATTGACAAGGTACTTCCTGACAAATAACTCACCATTCCACCGGCGGATCGTGGTCTGGGATAGAGAATACACCACGCTCAATCTTGCAAACCTCGAAGAACCTAAAAGGGAAGAAAGCGAACAGGAGAATCTAAGAGCTAGTTGGCGAAGTAAAGCTCTTCACGGAAGATTCTATTCAAGCCTGCACCGACCAGAAGTGGATAAAACCAAATCCAATAATTACCTTACTTCGGGATATCTTTTCCCAGACACAGAAGGGGCTCTACTGGCTATACAAGATCAAGTTGTTCCAACCAGAAATTACGCACGGTTCATCATGAAGCAACAAGTGGACAACACAAAATGCAGAGTATGTAACGCGGCCGAGGAAACTGTGCAACACCTGTCAGGGGGATTCACACCACTAGCCTCCACTAGGTATCTAGAGTAGCATAACAACAAGGGAAAAGTTGTTCATCAATTATTTGGCTTCAAGTGGGGAATCTTAATGGATTTTGTAGAACACCACAGATACACACCACGACCTATAACCGATAATGACCAAGCAAAAATTTACTGGGACATTCCCATAATAACTGACAGGACAGTGGAACACAACCGGCCGGACGTAGTAATGTGGAACAAAGCGGACACAACTGCGGTAATCATAGACTTTGCTGTGCCTCTGGATCACAACATGTCGCAAACATACACGACAAAAGTAAATAATTATACAGCCCTTGCGATAGAAATGAAACTCATGTGGGATTTCGATAGCGTCAAAATTATGCCTTTAATAATTAGCACTAATGGGCTCGTACACGTCAATACCATCAGACACCTGGAAGAACTCGACCTACCCGACACAGCCATCCTGTGGATGCAAAAAGCAACAATATTGGGTACGATTGCAATAATCAGGCAAATAATCTTCCCGCACTGACAACTGTGAGTGTCCTTGGCTGAGACCCGGACACCAACAGAAACAAAAACATCCACAATTGTGTGAAATCCAAAAAAAAAAAAATATATATATATATATATATAGTCAATATAATTACTTTAGTTGGAAAATTATTATAATATTATTGGCAGTAACAAATACATATATAATACTTAAAAACGTGTAACCCAAAGTGATTGTTGATATATAATATGATTATTAGTAATAAATACGTAAAAATTCTTAAAGAGTAGTAGCGGAAAGAGCTGTAGCGACTTTAGTGCTAGCTGCGTCTCAACAACATCAAAATTTCAATATGCTGCCATTTTGATTTGTAAAACATAAATATCAAGTTACTTAAAAAAACTTTGGTGTAGAGATATGTAACTCAAGAGTGAGCTGGCTCAAAGAATCAGTTCAGTTAAGTGAGTCATTGAAGCAGCTCCGAGGTATAGATCTTTTGCGATTCTGACTCACCTCTCACAGCAACGGAGCGGGAACGACTTGTGACTATGAAGAGCCGGAGAGTCACCGACCGTCGAAAGAGTCGAATTGCATTGCAATTTTGCAATATGTGCTTTTTGTTACTCTTAGGTTTTATCTTTTTATTTTGACTCTTTAGATGTAAAATAAATACAAATATAGATACTAGATAATATAGATAGGTTTTAACTCGTAAATACGCCTACAAAATAAGTTAATTTACTATTTAAGACAATAATGTAGGTTAAAAAATGCAATAACTTAAATATTATTTATTCTAACATTCCGGCGATATCGTGTCATTTTTAATATTAATTATACAAATATCTATAAGTTCTAATACTTATCTCAAACGAAATAAATAAGAGCCTAATTTATTTGATAAATCTCCAACAGAAATTCTGCATAGTCAGAATGTATAATGGTAAAAATTAAAACAGTAAACTTGATCCAATCGTCGCGGTGATTCTTCGCCGTAGTAGCAGAGCACGATATCCCATCCACTGTCCTTTACGACTACGAGCCCCTAGGGTGGCAGAAGCGTCGTCCGGGAGTCAATTCATCAATTAGGAGCTTTGTCAAACGACGTTAAGAGTGTATTTCGCTCCTTCATTTCGCAGCTCAATTGAGCCGACTCAGTGAGCTGACTCAGTAAAGTGAGCTAGAGTCAGTGAAACGCATCATTAAAATGAGTTACATGTCCCATCTCTACTTTGGTGACTTTTAAATCTAAGATTTTAACTGAATTTACGTGACTTTTAAAATCCTCTATAAAAATTTTAATTGACTTTGGGAAACTTTTAAGTCTTTTGGGGTAATCTAAGCAACTTTTAATTCATTTTCTAAAGAATTATACACAGTTATACACAGACTTAGGAAGTTATCCACTCCTCGCTACAAAATGAGCCAGAGTCAGTGATGCGCATCATTAAAATGAGTTACATGTCCCATCTCTACTTTGGTGACTTTCAAATCTAAGACTTTACCTGAATTTACATGGCTCTTAAAATCCTCTATAGAAATTTTAATTGACTTTGGGAAACTTTTAAGTCTTTTGGGGTAATCTAAGTAACTTTTAACTGATGTTTCTAATGAATTTGGCTCGGTTTTTTTACCGAATTTTTACCCGGCCAAATCCGATTCTATTATTTAGCAGAATACAGATCAAAATCCATGAATAAAAAACAGCACTGACAGGTGTTTCTATTTACGTATGTACGCCCATGTATTTAAATTAACGCCGCCCGGTCTATTCTCGGGTGCCCTTTTGATGGCCGCCGGCTCTAGGACCTTTTCGCACCTCGTAAAAATGTTAAAGCTCGTACAATCCGGACCAATGAATCATTAATTTGCCAGGTTATGTGCTCACCGGGGCTGATGATGGCTGGTGCTCGCCATTAAAGTGTTGTGCTGCAGCAGGTTTTTGCACAGGTCAGAGAATCTATTTAAAAATACGGGACGAAATGGTAAACAGGCAGATTGCTCGCCCGAGGCGGAGAAGCGTGTAATATGTCAAATGCACAGGGGCTGTTTGGAAACGATCGAGGTTAAATAAAACGGCCAGGTAAAGTACATTCAAAGGTATAATAGGAAGGGGAGTACGTGCCTTCAACTAAGAGCTGTGTTAAATGGCAATTAAAAGAGCATTGTGATCTTATTGTGAGTCGCATAGGTAAAAAGACAGCTATGGGCCGTATTTATCGTAGTATGTCTTTTATAAAATTAGTAACTATTCTACTACTAACTACTAGTCTTTTATAAAATGAAAAAGACTTAAAAAAATTGCACAAAAAAGTGAAAAATAATATTTTATTCCACCTTGAAAATTTTACTCCAGTCGGCTCCAAACTAATAAAGACGGTAATACCAAGGGCGTGCAGTCCATGGAAGCAAGGGAAGCAGTGCTTCCCCAAAAAAAATTATAAAACATTTTCTAAAATGTAATATTTGAAATAGGAAACCATTAATTTAGTTTATATTAAAAATGCTATAATATTATTTTAATTATCAAGCCCATAATAAACGCGGCCTTGACTCCGACCGAGCGACAATAGAAAATGGAATAGAACCTATGCGGGCCGCTAGCTTCTCTACAGCCAAGTCCTGTATGCTCGATTTCATGTGAATCGAGCCAGAGGTTATTGGACTTTCCACCAGCTGTTTGCAATGTTTGCATTTCAGTCGCGTGCTTTAAGTGGGGGCGGAAGCTATCGTTGGAGTAGGTTCTTTGTTTGAACGGATATCCGTGTGCTGTGTGATACGTACGTCGTGTCGTGCATGGTGCGATATGGAAGACAATAATACGAACTTGGATATGCAAACACCGTCAACTTCGGCTGTCGGTAATAACGTTGAAAATGTTGGAGAATTTAGTAAGAAGAGTGTGTGTGAATGTGTGGTGTGTTTCTTAATAATAAAGGGATTTTCAACATTAAACTTTGCTGATAAGCTTCCAATAATTTCCAAAGGAAGGGCAAAACCGCCTATGAAAAATTTAACCACAAAAATGAAAAACTGTATTAGACATTTTTATCCGGAAAAACAATACGAACAATTTAAATGGCTAACAAGCGGTGAAAATATAAGTAAATTATTTTGTTGGCCATGTTTACTTTTTGAAAATGAAAAAGGTCTCTGGAATAAAACTGGTTTTTCCGATTTAAACAATTTCCATAAAGCTGTAAAAAGACACATTATGTCCAAAGCGCATTTGCAGGCCGTCATAAAAGAAAAAGTCTTCGGCAAAACCAGAGTTCAACACGCCCTTAATAAACAATTGGAAATTAGTCACCGCCAACACAATGAACTAGTCGATAAAAATAGGCAAATATTAAGAATACTTATCGATGTTGTTTGTTTTCTCAGACAGCACGAATTGGGATTTAGAGGTCATGACGGAACAAGGGTTTCTTCAAATAGAGGAAATTTTCAAGATTTACTTAGTTTAATGGCTAAATGAGATGATTGCTTAAAAAATCATTTAGAGTAATCTAGCGTTTTTCGCGGAACGTCGAATCGAATTCAGAATGATTTAATTTCCGCTGTTGCAACCATTATTCTAAAAAGAATTAAGCAGGAGATTGGCGAGGCGCGGTTCATTGCTACTAGTGTTTCCAAATTTCGGGATCGGGATTGAATTTCGGGATTTCGGGATTTTTTATTTCAATCCCGGGATTAATCTCGAAATCCCGAAAAAATTGAAAAATATTTTGTAGGGTCATTATAATACGTAATTTAAATATTTTAATTATCTTAATAAAAAAAATGATATATTATATAGGTACTTCAATATTTATTGAAATGTAATGTGTATTGCATTGCATGATAACAAATATAATTCATAACATAACATTGCATAATACGTAATTAAGAAATATTATATGTTTAAACACAAATTGAAACAAACAAAAAAATAAACAAAATTAAATTAAAACTTAAATTACTTAGAACGAAAATGGCTTCTGAGCATCACCAGTGAATCTAAGGTAGAATCCGCTAGCCGAGATCTTATTCTTGTAGCAAGGGATGACGCAGAAGAAAAAACTCGTTCTGATTCTACACTGGTGGGTTGAACTGTCAGCAAGAGATCATAGCACCGTTGCAAATGTAAACCTTTCAATCCACCATTTTCAAATAGGGCCATTTCCGTTTTCACCACCTTTAAAACATCATCAGATTTTCCCTTCAACTGTTGTTGTACTGGTTTCATTGCATTTGTTATGGCCTTATCGAGTTTGGTTTTAAGGCTCAAATTTTCAGCTGGTTTCAGTCGGCTGAGTGGCAAATCTTCTTCAGACTCAGAATCTTCGTCAAGATTTATTACATATGGTTCATTTTGGCTGCTAAGGCTGGTCCTTGATAAGCTTTCCAGGATATTTTTGACAAAAGTTGCAATTTTCTTGGACGGAGGCAAATTGAAAAAAGTATCCTCGCTGTCTTGTTTGTTGGGATTTTGAAGATAGTCCATGACTCCAGACATTATGGTTCTTCGTTCTGATATTCGCTTTCTTAAAGACTCTTCCAGGTCAATGCTTAGTTTTGTTTTTAGATCACCTAACTCTCGAAACAGAAATTTGAAACTAGCATCTGCAGTAGCAAGAGTAGCATCTCGTCGGCATATACCTTCTACAGTTAGTTTAACCGGTTCCAAGCAATGAACAATGTTCTGTGCGACTTCAAATTCTGTATTTGTGACTATTATTGGGCTCTCTAAATCAATCAAAGCTTTTCTGGTGCAATCTTTAAGTTGGACAAATCTTTCTAAGATATCTACTAAGCTGTTCCACCTTGTTGGACAATCTAAAATTAACGAAAGTTCTTTGCCATGTTTCTCTTTAACATAATTTTGTAAAAGTGAGTTTTTCACAGGAGAACGTCTAAAAAGCTTTACCACTTTTCGGATTTTTTCAACTATCACCACCAAATCATAGTTTTTCGTAAGGTCTACCTTGTCTTGTTTATCGTTTTCCATTGTCACTTTTAAATAATCCTCCTCGTTACATTCATCTTCATAATAATACTCGTCACAATCATCCTCATCGTTATCCACCTTATCGTCTTCATTTTGGTTCTCTTCTTCATCACTCATTGAATTTTTGGAATACAAAACATCTAATACTGCTAAATGAATGGCGTGTGCAAAACATAATTGTTGTTGTGGTTTTATGAGTTTCCCAAATTTCTTCATTACACTTGCACCATCATTACTGACGCACACTACATCATTATCTAAAGAAATGTTAAACTCTTCAAGTTTCTTCTTGAGTAGGTCGACACAGCTTTGGGCAGGTAAAGAGCCCTTTACTCGAGCTAAACCTAAATTCCAAAATCTAGACTTTTCATCAAAACTGTGTACATTTACATTCAAATATCTTTTGTTCGCCGAAGATGTCCACTCGTCTAATGTCAAACTGAAACATCCACCGTTCTTTTTTATCGTCTGAAATTGGAACACGTAATAATTCAACACTTTTTTGTGGTATGCTAGTATTCGGTTTCGGATCGATGTTACAGATTTGGGTATATCAGTAAATCCTCTGGCATCAAGGCCTAATCTAAGGTCTACTGAAGTAATAAAGTTAGGGTCTTTATGATAAACCATCGAGTGATGTCATTCTAGCTAATACAGCATCCAAAGAATCATTATCAGGAGGAGGAATGAAATATTCATTAATCCTTTTCTGTTTCTTAGATGGAGTGCACATCGTCTTTTTCAGTCCCTCGAGGAAATCTAGCCACAGTACAGGAACTTGAATTTGTTTTTACAGTTGGTTCTTTTGAACATGACGCATCCTGTTCTTTTTGGAATGAATGTTTTGCATTATAATGAACATGCAGGCCTTTGGTAGAACCTCCCTTAATACCAATTATTTTTTTACAGTATTTACATTTCGCAGTTAGGTTTTGTTTATTTTTTGACATTAAAAAATGTTGCCACATAGAAGATTTTTCATCATTTTTCTTAGGGTGAGTGACATATTCATCATCATCAGCCATTTTCGTCATGTGTATTATTTAACAACAAATAAAATATAGCATACCTTATTAACTATCTAACTAACTCACAACTCACATAAGTTTTAAACTTTTAGTGTCACAACAGCTTCAAAGCTTTATCTTAATGTTTTTTAGACACCGCCCCAGAAACTACTGAAAAAGAATTAATAGACGTAACGCACAATACGATTATCGATCGGGCCTCGGCTGGCGTTTCGGGGAATTCCAGAACCGTTTTATTACTTTTAGTGGAGTAGCAATAACAAAGTGTAAGTAGGCACTCTGTGGACTGTTGAAGGTCACGAATATCATTTTCCAATTTTAAAATGTAGAAATATTTCATGGATAGGTCATATACCTGACTTATTATTAATAATTTTTGTCAAATAAATATGTGAAATTTATCGGGATAAAGTCGGGATATTTTTCGGGATTTCGAGATTTTTTCCGGGATTTCGGGATGAAAAATGTTCGGGATCCCGGGATTCGGGATCCCGGGATAAAACAACTGATATCACTAATTTTAGCCGTTGTCCGAAAATCGTACAGTAGATGCATTATATACCCTAATTTATAACGATACTAAAGCAATTAATGGAGAGAAAAAATTAGTTGCTCAAAGCTATGATGGAGCTGCAGTGATGGCAGGACAATTAGGGAGTCTGCAAGCTAAAGTTCTAGAAACTTTCCCAAGTGCTGTGTTTGCCCATTGTTTTGATCATAAATAAAATTTAGTTTTATCCCAGTCCATCAATCACATTAAAGAGTGTAAAGTATTTTTCGTTACTTTAAGTGGCATGGTTGCTTTTTTTTCAAGTCAACAAAAAGTACACAAGCTTTGGACTACATTGTCCACAAACGATTGCCCAAAGTAGCTCCTACTAGGTGGAACTATAACGGAAGACAGTATCTGAAAGTCGTAAATCACTGATTGAACTATTTTGAGAACATAATAGAAAATAATGAAACGTGGGACTCAGAAGCAATAAATAGTTCGAGGGGGTTTTTGGGCTGTTTGAAACGAGATTTTAATTTTAATTATTTGTTGAACATATTTTCAGACATATTTCCATTCTCGGACAATGTTTTTAATATATTACATACTAAAACAAATGATATTGCTTTTTGCCTAAAAAAAGTAGATGATTTTAAGTCCATGTTAAGCCAAAAAATAACTTTGACCTATTTTGGGAAAAAACGATGACGTTAAATGTAGAGCCACAAGCCAAGCGTCTTCGAACAGACAAGGTGGGAGATGTTCAAACATCATACAGACGACTTTTTTATGAAATAATCGAGCAAATTCAGCAACAAATAAACTATAGATTTAACGGTTTAAATGATTTTAAATTCCTCGAGCTCTGCAATTTTGATGCATTTAAAGGAAAAACTTTTCCAGAAGATGCGTTTAAATCTCTTCTTCTTCATTATGGCCAGTTCTTCGACCGAGTGTTACTGCGATCTGAACTAAAAGCGATTTAGAAAACTGATGACATTAGTGCAAAAAATAACGCTAAGGAACTAATACCATTTTTAAAACAAAAATATGTCAGAGCATCGACGTTTTTATGATGACGTCGCTGACGAATTTGCAAAAAATTATCGAAGAATCCAATTACATTACAAATAGGTAAGTTTCTAAAAATTGCTTCCCTTCCTTAAAATTTCACCGCACGCCCCTGTCAAAAACCACAAAAGATAATTTAAATCTTAAATTTGATTTGAGTTTCTAATAAATATCTCTAAAACTTTGCTAATTTAACCAACCTCGGAACTATGACGGTTTCCGAGATAGCAATACATGTAAGCCAAATCTGGGACATACTATGTAACAATAAAATTCATTCCAACATTCGCCCACACTGCTTAAAAAGCATTCTCGTGTAGATCTTTTGCTGAGAAGGGGCTGAATCATAACTGGTTGGCCCTTGCAGTCGGCCTTAAGAGTTCACCCCAATATCTATCATTTCAAAGGAGTCCTTAACCTCCTCTGACTGCATGTAGTGAAAAGGAGAAAACTAGGCTACACTATTTGTGTAGGTGTGGAGCTAGGGTGTTGGGTGAAAATAAAAGGTTTATCTAAAGGTCTCGAAAACAAATGAAGCTAGAAAAATAGTTTTGTCTGCATTAAATTCCTCTAATAAAATTGTCCTAAAAAACCAAAATACTCGTCGTTTACGAGCTACAGACAAAAGTTTAAAATTCAGATTTAGCTTCTCTTAATTATTTATTATCTCAATTGGTAATAAAATTCTCTAAAACTTTGCTGGTTTAACCAACCTCGTTGTTATAGAGATTTTCGAGACAGTACTAAACGTAAAAATGTAAATGAAAATAAATACAAATTGCATTATACCTTATGGGAAAAAATATTGATTTTTTTCTAAAAATTGCAATTTCTGGTGCACGATAAGTAAATGAAAAACTAATTTTTTTTACTCTTACACTTTTTTCAAGATCTCACTTAAATTTCGAAATCACCTTCAGGACCAATTTACGTTGTGTCTTATGGACATTTTTTTTTTAATATAATTTACAGTCACTGAATTTTATAGCCTACCCAAAATAAAAAGTTTTTTTATCCTGGACTTTATGTCGTATTACTTCGAATAAGTGAGAAAAAAATGACGAGTAAAAAATTTTTATTACATTTTCGTTTCGTCTTATGGGGAAAAATCTAAATTGTTTTTAAAACATATATCGACCTAGACCGGTCGATAATAAAAATAAATTAAAAATTTTTTTACTCTCGGACTTTTCTTAATATCTTATCAAATTTCCAAAAAAAAAAATTGGACTAATCAGTTACCATTATAATTTATGGAAGGAAAAAATTTCGTTTTTAGCCAGTAAATCTGACAGCTATCTAAATGTGACATTGTTGGAACCCTTTTTTAAGACGAATGAGATGGCATATACGACATGTCTCCATCGTCTTTTATTATCCCGCAAACCACCCCACCTTTCATTTTTCTAAAGGTCGCCATATTGAATTTTTCGATTTTTGGAAAGAGCGTAACATTTCCAGTCTAGCGATGTTTCACAAGTGCATAAACGATTTGAGTATCATCGAAATATCACACTTCGCAAAGTTGGGTCTCAATTTTTTCTGAGCCACACTGGTTGTAAATAAAGTCACATTACCTGGCATTATATTTTACGGATCGGGGACCCGCCATGTTTAGAGCCCTATCCGTGTATTTGAGGCTGTTTTTTATTTTATAACGGTCTGACCCCTTAAAAGCGGCCTAAGCTGGAGATCTATTTTCACGAAAATTGCTGAAAATGCCGACCTCCACTAGTGTCGATCCTGTTAAATTTCTTGTAAGGTTTACCGATAAATCACGCCGTGTTCGATTTGGCTGTCGAAGCAGGGGTGCGAAAGCGAGATTTCTGGGTCGGTTTTATGGGTATTCGATAGTTTTTTTTTCAGTCTAAATATTCTTGATTAGTTGGACTAAGTACGCGTCTAAAAGATGCTTGAGTAGGATTCGTGTAATTTAAGAGTTGCCGTTTCGACTGAGGGTGACCTACTTGTTTTTTACTGTTTTACGTTAGTGATGCTGCGAGACGAGACGAGACTAAAACTTCAACCAGTCTCGTCTCGAAATTTAGTTCGAGACAAGATGAGATCAGGACCTTTTCCCGTCTCGTTCCGAAAAATCTCGTCTATACAGGGTTATTCACGCAACCAGTTCATTAAATGTTTTTGATGATGCCATTTAGATAAAAATTTTAAATTTTGGGATTGAGGTAAGGTCAAGGGGTACTTCTTTTTTGAAATATTTTCAACTTCCTGTCACTTCCGGTTTAACCGGAAGTTGGTATGAACTTGCTTATTTTAAATGGAACACCCTGTATTTTATGATATTTTTGGATTCTACGGAGAATTTTAATGCTATTTTATGTAGCATGTCCTATACCTAGGTTCAAGCGTTCTTAAGATACTTGACCTTGAACCAAAAATGAGCCTTCGGGGTACCAAATTTTAAAATCTCATATTCTTGTAAGGTGTGAAGATATAATCTTCATATTTTGCAGACGATCGGTAAATAAATAAAATAATAAAATTGAATTATAACATATGTTCTATATGCTGTCCGTTCATTTGAAGACACATTTCAATTCTTCTTTGTACAGTTGCTGTGGCCCGTTGAATTTGTCCGTTTTCTAATTCGGCAAAAGCTGTTCGTATCCTGTCCAATAAATCTTGTTGGTTATTTACTGGGGTAGCATAGACTTTACCTTTGATAAATCCCCATAAATAAAAGTCTAGGGGTGTTAAATCAGGCGATCGCGGGGGCCATCTCCAAGGGCCATTGGGCCCAATCCAGCGATCTTCAAAAATTCGAGATAATTGGAGATAAACTGCAGCGGAATTATGTGCTGGTGCCCCATCTAATTGATACCATTTCTTATCGATGTAGCCGTTACTTGATGGAAATCCATTATACACTAGTATACAAAATAAACACGTTTAGTTTATTAATTTCCACTTATTTATTTCCGCTTGACAGCTGTTTCGACACACTGTGTCAGTTTTAAGTTAGCTTTTGACAAAGACACAGTGTGTCGAAATTAATAAACTAAACGTGTTTATTTTGTATACTAGTGTAATTGATACCAATAATTTTGCAGCTCACCAATAGGAATTTCTTCTATAAATTCAGAAACCGTCCCTCGTTGAATTTCCAAATACTTATCACTGTTTAAATTGTCTTCATAAATACACTACCGCACCTGATCATTTAATACTATACCGAAAACATTGAAGCTAAACCTCTCTTAAGAACGCATTTCGCGTAAAGCGTGCGGATTTTCTGCTGCCCAGAAATGTTCGTTTCTTCTATTTGTTGAATTGAGGGTCCTCTTGAGTTTCTCAAGGCTTGCACGTTTTGGAAGGAATAAGGGTGCATATGATGTTCGCTCAAGATTCTTTGGACAGATGAAGAAGAAATTCCCAAATCCTTTTCGGCAGACGGTATTGAACTTTGCGGGTTTGCGGGGAAATAAGCTGTGTTTATTACGTTATCCTCGGCATTTGTCACTGGTTTCGAAATATTTTCTGTAACTTTAACCTTGCCAAAACGCAAAAAGTTCGTTTCAATCCTCTTGAATTTTGACTTGTTCATTGGCGGCAAATCAGTGTGGCGTTCATTAAACACACGACACGTTCTCTCCAAAATTTTATAACATTCTCCATTAATATAAAATAGATTGAGAATATCAGCGTTTGAGTATTCTTCCATTTCGATTTAGAAGATTTAGTTTATCACTGACAGCTCCGGTTAAACCGGAAGTGACAGGAAGTTGAAAATATTTCAAAAAAGAAGTACCCCTTGACCTTACATTAATCCCAAAATTTGAAATTTGTATCTAAATGGCATCATCAAAAACTTTTAATGAACGGGTTGCGTGAATAACCCTGTATATTCACTGAAGATGAAAGGACCCCTCACACCGCTTTCGGCTATTTTTTTTTTGAAAATTTGATATGTCATAGAACTCAATATTCTGATCAAATGTCTTCATAGCCGCAATGCAATCTATTGGATAGTTTCGGATATACAAGGTGATAATGTTATGAGTTTGCCAATTTTTATTTTATTACTTCTTTTCTTACGTTTTTTCTACTTTTATGATTTCTCTAGTAAATTTTAGCAATTTTAACAGCTCTATATTCATCCTTCAAAGCTCACCGAAAATTGTGTGTATAGTGTGTTCATAAAATCCGTTGTTGCACGACAATTTTGCATAATCCATAAAATACATTTTTCCCCTCCCTGTATTGTAACCAACCTATTTTGACACTGCTTTGACAGACGTAAGTGAAAGTTACTCAACAAGGTATGGGCTGCCCTTAACGACAGGATGTAATTCAACTTAGATCCCAAGGGAAATAATAATCTAAATTATTATAAGTAGCTTTAATTCTTGATTTCATCAACATATTGCAAAAATCCGGTGATATTAATTGAAATGAATATTAATGGTACAATTATTACAATTATTCACCTTACTAACAAAATTTGGAAACACGTTTTCTCGTTTCTTCTCGATGTGTATTACATTTTCTGACTCCACAGTTCCTTTATTTCTAACCAATGTTTCTGTCACTGTTGAAGCACTGCAAGAGACTTCTGGCTGGGTCTTATTGTATAAAATTTTATTCGCTACTTCCTTTTATTATTGAGGCTCTCAGCTACGTAACTTTGCGCAATAGTAGCGGATTTCCATCCACCATGTCGCTTGATAGCTAATACATCAACTCCAGTATTTGCTAATAAAGTTGCCGACGTTCTTCTAAAAAAGTGTCCAGTATACATTTTGAAGTTATCAAACTTTAGAAATTTCGATAGGCTGGTTTAAGCACTTTTCATTTTGATATCGCATAAAGAAGCGCGGATTAATAGTCGTCATGTGGGATCTGGAGTCAGGAATGGTCACAATTATGACTTCTTGACTTATTTTGACATTGTCCATTTTCATTTCACAGAGTTCATTAGAACGGCACGCTCCAGCAACTCCCATTACCATTACGACCTTCATTAATAAGTATATATCATCAGGGGCTTCAAGCATAAACATATTCACATCTTCCCTGTTAAACACATTCGATTTTTTGGGTCTATAACTATCATTTTTTCTTTTCAAAAATGCTCGAAGTGTGGATACTTAGAAATATCTGTATTTTCCTCTATAAAAAGGGTGGACTTCAACATCGAATACTCACACCATAAGCCTGATGAGGACTTCAATATAGCACTTTTTTATGGAAATACGCCAAAAACAAGGTTTCTGAGACTGCAGTAGCCGTCTTTGCTTTGCTTTGCCAATTCTTAAAGGATTTATATGCTGCTTCATACCTTTTTTCGACTTTTCCGGTAGTAGAGATAAACAAGCAATATTCGCTGATTCTTCTATATCTGAAACATCCATTTTGTCCACACAGAATCAAACAATTCGACTTCTTCAAACTTTTCGCTATGAATTGCCAACCTGACGTTATTGCTAAAATAAAAACTGCTTATGTTGCTCTGGCAACGGATCACGGCTGCCTTCATAATTTAATGAGAAAGTTATCGAATGTAATGATAATGAAAATCCAAAAATATATCCAGCATTTTCTTGTAAACATACAATACAGGGAGGGGGAAACATGTTATATACTATATGGGATGTAAGTACATTAACCAGTGTCGAACTTTTTTGCCAGCCCTCACTGTTGCTCGGGCGCAAACTCGTCCTCGACTGGTAAATGTTATTTACATCCCTTATAGTATGAATAACTATTTTACTTCCCTGGTAAAAAGGAAGTACTGTAATCGTGAAACAATGACCCTCCGAGATTTTTTCAGATCTTCACGTTTCAGGGTCCCTAGATGACGAAAAACATGTTTTCTCAATTCCGTCGGTCTGTCTGTTTGTCTCTCTGTCTGTCCGTTTGTCTGTTTGTTCGCGGCATAGCTAAAGACTATTTACCCGATTTACTTCAAATTTTGGTCAATTAAGGGCCATATGGGAATGACCTGGTAACATTTTGGTAAAAATACAATATGGCGAAACAAAATGGCGGCCTAGTGAAGACTTAAAAGAAATATTATTAAAAAACTGCTCGTCCAATTTATCTCAAATTTTGCAAAAAACATTAAGTATTATATTGGAACCAACTGGTAATATTTTGGTACGAATCCAACATGACGGAACAAAATGGCGGCTTAATAAAGTATTTAAAAATTCAGCTTGAAAAACTGCTTGATGGTTTGATTTCAAATTGTGTGTCATAACTAATTGTAGTATAGAGATCAACTAGTAAAATTCTGGCATCAAGGTGGCCAAATAAAAAGTATGTAATCGTGAAAAAACTACTACCGGTCCGTCTGTCGGTATGTCCGTCTGTCAGTTCACGGCATAGCTTAAAGACTACTTACCCGATTGACTTCAAATTTTTATCAAAAATTAAGGGTCATATACGTATGACCTGGTAATATTTTGGTAAAAATCCAAAATGGAGAAACAAAATGGCGGCGCAGTGAAATGTTAAAAATATTATAATGAAAAAAACTGCTTATCCAATTTATTTTCAATTTTGCCTAAACATCAAGTATTATGTTAGAATCAACTGGTAAATTTTTGGTACGAAACCAAGATGGCGGAACAAAATGGCGGTATAATAAAATATTTAAATATTCAGCCTGAAAAAATTACTTAATGGATTGATTTCAAATTATGTGCTATAACTAATTGTGGTATAGGGCTCAACTAGTAAAACTGTGTTACTAATTCAAGATGGCAGAACAAGATTGAAACCAAATAAAATTTTTGTAATCGTGAAGAAAATCACTCTCTCAGGATTTACATATCTCCATGTTTTAGTGTCCTTAGACCCCAGAAAACATGTTTTATTAATTCCGTCGGTCTGTCCCCGATTGACTTTAAACTTTGACCAAAAATTAAGGATCATATGGGTATGGCCCTCGGGATGGCCTGTTAATACTCGTATATGGGTAAAAATCCAATATGGTGGAACAATGTTAAAAAACGTTTGTTAGAGTGGTGTATTATTTGGGGTTAACATCGAGTAAAAATAACACGTATTTTTTTAAATTGTCGACGTTTCGCAACTTAATTGTTGTATCCTCAGGACACATACATAGATTTTATATCCTGCATGAAATCCATATTATCAGTACTTTTTCTGTTGCTCCGCATATATTAAGTTTCTAAATGATTTTTGTTAGTGTGGTGTATTATTTGGGGTTAGTTATTATTGCATCTTCAGGACATATGTAGATTATATATAGCATGAAACCCATAGTATCAGTCTTTACACATACCGTTTGTCCGCAGATATTTCCTAGATATTAAGTTTCTAAACAGTTTTCATTAACGATTCTCTTGTTCTTATGTTAGAGTGGTGTATTATTTGGGGTTAGGATCCAGTAAAGAAATAAAAGACTTTTTTATTGTCGCATCTTCAGGACACATATGGATTCTATGTCCTGCATGAAACACATATTTTCAGTCTTTACCTATTACGTTGGACAGCAGATATTTCCCAGATATAACGTTTCTAAAGGAGTTAACGATCCTCATGTTTTTATGTTAGAGTGGTGTATCAACTGGGGTTAGGATCCAGTAAAAAACATGTTTTTTTTTAAATTGTCGACGTTTCGCTACTCTATTGTGCAATCCTCATAACCTCAAATAATACACCACTCATAACACTCACACATAACAACAAGAGGATCGTTAATGAAAACCATTCAGAAACTTAATATCTGGGATATCTGCGGACCAAAGTGTAGGTAAAGACTGATAATATGGGTTTCTATTCTTCTGGATGTTCAAGTTTGAGGTACAAAGCAATTTGTTATGGCAAGGATACAAAAGAATTAATGCCAATCGGTTGCTTCCTACACACATCATTTCGAAATTGGATGAAAAACCTACCATGCTTGATGTTACATGGGCGATGATTAATGTATTTTCGAACTAGTTGAACCATGTCTACCTCTCTCTAAAAAATGAAAAAATCGCCCTTCATCATTTCTAACTTTGCTGATATCAATATTGAGTTCGTGACAATGTAAAAATGGATGTTCGTAATGCAATTTACGATTAATACACATCAAAAACTAATATAACCCTTCAAGTTTTAAAAGAAGCTTTAAAAAATCGAGGCATATTGGAAATTAGACTAAAATCGTTGTCAAAATTAATAAAAATGTTGGGTTTTCGATGTTAAAAGGACCGTAATCCAATTTTTAAAGAAATACACGGAAAATGTTAATTCAAAATTTAGAAAAGTGATATTTTTAGAATATTTTCTAATAGCAGTGATTCGAAATCTTGGCAGGACGAGTCTGTAAAAAGTGTCAAGAGAAAAAAAGGATGTGGGACGAGAAAACGGTTCATCATTTTGCATGCAGGTTCTTCAACAGGATTTCTCCTAGGTGCAAGTTTGCTGTTTTCTTCAACATCCAAAAGTATAGACTACCATGATAATATGAACTGTGAACTGTTTGAAAAGTGGTTAAAAGAACAACTGATTCCAAATTTAGATGCTCTATCTTTAATTATTCTGAACAATGCATCTTATCATTCAAGAATCTTAAATAAACAACCTACTTTATCCTGGAAGAAAAGTGATATTTATGACTGGCTAATAGAAACTAGAACTTCTTTTAATAGCAAAATCCATTAAAAAAACCAACAATATATACCATTGCCAGTTTAACGCAATAGAATTAATATGGGCTGAACACGTGAACGATGGTCTTACATCAGATGAAGTGCAAATTGTTTGGCAAGATTCATTAAATTATATTACGCCGGAGTAGGGAGTAGGGAAATAGGCAACCAGTGGCGCCATCTGTAGGTACTATGGTGCAACTTGAATCTAAAGCGATTTAGTTGCACCATAGTACCTACAGATGGCGCCACTGGTTGCCTATTTCCCTCGTCGACTTTCAAAGTCGAATGACATGACACCTTGTTTGTTTCAGGGTTTGGGTATTTCGGTTTTAATACCGATACCCCCAAGGAAACTGCCTGATGAGCCTTGCCGGGGCAGATACCACAGTAGCAGATTGGCACCTTGGCCCTGGAAACAAACATAGCGTCATGTTTTGGTCGATTCTCGACAAAATGGTGAAGGAGTAATCCTTACCGTTACTGGTTTCGTTTTGTATATATATATATATATATATATATATATATATATATATATATATATATATATATATATATATATATATAGCCTGTATTTTTCGCATGCATGGCCCTTAATTTTAGACTGAAATTTGAAGAAATCGGATAAGTAGTTTTTTCGCTACGCCGCGAACAGACAGACTGACGGACAGACATACCTACAGACAGACGGAATTGAGAAAACATATTTTCCGGCATCTAGGGACCCTTAAACGTAAAGATCTGAAAAAATCTCACGAGGGAAGTAATAACTAATTATCTTATGTTTTTATCAAAGTCTATAATATTCTTGCAAAATAAAATTATTTTGTTTTCACAATACAAAAAAAACAAGTTTTCATTCCACAGAGATGGTTTGCATTTAAATAAATGACACTGAATAAGTGGTTAGATTTTTAGGTCAAGCGAGGCTCATAATTTGTGGTGATTGAGGAAAAAATCTCACTTTCATTATGTGGCTGTATAAACAGAATATATCCTGATTGTTCCACTGATTCGAACCGCCTTCCGACTTTATTAAGGCGCTTGCCATTTTGTGTATTTTTGTTTTTGCCAACCAAAAAATTTTAACCAAATACTTATTTAGCAAATTTTCTTATTTAGTCCCTCGTCATTTAATATATAAAATAATATTAAGTGGCTATCTTAATAATATTGCGTAATATAATAAAAAAAACTATTTTATTTCTCCCGGTATATTTGTAAATAGCCCATCGAGATTTAATAGCTCGATAAAAGAATCACACAACATTTTGGTATTCACTGTGTTTTCTGATTTGATTCATAATGCTGGTGACCTTTGGACCCGCAAGATAAGACCGCATTCAAACATATCTATATTTTCTTTAACTTTTAAAACGCTCTTAAGCATTGAGTATTTAGCCCACAAAATGTTTGCTTTAAACCTTTTGCTTAATTTAAAAAAATAAGCTAATAGTAGGTACTATTTCTTTAACCGTTTTCACAACTTTTCATTTGGACCATTTCCCGAACAAGTCGAACTGCTTGTCATACTTCTGTTTTGATTTTACTGGCAGTAGCTCCAAATTTGCTGATTCCGCGGCTTTTGGTACCTCTTCTGGTATTTCTTCATCCGAACTATCCATTTTAAGCAGAATTACTTTTTTTGAAGCTCTTTTCAGATGATTGAATGTTTGTATTTTGGTTGACATAGCAAAAAGGTCAGTTAATTAGTTATCAAATTATGGTAATCTCATATGGATTAAATTTGGCTAAATTGTTTACAAGCGTAACAGAAATCACGTTAAATCTTTATTTCTTGAATATTATTTAATGCTCAAAACATTAAAATATCTAAAAGTCCTGTTTAAAGACGATAATTCTGCGAATAAAAAGTGCGCGCAAAGTTGAACTTTGCGCACGGCACATACATACACTCATGCGAGCACTCATCACACATCAATAATTAACCCTGACAATTCTGGACGTTTTCTGTCGCTGTTAACCGCACCATAAAATTCGTACGCTGCAGCAATTAAATTATGGCGAGTGTTGCCGCGTGGAATTTTCAATATAAATTTCATCATTGACACTTCGAGACAATTCGAAGCATTAGAGGGAACACGACACCAGTTCGGACAGGACAGTAGAATTCGTTTAGGATATCGGAATTTAATGCTATTAAGTTTTATTTGACACAAACATGTGCTCGCGCTTCTTTTCCCTATATACAATGTGTCCCAAATTTGGCTTACTTGCATTGCTATCTCGTAAACCGCTATAGCTACAGGGTGGGTTAAATTAGGAAAGTTTTAGAGAATTTTATTACAAATTTGATGACGTTTTGAAGTTTAGGATATCTTTTGTGGTTTTCAAGATAATTGGGAAAAATCAAAATGGTGCATTTTCAACTTTTGCCCGTAGCTTCTAAACGACTCGTATTATGGTTTTATGGTTTATACATTATTAGGGCACTTTTATTAGAGGAACATTATGCAGGTAAAACGAAGTTTCTAGCTTCAATTGTTTTTGAGATATTGGCATCAACTTTTTATTTTCTTACCGACGCCATATTGGATTATTGTATTTTTGGAAAGATCTTTTTAAGAGCTTTCCAATGATGTATAACAAGGTAAGATTATTATTTTACTTGAGCTCTAAAAACCAAAATAATTGTTTTTTTTTTAAGTAGGCTTTGATTACGCATGGCGGCCATAAAAACAAAAGAATGCCGCATGTCAACAATCATTTTGTGTTCCTGAATAGTACTTGTTATCATTTTCTATTGTGCCGAGTTTTTACAAAGTTTATTTGAGTTTCTTATACTACTTAAAATGGAGGGTAATTATTCCAACGAAGAGAATTTGGATATGATAGAACTTTATTTTAAAGCAAATAGAAATACACAAGCAGCTGCGCGTTCATACGAAGAACAATTTCCAGACCGACATCAACCAAGCCAAAGGCATTTCAGATTTCTAATTGTAAACTTGTTAGCTTATGGGTAAAAATATTAATTCAACCATCGATGTTTCAGATTTTCAACTAAGATATTATACTAACAGTGAATACCTAGTGATTAAAATGTAACTATCACTCTATTGAAAATACCTAAACTAAATTTAAATTAACACATAAAAAAAATATAAGTTACATCACATTTTTGACATTTCTCCAATACCTTCTGTGTAACCCTTCTTAAGGTGTTCCTGTTAATATTAGCAAAAACATCTCGGACTCTGTCATATAGCTCTCTGAGACTTTCTGGCGGAGAAAATTCGTAGACCTCATTTTTTGCGTATCCCCATAAATAAAAATCGGGAGGAGTAATATCCGGTGACCTTGCCGGCCAAGCAACAGGGCCATTATCAGCGATAATATTTTCCCCGAAAGTATTTCTGAGGACCGCCATCACCTCTCTGGTACCGTGAGCCGGACAGCCATCTTGTTGGAACCAAATATTTTGCAGGTCGTTTGGGGGAACAGAATTTATAACTTCTGGAATAATTTGTTCCCGTAATAGTTGCAAATATCTGTTACCCGATAAATTTTCTTGGAAAATGAACGGCCCAATCAAACGGTTATCTAAAATACAAATTGTTATGAGTGATTTAAAGCAGAAGTGCATTGTTTGGAATTACCTATAATGCCACACCACACATTGAATCCAAATTTTGTTTGTAAACGTATTTCTTCTAAATTATGAGGATTCTCTGTGCCCCAGTAATGAGTATTATGTTTATTGAAAATTCATAGAAATTGAAAAACACAGTTTGTAAATCGTGTTTCATCTGTCCAAAGTACTTTAGAATGAAAGTTGGGTATTTGCTGGCATTTGTTGATGAACCATTCACTAAACGTGATTCTTCTAGCAAAATCATTTACCTGAAGACCCTGTACAATAGTAGGTTTATAGGGATGAAAGTGAAGTTTTTTCAAGACTCGTTGGACGGTTGATTTGGGAATTGCCGTTTGTTCTTCAATCTTTCTTACTGAGGTTGTTGGGTTGTCCCTGACACTTTCTATTATAGCTGCGTTTCTTGCTTCATTATCTATTGAATAGGTCTTTGGTTTCGGTTTCAAAAAAGACCCGTAGGCTAACAGGTTAACAATTAGAAATCTGAAATGCCTTTGGCTTGGTTGATGTCGGTCTGGAAATTGTTCTTCGTATGAACGCGCAGCTGCTTGTGTATTTCTATTTGCTTTAAAATAAAGTTCTATCATATCCAAATTCTCTTCGTTGGAATAATTACCCTCCATTTTAAGTAGTATAAGAAACTCAAATAAACTTTGTAAAAACTCGGCACAATGAGAAAATGATAACAGGTACTATTCAGGAACACAAAATGATTGTTGACATGCGGCATTCTTTTGTTTCATTATGGCCGCCATGCGTAATCAAAGCCTACTTAAAAAAAAAACAATTATTTTGGTTTTTAGAGCTCAAGAAAAATAATAATTTTACCTTGTTATACATCATTGGAAAGCTCTTAAAAAGATCTTTCCTAAAAAATACAATAATCCAATATGGCGTCGGTAAGAAAATAAAAAGTTGATGCCAATATCTCAAAAACAATTGAAGCTAGAAACTTCGTTTTACCTGCATAATGTTCCTCTAATAAAAGTGCCCTAATAATGTATAAACCATAAAACCATAATACGAGTCGTTTAGAAGCTACGGGCAAAAGTTGAAAATGCACCATTTTGATTTTTCCCAATTATCTTGAAAACCACAAAAGATATCCTAAACTTCAAAACGTCATCAAATTTGTAATAAAATTCTCTAAAACTTTCCTAATTTAACCCACCCTGTAGCTATAGCGGTTTACGAGATAGCAATGCATGTAAGCCAAATTTGGGACACATTGTATATACAGTTTTATCTTGGTTGACAGGCACGCGAATTTAAAACATTGTAAACTGCTTTGTTTGGGCGTGTATGTTTTATTTTTAGATCGATGTGCAAATATTTGGATTCAACATAATTGACATAGTGATATACAGGAATCTATATTTTCCTTATATCCCCCACGCCCGCTCCTGGTAGGTAGCGACAAGGAGCTAGCAACAAACTGTTACAGCAGACCAGATAAACCTTTGACATAATATAAGTATACAAGACAGATAGTTCCAGGATGTTTCCAAGGACAAAAATATCTTTTTTAGGTTAAATTTAATAGCAACAAAACTTTGCAAACCCTTTCGATAGGGTGGTGGCAAACTTCAATTAATTTTTAAAATGCAATATTTATTTTTATCATTACCTCAAATTTAACGAAATTTTGCAGACAAATGAGTAATATACACTTAATTTCACACTTAATATATGGTCTTTTGCTAGGTAGGAGTAACAAACGACATGAGCGGAGAATAAAAATTAATTTATTTAAAAAAAAATGTCTATCTTACCTTAGCTTGAAATTTTATATATTGACAAAGAGTACATAGAAGAATTATTAGTAGATACAAAAAAGTAAAATATATTCCTAAGATTCTAAATATACATGAACACTATAAAAACATTGAGATAATAGATGTTCTTTGACAGTTCTTTTAAACACATTTTTGTTAAGAACAAATTTATAATTATCTGGTAATTTATTGTATATTTTGGGTCTAATATAGCAGATATTATTTTTAATTTAACGAAATTCAGCAGACAGATGGAGTAATATACACTTAATACATGGTCTTTTCTTAGGTGGGGTGGCCAACAGCAGGAGCGGAGTAAAAATTAATTTATTTTTTAAAATGCAATGTTTTTCTTACCTTAACTTGAAATTTAACAAAATTATGCAAGCAGATGGAGTAATATGCCTTTCCCTAGGTGGGGTGGCAAATGTGGTGGACAAAAATAATATTTTATATATATATATATATATATATATATATATATATATACATATTATTATTATATATATTATATTATATTATATATATATATATATATATATATATATATATATATATATATATATATACACAGACGAGACAAAACGAACTTAAGGTAGTATCTAGTGCTTTAAAGAAAAATGGCTACACAAATCGCACCATAAAGAAAGCTATTAATGCACAGGTTTCCCTAACGACGAACAACAAAAAATATGAGCCGGGAAAGCAACGAGTAGTCTTACCATATGTAAAAGGCACAACAGACAGAATCGGAAGAATTCTGAGGAAACACAACATACAAACAATACACAAGCCACAAACAACTATAGGTAAACTACTCGGAAACCCAAAAGATAAAATCAAACTGGAAAACCACGGAGTGTACAGCATTCCGTGCCAGGACTGTGAAAAGTTGTACGTAGGGCAAACTAACAGGCGAATATCAGCAAGAGTGGAAGAGCATAAACTCAGCATCAGAAATAAACAAACAACCTCAGCTTTATTCCTACATCATCAGGAAACCGGCCATAAAATAAATTTCGATGGGTGTAGGGAGATTGCCAATATAGAACATTATAAGACCAGAATAATCCGAGAAGCCATAGAAATTGAAAAACAAGGTGTTTTGAATAAAAGGGACGAATCATTAAAACTACCAACAGTATGGAAGACAATAATCGACAAATCTAAAATCGCAAAAATTCAAGCGCAATTAGCGCAACAACAACAGCACCATCCGGAAAACATAAATAACGACCAACGCCTGCGCAGATATAACCTTCGGCCCCGAGTGGGGATATAAAAGGAAGCGTCGCAGTCACCAACACTTCAGTCTCTATTCGGACGCGAGAAAGAAAGCTTCGAAAATGCCAAATGTGATTTTGGCGAAACGTCAGCAAAACTGTTCTTTTCAGAACGACAGTAATGAACGGATGTACACCCGGAATGAAAACACATTGTATTTTTCCATCCGTGAAGGAGTAAAAATCAATATATATATATATATATATATATATATATATATATATATATATATATATATTCATATATATATATACAGGGTTATGATAAATTAAGGAATAAATTCATTATCTTGGAAATTAAAAAGGTAATAGAAAAACGCTCGAACCCGTCGATTTAGATTTATTTTTACGCATATTTAGAAATTATTTTAAACTATACAGGGTCACTCACAAAAGTTGTACAACTGTCATCTTTGATTTTTTCAATACAACGCCTTATTTTTTTCTGCTGCTTTGAATTCTCTATGAAATTCTAGACATTTTTGGTATAACATAACCTATACTGAAAATCAACAGTTATCGAAATATGTTTATCTAAATAAAACATAAAACACATTTCAGGAAATTAAATAAGAAAACTACTTTATTAAATTTTGAAAATGTGCACCATTTACAGCTCTACAATGCCCTAGACGATGGAAAAACTCTTGCTGCACAGCTGCACATTAGTAACTGTATCACATTGAATATTTCTTATAACAGTTCGAATACGATCCTTAAGACTTTCAATAGTATGTGGCTTATTTTTATACACTTCGTTTTTCACATACCCCCAAAGAAAAAAGTCTAACGGGCTTAAGTCCGGCGATCTTGCCGGCCACTCTATTGTCCCACGTCGCCCAATCCATCGTCTCGGAAAGGTTTCATTTAGGTATCTCCTGACATCAGCTGCAAAATGGGGTGGTGCCCCATCCTGTTGATACCATAACAGTTCACTTGGAAGATCCGGATCGTTTACATTAGGATGTAGGGTAGCTAATGCTGGTATAAGATTCTCTTCCAAAAATTGAAGATACATTTGCCCCGTTAGTGAGGAATCAAAGATATATGGACCTATAACTTTATTGCCTACAATACCTGATCATACATTAACACTTTGACGATACTGTGTATGACTTTCCCTGTACAAGTTAGGATTTTCTTGTGCCCCTTTTAAAAAAATAAACCAGTACCCATGGTTTAAGAAAACGCAACAAAAAAAAAATTTAAATGGATAGACCAAAATACCCTAATATATGGTCTTTCGCTAGGTGAAGTAAAAAATTAATTTATTTTTAAAAATGCAATATTTGTTTTACCCTTACCTCAAATTTCACGAAATTTTGCAGGCAGATGGAGTAATAGACACTTAATATATAATCTTTTACTAGATGGGTGGCAAACGACAGGGGCGGAGAATAATAATAATAATAATAAAGTTTATTATTTACCACATGTATACATATATAAAAACAAAATTAAAAATCACAAAGGTAAGGCAAATAAAAGCACGCATTTCAGACTTCTGAAGTCCAGATTCAGTTCTACCAATGCGGCTACAAACTAATATTAAGACATTTTGGCAAGTAGCTAGTTAATAAAAATACAAAAATAAATGCTACAATATTAAAATATGAAGACACGAAAGGAAAGAAGGGAGAAAGAAAAGGAAAGAAGAACAAGAAGGAAGAGTAAGGCTGAGAGTAATTTAAATGCTATTGAGAATTAAGTAACTGAGTAGTAATGTTTCTTTTAAAACTTTGTAATGACGTAGAAATTTGTAATAAATCTGGAGGCAACGAATTTATATTTAAAGCAATGTTATAGGAGAAGAATCTCTTAAATATTTCAGTTTTATGGCGCGGAATAGTTAAGGTATTCCTGCGTAAATTCAAATGATGTACGTGCGTGCGAAAAGTGATTCTGTTATACAGATAAGGAGGTGATTTAAATTCAAGTAATTTATAATAAAAGCAAAGGGAATGGAGCTTACGTCGGTTATGCATATTTAGCCATGAAAATTCTTTAAGTTTGTGTGTTACCCTGTCTCTCCTCTTAATACCAAAGATAAATCGAATACAGCTGTTCTGCACTTTTTGAACTCTTCGTAAGTCATAACTATCCAAACATGGACCATATATATGATCGCAATGATTAAAATGTGATAATATTAATGAATCACAGAGCTCCTTTTTAGTGGATTGATCAAGGTAGTGTCTGTACGGAAACAATGATTTCAGAGAGCAGAATGTTTTTTTAAGAATGTGAGAAATATGAGAACTAAATCGAAGATGTGAATCTAAAACAAAACCTAAACTTTTTGCGCTTTCAACTACATTTAAACGTTGATTTTCTATGCTTATAGCCATATTTGGCTTTATTTCATTAAGAATATTTTTATTACCAAATAAGAGAACAAAGGACTTAGACGGGTTCAAATTTAGCATGTGTTTAGAGGATATTTTAAGCAATTGGTCTAAATCGAAGTTAATTTTAATAATGGCTTGATTATAGTCAGAAGATTTAAAAGATAAATACAGCTGGGTATCGTCGGCGTACAGATGGTACTGACAGTATTTAAAATGTGTCTGGAAAGTGCATGTATAGATACTAAACAAAAGAGGTCCTAAAATGCTGCCTTGAGGAACCCCAGAATCAACTTTAAGAAAATCTGAATAATTTTCATCAATTTTTACACGTTGAAATCTATTGGAGAGAAATGATTTAATAGTGTTTGACGCATTTACCGAAAACCCTATATAGAAATTAACATTTTATGATTTAAAAAATCGAATGCTTTACTAAAATCCAGTAAAATTAATGCTGTGATTTCGTTATTGTCTCGAGCGGAAAAGATATCGTCAGTAACATCCGTCATTCCCGTGGGGCAACTATATTTAGGGCGAAATCCGGATTGTTTCGTTAGTAAAATATTATTTAGATTAACATGTATGCCTATTTTGAGTTTCCAGCACTCTTTCTAAAATTTTTGAAAACGTTGGAAGTATGCTTATTGAACGAAATTGTGTTAAATCCTTCGGAGAACTAACTTTGGGAAGGGGTGTGACAATAGCTTTTTTCCAAATGTCAGGAAAATATGCATATATTCATTTATTCATACATTAATTTACTTTAAAAAAATGCAATGTCTTTCTTATCCATCTAGAATGTAAAGTAATTTAATCGGATTTTCTCTTAAAATGAACACTTCTTTTTATATAAAGAATATATAAGAGACCTTCTTCAAAATAATTACCAAGTATGGATGGAGTGATATTGAACAATCAGCTGAACCGCAAACAGCCCAGATCTAACGCCCATGGATACCTTCCTTTAAAACTATTTGAAACATAGTTTATAAAGATAATGATAAATAACAATATTGAAGAAATTCAGAGAAAAATTGTTGAAGAAATAAGAAATTTATATGAAAATAAGTAAATAAATGCACTGAAACTCCAAAAGACAATTTGCACTACAATAAAAATTATAGATTTTATCTCGGGCTTTATTTAGTTTCTTATTTCGCAAAACCGTTAGTTTTTGATACAGTTATACAATTTAATACTAAATTCAAAAACATTAAAAAATGTGGTACATTATATTTAAAAAAAAACAAAGTTGGTAGGTACTTGCCATGCTTTTTTGAGACAACCTGTATACATTAAAATATAAGCATATAAAAAAGCAGATCGAATCATACAACACTTGTTTGAAATATTTTTTCTAATAACAAAAATAACCGAAATGTTTCAACTTAAACAGTTATGTAGATCACCTTGCACAAATTTTTGTTTTATTTGATAGGTCCAATTCTGTATTTACCTATTTGGTCAAAAATAGCCAATACCAAGTAGAATGATGCAAAACATGCCTAATTTAAGAATACCAAAAGTCATGGTAAAAAAAAATGGTAACTTTCCTTTACCCGAAACTGCCCTTGTTATGAATTTTTCCTTTTATTAGGACTAATGAAGAGTAACAGAATTCAGTTCAGTGCATAGTCTTTTAGTGACATATAAACTGTCTTTTCGAACATTTTATTGGGCGCCATTTTGTTTCATCATATTGAATTCCTACTCATTTTTTACCAGTTTCTACTCGTTTCTACCTATGTCACTTGATTTTTGGACATAATTTAAAATAGATTCAATAAGCAGTTTTTACATAGACAAAACACTATTTTCTTACGTCATGTCGAATTCGCACAAGTTTATCGCTACATCACATTTAATTTTTTTACAAAATTTGCAGCCAATTGAATAAAATGTTGATTTTTTAAAAACTGTATTTAGCCGCCAATTTATCCCGCCATCTCGAAATCTCAAATCAACTTTACCAGTTTATCTCTATATCACACTCAATCCTTGCAAAAATTTATTACAGTCTGGCAACTGAATGAACCTGGATAGAAAGAATGCGGGCAAAAAACTTCCTTCCGTTTTTCCATATATATTTTTACTGCATCACGAATTCAAATAAATATTGATCGGTATCGATAGTATATCAGCCAAGATTTCCCAAACTCCGGCCCGTTCAATAAGCAGTCATTGTCACAGAGAGATAGCCGTGGTCGACGCGGATGGCGTGGAAAAGACGAAGAAAAAAGATCGTTATTCCAGGCTTGGTTTGAATTATGAACGGGCCGGGGTCTGATGTCCGATTTTCTGATCAGTGGTGTCACCGAAATTAATTACTAATTAATATATATAATACCGACTTAAGTTTTATTTGTGTATGTGGGTATTGCCTGTTTTTTTTTATTTTCTTGTGTGTATAATTAGTAATAATCATGGCCATTTGGAGAACTTGGGAAAATACTTGCAATAATGTAGAACTTGTGGTTGAAGACTTTTTTCACAAAGATATGGAAGAGCACACACAAAAGGTGATAAAAAAAAATTAAATATTTACGCCCATTTCTAGAAATTGTTTGAAATATTTTATGGTGGGAGAAGTTTTTTCGCCGTTCCAATTGACGTTGAATAAAAAAAACTTCTTGTTAAACTCTGTTTTATTAATAAGGATTAATTAGTTGTTTTGTTAATTTTACTTGTTAGTTAATTATTTCCGATTGTTTAGTTATTTTATATTGGATGATAGACTGGACTCGCTTCTTGGTGCATTTCTTTAGTTTTAATTAATGAATATAGTGAGTGAGTATATACATGCAAATTTCATACCTATTTAAATCTTAATACGTATCTTTATTTGGTGACATATTTCTAGGTTTTTAATTATTTCTTGAAGCTTATATATTTCTTACAATAATTAAATTTCTTTTTGAATTATGAAAAGAATTATCTTTTTAAAGAGAAAACTTCTTGCTGGCCAGTCCATAGAAATTATAGCCAATGTTTATAGAGTTTGCGATGAGGAAGCGAGAAGTAATAATTTTAAATTATTCGATTATTCGAAAATCGATCGCGTCGCTCTATATACTGGGGTTTCTCAAGACACCGTGAGCAAAATTCACAAAGAAGATGAAAAGAGGCAAAGGGAACGTCCAGCTGAGATGCACCCATCATCACCCAACAAGAAAACCCGTTTGTCTCTCAAAAAGGATTTTGATGATTTTCATTAGGCAAACAATAAACAAGTTTTATTCAAAACTAAAAACTGCGCCTTCACTCAGAAAGCTTCTCCTTAAATAGCAAGAAACAATGGATTTCCCTTATAGTCGCGAAAAATTAAGGATGTTGTTGAAGGCCAATGGCTTTTTTTTTTTCGTAAGTGACAAAATAAACGAAAGATTCTTTTGGAGAGACCCGAAGTTTTACATTGGCGCTATAAATATACAAGGGCAATTCGAAATTATAGAGAGGAGGGTGGTAATATAGTTTACATTGATGAGACATGGGTCGATAATGATTTAACTTTTGGGAAATGTTGGCAAAGCAATGACGCATTTGAAATAGTAAGCAATATTAGGGCAAGTGGTGAGTGTTTGGAATTGATTATATTTAATTTATTTATGATGTGATAACGATCATAATAGTTTATTACTTGTGTTTATGTACTGGGTGTTCAATTAAAAATGGCTCTCGTCGATATCATGAAAAGTATTTTCCGTTTCTGGTATACCCCTAGAGGCAATTCTTTGAATTTGAAAATATTTTCCAATGATTTGTCGTGGCCGCTTTCTGTGATATCGCCGATGGCCATTATTGTTGGAACACCCTGAACAAAGTGGTAAAAGTTTTCTAACAAAATTTATATATATTTTCAATAAAATTTTTACTTTCCTTTGTCAAAAAATATATATACGTGAGAACTCGAAAATATAACAAAAATAATTTATTTGAAATGGAATACCAGGTATACTTTTCATTTTCAAAGACATCGCTTTCTCTTTCCTCTAAATATACCCGGTGATATATTTATCTTTGAAGATGACTGAGTGAATCGGCAAAAACCTTGTCATAAATATCAATGTGCTAGAGAGAGATTTGATTTTTACACCAATCAATAGAGCAAAAACATAGTCGTTTTTTGCCAAAAATACTAACCAGAATCCGAGTGCGCCATCATACACAAGATAGTTCATAGTAATATTCTTGTGTTTTCCACTTGCGACTAGGTATCAACTTAGGTTATAAACAATTTAATGCAAAAAAATCCTATTTTCTTCGTTTTTGGCTTTTAAAATCGAAACTAATAAAGTAATCTTGATGGTATAACGAAATGAATAATAGAGAATGAACTTACAAATAATATAATGTCATCGCCGACTTGATCGGATCATTAGAACAGGAGAAAAAGCTGAAAAATCTGAAAAATTAGGCTTTTTCAAAAATGCATGCCTTTATTTTTTGAAGATGTGGTGGAAGCCTTTGATGAAATAATAGTCATTGTTAAGTACTTTATGCACACCAAAACCAGGCTTTGTGGAACTAATAGTTTTTGAACAATCGCGCCTTGAACCAAAATATTATGGGCTCATTCCTGTGTAACACTCGAATTTTGTGCCGAATTTCAGATACATTAGTTAATTACATTTTTAGCAATATACTTTTTAACATTTCACTAGGCCAACATTTTGTTCCGCCGTATTGGAATTTTACCAAAATATAATCAGGTTACTGTCACGCAATCCTTAATTTTTGACAAAAATTTAAACTTAATATGGCAGGTAGATTTTTAGCTATCCCGCAAATTAACAAAGAGACAAATAGACAGACAGATCAAAAGAAACTTTATTTTTTTGGGACCTAGGGACGCTAGAATAGGAAGATACGTAAAATATTGATTTTTTTCCATGTTTATAAATGTTGTAGTTGACCGCCATTTTGTTTTGCTCTCTTGAAATCGTACCAAAATTTTACAAATTCATCTCTATACAACAATTATTTCTAGGGCAAAATTTGAAATCAATCTATAAAATGGTCTTTTTGGGCCGAATTGTGATATTATTTATTAAGCCGCCATTTTGTTTCGCCATCTTAAATTCAAACCAACATTTACCAGCTAATTTCTACATAATCTTAGTATTTCTTAGTAATAATATTTCACTAGACCGCCTTTTTGTTTCGCCTTAATGGATTTTCACCAAAATGTTACCATTTTATCCTCCTTATGACCTATGGTTTTTTGACCAAATTTTAAAGATAGTGGATAAATAGTTTTTGAGCTATGCCGCATACAGATAGACAGACCGACAGACAGAGCGATGGAAATGGGAGAACATGTTTTCCAAGGTCTAGAGACCCAAAAATGTAAGAATCTGCAAAAATCTCGGTGGGTGATTTTTTAATGATTACAATCTTCCCCAAGTCTAAAAGTAATATTTATTGATATTATTATTATTATTATTATTATTATTGTCATCAATATTAATGAATAATAATCTGATTAAAATAACTTCGCAGGCCTATGACACGGAAAGATTTTTTGACGTTATTCTCCCCTGCCCCTTCAGGCGTTGATAAGGTTCATTCGCTTGTCACACTGTAGGTCGCCATTTTGTTTTGCTATCTGATATTCATACCAAATCGTTACCACTTCATTCCTATGTAACACTTGTTTCTTGTGCAAAATTTGAGAAAATCGGATAATTAGTTTTTATACAAGAAATAATAATCCCACCTACCAAAGAAATAATAATAAAATAAAGAATTGTTTAACGTTTCACTAGGCCACCATATTATTCTGGCAGGTCGTCTCTATAGAACCCTATTTCTTGGCTAGTTATGTTTGAAAGTCAATCTAATAAATAGTTTTTAAGCTATGCTGCGAACTGAGAGACAGACATACAAACCCACACACGGACCGACAAAATTGATAAAACATATTTTTAACCTGAAAGGATGCTTTTTTTCACGATTGCGAAAATTTTATTTGGCTGCCATTTTGTTCCGCCATCTTGCATTAGTACCACAACTTTACTAGGTTATCTCTATACTACAGTTAGTTATGGCACACCATTTAAAACCAGTGCATTAAGTAGTTTTTTCAGGCTGAATATTTAAATATTTTCCCAGTTGATTTAATACTTGATTTTTGTGCAAAATTTGAGATAAACTGTATAAGTAGTTTTTTTTGCAATAATTACACTAGGCCGCCACTTTGTTTTGCCCGAGGATTCACCTAACAATGTAAGTTTTGTTAAAAAAATCTTTGCGTTAGTATAGATCCGAAATTTTGTTGGCGTTTCTTTACAGCAAACATAACCAATCCTAACCTATCTAAAATAAACAAACTGTTTGAAAATCTGCTTTTAACATGGCAATGCTGTTCACATATTTGACATTTAAAACTTGATAGTTCCCTTCTATAGGTGAAATAAATTGTTTTCTTTAAAAGTCATATATAAAAACAAAAAACTTGACAGTTCCTTTCTATATGGGAAATATATTGTTTTCTTTAAAAGTCATTTAGAAATGTAAAAACAAAAAACTTGACAGTTCCTTTCTATATGGGAAATAAATTTTTTTCTTTAAAAGCCATTTAGAAATATAAAAACAATATATACCTATGTTATTTATGTTTTATTGGAAATGAAAGCTAGTGAAAATTGTTTTTAGTAATTTGTAAAAGCACACAAGCATAAAACTTCCTCAAATTACCACAAATTTTAAATAAACAGGATCCCCGATAAGATCGGAATAAGAATGAAACAATTCTTTTTGGTGATTATTGGTAAAAAAAAGTGAGAAATGTTCCGAGTTTTTACTTTTAATCTACTCTATACACTATAAGTCATAACCTAATCATTTAAAATTTAACAAAAATACAAATACCTGGGTTCGTTAACGACAAAAGAACCGTAAACAATTAATTTAAATTTCAGTGCATTTAACAGTTTGGAGATTAATTCAAGACAAGAACGATAAGTAGATTTAATTCTTATTTTCTTAATTTGAACTTTTGATTTGTACCCTATTAATTGAAGAAATTATTAAATAAAATCGTTTATAAAGTTTAGGTTATGTTTTGAGAAGAAAAATTAAAAATGTAAGCTGTGAATATAATTTGTAGGTATTTAGTGCATTCAAATGGACAGAAGTTATTATTATAGTGATTTATAATAAGGCAAGGGCGGTAAAATTTTGAATTAAAGGAACTTTAAATGGCCATATATACAATACGAGAAAACACACAGTTTATTGATTGACAAACACTTTTGCCAAATTTAATTTTTTCCCACGAACTCGAGCGGCCAATGAACTTCGTTACGAAATCGCTTAAAATGTTTCAAAACTAACCCACATTATAATATTTAAATAATTGATCACATGTGCAAACAATAATAAATAAAAATACATAACCAACAAAATATGGTAAACTTACGGGTATTTATAGGTAATCCCTGGCTCTTATCGGCGAAATTTACACCTTCACGGGTTCTACACTAAAAAAACAACACAACATTGTCCCGAAATGAAAAATACCCGAACCGAAAAACACCAAAATATTAGAAAAATCCGACGAATATCAGATTTGTTGTCTGGGCTTAGCGGCCATATGCGTTCGGCGGACGGATGAAAGGAATATTATTATTCACTCGCGTCGGTTGTCGCCATCTGGCGGACGATAGCTGAGATAAGCTTTCTTAACCGATTACTTTTGTAAAGGAAATTATCCATTCATTTCTAGTCATGCATTTATGGATGGATGTTATTTTAGCAGTGCACCGGAATGATTGAACCCACCAAAATTATAAATTCTTCTGTGGGTAGGTAGATGAAGTTCCCCCAAGAATTGCTTCGTTCGTAGGTACATACCATTAATTATGCCTTTTGCCTTATATACACCCTTCATTCACCCTTCATATTATTGAGTATACTCCTGTGTCTTCGAAAAATAAAAAGTTTTAATTCCGGTGATCGGGCTGGCCTAATCCGAATTCCGAATTCCATTTTTACTTCCCCCCTAAAAGTGAAGTTTTGTAATCGTGAAAAAAATCACCCTCCGACATTTTTTCAGATTTTCACATATCAGGGTCCCTAGATGACTCTGACTGACTGGTTTCTCAATTCCGTCGGTCTGTCTGTCTATTTGTTCGCGGCGTAGCTAAAGAACTAGTTACACGAATGACTTCAAATTTTGGTCAAAATTTAAGGGTCATATGGGGGATGACCTGTTTATATTTTGGTAAAAATCCAACATGGCGAAACAAAATGGCGGCCTAGTGAAATGTAAACAATTCAACCTGATAAACTACTTAATGCATTGATTTCAAATTCTGTGCCGTAGCTAATTGTGGTACAGGGGTCAACTAGCAAAATTGTGTTACTAATTCAAGATGGCCGAACAAAATGGCGGACATATAAAATTTGTGTAATCGTGAAAAAAAATCACCCTCTGAGATTTTACATATCTTCACGTTTTAGCCTCCCTAGATGCCAAAAAAAATACGATTTACCAATTCCGTAGGCCCGTCTGTCAGTCTGTTTGTCAGTTCTCGGCATACCTTAAATTCTATTTATCTGATTGATTTCAAATTTTGACCAAAGATATGGGGATGACCTGGTAATATTTTGGTAAAAATCCAATATGGCGTAACAAAGTTTTAAAAATGTTGTTACAGTGCTGTTTTATGTGGGGTTAAGATCCAGCAAAAAAAACAAAAGTATTTTTTTAAATTGTCGACGTTTCGCAACTTTATTGTTGCATCCTCAGGCCACATATATATATATATATATATATATATATATATATATATATATATATATATATATATATATATATATATATATATATATATATATATATATATATATATATATATATATATATATATATATACAGGGTGATTCATGAGGAAATGTCAATACTTCAGGTACATATTCAGGACCAAAAAATAAACATAAAAGTCTATATAAATAAGTGTCCGCAAGGCCTTAGTTTTCCAGATACAGGGTGTTAAAGTTTTTATTTAATTTTCCTATTTTTTAAATAAAATCTATGATAATGTAAATAATGGAATGAAAATTGATATACGGGGGTTTTTTGGTATGACAAATTCGAATCTAATATTAGTATGGCTCTTACTTGTAGGGGGCGCCACCTACATGTCTTTCTACTTCTTCGAACAATCACAACTTTTTGGTATAGTCATGTATTACATTTTTGAGTAAAACAAATTATTCCCTTGCCATTTCTACGTCAAAAAGGTATACCTGTTAAACAACGAGCAACCGTTTCGAGATATTTGGATTTAAAACAGTTTCGGTGCGTGTGATTTTTTTTATCAAATTCACTTAAAGTATGCATGTATTTTAAAAAAATAGAAGTGTGCCTTGCCTGACAGAACAACTGCTGGTTGGCGTTCTCATCGTTTTTCCTGTTACTTAGCAATAGTAATGTCAGTTAATAATAAGATCAAATTTTGTCATTGTCAATTTCTGTTCATAACTTTTATTATCTGACAATAATCATTTAAGAAACTTTAGATCTAAATACGTCATTATGCCTGTGATATTCTCGCATCGTGAATATGCAGATATGATATTCGCCTATGGCTTCTGCAATGAGGTCGCAATTCAAGCAGTCGCGGAGTACCAGCGTCGTTTTCCAGATAGAAGGGTGCCAGATAGAAGGTTTTCAACAAGTTTTCACTACTGCTGGAGAATCTGGGATGTTTCCAAGTGCGAAAATTGTATCTGAAAGGAAATCGGGACCCAACGTTGAAGTAGAAGAGGCTATACTCAATGCCGTGGAAAATGATCCAAGCATAAGCACTAGGCGGATTGCAGATACTTATCAAATTACACAATCGTCTGCTTGGAGAAATCCTCACATTAATTGTTTATACCCATTTCATTTACAACGGGTTCAACATTTGCGACAGGGTAATTTTAAGTTGAGAATGCAATTCTGTAACTGGATTAATGAAGATCGAAGGTTGTACAGGTATGTTTTGTTCACTGATGAAGGACAGTTTACGCGTATAAATAATCTTCACAATGAACACCAGTGGTCCTATGAAAATCCTGACGCTACAGTAGAACATAATTTCCAATATAAATTTAGCATTAATGTGTGGTGTGGAATGAAATGGTCATTTAATTGGTCCATTTATAATCGACGGTAGTCTTACATGAGAAAAATATTTAAACTTTCTTGAAAATCACTTGCGAAATCTATTAGAAGATGTTCCCCTTAATGTAAGACAAAACATGTATTTGCAGCATGATGGAGCCCCTGCACACTACAGTTTACTTGTAAGAGATTTTTTAAACCAAAACTTTTCAAACCGATGGATTGGTCGGGGAGGTCCGTTTAATTGGCCATCTAGATCGCAAGACCTTAATCCTTTGGATTATTGTCTTTGGGGATGGTTCAAATCACTGGTATATTCCACTAAAGAAAAAACAAGAGAATCATTATTGGATCGGATAACAAACGCAGCACAAACACTAAGAAATGCGCCCGAATGTATCCACAGAGCAACCCGAGCTATACACCATAGAGCTGATCTGTGCTTAGAAGCAAATGGTGGAATTTTTGAAAATTATAAAACGTAACCTAGATTTTATTAAAAACAACTTAATAATAACAATTTTAATAAAAATTAAATACCTTTTGTTTAGTTTATGTCTGGCACTGAATACACACCTCAAAAAAATGTGTTAGTCTTTCATTTCAAAGCTTTTGTGCCAAGATGCGTTTAAATTTGGACAAAATATCAAACTTTTAAAATTTTGCGATAAAAAATTACATGCGCCGAAATTGTTTTAAATCCAAATATCTCGAAAACGGTTGCTCGTATCCACTTTTAACAAGTATACCTTTTTGAGGTAGAAATGGCAAGGGAATAATTTGTTTTGCTCAAAAATGTAATACAATACTGTACCAAAAAGTTGTGATTGTTCGAAGGAGTAGAAAGACATGTAAGTGGCGCCCCCTACAAGTAAGAGCAATACTAATATTAGATTCGAATTTGTCATACCAAAAAGCCCCCGTATATCAATTTTCACTCCATTATTTACATTATCATAGATTTTATTTAAAAAATAGGAAAATTAAATAACAACTTTAACAACCTGTATCTCGAGAACTAAGGCCTTGCGGACACTTATTTATTTAGACTTTTATGTTTATTTTTTAGTCCTGAATATGTACCTGAAGTATTGACATTTCCTCATGAATCACCCTGTATAGCAAACTGGCATTATTTTTTCATGCAGAATCACCCCCTGAAGTTTGTTGTACTTATAAGCTAGCACCTTAAATTTCGAAAACGAAGAATGCCATGCAAATTTCGTTTACGGCACCTTGATTCACGAGAATGGGAACACCTGTACACACAACTTATAAAGCAGGATGGGACGCCCTGTGCACACAAGTTATAAAGCAGAAGTGTTTGTATGGTATTACATTTTTAGTAAAGACCTATAGATGAAGAAAAACAGCACAAAGATATATTATGTAATTTTTGATTTAATATTCAGTAATCCAGATAAATCGCTAATCCGACAAACCACTTTTCTTTAATTATCCAGGTTAAAGAGGTTGTACTGCATCTGAAGGCAATACACAAAATAAATTTTTGCATCTGACACCGAAACGAACAAGTATAGGCGTTTCTTCGATAATTTCGAAAATAGTAGGACAAATAGAAGATAAATTGCCTTAGAGTGTTTTGGAAAAGTAGGACAAGGTTAGATCTTGAAAAAAACACAATCGAGGTAAATATATTCTGAATATAAACAGGCAATCTGTCGAGATCTAATTTTAAAACGGTTGTTATTTTACATAAAATTAGTTTTGACACTGCGTAACACCGAAAACTCGACCTTCGTGTTAGCACCCGAGTACATTAATCACGCGATTTTTCACAGGTAGATTGATACATCAAGTTCTCTCATGTCACTTTTTTGCTTAAATTAAACAGTACAGTGGAATCATTCTACCGAATATTTTCAGAAGAAAGTACAGGGCAATCTACTCTTTGGGATTTATTGTAGCATAAGACTTATTCTAACTTAAAAATTACACTGGCCGACAAAAAATTTTTTTTTGTTGTAACACAAATCAGAATAGCATAATCTAATAGAATGGACCTATCCAAATACGAAAATGACAAATAGAAAGTTGTAGCACGTAGGGTTTTCTTGTTGGAGTTGTAGAACCATATCGAATGTTACGGTACTTAATATCTATAGAAAAAATAATTTATACATCTAAGAGAAAAGCACACGAAAAAAACATTAACTTAAAACACTAATTAAACTTCAAACCAACAGTAGTCATTCATCATAGCTGGATCCCATCGTCCGTGGTACCGTATTTCCATAGTTCTGATATCTTGGTGAAACCTTTCACCCTGATCGTCTCTAACAGCTCCCAAATTTTTAGGAAAAAATGACAGATGGGAATGAAGGAAGTGAATTTTTAATGACATTCTGGCACCAAGGATAGGAATCTAAGAGTTCATTAACTAATTGTTCATAATTTTCATCCATATTGTTGTCTAAAAATCCTCTTACTATATTAACAAATGAATTCCATGCTCTGTGTTCCTGCCTGGTAAGCTTTTCCGTAAAATTGACGTCGTCCAGCAATTTTCTGATTTGTGGCCCAATAAAAATGCCTTCTTTTAATTTGGCATCACCTAAGTAGGGAAAGACTCGTCTTAGGTATTTAAATCCAACACCATCTTTATTCAAAGCCTTCACAAAGTTTTTCATCAGCCCAAGTTTAATGTGAAGAAGAGGCAAAAGGACATTTTTGGGATCAACAAGAGGTATAAATTTAACATTTTGAGATCCCGGTTGAAATTCGCTTCTTTCTGTCCCAATATTTGTTAGATAATGCTGATTTATTGCACGACTGTCCCATAAACAAAGAAAACAGCAATAGTTTGTAAATTCCCCCTGAAGTCCCATTAAAATCGCTATAACTTTTAAGTCCCTACATACCTGCCATTTATACCTATTGTAGTTTATTTTATTCAAAATCGTGCGCATATTTTCATAATTTTCTTTCATTGCAACTGAATGGGCAACTGGTATAGAGGGTTTTAAATTTCTAATATGCAATAACACAGCTTTTAAGCTATATTTAGATGAGTCTACGAATAAGCGCCACTCACGGGGAGAATGTTCAATATCAAGTTCCTGCATTAAACTATCTCTAGCAGTACACGTGCACAACGAATTTTCCATACTGTAGAATTCAGAATACATAGCATTTCTTTTTCTAAAATTCGTAATAGTTGTTTCTTTGGCCAATATATTTCATTCCTTAAGACGGGAACCCAGAAGTTCTGACTGTTGCTTGGATAACCCTAAATCACGTACTAAATCATTTAATTTACTTTGAACAATCAAATGTTGCTCGCCGGAACTGGGACCTGTGGTAAAAGTGGGATCGGTGCACTGTTCTTCTGAGCTGCCTGATGATGCGTTATCTCCATTATCTCCCAAATCAATAGCTTGCCAATTTAAAGGCGCAATCGGCACTGGCAAATTTATATTATGAGGAACAGGTCGTATGGTAGATTGCAAATTTGGATATTATATATTGTGCTTTCCCTTTTTGGAATAACCTTCAGTCTTTGTCAGGCAAAAATAACAATCGTCAGAATGATTGGTGGTTTCTCGCTATACCATTGGAACTGCAAAATGCATACTTTTTCTCTTTCCCTTCATCCACTGCACCAATGACACACTACAACTAACACAGCACACATGGGGAGCCCACCGCTTATCTTGATACCCAATTAACACACCAAAATATTTAAAGTAGCCTTTTTTTACATTTTTGGAAAATGGCCTGGCTAGTGATTTCACCAGAAATTCTACACAAATATAATAAAATTTGTCAGGAGAAATTTTGCAACTTCGGCGCGTTTTACTCGACATTCTCGTCTTCACATACACTTGCTTATCGATACACAGAAAACCACTCAATTCAAAACTCAACAGAAGAGTGTTTTTTAACGTTTGTTTTATGTCTAATGTTGTAAACAACCTAATCTAGGTAATTTTTCCGTTGTAAAATGGACCCATTTTAGGCGCCCCACAATAAAATTGTTTATCTGCCAATATAAAAGATTCTAATTAAGCTATTAAGACATGGTACGTATTAGGGGTTTCCAAATATTTTTTTATTATTGGGAGGGTATTTCCATTGTGAAAATAATGAGCTGACCTGTGTTCGAAAAATCTTGTCGGCCAGTGTTACGTCTTTTAAGTGACCGCCATTAACTTCAACGCGCTTTTCAAGATTGGATAAAGAATGATTCATGAAAGGATGAAGCAAAATCTGATCTATTCGCCGGACTTCTTCAGCAATTCGAACATTGAATTTTTGGATGTTTTTTGGACGAGTTGCAAAAACCTTCGCTTTTAAATAGCCACACAGAAAAAAGTCTGCTGTAGTTAAGTCCGGGTACCTAGAAGGCCAATTTAAATACACAAATCGTGAAATGGGTCGCCCATTAAACACTTTTTGCAGAACTCCCGGAGAGTTTCTCTATCTTACTGAAATATTAACGCGTTTTTTTAGAAATCCTCTTCTTTCTAAATCAGGTATAAAAAATATCTCTAGTATATTTACGTAACGCTGGGACGTCACTGTTAGAGGATGGTTATCTCCATCTTCAAAAAAATATGGATGAATGATGCCAAATAATAATAATAATAATACATTATCACAGAACAGAGACTAATAGATTAAAAAAGAGTCTTTACTAAGACCAGTAAGCTCACCCCACTCGCATTGAAAAACATCAAAGCTATGGTAGCTTCTGAACTAAACATTCATCAACCAAACATTGAGGACCGTGGGACAGATGCCGAACTGATCCCACATACAAACCAGCCCAACTTTGTGCAAAAGGTCTACAACCTCACTCAATGCTCAGTAGAGTCAAAGTACCCAGCAACAACCCACGACAGATGACAAGCACCGTACCATATACACAGCTACACCTCGGACCGTCTCTCACACAAGCAATCAAAGTAGAAATGAAGTCATATCTAAACAAATGGTCAGGCTCCGATCCTACAACAAGAGATCCTATTCCTCGTGTAATCTTGAAACGGGACACACATAAAATCCTAAAGACCATCAACGAACACATAATTCCCGAGTACATAACGAATGCGAGCCCAATTGAGGACATTCATACAGTGATCTACCCAGCAGCTATAATCACGGTAACACAGAACAATCAGCCGCCACGACACAGAAACACCAACAACATAAAACCAAAATTCAAATGGCAGATAAGCATCGAAAACAAAATTAACAAAATTAGAAAAGAATTGGGACATCTTACCCAATCCATGAACGGCAACAAGTCAAAACGTATCACACAAAGTGCAGAGAAAATCAAATCTGCATCTCCTGATTACACGCTTACAGAAATCCTTGACACTCTGAAGCAAAAATTTTCTGTATATGCCGCAAGACTCCGAAGATACAAAGAATCAAATGAAAGAAAGGACGCTAACAACCTGTTTCGAAGAAGCGAAAAACAGTTCTACCAAAAAATCATGAGCAATGAGGAGGCACGAGTAGTAGAACCACCGACCAAACAAGAGATCACAGAATACTGGAAAAGTATTTGGTTAGAACCGAAACTACACAATAATAACGCTTCGTGGATTAGGGGAAGGTGTTCTAATATCGACCACTTAAGGCCTAACCTTACATAAAACAGCCAATTTTTAAAATTAAACTTTTTTTATTGATACAGCATATTGTTCGATATGTTATCTATCTATTATGGTATAAAAACGTACATGAATAACATAAAAAAAGTCCTGATATATAAAAAAACAAAATTATGCTTTTGATCGAAATTGCCCTCCAGGGAGGGTAAATCGACCAGTCAGTCGGGCAATATCGACCGTGAGCTTACATAGCTGTTTACTCACAAATGACACATTTTTGGAAGTTCTCAGCATTGTTTACTCCAGAACATGCAGAATGAGTCCATTCGCCACATCCACGACATCTCCACCATAGTTCATTTTTGGCTAACTTATCTCCCTCACTTGACTTTTGGCTTTTCACATATTTTTTAGAACCTCCTTTTTTATCCTCTAAGTCAACCTTTTTTTTAATTGTTTTAGCATCTTTTTTCTGCTTTCTCTTTTCTTTTTCTTCTAGCTCCTCTTTAAGCGGTGTCGAGGTCAAAATTTTTGATGATTGTTTTTTTCTGCCAGTGACTCTTGAACTTTTTCTAACAGGAACAGAGTGAATTTCTTCAAAGGTCTTATTTTTAATTTCTACAGTCCCATCTTCATCATCTGTATTTTGTGGGTGAAAGACAGTGACTATTTGCGATTCAGACTCATCGCTTGATGAAGATTCCTGATGAGCTCGTCCAAACTTCGCCATCGCAACATTATTTTGGATAATATTTTTATCTGGAGTAATTTTCCCAGCTTGCATCCCACTAGGACCAGGAGCTGCATAGTCAATAATGCTTTCCTCAAAAATTACGGGCGCTTCTTGATTTTGAGCTTCGCTGGGACGAGGAATTGCATCATCAATAGCAGTCTCTTCCATAGGTTCTTGCGCCTCTTCGACATTGTCTGCAAATTCTTCTTCCCCAAATATATGACGGTTAATGGGGTATATTCCTGTCCGTTCAAATCCATTAATACCCTTTTCAGCTGTGGTTATTCGGCCGTAGGCTTTAGCAAACAACTCGGCGATGTTCATAACGGAGATTTTATCAAAATGGTGAGTTTTCATATATTTGTCGCATTCTTGGTTATAGGCGGTTTTCAAAGAGCTAAAGAAGGTTAAGTCCAGGGGCTGAAGACGATGGGAAGTGTGAGGGGGCAAAGAGACTGCTACAATCCCATTCTGGCGACAAAACTCGTATGATCTTAAAGTAGAATGTGTGCAGTGATTGTCTAAAATAAATAAAATGGGGTCGTCGTTTGAAACTTTAACAAAACTTGCAAAATGTTTTAGCCATTCTAAAAATAGATCTTCGGTAATCCATCCTGAACTAGAACACCGATATATCGCTCCAACAGGACCATTTCGATCAAGGCCATCCTTCATTCTTTCCCTTTTAAAAATGAATAGTGGTGGAACATAGCACTCAGCAGCACTCATGCAGCAAACTACCGTTGTGGTTTGTCCCCGTTCCCCACTCGTTATAGCCCCAACCTGTCTTCTACCCTTTTGGGCAAGAATTCTTGAAGGCTTGTATACCCCACTAATCCCCGTTTCATCGACATTAAATATTCGATGTGGGGCAAACTGAGACTTCTGCATAACGGTTTCAAGATTATCGTAAAAAAGATTAACATCGGTCCGGTTGAAAGCAAGAACCCTATTAATGCTGGTCGCCTCTGGTTTTCTCAAGGATATTTCTGGATTTCTTCGTAAAAAGCCATACATCCATTCTTTCCCACACATTTTTTTATTTTTATTGAAGTTGTGTTTAATATTATTGGCCTCTGCATAGTCGTAAGCAACTTTCTGTGGAGTTAAACCGTAATATTTATTTGCTAATTTTAAAATATAGTTCCGCAAATCTTTTTCTTGTTGATGAGAAAATACTGCTCTCCTTCCTAACTTTATTTTCTTCTCGGGGTAACGATTTTTTAAGCGGTCCTGTAGGGTAGCATAGGGGATGTTGTTTAATTTAGCGGCTTGTCTAATACTGCATTGTTTTTTATTTATAGCATCTAATGCTCTATGTAATGCCTCTTCCGTCCAAGTCGAACGTGTGGATTGGCGAATATAATTTCTTGGCATCTGAAAACAGAAAATAAAACATTTAAATTAGAAAAAAAAGTATGTGGGTAATATCGACCATTGCGGGGAATATCGATCACTCTGACCGATATTACCCAACGTAGCACTGATAACAGTTTACTAAAAAAAATGACCCTAACCTTTTTTTAAAATTATTATGTTTATAAGTTAGAATCCTTAATAGTTACACTAAACTTACGTACTATAATTCTAGATTAATACTGATGCGTATAGAATACATACCTTCTTGAAACTGGCCCGTGATTAATAAAAAACTGCCTATTCTCCGATTATATGCCGCCGACATCTAATCTGCTCTGCTATAACGATGCAACTGCGTGGCGTGATGCATTTCGGTTAGCCCAAGGTTTTGACATGTGTTGCGGGATTGCCAGCTCAATTAATGTTTGTTTTTGCGCGTGGTCGATATTACCCGTTGATCGATATTATACGCCGTTCCCCTAAAGCGGAAGAAGACAGACACAAGTGCTTAGAGGAACAAGAGGACTTTGCAATGACAACACAAGAAGTTGCAGAAACAATCAAATACATGCATAACTGGAGATGTCCTGGAATAGATAACATTCATAACTTCTGGTACAAACAGTTTACCTCCACACATGAAGCTCTCACTCGCCAAATTAATGAAATTATTTTAAAACCTAACACACTCCCCAGTTTTCTCACCCAATGAATAACATACCTTAAATCCAAAAATTCAGACAATAAGAACCCGTCAAATTACCGACCTATTACGTGCCTTCCAACCCTATATAAGATCATTACAGCCACAATTGCCAGGAGAATAGAACAACATCTAGCACACAAAAACATTCTAACTGTAGAACAAAAAGGGTGCAGGAAAATAGCCGAGGATGCAAGGAGCAGGTCATTATAGACAGCGTCATCATGGAACAAACCAGGAAAAATTATAGAAACCTTCATGCTGGTTACATAGATTATAAAAAAGCCTTTGATTCGATACCCCACAGTTGGCTAACCAGACTACTAGAATTATATAAAGTCAATAAAAACATCAGGCAATTTCTTACGCAAATCATGAGTACGTGGAAAACTAAAATCAACTTGAGAACACAAAAAGAGCACATCGAAACAGAAGAGATCTACATCAGACGAGGTATGTTCCAGGGAGATTCACTTAGCGCTTTGTGGTTCTGCTTCTATCTCAATCCACTCTCAAACGCACTGAATAACACAAACTTTGGATTCCAAATTAAACACCAAAAAAATAACCTACACAAAATAAACCATCTCTTGTACATGGATGATATAAAATTATATGCAAGCACAAATGCACAGCTAAAGGAACTCCTTAAAATCACAAAAACGTTTACCCTGGACATGAACATGGAATTTGGTATAAGTAAATGTAAGCTACTTCATATCAACAAGGAACATTGGAAAGACCACCCTACGGGGGAAACCATCAACAATGAAACGATAGATAACATGCTCAAAGAAGAAACGTACAGATACCTAGGCTTCCATCAAAGCACCAAAATTAAGCACACTCATATCAAATCAGAGCCTAAGACGGAATTTAAAACCAGACTCATAAAGCTACTAAAAACAAAACTGAATTCCAGAAATCTAACGAAAGTTATTATCACCTTTGCCATACCTATTCTTACGTATTCGTTTGGTATCATTAAATGGTCACACACAGACATAAAAAACATTCACATTCTCATACGCTCTGAATTCACTAAACACAGGAAGTTACATCCCAACGCATGCAATTAAAGACTCACCATTGAGAGAAAAGAAGGAGGAAGGGGAATTATAGATATACAATCGCTAAATAAAGAACAAAAGAAAATTCTTCCACAACAAACAAACTAACCTCCACAAAGCAATAGTGAAAGCAGACAAGAATTATACACCGCTCGACCTGTCAATCACGACTAGAAAAGATGAACACCTGGTCTGAAAAAACACTTCACGGAAGACACAGATACCACATAAAGCAAGACCATATACATAAAAGCTTTCACATACATGGTTACAAGAAGCTTGCTTGCCATCCAGAACAAAGTCATAGCGACCAAAAACTACCGAAAGAACAGCATCAAGGACACAACTATTGAAGACGAGAGGTTTAGGAGATGTTACCAGCAGAGAGAAACGATCGATCACATAACGAGTCGACGCAGATTAATGGCCGCAACACGGTGAATACACCGCCAGACACAACTCAACAGTCGTCAATCATCAAGCATCAGCCATAACATACAAACTAACGGAGAACACAGACCCTTACTACCATTATACACCAACATCTATACTTGAAAACGAAGACTACAAGCTCTACTGCGACATTGACATCCACACAGATAAAACAATCCCCTCAAATAGACCCGATATCACCTTTCAATCCAAAAAAGGGAAAATCACTTATTTAATTGACATGGCTGTCCCCAACGACGAGAACATCCAAGCGAAATACAGTGAGAAGATCGCCAAATACACCGACTTGGCCATGGAAGTAAAAGAGCTGTGGAAACAGGAAACGGATTTGTGATTAGGGACTAAAAAAAGATCTCTATTACGCAGAGGTCTATCATGAACATCGGAGTTCTTAGAGTTTTTCAAAGAGATATTTAAGTTGTTGAGTTTTATTTATTTTATAAGCTAGTGAACACAAATGCAAACTTAAATCTTTGTTCAAGCCTTAGCCAGCCAGATTCTTGGTAAGCTTGAGTAACATGGTCAAACTTTCTAAGACCATAGCCTCTGTAGACTCTCTCGATCCACAAGGAATAAAGCAGGCCAATACAAAATATCACAGTAGGATAACAGAGATAATATAATAGAATCACATAACTTAAGTTTAATTTGTGATGAAAGAAAATGTTTAAAAACATAAAATGTTCTTACTATCTGAAGTAAGTACGAAACATGGTTTTTAAATCTTATATCTGAGTCAAAAAATACTCCTAAGTTTTTACAAGACTTAGATACGTTTTTTTATATTATTTATCTCAATATCAAGGCATTGTGAGAGAACAGATTTAGACTTGCCATATAATAATAGATGTGTTTTAGACTGATTTAATAAGAGTTTATGTGCTGCTGATATTTTATTAATAATATCAAGATCATGTGCAAGATGGTTTTCGGCTCTACTTGCATCAACGAAGAAGAAGCTATAATATAACTGGAAATCGCCAGCTTACTGGTGTGATTATAGGTATTTTAAGAAAGAAGCAAAATCCGAAGTATATAATGAAAATAGCAAAGGGCCTAATATGCTGCCTTGAGGCACACCACAACTTAAAGTTAAGGTATCAGAGACAGAACTACCCAACATTACTTTTTGCCGCCCCTTTAAAGGAAAATTTTTAAGATAATTAACAGCAGTTATATCCAAACCAGAATAGTGAAGTTTACTACATAAGATACCATGATCTAATGTATCAAAAGCGTTACTGAAATCTAATAAGAGCAGACAAGTTTCTTTTCCATCATCAGTAGCTCTGATGATGTCATCAGTGAATTTTAAGAGAGCAGTTGTTGTACTATGTTGTGCACGGAAACCAGACTGAGTTGAAGGAATAAAGTTTTTAAATAAACCATAATCATTTAACTGTTAATATAAAATTTTAGAGAAAACTGGTAATAAATTAATAGGCCTGAAATGAGACAATTCTGACGGATTATTATTTTTGGCAACAGGTAAAACATTCGCTATTTTCCACTGCGTAGGAAGTTTGCCACTTGTGATTGACAGGTTTATAATATGAGTTATATGAGGCAACAAAAGGGGTATAATCAATGAAATCTTTTTGCGATCTAAGGCATCATCGCCATGCGCATTAGAGCGCAACTCAAATATAATTTTTTCGACCTTAGCAGGGTTTACTTCGGAGAATATAAAACTGGCAGGAGCGTTATTAAGAGTTGAACTTTTGTAACGACCAAGAAACAGGTCTGAGAGAGGTAAAGAATTAACTTGAGGAATACTCTGTAAAAAGTAGTTATTAAAGTCATTTGCAGTGCCAATCTCACTGGTTACAGTATTAGTAGCAGGATTTATATTTAACCATCCCAAAGTCCACCAAAAACTTTTAGAGTCTAACCTAAATTGATGATTTAGGTACACTTCTTTTTCTTTACATTATGTATAGGCATAGTGACAAAATTTCTTAGTTGCTTGTATTGCCTCCAACTCTCATCAGTTTTGACCCTTTTATATTTACTGTGAGCTTTGTTTCTTAAGCGCATCATATACTTGATATTAGGGGTAATCCAAATAATTCATTTACTGCCCCAGTAAAAAAGCTGACCATTTCCTCAACGTCATAAATAAATAAATAAATAAATAAATGCTTTATTGTCAAAAAAATTTTACAATTTTGTGGACAAAGCTGTTGTAAAAAAAAAATAGTTTACGAACATCAAAATTAGCAAACAAAACAAAACAAAAACACATCATAAATATTATAGAAAAATAATATTTAAATCAAGAATTTAGAATATTAATATAATAGAATCCTAAAAGAAGTACATTAGAAATGTACTTTGTCAGTCGTACTATGTTATAAACATTTTCATAAATATAATGTAAAAAAAATAAAAAAGCAAAGTAAAAAATAAAAAAGTACGAAACAATTAAAAAAATACATATACAAAATTCGGTAAAAATGGTTGGTAATGGCAACTATCACACTAGGGGTTCATAAGGATAAATTTATGTGTTGTAAAACTCGTTCACGGTGTAGAAGGCGCTTTCCAGTAAGAATGATTTCAAAGCCTTGCGAAATGAAGTCAGAGATATTATGGATTTGATGTTAAATGGCAGGTGATTATGCATTTTTTTTGCATTGTAGATTACTGATCTTTTAATTAACTCTGAGTGTGGGGTTGGAAGATAGAGATCGTGCTCAGTGTTTCTGAGAGGGTAGTTGTGAGAAGGTCTCTCTAATAGAGCAGGTGCATGCTTACGAATTAAGCAAACCGATTCCAAAATGAATAAGCAAGGAAGGGTTAGTATTTTATATCTTTTAAAGAAATCTCGGCAGTGAGTTCTACTGTTAAGTCTCAGCAGGTAACGAACAGCTCTTTTTTGTAGTATAAAAATTCGATCAAATTGAGTCGCACAACATGTACCCCAGAATGGAATAGCATATCTGAGGTGCGAGTCACCAAGAGCAAAATAAACAGTTCTAGAGGTAGAAAAGCTAAGCTCCTCGGAAACAGATCTTAACGCAAAGCAAGCAGAACCCAACTTCCTTGATAAAGCGTCGATATGTGGATCCCATTTTAAAGAATCATCTACAAGAAGCCCTAGAAATTTTATGACTTAAACCAATCGAGAGGAGCCCAGGATTTAATGGTGATTAGGTCATTAGATAGTCCGTGACATCCTAATGTTTAAATTAGCCATGGTTTATGAGCAGAAGTGGCCTCTGAATCCATAGTACTGCAGCTTGTTAGTTAATATATTATGATTCACACAATCGAAAGATTTGGAAAAATCACATTAAATTGTTGCCGTAGCGTGTTTGTTGTTTAGGCTGGAGTAAACTCTATTAAGAAGGGAAAACATGGCATCGCTTGTGCATTTGTTACTTAAAAATCCAAATTGATGTTTTGTAAGTATTTCATATCTAGACAGAAATGATAAAAGCCTTTTTTTAACCAGTCTTTCGATGATCTTAGATAGCGTAGGGAGAAGTGCAATTGGGCGATAGTTCGAAGCTTCTTCTGAAACACCTCCTTTGTGAAGAGGTATGATTATTGCAGTTTTAAGGCAGCTTGGAAAAGTACCATTTTGGAAAGACATATTTATCAAAGCAGTCAGATGCTCTAGAGTGCACTCCGGCAGACTTGAATACATTTATAAAGTAAGCCCATCAATTCCCGAGGAAGATTTATTTTTGATATCATTAATTGTACTGCGAAGTTCTGATAAAACTACTGGTGAAAAGAAGAAACTGTGCAGGTTTACCCTATGATTAGAGAGATATGAAATTGGGTCATTAGATTGAGATACGGATTTAGTCAAATCTTTGACTACATTTACAAAATAATTGTTTAGGTCCTCAGGAGAGGTAAGGATAGTGTTGGATAAAGGAGTTTTGTTTCTTAAATCATTTACGATAGACCAGGTTTCTTTAGCTACATTTTTGGCGTTAGAAAGTCTATTATTGTAATAAATATCTTTGGCGGCTTTAATAGTCTTATGATAAATTTTTCTGTATGATTTTACATAATTATGAAAAAAGACACTGTCCGAAAATTTCTTTAAATGAGATAGTGACCGCATGTTCTTAGAAGATATACGTAAACCTTTAGTGGACCAGGGTTTACTTCTTTTATTTTTGATAGGCCTAAGAGGAAAAGATTCAGAAGCTATATTAGTTAGAGTTTTTATAAAACGAGAAAATTCAGTGTCGACATCATAAGTGTGAGAGTCCCAGTCAGTTATTTGACATAGGTGTTTGAAATTAATGAAATTTCTAACCGAAAAAATACGGTCTACTTGTCTAGAGGAATTTTTGGCTTTGGATGTAATTGAAAATTTTGTGAAAATTGTTTCATGATCGGAGAAACCTGGACTTAAGACATTACATTCGACGGAGCTAGGATCGAAAGAAGACACAACGTAATCTATAGTACTGGCACTTGTCTTAGTAATTCTGGTTGGTGAGTTGATGTGCATGGCAATTCCTAATGACTCAAAGATGGACTGAAGACAATCCTGAGCAGCACACACACTGGAAAAGTCAATATTGAAATCGCCACATAAGATTAATTTGCTTTTTACAGGAAGGGACTCGAGCAAACTTAGAAGGTTATGGCAGAATAATTGCACATCAGCATCAGGTGTTCTATAAATACAAATAATATAAAGGTCATAAGTATTGTGATAAACGATAGAAAATTCAAATACTTTTTCAGATAATAAATGATTATACTTTGATATTTCGGAAAAATCGTTGTTTAAAGACATTATCATGGTGCCTCCATGAGTTAAATTAGTTCTATTAAATCTGGCAATTGTGGTATAGTTTTTAATAAAAACAGGTTGATTGATATTTAGCCAGTGCTCAGTGATGGCAATGACTTCTGGAAAATTTAGCTCTTCTAACAAAAGATATAATTCGTCTGTTTTATGTCTTAAGGACTGAATATTAAGAAAAAAAAGATTAAAATTACTATTGGTCAATTTTCTAGAGGGTGCTAGATCCTCTTTTCGCGTCATATTGACTAAAAATTTTTACTTTTTGATGGTGAACCACTAGAATAATATTTACCAGTACTTTCACGAATTTTTTGGAGCCGTAAAATTTTTTCCGAGGAGTAGAAAGATCTATACGCTGCAAGGTCTGAGTCCACTTCAGATGAACCAATCCCATAGGCATCGTGGAAGCGATAATACAACTTGCGCAGGGAGTCCTTGTCACTGGGAAGGCCTTCTGAAGCTAGCAATAATTTAATGCTAGTACTTGTATGCCCCTCAAAACACACACTAGATGGCTGGTCGTGTAGATAAGCAAGAAATAGCCTTAAGGTCTTTAGTAAGGAAGGATCCCTTAATCTGGCTAATATATAGCGACCATTTGCTTTATCCGAATCTTGGGACAGCCGCACTCTTGGTGGAGTCATTGGATCAAACTGCAAAAAATCATCTTTCCTTGCAGTTTTCTCCATGCTTAATTTAGAACCCTCCAGTGCCAATGACCTACAAGCTGCTATGGCCTCCCTGTCAGAGCCAATCATGACTGACTTATCCTCCTCAGGCACAAATGTCACTGGTGATTCCAATAATTGAGGCTTTGGTGGAGACAGCCCCCGGCTCTTTGGGATATCTATATTGACATCTTGATGACTAGAAGATGAGACATTATGGGCTGTGGAAGTGGGCGGCGTTTGGATAAGGGTTGGTGAAACTGAATCATTGGTAGGGTCAATTATGGTACCAGGTGGCCACAGACTAGCGTTCTTAAGCTGAATTAAGTGATCTTTATTTTGCACCCCAATTTTAAAATCGGAGCGCAAAGTGTCTGCATTCTTAATCATAGGAAAACAACGCACAAAATTCGTGGTTTCTAATTTTTCTTTGATGTAGTGTACAAGCTGATTTGATTTATACGTGGACGGAATTAAGGATACCACTACATAATGCCATTTCTCTATAATGGGTGTTTTGTTGGGCTGGAAGGAAACAGCTTTTTTTGGAGACCTATTGACAGGCATTTGGACATCTGTTGTATCGGTTTGGGTTGATATTGCGGTGGTGTATATCTTCTTTATTGATTGTTGTTTAGGCTTATCAGCAAGCTTCTCCAGGGTAAGTGCCATTTGTTTTACACTATGCCTCACCTCAGCCATCTCTTTAGTCAACTGCTCCTTCGATGAATCATGCACCTGGACTTTGACAGATTCATTTTGAGATCAAGTGAGTACAGAAAATCCCAGTTAAAGCTGAATAAGTCAGCAATAAAAATGTCATAATTAAATTGAGAATAATAACGATATCCTACAGTACAAACAATAACTTTTGGATTATGGAGATTGTTTGTAATGATTTCCCGAGGATTTTCGTTTGACCAATACCTAAAATTTTGTTTATTAACCATGCCGTTCAAATAAAAATTTGCCTCGCCACTCAATAAAAGATTGTGGATGTCTGCTTGATGTAAATTTAAACATTCTTGGCAAAACGCTAACCTGGCTTATTTATCTTGATAACATTGGTTGATGAGTTTTATAATTTGACCACCGTGAATTAAAACTTTGTGTAGTGATGATAGTATATAATAAGAGTGATAATACTGAATAAAAATGTTGGCAATTTCGTAAACGTATTTTTCAAAATTTGTCTCCATAACATCGCATCAGCTAATAATAACTTGCAAGATATCTGCAAAACTTCACCCAATTATTTCCGACACCATTTTAAAAAAATTAAAAAATCTTCTAGCTGAATTGCCATCATTTGATGCGCCATTACCTATTTTGCCACATCAACAATTATTCCGTTATGCTTTATGAATGAAAGAAAGAAAATATATATTTCACCATATTATAAGACGTTTGCAGACAGTCATAGTTTAAAAAAAATCCTAAGATATAAATGTATAAAGTACATCACAATAAAAATTTCAATACATAATACATATAATATTCACTGACAAACATACAAAATAAAACAAACTAAAAGCATTTCGAAAGGTAGACAAGCAAGGCCAAAATATAATGCTAGTAAAAAATTTAAATACAAACCTAAAAGGGAGTATTTAGGTACTCTCCGACTGAGTAAAAACAATATTTGAAAATGTGACATTTTGTTTTTATCTTATACTTGCAAACGAAACACCCTTATCGATGCCTATGCAACATGGCAAAGTATAACATTCTTAGTACATCTAGATGAACAATATCTCTCAACTGCCTGAGAACAAACAAAGCCGATGAAATCTTTCTACTTAATGCATCCATATGTGCTGAATAGCTGAAAACATCATCTAAAGTAATACCTAATATTTTGCAACTTTCCCGAGGTAAGTCTCCTGTTACTACTCACAACAAGAGATTGTGTCTTTGCTTGATTTAATTTTAAGTTGTTTGAACAGAACCATTTCTCAGCTCTGACAGGAGAATCATTGGCGAGATCCAAAAAACCCTCAATATTTGAAAGAGAATACATTTAGGAATATTTGACATATGAAAACACAGATCGTTTATATAAACAATAAATAGGACCGGCCCCAACACTGACCCTTGGGGCACACCATGTATTAGTTGTTTGAATGCGATACCCTATTATTTGCACCAACTCACCCCTAACACCATAAGAGACAGTCAACACAGGTCACACTGTGTATTAATAGAGTGTTTTCCACACTCAAGACCCTTGACAATGCCATCCACAAGGCTCAAAACGGCCCCAGTTGTGGATCGACCAGGTCTAAAACCAAATTGAGAGGTGTCGAACAAGAAGTGCCCCTCGAGATACTTCACCAGTCTTTCCTTTAATAACATTTCCATTACCTTAGAAAATATCACAACCACGGAAATTGGGCGGTAATTATCAAGTAAATTTATGTCGCCCTTCTTAAACAAAGGTGTTATTTTTGAAATTTTAAAACTACTGGGAAAGACTCTAGTACAGAAGCATTTATTTATTAAAACGGTGAAGGGATCAATCAAAATATCTAAAGTTTCCACCAACAACCTACTATTTAAATTATAGTAATCTGTAGCATTAGATCGCTTGAGATTTGTAATTGTATTAAAAACTTTAAACTCTGTAGAAGGAAAAAGAAAAAAATTCTGTTAAAAAGCAAAAGAAGTTTTTTTTCGTTAGCAAAATGAAGAGAAATTGATCGGCAGTAATTTGTGGATAATGATCGTTCATTTTTCCAAAAAATTATTTGTGGAATCCATAATATTAGTTAGTTGAATTGGAACGAGGGATGTCGTAAAAAGAGACTCGTCGGTTAAATTTGGATTCAAGACGTATATTATTGATTTATGGAATACCAATCGATAATGGAATCACGATGTTTAAAAAGTACATCTTTAATGTTTTCATTGTTTTATGACGCATGGATAAAAATCCAGCTCCCCGACTGTATTCTGGATGGCATGAAATTCAGCCTGGAACAACTAGTAGTCGTAACTAGTTGTATTGTCTAATGATCTCGGTATCGTCTATTCGACAGTTTAAAACAATTTTAGAAAAACATTTCCTAAACATAATGCAGCCTCCGTTATCAGAATGTTTTCCGCGGCGTCTTCTTTCGCTAAATGAGTTAACGAGATGGCGTCACGTTTCATAAAAGTTCTTTTCTGCGGACGACGTTGTTCGTGAAAGAAATACATGACACGACTCTAACCGAGTCTCTTGTCCTGAAATTTCATTACGCTAATAAGCCGGAAGTTCTTTTGTTTTTATAATGAGGCTTTCCGCTCTCGCGGTGGTCTGACTTGTGCATGCGACGTCCGAAACGGCCAAATTCTCCGGCAAGAGTTTTAGTATCTCTTTTGCCGTCGATAAAACTTAAGCTAATAAAGTCAAAAAACTATCTATAAACAACACAAAAATATTTTAATGCCACAAAATAAACTCTACGATAGTTTCAGAGCTGTCAAAGATACTTTGGAAATATATAAATTTTACACGAGTTTACACGCTTAGAATAATAAAAGGTACGAAAGCGTAGAAGGGCCACAACTTTTTTTATTTTTTAATTCTGAGTTTAAAGTCGGAATTTAACAAAATTCTGAGTTGAAACGCAGAATTTAACAAAATTCTGAGTTCAAAGTCGGAATTTAACAAAATTCTTAGTTTAGAGTAGGAATTTAATACAATTCTGAGTTTTAAGTAGGAATTTAACTAAATTCTAAGTTTAAAGTCAAAATTAAACAAAATTCTGAGTTTATAGTCAGAATTTAATAAAATTCTGCGTTGAAAATAAAAATTTAACAAAATTCTGAGTTTATAGTCGGAATTTACCAAAATTTTGAATTTAAAGTCAGAATTTAGTCCCTACGATTGCATAACAAACTGGAACCAAAAAAAAGTTCAATATTGTTGTTTGAATAATGGCAAATGCGCTATGAATTGTTCCACCAAACTACAGGTAGTTAAAAAATTGATAAAAGGGGGGAGGGTACAAAATAAAAGTTTCCTATTTTGATTTTTGAGTGTTAAATAAGTCTCTGATAAATTAAATATATGTTTAATTAGTTCATTTTTTATATTTTTATTTATTTCTATTGCTGAAGAAAAAGGCCAAATTGAACTTTAGAAATTTTTATTAAAAAAAAACACACATACAATATCTTATCGATGTAGCCGTTACTTGATGGAAATTCATTATACACTAGTATACAAAATAAACACTTTTAGTTTATTAATTTCCACTTATTTATTTCTGCTTGAGAGCTGTTTCGACACACTGTGTCTGTCAAAAGCTAACTTAAAACTAACACTAAAATCTGTACCATGTATCAAAAAAATATAAAAAATGTAATTAAAGATAGTAGCTTATTTGATGATAAAACTAAATATAAATTAACGATACTGAATCCACATACATACCTAAGCTATATTCATTTATTAAACTGCATAAAGGCAATATGCCCATTAGACCGGTAGTGTCCTATGTGACAGCTCCAGCTCACACGATTTCTAATAAATTAATAGACATTATTAGTACATTTTGTAATTTTAAAAGATAAAAGATGTCACAATCCCAAATAATATGGCATTATTTATTATATTATATCTTGAGATGTACAAAACTTATTTCCTAGTGTCCCCCCTATTGAAGCTATTAACTTAGTGGATAATTTATTACTCAAAAATAAAGTTAATCATATTATTAAGAACGATATACTGGATTTGTTAACAGTTTGTGTAGATCAAAATTACTTTGAATTCCATGGCTCCGTGTATGTAAGTAAAGAAGGTTTAATGGTAATCCTTTGAGTACTATACTAGCAGAAATATTTCTAGATAATATTGAACAATTAATGTATAATCACGCGTTAAGAAACAAGTTCATTTATTGGTATAGATATGTAGACGACATACTAGCGTGTTTCACGGGAACAGAGAGACAACTAAGGTTATTTTTAGATTTTATTAATAACTTACATAAAAATATTAAATTTAAGTTAGAAGTGGAATAAAATAAGACAATACATTTTTCGGATTTAACAATTATGAACAATAACAATAACAATAAACACGATTTTCAAATTTATCATAAACTATCTTACACAGATATAACAATACATAAAACATCAAATCATCCTTTTGCGCATAAAATGGCAGCTTTCAACAGCTTTGTACATCGTTTAATTAGTATAGGTACCTATGTCATCAGATAACTATAATAAAGAATTGAATATTATAAAGCAGATTGCCATTAACAATGGCTATAGTCCTAATATAGTGGACAAAATAGTAAATAAAAAACAATATAAACAAGCAATCAATTTAATCTATCCGAATAATAATTTAAAAGATATAGCCAAATTTAATATAATAACATATACAGCCAAAATTAGCTCTAAAATCAGTAAACATCTCATGAGAGCAAATTATAAAATTGCCTTCTGTACAAATAATACATTAGGAAAATATATTAAAAATAATAAATCTAAGTCTGATAAATCTAAAAAATCAGGGGTATACGAATTAGAATGTTGAATGGTTTCTGTGATAAAGTTTACATTGGTTAAACGGGTAGATCTTTCAATAAACGTATAAAAGAACACAAATCCATCATAAAATAAAGAAAAAACAGACTCCAATTACGCTAAACATTTGATAGAAGCAAATCATACGTTTAAAAAGGAATATAAAATTTTGCATAAGGCTAATAGAAGCATTTGGAAAGTTTAGAAATTAACAAGAGGAAAACCCGAATTATTTTATTGAATGACCAGTTGGACTTAAATGGTTCCCCTCTGTTAAATCTTTATACCTAAAGAATAGATGAGGTGGGTAAACACCGATATTGTTTTATTGATACCATTAAGATTTTTATATATATTTTTTTATATTTGATATAGATTTTAGTGTTAGTTTTAAGTTAGCTTTTGACAAGTGTCGAAACAGCTGTCAAGCAGAAATAAATAAGTGGAAATCAATAAACTAAAAGTGTTTATTTTGTATAGTAGTGCATATATACAATACATATACACCAAAAGGTACATAAAATAATAAAAAACAACATATACTTACAAGAAAACATATACATTAAAAGGTTCAAAAAATAAAAAAGGTAATACAAAACGATAAATAAGTCTTAGGAAACGGATCAAATATGTTTCAACGATATGTAAGGGTGTCTCGCTTTTAGAAGTAAAAACGAAGCATACTGACAGATCGCCCCCTCTGTTTCAGGGTGATTGGAGTTAAGTGTCCTATTGGAAATATCTGGAAACCCAACGAATAGGATGTTTTGCAAATTTGGTTTTGGCCATAGGTGAATATAATATACTCTCGTTATAAAATATTTTAAATTGCGCGGTGTTGCCGATTCTAAAATGCCCTATATTTTATTAAATTTTTTTATTTTTCTGAAAAATCCAAACATGTATTGAGTTACCTTCCTCATACCTAAATTTAACTGTTTTCGACAAAAAAGGCGCTTAAAAGATGACTATTTTGACCCTTTGAAGTTCGGTAAATCTCAAACAAGTTTAATTGCAACGAAATGGATTTCTATATATATATATATATATATATATATATATATATATATATATATATATATATATATATATATTGATATTTGATTATCTATCTCCTGACACCAATTTCAGGTTTGACAGGAGATGTGAAAAATGCATTTCGTTAAATTTCTACTTTAAACTCAGATTTTTTGAAATTCTTACTTTAAACTCAGAATTTAGTTAAATTCTGACTTTAAACTCAGAATTTAGTTAAATTTCGACTTTAAACTCAGAACTAGGTTAAATTTTGGCTTTTAACTGAAAATTTGTTACATTCTGACTTTAAAGTCAGAATTTGAAAATAAAAAAAATTGTGGCTTTTATACACTTCCGTAAAGAGAAATTTCTAAATTTAAAAGATATTAAAAAAATATAAAATATTTATTATTTTCTGTTTGGAAATATTTATTGGGGGTCATTGAACCGCCACTGAATAAGAATACTATAAATCAATATTTTAAAGAAGTTTTAAACCTCCATTATGAAAAAATAAAAATTTTCTTTGCCGGATCTATCTTCAGTGGCGTATATTAGGGTCGGTTTGGGGGTTAAAAAGCTACTTTTATTTAAGTAAAATGATAAGTAATAGTATTAAGTAATGACCTCTTTTTCGGACTTGGAGGGTAACCACCCTACAGAGACACTCAATTAGCTGAAGAACACGAAAACATCTTTGAAGACCTTTTTTCTTGGTTGATGAAAATTTTCATCGTTTCAAAACCCCCCCCCCCCAGAAGCAATTTCTATGAGCGCCGCTGCCTATATTATACAATTAGCGGTAATTTTTCATACGAATCCTTCATTGTTAAAGGATGAATTGATTCACATTTAAGAAATTTTATTAAATTATTTATGATGAATTTTAATTATCTCTAATAATAAAAAATGCAATTTTATTTGACGGACCCAACTTTTATTTGAAAGTCAGTTTTATATTTTCAGAAAAATATTCATAGTTTTACTATTATTTTTAAAGACGTCAGAAATAAAACACAAAAGTATTTCCTGTATTGACTAAATAAACGTGAATTCACGACTGGTATATATATATATATATATATATATATATATATATATATATATATATATATATATATATCGCTCAATCTCATTACTTACCATACGCTTCAATCTAGTCAAAATGATGGGACTTCTCAATTTCCTTCTTGTCTGTGTTTGTGTACACGTCGTACAAGGACAAGAAAATCGGACTTTTCAATTGAAATCCTAAAATAAATATCCTGAATTTACCGTAGAAAAGCGAAGACTAGAGTTTGGCTAAAACGACCTCGTTTCGTATGAATACAATGTTTCGATTACAGGTGGAAGAAAAATACGTTTTCTCGAATTTACATACCCCGTTGAAATCTAATGGAGTTGAGATGGAAACATAATCAATGAAATGCTTATAGATTTGAAAAATCGGTAAATTTCCTTTACCCGGAACTTCTCTCATTATGAATACCAGTTTTTACCTATGCCCACTTGATTTTGGGCATAATTAAAACGAATTCAATAGGTAGTTTTTACATTGACACACCCCGCGATTTTGTTATGTTGAATTCGCTCCACTTTATCTTTATATCATATTTACAGTCAATTGAATAAGAAAATTTTTTACGTTAATTTTTTTAATATGTTATTTGACCGCCATTTTGTTCCGCCTTGAATTTGTAACTCAACTTTACCAGCTTATCTCTATATCCAACTTAATGTTTGCACAAAATTTGTAATTAATCTGTTCAAATCGTGTCACATTTTTTCTACAATTATTACAATTATACAGGGTGGCCCATCGAAAACGTACCGCAAGGCATAACGGCCAGGGTAATTTTTTTTTCAAAAAATCCAAAAACACGTCAATTTTGTTTGTGAGGGGGACAACTTTTGCCCTTAAAATGATCGCAAAATTTTAACCCTCTAAGCGGGGGTGTCATCCCCCAAACTTTTTCAAATGGGAAGAGGGGTCAAGTGGTACCGCAGTGAAAAGGGCTTTCTATTCTCTATATATTCCCGCTTTGGTTTTGAAAATCGGTCAAGTCATTTAGAAAATATGAAGGATTGAAATTTGAAAAATACATTTTTCAAAAAACGCATAAATTGAATTAAATAAAAAAAAACTTACCGTATTAATGAAGCAAATGCTGAAAATGTTGCCCGTCGACCTCCATACAGTAATACAAATTAGCTTCAAATCGTTCTCGAACATTCTGAAGAACTTGAGGGGTCACTTCGCGACAAACGTCAATAATTCGTATTCGCAGATCTTCTAATGAGGCAAGTGGAGTGCTATACACTTTACTTTTTATGTGTCCCCATAGAAAAAAGTCTAAAGGAGTCAAGTCGGGTGACCGGGGAGGCCACTCAATGGCACCCCTTCGTCCTATCCACCGCCCGGAAAAGTTAGTGTTTAAATAATTACGCACATTTTGAGAGTAATGTGGAGGTGCACCGTCTTGTTGAAATATCAGTTCCGCTTCAACGTATCCAGGATTATTTTCGATGATGTCAGTTAGGGCTGGGTCGATGGTATTTTCCAGTAAATCTAAGTACATATCACCTGTTAGAGTTCCAGGAAGAAAAAAAGGACCCACAATAGAATTTCCAAAAATACCAGCCCACACGTTCAATTTCTGAGGATGTTGTGTGTGCACCTCGTGAAATACTCTGGGGTTGTTCTCAGCCCAGTACCGACAGTTATGCCGATTAACTACACCGTTCAAAAAGAAAGTGCACTCATCCGAAAAACACACATTGAATAGAAAATTATTATTATTGGCCACTCGTTCACTAATAGTTTCACAAAATTGCAAGCGGCGATCAAAATCGTCTTCGTTGAGTTCTTGTACCAACTGAATTTTATACGGGTGGAAATGGTGTTTTTTCAATATTCTTTGGACACTTGTACGATTCACGCCGGTCTCATTGGCTAATTTTCTTGTACTCAGCGTACTATCCATGGCAACTTGGCCCAATACAAAGACCTCCATAGCTTCATTTACTACAGGATTTTCCATCTGCCTCTTTTTATTCATAAGGGATCCAGTTTCGCGAAATTTTGCTACTAACTCGCGAACAATTTTGCCGGAAAGGTGTTTTTCAGGATGTCGTTCATTAAATATCTGCGCAACCCGATTGCCACATTCATTATTTTTAAAATAAAGTTCGATTATTTCCACTTTTTCTGCAAGTGAGTACACCATAATTATTGATAAAAAATTTAATGATATTGAGAAATTTAAACGCACAAGTTACAGAACAGCTATCTAGCAACTACCGCACCTGATCGTTGTGGCATGTCAAATCACTAAAATCAGCAGTAAACATCTAAAATAACAGGACAAAAATAGCGAATTAGTCGAAGGAATTTATCCTTATCATTTACTCTGATAATTTGTAAATAAACATTTTAAATTTCAATCCTTCATATTTTCTAAATGACTTGACCGATTTTCAGTGGCGGCTCGTGGTGTTTAGGCTAGGGTAGGCGACAACCACAATAATTTCAAGAATAATGACGTTATAAGAAAACGTTAAGCCGCGTACACACTTAGCTGACAACTAAGTTTTATAAATTAAATTTATCCGCCTATCTTTTAAAAGGGCGAATTTACTTATTATGACATCCGTAAAGTTATCAGCCTTCTGTAAGGAGCAGAACAACTCTTTTTCTATTGAAATTAGCGCAAGTGACGATAAACGTTCATTTTTTATTGTATTGCGAGAATACGTTTTTATTCGCTTTAAACAAGAGAAATGTCTTTCCACTGAGGTACTTGTAATAGGTATGGTAGCAATTAACGCAAAAAGTTTGTAACTTTCAGGAAATATTTCTTGAAGTTCATTTTTTACGAAATGTTTTAAAATTGCCTCGACGCTCAGCAATGCAAATTGTTCATCGAGATATATTACACTAAGCTCATTAATTAATTTTTGTTTGTCAAAGAAATTTTTATAAAAGTTGGTCACATTCGTCACAAATTCAAGCGGAAAATTTTTGCTATATTCTTCGAATTTTGAGGAATCCGCTAAAGAAAAATATAATAACTGAGACATATCTGCAAACCTAACTTCTATTTGAGTCACAATATTGTCAATTACCTCATAAAATAAAATGCGTAAAGAACTTTGCTCATCGCCTTTAATGGTGTCCGATAACTTAATTCTTTTTGACAATTGCCCTGAGTCCCTATTATTAAAAATCCTTGTTTGGGCTTGTTCAAATATTGTATTAAACATTGTCTCATTTCTCAATAACTTGATACGATCTCTTGCCATAAATATTTGCTTTTTACAATAGGTGATGTCCAATGATTTTTTCTGTAGAATGTTGAAAAGGGGGTCAGTTATGTCAAAAATATGTTTATACACAGCGGTAAGAAACGAAAATTCTAAATCGTTCTTAAATTTAAGATATCCCTTGGCCCCGTTTATTGACTCAGCCGATGATGATTGGTCGTCAATAATTTTAGAAAAAACTAATTTTAGGCCTTCCCATTCAGAGTGCAAAATTTGAATGATTTTAGAACGGGAAGCCCACCTGGTGTCTGAACTGGAAGAAATCCTCTTTCCTATCGTCGAATCTAAAGTAAATGTCCGTTTTGCAGACTGATGAAAAAATCCGGGAATCGAGGACGCACTTGCGAAAAAAATTCGGCAATTTTTTATATTTTTTGAACCAGTTTGTAAAACCAAATTCAATTTGTGCGCACTACAATGCGTAAACAAAGCAAAAGGAGCATCATCTTTAACTTTTTTTTGCAAACCATTCAATGAACCTGCCATCACACTAGCACCATCGTAGCATTGCCCAACTAATTTTGTTTTATAATCGAAATTGCCTATGACTGTAACAATTAATCCATACATTGCGTCCGCTGTTCTGTCTTCGCTAACGTCATGAAAACCCAAGAAACTTTCTTTGATTTCACCGTATTTATTAACGTACCGAATTGAAATCGCACCTTGGGACTTCTCAGAAATATCCGTAGTATCGTCAGCTTGCACTGCAAAAAACAACGACTCTTTTATCTCCCTATGCATTGTATCTGCAAGGTAATCGGAAATACAGGATATCAAATCATTCTGGATATTTTTTGATAAACCAGAAAAAATATTTCCAATTTTTTTTAAATGTTGTTGTATTTCGTTATCACGTTTAATTAACAGATTAAAATTTTCCCGAAAATTTCCCGCACTAACGGAATCGCTTTTTTCATTATGGCCTCTGAAAGATAATTCTTGCTTTGCTAGGTGACACGTAACATCGACCAAATAGCTCATTAGAAGTCTGTTTTTTCTCACCTCCTCATTATAAAAACCAAAGCGGGAATGTATAGAGAATAGAAAGCCCTTTTCATTGCGGTACCACTTGACCCCTCTTCCCATTTGAAAAAGTTTGGGGGATGAGACCCCCGCTTAGAGGGTTGAAAATTTTGCGATCATTTTAAGGGCAAAAATTGTCCCCCTCACAAACAAAATTGACGTGTTTTTGGATTTTTTGAAAAAAAAATTACCCTGGCCGTTATGCCTTGCGGTACGTTTTCGATGGGCCACCCTGTATTTCAATAATCATACGACCCTCCTTTATCGTACCGTGAAAAGGCAATTTACATAAATTCTCGTAGACAAAATACGGGAAAATCACTGTCGTTGGGACAAACAGCCACCCGACGCATTTTTGCTCTTCTAACTTGTATTCTATTGGCCAGCGTCTTTGCGACCTAGTTTGGACAGCCGAAAAATAGCGCGGAAGAGTAGTATCTCATCTACCGATTGACGGTGACGGGATTGATATTATTCAACAGGTTTTTTTCTCTCACCTCGCCGGAATTTGCGGCTAATTATTAATTTAAGTAAATATCTCGCCATAAATGGCTTGGAAGAATGTAAAGTTGTGTATTTTTAAGTTTATATTTGTGTTGATCGGAAACTCAGTGGTGGCAAATAATTGAAAGAAGACTCTCTCTTTCTCTCTCGAGCAAAAAAAAGTAAATTGCTCTATCGCTCTCGCCAATTAATGGTTACGGTCTAATTAAAGGCTATATATCTCTTCTCTGTGTTACTAAAGCGTTGCGGTCGAACTTGAAGAGAATAAGAAAAAATTTGTAGAATGTAGAACATAAATAACAATTTTCGGATAAACTAGTATTAAAATATATACTTATAGACAAGGATCTTATTTTCATTTGTTATTATTAAACATGTTGTTATAAACTCATGCGTTTTATTGGATTGATTAGCGGTAAGCACATCTTAAACAATTTAAATGAACTAGTGAACTCTGTACATAATTAGTACAAATTTTCAGACTGATTTTTTAAATATTTTATTAGGCCGACATTTTGTTTTGCTATCTTATAATCATATAAAAATGTTGCCAGTTCATTCTTGTATAACACTTGATTTTTTTGAAAAAATTGAGGTAAATTGGATAATTAGTTTTTTACTAATAACACTGCCCGACAAAATTTTTCTAACACAGGCCAGCTCATTATTTTCACAATGGAAATACCCTCCCAATAATAAAAAAATATTCAGAAAGTCCTAATACGTACCATTTTTTAATAGCCTGATTAGAACCTTTTATATTGGGAAGTAAATAATTTTATTGTGGGGCGGCTAAAATGGGTCCATTTTAAAACGGAAAAATTACCTAGACTGTGTTGTTAACAACATTAGACATAAAATAAACGTTAAACATGACTCTTCTGTTGAGTTTCGAATTGAGTGGTTCTCTGTGTATCGATAAGCAAGTGAATGAGAAGACGAGAATGTCGAGCCAAACGCGCCGAAATTGCAAAATTTTGTTATATTTGTAGAGAAGTTCTGGTGAAATAACGAGCCAGGCCACTTTCCAAAAATGTAAAAAAAGCCTACTTTAAATATTGGTGTATTAATTGGGGACCAAGGTAAGCGGTGGGCTCCCCATGTATGCTGTGTTAGTTGTAGTGTATCATTGGCGCATTGGATGAAGGGAAAGAGAAAAAGTATGCCTTTTGCAGTTCCAATGGTATGACGAAAACCCGCCAATCATTCTGACGATTGCTATTTTTTCCTGACAAAGACTGAAGGTTATTCCAAAAAGGGAAAGCACAATATAGAATATCCAAATTTGCAATCTGCCATACGACCTGTTCCTCATGATGCAAATTAGCCATTACCGATTGCGCCGTTAAATTGGCAAGCTATTGATTTGGGAGATAATGGAGATAACGCATCATCAGGCAGCAGAAGATATCACTTTTACCACAGGTCCCAGTTCCGGCGTGCCACATTTGATTGTTCAAAGTGAATTAAATGATTTAGTATTGATTGGGGGTTATCCAAGTAACAGCCAGAACTTCTGGGTTTCCGTCTTAAAGAATGGAAACTATTGACCAAAGAAACAAAAATTACGAACTTCAGAAAAATAAATGCTCTGTTTTCTGAATTCTACAATATGGAAAATTCGTTGTGCGCGTATACTGATATAGACAGTTTAATGCAGGAACTTGATATTGAACATTGTTCCCGTGAGTGACGCTTATTATAGACTCATCTAAATATAGCTTAAAAGCTGTGTTATTGCATAATGGAAATTTAAAACCCAAACCCTCTACACCAGTTGCAATGAAAGAAAATTATGAAAATATTCTCACGATTTTGGATAAAATAAACTAAAATAGGTATAAATGGCAGATGTGTGAAGACTTAAAAGTTATAACGATTTTAGTGAAACTTCAGGGGGATTTACAAAATATTGCTGTTTTCTTTGTTTATGGGACAGTCGTGCAATAAATCACGCTGTCGACCTTGTCCAATCCGTCTGGAATGATCATCGGTCTCCATGTGTCTCTGTATTACTCTATGTACAGTTGATTTATGAACATTCAATCGTTCCGCTATCCTGCTATAGCCCCAGCCTTCATCTCTAAGAGTTCTTGCAATTACACACTCGTCGCGGGTCAAATTTCTAGTTTGTCTTGGCATGACTGTACACAATAAGAAGAAAAATTTAAAACCGAACTGAAACTGACGCATAAATGTCAATCTGGTATAAATTGTGTTCTCTTGTTACCGGGCAACGTCTTCAACAGAATCAATTCAAACATGAACTGGTAAATTCATTTAAAACACAGTAAATGCAGTACTTTTCAATAAGTTCTGTAACTCAGGCAAAAATTGTGCTATTGAAGCGAATAAAAAAAAACGATTTGTTGGAAACATACTGGGCTACAACATTCTTTTGGTTAGATCTCTTGAATCCGTCTGATTTATTCTACAGGGTGTTTTAAACTTTGGTAAATAAAACATGTCTTTCTTTTTCACCCTATATTATTGCCTAGAACAAAGTAACATTGAATTTTAATTTAATTTTCTTTTGTTGTTTTTTTAAATTTCGCTTAATAAATCATTTCGAGATGATACTTATTTTTTTTCTTTTTTTTTAAATTTCTGTCCAGTGTACAATAAAAAATATATTGTTAATAAATTCAAAATCAAAATATAACTCTAACACTGTATAGACCTCCCTGCTTTTTGTAAAATATAAGTAAATATTTGTATATTGTAAAGTATGTAGCTCTAAAGTATACCCGGAGTTGCGCTGCTCACTCGGCTCGAGACCGCTTGTGATTCGAGACATCTGTTTCTTCTTCTTTCTTTATTTTTTGTTTATTGCATTCCAATACGGGTCATTTCCCATTTATTTAAAAAAAAATTCTATTCACCTATGCTGCGTTGTGCGCATATTAACGTAAGATCTTTATTGAATAATTTTGATATCTTCAAAGACAGTCTTATTCAGAATGATTATTCCATTATTGGAATATCTGAGAGTTGGCTAACGCAAAATATTAACGATGACCGCGACGCTGTTCTTGTGGATGGTTACAAATATATCAGACAGGACCGGCTTGGGCGTGGGGGGGGAGTGGGAATCTATATTAAATCTTCTTTTAATTATACAGTTTTGTTTAGTGAATGTAGGAATATCGTAGAACATGTTTGGATTAAATTGCAACATGGTAATGTCTGCACTTTACTTTCAATGTGATAAGATTCTGTGCTTCGGAGACTTTAATATTAATATGCTTGATCACGATAGTCCCCATTTAATACAATTTGAAAATATTTTAAGCATTTTCAAACTGAGTCAGCTAATTTCTGAGCCGACTAGAATTTCGCGTACCAGCCCCAGCTTGATTGATTTAATATGTTACAATTCGCAAGATGTGCAGGATGTGGGTGTCAGGGACGCGGGTCTCTCAGACCATCTGCTAGTATATATCGTTCTAGACTTTCGTTCACCAGTACTAAATAATAATACCTTTAAGTACAGGGCTTTGCGACAAATTAATATGGCTTATTTTCAGGCCGACTTGAAGGCCGCCCCTTGGCATAATATTTATAGCATAGATAAAGTCGATGAAAAAATTTCGTTTTTTACTGATACTATTTTGAAGCTGTTTGATGGACATGCCCCATTGAGAACTGCTAACCGTTCAAATAAACCCTACTGTCCCTGGATGACTGACAACATTAGACTTTAAAAAAACCTTAGAAATCAGGCTTTAAATCGATTCAGACGTACCAGACTTAAAGAACATTGGAACTATTATAAGCAGCTCCGAAATTTAGCGACTAATTCTATAAGAACTGGAAAAAAAGTTTATTTAAACAATAAATTTCACAAGTGCAGTATCAAAGACAAATGGGCAGAATTAAAAAGATTAAATATTCTAAACAAATCTCACAAGAACATTCCCGAACAACTTCAAAACATAAATCAAATGAACACATTTTTTACAGAATTACCAAAAAATCGTACTGGCCTCAAAGAAGATTTAATCGATTTTTGTAATAATAATCTTCTTTCAAATAAGTCATTTAATTTTAATACCATTTCAGAAGAACTGTTAGCCAACATTATTCTCAGTATTAAGTCTAAGTCGTTCGGTGTAGATAACCTAAATATTACTCTAATTTCCTTGTGCTGTCCTGTTATTATTCCATACATAACACACATTGTCAACTATTCTATTTTACAACAATATTTTCCAAAAAATTGGAAGTTAGCACATGTCATCCCACTAGCTAAAGTAAAAAATCCTACCGACTTTAGTCAACTAAGATCGATTTCCTTGTTACCCTACGCTCTCCAGAATTCTGGAAAAAGTAATGGAATCTCGAAAATATCTTCATATGTATCTAGTAATAATATCATCCCTTATAAACAATCTGGGTTCAGAACCGGGTACAGTTGCGCTACTGCCTTATCCGATATTGTAGATGATATTCAGAGCACAAGATTTTAACTAGGCAACTGTTCTCACTCTATTAGATCACACAAAAGCTTTCGACTTGATTCATCATAATATATTGCTTTCTATTCTAAAATATATTGGCTTTGGCCAGTCGGCGGTCCTCTCCTCTCGGACAAAAGCCAGAGGGTAATTTTGAATGGCAAACAATCCTATTTTAATTTCGGGTGTTCCCCAAGGCAGAAATCAGTCCTCTTCTGTACAGTATTTACACATTTAATTTCACTTTAAGTACCACCTCTATGCAGACAATACTCAAATGTTCCTATCTTTTAACCCCACTCAAGCCGAAATAGCAAACAATCAAATCAACCGTGACTTACACTATCTTTTCAGTAAATCCAATGAACATCTTCTTAAGATTAACCCAAGTAAATCCGCAGCATTATTATTTTGTAACGAGACTGAACGCTTACGTCTTGAATCCACCATTAAAATCGAAATCGGCAGCAACCCTGTAGTTTTTAAAAACTCGTCTAAAAGTCTCGGGCTTATCATAGACAATAAACTAAAATTTAATGATCACGTAACTTCATTCTTTCAAAAAGCATTCTCAGTATTAAAACCTTTGTATTCTCATCGACTTAATAAAAAAACCAAGGCCTTGTTGTTCGACACTCTCATTTTGTCACAATTTAATTTCGCAGACAACGTTTATGGTCCTTTCCTTGATTTACAGGCTAAAAATCGGGTTCAAAAGGTACAAAATTCATGCATACGTTTTATTTATGGCATTAGAAGAAGGCAGAGGGTTTCACATAAACTGCCCGAATTGGGCTGGCTTAACATGCAACTCTGTCTGCTTTTTTAACAAAATTTTAAAATTTCACCGTCCTCCATATCTCCTCGATAAACTTCAATACCGTACGGATGTGCATAATTTAAATTTACGCCGACAGTATCGGCTATCAGTACCGTTACACAACAAAGAACAGTTTAAAAAAAGTTATTCTTATCAAATTGCTAACTTAATCAACAAATATAACATAACCAGTACGTCACTGTCAGTTGCATCCTTTAAAAAATCAATGAAAAATAAATTGCTCGGCCAACAACTACAATAACAGCGGACCTCGTTAAACAAAAAACTAGTAATTATTTTCTCGACCATCCCCTCTCTACTTGGCATATGTCTAAAATAATTCTCTCTCACTTTCTGTCTCGTGCCTCAGTAGCCTAGCGCTATTAACTTGGACGCGTACTTTCTTACGTATATACAGGGTGTCCCAACTAAAAGTATCCACCCCAAATAACAAGTCGCCAAGGCAAAAAAAGATAAACGTCGATTCTGCTTTTGAGGGGGAAACATTTTGCGCCTATTTTCAATTTCGCAACATCACCCTCTGAGCGGAGGTGAGATTCACCTCCAAAATGTTAAATGGAAAGAGGGGTCGAGTGATACCTTATTTTGAAGGGTTTCCGACCCTGGTTACAACTGCCAAGTTTGAAGCCTCTGCTGTCATTCCCGAAGAAATGGCAGCTTGTCCAAAAAAAAATATTAATAAATTAACTGCAAGAGTTGGCTGCTTTAAATTTAGGGTATGATGCGGGCTAGTGAAAAGATTTTAATAATAATTACTCCGGACGAGAGGAAAATAAAAATAGTAAATGTAAATTAATGGGGAATTTTTGCGTTTAAGAAATGTTTTCTACAAAGACTAAATTATTTTATGAATTGTTCGAAATGTTCACCATTTACTTCCATGCAATGATACAGACGAGCCTCGAATTCCTCTCGAACATTTTGAAATGTTTCAGGTGTTAACTGACGGCATTCAGCTACTATTCGCTGTTTTAAATCCTCAAGTGATTCTGGCTGCACCTTAAAAATCTTTGTTTTCAAGTGTCAGCCAGCCATTCGATGGGACCTCTTCTTCCAATCCAGTGATCGGGAAAAGTATTATCGAGAAAATCTCTTACCGGACGAGCGTAGTGAGCAGGTGCTCCATATTGTTGAAAGAATATCTGATCTTCAGCTAAATCCTGGTCGTTTTCTAGAATCTCAGTAATCTGCGGATCGATGGCATTTTCAAGTAAATTTAAATAACTTTCACCATTTAAATTGCCTTCTATGAAAAAAGGTCCAACAACGTGATTGCCTAGAATTCCCGCCCACACGTTTACTTTTAAAGGATGCTGGCTATGGGTTTCCCTGAATAAATGGGGGTTGCTGTCGCCCCAATACCTGCAGTTGTGATGGTTTACTTCTCCATTTAAGTAAAATGTGGCTTCGTCAGAAAAACAAATGTATTGTACAATGAAATAGTATGGTTGTTTAATTTTTCAGAAATATTCTCAGAAAACTCTACTCTGCGATCAAAGTCATCTTCGTTCATTTCGTGAAGCAATTGATATTTAAAGGGTCGAAACTTATCGGATTTTAGAATCCGGTGAACACTGCTTCGGGAGACTCCTGATATTGCAGCTGTTTCTCTGATGGAGTTACTTGGGACCATAGCAACATGGCCAAGGACTGCAACCTCAACATTTTCATTTCTTATTGGTCTTACTCTTTCATGCTTTTTATTGACAACTGAGCCGGTTTCGAAAAATTTGTTCCACAGTTGTAATACACTTCTATGAGTCAAAGAATGTTCGGGAAGAGATTCATTAAAACTTACAGCTGCAGCTCTCGCACAATTATTGTTTCTAATGTAAAGAACAATAATTTCGATTCTCTCTTGTATCGTAAACGTCATAGGCAATTGTTAGAAACTTTCGTCTTTTAACACTTTCAGACAAAATAAATTTGAAATAAAATGCACAAACTGTAATAAACGCATGAATGCTTGACACCAAATAAACGATAACAATGTGATTTTATTTTGTTTGTTGCTGATGTTTTATGATAACAGTAAGAATGGAATGCTGATTTTTTTTTAAATTTTGCACAGTGACAATTCGACTAGTTAGCTTAAACGTTTTGGCAACCGTCTGTTTCATTGCAAGGGAGTAAATGGCGAACATTTCTAACAATTCATAAAATAATTTAGTCTTTGTAGAAAACATTTCTTAAACGCAAAAATTCCCCATTAATTTACATTTACTATTTTTATTTTCCTCTCGTCCGGAGTAATTATTATTAAAATCTGTTCACTAGCCTGCATCATACCCTAAATTTAAAGCAGCCAACTCTTGCAGTTAATTTATTAATATTTTTTTTTCGACAAGCTGCCATTTCTTCGGGAATGACAGCAGAGGCTTCAAACTTGGCAGTTGTAACCAGGGTCGAAAAACCCTTCAAAATAAGGTATCACTCGACCCCCCTTTCCATTTAACATTTTGGGGGTGAATCTCACCCCCTCTCAGAGGGTGATGTTGCGAAATTGAAAATAGGCTCAAAATGTTTCCCCCTCGAAAGCAAAATCGACGGGTCCGAGCGTTTTTTTTTTTGTCTTTGCGACTTGTTATTTGGGGTGGATACTTTTAGTTGGGACACCCTGTATTTTTTTTTTGTTTAATCACCCTGCACCACTCTTTTTTAGAAAAACTTCAAACTAACTTTCTTTATGAAAGTTAATAATATTTTTTTTTATAATTATTTAATAGGCTTCAACAGCCCCTTCACTTGTGAAGGAAGCTGATAAGTGGCCTTTTATTCCTATTGTAGATGTCTATGTTTATTTTTTTTTAATTTGTAATTTTATTTTGGAATAATAAACGTGTTTATTATTATTATTATTATTACTCTCAACAACTCATTCACAATAGCAATTGCCCTAATTTAACGTAAGTAAGACGTATATTTATTTGAAGAGCCGAGCTTTAAATTTATGTTAGCTGTTACGTGTTCTCCAACGTGCCAAGAGGCAAAAAAATAATTACGAACGTTTCTCCTACAATTACTTCAAAGTGTCGGAACTTCTAATTACTTTCTTGTTGGATATCTCTCCACTCGTGACGTAACCAGTCACGTTTTTACTAGGTTCGTGGTCTCTTTCTTTCCAGACTTGTTAGCGCGCTTACGGCGCTAGATTAAAGTGGCTGCATTAAGATCATATTTGGCAGTGAGGAAAACTGTAATTTAATTCGGGGCACTTTTTTTTGTTATGTTGTAAACTTTATTTTGTGGGGATAGCTAAGTGTATATTTATATATACAGGGTGGCGCAATAGTGTGACAAAGTTTCAAATCTTCTTCGTTTTCAATTTTGATTTTTTTTATGAAACTTGTTTAACAAGATCTAAGAATTTAGATAACCGCATATGTAATAATTGTATACAGGGTGTTTGCTGCAAATATACCAATTGTCATTTTTGGGTTTTCAGGGTGAATTGATATATCCCTTTTTGCAACTAAAAGCGAATACCCTGTATCTGGACTAATAAAATGGCTAGAGTAAAAATGAAAAAACCATTTCGGGAAAAAGGTCCATAGTTCACAAAAATTGTATAACAACTTACCTTTTGCACAAAAAAAATATGGCCATCTTACCAAATGTGGATTTTCTGTTGCGTAGTAATGAAAATTGTGTCTGTTAATGCTCCCATTCTTATGAAACTTACCCTCATCTCCAACTAGCAACAAATGAGGAAAAATTCTTTTATTTTGTTTGGAGGCCACAGAAAAAACTCTCATATATATATATATATATATATATATATATATATATATATATATATATATATGTATATACAGGGTGTCCCACGACGAACTGCCGCGATCGATTTCTCAGAAAGTAGGCTTTGGGAAAATTCGAAATTTTGCCAGCTAACTAAAGTCGATGGGGGCAATTTGCGCAAAATATTTTCAAGATTCCGGTTATAACGGAAGTAGACGTCAACTTTCTTTTTTTAAATAGAACACCCTGTATATTATCGAATTTTTGGATTCCTCGAAAAATTCTAGGCATATTTCATGTATAATATCCTATACCTAAGTTCAACTGTTTTTGAGATATTTTGAATTTTATGTAAAAAATGACGTTTGCAGGTCTAGACATAACTATAAATATCTGCTTATCGAAGTCTCTATTATTTATTTGCGGGTGGCTTCCTTGTCCAAGAGGATCCACTTTAGTGGCCTGTGCTGATATTTTTATAATAAATAAATATAGGGTGATCAAAAACTGACATTATAAATATACTTTAAAAAATCATTAAAAGTTACTTTTTTCAAATGGAAACCCCCAATTTTTATAATTTTATCTTATTTAACACTTAAAATATGGGTGACTTTGTATAAAGTTGTGTATTCCAATTTAACATTTTTCACAAGTTTTCTTGTTAGTTGGCCATGATAGGGAGGCCTGGTGAGAACAAAACCAATTGTTTACCATAGAAACGTATTATTTATTGTCGTTTGACAATTACCTACCAAAATATTATTTATTTATTATAGTAATTATAATAATTATTAAACTAATAATCATGCCGGGGCGATTAAATTACACACACGAGGATTATTTATATTTGTTTATTATCTATGGGGAATCTAACAGAGTTTTAACAAGAATATGCCAGATATTTGCTGATAGATATCCAGATAAACAGAAACCGTCACCGAACAGCGTTAAACAAATGTTGGAAAACTATAAAAATTTTGGAAACGTCAAGGTATTAAATTTTAAAATAGTTAAAACATTCCTCTAAAAACATCACTCTAAAAAACATTACATTTAAAACAAACTATGATCATGAAAACAAAAATACATTTAAAACAGAATTAATATTATACAGAGTAGGTTCCTTGGAAACATGTCAGTTTTACGAATGTTTTGAGATGCAATGATTTCGACAGGTCTGGAATTCTGGTAAATAAAAAAGAGACAATCTTTCTTTTTTTTTAATATGTACTTAGATTTTTTTTACAGTACAGGTAAAGCAATAAAAATCTCAAAACATTCATAAAACTGACATCTTTCTAAGGTAAGTTTTCTGTATAATATTAATTCTGTTTTAAATGTATTTTTTTTCATGATCATAGTTCGTTTTAAATGTAATGTTTTTTTGAGTGATGTTTTTTCAGTAATGTTTTAATCATTTTAAAATTTAAATACTAACATGTTTTTATTGTAGAAAATAAATATCTTGAGAAAGCTCAATATAATGAGCGAAACGTCGATTGAATTATAGTTTTACTTCTCAATGAGTTAACCTATGTCCAAGTAAATTATTAACAAAAAAAAAAAAATATATATATATATATATATCAAAAGTAGAAAATATATAACGCGGTAAGAACTAGTATATACTGGAAAATGGATTCTTTGGAATGACCGCTAAAGGAATATAATTTGGCTAACCATAGACACGTGTTTCTGACTTAAGGTCTTCATCAGTACAGTCAAGTAGTTGAAAGACGAGTACAACTAGTGCCAAAATGAATACACAAAACAATACCAGAGTCACCAACAGGAGCAAAACCGACATTTGTGATTACCAAGAGAACATCCGAAATCTTCGCCGGACTTGAAACTCTATTTACCACGGAGCAGCATATAGCCACCTGTGGCGAAACTCATAAGCCAAGAGTAGTAAATCAAAAGTAGAAAATATATAACGCGGTAAGAACTAGTATATAGTAGAAAATGGATTCTTTGGGATGACCGCAAAGCAAAGATTTCGGATGTTCTCTTGGCAATCACAAATGTCGGTTTTGCTAATGTTGGTGACTCTGGTATTGTTTTGTGTATTCATTTTGGCACTAGTTGTACTCGTCTTTCAACTAGTTGACTGTACTGATGAAGACCTTAAGTCAGAAACACGTGTCTATGGTTAGCCAAATTCCATTGCTTTAACGGTCATCCCAAAGAATCCATTTTCTACTATATATATATATATATATATATACATATTTTTTTTTTTCTGACAAAATGAAATTTGGCATTTTCGAAGCTTTCCTTCTCGCATCCGAATACCGACTTCAGTCGTGTGTCCCGAGAACGCAATAACAAAACGTCGAAAATTTAAAGATGTCTTGTGTCGTTAAACTAGCCACTTAATTTTTGACCAAACGGAATTGATAAAACATATTTTTAGGGCATCTAGCGAAGCTAAAACCTAAAGATGTAAAACCTAAGAGGGTGATTTTTCACGATTACAAATTATCTTATTTGGCAGCCATTTTGTTCGTCCATCTTGAATTAGTACCACTTTACTAGTTGATGTACCATGTACCACAATTAGTTATGCCACACAATTTGAAATCAAACCATTAAGCAGTTTTTTCATGCTGAAATTTAAATATTTTATTATGCCGTTGTTTTGTTCCGCCATCTTGGATTCGTAGCAAAATTTTACCACTTGATTTCAACATAATACTTGATGTTTTTGCAAAATTGGAGATAAATTGGCTGAGCAGTTTTTTAATAATAATTTTTTTAACAGTTCACTAACTAGGCCGCCATTTTGTTTCGCCATATTATTTATATATACCAAAATGTTTCCAGATCATCCCCATTAATTTTTGACCAAAATTTGAAGTCAATCGGATAAGTAGTTTTTTAGCTACGCCGCGGACAGACAGACAGACCGACGGAATTGAGAAAACATGTTTTTCGTCATTCAAGGGACCCTGAAACGTGAGGATCTGAAAAAATCTCGGAAAGTGATTTTTACGAGGGAAGTAGAAACTAATATATCTTAAAAACTATTATTGGTAGGTATAAGATTACCTTAATAATAGTGAAAGAGGACTAATAACGGAAAACGCTAGGATAGTTAGATACAGGGTGTGCCATTAAAAAAAATCAAAGAAAAATTAGTTTCAATTTTGCCAAGTTGGCATATTTGCAGCAAACACCTTGTATAAAATTATTAGATATGCGATTATCTAAACTTTTAGATAGACATTTATCTTTTTTGGTACGATTTTCCTTTATCGAATTGCAGTTTAGAAGTTATGGCAGGATATTGAGAAACATGATCTTTTTTTTTATTTAAATATTTTTCGAATAATTTGGCAACGTCGAAATAAAATGCAAAACTATGTATGGTCTTATATGGAGAATTTCTCGGGAGATCTAATTATTTAAAAATATATAGGATGTTCCATTTAAAAAAATTGTTTCTTAGGTGCCTCACTTTTGTGAAATACCCTGTATAATTAGAAACAATTTTAAAATGTAGACTTCTCTTTTTTTATACACCTTTACTTTAAAACTTTCTTCTTTGTCAACATGTTAGAATGAAATTTTGGCTGATTAAAGGGGATATTATCATGATTTTTTACCATAGCAGCGTTGCCACATCTCGTTGCATTTCTAAACCTCTACTAATAATTATTGTTTAATAAAAACTTTCTGTCGGACTTGCATTGTCTTTAATTTCACAACGTTTCAAATGGTAACTATCTCCAATCGTTTTTAAGTGTAAACTAAATGCTAACTCTAAAGCTACAGGCTTATTGACTAGTCGTGTGCGGTGGTGCCTGAAGTCTCCGCTTCCTGGTTACCTGAACCGCGAGTTTTAGGAGGTCGTTTTGAGCTAAAAGCGGATTCCATATATTTGGAATATCGACACTAGACTTGCTGAAAATGCCTTGATTCCTTTTTATGAAAGTTGCTACTATAAACTTTCGTTTTCGCCAGTGTTGGTCTCAGAGTAACCGTTCTGCAGTAATTTGTTTTGTGTTTTCAATTTCTGCCTCAAAGTCCACCGTATTATTATAAGTTGTTATAGCTTTGTTGCAAAGTGTTTTTATGATGCCGTCTTTTGTTGCTGCAGAATGATTAGAACCTTGGTTGAGATATTGTCAAGTGTTTGTGGGTTTTTGGTACACTGTCGCCTTGATGTCATCGGCAGATTACCTAACGAGAACGTCAAGAAAAATTTTCCTTATTCTTATTTGTTCGAATGCTATTTAAGTGATTGAAAAATTCTATTAAATGATTTGCAGTCATTTGCAGTCCAAATAATAAAATTATCATCAACATACCTAAGCCAAAGTTTATGCTTGATTTGGCAGTATTTATTGCGTGTTCTTTTTGTTTTGCCATACTGGATTTTTACCAAAATGTTACCAGGTCATCCCCGTATGACCCTTAATTTTTCACCAACATTTGAAGTAAATCGCTTAAGTAGTTTTTAAGCTATGCCGTCAACAGACAGCCGACAGGCAGACAGATCGAATTAATAAAACATATTTTTGGCATCTAGAGACTTTAAAACGTGAAGATATCTAAAACCTGAGAGGGTGATTTTTTTGCGATTACAAATATTTTATTTAGCCGCCATCTTGAATTAGTACCACAGTTTTACTAATTCATCTGTATACCACAATTGTAATCAGTCCATTAACTAGTTTTTCAGGCTGAATTTTTAAATATTTTATTAAGCCGCCATTTTGTTCGGCCATCTTGGATTCATACCAAAATTTTACTAGTTGATTCCTACTTAATACTTGATTTTTATGTAAAGTTTGAGATAAATTGGATAAGTACAGTGAAGCCGCGACGAAAGGGGGAGGTTTATCAAAAGCAGACCGTTTCTATGGATATGTATGAGTATGAGCCATACTTTAGTTTTTCGGTAATAATTTTCTTAACATTTCATCAGACAGCCATTTTGTTTTGCCATACTGATTTTTACCAAAGTGTTTCCTAGTCATTCCCATATTTGAGGTCAATTGGTTAAGTAGTCTTTTAGCTATGCCGCGAACAGACAGACAGACAGACAGACTGACGGAAATAAGATCTAGGGACCCTGAATCGAAAAAATCTGAAAAAATCTCGGAGGGTGATTTTTTTACGATTACAATACTTTTTAACACAGAACGGAAACTTTCACTGCTTTGATCAATTAAGAAATCATGGTTCTTAGGATTAGACCGTGTCCAATTGGAATTACTACCCTACGTTTCGCCTTCGATTGCACGAAGTATCTTCAATTTACACACTGAATTTAACTGGAACTTCCTTCATTATGAACACTGAATTCACTGTTCAGATCTCGTGAAATAAAGATGCCTCGTGCAATCAAAGGCGAAACGTCGGATAGTAATTCCAATTTGACACGGTCTAATTCCAAGAACCATGATTTCTACAATACTTCTCTTTTACAAGGGAAGTATTAGTACCTTTGGGTAATATGGCCCAGGCGAAAATAAGGCCCATCCTGAGTTTTAGGGATATGCAGCGCCATCTATCCCCTACTGCCTAAAAACTATAAAGCCGGTCAGAAGTAGAAAACATTTTCGTGATTCAGTGAACAGTTGTTTGCTTGTGTAACGATAAATGACCACGTGTTTTATTTGCTGCGTATTTCTTATAAAATTTTGCCATTTTAAACTACGTTCAGTTCGAGTTGTGTTAAAAAAAGTCTGTAAGTATTTATTTTCTCAATAACTCTATGGTTCTTAATATTGTTTTTTAGTATTACAATTTTTGTAAATATTTATAATTTAGTTACATAACCTTAAATTTGAAAAAGCTGTCGGGCGGAAATATGGCCCGGGTAAATTTTAAAGCGGGCCATATTTTAGCCCTGGGCTGTATTTTCGTCCTTATTTTCAAACATGTTTTTTTTTGTTTTTAGATTAGTAGCCTAAAGGTAAAACCAAATAAGTATATTATTGTTGCAAGCAGGCATTTCTACATAATAGTACAGGAATACTAGTTTTATTCTGTGGTTTTAAAGCTTGTAATTTTTAAGGTGGGTACATTATGTTGTGGAGTAAAAAATCGGCTTATTCTTATTAAGTCAAATAATTTACAATTTTGTATTGTAAAAAGACTTTGTTTTTTACATAATATAGACACATAAACCTAAATTAAAAACTTTAAGCGAAAATATGTCCCAGCTTTTATTTTTGTAATGGACCATATCTTCGACTTGAACTTTATTTTGTCATACTTTTTTAAACTAAAACTTTTAGATTATGGGGAAGAGAAACAGAGGAATTCGCGCAAACTGGACGGAGGATATGATGAGTGAAGCTCTTATATTGCTGAAGAAAGGTATGTCCCAAAGGGAAGTCGAAATGAAATGTGGAATTCCACAAACAACTCTTCGCAACACTTGGACGAAAAAGCGTTTTATCTGAGGATAAAGAACAAGCGCTAGTGGCAAGGATTCTAAGGTTAGCAAACATGGGGGTATCTTTAGTTCCAAAGACTCTAAGAAGAATTGTGTTTAGATATTGCGTTGACAATGGTATTCCACATAAATTTTCCAGCGACAGAGAAATGGCAGGATATGATTGGTATAAATCTTTTTTAAGAAGACACAGAAAAATCTCTCAAAGGAAAGCGCAAAATTTAAATCCAGCCCGGGCACAAAAGTTAAATCCCATAATAGCAAAAGATTATTTTAACAAACTGGAAAACATTATGGATGAATTAGAAATCAAAAATTCTCCAGAAAGAATTTTTAACATCGATGAAAAGAGGTGCCGGTTGACATTACATCATAATCAATCCGGTATTGGCTCAAAAGGGGTCACGTCGAGTACATTTAATTTCAAACGCCTTGGGTCATGCAATACCGCCGATGGTAATTTTTAAGGGATCTGGATTAAAAGAAGCATTCAAGGAAAATCTTCCTCATGGCTCAGTGGTTGCAATGGCTGAAAAAGGAAGCATGACTAGAGAGATTTTTGTACGTTGGCCGCACTATTTTTCCAAGTTTAAACCAGCTGGACCAATGTTGTTAATTCTAAACGGTGCGTCATGCCACTTAGATATTTCGGTTGTAGATACTGCGGAACAATATGAAATTTTTCTCTACTGCTTGCCTTCTAACACGACGCATGAGTTTCAGCCCCTAGATAAGGCGTTATTTAGAGCGTTTGAACATTATTGGGACGTCGAACTCTTACGTTGTTGGAACGATAATCCTACAGCTCGAAGAGCTTTAAAGAAAGAAAAATTTGGACAAATTTTAAATCCGGTGTGGAAACAACGCATGAACATTTCAAACATACAGAGTGGTTTTAGATCAACGGGAAACTTTCCATTTGATCCATCTGTAATACCAGAAACAGCATTTGTACCCTCAGAGTTGACATTTAGAGAGATGAAGGAACCAGACGAAGATGAAAATAAGTGGTCTGATGATGAAAAAACCGTTAAGTATTTTAGCTAAAAAAGTTAAGATAGCAAATAACCAAAAGCCGGGTTGCTCTTTTTGGAATGATGAAAGTGTTTCAGTAACAAAACCAAAATTTAGCGTTCAACAAGAAATAACAAAAGACAACAAAAAAGCAACAAACATTCTTTTAAAACAAAAAAATGAATCTCTTGTAGAAAAACTGGGTTATTTGAAAGATGAAAGCCATAAAAAATCATCAAAAATTAACATTTTAAACGTAACTATCATTAAGCCTGCCTCCAAAGAAAACACAGATCCTAAAACTATAGTGGAACTTCTACCTACTCCCGATTTTATTGTAAAGCGTCAAACAACTCCTAGACGAAAAGCGATAAACTAAAGAGGATATCAGTAACTGGATGTGTTTAATATGTAAAGAAGCAAGAGCTGCAGATATGCGACAATGTGCAAAATGTCATGTGTGGGTGCACGAAGAATGTGTTGGACTTACCGCCCATGACACAGAAGAATTTATCTGTCCTGGATGTTGATTAAATACAAAGGGCCATATTTCCGCTAATGTATTTATCACTGGGCCATATTAGCCTTTAAGGCGGAAATATGGCCCATTTTTTACGTTTTTTAAGTTATCAGTTTTTATCCAAAAAAATATATATATTTTAACTCAGAATATGTTTTTTATGTTATTAGAAGCTAAATAAAAGTATTCTTATCAAAACATTTTTTTGGTGCTTAAAAATTACTTTTTATATTAAAAAAAGGGTACCTTAAAAAGAGTTTTTTATTCTTTGTTCTAGGAAGAGAGCTTCTCGAGCAAAACTCATTTAGCATTCATCCATGTATAAATTCAAAAGAAAATTATTCTTAAAAACTATAAAATACACCAGTAATAAAAGAATAATTTCGATTAAGCGGACATGTTCATTTAACTTTTCATAATTTTTAAATTACAGAAAAGAAAACAACTTAAGATCTAAGCGCTCTCGCTTTCTATAAAATTGGAAGCTGACAGACAATGTTTTTTCGCCCTTCCCGATTCTCTCTAGATTTTAATACTAACTCGAGTTTTCACCCTCGGGCTCATTCTAAACCTGTTATCTTAAAGCATTCCCGCGGGAATCCACCCCCGTCTGGGCCCGCCACGAAACCCAATAAAGTCCTGGATATATCTTGGCGGTGACGTGTATGTCTCTTCAAGATTGGCCCAGACTCATATGCGAGATTCGTTTGACAGGCTTTCTTTAATTTCTCTAATATTCCCTTGGAAAATAACACGGGGGAGACAGTGAATGAACCCCAACTTGGAAAAGTTATTGTTACGCTCAGAAATACACTGAACCCTTTTTGGAACGTTCTAGGCAAAATTTGATACAATTCCTGAGCCGATTTTTTTGCTAACGATTAAGATATTTCCATGTTTTTATCTTTACATTACACATCGGTTCTTAAACTAAGAAGTTTACTTGAAGTGTTAAGTTTGTCGGTAGTACGTTAATATGTAAATTATTATTATGTTATTATTTTTAAAGATAGAAGTTTGAGGTTTTCACAATAGCATGCAATTTTTTTTTTGTGAAATTAAAGATGCCGCCAGCAGAATTTTCATAGCCTTTTGGGTTTTTAAAATACAGGCGTTTTTGAAAATGTTTCATTTTCAGGCACCCCTCGTATTCGAGCTATCTGATATACGAGGTCGGGTCAAAAAGTTATCCGACCATACTTTATTTCTTTAAATGGGACAACCTGTATATTATTCTTTATATTTATTAGGAATAATGTGGTCTTTCCAAAATATTGACTTGTATGGAATTATCTTGAAAAACCAGTTAGTAGGTTATGGTTAAACTTTGCGGTTTCGTCAATTTTTGGTAATTAGTGAAATATTCTTGTTGTTTTGGTGTTTCTATTTAACTATACAGGGCTATTCACGCAACCCGTTCATTAAAAGTTTTTAATGATGCCATTTAGATAAAAATTTCAAATTTTGGAATTAAGGTAAGGTCAAGGGGTACTTCTTTTTTGAAATATTTTCAACTTCCTGTCACTTCCGGTCTAACCGGAAGTTATTATCAACTTGCTTATTTTAAATGGAACACCCTGCATTTTATGATATTTTTGGATTCTACGGAGAATTTTAATGCTATTTTATGTAGCATGTCCTATACCTAGGTTCAAGCGTTCTTAAGATATTTGACCTTGAACCGAAAATGAGCCTTCGGGGTACCAAATTTTAAAATCTCATATTTTTGTAAGTTTTGAAGATATAATCATATTTTGCAGACGATCGGTAAATAATCTTAGGTTTCTATTTTTTTTATTGAATTTGTCTATTTTTATACAGGGTGTCCTAAATTCAGAGGCAAACATTCACATTTTCAAAGCCGCTAAAGTCCGTTTTTTTTAAATGTGATACCCTATAACTTTATGCACTATCAAATGTAGAATTTCATTTTCTATTGAACTGTATTAAGGTTCCCTATACCTATTCGTAACCATTTTCGAAATAATTGGGTTTTATAAAAATATCGTATGTATTTGCTTAAATGTTTACATGTTCCAATGGCGAGCCATGGAACCATGCGTTATTTATCGAAAGCTGTCAGTGATAAACTAAATCTTCTAAATCGAAATGGAAGAATACTCAAACGCTGATATTCTCAATCTATTTTATATTCATGGAGAATGTTATAAAATTTTGGAGAGAACGTGTCGTGTGTTTAATGAACGCCACCCTGATTTGCCGCCAATGAACAAGTCAAAATTCAAGAGGATTGAAATGAACTTTTTGCGTTTTGGCAAGGTTAAAGTTACAAAAAATGTTCCGAAAGCAGTGACAAATGCCGAGGATAACGTAATAAACACATTAGCTTATTTCCACGCAAACCCGCAAAGTTCAATACCGTCTGCAGAAAACGATTTGGGAATTTCTTCTTCATCTGTCCAAAGAATCTTGAGCGAACATCAACATGCACCCTTATTTCTTCCAAAACGTGCAAGCCTTGAGACCTGGTGATGACGTCCGACGAGTAGAATTTTGCGAATTCATATTTTTGAAAATTCAAGAGGACCCTCAATTCCTTTCAAAAATATTTTGAACCGATGAAGAGAAATTTTCTAGAGAAGGAATAACAAATAGAAGAAACGAACATTTCTGGGCAGCAGAAAATCCGCACGCTTTACGCGAAACGCGTATAGTATTAAATGATCAGGTGCGGTACTGTATTTATGAAGACAATTTAAACAGTGATAAGTATTTGGAAATTCTACGAGGGACGGTTTCTGAATTTATAGAAGAAATTCCTATTGGTGAGCTGCAAAATTATTGGTATTAATTAGATGGGGCATCAGCACATAATTCCGCTGCAGTTTATCTCCAATTATCTCGAATTTTTGAAGATCGCTGAATTGGTCCCAATGGCCCTTGAAGATGGCCCCCGCGATCGCCTGATTTAACACCCCTAGACTTTTATTTATGGGGATTTATCAAAGGTAAAATCTATGCTTCCTCAGTAAATAACCAACAAGATTTACTGGACAGGATAGGAACAGCTTTTGCCGAATTAGAAAACGGACAAATTCAACGGGCCACAGCAACAGTACAAAGAAGAATTGAAATGTGTCTTCAAATGAACGGACAGACTATAAAACATTTGTTATAATTCAATTTTATTATTTTATTTATTTATTGTTGATTGTTAGATTGCTATAATTTTTAAGTTCACTAAAACAAGTTTAGAACAGTCTCGAACTTAGTAGATATGGTTAAAATAATGTAAACAATTTATTACATTTAATTAATTCTAACTTTAACTTTTCAGAAACGAAAAAATTTCGTTTCAATCCTCTTCAATTTTCTCATTTTCTCTTGTTCATTGGCGATAAATGAGGATGTTTTTCATTAAAAACATGGCACGTTCTCTCCAATATTTTGTAACATTCTCCGCGAATATAAAATAAATTGAGAATATCAGCTTTTGAGTGTTATTTTATTTTAATTTAAAAGTTTCAAATCAGCTGTCATGTTGAATAGAAAAGCACAACAATTGTTTTTCCATGGCTTACTACGGGATAGATGCATTTAGCAAATACATATGATAGTTTAATAAAAACCTGATTATTTCGAAAATGGTTACGAATAGGTATAGGGAACCTTAATACAGTTCGATAGAAAATTAAATTCTACATTTGATAGTGCATAAAGTTATAGGGTGTCCCATTTAAAAAAAACGGAATTTAGCGGCTTTGAAAATGTGAATGTTTGCCGCTGAATTTAGGACACCCTGTATAAAAATAGACAAATTCAATAAAAAAAATAGAAACCTACGATTATCTACCGATCGTCTGCAAAATATGAAGATTATATCTTCAAAACTTACAAAAATATGAGATTTTAAAATTTGGTACCCCGAAGGCTCATTTTTGGTTCAAGGTCAAGTATCTTAAGAACGCTTGAACCTAGGTATAGGACATGCTACATAAAATAGCATTAAAATTCTCCGTAGAATCCAAAAATATCATAAAATACAGGGTGTTCCATTTAAAATAAGCAAGTTGATACCAACTTCCGGTTAAACCGGAAGTGACAGGAAGTTGAAAATATTTCAAAAAAGAAGTACCCCTTGACCTTACCTTAATCCCAAAATTTAAAATTTTTATCTAAATGGCATCATTAAAAACTTTTAATGAACGGGTTGCCTGAATAACCCTGTATAATATATTTAATTTACTTTTTAATTCATACGTAAGCAGTATTGTACCCGTGAAAAAATCACCCTCCAAGGTTTTTTCAGATCTTTACGTTTCAGGGTCCCTACATGCCGAAAAACAGGCTTTCTTAATTCCGTTGGTCGGTCTGTCAGTTTGGCTGTTCGAGGCATAGCTAAAAAACTACTTACCCGATTAACTTCAAATTTTGGAAAATGATTAAGAGTCATATGGAGATGACCCGTAACATTTTAGTAAAAATTAAGTATGGCGAAATAAAATGGCGACCTAATGAAATATTAAAAAATTATTATTAGTGAACTAATTTTGCGATTTCCTTCAAATGTTGCCTTCAAAATTTTCCTTCAAATATTTAAAAATTCTGAAAAACTACTTACTGGATTGATATCAAGTTTTGTGCAATATTTAATTATTGTATAGAGATAAATTGGTAAAATTGTGGTGCGAATTCAAGATGGCGGTCAAATAAAATGTTTGTTATAGTGAAAAAAAAATTGGAAATTGGAAAACTAAAAAAATGACTCTTTTACATATCTTTATCTCTTAGCGTTCCTAAACGCGAAATGTTATATTTATCAATTGCGTCGGTCTGTCTGTCTGTTAGTTCGCGATACAGTTTAAAAACTACTTGCATGATTAAATTAATGGTCACGTGAGTATGACATCGTAATATTTTGATAAAAATCCGATATGGCGCAATAAGATGGCCCCATGGTGAAACGTTAAAAAATTAGTACTGACTATTCCACTCTATTGTCTTACAATGGCAAAATGACATAGCAACGGCCTGTTTTCTACTGCCAAAACAAGATTTTCAGCGACAACATTTTGTTGGGTTAAAGTAAAAAATTGATCCTGTCATTTTAACAAGTGTCACCTAAGTCAAATATCCTTGATTACCAATTTAAATAACCCTATTTATTACAATACAAACACATAAAAAGACGCGCTTTTGGCAGTTATTTCTTTTCATTTCATTGTTTTATTATGTCGAATACCACGCGAAAAAAAATTTTGAAGGTAAATTTTCGTCTTGTTTGCCTGACGGCTCGTGGTTTTGTTACAAAAATGTCATTTGCGAAATTACCAAGCAACAAACTTTCATAAACAATCGGAAAATTTTGTCAAGAAAATTTTCTCTCTTGTTGTATTACATAAGAAAAAACTACTTATCTAATTTACCTCAAATTTTGACCCGAAAACAAATGTTATATAATAATAATAATAAAAATAACATACAATAGAGACATACAGATACCTAGGCTTCCATGAAAGCACTAAAGTTAACCACACTTATATAAAATCAGAGCTCAAAACGGAATTTAAAACCAAACTCACAAAACTGCTAAAAACCAAACTGACCTCCAGAAATCTAACGAAAGCTATTAACACCTTCACCATAAATCACGACTAGAAAAGATGAACACCTGGTTTGAAAAAACACTCCACGGAAGACACAGATACCACATAAAGCAAGACCACCTACATAAAAAGCTTTCAGATACGTGGTTACAAGGCAGCTGTTTCCCGAAACAGACAGGACATAGCAACCAGAAACTACCAAAAGCACATCATTAAGGACACAACCATTGAAGACGACAGATGGATGTAGAATAATGGCCGGAACTGAATACAACAACTCAGCAACGAAGGTGGTTCATCAAGCATTAGCCACAACATACAAACTAACGGAAAACACAGCTCGGTAGTACAATTATACATCAATATCCATACTTGGAAACGAAGACTACAAGTTCTACTGGGACATTGACATCCACACAGATAAAATAGCCCCGCAAACATACCCGATATAACCTTTCAATCCAAAGAAGAAAAGATTACTTATTCAATTGAGTGTCCCCGATAACGAGAACATCCAAGCGAAATACAGTGAGAAGATCGCCAAACACACCGACTTGGCAATGAAAATAAAAATGCTGTGAAAACAGGAAAGAGTCATCATTGTTCCTCTCGTCACATCGCACAGTGGTCAATAATCCGTTCGTAGGATACCATAACTTTTGATATCGAACATTCTTTAATATTTTTAATTCTATAACATGTAGCATATTAATTTGATGTATACATTATGTGAATAAACCAAAACTAAAACCTCGCACTCATTCTGTTTGTCAAAGTAATGATAAAGGAATACCAAATTGATAAAAAAGTAAAAGAACATTATTTACTCATATATGTTGAACATGATTATATTTTTAAGCCTTAGAATGTGATCATATAATTTTTTAATAATACAGGATACTAACTACCTAAAGTATACATAAATAAGAATATGCAGAAGAGTTTTGTACTTAATATTAATATACAGTGCGAAAAAAAAGTCTGGACTACCGTTAATATTTTCTTGTTTTTAAGATTTTATAAAAAAAAAGCCGAAATAGGTATACTGATTATATCGTGCATATTTTTGATATTTTTACATGGAAACAATCGTTTAGACAACAGTAGATTATGTTTTTATTGAAACTTAAAAAGTTGTATGTTTTGCATTTTTAATAATTTAGGTAAATGTCAATAAAAACGTAATCTGCAATACGATATTAGAGTTTATACTCTAAACGATCGTTTTCATGTAAATAACCATTGACAACTTAGGAAAAATTAATAATTTTGTTGTAATTGGCTGCTTCATTTATCTACACATAAATAAAAGTTTAGGTAGTGGCCATTTTTAATGGAATTGACAGATTGTCACTAAAATTTGGGAATTTTAGGATCATGCTTAGCTTAAAAAGACTTTTTGAAAGAGGGGTCACAAAACCAACATTACAATTAAAAAAAAATATATCGATAACGTCATATATTTGACAGCTGTCATTAAAAAAACAAATGAATGTCACCAAAATGTGCGCGACATAAAAAATCAGTATACCAATTTCAGCATTTTTTATAAAATCCAAAAACAAGAAGATATTAAAGATAGGCCAGACTTTTTTCCGCACTGTATATTTATAATATAATAATATACGTATTATATATTTAATATAATAATAATTAATTTTAATATTATTTCTTGAACAATAATAAACAAAATTACACAGTTTTAATTTTTAATAATGAAAGAACATCTTTGGGTAGTGTAGATAACTTACGCTTTGGAAGCGGTCTTAATGTACTTATGAGAGGATCCGATGATATTAACAAAACATGAATCAAATCTTCATTGGGTTTTAGTCTTGAAATCTTGCGAGTATTGTGTTTTCGAAAAGTTCGGTACTCTTTATGTCTGGCCTCTAGAGCCTCCTCACTTAATTGGCCAATTGGGCATAGAATTGAGTCAATCACATCCGCACCATGTATTAGTATTTTATGTACCGAGGCGGGCATCGGATACCAGTCATATAAAGAAACATATACTTTCGCGGTATCTAGAGTATATGCTTTAAATTTTTCAACATCTATGTCATAACCGGAACAAATTGTGTCGAGTATTATTGAAAAACGTTTAATCAGGTCTTCATCAACCCCTGTTATCTGAGAAGTTTTAACAGGATTCGAAAAAAAACGTCTTGACGTGTTTCCGTCATTAGAAGTGCCTTTACCTTGCTTAACCACATCTATTAGCATTCCCGTTTCAGCTTTAAATCTCTAAATAATAGCTCTTTTGCGTCCATCTATGGATGCCTTTGGCGCCCTCCATTGCTTGATATGTAACCTATATGCTATATGAAGCAAGCACTCCATAAATCGAATGCGAGCATGCAATGTGGAAAGCCCAAAATTAAAAAATTCTGTTTTACAGGGACGTTGTAGAACTTCTTCCAAGCTATTCATATTTTTTGGTGAAACACCGCAAATATAGCACACTTGCGAGCATCGATTATGCGCTAAAACATTACACACCTTGCCATCGAGCATCGTTTTGTGAAGAACGTGCATAATTTGAATGGTTTTTTCTGCATTTATTTTTATCCTAGTTGGCTGTAGTTCTTTCTCCTGCTTTTCAATAGAGCCTATTTCTTCCACTAGTTTTTCTTCAGTTTCTTTACAAAACGTAAACCTTATGGGTCTACAAAAACGAGTAGAACTAGGTCTAGGATTATTCCAAACTATTATTCGGTTTCCAGATGATTCATATTGCAACTGAAGTGGTACTAAAGAGGACTGAAGGATGTCAGAATCGTTATTGGATGAGTCAGCAAACTTCTGGCTATAAAGAGAGTGTCCAGAACTTCCATCTGTTCCCCATTTATGTATCATTTTAAACGAACCATTGGCGTTGTTTTTTAGTACTTGTAATATAACATTTCTTTGAACCTCCGCTAATCGTCTACTGGTAAGGTCTAGCAAAGCTTGTAAATCAATATTAACTGCATTTTCCGTGATATTTATGTTTTCTTGTGGATAGCATCGTTGTTTTGCTTCCATAACTCTAAAATAGGGTGGATAAAGTTTGATTCCTTTTGACATTGCACCTTGTCGAAGAAAAACATACTGTGATTTTGTCAACTTGCAGCTGGTAATAAGTGCTAAAGCTTCTTCGGACGAATATAAATAACGTTGACGTTTTAAACGATCTGGAGCACTTTTATTAGGATTGCACGCTTTTTTAATTAATTTCACAGATTTATTACTTTTTGTGTCACGTTTTTTATCACAACGGCAATATTCCGCTTTCCTTTAGATATGTATGCCGCTTGTGTCGCAAAAGCAAGTTCTTCAGGTGAATGTTTTTCTAATAGTGGTTGAATTCTTCTACGTTTCGCTCTTGACGAAGACTCCAAAAAAGGCTTGGGCGGACGTCCAGTTTTTGAGATGTGCAGAGGTGTACTCGTTTCTTGGCATATTTCTGTATATTTAGAAATGTCAAATAATTCATCTAACCATTTACGTTGCTTGGCAACAAAACTGGATTTTTGGCTTTTACAGTTCCTCCAACGTTTCAGAAGATTGCATAAAAATATTTTTATATCGGACAAAATTAGATCATCATCTTTGTATATTAGTCCCCGATTAATAATTTCATCTTTTAAATAGTCTTTTAAACGGTTTATATTACCTTTTGATGCTCCGTGCCTTAGCAAGTTTTCGGAACGCAGTAGTTTAAACAGGATCATTCGTGTGAGGCAAGGGGCAATATCTACAAAAAAATTAAAAAATCGCTTTAAGAGACAAAAGTAAACGATGTAATATAAAGGAAACTTTAGGAAAAATATTGAACTAAAACACTGAAGAGAAAAAATCATGATACAACGTGAAACTTTTTTTTAATATGAACAATAAAATAAAAAATTCTTGCATATGCATCATGATAATTTTTAAAGTATTTAAAAAATAACGGACTTACTTTCATCAGCATATTCCATGTTAAAAATACTCTACTTTCGTCTGGCACACACAGTTATTGCACAACAACAAACATACATCACAAAATACATAAATAAAATGGCCGCTACCGCTGCGAAAAAAACAAAACATTAGGCTAAGCCGCCTTAGATCTTTGTTGTCAAGCACATTATAAAGGTCAGTTTTGGCTTACGCGCAGCTATAGGGTTTGGTTTTTATCAGTATTATTATTAGAAATCGAAAAAAAATATTTTCATTTCCTTAGTTATGGTATTCTAATAATTAATAATTATCCACTGTGCATCGGTTGTTCCCCCAACAACGTTTACACCGCATTTGGCCCAATTAGGACTTATAAGGTGGAGAAAAAAAAATAATAATAATAATTCTATAATATAATAATAAAAATAGTTCCTGGAACTTATGGTTTCCACCCTGACGTCAAAATTCTCCATGTGGAAAACATCCTAAGCCCTATGCAGCGAAGAGGTTAGAATTAAAACTAAATAAAGTTAAACTCAACGCACTATAATACTTAATTCTAGATATTACAATTTCAAAAAATATAAAAAAATGCTCTTGGAGACTTTATCCACAGATGAACAATAAATTAATATAATAGAAGTCACCCTGATTGTTTTAACTAAGGACAGGGAAAGTCCATTGTGGGGATTGTAATACTTGCAGATTAGGAGAAGAAGGAAAGACATTTGCTAGTAAAACATTCCACATTCCGGATTCTCTAAGAATAAAAGAGAGAACAAAGTGGGGGCTTCTTGGCCACTGCAGTTGTCCGTGAAGGGATGCATGTGGGTCGATGCTCGTGTTTCCCTTGCAGGAATGACTAAGGAGGGCATAATGGATGATATTTCATCAGAACAGAATCCATGATAATATATGTAAAACAGAAACAGATCGCCCACAATTCGACGATGCTCCAGTGTTGCAAGCTTCCTAGTGAGGTTTGGATCGTCAATCAGACGAATTGCGCTTCTTTGGACAGAGTAAAGTATTGAGAGAGAGGCTGCTCCCCATATATGCGGGCAATACTCAAGGCAGAGTCTGATTTGCGAAGTGTAAAGGGTAAACAAGTTAACAGAAGGAAAGTATCATCGAGCTCGGAGAAGAAAACCCAATCTCTTCGAGGCTGATGTGGCAATTGAGGTGATGTGATCATACCAGCGAAGGTCTTTCTGCATATTCATATCGACTATGCTAAAGGCTTTAAACATTTTATTATTCATTTGAATGGTGTGGGTACTGGGAAATGATTTGTGAGATAGTAAACAAGATTGTGTTTTAGGGGCATTAAACTGGACTCCATTCTATGATTTTAATGAGGTCTTCTATCATCAATGTCAATCTTGGAGATAGGTTTGGGAAATTGCATAAAGATCGAAAAGTTGGCATTGTAAAAATAAGGTCTTTTATTATCTTTGAAAACGAACGAAAGTTCTTCTGTAATAATAAAAACAACAAAGTCAGTAGGTGTTTCAAAAAGCCTGATAAACTCCCTGCGTACATTTAGATGGAAAATATACACATCCTAGAAACAAACTTGTATTTGGTACTAGGTACGCCGTGTTTTGCTTTAAATTATAGTAAATCCAATAAAACTTTATTGGATTAATATAATATTTAGTGGGAAAACAACTTTAATAATCGATATAACACCAAGTTAACTTAAACTATTATATGTAGTCCGTTTTCCAACTATCTTTGCTCAAACTTGGAGCACCCATTCTATTTCCGCGTATCCAGCTGTATACATAAACCCATTTGGGATCGTGGCTGAGCCGAAACAATGGCTCTTTAATTCTAAACAATTCATTCGACCGTGGCCCTTATTTCTCTTCCATGTCCCGTGCCACACGTAGGCGTTAATATTACATTTCTACATTGCCGGTCGGCTGCATGTGGCATTAAAATTGAAGCCAATCTCATTAGCGGAAACGCGATACACATTCGTATTTTACAATTCAGATGTGTTGCGTCGTTTTGAGCTGCTGGATTATATCAGAAGGGGATGAAACCTGTCCGCTGAAACGTACGTGTGCAGCGTCACTCAAGGATGCCAGATGGATGAAATTAAAGAAACCTAGACTAGAGTGAAAAAAATCCCTAGAATTTACCTAAAAATGTTCGTTATTAGTTTAATAAAAGATGCAGATTTCGGGATAAATTAATGTCTTCCAAAAATTCTGTATAGGACTTTCGATGCTATTTTATACAAAATTCAAAGTGGTCTGGGGAAAATATTGCATTCTGATTTTGTTACTTTCATGACTACACTAGTAAATAATTACGATAAAGGTAATGCAACTGTTTTAATGGATTGTACTGACTACGATCAAAAAATAACCTCACTTATAAACGAGAACACTTACTCGAAATTAAATAAAGATCCAACAGAACACATAGAAAGACAAATATACACTATGCTTAAAAAACATAAAAACCAAAAGATATTGAACGGTTTAAATTAACACCACACCACGGTAAAACACCACATTTCTATGGGGTACCAAAAATTCACAAACCAAACATACCATTAAGACCAATAGTAAGTAGCGTAAACTCACCTACACATCCTTTAGCTAGGTTTCTTTTAAATATATTAAAACCGCTAGTAGGTGACACTAATTCATATATAAAAAATTCACAACACTTCCTTGAGAAATTGTCTAATATTCAAATAAATATAAATAATACACTGGTAAGTTTTGATATCGTTAGTCTTTTTACAAATGTACCTGTAGATAAAACTTTAAACATAGTAAGAAATAAACTTGAAAATGATAACAATCTTAGTGAACGTACATCATTAAACATTAATACTATTCTAGAATTACTAACTTTTTGTGTAAAAACCACTTATTTTCAATACGAAAACGAATATTACCAATAAAATTTTGGCATGGCTATGGGGTCTCCTTTACTAAGTAATATTTTTATGGAAAACTTTGAGTTAAATTATATTTAAAATTGCGATCATAAACCACTTATTTGGTGGAGATACATTGATGACATTTTTTGTATCTATGAACATGACGATCAACATTTTAATCATTTCTTATATCATATTAACACCAAAGAACCAACAATTAAATTTACTATTGAAAAGGAAACAGACCAACAACTTCCATTTTTAGACATACTTATCAAAAAAGACATACACAGTTTTGAAACAAAAGTATACAGAAAATCTACACACACAAATAGATACTTAAATTTTTACTCAAAATTTTATTAAAGAAATAAATTTTATAAAGGATGTTTTAAATCAAAACAATTATCCTAATGATTTCGTTGAAAAATGTTTTTATGAATTTGAGAATCCAAAAGACAAAAAAATCCAAAACAGACTAATTACAAACCTCTTTATACCATACATACCTAATTTATCAGATAAAATAAAACGAATAGGTAAACGTTTTAACATCAGAACGATCTTTAAAACACAAAATACACTTAGAAGTAAACTTACAAAAACAAAACCTAGCAATGAACAAGAAAATACAAAAAATGTTATTTATAAAATTCCGTGTCAATGCAATAAATTTTACATAGGTGAAACCTCTAGGCCACTAGCCAAAAGAATTAAAGAACACCAAACATACATAAAAAATAGGGAATTTCAAAAATCAAACATTTTCCAACATGCACTAGATAACAATCATAAAATGAATTGGAATGCTCCTAGTATTTTAGCAAAAGAACCATGTTCCAAAAAACGTAAAATAAAAGAAAGTGCCTTAATATTATTAAATAAAGATAATTGTGTAGAATCTTGTTCCGTTAGTTTTAATAACACTTGGTTAAATTTGCTAAATACTGAAGTAAAAAAAGGACACCTCAAAATACAATAAATTAAAATGAACATACAACATGAACTTTAAATTGACATTCATTGACATTTTCTCAGAGATTAGCCATTCTGGTTATATTTCTGATACGAAACATAAGAAATATTCTGCTTTTAGTATTTTATTTGTAGGTTTGCTGAAGACGGGGGTAGACTTTCCCTCGAAACGTCCAGAAAACAAACATTTTTCTGTGTCGTTCCTCGGGTACCTTCATAGTGGACCCAGAACTTAAGACTATCTAGTTAATTTATAGGGTAATTATATTTTATTTTTTATTTCTTTCCAATTTTCTAAGGCGGAAAAATCCAAAAAATAGTTTTAAATACGCTAGTAATAACCGATGTTTGGACTGAAATACAATAGATATCTTCATGGATCTATGCCAAGATCTAAACACTAAATTAGCCCAGAGAGCTTTAAATCTGGCTTGTGTTCAGTAAAGCAAGATCCATTCTTATGATCAGTTTCCACCTGTGATGAAAATATCTGTGCTGCTGTTAAAAAAAAATTAAATGAAATAAAAAAACGTAATTTTACTTGTTTCGTTATTTTATGAAAATAAAAATCGGAAAATGTCGCTTTGAGAGAGAGAGAGAGAGAGAGAGAGAGAGAGACAGCCCGCCGTAGGCTGAGCTGCTCGGAGTCGGGTCGTCAACTGCTGCTCAAGGCTTCGAGCCATTGGAACTTCACCGACTGGCAGTTTTGCCAGCTCTAACAGAAATATTGCGTAAGAAATTCTTGAAAAATACATTTACGGCACAAAAATTGCTGTAGTCTTGTTTAAATATATATTTGTGTATATATATATATATATATATATATATATATATATATATATATATATATATATATATATATATACAGGGTGTCCCACGATGAACTGCGGCGATCGATTTCTCAGAAAGTAGGCTTCAGAAAAATTTGAAATTTTGGCAGCTAACTAAAGTCAATCGGGGCAATTCGCGCAAAATATTTTCAAGATGGCGGCACTTTCGGTTATAACGGAAGTAGACGTCAACTTTCTTATTTTAAATGGAACACCCTGTATATAATCGAATTTTTGGATTCCTCGAAAAGTTCTAGGTAGAATAGACAATTTTATACAAACTCACCCCTTTAAGTGCTAAATAAGATAAAATTATAAAAATTGGGGGTTTCCATTTGAAAAAAGTAACTTTTAACGATTTTTTAAAGTATATTTATAATGTTAGTTTTTGATCACCCTATATCTATTTATTATAAAAATCGGCACAGGCCACTAAAGTGGATACTTTTGGACAAGGAAGCCACCCGCAAATAAATAATAGAGACTTCGATAGGCAGATATTTATAGTTGTCTAGACCTGCAAACGTCATTTTTTGCATAAAATTCAAAATATCTCAAGAACAGTTCAACTTAGGTATAGGATATTATACATGAAATATACATTCGATAATATACAGGGTGTTATATTTAAAAAAAGAAAGTTGACATATACTTCCGGAAGTGCCGCCATCTTGAAAATATTTTGCGAGAATTGCCCCCATCGACTTTAGTTAGCTGCCAAAATTTAAAATTTTTCCAAAGCCTACCTTCTGAGAAATCGATCGCCGCAGTTCGTCGTGGGACACCCTGTATATATATATATATATATATATATATATATATATATATATATATATATATATATATATATATATATATATATATATATATATATATATATATATATATATATATATATATATATATATATATATATATATATATATATACGGGAAGGGAGGCCTCCCCGCAATATTTTATTTTTTATTCTGTTAACAAAATCTTATGTGTCCCTTCTAGCAAGGTGCTTATTCAGTTATGACAGTTTTTACTCATACGAAGCAGCGTAAAAAATATACCAAAGATAATTTTCAAAAAGAACTAAACCTAATTAAAATAGCAGCTAACAGTGGATATGATGCCAAAATAACTGACAATATTTTAAATCAAAAAACTATTAAATAACACTTTCAGAAATTTATCCTATACCCCCACAGAAAATAATAAATATCGGTAAGGCTACAGAAAAGGTTGCTTCTATACTGCGAATTGCATTTAAAACAAATAATAATCTAAGTAAATTTATAAAAAAATATCAAAAGAAAAAACAAAAACAAATCTGGAGTTTATAAATTAAATCATGTCCAAAAAGCGTATATAGGCCAATCTGGAAAAACTTTTAAACAGGGATTAGCAGAATATAAAATAAGTTTTATTAAAAATAAAACTGATTCAGCATACGCTGAATATTTGTTAGATAATAACCATGAGACTAATAAACAAAGGTAAAAAATTGTCACTTTTAGAATCAATCGAACTTAATAAATTAAATTTAGATATGAATAATTCACCTCCTTTGAACTTATTTTGTTAGAAATTTCCGTACAGATATTATTTAGGACTCTCGTAGGCCATACAATTCTTCACCTAGAAATATCTTTTTGTACAAATCAAGCTCATATAGCAAATTGTAAATTTTAAAAACCGATTGTCTGACGAAGCTACACTGTTAGCGAAAAATATGCCCCAAGGTGTGAATGAAAGTGAAAATCTAAAATTTACCGCTTTTCTGTGGTGTCAACACCGCGTCTGTATTACATGAAAACCAGATATAAAGAGCAGTTCTTTTTGGTAGATTGACAGCATTAATATGTAAAAGGCAAAAATCGAAGTGAACTGTTTTAGCCTAACCTATATCATAATCTATTGTTCTCATATTAAAACAAACAGTTCTTACTTGAATTATTCACTTGGCCTGTTCCATTAGAATATCTCTATGGCGAAATTAATAAACACAATGTGTAATGAATCCAATACGCTCGTCAATTTTTAAGTGTGTCTATTTTGAAATTCTCTAATTATTGTAATATTCGTTAAAAAAGACGAAGAAACATTTTTCCGAAAATCGTTCAAAAATATTGACATTTTTGGTAATCTGAAAGAAAAAGTCAATTTTCCTTGCAACTAGTCATTTGTACTCAACGGAAAATATTCATTTTTGTACTGTAAGGAAAAATTATTCCTTTATTTGTAAAAAAAATAATAACGCTTATTTAAAAATTTTCGATTTTCGGAAAAAATATATATATATAACTTGTAAGAAAAGCCATATTCCTGGACTCCAGTGGTGTACGTAGACATCGCTTCTGGGAGTTTTGAGACAACAAAAATTTTCGGGAATCAAAAAAAAAATTCAGTTCAGTTTGCTACATAAGTGTACGTATTGAGTGTCAATTATATGAACAAGGTTATTATTTCTATTTCATCTATAAGTGAAACTGACTCAATGGACTGTCAATCCCGAAAAAAGGTCCTTATTTTATACAATTTCTATAATTTCATTAAAAGTGGTTCAAGGCGAGGGTTTAACCCACAACTCCCCCCTTTTTTGAAAATATTGGTGTTTAATTTCATTTTTCTCTTTTTTCTTTCGTCTCGCGAAAACGTGATTTTTTTCCTTAATCTACGTTCAAATAACTTAAAAAGCCGTTTTTCTCCTGTCAACAGTGGCTCAAATAGACATCGACTTTTGGGGGGGGCTCAAGCCCTGACACATATAAGATAATATTGATAATTTAAGTTTTTATGTTTCGGCTATATACGATTTGATTAATATCTATGACAGCTGTCAGAAAATATATATTTTTTAATAAATTACGACACTTAATTATTACTACAATTAAATTTACATACTTGCTAAAATATGTTTGGTTGGCATCTGGGAAAAATGCCTACTTATTAATTATATTCTGACCTCGATTTCTATTGATTAAAAATGCCATATTCTGGCATTTTAAACAGCTATGCTTATGATAATTTAACTTCAATACTTATTAGAATATATGTGGTTATATTGTGGCAACAAAATTGACAGATGTTTTCAATTATTCCAATATTACAAAAAAAAGTTGGAGGTTTAATTATCCTATAAAAGATATTTTTTGGCCAAGTAATTATGCTATAGCCTATCTACATTAAAAACTGCTAATTTGGAGCAAAAAATCTAAAAATTTGACAAAATCATTTGCCAAAGTTTGACAAATCTCTGGTTTTTATGTGTTTTTTATGGATAACTGTTAGGCAAAAAAGCTCATCAGCTAATTTGTGCTACTCGGGAGACGAACATGCTTTTGATACAAAAAATTAAATAACACAAGTTTCGCCGTTTTTTGGAATATCACCTCAATTTTATTTTAAATATGTATAGTCGAGAAAGATTAACTATCTTCATCAATGACTTCTATGCTTTTTCAATGTTAGAACATTTTCCCCACCTATTTCTGTTTTCAGTTTGATTATTATCGGTTTTGCGTAAACAAAATATGATTTTTTTTACTCTTTTAAACCCCTTAAAAAATATCGCTTACACTTTTCACTATTTCTCAAACTTTTATGATCCATAACTTCAAAATAAGCGCGCCCTTACGTTTTTGTAAGCCCAGATAGTGTTCAATTAAATTGGTCAAAAGTATACAAGATGGTAAATTAGAAAAAAACCAATGATTATTTCTTAACTAAAAAACGGAAGATGCAAGAGAAAAATAAACTATGCGACGGAAAAATACCTTCTTACCCATTTTTACAAACAGAATGGAGTTTAAGTGTTTTGGTTGGCCCTTGCCAATCACTTGGCGGGGTGTTGCGCCACTGCCTGTCAAGTTTCTGTTTATACGGGAAGCAAAATTTTTAACTAACTTTTTACTTCCTTCGTAAAAGAAAATATGTTTTCTCAATTCCCTCGGTCTGTCTGTTCGAGGAATATCTAAAATAACTATTTCTCGATTGACTTCAGATTTTGGCCAAAATTGAGGACGACCTGGTAATATTTTTGTAAAAATCCAATACGACAAAAAGAATTATTACGCCATATAGGATCATTACCAAATTGTTACTAGCTCATTCCTATATATGTTTGACCAAAGTTTTAAGTAAATTGGGTAAGTAGTCTTTGAGCTATTCCGCGAACTGACAGAGAGACACACCGACAGACGGACTGGGGAAATTGAAAAAAACATATTTTTTGGCATCTAGCGATGTTAAAACGTAAAGATGTGTTAAACCTGAGACGGTGATTTTTTATATATTATTTTTTTTAATTATGCATATTATTACTAGGCAAACCCCTTAATAGAGCCTAGGCACGATAGCTCCTTTTGCCGGCTTTGGCATGAGTTGACAGGCGGGGTTGTTTTAACTAATCTAATTATTTATTCTGTCCTTCTCGATAATTGAATGTATACAGTATCCTTTTCAGAAGACACGTCTTATAACACGGAGCTTAAGTAAGATTTTAAAAGGGCGCCATCCGCAATAAAAAAAAGTAAGAAATGTGCCGCCGTGTTATAAGTCGGACCTTACAGAAAATCCTTCTTCTGAAATTATTGTCTCTACTTTAACCAAATAAAAAAAAAGGAAACATGGTGTTTCCATTTACCTGGTTAGGTGTTACATACCTAACCAAAAAATGAAATCTTGACAATATGAAACCTGCTTTTGAGAGACGCTAGAGTCCCTAGAAACTGATTTTGTTTAAGTATCTTTCAAACATTTTTGAAAAGTTTTCAATATGAATAATCGCTTTAGGTTAGTTCAAGAAGAGGAAAATGATGAAAATATAATTGGAAGCGAACCAAGAAACACCGTTAAATCCAAAAAGAGCATCTGGAGACAGTTTATGCCATTCTGCGATGAAAAAAACTATACGTTTGACCAAGATACTCCAGTATCCGAACTAGCAATGATTTTGAAAAGCTGGGCCTACAATATGCGAAATATGAACGGGGAGGAATATAAAGAAGGCACGGTAAAAATTATTTGGAATGTGACGGCGAAATTATTGATGGAAAGGTATTTCAATGAATACAAAATTAAAATAAATCCCTTCGAGCAGATCGAATTCAAATCGGCCCGAGACGCAAAAAATGCGAAAAAGGAGACATTTGCAAGGTATTGAAGGCAAACGCAGAGAATCGGCCTTTTTTTTCAACATACAATGAATTAAAAGATCTAATCGAAGCTTGTGATAAATCAACTCCAGAGGTTTTACAAAAGAAGTGTTTTTTTCGGTTGTCCTATGAATTAGCCTGGAGAAGAGGAGAAGCGGCAAGAGCCGAAACAACTTTTTTCGAAGAAGAAATGACAACTTCGGAGGAAAAACAGGTAGAATTCAACACAACCCTGTTTTTTTCTAAAACATGTCAAGGTGGTGGCCGAAAACTCGCCGATTCGAAGTGGTTGGTGAGAAACGAGGGAAGTCCCAGCTTTTGCCCAGTAAGAATTTATAAAGAATTACAAGATAAAAGGAAAAGTATCTCCAACACTCGACTATTTTTGACGCCAAACCCCCATTGGAAAATTTCGGGAAAATGTTTCAAAAACAGCCCAGTAGGAGAAAACGAGGTTTCAACTTGGACAAAAAAACAAGCACAGAAATCAGGCCTCAATACCACAAAAAAATTTACCAACCGTTCCCTCAGAGCTACTGCCGTGTCCAAACTGGCCAAAAGCGGAGTGTCGGAGCAAAAATTGATAAAAATTACAGGTCATTCGAATGCGAAATCTCTATCAAGTTATTTGCAAATGGATCCAGAAAAAAAAATTGAAAGAATGAGGGAACCTGGAAAAGAACCACCTCAACAGCACGTGCATGCCCCTGTAGCAGCATCACCCAGCACAAGTACAAGTTAATTAAAATTGAATATTTAGATTTATATTAACTACTTTTCAATATTTACACAAATAATTTTATTAGTATATTATTATTCAATTTGTGTTCAATTTGTTACAAAATTCAAATTTATGAACTTGAAATAGGTATGTATTTAATACTCAGTTAATAAAGCTTACTTTCCCTGTATTGGATTCGTGGAATATTCCTCCTAAATACCATTCGTGCTTAAAAATTAACCAGAGCTCGAGAAATTATAAGAAAACATGAATTCGTGAAAATTTATCGGAAAATTTTTAAGAACGGTCACTAATATTAAATTATATGTAACCTAATTGGCCAATAATTTAAACACTTTTAAGATAATTAATTACTCAAATTTTCGGATGAAATAAACCAATAAAAAATTTTAGACAATAAAAAAAAATGGAAATTTCTCACCAAAACTCTTAATAGCTGGCGCCACGCGGCGGAGAACCCACGACCTTTGCTGCATCAGTTCTTGTTTTAACGCCTACCTACCCCTGTCCCTCAATAGTTCTCGAACAGGATTTATGACGAATTATATTCCTCGGAACCAAGATTGAATTTATGATGCAATTGGGATCGGAATTCCATCCAATATTTAACTTAGGCAAGCCTAAATAAAGAGTTAAATAAAATTATCTAGCAACTAGTGGCTAGTTCTAAAGGGGGCTGGTTAGGTGTCTAGCGATAAAAACTTATCCAGAAATCAATAATTTAAATACAAATTTGAATGTTTTACCTGACTGATGTAACTCTGGGAAAAACTAACAAATTACGTTTCAAGAGTTTGACCTGTCAAAATGGCTTCCGACTTGCACAAAGTTCTGAAGATAAAATGGCTTGATAAACGTGAAACCAATACGTTTAGCAGAGAAACAAGAATTCAAAAAAATGTGCCCTTTTTTTAACATGGGATAGCCAAATCTCAACACAGGTTTACTGGACTGACGGCGCAAATTAGAACCCCAAAATAAACGTATAAATCATTTTAATTGAAAAGGAAAACTATTGCTTAAATATACAGTGACCGTCTAAAGTCCGTTCCCCCCCTACTAATTTTTGAGCCAACCCGTATATCGCAACGAAATTTGGAGGGCTTAAATAGGAGATGAAAAGCTATTTTTTATGAAGAAATGATAGCTAAAAGTTATAAAATGGCGGCTACGCGCCATCTTGAATTAATATTTTAAATACAACACCCCGCATATTATTACATTTTCAAAATCTGCTCATTATTCTTAACATTTTTCTCCAATACACTTTATTCCTAAATGTAATTGCTTTCGAAATAATGACGTTTGAAAATTGACATTTTGGTCATTTCAAATTCAATCAAAAATACGATCATGTTTGCGTTGGAAACAAAATCGTTGTCGCGGTAACATCTTGATAACTAACTGTCAAATAGTCCATTGAGCATCTTAATTATTTTATGAAAAGGAGAAGCTGCAGTTTAAGAAATTTTGAAGCAGTTTTGATTTTTGGAGAAGCAGTCCTTATGTTTAACGATAGATTTCCCAAAAACCCTATTTCGCGGTCATATTTGCGCAAACTTTTAAATAAGCTCCAAGCAACTGGTACGATGAAAGATGCTTCAAGATCAGGAAGACCACCTCTTTCAGAAGAAAAAAAAATTGAAATTGTTGCTGAAATGGTAATTAATCCTACTCAGTCGACGTCTGCAGTTGCTGAATCTTGCGAAGTAAGTTCAAAAAGTGTCCAAAGAGTCCTAAAAAATTAAAAATTTCATCCCTATAAAATGAAAATCCTGCATGCTCTCACGGAGGATGATCCAGACCGGAGGGTTGAATTTTGTGAGTGGTTAACAAGAAAAATTGAAGGAGAACGATCCTTCCTAAAACGTGTATGTTTCTCAGATGAATGCACGTTTTTCCCTAATGGAAAAGTCAACAAACAGAACGTACGATACTGGAGAGATACTAATCCGCATATTTTTAGAGAAGGGCATACCCAGTTTCCTGAAAAAGTTAATGTTTGGGCGGGGATTTTGGGCAACCACGTTGTTGGACCGATTTTCATTAGAGGTAATCTTACAGGAGATCTTTACAGAAATCTTTTAGAAACTGAAATTGAACCTTGAATAAGACAAATTGTATTAAACAATCAGGAAGAGTTTAAAAATCGTGAAATCATATTTTAGCAGGACGGAGCACCTCCCCATTTCTATCGCATGGCTAGAGAGTTTCTCGATACAAAATTTCCTGGGCGATGGATAGGTCGCAGGGGAAGTACAGAATGGCCACCAAGATCTCCGGATCTTACCCCTCTAGATTTTTTCCTTTGGAGATATCTGAAGTTAAAAGTCTACGCCACTGAATGTCAAACAATAGAAGAGTTGGAACGCAGAATAAGAGAAGCATGTGAAGAAATAGATGACTTTCATCAACGTGAGAGAAGCTATTCATAATAGGGCACTTTATTGTCAAGATTTAGGAGGGGGCCACATCGAACACTTGATAAAATAATTATTGTTGGGGTTAAATAAGTGTTATTCAAAAATAAATAAAATATTTTTTTACCAACTAATTTGTTTTCCTTGTGAATTTACAGAACAAATTCGTAACCTTCAAGATTTTCCGGTAAGTGGTACTGTTTATCCTTAAAATACTGTCTTTACGCCTCTTATTAGTCGAATTCATTAAAAGATTTAACTACAAATTAATTAAAAAATTTAGTTAGGAGAATTTTTTATCGAAAGTGACTAAAACCATTACTTCATTTTAAACCGGATTTTCAATTTTCAAACGTCATTATTTCGAAAACAATTACATTTAGGAATAAAGTGTATTAAAGAAAAATGTTAAGAATAATGAGCACATTTTGAAAATGGAATAATATGCGGGGTGTTGTATTTAAAATATTAATTCAAGATGGCGCGTAGCCGCCATTTTATAACTTTTAGCTATCATTTTTTTATAAAAAAATAGCTTTTCATCTCCTATTTAAGACCTCCAAATTTCGTTGCGATATACGAGTTGGCTCAAAAATTAGTATGGGGGAACGGACTTTAGACGGTCACTGCATATTAAAACAATTTAATTAACTCAATTAATTATAAGCTATATAAATATTATAATTCAACAAACCAAAATTAACAGAAAAATAACTAGGAAAAATAAGTTTTAATCTTTATGTTATCTTCCCAATTGAATAATAATAATATTAAATATCAAATCCCCTTGTATTTATTAGGATCAATGACGCACGCATTTAATCCCCAAGGAAGTAAGCATTATTTGAGTGTGTGACAAGAACGCATTTTTAAATCTGCCTTAAGAGGAACAGGGAAAGCGAAAATCTAGTCTACACCACGCGGTGGACAACGTGTCGCCTATTGGCTGCCGAATTTATACAAATACGAGGGAGATTCGTAGGTATCCAAAAAAAACTAAATAAATGATATCACTGAAATGAAAGAAATCATGCACCTTTAGCGTCAAATAAATACTTAAATATAGTGATATAATCAGTTAATTATACACAATAATTATAATTAGTCTATTTACGTACAACCGCAAGCCTAACTGAATCTAGAAAATGTAATACGCGCAATATAGGTCTGTAAGTAATAAAATATTTAAATTATCAAATACTAAATATGTTTACTTAAAAAAATATATAGATTTATTATCATGATAAATTGTCTGACCGTAACGCACGACAGTACACCGTTACACACAATTACAAATTTTTATTTGGCCGCCATTTTGTTCGGCCATCTTGAATTAGTACCACTAGTTTCCTAGTTGATCCCTGTACCACAATGAGTTATGGCACACAATTTATAATCAGTTCACTATGTGACTTTTTCAGGCTGAATTTTTAAAACAATTCACTAGACCGCCATTTTATTTCACCATATTGGATTTTTACCAAAATGTTACTAGGTTATTCCCATATGATCCTTAACTTTTAACCAAAATTTGAAGTCGATCGGAAAAGTTGTTTTTTAGCTAGGCCGCGGACAGACAGACATACCTACAGACAGACGGAATTGAGAAAACATTATTTTCGTCACCTAGAGACCCTGAAACATGATTATCTGAAAAAATTTGAGTTGTTCAGAAGCAAAGTGGCCTGTGATGGAATCCAAGTTGCAAAAGTAGGCCATATCATTGAACTATAATTAAGGCAATAACTTATTGCAACAATGTCCAACACAGCTTTTCGATTGTTGTAAATATGGAGTAATAGTTTATAGAATCATCAAATTATTATTTATTTTATTAATTAGGTTAGTCTAAGTAGTTTTATACCATTGTAATTAGATTTAGAAAAAGAGCAGAATAAAGTGTTACACAGTAAGGAGTGCACGCTGATTATTTTCTTAAGCATGTAGTTCGAACCAGAACAAGAAGATATTACATGGCGATCCTGCAGCCTATGTGCTTAAGTTAACAGTGCAAAAATATCGTTATGGTGCTTTAGAAGAAAAGAAAAACATGGGAAAAACACAGTCAAAAGAAGAAGTTATAATTGCCCAGGCAGGCAACAGTGGTGGTACGACTGCAGAGGGTAGCAACAGTAACTATTCTCTTTGGCAAGTTTGCGGAGTTGTAGCTATAATGATAGCAGTTACCTTAATTGTTTTATGGTGTTGCCGTCGCAGTAAAAAGGAATTGGAAAGAAAAATACGTCTAGAAATTACAAGAAGCAAAGACTTATAAAGTCGAGAAAAAAAGAAGTCACTGGCCGAACCAATCCGGTGGTCAGCAACGAGGGCACGTGCTAGTGTGGCAAAAGGCCGCTAGTGCGCAACGTTGGGATTGATAAAGCCCCTAGTATTGGTGAATATGGACAGTATGGACTTATCTTAGGCGACTATGGACAATGAACATACTTAAGTATTGACATAATTAGTAAGTCATAGTTTTAGCACTATACAATTTTATTGGATATTATTTATTGCCTTAAATTTATTGATAATTATTTTATTTAATGAGTGTAGTAGATTTAAGCGATTTGGATAAATTGAATAACATTATTTCATTATTTATCATAAATATAAAAAAGGAGTCATTAGAGCGTAGAGAATCTTTGGATAGGGTAAATAAATTAAGTAGCAACGTAGAAACATTAGAAAATAAATTTTTTCAGCTTAGAGATCAGTATAGTAAACAGGTGCATGACACCGATAAATTAGAACATTTTCAAAAATATGTATTAGAAATAAGAGAAAACATAGATAAAGCTAGATCTATTTTATCAGGTCGGTTAATTGCCATAAAAGGTAAAAAAAAATTACAGCTCGCAGAGACTGATTTGGTTTTGGGCATTCATCCTAGTTCAACAATGAGTGAAAAATTTGATTTGCGAACCGCAGCTTCTTTGTTGCCATCTATGGATGGTACCGAAGAAACTACGAAAATGTTGATTGATGCTATTGAATTATATAACGACTTGCTTGACGACAACGGGAAAGTATTGCTAATCAAATATGTTTTAAAGGCCAAATTAACACAAAACGCGAAATTAAGATTACAAACGACGTATACTAATGTTGGTGCTTTGGTCACAGATATAAAAAACCAACTTCTTACAAAACAATCTGCACCAGCTTTAGCTAATCAGTTGCATAACGTTAGACAAGATACTAAAAGTATAGATGATTATGCGAAAACTATCGAGCAACTTTTATTAAATTTAACCTTAGCGCAAGCGGACGGTGATCAAAATTCGGCAAAAATTTTACAACCGGTGAATGAAAAATTGGCGATAAATGCTTTCGCGAATGGGTTAAAAAATTCAGATTTAAGAACAATAATAAAAGCTAGAAATTACAATAATTTAAAGGACGCGATAACTGGCGCTAAAGAAGAAAATTTAAATTTAACCCCAACTTATTCTAATAACTTATTTCATATGCGTGGGCGTCACCAATATCGACGAAATCGGTCTAGAGGTAATTTTACAAATTTTAGACAAATTCATAATTATAATCAATCTCGTAACCCGAGTAGGCAAAACTTTAATAATTACAATTTTAGCAGACAGCAAAATAATTCGCAGTACCAAGGCCGAGGTCGTTCCAGCTTTAGTAGGTCAAATTTTCGTCGAGGAGGTAGGCGTCAGCAGTTTTCAAATAATAGTGTATATTTTGTTGATAATGTGGAAAGTAGTAACATAAATAAAAACAGCGAGGAATCTCAAGGAAATAAGTTTTTTCGTTTCTAATAATTTAAAAAATAATGATACAGCTAGTTTTAATATGAATGCTTTAAATTATGTGCGTGTCGGGTATGAAAGGGAAGAAATGATATTTTTATGTGACACTGGTGCAAGTATTTCTTGTTTTTTTTGAGAATTATTTGAAAGATAGTAGTATTATAAATACAACTAATAAAATTAAAATTAAAGGAATTGCAGGCTCAACATATTCAGCTGGATCTGCAAATATTTTATTCACTATGAACAATGAATATATTTCTCATGATTTTACAATTATTAAAAGTTTCGATTCTAGTATACATGGAGTTCTAGGTTCAGATTTTTTCCTTAAGTATGGTGCAATTATCGATTATGAAAAGGTTTTATTTTCTTTTTGGCTTAATCAAAATAAGCAAATAACAGTACCTTTGGAGTCCAAAAATAATTTATATACTGTTATTCCACCCCGATGTGAAATAATTACACATTGCTGTACCAGTCTCACAGATGAATGTGTCATTTTAAATGATGAATTATGTGAGGGAGTGTTGATCGCAAATAGTATTGCAAGACCGAAAGATGGTAAAGTGGCTGTAAGGCTATTGAATGTGAATGAAAGAGAAATAAGATTGCGAAATTTTGAGCCTAAAGTTGAATATCTATCAAAATATGATGTTTATTTTTTTACAAAAAATAAAATCTCCGTTGACAGAGTTGATACAATTTTAGATCTTATAAATACAGAAGCCCTTAACGTAGAAGAGAGAAATTCTATACAAAAAATATGCGCTAAATATGCGGATGTTTTTCACTTAGAAAATGATTCATTAACAGTTACTAATTTATATAAGCAAAAAATAAGGTTAAAGGAGGACGCAACTCCAGTATACGTTAAACCTTACAGGTTACCTCATGCTCAAAAAGAGGAAATTAATAACCAGGTGGACGATATGCTAAAAAAGGGTATTATAGAGGAAGCACACTCAGAGTGGTCTTCACCTCTTTTATTAGTTCCCAAAAAACCGGACAAAAATGGCGTTAAACGTCACAGATTGATAATAGATTTTAGGTTATGTAATCAACGCCTACAAAATGATGTATTTCCGCTATCGAATATTACGGAAATTCTAGATTCCCTATCTGGTGCGATTTATTTCTCGCACCTTGATTTAGCACAAGGATATTACCAATTAGAACTTGATCCTGAGAGTAGGCCCTGTACAGCCTTTACAACGGACAGAGGACAATTTCAAATGAAACGATTACCAATGGGTATGAAAATAAGTCCTAGTGCGTTCTCAAGGTTGATGACTGTAGCAATGGCGGGTTTAAATTACGAGGCATGTTTTGTTTATTTAGACGATTTGATAGTTTTTGGACATTCCTTACAGAATCATAATCAAAATTTAACTAAAATTCTACAACGCCTTAGACAAGTAAACCTTAAATTAAATCCTAGTAAATGTGAGTTCTTAAAAAAGGAAATTTTATATTTGGGTCATTTAATTTCATCTGAAGGTATATCACCTGATCCTGAAAAAACAAGGGTTATTTCTCAATATCCAGTTCCTAAAAATTGTGACGAAGCCAAACGCTTCGTTGCATTTGCAAATTATTACAGGAAATTTATTAAAAATTTTGCAGAAATTGCTCACCCTTTAAATAAACTAGCTAGGAAAGGAATAGTTTTTAAATGGTCTGAAGAATGTCAAAACTCATTTGAAACTTTAAAACAGTCTCTTATTAGTCCGCCCTTGTTACAGTATCCAAATTTTTCAAAAGATAATCAATTTATTCTTAGAACCGATGCAAGTGGGTACGCGTTGGGGTCTGTATTGTGGAACTCAGATGACAGGCCTATTGCATTCGCTTCTAGAACTCTAAATAAAGCAGAAATAAACTATTGTACAATAGAGAAGGAATTATTAGCAATCGTTTGGTCATGTAAACATTTTAGACCATATTTATTTGGTAAAAAATTTATAATATTATCGGACCATCGTCCCTTAATATACTTATTTGGCATGACAAATCCTTCTAGTAGGCTCACAAAATTTAGGCTAACGCTCGAGGAATACGATTTTTCAATCCACTATGTGAAAGGTGCTGAAAATGTTACAGCGGATGCTTTGTCACGTGTGTGTATAGAGTCGAACGAATTAAAAGAAATGAATAATAAAGTGAGTGCCAGTTTAAACGCAATCACTCGTTCGGAGACAAAAAATAACAAAACAAAACCCAATATGACAAGTGATAATACTTCCATGGAAAACAGGATTGATCACCCTGTTGCAGTGGAAATATTAAAATACCCTAAAACTCAAATAATAGAACTACGGCCGGTACGTGAAAATGAATTTACGAAAATAAAGCTTAATAATAAATTAAAAACTGAATATGAAAATTTAATGTATGACGTCAATTCTAAGATAGTGTACATATCCCAGAAATACCGATCAACGTCGAACTTAGGTGAGTCGTTGAGGCATCTGGAGAAATTATGTAAAAAACACGATATTCCGGAATTAATTATTATAAAAAATAATGAGTCTAATCAGTTTTTAGATGACATGCGCATGATTAAATGTAAAAACGAAATTTTCCAGACAAATCTTAAACTCAGTATTATAAAAGATAAACAAAGGATAGAAAATAAGGAATTACGTCAGTTAATTCTTAATGACTTTCATACATTACCAACGGGAGGACATTCAGGGATAAACCGAATGTATAACAATATAAAAAGATATTACTTTTGGGTAACCATGAAGAATGACGTTGAGGATTTTGTCAAAAGGTGTGACGAATGTCAAAGGTACAAGCATTCAAAACTAAATAAACAACCTATGACAATATCATCAACGGCTACTTCAGCATTTCAAAAAGTATACCTAGACTTAGTCGGTCCATTACCAGTTGATATTGAAAATAATCAATATATACTCACACTTCAATGTGAGCTAACAAAATTCGTGGAAGCATATCCGCTTCCCAATAAAGAGGCATTGACTGTTGCAAAGTCATTTGTAGAAAATTTTATTTTGCGTTACGGTATTCCTGTTTCTTGCCTAACAGACAAGGGAACCGAATTTTTATCTAATATATTTAAAGAATCTTGTAAGCTGCTTAAAATTAAACAATTAAATTCTACAGCATTTCACCATCAAACTTTAGGAGCCCTTGAAAATACCCATAAGCATTTGGGTGCATATCTACGCATGCAACTGTCGAAAGGAACTATTAACTGGAGCTCTTGGGTTCCTTATTGGTGTTTTTCATACAATAACAGTGTACACACGTCAACGCAGTACACACCTTATGAACTCGTATTTGGAAAATCCAGTAATATTCCATCTAACATCGTTAATCAAGTCGATCCAGTATATAATTTTTATGATTATCCTAAGGAACTCAAATTTCGGTTGCAAACAGCGTGGAATGACGCGAGAAATAATTTAATGACATCAAAAAATAAACGCAAAATTGAGTATGACAAAAACAATTGTAAAAGTCAAACTTATAATGTAGGAGATATGGTTTTAGTAGAAAATAACGGTAGAAATAATAAATTAGAAGCTTTATTTAATGGTCCATATCCAGTTTTGGAGGATAATGATCCAAATGTAGTGGTAAAAATTAAAAATAAGAATGTAGAAATACATAAAAATAGAATAAAACATTATTTTAGTTAATTCCACAAAGAAAAAAATCTATATGTATATATTTTTTTTTTTGCTTTTCGGGGAAGGTGTGATGGAATCCAAGTTGCAAAAGTAGGCCATATCATTGAACTATAATTAAGGCAATAACTTATTGCAACAATGTCCAACACAGCTTTTCGATTGTTGTAAATATGGAGTAATAGTTTATAGAATCATCAAATTATTATTTATTTTATTAATTAGGTTAGTCTAAGTAGTTTTATACCATTGTAATTAGATTTAGAAAAAGAGCAGAATAAAGTGTTACACAGTAAGGAGTGCACGCTGATTATTTTCTTAAGCATGTAGTTCGAACCAGAACAAGAAGATATTACAGGCCTAACTGAAAGTTTTGCATAATTTAGTTAAGCAACCAAACAAATACCAATAATTAGCATCTTTTATTTCATAGTGGCTCATACAAATTTTGCTTCATGTTGTTATAGAAAAGTGGCCTAAGTGGCAGTTGGGCCAGTCTTAGTTTTGGTTTTCCAGGTAAGCTTAGTAATGTTTACGTTTAACGTTTATTCATTTTTTTTAGGTATAAACGGCTTTATTCTTGTTGGGCCTGTGAAATTTTGTGGAAAGGTAAGTAAACATTTTATGTTATACTAATAGTAGTTCTGAATGGTTTTATTTTTCTTTAAATTATAATAATGCATTTCTGAATTAACCTAAAAATTGCAGGCAGTTGTACAGCTTTAATTTGCGATGTTGCCAGTGAGTTGAGGAATACTGATTTTAATTGATTGTAACTTTTGTTACAGATTGTAAATATGGCATTATTTGATACGCTCAGTGTTTGTGAATCAAACGAATCTGAGGCAGATTCTGGATCTGAATCCTGTCCATCTTCGGATGGCGAGTCTTCTACATCTACAGATAGCTTCGAGGAAGAAAATGGAGTTGGCAGTGTAGGACCAGGGTCAAGTAAGGGGAAAAAACGAAAACACAATAAGTTGTGTTGGAAAAGATTCCAAGTCCAAGTTAAAAAGAAATTCAGGTAAATCCTATATAAATTCTTCTGGTTGTTCCTGAAAAGCAATTTTTTGATGGAGATTGTAGCTGCCCACGAAAGTGTCATATGCTGTTAACTATTGAAGAAAGAAAAAATATTTTTCAAAGCTTTTACAACTTATCTGATTTTAATTTACAAACTGCTTACATTAACGCACAAGTAAATGTTGTTAACAAAGGACGGATTACAACAGCCCAAAATACTAATAAACGCTCTAAAACACGATTCTACTTATTACCAAAAGAATCGGGTGACATGGTAAATGGTGCAAATTATTTTTCTAAAACTGTCTAAAAGTTTCGGATGGAAAACCAGTGGTGGCGAAGTAACCACTCCGCCGATGGATAGAAAGGGAAAACATCCTCCTAAGAATAAGACCAAGGAATGACTTAAATATTACGAAATTATTTGAGTTGTACGTACAAAGTGAAGAACCAGTGGTGAAGGTATCTAAATTTGTTTTTTTAAAAATTTTTAATGAAGATTTTAATCTACATTCTCGATACCCTCTTACTGACACTTGCAAAAGATGTGACTCCTATAACGTAAAAATAAAAAGTAGTACTGGCGAGGAAAAAAGCATCCTGGAAAGAGAAAAGGAGTTACACCTACGAATGGCAGAAGCCTCTAGAAATGGAATGAAAGAATATGCTGCCAAGGATAGCGACAGTACCACTGTAATTGCATTTGATTTGATGAAAACGTTGGCCACTCCACTACTGTTTGGGTATCCACAATCTAGCCACAGTTCAAGCACACATGTATGTATGGCATGAAGGATTAGCTTCACGTGGTCCGCAAGAAATTGGCTCTTGCATCTTGCACTATGCTATGTAAAAACACCGGTTTTGATCTAAAACCGCGATCAATGCGGAGGTCAAAACCGCAATATTAAAAAATGGCGTCTCTGTGCACATACATGACGGTCTCCAATGCTTTTATTCCTACACTAATACAATACAAATTTCTTGTTTCAGGACACTCGTACTTGCCCTGCGATAGGGACTTTGGGGTGATCGAAAAACAAAAACGATACTTCCATGACCACACTTCCATGACCACACTTCCATGACCAAACGACTGGATAAAAGTTATTTCCGGCTCCACAAAAAATAATAAATTTCAGGTAGTTAAAATGAAGCCTGAAGACTTTAAGAGTACTAAGAAGCTAGAAGTATTACTCACAAACAGAAAAAAAGGCGAGCAAGATGTAAAAGTTGAATGGCTGAAAATACAATGGCTAATGTTTAAAGCCGAAGAGCCGTTCAATATTTATTTTAAATATTCTAACAACGAGGCAGTATTATTGTATTGTGTCAATGTTTCTAACAAAAAAAACCGAGCTTTCCCAAATGAAAAGCGAAGAATTTCATTAAAAATAGAAATAATTTTATTTCCAAAAAGACACGTTAGTGTATGGAATTCGTCATCTATAAAAAATTGAACATGTTTACACTAAGTAAATTTATAAATACAATTATTGAGCAAGAAACTCGTCTATACTGTAAAAACACTTATCGAGTAAAAATATTTTGAGCTTATTCTTAAACATATTTGCACTAGCGCTTTCTTTAATTACATTAGGTAACTTATTAAAGAGTTTTGGTCCTAATTTAAGAATAAAATTTTTGCATAAATTCAATCTACTGTAAGGCAGTGAAAACTGATTATTAAACCTAGTGGGGTAGTTATGGAAGTCATTATTCCTATAAAACAAGTTACAATTCTTAAAAACGAACAAACATATTTCAAACAAAACCACACATGGTACTGGCAGGATCTTAAACTCCTTAAAGTATGACTTACAAGAAGTAGAAGGAGATACTCCCGCAATACATCTCACTATACGTTTTTGGCTTTTAAACACTTTCCCGGCATGAGGTGAAGTTCCCCAGAACTGGATATCATATAATATACGTGAATGTACAATAGGGTAATACACACTAATGACTTGTGACCAATCCATGATTAGCCTAAGGCTACGTATAAGATAACAAAGGCTATTTAGTTTTGAGGCAACATACGAACATTGGCACGCCCAAGACAGATTTTCGTCTAAGGTAACACCAAGGAATTTATGAGATTTAATTCGCTGGAGTGGGTTTTCATTTAAATTTAATTCTAAATCGAGATTACTACAATTTTAGGAAGTATGGAATACCATGTAATTAGTCTTTTTTGCGTTTAAGAGTAACCCGTTTAGGGTAAACCACTTGTAGAGTTCATCCAGAGACATACTAGAAGCGCTGTTAACACTTTCACAACTTAATCTTTTAACTATAGCCGAAGTGTCATCCGCATACATAGTTATGTGGCTGTGGACCACTTTTAGAGGCATGGGATTTACGAAGAGCAAGAATAGAATTGGGCCGAGGACAGAGCCTTGCGGCACTCCGATATCTACACTCAAGTTCCTCGAGCACGCGCTGCCAGACACTTCAGGTGAAGTATTTTTAATTTCCACAAACTGTGTACGGTCTTTCAAAAAAGATAAAAACCAATTCAATATTAAGCCTCTAATGCCATACATCTCCATCCTACGTAGAAGCGCATGATGCCCAACATAATCGAATGCCCTACTGAGATCACAGAAAATCCCAATAGGGCGCTCGCCCGCCTCAAGGCACATAAATCCGTGTTGTTTAGGTGAAATTATATTATTTTTATTCAAGTAAGACAAAAGTCTGTCTAGCATCGCGTACTCAAAAACTTTTGAGAAACAAGATGTTAAAACGGTTGGGCGGTAGTTCTCAGGCAACATAGGGTCCCCCTTCTTAAAAACAGGGACCATTTTACATACTTTTAACTCAGTTGGAAAAATTCCAGTTTGTATGGAAAGGTTAATAAGATAAGTTAACGGTTTAATGCAAAACTTTGCAGATTCTTTAAACACATTTAACGGAATTTCGTCAGGTCCACTAGACCGCTTATTTTTTAATTTATTATGAATTATATCTAAAATTTCTTTTTCAGAAAAAGGTAAGACTCCCATGCTGCATGAAAATATACCATTATTATGATTAAAATTACAATTGTTATTAATATTTTTATCAATATTTGTTACAATATTTATCGAAGTATCTACAAAATATTTATTAAAGTACTTCGCAATAGCCTCGGGCTGATCAAGCAACTCACCATTGACCAAGATCTGTAGTTTTTTAAAGGGTGCATATGTACCACTACCATTGTACATGGACCTAGAAGGGTTATCAGAGTGTATAATTTTTTGTTGGTAATAATTCCTTTTACATTGGTTTATTAGGTTTTTATGCTTAGATTTTTCTACCCTATACATAGCATCCAGCTCCGGATTAACAGAACGTAGTTTATGTAATCTTTTTAAATTCATGCTAGACAATCTAACTTCATGTGTCACCCATGATTTCACGCTCAAAGGTTTACCAGACATTTTTAAAGGAAAACCTGAATTAAAATGCCATAAGTAAGTGGCATAAAATAAATGAAAACTAGAATTTAGGTCTGTATTCTTTAACACATCATGCCAGGTTTCATTCTTTATATGAGAAACAAAATTTTCAATACTCATTTTGCTAAAATTTCTACAAAGCTTTTTAGTTGGCCTACATGACCTATTTCCCAAACCTGTATTAAATAGAACAGTTTCATGGTCTGAGACCGTATTACTTTCTGTAATTGCTTCTTGCGTGCAAATAAAATTAGTAAAAATTAAATCCAGAGTACTAGAACAGGTGGGGCCAATACGAGTTGGCATATTCACCTTATTTATGAGGTTGAATGACAGCATCAAGTCCATAAAACTGTCCCTCTCGGAAATATTTAGAGAATTCGTATTAAAGTCGCCCAAAATAACAATTCTTCTATTAGATTTACAATATTTTTCAAGCATAACATTTATTTTGTTAATTAGATATCCTTTATCCTTCTGGGAGACCAATAGAAAAATTAAAATACAAAGATCTCCAAGATCTTCTTCCCTACATCCCTCCAGTATGTCATGACTTCTACACTAGCCTCAAGACAAATGAGCAGGCAGAGGATGATGACATTGGACCGGAATAGATGGCCCAAGTGGTGAATTTGTTTTTTTGTTAAATCTAATATTTGGCAAAGTGGCCCAAATGATATTTTTTTCTGAAAAAAAGGCCAAAATTTTAGCCTTCGAAAATGGAAACTTTTTTAACAATATTTTTCTATGTAAATAAAATTTTTAAAAAAATAAAAAAAATGTTTTATTTCTTAGCTTTTTTTTCTTTGGCCATTATCTCAAATCTTTCATTTTGCACTTAGGCCATTCCGCTTCTGAGCGACTCATTTTGGAGAGTGATTTTTTTACGATTATAATACTACTACAAACGTAGAGGCGAACTGTTTTCGAATAACCTCATGATCATTTACTATTCACATACTAAAAGAAAATATTTTAATCTTAATTAAATTAATAATCTCTGGCAATCTCCGAAACCAATTACGTAAAATGAGCGGGACATTAATTCTCAAATTATTCACTCGGTCTGTTCCATTAGGACCTCTCTCTACGGCGAAAATAATGCACACAAAGTGTAATGAATCCAATATGCTCGTCCATTGTAACTAGATATTCAATTATTTACCTGTGTCATGAATATCCGGAATAAATGCTGTTAATAAAGACATATTTGGAGTTTGGCCGTCCTAATGCCTCCAGTGATCGCAATTTCCGGATTTCGCTCTGGAAAAACCGATTGTTTCGTTGATTATGCAGCATCAGTATTGCATGTGTTACAGTTTGTAACAATTTGGTCCGAATTTGGACTAAACAATGATGCTACCGTAATTACGATTTTAAATCGGCTTTGGAGGGTAAGCCGGTTATTGGCTCGTTGAAAACGCTTTTTTTTGCAAATTTCTAGAAAAGCCGGATTTCCTCGTATTGTCCTAATCAACCTATACAGGGTGTTAGGGATTTTAAACAAAATATTTTTTTAAATCCTGTTTAAATTCGAAAGGGTTTTCGAGATACTTAATTTTAAAATGTTTAATTTTGGAGAAGGTTTCAGCTAATTCCAAAACAATTTGGCATCAGTGCTTGAACGTCGATGTGATGACAATCTCATTACCTGTGTTTTGTCAACAAAGAAGTACAAAAAAACCTGTAGGTTTGAAAACAATTCAATTATTTTATTTTGATTATTTTTTTGGAATGTATGAACTAATTTTGTATCAAATTGTGGTTTGATAACATAATATCGGCGTGTAAAGTAGGCGCCAAGGATATATCGCCCGCATAAAAAAACTAAGCAATTGCCGCTTTTAGTACATACTCTTACAACAAAAAAGTGGAGTCCTGAATTTGCTTTTCAAATTAACTATTATATGGATCAATATTGCCTAAAAGTAGGTCTCTATTGTGAAAAAGCTATTGTGTTGTTAAATTAAGATAAAGAGCCAAATAACAGGTATATTCCTTTCCATAATCTTTACCGTAACGCCATTTGACCTCGGACTAACAAAACTTCGTTCCGTCACGCCCTGACTCTAACGACGAAAACACATTAAATGGAAGAAAAAGGTATCACCTTAACGAACAAGCAAAGCAGATTTGTCTGAATGTGTATAATAATTTCATGAATGATCGAGAAAATAACGGCGAAGGGAGTATGATTAAATAAACAGCGACATTAACTGGAATTCCCTATACGACAATGCGCGATATTGTCTGTAAAGGTATTAGACAAAGAAAAAGAAGGTTTACTGCTGGAAAACAGAAAGAACTGACTTGGTCGACTGCAAAACGTTTGCAAAAATAATAAAATTTCGACTATTGACGCAATATGCTGAGTTTGTTGAAATGTGTAGTCCAAAAACAACCGTAGAGTCGTTCAATGGCGTTATAGATATTTAGAAAATACAGGGTTATTCACGCAACTCGTTCATTAAAAGTTTTTGATGATGCCATTTAGGTACAAATTTCAAATTTTGGGATTAAGGTAAGGTCAAGGGGCTTTCTTTTTTGAAATATTTTCAACTTCCTGTCAAAGTTGGTATCAACTTGCTTATTTTAAATGGAATACCCTGTATTTTATGATATTTTTAGATTCTACGGAGAATCTTAATGCTATTTTATGTAGCATGTCCTATACCTAGGTTCAAGCGTTTTTAACATATTTGACCTTGAGCCAAATTTTAAGTTTTGAAGATATAATCATATTTTGCAGACGATCGGTAAATAATCTTAGGTTTCTATTTTTTTTATTGAATTTGTCTATTTTTATACAGGGTGTCCTAAATTCACCGGCAAACATTAATATTTTCAAAGCCGCTAAAGTCCGTTTTTTTCAATGGGACACCCTATAACTTTATGCACTATCAAATGTAGAATTTCATTTTCTATCGAACTATATTAAGGTTCCCTATACCTATTCGTAACTATTTTCGAAATAATTGGGTTTTATAAAAATATCGTATGTATTTGCTTAAATGTTTACATGCTCCAATGGCGAGCCATGGAAAAATAATTGAGATCCAATATCCAATATGACAGATGATTAGTATGCGTTATTTATCGAAAGCTGTCAGTGATAAACTAAATCTTCTAAATCGAAATGGAAGAATACTCAAACGCTGATATTCTCAATCTATTTTATATTCATGGAGAATGTTATAAAATTTTGGAGAGAACGTGTCGTGTGTTTAATGAACGCCACCCTGATTTGCCAATGAACAAGTCAAAATTTAAGAGGATTGAAACGAACTTTTTGCATTTTGGCCAGGTTAAAGTTAGAAAAAATGTTCCGAAACCAGTGACAAATGCCCAGGATAACGTAATAAACACATTAGCTTATTTCCACGCAAACCCGCAGAGTTCAATACCGTCTGCAGAAAAAGATTTGGGAATTTCTTCTTCCTCTGTCCAAAGAATCTTGAGCGAACATCATATGCACCCTTATCCCTTCCAAAACGTGCAAGCCTTGAGACCTGGTGATGACGTCCGACGAGTAGAATTTTGCGAATTCATGTTTTTGAAAATTCAAGAGGACCCTCAATTCCTTTCAAAAATATTTTGGACCGATGAAGCGAAATTTTCTAGAGAAGGAATAACAAATAGAAGAAACGAACATTTCTGGGCAGCAGAAAATCCGCACGCTTTACGCGAAACGCGTTCTCAAGAGAGGTTTAGCTTCAATGTTTTCGGTATAGTATTAAATGATCAGGTGCGGTACAGTATTTATGAAGACAATTTAAACAGTGATAAGTATTTGGAAATTCTACGAGGGACGGTTTCTGAATTTATAGAAGAAATTCCTATTGGTGAGCTGAAAAATTATTGGTATCAATTAGATTGGGACACCAGCACATAATTCCGCTGCAGTTTATCTCCAATTATCTCGAATTTTTGAAGATCGCTGGATTGGTCCCAATGGCCCTTGGAGATGGCCCCCGCGATCGCCTGATTTAACACCCCTAGACTTTTATTTATCGGGATTTATCAAAGGTAAAGTCTATGCTTCCCCAGTAAATAACCAACAAGATTTACTGGACAGGATACGAACAGCTTTTGCCGAATTTGAAAACGGACAAATTCAACGGGCCACAGCAACTGTACAAAGAAGAATTGAAATGTGTCTTCAAATGAACGGACAGCATATAGAACATTTGTTATATTTCAATTTTATTATTTTATTTATTTATTGTTGATTGCTAGATTGCTAGAATTTTTAAGTTCTCTAAAACAAGTTTAGAACAGTCTCGAACTTAGTAGATATGGTTAAAAATAATGTAAACAATTTATTACATTTTTTATAACTTTAACTTTTCCGAAACGAAAAAATTTCGTTTCAATAATCTTCAATATTCTCTTGTTCATTGGCGATAAATGAGGATGTTTTTCATAAAACATGGCACGTTCTCTCCAATATTTTGTAACATTCTCCGCGAATATAAAATAAATTGAGAATATCAGCTTTTGAGTGTTATTTTATTTTAATTTAAAAGTTTCAAATCAGCTGTCATGTTGAATAGAAAAGCAGAACAATTGTTTTCCATGTCTTACTACGGGAAGGTGTAAGCATTTAGCAAATACATATGATGGTTTAATTAAAACCTGATTATTCCGAAAATGGTTACGAATAGGTATAGGGAACCTTAATACAGTTCGATAGAAAATTAAATTCTACATTTGATAGTGAATAAAGTTATAGGGTGTCCCATTTAAAAAAACGGACTTTAGCGGCTTTGAAAATGTGAATGTTTGCCGCTGAATTTAGGACACCCTGCATAAAAATAGACAAATTCAATAAAAAAAATAGAAACCTAAGATTATTTACCGATCGTCGGCAACATATGAAGATTATATCTTTAAAACTTACAAAAATATGAGATTTTAAAATTTGGTATCTCGAAGGCTCATTTTTGGTTCAAGGTCAAGTATCTTAAGAGCGCTTGAACCTAGGTATAGGACATGCTACATAAAATAGCATTAAAATTCTCCGTAGAATCCAAAAATATCATAAAATACAGGGTGTTCCATTTAAAATAAGCAAGTTGAAACCAACTTCCGGTTAAACCGGAAGTGACAGGAAGTTGAAAATATTTCAAAAAAGAAGAACCCCTTGACCTCACCTTAATCCCAAAATTTTAAATTTTTATCTAAATGGCATCATCAACAACTTTTAATGAACGAGTTGCGTGAATAACCCTTTATAAGAGAAGCGAGAATCGACCACTTTACTACTTATATGAGACTTGGTATGATACCCACAACACGGCAAAAAAAGGTTGGACTAATGATTTAGTCAGGTGTCAGCTAAAAGGTGTACCTCCCAGTAAAGGGTCTAGAATGGTTATTCTCCATTGTGGATCTACTGATGGATGGGTAGCAAATACCTTAAAACTATGTGGAAAACACTTAACGAATGTAACGCCGATTACCATAAAAACATGATATTTGAAGAATGGTTTGAGCATACGTTAGTTCCTAATTTGAAACCTAATAGCGTGATGACCCACAGGTAAATAAGTAGAAAGTTATCTATTTATTTATTTATTTCTTACATACCTAACAAGAGAGCAATTTAACAATAGCAAATGTATTCACACGAAATGGTTTGAAAACATTAATTTAAATTTTCCCAAAATATTTCTCGAGTCCTATCCTGCAACCCAAACACTTGGCTTTATATCTAGGTATTGCGCTTAGCTTTGTAATCTGCAGACAGTTTTTTTGACGGGCGATATACCGATGGCGTCTACTTTATAAAAAAATAATAAAAACCCTAATTAAGTATATTAGTTTCCAAAAATTAATAAAGACTTTGAACTTACGAAGCATATTAATTTATAGCACTAGGCAAATAATTCACACACTAAAAAAAGTATTTTAAAAACTGAAAAGAAATGTTGAAAATGACTCCCGCCACTACTTAAACTTGCACGAATACGGCGAAGCCAATTTTCTTGAACAGATTCAAGAACGTTAGGTCCTTGTCTAATTTGTTCCGCTGCAGCAAAAATACGCTTTCTAAGGTCATCTTCAACGTTTTCGTGTCGTAGAAAAAATAAAAATAAAGGGGGTTTAAGCCTGATGACCTCGGAGGCCATTTTCTAGATTCTGGGGCATTTCGACCTATCCACCTAACTTATTATCCAGATGTTGTAACACATTCTTATGAATATGGGCAGGAGCTACTCCATCATAAGGAAACCATGCACTGGCTCGCGGAACTAAAGGAATATCTTCTAAAAGAGAGGGCAAGCCATTAGTTAAAAATCCTTTCCTGTTAAACGCCTTGGTAGCTCAGAAGATTCGACTACCCGATTGTGGATTATTCCAGCCCAAATATTTATTAAAACCGGTATTGAAATCGGCCTTGTTGAATCGTTTGTGGATTTTCTTGAGCCCAGGCGTGAGTGTTATGATAATTTAAAATTCTATCTCTCGTAAAACAACATTCAATGGTTGTCGAAGAAAACCAATGTAGAAAGAAACCACCGGCAAAATTCTCTTCTTCGGGGTCAGTCCTCTAAATTCAAAACCTCTACTCGCTGCACATGATAAGGGTACAAAGGGGGCGATGAATGGTCATGGTCCAATGGGAAAATCCAACTTGTCCAGGGTTTGCTTCCACTAGGTGTAAAATATGTTCCTCGTTTTCGTGTTTTATTTGCTTTTCAGTCCCCCGATTAGTTTGACAGACGTTTATATTAGGACACTTCCTGTGGATATTTTCCCCGTATATTTGGGACGCCAAACGAGCATTCTGTCTACACTATCCATAAATAAGTAACATGTCTGCATATTCAATATTGGTATTCATTTTTAAAGAGTTTTTAAATCCCGACTACGTATTAAAACGGTCTGGAATTGCCTCATACAGCAAAAATTTATGGTGAAAGAACCAAAAAACAAGACAACTGCAACTGATATGGTTGCGAATCATTAGGTTCGTTGAAAACTGCTTGTTTCTCTATGGTGGGCAGTGTTGCCGTTTTCAAATAAGCATATTCTATGGTAAAATAAAACAATTTATCTGTTTTTTATTTTTCTAATTTAGGTTGTACAGATATTTTATTGGGGAAAATGTAGGCATTTTGTAGAAAATCATATAATTAATAGTTAATAAATAACAATAATAAAATTAATAAATTTGTTAACGATATGCTTAAAAATTAATAAAAGAAAATACAACTTTAAGGCCGTTTTTCTCAAAAATTGTAACGAATTGACCCTAAGTTATTTAAGCATTTTTTAATCAAAATGGTCCATACTATCACATGTTAAAAACCCCTAACACTCTGTATATTTGTTTATGTGTAACATATAAATAATTATAAACTAAGAACGAATATCCTAAGCCAATAGCAATTATCGACTATTCCCACCTATAGTTCCTTATCACAGTTGCACGTGTCTGACTGTTCTAATACTAATGCGAATGATGCCAGAAAGAATATTTCAGTCTACTATCAGAACGTAAGAGGTCTTCGTAGTAAAACGCACGAATTCTTGCAAGGCGTCATGAGTTGTGATTTTGATTTGATTGCGATAACTGAAACTTGGCTCGACTCTTCAGTATGCAGTAGTGAACTGTTTTCAAATAATTTTCAAGTCTTTCGTGCGGATAGAAATTTTGCGGCTTTGAATAAATCCAAAGGAGGAGGCGTTTTGTTGGCGGTGAATCGTAATTTTAATTGCACTATTTTAGACTTTCAAAACTATAATTTTAATTTTTCTCCTAATATAGATTTTTTAGGTATCAAAATGGCTTTTGCCCATTGTACGGTTTTTGTATTCATCCTATATATTCCGCCTCCGATTTTACAAAACGATCTTGAAAATCTGTTTGATTTTTTTTTCACTTTGGACTATATCTATGGTAAAATATATACATCATAGGAGATTTTAACTTACCAGATTATGAGGGTTTTTTAAGCGGAAACTCTCAACGAAATAGTAACTGCATAAATTTGTTAAAAAATTTTATGGAATTCTTTAATCTCGAGCAGTATAACTTTATTAAAAATAACAATCAAAGGATTCTGGATCTTATTCTAACGAATAGCAACTCTAATTGTAACGCAGAACGATCACTTGATATTCTTATCAAAGAAGATATTCACCATCCTGCTTTAATGATTTCCTTTAAAAGACCAAAGTCAAATAATTTTAAAAACTCTATAAACTTAAATATGAATAATCTATACAATTTTCGTAAAGCTGATTTCAACTTGCTTTATAACTCATTTCTTCAGCAGGACTGGTCCTTGCTGGAAAATCAGACAACAGTGGAAAATGCCTGTAATACTTTTTATAACTTAATATACTCCGTATTTGATCTAGCAGTTCCCCGTTATCGTCATTCGTCAAATAGAAGATATCATCCTTGGTTCACTTCAGAAATTATTAAAAATATAAAAACTAAAGATAAATTGCATAAAAAGTACAAAAAATATGACAGCATACTGATATAAGTATAGCGTATAAAAAATATATTCAAAAAATGGAGACGGATATCAAAAAAGATCCCAAATGCTTTTGGAATTTTTGTCAAAGGCCGGAGAGAGATAACAGGCATTCCAAACAGTATGCACTTTGATTGTCAGAATCTAGATAATCCACCCGATATTTTGAATTCATTTGCTTCATTTTTTAAGCAATCTTAATCAGTTTCTAACAATATCCAAATTTCAAATAATTCATTCTCGTGTAGTGATCAAAATATAAACATATCTACAGTTAGTGAACGGGATATTATTTGTGCTATTAAAAAACTTAAACCTAAATACACTGCCGGACCAGACCTTCTTCCAGCATTTTTGATACGTGACTGTCGATTTGTGTTAATAAAACATTTTCAAATCCTATTTAACATGTGCATTGAACAACAGACATTACCAAATATATGGAAAATCATATGCAACTTCTCAAAAGTCTTTGAGTTCATATTGAACGACATCATTTTTCCGTTGGTGCAAAATAAAATTTGTTCCTGAACAGCATGGTTTCTTTAAAAATCGTTCCACAACTACCAACCTGGCCCTTATAACACAATACATTGCGGACTCGATTGATGAGGGTCTGCAATCTGATATAATATATTTAGACTTCTCCAAAGCATTTGACAAGTTAAATCATGACTTGTTAATTAATAAACTTTCAAATATCGGATTCTCGGATTCCCTATTACGGCTCTTTACATGTTACCTTTCAAATCGCACACAATATGTGGCTATAAATGGTTTTCAATCGGAGAACTATATAGCATGTTCGGGGCTACCGCAGGGTTCCGTTTTAGGACCCTTGCTGTTTAACATTTTTATTAACGACATTGGTGATTCTCTGGATATTGGTTATTTATTCTACGCTGATGACATCAAACTGTTCGCTAACATTAAGTCTATGGAGGACTGCTTAAAAATCCAACAAAATTTACAGCATATTATTGACTGGTGCCAGGGAAACTATCTACAGCTAAATATTGGAAAATGCAAGGTTATGTCGTTTACTACAAAGTCAGAACCGATTATTTTTAATTATAACTGCAATGGTGAAATTGTAGGCCGATCCAAGGAGTTCTGTGATCTGGGAGTTACATTCGATCAAAAATTATCATTTACCTCACATTACAGCGCTATTCGGTCAGATTCTTCTAAAATGTTAAGGTTTATAGTTCGTACAACTAAAGAGTTTAGCCAAGTGGAAGCCATAAAGCTGCTGTACTATAGTTATGTCCGATCCAAACTTGAATATGCGGCAGTTGTATGGTCTCCGGAATATAACATACATGTGTCTGGTATTGAAAGTATACAGCGAAAATTTGTAAAATATCTAAGCTTTAAACAAGACGGTCGCTATCCCGCTCAAGGATGTCCACAAGAACAGCTTTTAGATACATTTTCACTGACGAATTTAAAAACCAGACGAGATAACCTGCAAATGATATTTTTGTATAAGCTATTAAATAATAAGATAAACTGCCCCTGTTTACTTTCTAAAATAAATTTCAACGTGCCTCGTTTAAGTTCACGCACAAGTAGTGCTTTTTACTTGCCGACTCCTCGTACAAACATCTTAAAATTTTCGTCTGTTTATACAATGTGTGATAACTTTAACAAAAAAACTAATTTGGATCTTTTTTCTGATAGTTTACAATCATATAAGAAAAATTTACGACGCTAAACCGTTTTGCTAATTTAAATCTTATTCAAATATCAGAATTTGGAAAATAATTACTGTTATTATTAGTTATAAGCTTCTTTTTATGTGTAAAATGTAATTTTTTAGTAGGCTTGAATATGTAGTTTTTCGCTGTCTTCTAATTGGGATCATCCTGTAACTGTAAATAAATAAATAAATTATTGTAATACAGCGTGTAAAGGTAAGGAAACGGCGAAATATCTCAGGTACAATTAAGATGTTGTGATGAACTGTGACCAATCTCGAACACAGTCTGCACCTTGGGTAGTTAGATCAAGTGACTCCATTAGATTTTAAGAGTGAAGTTAAATTGATTATAGACATCGCTTTCGTCAACGATTTCACCATCGCGGTACACGAATATATTCATATGATCCCAAAAATTCGAGAACAAACGAAAAACACCCCGCGGACAGGAACATTTTCACAATAGGACGAATTGAAGACTTCTCTCTGCATAAACGTAACCAGCATTCAAGTAGCGGAAAAACAAAAGAAAAAAATAATAACAGCACGAAAAACAAATGCCTATATAGTGCTTTTGCCCCGCAACGATATATTATTCTCTGAAAATTTCGCTCCCCTTTCAGGATTTCCATTAGAGGCGCCACATGGCACGGGGAACGGCGGAAATGCACCTCAATCGTCATTACTTTTTACGTTTTAGAAGGAAACCTAAATAATTAAGAATCCTTTGTTATGGCCTCGCCTTTCAAGTTCGGGCCGAGTTGCGTTTCGAAAAGCTTAATCCTTTGAAATTGAAATTTTTTTCTTTCAGATGCAAATAGAATTGTAACTGTGAGGATATAATATGCAAAATGTAGAGCTTTGGAATCTCTAGAATTTGTTTTTGAAAAGGTTCTGAGGGTATGTGCAAGTGCTGCGGATTAAGGTCGAATAGATAATCCTTTTTAATAGAGAAAATTGGCCGTGACTCCTGTAGCAGAGGTATTATTTCATTGAATAAAGCAAGCAACATTGAGACGATTTGTTTTATTATATTTTTTATACTAACCAATAAACCATGGCTAACCTGGTCTAACCAAAAACATAGTCCCATATTTAAAACACGATTACATACAAAATCGGTGAAAAAAAAAATTTAAAAAATCAGTAAAAAGTGAGGAATGACATATTAATAAAAAAAAACCGACTCAAAAAATAATATTCTATTTATTTCTAAAATATAGACATTTTGGAGTCGGCGTCCCTCTCCCAGCCATTACAAAATATAGTTGATGTATTTTATATTACATTACATATAAAGCAAATACATAGCTAGCCTTATATCTTTTAAAACTGATGCCCAAATCACTTCCTCTCAGGACCCGTCAGTGGATCTGCTCATGCGTAAACTGCTATTTCCATCCAATCGCTGAGCCCAAGTCAAGTTGCAATATGACTTTCTATAGTACATTTTTAACTCTCCAAACAGACCAATAGCAAATTGGCATTTCGAGATACGGGCAGAAATATTTTGGGAGCCTTGCAACTGTTGGCTAGGTTAGTGCATGAAGATTATATTGACGGCCGTGTTATAGAAGATACATCTAGGTAAACTAAATGTAAACTATAAAATAACAATAGGTAATAACGTGTATGTACTGGGTGTACAACTAAGAAGGGAAACCGGCCGTATCTCAGTAACCATTTGTCTTACGGTTTCGGGAAAAAAAGATTATATAGTAAATAGGCCAAGAGAAATCGCTGGAAATTATTTGTAACCTCGAAAAATTGCCGCTAGAGGGCGCAACAACTACATAGTTAAGGTGTACCGAAAATATAAGCGTAGTATTCTTCAATAAGTTGCGCAACTTTTTGCTATTTATCATTTTTTTCTATTTTAAATAATAAAGTGGTGGGGGAAGGTCAAATATTTTTGTTTCAAACATTGATATCTCTGCTTTGGATGAACCGATATTATTGAACTTAAAAAAGGGCTTTTTCGCTTTATTTGCGGTACTATTAACGGTCACCAAATTTATTTTGCTACTGGTCGCTATATGGCGTTTTTCTGGAATCAACTTTCTTAAATTAAATATGGATCTGTTTTTTTTATTCACTATTTTATACTCTTCATAGCCACAAAATAAAACGTGACAAAACAGTGATATCATATTATTCGATTTTTTTGAAAAAATCCGTATTATTTGAGGAATTCCAGAAAAACGGCATCTAGCGACCAGTAGTAGAATTATTTAGTAACCGTTAATAGCACAGCAAATCGAGCGAAAAAACCCTTTTTTAAGACCAAGTTCAATAAAATCGATTCATTCAAAAAAGAGATATCAACGTTTGAAACAAAAAATGTTTGACCATCCCCATTACTTTATTATTGAAAATATAAAAATTGACTTGAACTTATTGAAGAATACTTTTCTTATATTTTCGAGATACCTTAACTATAGAAATTCACCAAAAAATCGACATTTACGATTTAAAGTTCTTGTGGCACCTCCTAGCGGCAATTTTTCGAGGTTAAAAATAATTTTCAGCGACTTCTCTTGGCCGATTTACTATATAATTTTTTTCCCGAAACTGTTAAACAGGTGGTTCCTGAGATACGACTGGTCTCCCTTCTTAGTTGTACACCCGGTACATTGTTTTGATATATATCATTAGAGATTAGTCACTATTTGGGCGCCGACTTCAAAAAATCTATATTTAAGGAGTAAATAAAATATTATTTTTTACTTTTTAGTGATTTTTTACAACTTACAGTTTGAAGAATATCAAAATTTGTAGCACCATAATCCAAAAAGTGACGAACAGAGAAGTAAATGACAGAAAGATAAATAAAGGTAAATTATTTTTGACAGCTACGTTTTTTGAGTTAAACATATTTAATAGTTTCGAGAGATTTTAGTTTTTATTAACTAGTATGATAATGATATGTATGTACCTATACCTAATTTAACTCGTACTCACAAAATAAAATTTATTAATTTGAAAATGTAGAGGTACTTAATACTTATGCCCTTTTATTCTATTTTCTAAAAGTTGAGTTGTCATACCAATATATTTCATAGGGCAGTTTAAACAAGGAATTTCATATACGAGATTGGATTTTTTATTTTTAGTCAAATATCACAGGTAAAAATTCTTATTACATAAAAGACTCATTTACATTTAAACATTTTCTAGATACATTAACAATAACACCAAATTCAAAGTTAATATCACGAGATGTAATTTCTTTGTATACTAATATACCAAATGAACTCATAGTTAGTGCTATAAAAGGGAAATGGAATATTTTAAAAAATTTTGCAACTCTAACTCAGCCTGAATTCTTAGAAGCCTTACATCTGATAATGTCAAATTATCTTCAATACAAAAACCAATTTTATCAACAACTTGATGGATGTGCTATGGGCTCACCTATTTCCTCATCGATCGCACAAATAGTTAGAATACCTAGAAGAGGAAATTCTCGAGAATTTTAATATTAATTTTTTTAAAAGATATGTGGATGATTGTTTAGCATCAGTTCCAGAAAATAAAATAGACGAACTACTTTTCGCATTTATTAATTTCAACCCGAAACTTCAGTTCACTCTTGAAGTTGAAACAGAAAACAAAATAAATTTTCTCGACCTTACCACAATAAGACAAAAAGAAAATAATCTAAAAACTAAATGGTTTACAAAAGAAACTTGGTCTGGACGATATCTTAATTTCAATTCCCACCATCCATACAAACAAAAAAGAAGTGTTGCGATTGGTCTAGTTGACCGTTCCATATCTTTAACGTCACCAGAATACCGTCCTGAATCCTTTAATAAAGTTAAAGAGACCTTGAATGCAAATCATTTCCCAGAAAAACTGATAAAAAAAATTATCAAACAAAGGACGTACATATATTATAACAATCATAAAGAAAACGTAAGACAAGATAATACGCAAAAAAATATATTGCAATGCCATACACATCTTAATTATCTGAAAAAAACATATCTTAGGAAAATATAACATAACTGTGTGTCATAAAGCCCAGAACCTGATAGGCTCTTATTACAATTTACAAAATTAAAAACTAAAATCCTAAAAATAAAAAATCCAATCTCGTATATGAAATTCCTTGTTTAAACTGCCCTATGAAATATATTGGTATGACAACTCAACTTTTAGAAAATAGAATAAAAGGGCATAAGTATACAAAGAATGCATCCACTGCATTACATAAACATGAAAAAACAACAAACAAAACACGAATTTAATTTTTCTGAAACCAAAATCATTGACTGAAGATAACCTGTATCAGAAATTAATTATCAAGGAAATGATTTACATAAAAAAAGAAAAAAATGCAGTAAATGACAAACAAGACATAAAATATTTAAGTCAAATATACCACAATTTGATATTTTAGTATAGTTTTAACTTCGTCTAAGCCGTTATTTTTAAAATGTAGTATATCATTGTGAATGTCTGATTCTTCTCTAAGGTTTAAATTAAAAAATTGCAAAAAATTATCTTTAAATTCCTCAAAAAAATGTACTGAGATAGGAGCACCTTTTTACCTAAAACTGTGCTATAAGTTGCCTGGCAAACAACTAACTTGCTACATATCATTCGAATATAAATAAATAATCAACATGCATTTTTCGAGGTAGGTAACCTTATTTTATTAATTTTGTAATAATTATTTGTAAATAGTAAAATTTTAAATTCGTTTTAGAAAAATTAAAAATGTCTTTTTATAATTAGACCACTAAATGTTTTTTAAATTAATTGTAGATAGGAAAGGAAAGCCTTGTATACCACAAAAAAAAAGGAATGAGCAATTTTTGAGAAAGCCTACTATGATAAGCGAAACGTCAAAATAATCGCATTGTTTGATTTCACAAATAAACCTATACCCAAGAAAGAAGTCCAATTAATATATACCGGGTTTAAGAAACAAATTGATTAATATATATCGTCACCTGAATGCAGAACTAGTCTATGTTACAAAATGTTAATTTTACAAGGGAGCATTCTTTTGTTTTTTTACTTAAATATTATAAAATTTTACTATCAGATAATTGTATGACTATATTTTAATCGTTAGTTTTCCTATGCTTTGTGCTTTCACGATAACGTAAAATCTAAGGTGATGTAGTCTATGTCCCAATTTGGACATAGGATATTGTCTCATAAACGTACTTAGGCTAGTTCTGCTTGATATTTAATATTATAATTTATGAATTCAAGACTGTTGTGACTGGTATAGGTAGATATTTTACAAACATAAACAGTGCCTATATAACTCATATAATTTATATTACATTTTTTACCATCTTTCTTCTTTACACATTTCTGAAAAGACAGCAGAACAATACTTTTCAAGGCATAAAAGAAAAAATATGATTACTGTTAAAACATCGGATGAAAAATAGATCAAAATACGCACTTAGAGCTTAAAGTAAACAACCATGAGTATCTTCAATTATCACTATCTGAATCTTGAGGACCTGCTTTTTTCTCGTCATAAGGTAGATTCTTGAAAAAGTCATGATATTGACTTGGAATTACTTTTTTCTCGCAAAGAAATTGCAGATGGTCGAATTTCTTCTTTGCTAATGGAATTCTTCCAGTAAAGTTTGGTTTCAGCTCAATATCTTCTATGTCAATTTGGATTTGCTTTCTACCCTTTTTAATCAAGTTAATTTTCGTAAATTCAGCTTCCTCGAAACTGTATTTAAACAAACACATATTTGGATAGTCTGGAGAGGTTTGTAGAATTCGTAATTTGTTCCAGTAAACTTGTCCCAATTGATGGTGGATTTTGCTTGGAGATCTTTTAAATCAAATACATCCTCTTGCTCGATTTCAACGACATTATAAGGGTTATTCTTCTTTGCAGTTCTGACGACTGTATACCACTGATCAGGAGAATAGACTGGAATATTACGGGATGCTCTCTCGATAACACTATGAATACAGTCTCCCTCGTTTTGAGTATGGCCTCGTTCTAGAAAATTATGACAAATTGTTACCTTATATAACTGAGAAATGTAACTGTATAGCGAAAATAAAAATTTATTTCTATTCTGTCCGGCACAGTTGTCAGAAAAAAATGAAAACTCCTGCACTCCTTGTTCGATATGATGCTTTACAAAATGCAATAGGCAACAGCCAATTTCACAAGAACCCCTCTTGGCAATGGTCTCGTACCACATATAACAATAGCCTTCCTTACTACCCAGATTAAAAATAGTAAAGTTATAGGTTGATAGTTTCAACTTATAATACGCTAATCCAACGTCTGACTTTGGGACTGGAAGTACTTGCTGTAAATCGAAAACTGCACAACAAATCTGTCGATTGCTTTCAGCTCTTATTTTTTCTGCATCTTTCAATTGTCTGGCTAAGGTCTTGTTTCTCAAATGGAGTTGATAGGTTTCTTCTTTTGCTAATTTTTCTTCACTGGATGATTGTTCGTAGCCGTGGCATATATCGCACAAGTCTTTCTTGGGCCGAAAAAACGACATATTAAAATCTGTATTGAAGACTTCCCTGTACATACTTTCAGTTGCTACTTCGGTGATCTGCCTATCAGCACAGTATTTCTGATATAGAGAATACATTTTGGAAATATTCAGAGATGCAGGTAAGTACAAGCGGGATGTATTTTTCCTGCAGTAGTGACTTTCAATTGTCTGAAATGAATTTATATGCTCTCGAACTGATTCCTTGACAGCTTCACTGAGTAACGAGTTTTTACATGCCTTTCCTCTTCTATCTCCGGAAACCACACCAGTTGAGCCAGTTTTGTCAAACACAGTTTTAACAACCTGTCCACTTATACTTAGAGTATTTAAAAAGAAAATCTTACATACAGGCACCTTGATATTGTCTTTGATGAAACAATAATCACACGTGAACGTTCGCCTACTCTGATGTTCTGGGGAAGGTGAATCTCCATTTCTTTCTTGAGCAATAGTTACCTTCTTTCTTATGGTCCTTGTCTTTTCTTTATTTTTCCTTTGCACCAACTTTGAAATGAAATCTCGCTGTCTGTTGACATCTCCTAGATTCCAATAATGACTAAATATCGCTTGTCTCTCGTCTTCAGAAAACTTTTCGTTACATTTCATTCTACAATGACATGGATCTTCCATTTTGCGGGATGGTTGAAGTTTATCTTTCCAGGATTTATATTCTTTGCCACCATTTCGAGATGCCTTTATTACATTTCTTCTCCAAGCAATTGGATTTCTCTTCCTTCTGCGTGACTTTCTTGTTGAAACTCCTTCTTGATCAAGTTCTTTATCGGACAAAACAAATTCAGGATCTTTTTCGTCGTTATCGGTAGCATAAGGGTCAGATTCGGAAGACGACAAGTTGTACAAATCATTTTCCAAATTCATAGTAACCGATTTTCTACTTCCAGGACCGCTTGGACCATTCATCGGCGGTACGTCGGCGTCGGCGTCGCGATATACAATCGACTTGACACTATTACCTTCTTCATTGTCATTTGCTTCGTTGAAAAATAGTTCTGCTAGTCTTTTTGTTGATGCCCCATGATCAAATGAACTAGAGTTGAAGTATGTTAATGTTTCCTTCATTTGTAGCCCAGGTGGTGGTTCTAGATTGGCCGAATCCATTAACATGATGGCATGTTTGGGAGGCTTTACAGCATTATTGTCAATTATTAGAGCTTTATCTGGAACAAAAATGTTGTTGCGATTACACTTTCCTAAATTATATTCACTCGAAGGGGCTAAGTATAAGCGTTGATTGAGTAATAGGGGGAAGATACCCCACCTTATGGAAAAAAATGAGATAGGAACAATTTTTGTCACGCGCCACGATTATTTGCATGGGCATTAGGTATCTTCCCCGCTAATATTCAATCAACGGTATAAGATAAAAATAAAATAAATAGAACACTTACCGTGTTTCACATTAGCAGATTCCATCAAAGTAAGATCCTGTGTGGAGGGCTCCATATTACCCTTGACAGCTAAAGTTAGATGAGAAATTCAAAAATTAAAAAAAAAAAACAATGAAAATAAATTTGTTCCTTACTTTCGTTATTGTCTTGGTTATTGTTTATAACAACTAAATTGAGTATTTTTGCAGTTCTTAAATTCTTCTCCATTTTTTGGGTCAACAGAAGTAGTCTTTTATAGAGAGAGTCTAAACCAGTCTCATCGAACAAAACTATGTGAATAAGCCAATGTCCACAAGCTACTATTCTATGTCCACCAAAAATAGTGCAGAACTAGTCTATGTCCACCTAACTACTATCCTATATCCACCATAAATAGTGCAGAACTAGTCTATGTCCACCTAGCTGGAGAAGATGCGATGCGTTCCCTGCGGCGCTCGGAGATAGACTAATTCTGCATTAAAATCAATTCGCTACTGCACATAGGCTAGTTCCAGATGTGACCGATAGAAAGCACTAGTTGTAAAGATGGACATATAATACTTCTGCATTCAATAATATGGAGCTTTTACTTTCACATAGGCTTAAAACCTGAAATTAGCCAAAAATGGACATAGGCTAGTTCTGCATTCAGGTGACGATATCATTCCGGGTGTACATCCGTTCATTACTGTCGTTCTGAAAAGAACAGTTTTGCTGACGAATAGAGTCTCTATTCGGACGCGAGAAAGAAAGCTTCGAAAATGCCAAATGTGATTTTGGCGAAACGTCAGCAAAACTGTTCTTTTCAGAACGACAGTAGTGAACGGATGTACACCCGGAATGAAAACACATTTTATATATATATATATATATATATATATATATATATATATATATATATTTATATATAATTCGTTAGGTCGAGTAGGTATAGGTTAACTGATTGAAAAATAAAAGTATAATTTAGATCTACGTTTCGCTCATTATATTGAACTTTTCCAAGATGGAAATTTATTTCCTAAAATAAAAACATACATAGTTAATATGCAAAACTTAAAATGGTTAGAAAAACATTACATTTAAACAAATAATGACCATATTGGAAGTCGGTTAAAAAAAAACCGAAAAAGGATGGCACTATAATATGACTTCTGCGGGGAACTGCTGAACATACCACTTCTCTCTACAGGAATCCTTGGAGATAACCAGCTAATACTTATAGCACCCCGTATATTAGCGAAACACTATTATAAAAAAACTTTAATATATTAGTATGATTTCTGAAATATTGACCTGCCATATAAAAAATCGGTAAATTTCTTTTACCAGGAACTTCCCTCGTGATGAATATTTCCTTTTGTTAGGAAGAGTGAAGTGTAATCCAATTTAGTTCGGTACAAAGTTATTTAAATTTGTCAATATGATGAGTAATTTTTAAGCTCTTCGACAAACTGATAGATGGACCGACCGAATTGATAAAACACATTTTTTTTGGAATCTAGGAACCCTAAAACGTGAAGATATATAAAACTTGAGATTGATTTTTTTCAGATCACAACAATTTTATTTGGCCGCCATTTTGTTCCGCCATCTGAAATTAGTGCCACAGTTTTACTAGTACATCTCTATACCACATGTACCTATGGCACACAATTTGAAATCAGTTCCTTAACTAGTTTTTTTAGGTTGAATTTTTAAATATTTTATTAAGCTCATTTTACGAAAGTTTTCCGACGTTTCGCCTTCGATTGCACGAGGCATCTTCAGGAATCTTTACTATACGAGAACACTGAATGTCGGTGTTCCGATCTCAATCGAAGCGTCGAAAAGTGATTCCATTTTGACACGGTCTAATCTCAAGAAGCATGATTTTTTAATTAAGAAACCTTTTTGTTGCGCCATCTTGGAACCATACCACTTTTATCAGTTGATTTCTACATTAATATTTGATTTTTGTGCAAAATTCTAGATAAATTGGATAAGTACTTTTTGAGTAATAATTTTTTTAACATTTCATCACTAGGACGCCATTTTGTTTAGCCATATTGGATTTTTACCAAAATCCCCATATAATCCTTAATTTTTGACCAGAGTTTGAAGTCAGTCTGATGAGTAGTTTTTAAGCTATGCCTCGAACAGATAGACAGACCGACAGAGTTGAGAAACCATTAGCTTCGGCATCTATGGACCCTGAGACGTAAAGGTCTGAAAAAATCTCAGGGTATTTTTGTTTACGATTAGAATATTTCCCTTCTACGAAAGTATCGAACATCAAACTTTTCTTAAAATTTACAGTATTCATAAAATGGAAGCTTTCACAGCTTTGGTTAATTCAGAAATCAGGTTTCTTGGGATTAATTCCTTTTCAAAAGTCTAAATTTCGCAATAGCACCAATTAGCATTCTCGTAGAAGGCATAGTATCCTCCGGTGAAGCAGCATTCGGAAGATTACCTATGGAACAAGTCGATAAAGTTGGGTATGAGACAGCGATGGAGAATTTAAATGAAGATGCAAACATTCTGATCCTTCCAGCAGATAAAGGCAATGTCCCAGTCTTTATGGACAGAACGGAATACGTGGAAAGGGTAACTCAACTTTTGGACAACCTATAAGGTTATGCAGGCAGACCCTACAAATAGAATAGAAAGACGCATCACCAACCTGATTAATGCATCCAGTCTACCACCAGCGGAGAAGAAATCATTAAACCAAGCAGCTCCAAGATTCCCAGGTTCTACGTTCTTCTCAAGATACAGAAAAACAATGGAAAAACAGATTCTTTTATAAAAAACTTTGCAAATTTCGCGAAAAAACTTAAGGTAATCGAGATGGATTCCGCAGATATTTTGGTTAGCTTCGATGTAGAATCACTCTACACGAACGTTCTCAAACTCAATTTTCATTATATCAGCCGTTTTGGGTCATAATAATCTCGACAAGAACTTAATAGACCTAGTGGAAGCTTATCTTACATCTACTTATTTCTTTTTTCAACTTTTTACGGACAAACTTCAGGGGCAGCTATGGGACTACCTCTAGCACCTGTGTAAGCGAACATCTTTATAGAAACCTTTCAGGATATTGCTCTAACATCCGCTCCACTAAAACCAAAACACTGGTTCAGATATGTAGATGATACTTTTTGTTGTTTGGTCTCATGGAGAGGAGAATCTCCTCATATTTCTGGACCAAATTAATCAACAATATCATAATATCAAGTTCACAATGGATGTTGGGATTTATCTGTATTTTGTATAACAATATTACTATTTATTAATCTTACATAAATACCGCACGCCCATGGTGGTTAGAATGGCATACGAATGTTTTTAAAATAACAATAAGTGGTTGCGAGGACAATTATTTCGGCGGTCCAGCATACTTACCATAGTCAATACACATAAGATGATTGGACAATGCTTGCGATCCCTAAAAAATATTGTACCTTTTCAAACAGGAGTAAATTAAATTTCTTGCGCCTGTGGAGAAGTGTATGTGGGAGAAACAGGATGCTCATTAAAAAGGAACAAATTTTTCAATCTGCTGCAGCTGAGCATCAGCATACCACGGACCATATTATAAATGTAAAGGAAACCAATTCAATAGAGATACGGGTTACGGTCTACATTACACGTGGAAACTGATCTTAACACAGGTTCACGGTTCGGAGAGCACAAGTCGGATATAAAAGCCCGCCTGAATCTCTAAGCTCATTCTAGTTCGCTTTTTGCATTGAAACAGTACGAATCGATTCGGTTCACCCGGCTCCGTACAGTTAAAGTGTTAAAGTGGATAATTTTCCTTATTGGAAATATCTTGTGAGGACTAGTGCAGTGAGTGCAAAACAAAAATGAAGCCAAGCAAATCTTCAAAAGTGAGCAAAGTTTCCTCGGAAGCAAAATCCGAGAAAATCCTAAGGCTAAAGGAGGAAAACTTCCGCCTGAGTGAAAACTTAAAGATCCTAAGAGAGGAAAATCGAAGCCTTACAGACAGGCTCGATAGATTAGAAAACCTTCTTGTTACACAACAAGAAGGGAAGACGACTCGGCACTCCCCGCAGAGCGAACAACCAATCACATCTGCCGAAACCAAAATTAAAAGAAAAAGGGTTAAATCCCCCCCCAGTGGTGAGAACAGTGAGGACAGTGATATCCCCAAAAATGAAAACCCCACAAATATAAACAGTGAAAACAGTGTACCTATGGAAACAACCGAAGCCGCCAAAAGTGTAGTGTCTCAAGAAACTACCCCGAAAATTCCCCCCGTAGTTATTGAGGACGACGGGACCTGGACAGAGGTCCGGCGCAACATCAAAGGAGCAAACATAGGCTTCAATAAAGCAAAGGCCTCCGGCTCGAGGCTCCAAATTTTCCCAAAAACAGCCAACGACCATAGGGCCCTGACCCTACACCTTAAAGAGGCCAATCGCCCATACCACACCTATCAGCTCCCGGAGGAAAAAAGGACACACGCGGTAATCCGCGGCTTACACACAAACACCCCGGTAGAAGACATAGTTCAAGAACTAAACGAACTCGGCATTACTGATGCTAGCGTGGTCCGAATGACCTCAAGGATTACAGAGAAACCCATGCCATTATTCCTGGTTAAAACCACAAACAACCAAATAATGAAAATAAGCACCCTCTTTGACCGGGTGGTCAAAGTAAAAAATAAGAGAAAAGACGGCACTGTAAAACAGTGTTTCAAGTGCCAGCGTTTCGGACATACTCAATCGCTATGTACCTACCCAGACAAGTGCGTTAAATGTGCAGGACCACACAGAGCGGACGCATGCCGACTCCCGGAAAAGGAGGAAGATGGCTCCAAAAATGCAGTTTGTGCCAACTGCAATCAAAAAGGACATCCGGCCAGTTACAAGGGCTGCCCGAAATATCCCGCCCCTAAAAAGCCACCTATAGCCCCATGGGCCAACTTCAAAAACACAGTGAAGCCTGCAGCCACGAAACCTGCAACTAAAGCCACCTATACGGAAGAGGCCAAAACTACAACTACTCCCCCAAAGGAAAAGAAGGGGAGCTCCCCTCCTCTTGATCTCCAGGCTGCAATCCTGCACGCCGTCACCGGAATGATGCCCTCTATTGTGGAAACCATAATTCCCACAATAACAAAAGCTGTGGAGGAACAGCTTCGCAGACTCAAATAAGCAATGCCAGTACACCAAAATGAAAGCCTAAAACTAATTTCCTGGAACACCTGCGGTCTAAGGGCCAGGAAAACAGACGTCCTAGAACTCCTGGAAGACCATCGCCCAGACGTTCTAGCAATACAGGAGACTAAACTAAAAGCAGAAATAAGGATGATCTTCCCAGGATATCACATCTACAGATACGACCCTCCCGGACGCCAAGCCACGAGAGGAGTTGCAATCCTGGTCAGAAGAGGCGTTCCACATTCCTTCCTGGGGGTTGAGGATGTGGAGCTAGACGCCATCTCCATAGAGGTCAACACTCGTAGAGGCCGGATCAAAATCACATCTGCGTATCGCTCCCCAACACAGGAGCTGTTGGATGAGGACATCGAACACTTAGCAAGAGGACGAAGAGCCAAAATCATCATTGGCGACTTAAATTGCAAATCCGAAGAATGGCATTGCACCCATACCAACCCAAATGGTCGCAAACTAACCAGACTATGCGAGGACCACAGACTCGCCATAATAGGACCAGAACAACCAACATACCTCCCCCGTGGAAACGGGAGATCAAACATGTTGGACATTGCGCTCCTGAAAAACATCAGGGAAGAGCTAGACATCAACACTCTGAACGAGGGTACATCCGACCACAACCCGGTACTCCTGCAACTAGGAGTAAACCTCAACAGAGTAAATCACAACACCAAGAAGACGACCGACTGGAAGGCCTATCAAAGACATCTGAAAGCCGCAATCGAAATCCCTGAGATCCGCGCTCCTCAGGGACTAGATGAGGCCGTAAGATGTCTAGAGACAGCCATCCTGAATGCCTTCCACGAAAACACAGTAGTGGAAGACATAAGCAGGCATCGACAAACCGAGGAGCTTCCTGAAAATCTCAGAGACGAGATTAGGACCAACAGACGTCTCCGCAGGATCTACGCTAGATCCCACGAGGACGAGGACAGGATTGCTCTAAACCGACAATCTCAAAACTTGAGAAATCGGTTACAAGAGCACCGAAACAACAAGTGGCAGGAAAAACTGCGATCCCTAGACACGTATCACCAAACAGCCTGGTAGATGCAACGTGCTCTTCGAATGGACAAACGTCCTATCCCTCCTCTCCAAGGTGTAAATGGCCCAATCTACACCGACGAGGACAAAGCTGAAGCCTTAGCGGATGCCATAGTCCAACAAGGTCAGCTTAACCAACATCCAGAGGAGGACGAAGAACTCACCGAAGAGGCCCACGACTCAGTTAGAGATCTGGATGCCTGGATTTTACCCCAACAAAATCCACATCCTGTCTCACCCGGGGAAGTTCGAGACATCATCAGGAAACTGAAGGTCAAGAAAGCCCCTGGAGCCGACGGCATCACCAACAAAATGCTGAAAAACTTCCCCAGGAAAGGATACAGTGCGATGGCCAACATCATAAACTCCATCATAAGAACATGCCACTTCCCCAGCACATGGAAAAAGGCAGAAGTCATCGTCATTGAAAAACCAGGAAAAGACAGGACAGTACCACACAACTACAGGCCCATCAGCCTACTCCCTGCTTTAAGCAAAGTAGCTGAAAGAGCTATAGCCAGAAGACTAAAAGATGAATCCCAAGAACTAGATGCCATCCCAGATGAACAATTCGGCTTCAGGGCAGGGCACTCATCTGAGCAGCAGGTACTCAGAACCACAGAGTATATCACCAAAGGATTCAACAATAGAGAGGCCACAGGAGCAGTTTTCCTGGACATCGAAAGAGCTTTCGACAGAATGTGGCACCAAGGCCTGATCCACAAAATGTCGGTGGCTGGATACGAGAGAAGAAATATAAAACTTATCAGAAGCTACCTAAATGACAGATCATTCACAGTCAAGGTGAATGACTCTCATTCAGCTCCAAGAGGACTAATAGCTGGAGTACCACAAGGGTCAGTGCTGGGACCCATTCTATACTCCATCTTCTCTCACGACATCCCAATCGGTGAAGAGGGCTTAACAGCACTCTACGCCGACGACATAGCCATCCTACACCAAAGCAGAAGCACCCGGATAATGGGCAGACGACTGCAAGAGGACATTGATAACCTTCATGACTGGTGTGTCAAATGGAAGGTTAAAATCAACCCCCAGAAGTCCCAAGCAATCCTATTCCAACGAAGGAGACTGGTTCCAACAGCTGTAATCCGAATTGGAGATGTCGAGATCCCTTGGACAAACGAGGCCAAGTACCTAAGGATGACCATGGACAGAAGCTTGACATGGAACAACCATATCAACGCAGCGAGGACAAAAACTAGACAAGCAATGGGTAAACTCTATCCACTGCTCTGTCGAAAAAGTGAAACGGGATTGAGGACCAAACTGCTACTGATCCAAACAGTAGCTAGGAGCCAACTCACCTACGGCTCCACATCCTTCGGATATGCTTCTAAGACCAACCTTATGAAGCTAAAGAGGACAGAAAACAAACTCATTAGGATGGCAGCTGACGCCCCATGGTTTATCAGGAACGAGGACCTGCAGCGTGATCTTCAATGGACACCTATTGAATAATTTATGCGGCAAAAGGCTACCCGAGCCTTCAGGGCAGCAGAAAATCACCCCAACGAAAACTTACGGGACCTGGTAGATCATGATCCTCTAGCTCCGAGACGCAACAATTGGACAAGGCACAGGGGACCTAGACACGGGCTCCTGCGCTAATATACTCTAGGATGGAAGTGGGCAAATCGAAATTTCTGAGTCTCCGTGCTCCTCAGGAACTAGATCTTGCTCACCGAAACCCCAAGAGTATCAACAAGAGGCCATCAAATTCCAAGAAGAGGATTCCCAGGTACCTCAGCTGGCTCCGGCGTGAGTTGCAGCTGAACCTGAGGTAAAAGAAGAGGATCCTAGGTACCTCAACTGGCTCCGGTGTGAGCTGCAGTTGAACCTGAGGTAAAAGAACACCCCACCTCAGCCTCAACACTGCCGGATCACGGAACAGCAGTGTCGCTGAGGGCACAGAAGAGGACCAAAGACACGAAGACCACCAGGTACACTGACGGAGGGACACTGGCAGCGGCAGACTGGACCACGGGACAGTAGGACGAAGGCAGCGGCAATCCGGACAGAAGAAAGGAGGATAACAGAGAAATATCCCACCTGGTAAGACGACACTTTCATTATTAATAATTTCTTTTATTTCAGATGACTACAAGTAACGAGAGGTGGCAAAAACATCCTGCCAAGTGAGGACCCCCCCCCCTACGACAGCGAGGACCATGTCCTTCATAGGAGTTTCTCCCGAAAGGACGGCATCAACCCCATCGAAGGATCCTTGGCTAGCCCAATGATGGTCCATCTGATGGGGGCCCGTTGGGGTTTAGTGGGTATTGTTGACTCCGACAGGTGGAAACCTGTCAGAGCAACGAGTCCCACACTGTCTTCCCTTCTTCCGGAAGGGAATTCGTGCGTAAAAGCATTCCCCATCGACACAAAAAAAAAAAAATAAGCTCATTCAGTGTTCAAGTCTCGTAAAGTAAAGCTTCCTGAAGATGCCTCGTGCAATCGAAAGAAAACGTCGGAGAGTATTTCCAATTTGACATGGACTAATCCCAAGAAGTACGATTTCGTTACAGTATTCGTTAATTGAGAAGTGTAATTTTTTAATCCCCGCTCATAGCTATGTAGGTACATCGATCGCTTCCTTCACGAACTCGTTACCAACGATCACATCCCGTTCTCCCAGACCCAGAGTCAGAAAAGAAAATAATTGGGCCATTTTGTTTAAATAGCTCAAGTGAATTTTAAAAAGGGAGAAGGTAGTTGAATAAAGTGGCCGTATTATAGAAGACAGACGTGCTTTCATCCCCTTCAAGTCCAAACAACGTCGATTCTTTTCTCTACAGAAAAAAGCTTATTGAAACCGGGCGCATAATGGAAGAAAGGGGCGAAATTTTCAGCGCTCGGCTCGGTTTATTTTTAACGACGAGAATGTACTCGGTGAAAGTTGTATAAAAAGTGTTCGTTTATTGCCCTACTTAATTTGGGACGATTCTTAATCGTTTGCCTCTTTGTAATAATCGGAATTTTTTAAGAAAAGAAATTCTACAGGGTGTCCCATAATTAATAGTACACAGCAAAACTTTCTTTGGGTATTTTGGGATTTAACCATACTTTGCTTAGTCCAAAAGTTGACAGTATCCAAGATACAGGGTGTCAAAGTTGTAATTTTAATTTAGTTTTTTCTTCATAATTTATAAACAGGGCGACAGAACGGTATCAAATTAAAACGAGGGAGGTTTTTTGAAGCGAGAAATTCAAATCTGTACTTAGTTCTGATGCTGCTTGTAGAGGGCGCCACTTACGGTGCATTAAATGTTTTTAAAATAACGTAACTTTTTTGTGTCCCCGTGTATTGACCCAAATGTTAAAGATTATGTTTTTTCCACTTCTTCTACGCAAAAAAGTATACTTTGTAAATGTCCCTCAGAGTGGCCGTTTGCAAGATATTTGCGTATAAATTAAGTGGGATATAGCTATAAACTCCTGATATCGGTACCAATTTAAAAATGAGTTATTCTATTAAGAAATCGTGGTTTTGGGATTAGACCGTCTCAAATTGGAATTACTATCCGACGTTTCGCCTTCGATTGCACAAGGCATCTTCAGGGATCTTTACTCCACGAGATCTGAACACTGAATGAGCTCGAAGAGATTCAAGCACCGTAACCCATATCTCTATTGAAATTTTCTGCTGTATGTTTAAATATTTCAATTGATTCTCTAACTTTTTGTTTATAAGAACCTGGAACCGATGCTAGAACCTTGGTTTCCTTTACATTTATGAAATGGCCAGTGTTATGCTGGTGTTCAGCTATAGCAAATTGAACAATTTGTTTTTTTTTTAATACATCGTTCATGTTCCTTAAGTCTAGTTGATATTGAGCGTCCTGTTTCTCCCACATACACTTTCCACAGGAGCAAGGAATTTTATATACTCCATCTGTTTGGAAAGGTACAAGATCTTTCGGGGATCTCAAGCATTGTCCAATCTTCTTATGTGTATTGAAGATTGTACGTATGTTGGACCGCCGAAGTAATCGTCCTATTTTGTCTGTAGTGCCATGTATGTAGGGAAAAACAACACTACCTAACGATGGCTCTTTATCATTCTCCTTTTGTGGAGTTGGATTACTATATCTTTTAAATGAAATTTTCTCTGAGAGCTTCAATCAGTTTCGATGTTTCCGATGTTAAAGAATCTTGATCAGAAATCGAAATAGCTCTGAATACTAGTGAGTTAATAACCGATTTCTTTTGTGCTGGATGGTGATAAGAATTTGCGTTTAAGTATCTATTTGTATGCATCGGTTTTCTATACACAGAATGTCCTAATGTACTATTTTCCTTCCTTTGAACACATATATTCAATTTCCATCGTGAATTTAATATTATGATGTTGCTGATTAAGATGGTCCAGAAATATGAGGAGATTATCCTGTCCATGAGGCCAAACAACAAAAGTATCATCTACATATCTAAACCAGTGCTTCGGTTTTAGTGGAGCGGATGTTAGAGCAATATCCTAAAGGCTTCCAGAACAGAATATGTGGAAAAGGTTACTCAACTTTTGGACAACACCTATAAGGTTATGCAGGCAGACCCTACAAGTAGAATAGAAAGACGCATTAGCAATTTGAACAAAACATCCAGTCTACCACCAGCGGAGAAAAAATCACTAAAACCAAGCAGCTCTAAGAATCCCAGGTTCTACGGTCTTCCGAAGATACACAAGGACAACGTACTACTTCGACCGATCGTCAGTGCAATAGACTCACCCACATACATTAAATATCTTTCAAATTTTCTTAATCCATTTACTGGAAAAACAGATTCTTTTATTAAAAACTCTGCACATTTCGTGGAAAAACTCAAGACAATCCAGTTGGATCCCGAAGATATTTTGGTCAGTTTCGATGTAGAATCACTTTACACAAATGTTCCTGTCAACGACTCCATTTCCATTATATCAGACATACTGGATAACAATAATCTTGATAAGAACTTAATAGACCTAGTGGAAGCTTGTCTTACATCTACTTATTTCAGTTTTCAAGGAACTTTTTATGAACAAACTTCAGGGGCAGCTATGGGATCTCCTCTATCACCTGTGGTAGCGAATATCTTTATGGAAGCCTTTGAGGATATTGCTTTAACATCTGCTCCACTAAAACCGAAGCACTGGTTTAGATATGTAGACGATACTTTTGTTGTTTGGTCTCATGGACAGGATAATCTCCTCATATTTCTGGACCACCTTAATCAGCAACATCATAATATCAAATTCACGATGGAAATTGAATCTAATGGTACAATTCCCTTTCTAGATGTATGTGTTCAAAGGAAGGAAAATGGTATATTAAGACATTCTGTGTATAGAAAACCGACGCATACAAATAGATACTTAAACGCTAATTCTTATCACTATCCAGCACAAAAGAAATCAGTTATTAACTCACTAGTATTCAGAGATATTTCGATTTCTGATCAAGATTCTTTAAAATCTGAAACATCGAAACTGACCGAAGCTCTCAGAGCGAATGGCTATTGCACTGAAGATATTACGCGTTCAATTAAAAGACATAGTAAACCAACTCCGCCAAAGGAGAGTGATAAAGAGCCACCATTAGGTAGTGTTGATCTTCCCTATATACATGGCACTACAGACAAAATAGGAAGATTGAACAATGCTTGCTATCCCCGAAAGATCTTGTACCTTTCCAAACAGAAGGAGTATATAAAATTCCTTACCCCTGTGGAGAAGTGTATGGAGAAACAGAACGCTCAATATCAACTAGACTTAAGGAACATGAACGATGTATTATAGTAGGTTTTTATAAACGAAAAGTTAGAGAATCTGTTGAAATATTTAAACATACAAAAAATTTCAATAGAGATATGGGTTACGGTCTACATCACACGTGGAAACCGATCTTAACACAGGGTCACGGTGCCTGAATCTCTTCGAGCTCATTCAGTGTTCAGATCTCGTGGAGTAAAGATTCCTGAAGATGCTTCGTGCAATCGAAGGCGAAACGTCGGATAGTAATTCCAATTTGATACGGTCTAATCCCAAGAACCGTGATTTCTTAATTGACCAAAGCCGTGAAAGCTTCCGTTCTATGAGTTATTCTGTCATTGTTATTATTGTTGCAGCCAATTTCAATACAAATATTTTTATTATCTATAAATTTTTGATTTCAATAATTATATTTATTAGTTCAAAACATTTTTTAATAAAAATTTTAAATTTTGAAATTTGAAAAGGTGGTACTAATTAATTTATACGCAAATATCTTGCAAACGGCCCTTCTGAGCGACATTTACAAAGTATACCTGTTTTGCGTAGAAGTGGAAAATACATAATCTTTAACATTTAGGCCAACACACCGTGATACAAAAAAGTTACGGTATTTTAAAGAGATTTAATGCATCGTAAGTGGCGCCCTCTACAAGCAGCATCAGAACTAAGCACAGATTTGAATTTCTCGCTTCAAGAAATATGTTTATAAATTGTGAAGAGAAAACTTAATTGAAATTACAACTTTAACACCCTGTATCTTGGGTAATATCAAATTTTGGACTAAGCAAAGGATGGTTAAATCGCAATATTTTTACCCAAAGAACCTGCAGTTTTGCTGTCTCTTATTAATTATGGGACACCCTATATATGAACTTATGCACACAAAAGTAGCCACTATACTATCATCAAATAATACAAAAGTTTCTTTAAATTTAAAGTTTTTTTAAAATATAATGTTTACATGTATACAGGGTGTTCCAATTTTGGAACTACATCAACTATAAAATTTTAAAAGGAGCACCCTGTATTTTTGTTCATTATTTGATTGCTTGGTAAAAATAAACATAATTTTTTTTGAAAACTGCAGAATTGGGCATTTGGGTGGTAATTTCCAGTTTATAGAGTATCAATATATATACTGATTACAAAATTTTTGTCCATATCTATACAGGGTGGACATACTACGAAATCAAACTTAAGCCTTTTAAAGTGAAAAAAGCCAATTTTTTTATTTACGCAAATGATTATGAAAACCATTATTGAAAATGAAAAATATGATGTGTTGGTTTGTTTTATACAGAGTGAGCTATTATGGCTATGGAAATCTGTATTATGATTATAAGTTTTTGCTTGTTAGATATCCAGAAAGAAGGCAATGGTTTTTGAGATATTTGCTCCTAAAACATACAACAAAGAGAACAGGGAAAGAAAAGAGATAGATGTTTTGAGATATATAAAAGCAAACCCTTCGTCCTCATGTAGAAAAAAATTGGTATGCCAAAAACTGACGGTCATAGGATATTGAAGAAATATAAGTATCATCCATACAAATTTAATATAGTGCAGCATCTGCATCCTGGCGATGCCGAGCGCCGGGCACTGTTTTGCCCGTGGTATTTACAACAAATCGATGGTAATTTTCAATCATCGTTTAATGTTTGAAAGGGCACAAGAAAGACGCTTTGCACTTGGGGTATCACGTTTTATTTTGGGCAGACATATAATTTATAGGATTTTTGAAGGAGGTCTTACAATATAACCACACTTTTCGCAGATAGTCTTCCGGTTCGTCCTAGAAATCTGTGTGTTTGAGTGGGAAGTTATTCCAGCAGTGGGACTCTGTGTCGTGTAGAATTCTATTATTCGCCACAATTATACATGCGCGGCACTCTGTGTCACAAATTATTCGCTAGAACTCGACTAAAATAGTAATTTTAAAGCGACATGTCAAGACGTATGGAATTCTACAAAATACGTCAATATAACCACACTTTTCTTTATTGTTTTGGTTTGAGGTATGAGCGGTGCCGTATTTATTCATTGTTATCTCAGTGTGTTTATTGTATTGCGGGATTTATCGTTGGGATAATAAATTTTAAGGTAAGATTATTTGGTAAATAGTCCTTTTATCTATATCGCATCAGTTTTATTTAAAAATTGGAAAACTTATCCGTTGTTCAGAAAATTTTGTTACTAACGCATATGTTACTTCACCAATTGCTCTTCAGATGCTTTGTTGGAACATTGATATGTCGTAACTTCGACCTATTACTCTTTGGTACGTACCCGTTGCATAAAAATGAAGAACTGCAAAAAATTTCTCAAGAGAGGGTACAGCAGTAGGACTACGTTGATTTTCCAATTGTGGAAGGATTCCATTAAAAGTATACTGAGCTATATCTTTGTTAAGCTTGAACCGTGTATCCTCTATTGAAAAGGGGTCACTTGCTTCCCTCATTAAGCGTCTCTCTATGTTTTCATTCCGGATTTCTTCCAACCTTTCTTCCTCTTCAATGGCTCGTATATTTGCAACATTTACTGGCAGCACGATATTTTTACAAAAAATGTATTACAAAACGAATAAAACTAACTACAAATGCACTTGCTTAGAATAAAAAAACACTAATAAAATGAAAATAACCAGACTCTGGTCTGGTGCCGTTTAGACTAACTATCGCTTTCTACAATAGAATTCGATAGCGAAAGCGACAGATAGATTTCTATAACAGCACTGAGTCCGGCTGCTGAACTGCTCGAAAATATTCCATTAGCCAAATATAATGCTGTTTACGTACAGCAAGATGGTGCCATAAGTCACAACTCTAGGCTGTTAACGGAATTTCTTGATAATAACTTTTCTCTAAGATGGATAGTTCCCCAGGGACCTGTTAGATGGCCTCCACGATCTCCAGATCTCTCAATTTTAGAGATTTTTCATGAGGCTATATTCAAAATGAAGTATATAAAACACGATATGACGGCGTAGCAGAACTTCGAGAGGCATTTCATTTAGCATTCCGAAAGCTGCGAATGAGACCAATGGTTCTTTTAAATGCTATTCAAAGAATTACAAAAATGTGCCAATTTTGCATTAGAGAAAAGGTCGTCAATTGAAACATCACCTTTAAAAATTTGTTTTTTCCTTTTTGATTATGTTATTTTTTTGTGTTTGTTATAGCGTTACTTTATGCTATAAAACTACTGTTACAAACTTCCTGTTACTAAAAAACTCTATAGGTATTTTTATATAAGAAGATACCTATATGCAAAGTATCCAATTCATCGTTAGCAACATATAAGTTTCAATGGTTTATTATTGTTATTGTTACAACCTTTTGTTATATCCAACTCATATTTGCTTTTTCGTCTAATAGCTATGTAGGTTGATATTTAAAGAACAAGACATCTAGAAATATGATTGTTTTATGTAAAAAATGAAGTCTATCTTTAAACATTCTTTCGAATACTCCCACAATTTGTTTTATACCTCTATGCGCTTTGTGAAAAGTATAAAAATGTTTCTGTATGTCTGCATTATTTATATTTCTATTTCAGAGTAATTGATTTATGTCTGTAATTTTATATACTTAGCATTTGTAACTGTTCAGTTTCTTTTACAGATTAGAAATTTGTGGTGCCAACCTATTGGTAGGAGTGAACTGGAGATCTTATCTGATAGGAAAACACGGCATACCTTTAGAGTTTGTGAGAAGCATTTTGCAGAAGATGCTACATTTCCCATTGAAAAGAATCGAACAAATTTAAAATACAATGCTGTACCAACTTTGTTTCTTAAAGGTATGTATTGAAGGTCATTAAACTTTTTAAATATAATCTTTAACAGACTGGAGGAATAAAATTCTGAATTTTTTAAATGTGTAGTTGTTTGACATTTTTTTAGAATTATTTTATTTACAGTTTGCCCTGATACAACCAGTACAATGCTAGCTTCTAAAAGTGATATAGTTACAGCCCAAGGAACATCTGCAGTGGAACCTACTTAATATGCTGGTGAAGGTATACATTTTTAGATAGATTTTTGTGTTTATCAAATACTTATACTCTCATAGTCACTAAAAAGATTTAGACAGTAGTTTTTTGGAAGAAAATTTAAAAAAAAATGGTGTGGCAGAGGCATTTATCCCTGAAAAATAAAAACGGAAGAATTAAAAATGTAAAGCAATTAGCTTAATAAATGTTGTTATTATAAACTGTTTTTTATTATATACATAGTTATACCTAACCTAACTTAACCTAACCTAACCTAAAGGCATAGTTTGTCATATAAGCCCCAAATCAAGATTTTTTGGATGATTGAATATAAAATAAATTAATATTTCATTTATTCTTCAAATAATTCCCAAATATCTTGATTTGGGCTATGACAAAATATTTCCTGAATGACATTTTTGGATTCTACAAGAAAAAATACATCGATTGGCTATTTTGAATTTTTCCAAAATACAAGGAAGGTCGAAAATAGGTCCCTGTTCAGTCCTCGCTGGAACACCCTGTACAAACTTAGAAATCAATGTTTGGTTAATTAATTTAGTTTTAGCATTTTAAACTAAATTCAATAAAAACGTATGTTTGAATGCTCTAAAATTAAATTATTTGATAAAACATTGATTTCTAGTTCAATTGTAAGGATAATTTTTAAAAAGCCTATATTTTAAATAGCGCGCCTTAAAAAAGCTCGAGCTCGCGTCACGAGCGGCGCTGCAAATGCGTTTTGACAGAAGGCTTGAAGTCGCCAATCTAAAAATTTTTTGGTAATCTATGATCTAGAAGGTTATTTATTTCGCCGGTTGGAAATGTTCACTCTCTTTCCTTGAAACTTCGCAGAAGGGCAAATTTGGCTGCCATGTTTAATTAGATTTTAGTTTTTGTGAATTGTGCCATTTGGTTACACGCGAGTTTAAATGTCGGATTAGTTTTCACAAATTTAAAATCTAATTTCATCTTCGTTATGTCGAAGTAAAAGCGGTACCCTAGCAGAAAGAAAAGCCAGTTCAACAGGCTTTTTTTTATTTTAGCTCCTGAATCCTTTTTTATCCACTACATCTTTTAATCTTATCTATATTAAATTTACTTGCTTTTACTTTTTAACATGTCTTAAAAATTGGAGCAAGTATTTAATTTTTGAAACAATAAGAAAAATTGAACCTATAATTGGGGAAGGATGACGAGTCTACGGATTTTTCTTTGGTTGGCTGAAAACTCCGGAGAAGATTTTTGATGTTTAAGAGAAGCTGGAATAGTTTTCCTTTTGCCGTGTAGTGTATGCTGTTCTCCTAAAACTGGGGTGCTCAAACGGTCGACCGCGATCGACCAGTCGATGGCGAGTTCTTTTTGAGTAGATCTCGAGAAGAAAAAATTTTTTAATAAGTAGGTACTTAACTAAACTACAAAAAATTATTACGTAATAAAATAACACTCTGCTAGCGGCAAAAGGCGGCTTTATCAAAGGAACGCGCGGTACTTGTCAAAGAAAAGCCGCGTTTTTTATTCTTGCCGCTTTTCTAGAAATTTCGGGGGGCGCGTTGACGGGAACATTCGAGACTTTCGTTCACGCCGATATAAATGTTGCGCCTGCAGGAATTGGAGTCATTCTGAATTGCAACTTGAAGGCAATACTACGTCGATACAAAGTTTATTATTAAATAGTACAAAATGAGTGCAGCGAAGAAATCTAAAAATTAATAACGATTGGGAGGAAGAATTTTTGTTTTGTATGGTGAAGGATAAGTGCATTTGTCTTATTTGTCGTGCGTCAGTTGCAATACCTAAGCGTGGTAACTTAGAGAGGCATCATAAAACGGTTCATAAAAACTATGAAAAGGATTTTCCGCCACAGAGTGAATTAAGAAAACGAAAAGTACATGATTTGATATCTTGTTTGAAAAAAGAACAAACCATGTTCATAAGTCCAGCCAAACAATTACAAGCTGCTACGATCGCGTCATTTAAAATATCTCATATATTGGCGAAACACAAGAAACCATTCCAAGATGGATCGGTTGTGAAGGAAGCATTTATTGAAATCATGTCTGCTATTAGAGAACTTCAGTTATCTCGTCCGACTGTCACAAGGCGTATTGAAGTCATGAGTCAGGACATGGCAGATAAACTAAATGATAAATAAATAATAAATCATATGGAATGTACATACTTTTCTTTACAGTTCGACGAATCTACCGATATGACAGACACTGCCCAGCTGTGTATTTTTATTCGGATGGTATTCAATGACATGTTGGCTAAGAAAGAATTTTTGACAATCATTCCTCTGAAGGAGAAGACCCGTAGCGAAGATATATATGACGTTTTCTTCAATTTTGTAAAAAACTACAAGCTACCAATATATATAAATTAGTGTGCATTACAACCGATGGAGCACCAACAATGACCGGAAACAAAAAAGGGTTTTGTGGCATTGTGTCGAGCTAATGAAGATTTCCCTTCATTTTTTTCAATCCATTGCATTATACATCAACAAGTTTTGTGTTCAAAAGTTTTACACACGGAGGAAATTATGGGCATTGCAACAAAAATTGTGAATTCCATCAGTGCACGTAGCTTGCAACGGCGGCTCTTTAAGTTGCAGTTGGAAGATAGGGAGTCAGCTGAACACACTGATTTAGTTCTTCATACGGACGTCAGGTGGTTGAGTCGCGGAAAATTCCTAGAAAGGTTTCAAGAATTATTGCCCGAAATAACAGCTTTTCTAGACGAAAGAGGTGATAACATTCAAATGTTGAAAAACGAAAAATGGCTGACTGATTTGGCATTTTTGACTGACATCACAATGCACTTAAACACCATTAACTTGGAGCTCAGTAAACGCATTCAAAAGTAAATTGCAACTTATGATAGATCAGCTAAAAAGAAAGGATCTGAATCATTTTCCGTCTTTGAAAGCAAGGATTCCTCAGTTGAATTATGATACGTATGAGGCTGAATTATCAAATATTTTGGGACAATTCAAAATGCGTTTTTATGATTGTAGTAAATTGGCAAAAGTAGCATCATTTATGAGTTATCCTTTTTCATGTAAAAACATTGAGGAATTAGCTACTGAAATAGCAAATCAGTTTAATATAAACTCATGATCTGTTGATAATGAGTTGGTACAGATTATATCAGATATACATATATATTTATATCTGAAGATAAATATCCGAATCTAAGGCAAATCGCCCTTCAACTGACAGCAATGTTAGGGTCAACTTACTTGTGCTTTTTCTGAAATGAAGATAATTAAGTCAAAATATCGCAATCGACTAACTGACGATCATATGTCATCATGCTTGCGATTAGCACTCAGTGGTTAGTTCTACGGGAAAAGTTATATGAGAAACAGTTTTCGATAAGTTATCTGATAGTTGAGATACGAGGGATGTCTGAAAATGCGACATTTCAATTTAGACCTGTATTTTAAAAACTAAAAGGGCTATGATAATTTTGTTAACTGAATCCTTTTTTAGTTTTACGAAAAATTAACAAACTATCGTGAAAACTGCAACTTTCTATCTATAAAAATAACGGCGATACCCCAAAAAACTACCCAAAATAGGTCATCCTGAAGTGTATTGTTATATATAAATATATTTTTAAGAATCTGTCTGTAAGTGGCTTTTGCTGTATGAATAAATAAATAAATACTAATATATAAAATCTTTATAAAGCTCATAAAGAAATGTCACACCGTCAAGTCTTAACAGGATATTACTTTTCATTTTGTAGTTTTCCTTTTCTAAAAACGTATTTAACTGTTTCATAAAATAACGGAAAGAGTTTAATTAAATCCTAGCTGGTAATTCGCGCAAAAGGTATCCCGAGATAAATTCTTCGGCTAGCCATTAATTATTTTTAGACTGCGAAATCTCTAAAAGGCGAAATTAAAAATATCCTTTTGGCGTCCAGAGTGGCGCAAGCTTGACAAGGTAGCTGGCACTCCAAGAGCTTAAACTAGATTGGCTAGATACGGCCGAGTGGATTGCAGTGTAATTTCATCCTTTAAATTATAATGACATTAAAATTTTACGCCAGAGGACAATACAGTTTTTCAGTGGATTAGAAAAAAAGAAGGGGTAGTTAAAAATGACTTTTTCTAAACTTTAATATAAACTTTGAACTTTTTAAATTATTTATTGTGATTAACAGTCATTTTAAAGTACCGTAAAACGAGGTAAATCGGGACAAAACTTTTTTTTTATACAATATATTTTTTAGTTTATTTATAAAAGTCATTCGAAACGCAACCACTTGTCAAGTTGACTGCTAAATATGTGTTTTAACTGTGAGGCTACTGAATTCCCTGTCACAAATCAAATTTGACATTTGACATCGGCTGAATTACGTCAGTTGGAAATCAGCTGTTTTCAAAGACCCGAGAGTGTTGGTGGTAACTGATAGAAAAAGTAAGTAAAATAATACCATATTTGAAATAATTAGACATAAGACAGTCCTGTGCCGAAATAAAATGTAATTTTTACTTAAATTTCTAATACAAATTTGTATTTATTTTATTTATTGAATCGGGCACTTTTTAGGTTAGGTCGGGGTGATTAGGGACACCGGCAAAACAGACATGCCTCGCTTTTATACTCCTAAAGGAAAGAAGTTGTATCACCATTATGAGCCAAAAAAAATTCAAGCTGCCCTACAAGACATTATAGCACGACAAATGACTTATCGTAACGCAGAAAAGTTTCATGTTATCCCTAGGTCAGTTTTATGTCGATACAAGAAAGGAAATGTAAAGAAACAAGGAGGTCAGACGGTTTTAAACAATGAAGAAGGGGATTTACTGATTAGAAACGTAAACATATGTTCAGACTGAGATTATCCAATCGATAGTTATGGCCTAAGATTGATCGTCAAAAATTATTTAGACAAATTGGGTAGAAAAGTTGTTCGTTTTAAGGATAATCTTCCAGGGCCCGAATTTGTAACGAGTTTTTTAAAACGACATCGATCACAACTTTCGAAAATAATGTGCGAAAGCATTAAAAGATCTAGAGCTCAAGTTTCACGTGACATATTAAATGAATATTTCACCGATCTCTCGATTGCTTTACAGGATGTGCCACCTTGCAATATTATAAACTACGATGAGACAAATTTGTCAGATGATACAGGTAAAATATAATTTCTCTTGGTAATATTCACAGGTAATGTCATCTTTTGTTTTAAGGACGTAAAAAATAATAACTAGAAGAGCATCCCCAAAACGATATTTCCCCGTTTGTTAAAAGAAGAAGTCTTAAAGTTATTGCCCAAAGAACAATTAGATGAAGATCAAAGAGAAGCATTGAATACTACAATGATCGATTTGTTAAAAGAGATGAGATATTCAGAGAAACCAAGGAAAAAAATACAAATAAAAAATTATCAGTTGAACCTGGAAAAAGTGTTCAGTGTGATAGCTCCAGCGAAAGCGATCTCTGCTTACATGAGGATGAAATTCTTAATAATTATGCAGATAAACACAATGTTTTAGCAGAAGAAGATTTTTATGATTCTCCCGAGCAAAGCGCCATTGAGATTAATGCTAGGGGAGAGTTCCTTTGAATCGGACATTTTTATGGAAATGACCCTAGCAGCTGAACCATTAATCATTAAATTATAATATAAAAATCAACAGTTGTCCGAACATCACACATTATATTTCTACTCTTAAAAGTACCAGAAAAAAAAGTCAAGTTGTTTGAATTTTATTTTTTATTTTTTTTAACAAGTGTCCGATTCATGAACAGGTTTCTATGAAAAGGACGGCTGTTTCCATAAAATGGATAGCTAGATAGTTTTTATAATATTTTAACAAAATACTGATTGAAATACAGTAGAAAATTCTAAAAACAAAGATTACAAAAATAATGTAACTTTCCCATAACTCCGCAAGAGTTGTGAGCTCATTTCATACAAAGTTTGCACTGGATCCACTCTTCTTTACTGTGTTGATATTCACCTTGGCAGACCGGACAAACCGAATTATCTTTTTCACCTTTTCCATCAGATAATTCTTCTTTATTCTCTTGCAACATATCTTCATAAAATTCTTCTAGGTTAGTCGGTGTCGAAGACTCATCGTGTAGTGATATTTCCGAGGATATATCAGTGTCAGAATCGTAATCATTTCGTACTTTTGGTAACTTTATATTTTTTTTTGTTTTTTTTGCTGATACTTTTGCTTTTTTAAAACCTTTTTTTGTTTTTCGTTTCTTTGACTTTTCCTCATACGCTTTCATTAGTTCTTCCTTTTCAGGAGTGTCAGTTATAACAGCACTTTTACCTTTTTTTCTATTAACTTGGACTGATTTCCGAGGCATTGCTTTAGGATAGGGTCTAATAACTTCAGGTGAAACCAAATTCATTTCTGCTCGACCTTGTTTTGTAATGAAATTATTTGGACTTTTCACACTCTTAGAACAGCAGGGCCCAGAAAAGTCGGAGCTAGTTGAGGGGATAGGTTCCCAACAGCTACTGTTTGAACTAGCGGTCTGCTTACAGTTATTTGAAGGTTTACTTTCAGTATTCAAATTAGAACAGGTGGTGGTTTGAGCAACTATGTCCAATCCCTTAACTTCAGGTGAATCATTGCACTGATTGTTATAAATGTCTGGTTCTTGGTTTTCTGTGTTGGAAGGATTTGGCCTGTCGGTTACAGATGATGCCAGAAAGTCGTCATCAGTAAATATTGATGAATTGAATGGATATATCCCTGTTTTCAGAAAGCTCTTACAAATGTTGTGTATTGAAAACGATTCACTATATGCAGCATTAACAAATCCTGCAACTTCGTAAATACTAACGGTTTTGCCAGGATTTGAGACAAGCCAATTATTCAATGCCACTTTGTACCTTGCCTTAAAAGGGCCATATACTGCCACATCAAGTGGTTGCATCCGGTGACTGCAGTGGGGAGGGAGGGTCAAAATGATAATATTATTTTGCCTTGCAAAATCAATTACTTGTATATTTACATGAGTTATATGGTTATCCATAATAATAAGAGCTTTATCTTCACTCGTTGGTTTAACATTGTTAACAAAATGCTTTAGGGCTTCTACAAAAATGTCTTCAGTAATCCACCCAGATGGATTTGTAAACCCTTTAGATCCTGTGGGTGCATCTTTAAGCATAATGTCTTTAAAATAGACCCGAGGAAATACGAACACAGGTGGCAATGATCCGCTGGCAGAATTTATAAAGAAAAGTGTGGTGACAAGCGTTTCCCTTTCGGAAGATGCAATTTGACCAACCTGTTTGGAACCTCTTACTGCTACAACTTTTGGCGATTTTGTGACAGTCATACAACCGGTCTCATCCAGGTTCCAAATCATGTTGGCTGAAAACTTGTATTTGTTGTACAGGCATTTTAATTTAGAAAAAAAGGTTCCTACGTTTGATCTATTAAAACTAGATGCTCTGCTTAGAGACGTATTTTCTGGCTGGCGGAGCGACAAATCCTTATTGCGTTTCATGAAACCATGAAGCCAGTGAATTCCAGCTTTAGAATTCTCGTCCCATTTTGGTGGAATAGATATATTGTTCGCCAATGCAAACTGGTATGCAAGCTCTCTTGTTTGCACAGTGGTTAAGCCATGACACATTTTTGATGTTGTTTTAAGGTAAGAAACTAACATTTGTTCTTGTTCTACCGAAAAAATTTTTCTGTTTCCAATATTGCGATCGTACACAAATTCAGGTGCATATTTTGCTTTTTTGACAAGCACTGCAAATAAAGATTTAGAAATACCATAGTTTGTAGCTACACTCCGAATCGACCAATTTTGATTTACAACTGCATCTACAGCTTCACGAATTTCTTCGTCAGACTTTCTTATTAGCTTCGTCATGATAAGCCAAGTCTAAAAGAAAAAAAAAGTTTTTGAGTATTTTTTTTTATTTCCTTGAATCGGACACTTCATTTCCATGAATTGGACGTCCGATTCAATGACATCTTTGGTGTCCAATTCATGGATTTGTTTACTTTAAAGTAAAAATGCATTTTTATTTTTAGGGTTAAACATATTAATGAGAATAACATACCTTGTTTAATCTAGACCCAGTTACCAGACGATCACCACAAAAATCTTTAAAATATCTTCAAAAATGCCCACTCTAGACAAATTTTAAAATTGCGTGAATATTTACTTTTCCAGTCACATATACCGCACTGACTGTAACAAGATTAAACGATACCACCAACGCACCAATTCTAGCGCCATCTACTATTATAAGGTCAATCAATGTACAGCATGCATTAGAAATTGGGATATGCAACCAAATAAGCCTAAATCGACTGTGTCCGTTTCATAGGTTGTCCACTTCAGGGGAACTCTCCCCTACATTAGGCGACGATAATAGTGAAGATCTTCCTCTAGCTAATTGGATGCGAAAAAAATCCAGTGAATCTCCAACCACTTCCCAAATCAAATTGCAATGATAATTTACTACTTAATGAGACTCCTAGCTTTAAGGCAAATTGTGATTTGAGCATAGGTGACTGGGTTTTAGTTAAGTTCCCAGTAGAAAGAAAGACTGCCTGCATAAAAAAGAGAGTTTATATAGGAAAAATTGTTTCTATTTTAGATGAAAATTTTGTTGGTTCTTTTTTACAAAAAAAAAGAAAGTGATCAAGGCAAAACTGGTCCCGTTTACTATTATCCCAATACACCGGATGATGCAGAGTTTAATAAGAAACAGATCATCAAAAATTACAATTATTTAAAGAAAGACGTGGATTATACACATTCCAGAATGTGGATACCAACGACTTTCAATTAATTTAGGATTAAGCAGTTCCAGTATTATGAGAATGTTCCTCTTAGAGATTAGTTTTTATGTTTATAAATCTTTAAAAGAGTATTTTTTAGTTTTCCTGTTGTATTTTTATAAGAGTTTAGCAAAATAAATATTTTTGCAACTTTTATAATTAAAAAAATGAATTGAATTTGAATTTTAATGGTATCACACGATATATTTTTTTCTAAATGTTGTCTCTTTATACCTCAGTCGCATTTAAATAAGAATAACATGACCGTCCCTAATCACCACATTTCCAGGCGAAAAGGGAGAACGCAATTTTTTTAAAAAAACTATCATTTGGGTATGAAAAGTACACACCATGTTCGGACTTTTGCCCAACAGAAACTAATATTAAAATAAAAAGTAAAGCCGCAACATCTTCTTAAAGTTGGCGGACTGTCCCTATACACCACGTTTTACGATATTTATGGAGATGCTTTTTGACAGTACGTAAAAACACAAGTAAAAAACGTAAAAAATTACATACAGTTTCTATGTTAACGGTCACATATATTTCCCTGAGAGGCTAGAAAAGACGATATCCTGAATTTTCGTACTCTAGGGACCGCCGCACAGTGGAACGAGCTTATGGCAGCCGCTGGACATTGACTTTTGTGTTCATAATTTTGGCTACATTTTAGAAATATTTATAATAAACAGCAAAAGTTATGGTACGAGCAGGAATCGAACCCGCACCTCTGGATCACTAGTCCATTAATAAATAATAATAATAAATAAATTATTGTTTATTTACAAAAAATACATTGCATTACATTCTCCTTCTCTTTTACACTATTAATTATTACAGATCTGTAAATAAACAAAAAAAAATCACAGAAACTATTTATAAATAGTTTGTACGTGAGAGGTAGCAATTTAAAGTATACTTATATATAGTAACTCTCACGCTATACTTATTATTAAAGATATCGTATATTAATTGCGTGTTTGTGAGTCTATGTATGTTTGTGTTTACATATAATGATCCATATCAAGTAAATTGTCAAAGTCGAGTAATTTGTCAAAATCGGGTGAAGTTTCAAATCCGGGTAAGTAATCCATGCCTGTGGTGTGTTTATTTGAATAAGAGTATAAGGTATATTTTATTTTGATTATTATTTTATATTTAATGATTATTTACTAAATTCTGAAAGAGATTATGCGTCGATTGTGTCCTCAATTTAATCTTCTTTTTAAAAGTTATCAAATTTGTTATACTTTTTATTTCTAGTGGCAAAACATTATAAAGTCTTGGTGCTATGTACAAATAGTTTCTTTGTCCTATCGTTTTGTGACATTTGGGAATTTTTACAAATATTTGTTCTTTTTGTCGCGTTGGGTATATATGTGATATAGGCTCAAGCAGTATTTTCTTTTGATGAACAGCAATTAGTAGTTTTTGGCAGTATATTTGTCTGGTATCTGCAACTCCACTTAAACTATATAGTTTTTCACTTGAAAAAGTAAGACTCTTTTTATATATTATTCGTAAAATCCATTTTTGTATAACTTTTAATCTATCCAGGTGGCAGTCAAGTACTCCACCCCGTCCCAAAATACCATATGAGATGTGAGATTGTACAAGTGAATAATAAACTGATTTCAAATATACCGAATCTAGATATTGTCCCAAACTTCTAAATTTTCCTATTAAGCCCCTTAATTTATTTACAATATTGTTAATATGTAAGTCCCATTTTAGATGTCTGTCTATAGTAATTCCCAGATACTTAACGGACTCGACGTCTGGTATTTTTGTATAATTGTCGATAACAAGATCTCCCAAACTAGGCAAGTTACTTGAATAAAACGTGAAAGGCAAATAATTAGTTTTCCCAGTATTCAGTGTAAGTCTGTTTATTTGAAACCCTTTCTTAATAATTTTGAAATCATTTTCGGAGTTTGCCTTTAATTTTTGCCAGTTATCAAATGTATAAAAAATAGTGGTGTCATCTGCAAAACTTATAATCGTTCCTTTAAGTTTTAAACTGAGTAGACTATTTATATATAGAATAAATAGTAGTGGACCCAGCACTGTACCCTGGGGAACACCATAGGTTACTATTCTTTTTCACTATTTACGCCATTTATAGAAACTATTTGTTGTCGATCCGTTAAGTAACTTTTCAGAAGAACATGAGTTTTTCCTCTTATGCCATACATTTCGATTTTTTCCAATAGTGTTTTGTGGCATACCGTATCAAACGCTTTGGAGAGATCTACAAAAATACCCAGAGCTGGCATTTTTTTATCAACTGCTTCGTATACTAACGATGTTAAGTAGCTAATGGTATCTTCTGTAGACTTTCGTTCCATAAAACCAAACTGGCGTTGCGATATAATATTATGTTTGTTTACAAAGTTGAGAATTCGATTTTTTATAATTTTTTCTATAATTTTGGATAACGTCGACGTTAGAGATACTGGACGGTAATTACCTATTTCTGTCCTACATCCCTACTTAAACAGTGGTTTTATAACTCCTGTTTTCAATGATTTTGGAAAATGTTAAGGAAACATTTATTAATTATTAGGCTTAATGGCATGGATATTATATCAGAAACCGCCTTTAAAGTTTCTGCCCTTATCTGATCTAGCCCAGGAGATTTTCTTATTTTCAAGGTGTTTATAACTTTAACTATTTCCTCCTCATTCGTTTCAAACAAGAACATAGATTTATTAACTCGAGGAATATTGTCCTGAAAATCATCAGGAACTACAATATTACTCGCATATCTTTCACCTACATCGGTAAAAAAATCATTGATTGCGTTTGCTATTTCTTGCTGATCTGTTATTGTATCTTGATTTTCTGTTTTGATTTGATCTATGTTAGATCTAGATACATTTTTCCCGCGTATCTCATTTACACAGGTCCACAAGTTTTTTCGTGATGATTTAGTTTTTTCTATTAATTTTTTTGCATAATCTTTTTTACTCTTATTTATTAACGTTTTTAATTTGTTCTTATATATTTTATATTGCTGGTTTAAGTTGTCATTTTCCGGATTATTTAGTAACTGGACATATAATTTATTCTTCTTTACAATTAAACCTAGTAAGGAATTTGTTATCCATGGTTTTTTTGGATGCTTTTTGGATGAATGTTTTACCTTATTTGTGCAGATTTCAATGTAATGTTTTAGTCTTGTTATAAATAAGTCTGTGATGTCGTCTATCTTCTCTGAGTTTATCACGAAATCCCATGATTCCTCATTTAGAAGTTTTCTCAGTTTTTTATAATCCTCGAATTTTTTATAAACTGGTAATTGCGTGTCTTGTACTTGTTGGTAATAGTTTTCTAAAGTAAGAGCAATTGGATTTTTTATACACTTTATAACAAATGACTCAGTAGTGTTATTATGTATTTGTTTAACAAAAAAGTGATCTAGGCAAGTCTTAGACGCTCGTTGAGTTACCTGATTTACATATGACACAAAATTGAATGAGCTTAAAATCGTTTTATAATCTTCGTTCCCTAGCAAATTAATATTTATGTCTCGGGTAAATATGTTTGAAAAATAATTAAATAAGTCTAAATTAATTAGTTTTGGACAGGAACTTGGTGACCTATACAGAGAAGTTATTGTTATATTGCTTTTTCCATCCATAATATCTAAAACAATTGCATTATAGACACCTATATTTACTAAATTATACTTATATTTAAAATTTGTATTTACATAAACAATTACGCCATCACAGGTATTTAAATTTCCCTTATTGTATACAGTATCATACCCGCCAATACAAAAACAATCCAACGATTCTATTTGATGAGTTTCAGTAAGGACCAAAACATCAAAGTTAAACTTTATTTGACTCAAAAGAATTATTAAATCATCAAAATTTGTCTTAATGCCTAATGTGCGTGTAGTATTTTGAGTTTTTTTTCTTTATTATCAATTGCACTATTAATGTCTGACGGATTTTCAATGCTGATTGCCTCAATATTTTGTACATTAAACCATTTTATAAAAGGATCCATCCTCATGCAATGATTACGCACTGATAAATGTTCAACTATATAGAATATTTTTATAACTTACTTTTGCCTTGCAACACTTGGTAGATGGCCGTGTTTCCTTTAACTTGCTATTTGGCAAAGCAGGGGTGCTCCTTGTTCCTGAAGACGAATTGCCTTTTGTTTGGCTTGAACTTTTTCAGACATTCATTCCTGCATTGGTTTCTTTATTGATAGGTGTATGGTCTGTCTCCTCCCGTCTAGCGCTTGGTTTTCTTGGTGCGCTAAGTGAAGTTCTCGTTCGAAAAGTAAATACCTCATTATCAGAGTCGTTTTGTTTTTCGCTTATTATTCTCTCTTTTTCTACTAGTTGTTCATAATTGTATATTTCGTTAGCAATATGAAGCTTATTGCCTCTTATATATGCTGTCAGGGCTCTCTTCTTTGCTTCTTGTAAATTCTGTACCAAAACTTTATGTTTAGACAAATCTCTATTAATATATATTGGTTTTCCTTTTAGTTTGTAGGAGTTTTTTAGAGCTAGTTTTTTCTTTAAAAATGATGTAAATTCAATAAGCAATGGTCGCTTTTCATTTGATCCAATGTAATAAATATTGTTTATGCCACTAAGATTAAGCTCAATACCAATCAATTCTTTAAATTTCAAAATTGCCTAATTAGCTAAAGCGCCATCTTTTAGGCCTTTCTCTTCTCTCAATCCATATATGACCAAATTACTCTTTTTATTTTTATTTTCTAAAGTTTCGACCCACTAACCAACTGCGCTATCGTTCCACTGATAAGCAATTAGAACTTGTACAGGGTGGCCATTTTATGGTGATACAGTACCCTATCTAGAAAACGGTAATAGTTACAACAAAAAGTTAAATATAAAAGTTGTTTGGATTCAATTAAATTTTTATTTTATTTCACTTTTGCTTATACAGGGTGTTTCGTTTTGACGTGACACATATCAACTTTCTTAATTTATTATATATTATTACATATTTCGATTCTACTGTTAATTTGCGAAAGTTTTTATAATAATATTTATATTTGAATTTTTTATCGTTTTTGAGTAAATTGAGTTTATAGAATTTTTTTTAAAAAAACATATTTAAAAAAAAAAAAAAATTTACCTATAAAACTTTAATGGAGCCGCTAAAAAAAGGGGTATGTACTATCTAAAGACTTAAATTTCGTACATAACCTTTAGTGTGCCATTCAAGATGGTGGCATATTATTGTTCACAAATGAATGTAGTTTAAGAAAAAAATTCAAAAATACCGAATTCCGATGTTCAGGGTGTCTCAAAACTAGCACCCCTCCCCTGTGTGAATTGGCTGGATACGGCCCTGGAACTTTGATACTTTTCAAACGTCAAAAAGTTATGATATACCAAGATTGTTTGTGTATAAAATTTAAAAAAAATGGATTAAGCCGTTTAGGAGATACAGGGTGAACAAATTTTTACCAAAATACAAAAATCACCCTGTATCTTGGTAATAAAGCCGAATTTATCAATTTAAATATCCATTTCGATATACCCTAGGGATACCCTATACACCACATAAGTATGTACAGTAGGTCGTGAATCACCCAGTATACTGAGAGGCTATAGGTGATATTGTCGCTCCCATGTTTGCAGTAGGTTGTATGTTCCGACATTAATGATCTTAGTGTTATTTACGCACAACTTTTAAAGACTTTAAAATAGTCAGATACTAATTAACAATTTGAGTAAAAATAATCCAAAAAATATGCACCCTTTTTTGTTTTTCAAACAATAACTACAGATTGGTAGAATTCTGTGATTGTTTTAACAGTCAACCAATTACACCTTATTAGTTAGCCACCCAAAATTAGTTAATTCTAGTTTATAACGTAATTATAATAAAGAACACAAGTTCAAATTTAGCGCCAGAAAGAGATACTATTACTTGTTAAATATGCTTACTCTGTCAGATCTTTGTATCGAATAGTTAGTAATTAAATTAAGTAGTTAAGTAAAATGTAGGCACAGAAAATAGAAAACGAAAGTAATAATTAAAAAAAAAAGACATTTTTCAGTCAACCAGAAATGTTAAAATCTTTCATCTCTCTTCCTTGATATCTTTATATAGGTATTGTATATAATTTTCAATATAAAAAAAACGTTAAAGCTTAATTTAGAGAACTGGTGCAATTGTAAAGTTCTGTTTTGTATTGTAGCCTTGAAAAAGGAAACAATAAATTTCCGAAAGCTCGGCGTATGTAAAAAACGAGGTTTACTTCAGCCCCAGACCGCTACCCCAAGAAAAAAAAGTTGAAACTTTTGTATGTATATATATATATATATATATATATATATATATATATATATATATATATATACGTTGACGTGTTTGTCTACTTCTGGCTCACGTGGGTAGTTTTCTCAAGACCATAACAATGATACTAAGTCAATGTTAAAAGAAAATCTTCACAGGTCAGTTTGTACAAATTTGATTTGAAATTTACAAAGATTCTTTGAAATCTGCTACTTCTAATCTCTGGAAACTACAACTACATAAATATATATCGATAATAAAACCAAATGGCTCATATTTCGACAAATCTATTTGACCTCCCTGTCACGTTTTCTGGCAAACCCCGAATCTATTTTTTTAATCGAGGACTCGATCCCCTGGGCTTTCTGATAATTAGCCTTTGAAGATCATTTTTCTTGGATTACCTTTCGTGACCATTAGCCATAACAATGGACCGATATTGCGTCACAAAACGACTTAATAGTATTGAGACGTGATGTGGGCGTTTTTCATTCGATCTAAAGCCCTTTTTCGTTAATCGGATTCTCAATTTTCGGATGATGTACAGAAATAATACTCGTTTTTTTTTATTTACGAGGACCTTAACTAATATGAGATTTGGCAACCTAATTAAGCCACACAGTTTTGTGGTTATTTGTCAGAAGCTGATATGTCATTTTTTCTACGAGCGTGGTGCACAAAATAGATAGATACACATGCAATTGTCCGCACCAGTACGAAGGACAAAAAGTTTAAAAATTTTCCACCATAAATGTTCAAACATTTTCTAACCTATAGAAGCTATTCTGCAAAAAAAAACATCCGCGTTATAATTTATTATAATAAACCAATAAATATGTTTTTTGAAAAGAGTATAACAATTATTAAATTACTGATTAAACGAATATTAAAAAAACGAAACAAGCATAAAAAGAAAAACGTTGCATCTCTTGACAAATGAACATCCTATTAGTGAATTCTTCCTCCACATTATAGGGGGTTTCAGGGTTTATTCTTGCAGACACGTCGATGATACGTTCACGTAATTCGTCCAGAGAACCCGGAGCTATTTTGAAAACTTCAGATTTTCACATAGCCCCATAGAAAATAATCAAGGAGTATAAGATCTGGCGAGCAGGCTAGTCACTCTGTCCAGACCTCAGCGGCCAATCCATCTATCCGGATAGGTGCCATCCGAGTAATTTCTAGTGTCCTTAAAATAATGTAACGGGGCACCGTCCTGTTTAAACGTAATGCCAAAGTGGAACTCATATGGATTTTGAGCAATAACATCATTAATAAGTGGAGTGATGGTATCCCGCGGCATTCGAAGATGTGGAACCGTTTAAATTTTCTTCCAAAAATATTGGACCTATGATATGGTTACCCAAAACATTTATTTTATGAGGAAGCTGGGTATGTCCTCGGCGATACACATGTGGATTTTCATCACTCTAATATCTACAACTTTGAGTTTTGACTTCCATTCAAGAAAAAGGTGCTCTCATCACTAAGACAAATATGACGCATATAAATGGAATTTACTCTGATCCTTTCCGCCATAATCTAGGAAAAATTTTGTTTTCAGAGCTATCTTAAGTTAATTCGTGGACAATTCTCATTTTATAACCAAATGTTTTCAAAATCAGGGTTGGAATTAAGAATAAAAAGACCATTAAAACCATGAATCACACAACTTCCCTTTCATAAAAAAAATGTTTCGAAACGAACTAGCTGTCTTCTTGACATCTAAAGCTATCATTTTTGTTTTCAAAAAATGGAGAATTTGCTCATATGTTGTCGTTCAAAATTTCATTGTAATATATCAAGAGGTTCAAAAGTTAGACAGGAGGCGACAGACCTAATGTCCTCACTGTATATTATTTAATTTTGAGCACAACGTTAATACCATGATTTATTTTATTGTGTAAAACCATTATTTGTATTATTTTTATGTAATTTACTTCTGATGCAAGGAACATGGGGATGTCTCTTGATTATTCAGTATTCCGATCTCGTAAAGTAATGATTTTTGAAGATGTCCCGTGCAATCGATAGCGAAACGTCGGAAAGTGATTCTATTTTGACACGGTCTTATCTTAAGAACTATAATTTCTTAAATAATATGTAGTTTTAATTAAATTTTTATAAGCCAAAACTTCATAAGTGCAAGCAAAAATATGAAGGTGCCTTACATTTTTACATTGCATGTTATGTTCACACATGCAGTTTCAGATGGACTTTCGATATTTGCCAAAAACTTGTTTTGTAACTTTTTTTCCTAAATATGGCAAAAACTATTTTTGAAGTGGATATGACTTCTTAGGTAATATGTTTTCAGGCATCAAAAATTATTTAATATAACTTAACTATTTTAGTAACAGGCTAGCTTACGAAAATAATATTATCAACTGTATAACTCGAATACAATTCCCTGTAAAATCGTTAAAATCATTGACCCATTTTTTAAATTCATTTTTCATTCCTCGCCTGCCTTAATCGATACTATGAAACAAGAAACCAGCTAATTAGGTAAATAAATGATAAACCTAATACTTGGAAATTGGTTTGTATTAACCTCACACCAGATGAAATGATATTTTATATAGAAAAAATTGGTATTCAAGAAAATGTGTTTGCAACAAAACCTTGAATTTGTATATGAGCAAGTTATATTATATAGAGTAGCTACAATATTCCAACTTGGCTTTTTTCCATTGATTACCAATTTTCAAAATACAGAGTAATATATATAATAAAGTTACGATTTTTTTACCCGTTTGTAGTGTTTGTTTTCAAAGACAAAATTTCTCTACAGAGTGTTCCAAAAAAGCATGCTTTATTAATATATAGTTTTTAAATAAAACCCTCTATATATTTTAGCGCTATTTGAAAGAGCATTCGAAGAACTTTTCAAAAAGACTTTATATTACTACATTTACTTTTATAGATTTTGAAATATTTAATTCCAAAAAACACATTTTTCTCATCGAGAATATGTTTTGACAACAGTTGAAATTTTTATTTTTATAGCTAGGATAATATTTTATGTTTATTTGTAGGGTTTCAAGTAAGTTTCTTTTTTACACGCTGGCAAAAAAAATTATTGCCCTAACTTTAAAAATAAAGATTTCTGTGGCTGAGAAGCACATATTCTTAATGCGAAAGATGTGTTTTTTAAAATCAAAGGTTTCGAAAAATATAAAAGTAAATTTAGTAATACTTATGTATCTTTTAAGGAGAGAAGAGCCTCCTCCTCCTTATTATGCATCTACTCCTCCTCCTCCCTATCATTTTAAAATTATATCTATTCCTCCTCCTCTCTAATATTGAAAACTATTTAATCGAGTACGATAACTTAGCCTTGTCGCCGAAGGTTATTTCTTTAAGCTATGGCCAATAATATAGTATTACTTCGAGAGGCTCCGCTCTTAAGGTTAAAACTGAAAAGGGGTAAATACGATTTTGCTGCTTCAATTTAAAGTTGTAAATGTAAAGTAACAAACATTTCTGAAACTTGTCAAATGTCTAAAAGAAAAAAAGAAAATAAAGTGACTATTTGCTATATACCTTTAAAAAATGAAGAAAGATGCAGACCTAATTCTTGTGATCATAAATTTTGCCTTAACTGTTTAGTCGAGTGGACCGTGGACAGTTTTTTAACGTGTCCATTGTGTAGAAAAGAGTATCGCTTTATCATTTTTATTTAATTTTGTAACCATTCCTTTGCATTATTGCCATCTTATGAAATTTAAAAACTTGAATCTTAGTGAAGTGAAAGTTTATTTTAAGAACATTTTAACTCTATAAACATGGCTAATGTGAACGAAATTTTACCGGATGAAGTATTGGAAGTGGTGAACATTTATGACTGTGTAAACGTCAACCTTGCTGAAGGATGTAAATAATTTTATTTCAAATGACATTGAATCGGGTGATTCAGATCTAAAAATTGACCAAGCTGTTGAAAATACAATGGTAAAAAAGGCGTTAGTACCGATTTTTCGTGAACATTTCATAGATAAAATATTTTGTATTGTTCAAAGTTATGTGATAGTTCGTACGGTATTAGACATAAAAAAAATACATTATGTTATTTTTGTTATTACATACATCAACTGTCTCTTGGAAATGGTTCTCACTAACAAATATTTCTCTAAAATTTAACAAACCACCTTTTTTGAGGGGTTAATAAACAACATAAATATACTATTTGGTAAAGCGTAGGTACTAAATTTTAATTGAGTAAGCTGTAAGACCCACTATTTTATGTTGTCATTAGTTACTCCAAGATGCTTTGCATTTTGGATGAAATTTTCAAGGAATATTTAGAGTAGTGTCGGAGTTCTCATATAGCAAGCATATACAAAAAATGATAATAGCCCAATAGCGTTACTTTTCAATTTTTCATTTACTATAGATTTTCTTTAATGAATTTGAAATGCTTTAATTTATTGCCTAAAAATTTGGTTTTTAAAAATAAGTAATCAAAAAACTAAATAAATACCATCCTGAGGTACATTATCCCAACTAGGGAGAATCTGTTTTTATCAGGTGATTTCGGTAATATAAATAATAATATAATATATTATAATGAATGTTAAAAATATTAAACATTTGGCACAAAATATTTATATTGCCAATAAGTGAAATGTATAGCGGGGAAGGTGGATGGTGGGGAAAAAGGGGGTAAATTGAGGGATAAATACTGTAAAGATATTGTTTTTCATAATATGGTTTTTGTGGTTTTTAGGGACACGAAGTTCAATTTTGTATTCATATTAATATTGGGCCATGTTTATTGCAGATTTTCTGTAAATATGAATAGATCTAATACATGTAAAGGTGGTGCATTTTTATATAATATTACTTGCCGCGAGCCTGGCAAACTTTTAAAAGTAGTGTACCCAAATTTTTACCTAACTTCCGTACGTAAACAGAACTAAAATGTGTTGGGAAAAGGGTGAAATAAAAATGTTTTGAAAAACAAACCCGATTTCAAAAAATAGATTGCATTAAAAAGTGATAAATTATGTTTTCTTACATATATATATACTAATAATAAATATTGACACATGAACCTTTACATAAATATGTCTTTTGCAGGCACGTAGCCAGGATTTCAGTTCTAGGGGGATCCAACCCTGTCAAAACCAATTCAATGACAAAAATATTATTAAGAAGAATGCTTTTTTTTCACTTGTTGCTAGTCCCCCTGCAAGTGCAACAAAATATGAAAAAAAGTTGCAAAAAACTAGTTGCAAAAAAGTAGCAAAAAACTGGCAATATCTATTAAAACATTGCAGGTAGAGCAATTATGAAAATGTAAAAAATTATAGGTATATCTTGAGCAAATAGGACGTTGGCGACCTTTGCTTAATATTTTCAGGTTTTATATATTTAATAGTATTTTAATAAATAAGTGCTTAGTCACTTTGTTAATATCGAGGTTAATGTAAACCATATTGCTACATTAAAAATCTGGATTTCTTTAATTATAAATGTATTCATCTTTCTTCTTAGTACTTTCTCGACATTCTAAAATTACTTTTAATGAGCGTTTGCTTAAAAGTTTCGTTTTTTGAGAATTCTAAAAATTCCTTACTGTAAAAATCGAATATTTTTTGGAGGTAATTTTTTTCAATCCCCTCAGGTAAATTCAATAATTTTCTTATTCCTTAAATCGTGTTTTGTATACGTAAAGATAAGAACTTCAAAATTGTGTGAAAATGGATCACGAAGAGAAATTTTCAGCAGCTACCATATATTCTAAGTTTAATAATAATAATTTTTGTTGGAATTATCATAAATTTGGTCTCGGCACGCATTCGCAATTTTGCTTATGAGAGGAGATTTTTGTAGAAGAAAAATTAAATTTATTTTCCTATCGATTTATGTTAGAAACTGTCGTACTTAGGAAAAAATCATTAGGTGCGTCTTTGTTTAGGATAGTCTCACTTAATTTTTTTACATTTACATATTTGCGAAACTTCTTTGCAATCGCAGAATGTCTAACAGTGCAAACTTGGGCTTGTTAAAAAACCCGTCCTGCTCCCTAATTTTCCTGAGGTTCGAGTTAAAAATAGCTGTAGTAAGCAGAGCTAATACGGAACTGCTAATCAGCAGTTATTAAAATTCTACTTTCGTAGGTTAAATTATGTAAAAACTTCTAAATATTTTTAAGGTCTCGCGCGCGGGGGGGGGGTCCGGACCCCCCCTAGACTACGTGTCTGGTCTTTTGTCACAGATAATTATTGATACAATTATATTAAATCAGCTTCTTCTAAACTAACCTAAAGTATATATATATATATATATATATATATATATATATATATATATATATATATATAATGTGTTTTCATTCCGGGTGTACATCCGTTCACTACTGTCGTTCTGAAAAGAACAGTTTTGCTGACGTTTCGCCAAAATCACATTTGGCATTTTCGAAGCTTTCTTTCTCGCGTCCGAATAGAGTCTCTATTCGGACGCGAGAAAGAAAGCTTCGAAAATGCCAAATGTGATTTTGGCGAAACGTCAGCAAAACTGTTCTATATATATATATATATATATATATATATATATATATATATATATATATATATATATATATATATATATATATATAGATATAAAATTTCCTCTAAATTTCCGATTTTGCAAATTGTCACTGAATCATTTAATATGTAATAGACGAGTTTAATTATTCTATAGATAATGAAATATTGAATTAATATGCTGTTACTTTTGTTTTGTCGATAATAATAGTTGTTTGTTATTATATTAAACTGTTTATAAATAAATTATACCAATCTTTTAAACTTTGTTTTATTTTTATAAACCACGTGTCCGGGTGAAAGTTTATAAAGAAGTGCAGCACCACTTTCAACCTTGTTATTTAAATTTTTATAAAAAACATTAAGTTTCAAATATAGTGTAAAATATTATACTGGGTGCTTCAGAATCACCAAAAAGTTTTGATGATTTTATTTTTAAACATCTTGCATTTTAATGCATTTATTTACTTTTTTTATTATTGATTTCTTGATAAAAGTTGGTGGTTCAAAAAAAATATTTTTGATAGTAATAAACTTCAGATCAGGATGTTCAAAAAAGTGGATTTCACTAATAATTAAGTAAAGTAAATATATATTGGGTAAAATTTTTTATATTATAGTTATGGAGATATTTAAGGTCAAACAGCAAAAAAACATTTTTCTATTTAAATCTTTCCTTAGCTATTACTAATATGACATAACTAATACTAAACCTTTATTTACGATTTTTTACGGCCGCGGCAGTCACAACAGTTTTAATTTTTGAAATACACTTTTTCGTTTTTTTTGAATGCCCTGTATATCTGACTTAAAGTTGAATATTGTGAAAACTATTTTTTCGACAAACACACAAGTTTTATCAAGAAGAAATTGATAATAAAAAGTTTCCCATTTAGTGCAAACTTTTCCACGACATAATATCTAAATTAATTGTTTTCAAGTTATTATTAAAACTCTCACTTTTGCAATGCGAAGTCGTTCCTGTTCATCTTAGAACAAAAAACTGTCGTATCCACCATACTAATATTTGGGCTCAAAAAAATATAGCAAATAATACATTATCTTAAAAATAGCTACGCCACTGGTAAGCCTCGCGAAGATATCTGACAGCGTTGCAATTTTCACCGCAAACTATTCTTTATGCGATCAGTCCGTCTTTTTTCCACTCATACACAACAACAAATTGATGTTTGATTCTATTTATTTCATTTTTATGAATGAAATACGGGGTCTATTTCTTTTTGACGTCATTGGTGCTAGGCGTACTTGTAACAGCCGAGAAAAAGCGCCGATATCCTTTGCATACGGACAGGGGATAATCCTATTGGCCCATGCCGCGGCCGCCGTACAATGGGAGGCGATTTATGAAGGCAATTTGAAAAATAAAATATATTATTATCAATTTGTGATCTTTTATTTTGGATCTTATAAGAATGAGGGAAACGGTGCTTCCATGGACCGCACGCCACTGTGTAGTTCCTAATATAAAGCCTTTAGGTAGGGCATGAAATATAAAAAAACAACCCCGTACAAGGGAAGTTTTGGGTAAAGGCGAATTCACCGATTTTCAGAACTTAAAACAACATTAGAGTTAAACAAAAAAAAACCGACATCAATGCAAAGTATAAATCAGTGTTCCTTTTATTTCAAGTCAACCACGAAATGCTTGTTCAGATTTTCTCCTTTTATACTTTCAACATCAATACCCTTTTTGTATTAAGTTGACAGTGATAAATTTTCCATTATTTTTCTTCTGAGGAGCTGACAATGAAGTTTCCCATTCTAATTGTTTCGAAAGAATTCGCTTAATAATTTATTTTGAGAGCGAGGAAGTGAGGAAATTTATGACAGATTGCTATTGCCTGAATGAAAGTGGCTAAAAAATATATATATATATATATATATATATATATATATATATATATATATATATATATATGTCTGGAAACCTTGAGATATGTCAAAAACTATACAAGTTGGGTAAAAAAGTTTCATATAAAAGTTGTATAGTTCCTTACGATTAATGATTCAAAAATGTCTTGAAATATATAGGGTGTTTTAAAATCAAGTTACACGCCAAAACTTCAAAATCTCTACTGGAACATCATGTATATTATTTCATTTTAAGAATCTACATGAAATTCTGATCATATTTTATTAAGCATACCCTATCCCTAAAGTCAACTGTTTTTGAGATAAAAAAATGAGAAAATGGAAATTTGGCTTTAAACAAAATTAACTCATTTCCCTATGCATAGTGAAACCTGGTGGATTATTTTAGAGAGGTCATGTACTGACAATAAACTGTGTCAATTTTTAACATATTGTTGGAGAGTTACTTTTATCCTGATAAAAATGCTTTCAGAAAGAGAAAGAATAGAGCTTCTTATGATGTTTGGATGAGGAGATCGCCAAAGAAATCTTGACGAAGTATGTGAACTTTTTAATAATACGCATCCCGAGCGAGGACAAGCAATTGCAAAATCCACAGTTAGCAAAATTATCGAAAAATTTCGTGAACATCGTTGTGTAAAAGATCTTCCCAGGACAGGTAGGCCAAAACTAGATGATGATATGAAATTGAATGTTTTACTCAGTTATAACGAAAATCCACATTTACCTACAAGTCAAGTAGCACTAGATTTAAACCTTAGTCAATCATCGGTAAAAATATTTTGCACACGGCAAAGTATCATCCCTACAAAATAAGATTAATCCATGAATTAAATGAAGACGACTTTGACCGCCGACTTGAATTTTGCGAAAGTATGCAAGAGCGGTGCAACCTGGATCCACTCTTTTGTAGAAATATTTTATTTTCCGATGAAGCCATCTTTTTTCTTAATGGTACTGTCAACCGACAAAACTGTAGATATTGGTCTACAGAGAATCCCCATTGGGCTCAAGTGGCTCATACGCAATATACCGAGAAAATCAATGTTTGGGCTGGAATATTTCAAGATAGAATTATAGGTCCCTACTTTTTCGACGTAAATTTAACCGGCGAAATGTATCTTGATTTTTTACAACTCGAGTTGATTCCTACCTTAGCTCAATTGTATCCAGGTAATGAGCCCGATATGCCTACTGCAGCAATGTGGTTCCAACAAGATGGAGCACCACCTCACTACGCGCTACCTGTTCGGCAGTATCTCAGTGAAATATTTCCTAACAGGTGGATAGGACGTCGTGGTCCCTACGAATGGCCGGCCAGGTCCCCGGACTTAACTCCCCTAGATTATTTTCTGTGGGGATATTTAAAGAGCCAAGTTTATTTGAACAGACCTTCTAATATCGATGCGCTGAAAAATCGTATAAGAGATGAAATCCGACAAATCCCACCTACTTTCATTCGAAATCTACAACAAGAGTTCATCAATCGATTAGGATATTGTCAGGAAGTGAACGGACAACAGTTCCAGCATTTATTACGTTAAAACGCATCATTTAGAATTTTAGACTATCGTTGTTAATCGTTATTAAAAAAAATTTGTAAAAGAGTTTTCTAATTTTTTTATCTCAAAAACAGTTGACTTTAGTAATAGTTTATTATTAATAAAATATGATCAAAATTTCATGTAGATTCTTAAAATGAAATAATATACAGGGTGTTCCATTAGAGATTCTGAAGTTTTTGCGTGTAACTTGATTTTAAAACACCCTGTGTATTGCAGGACATTTTTGAATCATAAATCGTAAGGAACTATATAACTTTTATATGAAACTTTTTTACACAACTTGTATAGTTTTTGACATATCTCAAGGTTTCCAGACTTTATGCCTTCATTGTATATATATATATATATATATATATATATATATATATATATATATATTTATTTATTTTTTTTTGAAGCCTAGAATCTTACTATATACAGTGTGTCCGATATTGTTAGGAAATATATTGGGATCTTGAAAGCTATAAGAGATAGAAAGATGGTCAAATGGGGAAAGTTGTAGGCCATTCAATTGTAAATTCAGTGCCGGTTTGATGGCGGCTCTACCTTTTTCGCTTTTGGGATATGTAAACTGTACCTGGAAAAACATTATTTAGGCAGATTTTTGAGGGCAATGCATCTCTGCATTTATATTTTGATTTCGATGCTTCGGATTTGCGATACCATCATCAAGTGTTTTTTTAATGGTTGATATTTTGTTTTTAACAAATTTAAAAAGAACTTTTTTGATGTATTACCGAATAAAATACATTTTTATGTCAAAAAACGACAAAATTCGTTTTTCGTTCGAGTTGGGAGGCCATTGCTTTAAAAACAATTGCCATTTATTTATCTATAGGGAATTCTGAGAAGGTAAATACGCGTTAAGTTTATTTTTATCTTTTATCAACCTATGCCCCCAAACAGCTATACTGAGATTCACTTAGTGTGCATTATCTGAAATGCCTTTCTTTGGTGCTTTAGTTACTGACGACGGCGACGTTAGATTAAAAAAAATTTAATGATTACATCAACCCATAAACATTCTACAAGAGTGGTTCCCAAGTTGGTGGCTATGGCTATTAAAAAAAATAATTTTTAACTTTTTCGAAAATTTTTCTTACGACTTGTATATTTTCGATTAGACCTGGAAATCGCGCTTTTCGCGGCGCTGAATTACAGTCTGGACACTGCATGTGCGCGGCACATAAACGTGAACGGCTTCCTGATATTATTAAATTGTATTAGTATTTTGAAAAGTATTGTAATTTGCCGCTGGCGCATTTTGGTGTACTAATAAGTATTAGTTTTGCTGTTTTGGTTATGGATTGTTGGTTAAAAAGTGGTTCTTGTAAGACATCGTGTAATGAAAGTTGTGGCGCAAGAAATGAGTCGTTAGTTATGGACCAACAGGCAAGTACATCTCAGATTTCGACTACTGACTTAGGAAGTGTATTATGGGTAAAAAGACTGTTGTGAAAAGACGCAGGTATAATGAGGATTTTTTGCAAATTGGGTTTACTGAAACGAGTGTCGGCGAGGAGCCAAAGCCACAATGTGTTTTGTGTTTCGATGTTCTTTCGAACGAAAGCATGAAACCAGCGAAACTTCGACGTCACCTAATGACGAAACACCCCGAATCGGTCAACAAATCAATTAATTTTCTCCGAATAAAGCTAGGAGAGCTGAAGGAAAGTCAAAGAACGATAACCAAAGTTGCTTTTGGAAATGAAAGTGCAACTCTCGCTTCGTTTCAAATAGCGGAACTAACTTCCAAATGTGGTAAGCCTCATATTATAGTTTAGGAGTTACTCCTTCCTGCTGCGCAAATTATGTGTAAGAATATGATTAGAGAAACTGTGGCAAAACAACTGCAAAGAATATCTCTTCGAAACAACACTATAAAACGCAGAATTATCGATTTGTCTTGGAATATAGAACAGACATTAATGTCAAGACTCCAGGTTTGTAAAACGTTTTCAATACAGTTGGACAAAAGCACAGACATTACGAATAAAGCAAACTTATTAGTTTTTGTTCGTTATAACTGGGAAGGCGAAATACATGAAGACTTCTTGATCTTACGACAGCTTATGCGTACTACGGCCGAGTCGGTATTTAACACTTTTTTAATATTTTTTTTACTGAAAATAAGACACCATGGATTAATTAGAGACGGAGCGGGTGCAATGTCCAGGAGGTTAACGGGACTTGTAGCACATGTGAAAGCAGGCGCTTTTTGTGTAATGTGGACTGATTGCTGTATCCATCGGGACACTAAATGCTCGGATTTTTCAAGCAATCTGTGAGGAAACCGGTAGTGATCACATTCAGCTCCTTTTACACACAGAAGTGCGATGGCTACCATGCGGTAAAATTTTGAGTCGTTTTTTTGAATTACGTGATGAAGTGCGTCTTTCTTAACATGAAAATAAATTTGAATTAGCGGAAAGATTTACTGGTTTTTCATGGATATGCATGACAGCATTCAGACATTTTTCCCTATCTAAATGCTCTGAACCTATGTCTACAGGGCAGGAGTTCAAGACAAGATAGAAGGGACAATTAAAAAATTACAAATTTGGGTCGGTTGCGTTGAACAAAACTCTTTAAGTTCATTTCCTGTTCTGGAATCATTTCTACTGAATTCAGAAGAGTATTTGCTACTTGAGGTTCAACAAAATATCTGTGAAGATTTGCGTGAGTTAGCAATTAGTTTTCGTGAATACATACCTATTGCGAATAAAGATAAATTCTGGATTAAAAACTCTTTTGACAGCAAAGATGTTAAAAAAAATCCATCCTTTCAGAAAAAGAGCAAGATCAACTGATTGATCTGTCGTGCAACAACGATGTAAAAGTTATTTTCAAGGATAATGACTTACTTCAGTTTTGGATCAAGATGAGCCATGATTTTAACGAGCTCTCCGACAATGCTTTGAAACACCTAATTCCCTTTTACACGACATATCTGTCTGAATAAGGATTCTCATCATTTGTTGCACTAAAGACAAAACAAAGAAATCGCATGGATGTTTCTTCAGAATTAAGAATTAAAATATCCCGACTTAGATCAGATTTTGGAAAAATTATGACAGATAAGAAAATGATGTTCCATTCATCTCATTAAGAGTTGTGGGCTTGAATGGTAAATAAATACGAGTTAGGATTGTAATAAACCAGCCCTGATGAATTTATATAATAATAATAATAATTAAACGTTTATTAACCCAAATAAGGATGTACAATGTAGCAGTAAAAAAATCATTAATTTTAAAAGGGGTTAAATGGTTTGTTTTCAGCCTCCCATAAGATCAAAATAACAAATGTTCATATTAGGTGCTGTTATAGCCAATGCAAATCTGGTCGAATAGGAGTCGCTACACTTAAAAATATGAGTTTTACATAATGAAGTAGAAAGGCTAGATAAGAAAAATAATGTTAAAAATATTAAATTGAAAAGGAAAAGGGAATAAAGGAAAGGGAAAGGAGAAAAATGGCTTATATGGACATATAATTACAAAACCATCGCAATGACAAAACAATCATCAAAACTAGAATTAAAACTTGTTGAGCAAGTAATTTGTTTTTCAAATGTCTCTTGAAAACCATAAACGTAAGTGAAAAATCAGTAATTTCAAATTTGTTGACACATAAAACAATATTGTATGAAAAAGAACGTTTAAATAACTCTTTATTATGTGTTGGTATTGTCAATATGTTATTCTTACGGATATTTAAGTTGTGTACATCCGTTTGATAAACAACACGATCTAAAATGTAAGGAGGAGATTTATTTTTTTTGAAATTTTATAGTAAAAGCAGGTCGAATGTAAAATGCGTCTATTGTACATGTTTAGCCATTTTATGGTTTTAAGTTTATGTGATATATGTTGTCTTCGGCGAATTCGAAATATTAGTCTTAAGCAAGAATTTTGTAACGTTTGAATTCTTTTTGCGTCTAAGGCATTTAAACAGGGTCCATAAATACTATCACAAAAGTTTAATGGTGACAAGACAACAGATTCGCAGAGCATTTTTTTTTGTTTCGCAACTGAGATAATTTCTATGGGAATATAACATTTTTTAAGGTAGAATATTCAATTTTTAATTTCGATGTAACATGTTCGGTGAATCTTTTGTTTGTTATCCAATACAAGCCCTAAATTTTTCGCAGATTTTTTTTCAAGTGTAAGATGAAGATTTTCTAGCAAGTTATTTCTAATATTATCACTACAAAAAAGAATAGCAACAGATTTCATAGGGTTTATTTTTAAAATCTGTCTTTTACTTTCATTCAGAATCTTCTCTAAATCGGAGTTTATGCGATTATTAGCAATATCGACGTCAGAGGGCTTAAAAGGTGAGTATCGTCAGCGTACATGTGATGGTTACAAGATCTTAGACATCTTTCAAATTGTGAAGTGTATATACTATATAACTGTGGGCCTAGTATACTCCCTGGGGGAACGCCAGTTGTAATGTTCAGAGGTTCGGAGGTATTTCCATTAACCACAACTTGCTGCATTCTATGTGTCAAAAAAGATGCACTTCCACTAAAACCCACGTGCCGCAAAATGCAGATCAAATTTTCATGATTTACCATGTCAAACGCCTTAGTAAAATCAAGTAAAACCAAAACACAAGCTTTGCTTGTATCTGTAGCCCTAAAAATATCGTCGGTGACAATTGAGAGTGCACTCGGACAACCGTGGCTCGCTTGAAATCCAGATTGCTTCCTGGGAAGTATTTTATTGGTTTCCAAAAAAATGGACATCTGAGATTCCATAATTTTTTCAAGCACTTTGCCTGTTTCCATTTCAACGGAAAATACTATTTGTCTATACAAATATTTAAAATATGCGTTAAAGTCATATTTAACTGATCTATCCCAAAGGCTTTAGTGTTAATATTTTGCAAAATTCTCATCACCACATCTTCTCTTACTGGAGAAAAAATAAATGTAGAGTTAGTAAGTCTATTACTACTATACAATGTAATCAAATTCTGATCAGGTATATAGTTATTGGCAGCAATTCCAGAGAAATATGTATTTAAATCATTTACATTTGTTAAGGATTCTGGCAACTTATTTTTTTCGATTTTAATAATATTTATTTTTTTTAGCTCGTGCCATTTTTGTCTTTGATTAGAAATGCTAAACTTATAATTTAGATAAGCTTTTTCTTCCGACCTTATAGCTGAAGTGAACTTGTTATGCTTTTCGTTTGCCGAAATTTATGTAAAGCTTTGTTTCGTAATTTTTGCATTAAACGTATATTAGGCGTAATCCACGGTTGATACGGTTTCTTTTTTCTTAGTGTTGGAATAACTTTCTGTATGCTAATATTAAGAATTCGTTTTTCGTTTTACTTTTTTGTTAAGTTAATGTATTCAACACACATTTCAAATACTCGTTGCTTTAATAATACTTGTATTACTATATTTTATTTAAAGCAAATAATCCCAATAAAATTTTTTTAAAAAACATCGTTTTTTCTTTCAGCTGCAATTAACAATGCCATCACTATTTTGTGGTTCTGTCTTATTTTTAATAACTTCACTTGAGAGCACAAAAATGCTTTCTAAAGTAACAAATAGTATGATAAGTTCTGTGGGATCAACTAAAACCACCAAGCATCACCTTATTTACGAAATAATTTAGTTAAGGGTCCTCATTGTATTGTCAACAACTGATCTTGGCAAAAGAGGTTAAATACCTGGGGGTCACAGTAGATGTAAGATTATTTTAATAGTTGGAAGACTCATGTCGATAGGCAGATAAGGAAGTCAATAGCGATCTTCTGGCAGCTCCGTAGAGCGGTAAGCACAACCTGGGGGCTAAGTCCTAGGGTACCAAGCAGTCATAAGACCCCGGATATCATTCATCACCATCACCATTCAGTATGGTGGCCCTCGGTGGAGAGGAAAACCATCCGTTCCAGTCTTGCAAAAGTCCAGAGACTGGCTAGCCTAGCGATAACTGGAGCAATGAGGACGACGCCCTCAGCAGCATGGCAGCGCACTTGCGAATGAGAGACGCAGGAGCTTGGCATACTAAAGGTGAGGCTGTGGGTCATGCAAAGATCTCCCATATTGTGGAAAGAGAAATCCCTTTATCTAGCTACAGAGTAGCGCGACCCTCAGGCAGACTAAGATGGCATAAGGGTTATAGTATCTTAATCCCCGAAAGAGAGGACTGGGAGATAAACAGGCTGTAGTTCTCCAGAGAGACAATTGTTTGCTATACGGATGGTTCACGTATGACACAGTTACAATCCTCTGGTGCCAGGACACTGTGGGATTGAGGGCAACGAGAGGGCAGATGAGTTTGCTAGACTCGGCGCCACCAGCCCGTATGTAGGACCAGAACCAGCTTTAGGCATCACTAGGCAGCAGATAAGGACAGCACTCGACGAATGGGCACAGCATGAACTTCAACGTGAATGGGGCCAGTCCGGGGTCGGGAGGCAAGCTAAAGACTTCATTATGAAGCCCGATAAGGGCCGAACAATGTGGTTACTAGGCCGAGACAGGAAAGCTCTAAATTCCATCGTAGGAATAGTAACGGAGCACTGTCGATTGAGGAGACACCTCTTTATGTTAGGCATTGAGGAAGATTCTATCTGCACGGAGTGTCAGGAAGAGGAGGAAACTCCGCTTCACTTCCTGTGCAGATGTGAAGCGCGAGCGAGACTGCGACGAGATATTTTCGGCACTACGGTCTTGCATAGGGACGAAGTTAAGGATCTTGCATGGAAGGATATGCAGACTTACATAGTAAGGACAGGCAGATTCAAGGATCTACACCTGGTGGCGGGTGGTGGTTGAGGGAGGAGCTGGGGTAGACTGAAAGGGCCTTATAGGCCTACCAGCCAGGTCTCTACACCTCCCCCTAACTACTATTACTGCTACTAAGGGCCCGCATGTTACTTCTGTCGAATTTTAGGGGTTCGCAATCACAAGGAATTTGGGAACCACTGTTCTACAAGATATAAATGTATGTACTCATTAACGATTTTTATTTATTTTCAAAACTAAGCCTGATAACAATGAATACAATAAGAAAACTGAATTAAACCTAATAATCTCAGGATAAACGATGTTCTTTACACTTGTTACAAATCTAAAATCGTTTTATTAAAATCATGATTTTAATCAGAGTGATTTAAATTATTTCAATCCTGCTAATAGATGCCAATGCAATACTTTTTAAAAATTCATTTAGCCTAAAGCATTCGAAAACTACGATCCGCGACCGTGAATGCATCCATATTTCTCATATCGACGACGAAAATAAAATCGAGCAGCGCATATTCTTTCGGATTTTTCACCGTCCCTGTCACTTAGATTTATTGCGACTATATTTATTTTTAACTGAGAAAAATAACCTAAATGAGGTAGCAAAATACAAACATTTTCCAGGTCAAATTCCACAATTTCGCTATATTGATAAGTTAACATAACAATGGGCCCGAGCATGTCTGCAGAAGCGGGCGTGTAATTTTTCATGTAGCCCTATCTTGAATTTGACTTATCAAACGGTCTGACGCTATAGTCCAGGCAAATGCTACACAAAATTGGCTTCTGTTTCATTGGGCATATAGGGCATCTGTCCACGTAAATTATGTCCTATTGATTGTCAATATAAAATTATAGTTAAGGGCGTAAAATGGCACTTTTATGCGAAATTGTACATATTGGAGTTATTTTCTGCCATAAGTCGGTTAGCACTGTATACCGGATTTTCTGCTGTTGTTGATGTCAATTTTTTTTATCTATGAGCAAACCCCGAAGGCCGTAGTACTAGATACCTCGGTTGCTTTAAACAAAGACAGGGAATGTAACAAACACTTTTTATTCCTGACAGAATGGTGAACACAATAGTAAACACATATAATGATCAATATAACATAGTGTAAACTGTTCAGAATGACGCCATCTATTCCGCCATTTTTAACATTTTTTTCAATATGCTTGTTATGGAACTCCAGTAACATCATGAATATTCCCTGAATATATCATCCAATTTGGTCAAACAATTTGGGAGTAATTTTTGAATAAAAATTAAGGGTTACATATGAATAAGTCGATAACATTTTAGCACGAATTCCAGATGGCAGAAAAAAATGGAGTCAAAATAAAATTTTTAAAAAAACAGTGAAAAAAACTACTTAGATATTCAATTTGTTCTAAATTACGCTTTAAAATCAAGCATAGCATAAGTGGAAACTGGTCAAATATTGGTACGAATCCACTATGGTGAAACAAAATGGCGCCCAATAAAGACAATATACAAGGTGATTCAAACCTAAGCGTTATTCGTTTGTTGTTTGTAATCGTCTGAAATTCTTCCTATATCCTTTATCTCAAAACCTCAACATTAAGGATTGGCAGGGAATACACTAGTTGTTTTAAGTGTTTCTATAAATAAAAATCAAATGGATTTAGATCAGGAGACCGTGGTGGCCATGGTACTGGACCCCCACGACCTATCTAGCGGTTTCGGTAGGTATTAGCGATAATGCTAAAATGAGGGGGGGCGCGATTGTGCATAATTGCACAATTGTGCTCGTAATTGAAATGGCAGGTTTTTTAATAGTTGTAGAAATTTATTTTGTAAAAAAATTGTGTATCTTTGTCTATTTAAGCGTTGCGGTAAAAATACAGGCCCTATTAAATACTCATCGATAATTCCCGTGCACTCATTTAAACTAAACTATTGCTGATGTCCTCTCTGTACTGTAACATGAAGATTCTCATCGGCTCATACGTGGTTGTTGTGTGAAAATTGAATATCCCATTTCTAGTAAAATCGGCCTCGTAGGTAATTAAAATTCTCTTTTCAAAATATGCCACGGCAACTCGTTGTTCTTGAAGCCATTCACAAAACTTTACACAGAGTGAAACCTCATTCTTCCAATGCCTGAACCCGTTGGATATGGCATGGGTGAATCAACATCTCGTGAAATATTCTCCATACAGTTGACTGAGAGGAGTCCTCTTCGTTTGCAATGATGCGTGTACTTAAAGAAGGATCTTCATCAATACGATCTAGCATTCGTTCTTCTAATGTTAATGTTCTAGCATTTCTCGGTCGCCCAAAAACTTCTTGTCTATCAATATTTCCTTAGGAAAAATGTTAGTAGGTTATTACGCGACACCATTCTACTTAATTTTTCGAACTAACCTGTGTTTCTTAAATTACGAACCACTCTTGTGAAAACAGTACGGTGGGGTACCCGTCGATTAGGAAATGTCTCTTTATATAACCATCATGCTTCAGCCCTCGCGATCAAAAGGTGAATAGCAGCTTGTTCTTGACAGGAAAACTCCATTTTTATTTTCCAAACTTCGACACCTCTCTACGTGCCAAAGTTAACCACATGTTTGTCAGTCAAAACATTTCTGAACGCGTAAAAAACTTATCTACGTTATTAGAGCCATTATCGTGGTCATACATAATAAAAAAGTATGTTTTATCTAGGGTATTTAGATGCCGAATTTTAATCAATAAACAAAGGAAATTTTCCACTTTAGTAATATTTGAATTTTATTGCAAATTTATATTTTGAAAAATATTCGATAATTTTTTAAATTTATATTCACTGCAGTTTTCGCAGCCGAATAGCATATTTTTTGATAGCTCAGAATATAACATGGAACTTGTAGAAAATAATTGTCTACATTGACTGACCTACAAACGGTCTTGCTCTGTACTAGTTCGGCGAATTTATTGGGAAAATAAAGCATTGTGTTCGGCGGCTGTGCATTGTATGTTCGCTATAGGAGTCATAAATAATATCAGGGCCTTTACTGTTCTGCTGTAACCGATCTTTATACAAGAGCCCGTCAATTTCGATTGCATGTAACAATTATTAATTCTTGTGTTGAGGAAATTATTAACGCTCTTACGCTGTTTAACTTGATCAGCGGCTCCTGGGATTTACCTTTATGATTAGTGTGTTAACGTTATGCGAAAGTTCTTTACAACCTTTTGAATAGTCTAAACTAGACTTACATTGTTCGATCTTGCAGTTCGTCAATTTACTAATAAAAGTGCGTGGGTGTACAACGGTAATATTTATGTGCGTTATGGGGATGTAGTGCATAGAATTTCGGATGAAACCGACATAGAAAAGCTGAAGAATAATTAGAAAAATAACTTCAATTGAAGGTATTCCTAAATATGTATTGAGGAATATTGTGAAAACTTTATTTGTTTTGGGTGATTTAAATATGAGCAATTTTCCTTTTATTTGTTTTGTTTTAGTTACTTTTTTTTTGCATTGTTTTATCTAGAGCAATATGGGTTAATTGCCTAGTTTAAAAACTTGAAATATGTCGAATGGTTTAAAAATAGGACATTTAAATATTAGGTCAATCTTTACGGGGTTTAATGAATTTAAAAACTTGGTAATGGACAATAAATTCGATATTATGATGTTTTCTGAGACATGGCTTTCCGAGGGTGATGATTCAGGTTTTTTTCATATTCCTGAGTTTCAACTAATTAGAAAAGACAGAGCGGGGAGGGGGGGGTGGAGTTGCAGCTTATGTAAATGTCAACTATAATATAAAAATTATTAATTTTAATTTTGAAAGTAATTCTGGTTTGGAATACTTGATTTTTCAAGTTAAAATACGCAGCAAAAAGTGTGCATTTTGTGTTTTTTATAATCCTCCCTCACTAGATAATATATTTTCATATTTATATCCCATGTTTGCTAGTATATATTGCTTGGGTGACTTTAATATCAACTTGTTTTTTGAGAATTTTAATATGTTACAGATTATTAACGAACCCACAAGGGTGACTGGATCCACCAGTACTCTAATAGTGTGTATTTTTGTTTCTGATTCTTCCGTGATTCGTAACTCTGGAGTTTTGTCAGCCGATATAATTTCTGATCATAAAATTATTTATTGTGAACTCAATCTCACTAAGAGTCCCATTGTACCAAGAGTTGTGGAATATAGGTGTTTTAGAAATTTTAATGTTAATATTTTTTTAAGTGATATGCATAGGCTTCCTTGGGATAATATTTTGTATGAGACGAGTATTGACTTAAAGATTCAGATATTAAATAATTTGTTATTAAAACTATTTGATATTCATGCTCCTAAACGAGAATGCCGTATTACTAAGCCAAAAGCACCGTGTGGTTAAACGAGAATGTCAAAATCTTTATGAAGCAGCGGGATGATGCATTGCGTTTATTTAAACAAACAAAAAATTTACAAGACTGGAACAATTATAAGAGGTTACGTAACTTTACATTAGACCAAGTAAGAAAGGCAAAAAGGCAATTTTTGGAGTCAGTATCTCGAGAAAATAATTAAAAAAAAATGTGGTCTGCTCTTAAAAATCTGAATGTTTGTTCTACCAAAAATTATACATTACCTAAAAATGTATCTGATCCCAATGAAATTAGTAAATATTTTGCCTCTTTCCTCCAGAATGTTTCCGACTGTAGCGAGAAGGTCGACTATTACAATCATTTGAAGTACTCCAACCAATCATTTTCTTTTAAAATGGCTACTACTAATGACATTCATAATATATTGAATAACCTAAAATCTAATGCAGCGGGCGCTGATGATATATCCCCCAGTATTGAAATATTGTAGCCCACATATAGACATATACATTACACATATAATAAACTGTTGTTTGGAAATTGGTTACTTCCCAGATCTGTGGAAAATTTCTATCGGAAAACCTCTGGCTAAATTAGATAATCCAACAAATTTTAACGATTTACGTATATCAGTATCCTTCCAGCGCTATCAAAAATTTTCGAAAAAGTCTTATATGCCCAAATGTTTGACTATTTTATTTCAAATAATATTATTCCTATTATGCAATGCGGGTTTAGAAAACATTTTGGGACATCAGTGGCACTGATTAACGTGGTTGATGATCTCATACGTGCTATGGATAAACAATTAAATGTTATATTAGTACTTTTAGATTTCACTAAGGCATTTGACACCATTAATCATTCCCTTCTCATCGCAAAGCTGCAATATTACGGTTTTAGTGATATAGCTTTGAGTATATTACATTCTTACATGTCCAATCGAACTCAGTAAATATACTCTGATAACTAGTATTCTGAACTAAAACAAGTTTTGTCTGGAGTACCTCAGGGGTCGGTCTTGGGTCCGCTTTTATTTCTAGTTTATACTTCGGATATTTTGAAATCTTTACAAAATTGCAAAGTACAGGCTTTTGCAGACGATACACAGTTATACTTCTGTTTTGACCCTAACTTCTTCGTAAATGCACAGGAGCGTATTAACTTCGATTTACTTATAATTAACGAGCTTTCAAAGAAACATAATTTATTTTTAAATCCTGCTAAATCATTTGCAATGGTGTTCTCTAATAGGAATCAGAGTGACTTTTTGAAACAGAATATTAATATCTTAATTGACGGATGTAAAATTAATATTGTAGATAAATCAAAAAATTTGGGCATTATTTTGGATAATGACTTGCGTTTTAGGAACCACTTGAAGGTATTACTTCAGAGAGCATACTTTTCTCTAAAAACTTTATATAACTGCAAACAGTTTTTAAATCCTAAATTGAGGAAGAATTTGTGTGAATGGCTGGTATTAAGTAAATTCAATTATTGTGATTACATTTATGGATTCTGTTTGGACAACGAAAATAAAAATAGAATTCAGAAAGTTCAGAATGCTTGTGTTCGCCTAATTTATAATATAAGAAAATATGATCATGTTTCACTTTGGTACAGGGAACTTAAGTGGTTAAAAATGGATCAACGCAGAAAATTACATTTTTGTTGTTTTTTAATAAATATTATTAACAACCCCTCAGCCCCATCCTCAATTAGAGAACGTATTATTTTTCGAAGTGAAATTCATAATAGAGTAGTAAGGAGTGTATCAAGACTGGATATGCCCATCCATCGGACAGCCTTGTTTCAGAGAAGTTTCTCATACAATGCTGTGAAATGTTATAATGCACTGCCAAGCGAATATCTTAACCTAACGTTAAAACAATTTAAGTTTAAATACAAGAACCACCTTATTAATGACCTCTAATTAAGCAATTGAATATATATTTTGTTAATTATATCGTATGTGACAGCAGTATTATGGACTTTTTTGGTGATTATCTATTTTGCGTCATCGAATTTTGTAGAGTTCAGTAGAGTAGCTTTTAGCTAGACTGCGCAAAGCACTGGCATGCTTTGTTTTTTTTTTTATTTTTATTCTTTCCTTTGTCTATTATTTTTGTTTTGTAATTTCACTTAAATAAAGGCTATTTATTATTATTATTATTATTATTATTATTATTATAGAAGTGGTCACATCAGTACTTCTGCTATCGATTATATTGCTACAAATATGCCTTCTAAATATACGTTTTAATCCACACTTAAGTGTTCTCGTTGCACACAAGTTCCAATACATTTGCCACTTCGATAAACCTAGCATGGACAATACCACAAATAATTATAATAGCATATATTGCAGAAATTTAAGGCATGCAAACATTTCATTTTTTGCTAACGTGTCAGAGCGAGTAGATTGACACATGGTCAAATTTTATAGAAAATGTTATCTATTATTTAAACTGTTGCTGTCCAAAAAACAATCTTCCTACGATAAAAGGACTTTTAACTGGTACACCGAAGAGCTGCATTCTATTAAAAAAGAACTTGTAGGGTTATATTGGATGCAAAAAAATTGTCCTAATAATTTGGCCACATTAGAATATACAAATTTGCAACGTCACTATAAAAATCAAATAAAGACAAACACAAAACAGTATTTTGCAAATAAAATTAACAATTACATTAATAAAAGCAAAACCATATGGAATATTGTAAATTGTAGTCTTAAAAGAGATGCAAAAACTAAGAAAGGGATACAACTTAACATTGATGGGAAAATCATAACAGAACCTAAGCATATTGCCTAGTATATATTTGCTAGGTATTTTAGTAATGTAACCAATACGAAACTGACAGATAAATATCGTATGGTCAGTCAACATTGTACATCGCCATCTTATTCTTTAGGATCAATAAGAGTTGACGAGGTGACAAAGCATTAGGTAAATGATATTATAAATGATTTGAAAGCCACTAAGTCGTCTGGGTTTGGCGAAATTAATTTAAAATTGTTAAAAGCTATACAAATTTTGGTATTGGAACCGCTAACAGATCTTATAAATCATAGTCCTAAAAAGGAACATTCCCAAGGATCAACTTCTAATATTGTTCCCGTTCACAAAAAAAAAATGATCCTAGGAATATCGAAAACTATAGGCAGATATCGCTGTTGAGTGTGTTTTCTAAGGTTGGAAAAGGTTGTTTGTAATAAATTGGTTGATTTCGCAGGTTCGCTAAAAGTGCTTAATGCCTGCCAACATGGATTTTTCCCAGGTAGATCAATAGAGACGGCAATTTTCAGTTTTCTAAATTATAGTTTCAACAGTATTGATTGGGGCAAGTATGTGGTGTCTCTGTTTTTCGATTTATCAATCGCGTTTGATACAGTGAATAGGCGATTTATAAAATATTATGGTAAGTACTGATAATATGTGCGAGTTAAATGAGAAAACACGTGCAGTCAAGAGTGATATGGAGAAGTGATGTAGAGCAAATGATTTAGTACTAAATGAGCAAAAACCAGTGTGTATGAATTTCTATATTAGAAAACCTGTACACTTTGCGCTTCAAAACTACTAGACATTTGCAAAAATGCTAAGTTTTTGGGGACTACATTGGATTCTTCTTTGTCATTTTCGGATCACACAGGCCATGTTTGCTCTAAGTTAAATTCGACGTTTTTCGCGATTTTAAAATTAAAGTCCGTTGTTAATCAAGACAGTCTATTAACAATTTATTATTCCTTAGCATATAGTTTTATGTCCAACAATGTTATTTCTTGGGGAGCGGGAAATACAAGCGATCGTGTCTTTCTGGGTCAAAAGAAAATTATAATACGGCTAATTTTTAACTTACATCCACGAGAAAACTGTCGAAATACCTTTATTTGCAAAAAAGTTCTAACCTTTCCTTGCCTTTATTTGTACAAATGTGTCGTATATGTGAACAGCAATAAAGCTCTGTTTTATAATAATAATAAGCGTCTTTTTATTTAGAGAAATAAACAAATATACAAATATATCAGATACAATTGGTTAGGTAGATAGTAAATCTATAATACAGTAAATACAAAAAACCTACTAAATATACCTATAACAATCATACACTTAATGATGCCAATAACCAATTACTAGCTATATTGCAGGATCAAACAAATACTTATATACATTTATAAATGCATCTCTAAAATATATGTAGCTTTTGGCTTTTATATTAATAGATTTGGCCTATTAGATAATAGAGTAATAGATTCTTCACAATAGTAATAAATAGATCTATTGCAATTGTAATAGAATGGCAACCCCGTCATTCAGATGTATGGTCCGACGTCACAGGGGGGGGGGGGATAGGGCACGAAGCAACGATGCCAGATAGAGTTTACTGTTTCACTTTGTTTCATGGGGGATTCAGAATAATTATTATTCTTACTGTTAATTTTAACTCCAAAATAAAAATATAAATTATATGAATGGGCGAGAACTATACCTTTGTTGAATGCAAAAGACCTCGAGACTTTCGCCCATTTAACGTTGCTTTTTAAATAAGTCTGTAACGATTCGTAAAAAAAAATTGCATGAAGCAATAGCCCCAATGGAATGCTGCTATAAAATTATTTTAGCCATGAATTAACAATGAATTTGAAGTATGATTGATTGGTTGATCCAGGGAGATTTGAGAATGTCTGGTTTTCGCTTTAGTTGTTGTAATTTTGGTCCTGCTCAGGGGAAATTTACCAGCTTTATTCGGGGGACACTGAATATTGACGGGTTCTAAACCTCTTTTTGTTAGTGGCGTCAGCAGTGAAACACTACTGTTAGTACTTTATTTTATGGTGTTACACTGGGATAAGTTTCTTCTGAATTGAGGATGAATTATATAAGAGGAATGTCAACTTCCATAGAATTTTATGTTTTGCAAAATATGTTTAGATTCTATAAATTAAGGCAAACGAATTTTGCTTTCTTTCTCTCTCTTCTGATCACTATGGTTTTTTATTTTTCAGCATCCAGCTAGCTTTGAAAACGTCTGGTTTTCACTTTAGTTGTTGTAATTTTGGTCCCGCTCAGGGGAAATTTACTAGCTCTATTCGGGGGATACTGAATATTGACGGGTTCTAAACCTCTTTTTATTAGTGGCGTCAGCAGTGAAACACCACTGTAATTTCTTTTGAACTGAGGAAGAATTATGGAAGGGGAATGTCAAACTGGTTTTTTTTTTTCTTGGCTCTTCTTGAAAGGGCAACATGTGTCCGGAGATGAAAAGTGGCATATTGAGCGGTTGTATTTATAAGTAAGTTAGTATAAATGAATGTACCGTCAAAGCGGGTGACTTGATAACGATTTTGATATATGCGTCACTGTAAGACACATTGAATAAAAGCTTGATTTACAAAAAAATATGGAAAACTTGCATATGGGTTGGGAGAATATATTCTTTGAAAAAAAGCTTTCATATTTCACTTAGTTTTCGAAAAAAAAAATATAAAACCGAAAATTTCAAGCCACTCGCAATACGGGTGTCTTGAAAAATTGCATTAAAATGGTTTATACTGCAAGTAACCCATGCTAAAGGGTGTATTGAAATAAAATTCGGTTTTTTAAAAAATATATACATATAAATCCATTTTTTTTAGGTTTGTTTGATTTTTTTACAAAATGCTATAACAAAAATATTTTCTAAAATGTTTATAACTAAAACTGAAACTTCTTTGGTTATTTAAATCCGAAAACATTGTTAAACAAAATATCAGGTAACTATACCTATCTTAAAAACTAATCATATAACAATATATTTTTTAAACAAAAAATTTTAGTGCTCCCCTCCTTAATACTTCGGAATGCTCAATCTTCTTGATCACCTGATCTAAAGTGACATCGCTAATGTCTGGTTTAAGTGGAAAAACAAAGGCATCTTTGATTTTGTCAGAAGGCCTAAGAAATGAGCAATGTATAAATTCGTTGTCTACTTCCATTACTTTTGCCACATATCTTTGTTGCTTTTTCTTTAGTGTAGTAAACTGTACTAATATGAAGTCATCTTCTGACAGTTTTTCTGTAGTGATCTGTGTCCTCTCGATTTTCTGTAAGTTATCTGAGTTAATATATCTCTTTTCTTTCACTGGATTAACAAAGCAGGGTAGCTCAATATCTTCAATTTCATCTGATCCTGTGTTTGACAATATATCTTCTTCCGACTCGATTATCCGTTCCCCTTCCGATTCTGAAGAGTTTGCATTTTGCTGATCTGTAACACTTTCTCCGGGCGCCACCACCAATTTTCTACGTTTGGCACGTTTGGCTCTCGGTTCTTTAAATCGAAATTCCTTAAAAAGGGATTTTACTGATTCTGCAACCAACGATGGAATAATGTTCATACCGTCAGTCTCATTGTAGTCTGGGACTTTTACAAGTACCTTTTCTCGGTTAAGAGGGTATAACCCTGTGGCCTCAAAGCCAGATTTTATATTTTTTGCCACTGAGAGGGCAATCGATTTTATGGTTCTGTTCAGAATTCGTGGAAAATGATCTTTTTGTAACACTCCTGGATTTGAGATTTTCCATTTTTTTAACTCTTGTCGCCAGGCAATCTTAATTGGTCTGAAGCAGGACACATCAAGAGGCTGTGTTAAATGAGTGCTGTTTGCTGGTAAAAAAATGAATCTAATGTTTTCTTCTTTACATTTTCTTATTACAGCCTCTGACAAATGACTTGCTAGGTTGTCCCCAATTATAGCTTTTGGGCCATCTAGACGTCTATAATAAGGAACAACGATCTTGAAAAACCAATCTTCAAACAAACTTTGGTCAAACCAGCCGGACTTGCTTCGGTTGTAAATACAACCTTCAGGGCCACTTTGAGTCCATGTGGACCACAAATTTTCGGATTTGTAGACTACGTATTGGGGCAACATCAGCCCAGCCGCTGTTACAGAGAACATGACTGAGTGGGCAGATTTAGTAGAATCACACACTTTTTCTGCATGTTTCATAGTTCTTCGTATAATAACCTTAGGTCTTCCAGGGTCGTCGACAAAATTTGTCTCGTCATAGTTTATTAAGTTTTCTGGAGGTACGTCTTTGAGAGATACTTCCAGTCTATCAAAATATTCACATAAAACATTTCTTGACACTCCGGCTCTCGATCTTTTTATATTTTCAGCTAAACGAACCTTTAATACATCTTTATGCCTTGTAAGAAAGTCGGCGCACCAATCTTTCCCAGGCATGTTATTGGAAAATTTGCTCACCTGTTTACCAGTTCGATCTAAGTAATTTTTAACTAACAATTTTATATCTTCTTTCTCATACGGATAACCCCAGTCTGCCGCTGTAACGATAGCTTCTACAATGGCTTTTTCTTCTGTAGAGTTTAAAACAGGTTGTCCCCCAAACTTTTTCGGGTGTTTATTCTTTATCTTCCTCCATATAGTCACCAAAGGAATATTATAGGTTTCGGAAGCCATTTGGAATATGACATCCCATGTCTAACTGCGGCTAGAGCACTTTCTAGCTGGTCATTTGTATAGTTCGCATAACGCCGCCCGCCAATTTTCTTTTTATATTTCTGTGGCATGATTTTTCAAGTCACCCTACAAATGTATCCGAAGGTTAAAAAATATTAAAAAAAAATGAAAACCTTAATATTTTAGCAAAACTATGATAAAGTCTTCAAAGAAACTATTTTTTCCATCTAATATTAAAAATGCATACCTTAGACTACGTTCCAACTATGGCCCTCAAGTGAAAGTTCTAGCTATTCACAACTTTAACAATTTTTAACGAACAATTTGGCTTGTTTCTACGGTGCACTAGTTTGGAATGGCGCGACAAGTTTTAGCCTGAAAGTAAACATGAACCAAGGTCGAACGCGCGGCAGTGCCTAAACAGCGTGCTCCGGTTCTTTTGCGTATTAACTTAATTAAATGTCTAACCGTGCAGATTTTTTCCACTTCACCCTCCAAATTCAAGTCACCCACTTTGACGGTAAGTAACTATTTTTTTTTGTAAAATAGCCTTGACGAAAGCTTTTAAATTTTTATAACATTGTGGTAAAAGAAAAATTTATAGATTTTTGACCTGTGCGCCATTTAATTTAATATTTATATTTACATATTTCCCTGATGTTCACAGGTTCAACATAACTTTCCGAAAGAAGACTGACTGCTGGTCGCTTGTATTGGTAAGCTCATAGAGACGTTACACCATAATGCAAATCAGTTCAGTTCAGTTCTTTTTTATGGTGCTGTCATTGGCTATGAGAATTTGCCAGTATAATACAAGGTGTGTTGATTGGTGTGAATCAAAAATTTAACTCAACTCTGGTTAATTTAGGTACTTATGCTTTTCCACAACTCCAATACATTGACTTTATTGTAGTTAAAATTATGTTCCATATATCATGTATATATTTAATTAAGCTTTATATTCCTCCTAGCACGCCTTTTGAGGCGTTTCGGGGTTTTCTTGAAGCTCTGGAGTTACTAAAATTTTTGTTTAATTCTAAAATTATTATATTAGGCGACTTTAATGTCTGTGAATATGCTTGTAACACTCAGACAGTAAAAATGTCTGTTCTTGATAATTTTAGGTACTTTTTTGACTTAACTCAGAATAATTTTGTTTTTAATCAGCATAATAGACTACTTGATTTAGTTTTTACCAATCAGCCATGTCTTGTTGAATTGTCTTTGGAACCCTTAGTGATAGAGGATAATGACCACCCAGCTTTGGAGATTACTCTCAAACTAAATAAAAAATTGGGTAATAAAAACAACCTTGAGTCTTCGTTCGTAAATTGTTACAACTTTCGAGAGGCTGATTTTCACTCCATGTACGCTCTAATGTCTGGCATTGATTGGTCATTGCTGGAGCCGTTTACTAATCCTGAAGATGCCTGTGCGAATTTTTATGAAAAATTGTATAATATATTCGACCATTGTGTGTCGAAGTACTCTTTGCGTAAAAATAATAAATATCCACCCTGGTTCAGCAGTGATATTGTTCGGCAAATTCGCGAGAAGTCAAAGCAGTGTCACCTTTATAAAAGAAGTAATGACGTACAAGCATTTGAAAATTTTAAACACTTGAGAGCTGAAGTTAAAGCTGCTACCACTAAAGCTTATGAACAGTACGTTAGAAATTTTGAATCACAAATATCAGTTAGTTCCAACAATTTTGGGCGTTATGACGTAAACGTTCATCTTCTAAAGTCTCCAATGATATACTCAATATATCCTCTGATATACTCAATAGCGTCGCAGATTATTTTGGTGGATCATACGTCTGATCAAGCGGAAATACTTATGATATGGAAAAATGCCAGTCGTCCCTCCTTAATATCGCCACTTTTGACGAGTCTGATATATTAAGTGTCCTTAAGAAAATTAAGCCAAAAATGACAACTGGGCCAGATAATATACCTGCATTTATTTTCAGAGACTGTGTATGCGTCCTGGCTGGACCGCTGGCAACCTTGATAAATCTTTGTTTAAAATCAGGTTCATTTCCATTAATATAGAAATCATCAAAGGTGTGTCCTATTTTTAAAAGCGGAAATAGACCCGATATTAAATGTTATAGACCTATCTCAATCATCTGCAATTTCTGTAAAGTCTTTGAAGTACTGCTGGAACAAAGAATATATAGTCATGTTAACAATTCTATAACGCTGAGACAGCACGGTTTTTTAAAGGATCGCTCGACAATATCCAATCTCTGTTTGATCCTGAGTGATCAAGGAGAACATTGACAATAAAACCCAAACAGATGACATATATACAGACCTCACAAAAGCATTTGACCGAATAGATCATGGTATTTTACTACAAACTATTTAATCTGTACATTAATGATATTGTCGATATTCTAGATGTAAAGTTTCTTTTATATGCGGACGATTAAAAATTTTATTCTGCTGTGAAGGATCTTGCTGACTGTGAGAAACTTTCAGCGAACCTTGCACGCATTGTAGAGTGGTGTCTAAAGAACAACTTGCAATTAAACGTCGCAAAATGTAAAGTACTATCTTATACACTAAAAAAAGATCCTATCATATACAGATACTATATTCAAAATCAACCTCTCGAGAGACCTGACGTGTTTACCGACCTTGGAGTCACATTTGATCCCTCACTTTTGTTTAATAATCACATTGACAATGGTATAGAGTCGGCTAACCGTATGTATAGAGTTATTGTTCGGATCAGTCAAGATTTTCACGATGTCAAGACTTTTAAGACGCTTTACAGTGCATATGTCAAGTCCAAACTATAGTACGCCTCAGCTGTCTGGAGTCCTTTCTATCGGATAAATATTGATAGGTTGGAGTCTGTGCAGAGACGTTTTTTAAAATACCTTACTTACAGAATTGATAAGGTATACCCACCTATTAGAATTTCTAATGATACTTTGCAGTCTAGGCACGAATTTTCTAGTCTCGATGTGGGTAGGAGATGCTCCTCGATTGTCACACTCCGCGAGATTATTTCGAATAATATACAGTGTCCAGATTTGGTGCACAGATTAAATTTTAATGTACCGCGTTTAGCATCCAGATGCACTGACTCGTTCTGCCTTAGTACTCCCCGTACAAACATTTGAAAAAACTCACCTTTATATACTATGTGCAATGAATATAATAATATTAGGCAAAATGTGAATATCTTTCAGTGCAGGGTAAGGGACATTAAAAGATATTTTTTTAGGAATGTGACCTGACTTTGTCATTTTTTACTTAATCATATAATTAAGTTTACTTAGATAATTAGATGCTTTTTTTCCTGTTGTGTAATTGGGTGTTTTGTACCTGTAGAACAGTGTATGTTAATAAATAAATAAATAAATAAATGTCAGTGGTCCGTCCGTTCAATTCGTTAATGATTATATCAGTGTCAGTAAAAAAATATATCGGTACCTATAACTTGAATAAGTAGCTTTACACACCTCCGCCATAGTGACGTTTTTATCAATTCAGTCTTGCTTCATACACGTTACAGATATATATAAATTGACCTGAACTATTGCGTGTTAAAATATGTGTAGTCATATTTAAACCTATATCTTTTTAGTGAAATTAATTAATAATACCATTCTTACAATTGTGAATACTAAAATGTATTTAATTGTTAAAGCATTCGTAACCCGTTTGACAAATGCCACAATTCGCAGTTTGCCTTAGCCCATAAACTTCGTAAACAAATAGCGTTCTCAGGAGTGTATAAATTGAATACATCCCCCGGCGACGATTTTGATTAAATCCGTGTTAATCCGTCGGCAGTTATAATTTTAATCCCACGCAATTACTACCTAAAATGTCGAGCACTTAAGCCGAGGCGCATTATTCACACACCTTCACATACACACACACACACACTCGAGCATTCCTTTTTGTAAAATAGTTCGAATGTTTGCGTTAGTTTCAGCAGCGAGCGTGGCGGGTAATGGTAATCAGATAATAGCTAAAATATTCAGATGAGACAAATAATTTCAAGATTTTATAAGGACCGATCAAATATCTCAGCTGGCGTGGAACATTTAATTTTTTAGACTACTTGCCAAACATAGAACGAAAGCTTTGGTCGATTAAGAAATTATGATTCATAGGATTAGCCTCTGAGTCAAATTGGAATTACTATCCGACGTTTCACCATCGGTTGCACGAGACATCTTCAGGGATCTTTACTTCATGAGATCTGAACAGTGAATGAGCTCGGAGAGATTCAGGCAGGCTTTTGTATCCCTCTTGTGCTCGCCGAACTGTGACCCTGCGTTAAGATAGGTTTCCACGACCGTAAACCATGTCTCTATTAAAATCTCAAGTAGCACTTTTAGCCATGAATACGTCATTGTTATCACAAGTATTTTCACTGAAGTAACCAGAACTTGGTGTCGCCACGTTCTGTTTAAGTTGAAACTATTTAGTCATTACCAAAATGGGGAACAACTCTATGGTAACTATTTCGTGAATAACATGTAACTGTGACTTTGACTATTTCGTAGATAGTACGGAATCGTGTAGTTCCATTTAAGTAGCCGAATAGTAAATAATAATTTAATACAAGCAAAACAGTTATGGCGACTACAAAGCCTCAAATTGGGAATATGGTGTAGAGCGTATAGAACACGTTACTGATATTTGAGTTAGGATACATAGGTTTCACTTAGTTTTCTGGCCATGCTAAGGACCTGAAATTAAAACGCAGGCAATCTCCCTGATGATAGTCGTAAAAAATTACGCGCCTTTAAAATTCGTTAATTTTCAATACATTTTGGTCAAATATATTGACCAATTTAAATCTCAAAAATGTAATTTTGGACTTTGTTTTAAATAGTGATTATCATTAAATATCTTATGATAAAGAGTGATCCTTTTTTAAAATAATGTTTAATTTGTATGCATTTTTAATCTTTATACTCACAAAAACAAACATCATAGCTAAATATTTATAAGGGAAATGAAAATAAAAAATGGTGTTCTATTGGACTCTTACTTCTAGGTTGGCTGCATTTCTTTACTGAGAAAGTTACTTAGCATCAAGTGTCTACGACTGCTAAGATACGCTTTTATGGTTTTAAATACAACTTTCACTAATACCCAATTACACTGAAGTCTTGAACACTAATTGTACGTATGTACGAATAAAGTTATCTACAAAGTTCCCGTTAAACCTATACTACATACAATACAACACATACACAACTAATTAATAGCTGTAGGCCGAATTACAATGACTTCGTAAGGACAGTGGCGACAAAAGAAGCCCACCTGCTAAATCATTGCAAAATTTCTAAGGTTTAAATGGGACCACCCATATTATCCTTAGTTTTTCGCAAAAGATGACTAAATTGATCTACTTTTATATTGACAACCTCTGTCAGCGTCAATTGTAAATGTAGGGTTACGTTAATGTTTTACTTTAATAATCTATCCGAACTATCTAGCACAAACTTACTTTTTCATTTAGATTTTTATCATATAACAATGTTTGTGCAAGCAAATAATGAGAGTGTTCTGCCAAGTGAATTTGGTAGTGTAATATGTACTGAAGAAGGCCTACAAAATAAAGTTTCTTTTATGCTAATCTTAGAAGGCTTCTACCTGAAATTGAGGTGCTGAATGAAGTAAAACATACAAGACATTAAACAATATTGTCTTTTACAGCAAAATAAAACCGAAATATAATAATGTGCAATATTTAATAACTTTTTTTGGAGTAAATTTAAACTTAAGACATTTAAGGTCATAGTCATTTACACATTCATCACACTTTATAATTACAAGCAAAAAACAGGTGAACCATGCTTAAATACATTTCTCTGTATGGAAGAACTGCTTGTTTGAATCAATATTCAAGACACTAAAACAACAAACCTCATAAGAAACCTACGTAGGCGAAAGGTAAACAAAACGATTTTAGCAGCAATATAGCCGAACCAATTAAAAACGGGTTACTCTATTGTTGCCACTGTCCTTATAAAGTCACCGACCGAATCTCGTACCAGCACCCCCTATCTCAAGTACCAGAGGTAATATTCAAATTCAAATTCATTTGTTTGTCAAGTTAGTAATTACAACATTATTTATATAAATTGATTACATAGCTAGCAGTTGACAAAAGCGCATTGCACAGCGATTATAAAAAACCGACGCCAATAGCCCAAGATAGGGCAAATGTTGTGCAAGCGCCTGATATTTAATACAAAAAATTAGATATAAAGTACTATAAAAACATGCACCTATGTTCACTGCATTTCTATTTCGTTTATATACTGCATACAATTCCGCGTTGCTCAATCAAAAGTTTACATTTAATATGCTCTTTAAATTTATTATAAGAGAACTCTTTTACATTGTTAGGAAGCTCATTCCAAAGATTAACAGCAAGAAATGAGAATGATTTTTGAAATTTGGAAGTTCGGTGCTTAGGTATGCTAAATTTGTTGATGTTTCTTGTATTGTACGAATCGAGAATATTATTAAAAATTGTTCTCAGGTAGGCGGTTGACCAGTTTTTAAAACTCTATATATAAAATTGTACATATGATATTTTCTACGATTCTTCATATTTAAAGCTGAGATATTATTTAAATATGGAGTTATATGATGTCTAAACGGTATATCGTAAGCAAACCGCATGCAAGAATTCTGTAATTTTTGTATCATGTTTGCCACTTGCATCGTTAGAGAGTCGCCATAGGCAATATCTCCATAGTCCAACAAAGACAGTATTAAACTGTCACACAAGTAATATTTTGTTTTAGATAGTAGTAATCGTTTGAGGCCATAGATTTTTTTAAGACGCGTATAGACAATTTGAAGCTTTTTTTTAACATGCGAATCGAACTGTAAGGTTAAGTCAAATATAATACCGAGGTTTTTAGCTTCATTCGTTACAGGTATTGTTATATTTTGGACTTTAAGGTTTATTAGAATATGTGATTTTTGAGCGTTCATTTTAAGATTATGTTCCTCAGCATAGATATATATATATATATAGATATATATATATATATATATATATATATATATATATATATATATATATATACAGGGTGCGCCAAACTCAGTGGCGTATTAGAAGTATATGGAGACCGAGTAAAGATATTTACTTGAGATTTGGGTAAGGTTGATACTAAGAAGTGAACTATATTTTAAAAATATTTTCGAAGTTGCGGCGTTGCCAGCTCTATTGCAGACAGGAAGTTTCTTTTTTTAAATACAATACCCTGTATATTATTGCATTGTCAAATTCTACGAACTATTCTGAGCATTTTTTATGTAGTATGTTCTATACCTATTTTGAGCAGTTTTGGAAATAAAAATTATTTTCTAATTTTTAAGGGTCAAATCGGCTTCAATGTAAAACACGATATATTTTTAGAATATTGCCCCAGAATTCTGAAATTTTTATACGAGTTTCCGAACATGTAGGTTAATTGACGGCTGAAGGTATTTTTTAATAAAAGGTTATACAGGGTGTATAAAAATATAGTTTATTCGCGAGGAACAGAATGTCCATAACTCGATTTTTTTTAAATGGAACACCCTGTATATTTTAATTGCATCAAATAGAGAGAGACATTGCCTTTCAAATGACATTAGGTGTTCCTATACCTATCTCTGATGGGTAATGAATTAAATGGCATTTAAAAGAAAAAATCGACCATTTTATTATTTTCTGGAAAAAAAATCTATGTTAAAAGCACTAAATAGACAAGTAAACATTTTTGTCAATAATATATCTATCTTAATGATAACTAAATGAAAATACGTTTGTTGAGAAAAATCTATAGTGTAATATTTACAATATGTATTCACAAACGCTTTAGATAAAAAATTAACGATACAACCGAATAAAACAATATTACAAAAATATAGCTAACAACAGAACTATCCCCAAATGAATTGTCAGTAACTGAACTGTTTAAAGTGTCCTCCATTAACTCTGAGGCATTCCAGAACTTGTGTCATTACATGACTCGTTGCTTTTTGAATCTCTTCCGCGGATAATGCCAGCAGTGCTTCTTTTGTCCGATTTAGCAGTTCTTCCTTTGTTTCTACTGGCGTCTGATAAACTATCCCTTTTACCCTGCCCCAAAGATGGAAGTCGAGAGGGGTAAGGTCTGGGGACCTAGGTGGCCAAATCCATGGACCTCGTCGGCCAATCCATCTGTTTTCGAAGATTGTAGTAAGTTCCGCATTTACTTCGTTTGTACAGTGAGCCGGTGCCCCATCTAACTGATACCAGCAGCTCCGGAGTAAGTTCAATGGTAACTCGTCGAGAAAATCAGAAACTGTAGTTTTCAATATTTCCAAATATTTTTCAGAATTTAAATTTTCATCGTAAAAGCAAAACTTTATTTTGTCATTCATCATGAGGCAAAATACGTTGAAACCGAACTTGTATTGAAAACCTTTTTCTCTGATAAAATAAGGATTTTCTTTGGACCAAAAATGTGAATTTCTTCTGTTAAATATCCCTTCTTTTGTGAATTTGCTCTCATCCGTCCAAATAACTTTTTTTAAAAAGTTGGGATCTTCTTGTGTACGCATCAGGATCATTTCGCAGTATGCGACGCGCTGAGGAGGATCAGTAGGCTCTAAAGCCTGGGCTGTTATAAATTTATAATTATGCATTCTATGTTTGTGCAAAATTCTTTCCACCGATTTGTAAGAAATGCCTAAATCTTTCTCTGCGCTATTAATTGATGCGTGAGGGTATGTATGGAAATAAGACAAAACAGTAATTTCATTGTCTTCGTTACCTGTTACAGGTTTGACTTGAAGTCTTGGTCTTTTAACATTATTGTACTCTCTGTAATTCTTCTCTATTCTTTTAAACTTTTTCTCGTTCATTGGGACAGAATCTGGATAAAGTTGATTAAATTGTCTACATGTTCTTGATATTATTTTATCACATTGACCGTGTACATAAAACAAATTTAGAATTTCTACACTTGAGTAAGAATTTGCCATTTTAAATTAGTGAATTTTTGACAACTATGCATATTAAAAACAAATGTTCTCTGTTTGGTTTCCTGGGAGATGACAGGCGTGCACAGCCTACTAGTTAAATAATCTTTCGTTTTACGAGATATTATTCGTGCTTCTACTAAATGGCATCTAATTAAATAATCATCAGCGATGCTAATACTATTGAAAGGTAATTTTTTCTCTGTTGGATGCAACAAAAATATACAGGGTGTTCCATCGTGAGTATTGTTTTATTCGGTAGTATCGTTAATTTTTTATCAAAAGCGTTTGTGAATACATATTGTTACTATTAAATTATCGATTTTTCTCAAGAAAAGTATTTCCATTTAGGTATCATTAAAACAGATATACGTAGAAATAACTTGCCAGTATTTGACAAAATGTTCACTTCTCTATTCAGTGCGCTTAAAATAGATTTTTTTTACAGAAAATACTAAAATGGTCGATTTTTTTTTAAAATGCCACTTAGTTCATTACCCATCAGAGATAGGTATAGGAATACCTAATGTCATTTGAAAGGCAATGTCTCTCTCTATTTGATGCAATTAAAATATACAGGGTGTTCCATTTAAAAAAATCGAGTTATGAACATTTCTGTTCATCGCGAATAAACTATATTTTTATACACCCTGTATAACTTTTAATTAAAAATTACCTTGAGTCATCAATTAACCTACATGTTCGGAAACTCGTATAAAAAAAATTTAGGACAACGTTCTAAAAATATATCGTTTTTTCTAATTTTAAAAATTAGAAAATAATTTTTATTTCAGAAACCTCTCAAATTAGGTATAGGACATACTACATAAAAATGCTCAGAATAATACATAGAATTTGACAATGCAATAATATACAGGGTATTGTATTAAAAAAAAGAAACTTTCTGTCTGTCTGCAATAGAGCTGGCAACGCCGCAACTTCGAAATTATTTTTAAAATAAAGTTCACTTCTTAGTATGAAACTTACCCAAATCTCAAGTAAATATCTTTACTCGTTCTCCATATACTTCTAATACGCCACTGAGTTTGGCGAACCCTGTATATATATATATATATATATATATATATATATATATATATATATATATATATATATATATATATATATATATATATATATATATATATATATATATATATATATATATATATATATATAATAGTGAAGTTTCGCTAACAATAATGTATGATTATTGTGTCAAAAGCCCTACTAAAGTCCAACATTGCTAAAAGCGTGTTATGTCCATTGTCTCCATTAAACCTTATGATATTGACAATATTTGCAAGAATGTTGTTTGTAAACTATGATGTTTGCGAAATCCTGACTGACAAAATTATTTTGAATTCATCTGCAAAAATGATGTATATCTGGTTATAAATATGTTTTTCTATAATTGTGTGAATCGAAAGTATACTTACTGGTCTAAGATCTGAAAAGTTTTTAGGATCAGCAACTTTTGAACGGTTTTATTACGGCTTTTTTCCATATGTTGGGAAAGATATTTTCCACTAAACAGCTGTTTATTATATTTATTAAAGGATTTAAACAGAAGGGAAGGCAGTTTTAAATCTCTTATTGATAGCATGTCCTCACCAACCGCATTAGTTTTAATTTCAATTATATATTTTTGTATCTCAGTGAAATTTATCAGTTTAAAGTTTAATCCGTATTATTAGAATACCTATTCGAACTATAAAATTGCACTAGATACAGAATCAGCCACTTTAGACCAGGCTCTGAAAAACATATTTAGTTCTGTTGGACGCAATAGATCCTCGGGTATATCATTAATTTTATTATGCGTTAAACCTAATTGTTTTGCGTTGTGCCAAAAATCTTTTCCTCCTTTTTGCGACACCTGATTGTAATATGTAATCTTCTCTCTTAGGATTGCATGTTTGGTGTAGTTTCTGAGTTGTCTGTAGTACTGCAAATTACCTGGGGTTTTATTTTTTTGGTATTTTTCATGTGATTTATCTCTTAATTTAATTAAAAGTTTAATGTTTGGTGTTATCCATGGAGTAAACGATTTTTCGCGAATTTTTTTGTGCTTTAGTGGTGCATGTTTATTTATGAGATAAATAATAAAATTAGTGAACAACTCTACTTTTTTATCAATATTTTGAGGGCGATAAATAACATCCCAGGTTAGATGCGATGCGTCATTATCAAATTCATTAAAATTTATATTCTGATAGTTTTTACATTTAATATATTTATAAGGTATTATTTGCTTAGGAAATATAAAGACTGCAGAAATTAAATTGTGATCAGTTACTGATTCAGACATAGTTTACTTGTAGTAAATAATTACTGTAATTCTTACTTCTAAGATGCAACAGAAGAATAACGACTGGTAATAGCCAGTTTAAAGTAGCAGCAGACGATAACTTTTTCTGCTCTGCAACGACTCGTTTTACTTTGTGGTAATACGTTATAGGAGTACATTTGAACGTAATGGAGTAGTCTCTGCAAAGTTCAAGAAGGTCAAAATGATTTGGATAATTTAATTTTAAGTATGCCTCGGCGAGTTGAAGCAGTGATACTTAAAAGTTGTAATTTAGTAAACAGATTAGAAACAGTAACTTTGAATAATTACTATTATGTCTCGGAAAAGGAATGACAACCTTGGAGTCAATTCCTTAAGCAGTTGCTTGGCAGTAGTTATTATATAATTACTTTACATTGAAAATTACTATAAAGTATTATTCGCAGTAACAAATACATATATAATACTTAAAAACGTGTAACCCAAAGTGTCTGTTGATATATAGTAGGATTATTAGTAATAAGTACGTAAAAACTCTTAAAGAGTAGTAGTGGAAACAGTTGTAGCTACTTTAGTGTTAGCTGAGATTTTTTGTATTCTCTAATTTTTCGTTTATAAAATCCTGGAATCGACGCTAGAACCTTGGTTTCTTTTGCGTTTATAATATGTCCACTAGTATGCTACAGCATATTGAATAATGTGTTTCTTTTTAATACATTGTTTATGTTCCTTAAGTCTAGTGGATATTGAGCGTCCTGTTTTTCCCACATGCACTTCTCCACAGGAGCAAGAAATTTTATATACTCCTTCTGTTTGAAAAAGTACATCTTTCGGGGATCGCAAGCATTGTCCGATCTTCTTATGTACAGGGTGGTCGAAATTGGTCTGTTTTAACAGAAAACCTAGTTTCCTAACAATATGTACTGATTAGGTGTCATGGGCTCGACTAAAGTCCAACATGGCAAAAAGCTGTGTTATTTTCATTGCCAACATTAAACGTTTTTCGATATTGACCATTTTGAAAATTGTGGATAACTTTTTTATTTTGCGGAATATTAACATTCTGCAAAGACATTACTTTTTTATTGCAATCCAGTGGCATACTCAGATTTTTTCTATAGTTGTCCGTTTTATCATAAATAGGCAAAACTTTTTTTTTTCAAATGGAAATCATAGTTGGCTATAAATTATAAAAAATTCTAGCGTTTAGCCCTTTTCAGTGATATAAAGTTTAGGTACTTTTTTCAAAAATAACGAAAATATAGGTTTTTGGTTTAAACAGTAGGCTTTATTTGTGATACAATATCTCAATTATGTATTGTTAAGATTTATAGTTTGGAAGGCAACTTAAATCTCAACTTTAAATAACACTAGCTAACGTTATTTTAATTATTTATATATTTTTTTTAGTTTTTTTTTGTTTACAAGCAAAGTTGAACAAAATTACAAATACTACTATTTACAGCTACAATGAAAATAAAAAATAATTATGAAAATCTAGGTATTTAGTTAGATAGGTTTCTGATAAATATATTTAGAGAAGTTGTTCAAATGAGCCCCTCCTGTTATACATTAATTTTTTATGCGTTAAACTATTTATTAGTTCAACTGGGCTTGTGCAAAAATCTTTTCCTTCTTTTGTGTGAAAGGATCCTTTAAATATCAAGTCCTTCAATCTTCTCTAAGGGAGTTAAGTTTGGACCTAGCAGGCCAAGGTATGGGCCCCACGTACCAATCCAATTTTCTCGAAATTCGAAGTTTAAAAGATGATTGTGATCCTTGCATTTAATTAAAAGTCTTGTTGATAGTAGATATTTCTGGCATCAGCTAAAGGTATGTCTTCCAACAAAGGGACAATATTTGTGTGCAAAATATTTACATAATCATCTGCAGTTAAATTTCCAATAAAATAAGTGAACAAATCTTACTTTTTTATCAATATATTTCCACACCGACCTTGCCGGTCTTGTTGCACAACTACGTGTGGATTTTCAGTGGACCAGTGATATGAATTATATCTATTAAAATTTATATTCTGATAGTTTTTACATTTAATATATTTATATGGAAAATTATCATTCTCCATGAATTTTTATCATACCACTGACAAAATCTAAATTAGTGCGTCCCCTTCACGGAGTTGAGACATCGTTCTGTACGGTTTGAATTTATGTTTTTTAATTTTTAAAATTCTTGGAACATTCGTTATATTGCAACAATGTTCGAGAGGAGGTGCCAGGATGATCTAATACCTCACCAATTATATTTAGCTGATGGATTTCCTTTTCTTCCTTTAGTTCATAATGTCTTGTTCTTAACTTTTTAAAACTTCCGTAATTTACTAAATTACTTTTTAATGTTTGATAAATTCGGTTATCCGGTTGACGTCGCTCGAGAAATGTATTAAAATATAATTCACTAGCTGCTTCAGGAACAGTTAGATAATAGTAACATTTTAAATATCATACTTTTCATAATTCTCGGAAAAAACATATTTTGTCAGCAACCTTAACACAACTTTATAAAGATAACACCAAAACTCAATAATTAAAACAGACTACAGTAATCTGACATCAATATATTCAAAATATTGAACGCGCGTCATTATTCAAGGCCTACATATATAAACCTTAAAAACACCTAATATTTTCGTTATTATATGAAAATTAAGTACCTACAACTTTATATCACTGAAAAGGTCTAAACGCGAGTATTTTTTATAATTTATAGCCAACTATGATTTCCATTTGTAAAAAAAAAGTTTTGCCTATTTATGATAAAACGGACAACTATAGAAAAAATCTGAGTACGCCACTGGATTGCACATAAAAAAGTGCCTTTAGAATGTCTTTGCAGAAGTTAATATTCCGCAAAATAAAAAGTTATGGACTTTTCAAAATGGCCGAACATTGAAAAACGCCCTATATCTCAGTTGGCAGTGAAAATATTGAGCGGCGGTTTTTGCCATTAAACATTTCTCAGAAATCAGCCCATGACAAGAAAGTATATTTGCTCTATCTAGTTTGAAATAGGTTTTCTCTGTTAAAACAGACCAATTTCGACCACCCGGTACATTGAAGATTGTACGTATGTACTAAGTAATCGTCTTATTTTGTCTGTAGTGCCATGTATGTAAGAAAGTACAACACTACCTAACGGTATATCTATTGATTACACGCGAAGTGTCTTCAGTGCAATAGCCATTTCCTCTGTGAGCTTCGGTTAATTTTGATGTTTTCTAGTGAACAAATTCATCTAGGAAGAGAATCGTTCTATTATATTTAATTTCCAATTATGATATAATATTATTTCGATACCAGAAGCAGTTTCCAAGTTCTAGTAACAATAGTTGTACCTCAAAACCGACTTTTCCAGTGCCAGTGCAACAACAAACAGACAAGTTTTTGGAACACCAAGTATTTTCTAAAGTAAATTTTGACAAACCTATAAGCCATCAATTAACCATGTATATTAAGTAGAGTGCCTTCCATGTAAACGAGAAATACGCAAAGACTTACTATAGGCCAAAATTCAAACTTCAACTATTCTAAAAGAACTCGTCTAGTTTCTTACCGAATTAACGTATCTAACAGATGATACTCCTGTATAATTCAGCAAACGATTTATCAGAAAATGATTATAGAAAAAAATCTGTACACGATAATTTCGAAAATATTGAATACCACTTTGATCCCGAAAACTTCGAGGAAACCAAGGCAATCCTATATAACCTGAAAACTTTTAACTGACGCAGGAAGCCCACATACTTGATTAGACCCTACATAGCCAAACAACACTTCCCACATTTAATTCACACATCAAAGCATACCTCAGTAATATGTACGGGTAATACCAACACCCATTATAAAGCAAAATGCCTTTATTATAAGAAAATATTATTAACATAGAACATTAATTTATTTTATATAAATTTCACGACTATTTTGACGATATTATTGGTACAAGATATTTACGCAAAATATAACTATAATAAAAAATACAGATAAGTCATGGCCTCCTTAGAAAAGCATTGAGAGCTAACATTACTTTAAATCATGGCCTCCTTAGAAAAAACTGAAACCTAACTTTACGAAGTGTAATATTTCGATGATACTAAAATCTTTAATGCACTTGTGAGATATCACTAGACTGGAAATTTTAGGTTCTTTCCAAAAATCGAATCGTTTTAGATATACTGGCGAAAAACGAAATCCGCCATTTTTGGTTTTTCCCCGATATTTCCAAAAATAATTGATCGATCGTAAATTTGAAGCCGGATATCGAATGCAATAAGTTTCCTCTAAAACTTTCATCATTTAACCTTTGCTGTAGGTATAATAGGAGCCGAGATCCCTGTATAGAGAAGCGAATCTGGGACACACTGTATAATGAAGTCAGCAACACTTTAAATACCGCATTGGTTAGGTCCATATAAAGCAAAGAAAAAGCATAAAACAACTTCTAAGACATAACTTTATTTTGTAATATAATTATCTTCATTTCCTACACAAAATTAGGCACTAAATACTTGCTATTTCTCTACTTTTCGGCATGTATATCTATTTTCACTAGCCTTCAAAGCTCTGAAAGAGATATTTACACATTTCTAAAGATATTTCAAGTTAGAAACATCACGTCCGTCAAAATTTCGGCTGGCAAGACCAGACCACCTTGAAAAATGTCTCAGTTTTCTATTAAATGGAAATTAAGAGCAATTTTAGTGGAAATTCAAGTTTACTCAATTTTTCGACGGGTAAAAAATGTAAATCCATATTCTGTAGAAAAAAAAAATGGAATATTTGATATATTTAATCGTTTTTATCTCAGGGTGAACCGATACGACTTAACGAAGGGTCAAAGAATGGCAAACAGAATTCGTGCATGCTACAATTCAAAAAAATATAGACAAATAAAAAGCTTTATATAGACACTTTAGAAGTGCATTAAATATACCAAAAGAAGTACCACCATTGTCTATAATTTTGAAAATGATTTTTACTAATAATCCCAATCTTTTTTATCACCTTACGCAGATTAAAAACTACTTACGTAACATACAACATCTTTTATAAAAATCTAACGAAACTATTACTAACTCACTACAGCCGAAAACTTTTTAATTGCAACCACTCATATATATAAAAAAAATATTTGACTACTTTCAAACAATTTTAGCTGATACAGAACTCTTTCACAAACCTTTTAGATTTAAAAAAGGTTTATTTGACGTAGTCGGCAAGGTAAAGCATAAAAATAGACCCTTATAACAAAATCGACAAAACATACAACAAATGTTTACAAATGAAGACAAGATAAAAACGTGAAGATAACACATTGTTTAATAAGTTAATAAAAATTATTTAAAATTGCTGATACTTGTCTGCGTGTTGAAAGTGAGCATTTGTTTTAAGTTTTTTTATTACTTAATTTGAATTTCTTTGTGCCAGGTTTTCATTAAGTTGATATTTTTTCTGAACTGTTCTACCCTTCGTTCTTGTCTACTTAACCTCTCTTATAAGTCTGTAACATTTTGTTTTATATACATTTACTATATTTTATTTGGTATAAGTAGGTATAAATGTTTCTATATTTTTATTCTTTTCGTGTTTAAAATTAGTTCTTTTTAGGTTTGATGATGCCCGTTGGGCGACATATGTCAACTTAGACATCTTAGACTTAGTCTAATCAAATATTTTTGGGACCTTTGACTTTATTTTTCTTCGATTTAAAATACAGCTGATCTGATAAAACGAAATCATGTAAAACGTAACAACGTTGCCGTAATGTCTCGAACTTAACTGAAACCTTCTCCAAAATTAAACATTTTAAATTGTACAATCTCAAAAAACATTTAGATTTAACCGATGATGCACAGGGAACTTTTTGTTCAAAATCGTGCAAAATATTTGTAGTCAAATTCCTAACACCCAGTATATTGTTAACGAAAGAAGTCACAACAGAATAATGTCCACAGCTAGAACTCGTTCGGGCCTTGGATCAGGGTTGTGCCACCATGAGTGTTTTCTTTCATTTCTCTCGCGCCTTTGACTTGGTCAATCACTCTGTTTTATTATGTAAATTAGAACGTTATGGAGTGAGGGGTACTCCACTCTAATGGATTGAGACATACCTGTTTGACAGGAAACAAAAAGTCATACTGCTGGTGAATGGCCAGAAGTATCAATCTGAATTAGCAGACGTTCCTACAGGTGTTCCACAGGGAAGTGTGCTGGGACCCTTATTATTCCTCGTCTATATTGCTGATATTGCTCAGTCAGCTTTGTTGGGCCCTAATATTATATATGCAGATGACATAACTTCTGTCATAACAGGTGTTTCTTTGGCTGAGATAAGGAGATTAGCGGAGGTCAGCATTGAGCAAATGCTTGATTATTGCAGATTGAACAATCTTGTCCTCAATTTACAAAAAACACTCTTAATGCTGTTCAGTACCCGTGCAAATGGCACAAGTCTAAATCTAAATATATGTGGTAATGATATGGGCAATGTTAACACTGCTAAGTTCCTAGGCGTCATCATGGATTGTAACTTAAATTGGTCAGGTCATGTCGACTATATTCTTAAAAAACTTGCCACCCATTCGTTTGTCATTTGGAAACTAAGAACAGTAGTTGATAAAAGCATACTAATGTCTTATTACTATACCTACGTCTATTCTTTGTTAAATTATGCTATAGTAGCTTGGGGAAATTGCTTGAGAGTGAATGAGGTAATAGTTGCACAAAAGAGGATTATTCGAACAATCCTCTTCAAGGGATCAAGGGAATCTTGTCGTCCACTCTTCTCAAATCTTCAACTGTTGACAGTTGTATCAATTTATATACTTCAATGTGCCCTGTACATTCGCAAGAATCTTAATTCTTTTACTCTGGTTGATGACATGCCTCACTGCTATCCACTCAGAAATGGTTCCGACTTAAGGCTACCGGCTGTTCGACTGACTGCAACTGCTAAAAGTTCCCTTGTAATGCCCTTAAAAATATATAATCACTTGCCGATTGAACTCAGACGAACTATAAATTTAAAATCTTTTGACTTGCTTTGTAGGGATCCCATTTACAGTTTGAATGAGTTTTTCTCTAGAAACTTTGTATGATCTTGAAATATTCTGACTTGTATTTTGTATTTGTATTTTAACTTTTAAACTATTTTATTTCACTTTTAACTTGATTAGGTATGTTGTAGTATTATTCTTAACCTGTTATATTATTATATGTATTTTACTTTGATAATCTTCGACGAAACACATGTCACACTGTGATCTGTTTGTGAATAAAGGAATTTGAATTTGAATTTAGAAGACATCTTCATCTGCAAGCAAAACGCACTGTCAAAAGACGAGCAATGCTTTTAAAACTGGTAATACAACAGAGAATGAATATCCACTAATTGACATCCACTGCAAGAAAACAACAATTCAGTTGCTTAATGGAGAAGGAAATTTGATTTTTCTATTTAGCCAGATAATCATAAAGAACAAATGCTAAAGAGGATTGTACAAAGTCAAAGAACCCAGTATAGTCATCATACCTTCAAGTTCAATAGAAATCATCGACAACAAAGTGTATGTAAAAACGACAGAACTATTACATAGAATCAGTGGCGGATGTGGGATTTGAGTTTGGAGGTGCACCAGAAGGTAAATAGCGTAATTGTTTTTTTTTTAATAGAAAAAATTACTAGTTACATCCAATATATACGATTTATACTACTTGCTAAATTAGTAAAAAATGACCATTATAAAAAATTTAATAATAATCTTGAGTTCCTTGAGACAATTTATTCGCCTTTTATGTCTAGTTACATATGTGTTTGTAAATCAAATCGATTCTTCTATTCTTGTGTTGGGGTGATTTTGAGTGTAAAAAGTAATAAACAACATAAAAACCCCGATAAAAACTTACCAGAATAATAATGAATAAGTATACTCTAAAACTATATACAGTAAAAGGAAGAATATTTTACACTGAACTGCGGTATTTGAAATCTATTCTTCGTTCTGCCTTACTGGCGAAAAGGTCAATGACTCGTTTATTAAAGTCTTCAATATTATTAAGAAACACTTTTTCCGCTGTTAACATTTCCAAGGCACTTAGTCTTTCTTCTTTCATAGAGTTGCGCAAAAAAGTTTTTAGTCTTTTTAGCATAGAGAAGCATTTTTCAGCTTCAGATGTTGACATAGGTGTTGTCACTAAAACTTCCAATAACTTAATAGCTTCTTGAAAAGTGCACCTCATATCTTCTCGTGAAACCAACGATAAAAAAGGAACGGCTTCAAAAATGGTTTGCAATTCTTCTCTTTCATAAAGTACTTGCAGTTCTGTTTTTAGACGTTTTTTCTCTAGAAATGGATATAACTTAACTGTATCAGAGAGCAATTTGTCGGGATTTTTTTTTTGGAATTCGATAAAATTCTCTTTCATAAATAATGCGGGAGATGTCCTGTAAAAGTAAACCGAGCCTTAATCTGTTGTATTATGGAATCGCAAACTTCCAAGGCTTCAATTTTTTTATTTGTTGAAATAGATAGATCGGAACGAGGGTTTTTTCGCCTTTTTTGAGGAACATTTTCATCTTCGTTTTCTAAAAGCCCCAAGTCTAATTGGTCAATAATTGTGTTCATTTCATCACGAACTTTTTGCATTGCGTTTTCGAAGTTTTGTAGATCTTTGATAGCCTTGATAGGTCGGGTATTAATCATCTGCAGTTGCTTAAAAATTATTTCGACATGTGGCCTGATTTTATGAAAAACTGTCAATCAAAATATAAAATCTTTGTTCTGCAATCTAAGTTTATATGCACCTGCTTGTTCAATCGTTGAATTCAATTTAATATTTTTGTCATAATTCTCTAAAATATCCATAACGTGTATCAACTCATTTCGGTATTCATAAACTATATTCATTCCCCGAGTATGAAAATGTCATCTCGTTTGTGATGATCGTGGTAATAGTCTATGAGCTATATTATCCAATACTCTGGTTCTTTGAGGTGATGTAGACAAAAAATAACAAATTCCAGTCAGATGAGAAAAAAAAATCCGAACAGGTGCTTTAATTGAAGCTGCACTGCTCATTATAAGGTTAATCTGATGAGCATAGCAATGCACATAATTTGCTAAAGAATATTTATCTATAATTATTTTTTGTACTCCATTTACACCTCCTCTCATAATTGACGCTTCGTCATAGCTTTGCACTATTAACTTATTGGATGTGTCACTAATTAAAAGATCAGTTTAATTTAAAATGCAATTTGCTATTGAAATAGCATTGTGTCCGGAAATTGTGTTACAAACATCCAAAATCTTTCTACTGGCTTACTGGAGACAATGTTATTGTAAAATAATGATTAATTGAAATTCGTTGGCGACATCGCTAGTTTCTTCGGCTATTACCGCTACATAATTCGCTTTTTTGATTTCTTTAGTCACTACTTTATGGTAAACACGAATCATGCAGTCCAATAATTCGTCCTGTATCGTCTTAGAGGTCCCTTTAAATGCTGTTGCCTTGTTGAAATGTTCCTTTAAATCTCTATCCAGTTGAGAACTAAAATCTATCAATTCTCGGAACACTCCTTTATTTCCGAATTCTTCGGTTTCATTATGACTGCTCAATGCCAATTCTAATGCACCACAAAATCTAATACAGTTGATAAAGATGTTTAAAATCTATCTGTTTTTATCATCTTGATTGTTGTGAGTAATAATATTTGATTTTCCGAGCAAAGATAAACTAAAAATATTATTGATATGTACAGGGTGTCCGGATTTGGTTGCAAAAGCAGGGTATCTCGCTTATTTTTAAAGATAGAACCTTGCGGTTTTCACGAACCTGAGCTAATTTTTTGTGAAACTCATGAAGCCGTAAACAAAATTTTCATAGCCTTCTTCGTTTATGAGATACAGGGCGAAATAGAAAATTTTCCATTTTGGGACCCCCCTCGTATCTCGGTTATCCTCTAACTTAACGCAAAGGAAAAAATTGCTGCTTATGCAGTTTTTTACGTTGGATCCAGTGGCGTAGTCATATTTTTCATATTAGTTGTTATTTTTTAGATATGACCCAAGTTGTGTTTTTTTAAATGGGACACCCTGTATATTTGTCCAGAAATTGATTTGTCCTTTTAAAAGCTTCTCAAAAATATATAATAGTATGGGTCTATTTTAATAAACAACAACAAAAATCCTAATTTTTCTTGGAAGCAAATGACATTTCCCAATTTTGTACGCGTATATAAAATATAGCGCTAGTTTTCTGTATTTATTTATTGAGTAAAAATATATTTGTATTAGAGAAAACCAAACTTTCGAACATTATGAAAAGTACGATATGTTAGCTTGTTTTATATTAAGTAATGAAAATGTTGAAGCGGCTTTTGAGCTGTATTTTAACAGGTAAATAGTTAATTTTTAGGTATGTTGAAATACTATTGCTTAATTTTTATTTAGATATCCAGAAAGGAGGCAACCTAATATATCCACTTTTTATCGGATAAAAAAGAATTTGCTTAATCACGGATCATTTATCAAACCTCGTACGAAAACATATAATAAAGAAAATCGGGAGGCTGAGGAAATTACGGTTTTGGCTAATGCAGAAGCTTACCGTACAAACTCTTGTAGGGCCAGTAAAAAGAGCACAGGGATTCCAAAAACTAGAGTTCAAGATATTCTAAAAAAGCACAAATACCACCCATACAAATTTACGCACGTGCAGCACTTACAGCCAGGAGATGCAGAGCGTCGGGTAGTCTTCTGCAATTGGTTTCGAGAAAGATGCGATATAGTTAGAGATTTTGAAAGGAAGGTTATATTGTCAGACGAAGCACATTTCAGTAATTCTGGTATACTCAATAGGCACAATAGTAGATTCTGGTCCCAGAAAAATCAACACCAAATATTTCCCAGAAGACAGCTGGGCAGGTTTGGTCTAAATGTGTCCTGCTTCATATTAGGAACACATATAAAATTTTATATATTTGAGGGAAATCTAACAGCCATCGCTATATAGAAATTTTAGAGGCAGCTATACCTGAATTACTTGACGATGTTCCTCTAGCGCAAATTAACGAAATTTATTTTCTACAGGACGGTGCTCCTGCACACAGAATGGAATGACGAGATTATTTCTGAACAATAATTTTACCAATTAAGATGGCCCCCTAGGTCCTTAGATTTGTCGATTTTAGATTTCTTTCTATGGGGATATCTGGAAAATAGAATTTACAAAGACCACTATGATAATGTCCAAGATTTAGGAAATGCAATAAGAGAAAATTTCCGCTATTTACAAAATCAGTTTGAACAGTTCTTTTGATTTCCTTGGTTACTGTAGTTCTTATACGACAGTTGATTTTTGCTGAAAGGCTTGTTACATAATAATGTATTACTGTTTTGTTCTTGTGTTACATAAATCTAGGTAGGTGATACTTTTTTGGTGCGAAATTATCAATACATATTTTGATAAATAGATTTAATTACATATTTATTTTGATTCATTGTTAGGATGCAGATATTGTTAACGACTTTAAATAAAAGGCAGCATTGTTTTGCATGGCCTACTGCAAAATTTGGGATGATAATTATAAAAATTAGGATTTTTGTTGTTGTTTATTAAAATAGACCCATACTATTATATATTTTTGAGAAGCTTTTAATAGGAGAAATCAATTTCTGGACAAATATACAGGGTGTCTCATTTAAAAAAACACAACTTTGGGTCATATCTAAAAAATAACAACTCAAATGAAAAATATGACTACGCCACTGGATCCAACGTAAAAAACTGCATAAGCGGCAATGTTTCCCTTTGCGTTAAGTTAAAGAATAACCGAGATACGAGGAGGGTTCCAAAATGCAAAATGTTCTATTTCGTCCTGTATCTAATAAACGAAGATGGCTATGAAAATTTTGTTTACGGCTTCATGAGTTTCACAAAAAATTAGCTCAGGTTCGTGAAAACCGCAAGGTTCTATCTTTAAAAATAAGCGAGATACCCAGCTTTTGCAACCAAATCCGGACACCCTGTACCTTGCTGTTTTCATGAGTTTTAATTTTCTCATAAATATGCACTAAATTAGTACCCCCATGCCTTGTCCATTTAGAATCACCACCAAACAAAACACAAACGAAACAAAAAAATGAATTTTTCTGATCGCATTCATAAATCCAGTTATTTTTCGAATACATATTTCGATTAAACTTCCTTACACGGCCTTTAAAGGTTGTTGAACTAGAGGTGGAAGCCTTCTCCGTTTTGGTTAAATCTAAATCGGGGAGAGGTCTTCCAAGCTCCTTGATTTGAATTTTTATTACAATAGGTACCTAGGTATTTAATTAAATTAACTAAACTTTAAAAAACTCGCAAGATGTTCAACTTATTTGTATCGACCAACCGCGATGCTATTACGCGAAACGTATAATATCTCACTAAAATAAAATATGCGAACCTTACTGCATTTCTGCATGCACAACATGACCTCGCGTAATCTTTTTTAATATATTCCAGCAGGGCCGTTTAGCGCTATGCTCGGACAGTCTGACAGCCTACCACGGCAGCAGACGGAGAGTTTATCTGTTGTTCTAAGAATAAAAGGTACGACGCGTGTTTTTTTCGTCGGGACCAAACTACATAATGAGAAATAATTTATGAATTATGGTTTAGTCATTAGATCCGAAAATTATTGAAATAAAACTATTTAAAAAAAATACTATTTTCAGTGGTCGGCATATTTGGTGGTAGTGCCACGTCCCTTCGGCCCCTTATGACAAGCCGCCACTGCATAGAACTGAACTGGTAACAGTTTGGCACGAATCCAAAATGGCGGATCAAAATGATTACCAAATAAAACATTTAAAAAACTAAGGTAAAAAAATTTCTATTTCAATTGACTTCAAATCTTTAATAAAAACTAGATGAGGTATAAAACTGGTATGGATTCAACATGACGGAACAAAATGGCGGTTTTAAAAAAATTATTGTAAAAACTAGGTATTTAATTTATTTTACATTATGTCCAAAAGTCAAGTGTGGCGTAGATAGAAACTGGTAACATATTGGTATGAATCCAATGTTGGAACAAAACGGCGCCCAATAAAAATGTTTGAAATGAAAGGATATTTATTTATTTATTTTTGAACCAAAGGGACACAAACAGATACATACTGTATTTACTGAAGTATCCATATATTACAATAAAAAAAATATCATTAAAATTCTTATACTAACTATAAGATAATGACCTATTTACTATAAAAAAAATACAATTAGAAAACAACATGAAAATTAAGAATTATACACAAAGAATTATACAAAACAAACAAATTCATGTTTGGTTGTTTGCTCGTGTTTGAGTAGAGCTGTTGACCCATTTTTCGTGTATCGTGTCCCTTTAACCTGTTTTCTAAAAGTTGCGTTGTCCTGCCTAGATATTTCATTGGATATGTGCTTTGTGACAAATAATAGATATTGTGTTTTGCTAAAACGCATTTTATTTTCTCTGACAATTGGTTTGTGTAAGGCATTGCAACATATTTTTTTGGTGTGTTGTCCTGTATTAAAAGGTTGTTTTGTTTTCCTTTATTATAATATTTATGAGTCCTCTGGTCAATTATTTTTTTAATAAACTTTTCCTGAAGATGATTAGATTTCAAAGTGTCAATAACTTTTTGGATCGTTTCAGGACGATACTCAGGTGATGTTAGGCATGATCGGTTAGCCCGATTACAACACTTCTCTTCTAATTATTAGGGTGGTGGGAGTTAAAGTTAAAGTAGCGTCCTGCAGTGGCGGCTCGTCAGGGTAGGCAAGGTAGGCGCCGCCTACCCTTGAATAATCGTGCCTAAATACTGCCCAAAAAATCTAATATCTCATATCAATTAAACAATATTTAACCGTTTAACATCACAAAATATACAAAACTTTCGAAAAAACCCGTGCGTTTCCCTTAGAAATTCCTAACATTTAAATAAACATCGATTACATGCGAAATCTATGTACGTTTAGAGGCGATATATCCCAACCGCCTAAATTTAGATGTTCTCTACGGCAGCCAGCCAGCCCACGAAAACGCACATCGCCGACGACCAGCGACCGACATACAGAGAAAATCTCGCGAAATAAACTACTACAGTAGGCGAAACGATCGTCCCCTTCGGCAAATATTTGACGTCTTCGCATTGGATTCCAATATTGTTCATCTGGCAGTGTTGCCAAATTCTCGAATTTTCACCTGAACTGCTTTACGTTTTTAGAAAATATGCATATGCATAAGGCTACCAACTTTTTCATTTACGAATGCGGGACACAACAAATTTTAGTATGCGTTGTAGGCGCATTAACCATATTCTAAAATTTTTTATTTTCAGCATTAATTTTTTAATTAATTAAATTGATTATCCGAACATTCTGTTATATATAAAGCAAAAAAATTAAAGACATTAAACATAAATGTTAGGTTAGGTGAGGCTTTTTTAATAATAATAAAATGAAACATGTTTCTACACTTTGGTATTTTTTTTAATTAAGGCTTATTTATAACACATAATTTAGTTTAATCAAAATTCTTAAAATGGTACTTCTCTGTATTATTAAACCGATAAACATGGGAACTTAGAATATGATTTGTTGCAATTCGGGACTTGCGGGACATAATTAGAGAATGCGGGACGATTTCTAACCTTATTTGTAACGCGGGACCTTAAAAGATAATAAAAAACTTGTTGCAGAAAGCCTGACGGTTGGCAGCCTTACATATGCAAACATTGCAAACCATAAAAAAAAATAAAATAAGCAGTTTCAATGTTGTTAGGGTGGTTTTGAAAGGGTTTTTTAAACAAAATATATATATATATATATATATATATATATATATATATATATATTCTCAGGCTTGCGAAACCGTATTTACAAATTTTGCGTTTGGCAACGTTGGCCACCTGCTACTATTCTCATTAATCTCATTTATAATTCGTAATAAACATATATGCATGATGCAATATTATCGTTCGTTCGGATTTCCGGTCAAGTGATTTAAGAAAAAAAAATTTTGTCAATTACATTCTGACCGCTCTTTTTTCTGATATCGATCAATAAATAAAAACATTGGACGGTGATACGTGTGTGTTTTTTGACTATTATTTTACGACCGCGTCTAGTTTTTCTGTTCTTTAATTTGTGATTTTGGTTGTTTATCGGCATTGGCCAGAAGAAAAACGAAGAAATCCTGATAAACGGATAAGTATTTTTGTTTTATTTGTTTCTAATAGACATATTTAGGTATTAAATATTTTGCTTTTAAGTGTAGTTTCGCTAGTTTTAGGGGTTGGACGGTTCATAAACTATGAATTTACCGTCGCGTCGGCGTAGGTTAAGTGCGTTTTTTCCGGTTTGTTCTATTTTATATAGGTACATTACGTTGCTTTGTTTTTTTTTAATGGATTTTTAAAAAGTCATGTCGAATAATCCGGTGCATGATATTGTTTGCTCTTTGTGCGAGACACCATTTTCGCGTCTAAACGAAAACGATCGAAAAGATGTTATTTATTTTGGCCGCCCCACGCCACTTCTCAATATTTTAAAGCCTGATAAAAAACAGGGCCAAACTTTTTCACGATCGTTTAAAGCTCAATGATACGAAAGTCATCAGTGGATATGTGGTAGCTATTTTAAACAAAATTTGTTTTATTGGCCATGTTTACTTTTGGCAAAAGGCAGAAACAATACTTGGGTGCGTCAGGGATTTTCTGATTTGAAAAATTTATCTGCGGCCATAAAAAAACACGAATCATCGAAAGAACATTTAAGCAGTTATCTTAGTTTAAAGCGGTTAGAAAAAAACAGTAGCACTATACAGGATGCGCTACAATTACAATCTTCTTTGTCTCTTAAATTATATAATGAGGAGGTGAGAAAAAACAGACTTCTAATGAGCTATTTGGTCGATGTTAGGTGTCACCTAGCAAAGCAATAATTATCTTTCAGAGGCCATAATGAAAAAAGCGATTCCGTTAGTGCGGGAAATTTTCGGGAAACTTTTAATCTGTTAATTAAACGTGATAACGAAATACAACAACATTTAAAAAAAATTGGAAATATTTTTTCTGGTTTATCAAAAACTATCCAGAATGATTTGATATCCTTTATTTCCGATTACCTTGCAGATACAATTCATAGGGAGATAAAAGAGTCGTTGTTTTTTGCAGTGCAAGCTGACGATACTACGGATATTTCTGAGAAGTCCCAATGTGCGATTTCAATTCGGTACGTTAATAAATACGGTGAAATCAAAGAAAGTTTCTTGGGTTTTCATGACGTTAGCGAAGACAGAACAGCGGACGCAATGTATGGATTAATTGTTACAGTCATAGGCAATTTCGATTATAAAACAAAATTAGTTGGGCAATGCTACGATGGTGCTAGTGTGATGGCAGGTTCATTGAATGGTTTGCAAAAAAAAGTTAAAGATGATGCTCCTTTTGCTTTGTAAACGCATTGTAGTGCGCAAGATTGAATTTGGTTTTACGAACTGGTTCAAAAAATATAAAAAATTGCCGAATTTTTTTCGCAAGTGCGTCCTCGATTCCCGGATTTTTTCATCAGTCTGCAAAACGGACATTTACTTCAGATTCGACGATAGGAAAGAGGATTTCTTCCAGTTCAGACACCAGGTGGGCTTCCCGTTCTAAAATCATTCAAATCTTGCACTCTGAATGGGAAGGCCTAAAATTAGTTTTTTCTAAAATTATTGACGACCAATCATCATCGGCTGAGTCAATAAACGGGGCCAAGGGATATCTTAAATTTATGAACGATTTAGAATTTTCGTTTCTTACCGCTGTGTATAAACATATTTTTGACATAACTGACCCCCTTTTCAACATTCTACAGAAAAAAATCATTGGACATCACCTATTGTAAAAAGCAAATATTTATGGCAAGAGATCGTATCAAGTTATTGAGAAATGAGACAATGTTTAATACAATATTTGAACAAGCCCAAAGAAGGATTTTTAATAATAGGGACTCAGGGCAATTGTCAAAAAGAAGTTATCGGACACCATTAAAGGCGATGAGCAAAGTTCTTTACGCATTTTATTTTATGAGATAATTGACAATATTGTGACTCAAATAGAAGTTAGGTTTGCAGATATGTCTCAGTTATTATATTTTTCTTTAGCGGATTCCTCAAAATTCGAAGAATATAGCAAAAATTTTCCGCTTGAATTTGTGACGAATGTGACAAAATTTCTTTGACAAACAAAAATTAATTAATGAGCTTAGTGTAATATATCTCGATGAACAATTTGCATTGCTGAGCGTCGAGGCAATTTTAAAACATTTCGTAAAAAATGAACTTCAAGAAATATTTCCTGAAAGTTACAAACTTTTTGCGTTAATTGCTACCATACCTATTACAAGTACCTCAGTGGAAACACATTTCTCTTGTTTAAAGCGAATAAAAACGTATTCTCAATACAATAAAAAATGAACGTTTATCGTCACTTGCGCTAATTTCAATAGAAAAAGAGTTGTTCTGCTCCTTACAGAAGGCTGATAACTTTACGGATGTCATAATAAGTAAATTCGCCCTTTTAAATGATAAAGGCGGATAAATTTAATTTATAAAACTTAGTTGTCAGCTAAGTGTGTACGCGGCTTAACGTTTTCTTATAACGTCATTATTCTTGAAATTATTGTGGTTGTCGCCTACCCTAGCCTAAACACCACGAGCCGCCACTGGCGTCCTGACCAGGTTTCCTTTGTAAACCATTTTGTTTTTAAACTATTTTTAAATTGTGTGATTATAGTTAAATCTAGAAAATTATTTTATTATCTTTTTCTACCTCCGAGGTGAATTGAAGTTTTGAATTGTAGCTATTAAAGGCATGTAATACTTTTTCTATTTTATTTTCTGGAACTGCAGCTAGGCAATCATCGACGTACCTTTTGGTAATGTTAAAATCCAATCCTTCAAGGACACTTTCTTCTAAAAACTCCGTGACTATTTGCGCAACTGTGGAAGAAATTAATGAGCCCATAGCACAGCCGTCTAATTGCTGGTACTTCTCGTTTTTATATTCGAAATAGTTATTTAAGGCAACCATATTTAATGCCTCTAGAAATCGTTGTAATTTAAAGTTGTAAATATTTTTAACTCATTCCATTTTTCTTTTATTGCTTTAGTTATGCGTTCGTTAGGGATATTCGTATATAAAGGTGTTACGTCTAAAGATATAAGTTTATAATTTGGTGGTAGTTTTACTGAATCTATAAATTGCTTAAAAGTGAAGAGAGGTACGTACTAATTTTCCTGTTTCTCTTTTGTTTGTTTTTTTTGTGTTTATTTTTACTTGTATATAGCAAAATTTTAATATCTAACTAAGAATATATTAATATACAGGTTCCACCAAATATTTTGAAAATCTGTGTATTTTAAATATTACATTTTTTAAATGCTTGTAGGTTGCCACGAAAAATAATTATAAAAAACTTTTGAAAAAGCCTGCTAGGACCCAAGAAACATAAGCATTATCGAATAATATTTATGGTTTAAGAAAACGCAAACAAATATATATATATATATATATATATATATATATATATACAGGGTGTCCCGAATTGCAGTGTCCAAACTTTAACAGCGCATTCTGCATTCAAAATAAGCCCGAATTTTCTATATAAACATATATCGGCAAATGCTTCGTTTTCGAAATACAGGGTGTTAAAGTTTTAAGAAAAAAAAATTGTTATTTAGTCATACCTTTTTTAGTACCTGAGATATTCTTATTAAATTTTGTAAACAGCATTTGAGTAACAAAAGGCATTTTTTGATTTGAAATATTTTTTAATTCTTTATCAGTAGCGTCCGTACAGGATTTTTTATTGAATATTCTTGAAGAAAAAATGGTACGCTACTGCTTTTTCTGAAAACAAAAATCATTCCTAAAATCCCCACTCAGTTTGGAGCAAATTTGATCCCTTGCCTGTTTTTCGTGCGATGCAAGGATTCCGAGTTAAAAACTAAAAACTATTTTTATGTATGGCGTAGTTAAAATTTCCATTATTGTTAATTATTTCAGTGGCAAAACCTTTAACATCTTGGTATGCTATGATTGCATTTTTGTGACAATTGAACAATTGCTAATTTCGTCTTTAAAGTGTGACATTTGAGTTTTTAGAGTAAATAAATGTCAGGTACATTACAGTTTATACAAAAAGGTAATTATCAGTCTAACTAGTGATTTCAAAATGGTATTATTCAGTAATTTTGAGTATGCTGATATTCATTTCGTTTATGGTTTCTGTAATGGAAATGCAAATGCAGCAGTACGGGAATACCAACGAAGATTTCCAAATAGAAGATTACCTTGCAAACAAGGTTTCATTAAAACGTATTTAATGTTTAGGAATTTTGGACTCAAAAAGAATCCGAGAAACGAAGGTAGGAGAAATGAACAATATCGAAACGTAATTTTAAATAAGTTTGACAACGATAGGACATTAAGCCTACGAAGAGTAGCTCATAATTTACAAGGTAACGCAGTTTTTGTTTCTAAAAATGAGGTTCATCGCGTTTTGAGGAAAGATCACAGGAAGCCATTTCAGATGCAGCCAGTTCAAAACTTACAACCTGGTGATGCCGAAAAACGTGTCAGTTTTTGCAATTGGTTTTTGCGCCAAATAGAGAAAGACGAGAACTTCTCAAAACAAATTTTATGGACTGATGAAGCCACATTTACCCGAAGCGGCTCAGTAAATTTCCATAATTTACGAATCTGTAGCCATGACAATCCACGTGTTGTACGAACTAGAGCATTTCAGCAAGAATTTTCTGTTAATGTTTGGTGTGGTGTAATAAATGAAATTTTTTGCGGGCCCTATATTCTACCACCACGCCTAGATGGACAGTTATTTAATGATTTTCTGCAAAATGAGTTATTTCAATATCTAGAAAATATTCTTCTAAATCTTAGAAACGAATTCTGGATTCAAATGGACGAGGCTCCCGCGCATTTTGCACTTGCAAATCGCGAGTGGTTAAATAATAATTATCCAGAACGGTGGATTGGACGATTAGGAGCTACAGCCTGGCCACCACGTTCCCCTGACCTCACACCTGTCGACTTCTTTGTGTGGGGTTATTTGAAAAATTTAGTTTATTCCAGACCAGTTCATACAAGAGAAGAACTGATTCTAAGGATAGAGCAGGCCTGTGAAACTTTGCGAGCTAATACGAATTTTATACGCCATACCACTGACACAGTTAAGAGCAGATGCCGAAAATGTGTCGAAGTTAGAGGAGCTCATTTTGACTAATTATTGTGAATTTTAAGGCCCACATTAATCCTTAATGATATTTAAAGTGCTCTATAAATTTTTTTCACGATCTAAGTTAATAAAAGTTATGAATTTTAGTTTTTGTAAAATTAATTACGAACTTAGTTAATAAAGAGTAGTTTCTGTAAAATGAAGTATCATCTTTAAAATTGAATTAATTCTAATTACCGTTTTACAAAATGAATCGACGATTTTAGAATAATAAACTCATCTGTCATACTTTAAAGACGAACCTAGCAATTGTTCAATTATCACAAAAATCCAATCATGGCATACCAAGAGTCGACAATGAAGGAATGATGGTAAGTACCAAGGACATTAGATTTTAATAGGTTGCCTGCTAACTTGTAAACTGAACCTGGAAATCTAGCTACCGATGTCACCCTGATAAACCAAACATAATGCAAATCTCCATTACAACGGGTCGATGACGTCATCTCTCCTTAGTTGTCAGACAAGCTTTTATTTTAGAAACCCTACATACGTTGTTCAGAAATTATGAACTCACCCGGAATGCATGAAATAAATATCGGAAACCAAATAATTTTAAAAACTTTACAATCCCACCTTAAAGGTTTTGCTACTGAAATTAACAATAATGGAAATTTTAATTATGCCATACATAAAAATGGTTTTTAGTGTTTTACTCGAAATCCTTACACCGCACGAAAAAAAGACAAGGGATCAAATTTGCTCCAAACTGAGTGGGGATTTTAGGAATGATTTTTGTTTTCAGAAAAAGCAGTAGAGTACCATTTTTTCTTCAAGAATATTCAACAAAAGATCCCGTACGGACACCACTGATAAAGAATTAAAAAATATTTCAAATCAAAAAATGCCTTTTGTTACTCCAAGGCTGTTTACCAAATGTAATAACAATATCTTATGTAATAAAAAAGGTATGACTAAAAAACAATTTTTTTCTTAAAACTTTAACACCCTGTATTTCGAAAACAAAGCATTTGCCGATATATATTTATATAGAAAATTAGGGCTTATTTTAAATGCAGAATGCGCTGTTAAAGTTTGGATACTGCAATTCGGGACACCCTGTATATATAAAACCTAAATAACTATGTACTAAACTTAATGGGGTTACATTTCCCTATTCCTAACAAATGTATAACGTGGGAAGTTTCGGGGTAAAGAAAATTTACCGAGTTTTTTAGATTTGTTTTGCATAGTTTATTTATAAACTGAAGACCACCTCATTAGCTGTTTGCAAACTTCTACTGTTAAAGCTGAATACTGTCCGTGACAATCCCGGGCAATAAAATAAATTTGCGAGTCATTTAAATTCGCAAACTTTTGTTTTCGCATTTACTCTGGCAAGTCCTCTCGGTAATCTCGACAGACCGCAGAACGAAAAGTCTGCTTGGAACGGGTCGGGCGGCCGGACAGTCGACAAAATGCGTAATGAAAAGGGGAAAAAGTTTTTTGGAATTTGTTCAGAAGTTCGCCTCATCTGCCATGCCAGCGAGCAGAATTGAAGCTTTAATAGCGATTTGTTCTTTCTATGTACCCGGGATAGTTTTATTATTCTCGCTTTTCGGTTTGAATAAAGAGAACTCAAGAGGGATTTCGTTAAAATATCAGTAATTTAAAAAGTTAAATCAACGGAAAAGTATAATAGGTTCAGGGGAACCAAATTTGATATACGAGCTAAATAATTTATTTTCGTAAACCACTTTTTAAACAGTCGGTAAATTGCCTTAAACCAGAACTTCCCTCCCAATTTAGTTCCTACATTGTCCATCAGTAACAAATTAACATATCCTTTTTATTAAAACATGTGCTAATTCTTTATGAATATATTTTTATCCTTGTAAAAAACGTGAGAATTTCGGAACAACATGCTTTATTCGTGGTCGTTCTCTGAGACAAATTTGTTTATATTTTGTGAATACTTACATGGTAACATAAACCAACGAATTCAGGTGGATGCCGTATACACCGACTTTAGAAAGGCCTTTGACAAGATAAGTCACAATATTTTGTTGGGTCGTTTGGCTGAAGTTGGTGTGAGTGGAAGCCTTCTCAGACGGGTCGAATCGTATATAAAGAATCGAATGCAGTTTGTTTCTCTTCATGGTTTTCTGACACAACCATTTTTAGCCGCATCCGGTGTTCCACAAGGGTCACATTTAAGTCCTTTACTCTTTATTATTTATACAGGGTGTTTCACAACTTATCCACGAAATTTTAACCACATATGCACTGTTACGAAAAAAGTTGATTCATCATTGCGATATCACAACACTCATTAATAATTTCTTGTAGCAAATGTTTTACCAATCTACTAAAGAAAACAAAATAGCAGGAATTTTTTGTTTTTTCGTATTGATAAGAACACGTAAATAATGTTTAATCTGTATCGTGAGTGATCTGAATGAACAACAGCCGATTTTTGTGAATTAAAAAAAAATATTTTGCGAGTTTATGTTTTTCGATATTTATTAAAAATGGCACATTGTACAGTAATGAGGAGTTAGTGGATATTGTTTTAGCGTACGGAGAAGCAGGGCAAACGTGGGGTGGATAGGGGTCGGGTTCGCCCACAACGCGTTTTAAACGCCGAAGAAGAAATTTTGCATATTGTGGAAGAAAATCCAGGAATAAGCACAAGGAGGTTAGCCCAACAGGTACCAGAAGTCTCACATGCGACAGCGTGGCGCATATTACATGAAGCCCAACTGTACCCTTATCACGTCCAGGCAGTCCAGGCGTTGCTACACACAGATTACCCCCTCAGAATAAGATTTTGTGAGTGGTTGTTGCAAAAAAATGCTCAAAATGCCCGTTTTACAGCTGATATTTTCGCCACAGATGAATCAACTTTTACTCGTAATGGTATAACCAATCTTCACAATACACACGTTTGGTCCTTTGAAAATCCTCACGCAATAGTCCAGACAAACTTCCAACATCGTTTTTCTTTAAACCTTTGTCAGGTATTGTCGATGAACGTCTAATTGGACCATTCATATTGCCAGATCGGATTGATGGTCACCAGTATTTGGAATTTCTTCGGAATGATTTGCCGGTCCTTCTTGAAGATGTGCCATTGGCGGTCCGAGCAAGGATGCGGTTTCTGCACGATGGGGCACCTCCGCATTTTCTTTTGGAAGTTCGTAATTTTTTGAATCAGGTACAGCAGATACTCTGGATCGGTAGGGGTGGACCAATTGCATGGCCTCCACGGTCCCCCGATCTAAATCCTCTGGACTTCTTTTTATGAGGATACTTGAAAAACGAGGTATACCGTACTCCAGTTCAGAATATTGAAGATCTGCGTGACCGAATCACAGTGGCTGCCGACAATTTGAGACTTCAAGCACAGCAGGAAGGAGGTGTATTTCAGTTAGTGCGCCGAAATAGGATTAGACGCGCATTGAAGCCAATGGAAACAATTTTGAACAGCTTTTATAAGTAAGTGAACTCGAAAACTGTATTATTTTATTATCTCGATTTCTGTACGACCTTTATTACATTTTTTTTTGAGAAATCAACTTCTTCCGTAACAGTGCATAAGTGGTTAAAATTTCGTGGATAAGTTGTGAAACACCCTGTATAAACAAAATTAATTGCTGTTTAAAGTATTGCAATTTTCTACTTTATGCAGATGACCTCAAAGTTTACTTTCCTATTACCCCTCCTCAAGATTGTGATAAGCTCCAGAATGATCTGGATCGGTTAAGGAAATGACAATATCAAAATGTACAATTATGTTCTCACAAAATCTAAACCAAATAGCTTAGCCCTACCCTTTAAAAAAATACCCTATTAAACAAAGTCAATACTACCAAAGATTTAGGTGTCATATTTGACTCTAAACGTGTTTTTGACTTGCATGTCGAATCGGTCGCTAATCTGCTGCAAAAACGTTAGGCTACGTCATACGAAAATGTAGACCCTTCAGTAACGTTAAATCCGTCATGTGTATGTTTAACTCCTTTGTATTGAGCAAATTGTGCTTTGCTAGCATTATTTGGAGTCCACAGCAAATTACCTTCAATAACAAGTTGGAAAATAGTCAAAATAGATTTATAAAATGTTTGTCTTATAAACAAAAATTTGTTATACCCAATAAGGATATTTCTCCAGTCATTTTGTTTTTAAGTTGTTATTAGGCAATCTCTCTCTCCAGTATTATTTAATACAGATATCCCGAACCTTCCTCAAGGAGCAGCCAGAATAGCCCACTAGGCTACCACCATTGTATATAATTTTAGTTGGTGTAGTTAGTTTTTCTTTAGGTATGAATGAAGGAATGAATGAATGAATGTCTAGTAGATTAGAGATTATATATTTTATTTAACTTTATATTTGTTTAATGTTGTCTTTTTATGTTGTTTGGTCAATAGATTTACTGTTGACATTCAAAGGTGTTATTTATTGACGTCTAGCCTTTTAAATAAATCACTAAATCAGTGCCTTTTGGCAGTTTCTCTGCTCCTCCAAAGACAAGCAGCTCAGGATAAAGATCCTTGAAGCTCACGCTCTTTCAATAGTAATGTGCATTATGTTAACTCTAGAATTAACTCTTAGAAAGGCGAAAAATATTTTAAAGATAATGTAGGATCGGCACATCTAACTTTTGTAATATTATGAGAATAAAATAACTTTTGGTTTCTTCATGTAAATTGTATTATCAAATTCATGAATTTGATTATGCCAATACCAATAATATTTTTGGATACCCTATTAGCTTAATAGATAAGATATATATATATGATAATAATATACAGGGTTATTCACGCAACCCGATCATTAAAAGTTTTTGATGATGCCGTTTAGATAAAAATTTCATATTTTGGGATTAAGGTAAGGTCAAGGGGTACTTCTTTTTTGAAATATTTTCAACTTCCTGTCACTTCCGGTTTAACTGGAAGTTGGTATCAACTTGCTTATTTTAAATGGAATACCCTGTATTTTATGATATTTTTGGATTCTACGGAGAATTTTAATGCTATCTTATGTATGAGTTGTCAAAATGAGCCTTCGAGGTACCAAATTTTAAAATCTCACATTTTTGTAAGTTTTGAAGATATAATATTCATATTTTGCAGACGATCGGTAAATAATCTTAGGTTTCTATTTTTTTTTTTTGAATTTGTCTATTTTAGGGTGTCCTAAATTCAGCGGCAAACATTCATGTTTTCAAAGCCGCTAAAGGCCGTTTTTTTAAATGGGACACCCTATAACTCTATGCACTATCAAATGTAGAATTTAATTTTCTATCGAACTGTATTAAGGTTCCCTATACCTATTCGTAAATATTTTCGAAATAATCAGGTTTTTATTAAACTATCATATGTATTTGCTAAATACACCTTCCCGTAGTAAGCCATGGAAAAACAATTGTTGTGCTTTTCTATTCAACATGACAGCTGATTTGAAACTTTTAAATTAAAATAAAATAACACTCAAAAGCTGATATTCTTAATTTAATTTATATTCGCGGAGAATGTTACAAAATATTGGAGAGAACGTGCCATGTTTTTAATGAAAAACATCCTCATTTATCGCCAATGAACAAGAGAAAATTGAAGAGGATTGAAACGAAATTTTTTCGTTTCGGAAAAGTTAAAGTTATAAAAAATGTAATAAATTGTTTACATTATTTTTAACCATATCTACTAAGTTCGAGACTGTTCTAAACTTGTTTTAGTGAACTTAAAAATTATAGCAATCTAACAATCAGCAATAAATAAATAAAATAATAAAATTGAATTATAACACATGTTCTATATGCTGTCCGTTCATTTGAATACACATTTCAATTCTTCTTTGTATAATTGCTGTGGCCCGTTGAATTTGTCTGTTTTCAAATTCGGCAAAAGCTGTTCGTATTCTGTCCAGTAAATCTTGTTGGTTATTTACTGGGGAAGCATAGACTTTACCTTTGATAAATCCCCATAAATAAAAGTCTAGGGGTGTTAAATCAGGCGATCGCGGGGGCCATCTCCAAGGGCCATTGGGACCAATCCAGCGATATTCAAAAATTCGAGATAACTGCAGCGGAATTATGTGCTGGTGCCCCATCTAATTGATGCCAATAATTTTGCAGCTTACCAATAGGAATTTCTTCTATAAATTCAGAAACCGCCTCTCGTAGAAGTTCCAAATACTTATCACTGCTTAAATGGTCTTCATAAATACAGTACCGCACCTGATCATTTAATACTATACCGAAAACATTGAAGCTAAACCTCCCCTGAGAACCCGTTTCGCGTAAAGCGTGCGGATTTTCTGTTGCCCAGTAATGTTCGTTTCTTCTATTTGTTATTCCTTCTCTAGAAAATTTCGCTTCATCGGTCCAAAATATTTTTGAAAGGAATTGAGAGTCCTCTTGAATTTTCAAAAACATGAATTCCCAAAATTCTACTCGTCGGACGTCATCACCAGGTCTCAAGGCCTGCACGTTTTGGAAGGGATAAGGGTGCATATGACGTTCGCTCAAGATTCTTTGGACAGATGAAGAAGAAATTCCCAAATCGTTTTCTGCAAACGGTATTGAACTTTGCAGGTTTGCGTGGAAATAAGCTAATGTGTTTATTACGTTATCCTCGGCATTTGTCACTGGTTTCGGAACATTTTTTGTAACTTTAACCTTACCAAAACGCAAAAAGTTCGTTTCAATCCTCTTGAATTTTGACTTGTTCATTGGCGGCAAATCAGGCTGGCGTTCATTAAACACACGACACGTTCTCTCCAAAATTTTGTAACATTCTCCATGAATATAAAATTTATTGAGAATATCAGCGTTGAAGTATTCTTCCATTTCGATTTAGAAGATTTAGTTTATCACTGACAGCTTTCGATAAATACGCATACTAATCATCTGTCATATCGAATATTGAATCTCAATTGTTTTTCCATGGCTCACCATTGGAACATGTAAACATTTAAGCAAATACATACGATATTTTTATAAAACCCAATTATTTCGAAAATGGTTACGAATAGGTATAGGGAACCTTAATACAGATCGATAGAAAATGAAATTCTACATTTGATAGTGCATAAAGTTATAGGGTGTCCCATTTAAAAAAACGGACTTTAGCGACTTTGAAAATGTAAATGTTTGCCGCTGAATTTAGGACACCTTGTATAAAAATAGACAAATTCAATAAAAAAATAGAAACCTAAGATTATTTACCGATCTTCTGCAAAATATAAAGATTATATCTTCAAAAATTACAAATTATGAGATTTTAAAATTTGGTACCCCGAAGGCTCATTTTCGGTTCAAGGTCAAATATCTTAAGAACGCTTGAACCTAGGTATAGGACATGCTACATAAAATAGCATTAAAATTCTCCGTAGAATCCAAAAATATCATAAAATACAGGGTGTTCCATTTAAAATAAGTAAGTTGATACCAACTTCCGGTTAAACCGGAAGTGACAGGAAGTTGAAAATATTTCAAGAAAGAAGTACCTCTTGACCTTACTTTAATCCCAAAATTTGAAATTTTTATCTAAATGGCATCATCAAAAACTTTTAATGAACAGGTTGCGTGAATAACCCTGTATACAAACGAAGAAACTGCACAAACATTTTTAAAACAAATTGTTCTCTTTTCAATCAATAGACAATTTTTGCTTTGATATTTTATTCTCGTTACGTCAGAAAGTGTTTACAGTTCTAACTTCACTTTATAAAAGATACATATTTTAGTTACACAATGAAAATATATTAGCCAACAAGGTATACTGTTATTTCGATTATTTCCTAAAATTGCATAAATTTTAATTATAAATAATTATGACAAATTGACAAAATACTTCCTATTTACCTTTGTACAATATGTTGGTCTCCTATATTTCTTATCTTTACCCTTCACCAACTGCAGACTTACCTGAAATCAAATAAAGAAATATTAATTTAATATTGATTTTTAGCCACATGAAGTCAAAGTAATTTGTGTTATCGATAGTGAAATAGAATTCAGAACCAGTTAATTTCTTTCTTTAGGCAAGGTTGTTAATAAATGTTACAGACAAAGTAAATCACTTACAACAAAGGGAGACAAAGTTAAATGACTGTCTTGAGGCAACACAAAAGGGTTGTTTTATTCACAATAATTAACAGAATTGTTGATTGGCTATGCTATATTAACTGTAATAAGTGTTTTTAACAGTGAAACGACATTAAGAACTACAGGATTGGAGTAATAGATATTTACGATATAAGTGAGTTAACAGCATTATTAATCATCACCAGTGCGTAGCACCAGTTTTGTAACTACACAAGTATCCTAATGAGGTTAACTCACATGTATTGTACAACATTTTACCTTTACCTGTTTGCGTTTGCACTTTAATCCTGCCACTCTGCGTTACCCCGGGCAATGTCAATTTAAGTAACATTTTATTGATAGTTTTAATTTCTTTAGACAAAAAGAGTGATACAGAAAGAATGAGTAGCAAGTTTACAAATTTTAATTTTGTGTCAATTGTTATAAACTTTTATAAATTAAAAGATTTTATAATGATTTTGTTTAAGACTCAGAGTTTTATTTGTTTAAAGGTATACATCGATTACTCTGTGATGATCTGTTTTACCAATATCGATGAAATTTTCTGTGAATATTCATGTTATTAGCGGAGTGGTCCCATAGAAAGCATATTTAAAAAAATTACTGAACGGTGCTATTTTCAATTATTTCAGCCATTATATATTGCGTTCACCATATCAACAGGAAAATAACTATTCATGTTAATATCGTGTTACATATGGTTTTTGGGGTTTTTAATGGAACGAAATTCACTTTTACTCATATTTTTAAATTTGGACAATTTTTATCGTATTAAAATGGTGATTCTAGCAAAATTGCATATGCAATGGACTTAGTAGCTACTTATATATTTTATTAGGGAATTTCAAAATGTTAGTCCAAGCTTAGGGTTTAAAACTTAATATAAATAGAACTGAAAAAAAAAGAAATAAAATATCCTGTAGAGGAGTAGAACCGATTTAAAAAAAAAGCATTAATATTTAAAAAACGATATTCTATTTCATATTAAGCCGGTGTCAAAGTAATAAAGACCGTGTCTATTCAATATGGTATATACAGTGTGTCCCAGATTCGCTTCTCTATACAGGGATCTCGGCTCCTAATATACCTAGAGCAAAGGTTAAATGAGGAATGTTTTAGAGGAAACTTATTGCATTCGATATCCGGCTTCAGATTTACGATACATCAATTGTTCTTGGAAATATCGGTGAAAAACCGAAAATGACGGATTTCGTTTTTGCCCAGTATATCCAGAACGGTAAATTTGACAGCTGCCAAAATGTGACTTTATTCGGACACATTTTTAAGACTAATAAGATGGCGTATACGATACGTCTTCATTGTTTTTTGTTAACCCGCAACCCGCCTCAACTTTCATTTTTGTTATGGCCGCCATATTGGATTTTTCGATTTTTGGAAAGAGCCTAAAATTTCCAGTCTAGTGATATCTCACAAGTGCATTAAAGATTTTAGTATCATCGAAATATTAGTTGTTCGAAAGCACCATGGTTAATTAAATTAACTACAATTTTCCTGAATTGGGTTTTATGAGGCTGCTGTTGTTCGGGGTACATCTCCAAATACCTTGCTAAGGTAACGTCGGCGTTTCTGTATGATTGAAAATACAAAGCTAACATCCCAACCTTTTCTTCATTTGAATACGGAATGCCGGCCATTTTCTATAGGTTTTGACAATTTATGTGTCAGATTTATGATTTTGTTGGGATAAAAGCGTACCTACTATTTAATAAAACACAGCTTTGATACTTTCAACTATTTAACTTAACGACAAAGTCAAAATCCAATTTTGTTACAGATAAATCATGGCCTCCTTAGAAAAGCATTGAGAGCTAACATTACTTTAAATCATGGCCTCCTTAGAAAAAACTGAAACCTAATTTACGAAGTGTGATATTTTGATGACACTAAAATCTTTAATGCACTTGTGACGTATCACTAAACTGGAAATTTTAGGCTCTTTCCAAAAATCGAAAAATCCAATATGGCGGTCATAAGAAAAATGAAAGTTGAGGCGTGTTGCGGGTTAACAAAAACAATGAAGACATGTGGTATACGCCATCTTATTTGTCTTAAAAATGTGTCCGAATAACGTCACATTTTGGCAGCTGACAAATTTACCGTTCTGGATATATTGGCGAAAAACGAAATCCGTCATTTTGGGTTTTTCGCCGATATTTCCCAAATTTATTGATCGATCGTAAATCTGAAGTCAGATATCGAATGCAATAAGTTTCCTCTAAAACTTTCCCCATTTAACCTTTGCTGTAGGTATAATAGGAGCCGAGATCCCTATATAGAGAAGCGATTCTGGGACTATGTGGGTATGTAGACAGTAGTATATAATGTCTGTTTCTATTTAAGTAATTAAGAATTAGTTTGATGCCGACTTCATAAATCAAATTTACAAATGTGTAATATTATATTATTTTTTACTTTTCAGAGCTTTTTTTTACGGCTGTATGTACATCGAATACTCCACCAGGGTTTGATCAATTTGGATGAAAATGTCAGCGGAATATTCAGGATGTTACCGGAATGATCCCAAAGCCCAAATTAAAATGAACAAATAATAATGCGTTCACCATTCTGTCGGGAAGAAAAAGTATAGGGTGGCCCAAGAAGTTGTTAACTTTTTAAAATGAAATAAAAAAACCAGCTGATTAATTTTAACAAATTTATTTTTAAAATTTAGAAAGATTCTTGTAAATGTATGTTCTGAAGATTACGAGGTCTAAATGTGCTCCATTTCAGTCACTGCACTCTGAAGCCGACTTCAATGAAATTTTCCACAACGCGGCTGCAAGTGTCTGGAGTTATGCCTTCGATTTTTTGTCGAATATTGCTGATTGAAGATTTCCCCATAAATAAAAATCACAGGGAGTCAGGTCCGGGCTTCGGGAGGGCCACTGAATGTCTTCTTCGAGAAATCAGTTTTCCTGGAAAAAGCGTCTGAACAACGGGCAAAGAGATATTGAAAGCGTGGCAGGTGACTCTATGCGATTGAAACCAGGTGTCTTGAGTGTATCCTTCAAATTCTTGAAGAGCAGAGATCAAAAAATTTTAAAGCATGTCAACATAACGCTGTGAATTCACCGTTACTGCGCGTCTTCTGTTGGTCTTCGGAAAAAAGGACCGAAATTTCGGATTCCAGAAAGGGTTTTCTCCACACCAGTAGTGACAATTTTGAGTATTCACATGGCCATTAAGGTGGAAATGCGACTTATCGGAGTATACGATGGTGTCGACTCCTCGAACTTGATTTATTATTTCCTTAGCGAAAAAAGTTTATCAGCGGGGTCCATCGGCATCAATTCTATTCATCTGAATCTTTTATAAGGGTGCATGTGTAAATCTTTATGAGACAATCTACTGCCTATTAAACTGAAAGCTTGGACATTGCTGAATAACGTGCAAATTGAACCCTTGTCGAAATTTATTGGCAGAATCGTTGTTGCGATAATAGTTCCGCACACAAAACGCTCGCTCCTCTCCCATGTAGCGCTGCATAAACTTTCCAGTCCCGAACTACTGGTTTAAGATCGACTCCACCATTCTCCCCCTTCTAGTAACTTTTTTAAAGGGCAATAAAATATTAACACCTTTTTGGAGCACTCTGTATTCACGCGTCAAGAGCTATTGTTATTATACAATTAGCGCCGACTTTACAGAGAAGTAAAGTTCTCTTGGTGAAATAAAATATTATTTTTCACTTTTTGATGCATTTTTTGAAGTAGGTTTTTTTATAAAACTTTTTATATTCATAAAAAATGGTCCAGACGTTTATTCTGTACGTACAAAAAAATAATATAACTTACATACATATATGACTCTTACAGACACTGGTGTTTCCTAATTTGATTTTTCAGGGTATCTAAAAACATTCCGGCAAGCATTGTGAGAAAAATTGTTTTTATTTATAATAATTTAAACACAATATACAAATAGAGATTTTTACAGAGAGTTCATAACCAATTATCTTTTATGCCTATTTCATTACGCCCTGACCGAGGGGGGTTCGGTTTTATCCGCGTCGGTATCTTTCTCTTAAATTTAATCAGGCCAACTTTCGATCTGATTGCCGCCGCCGCGCCGCTTCTGCAGACGACACACACACGCACACAGAAAATTACGCCGAGTTAGTTTTTACGGCGGCAAAATCGTCCCTTGTCATTAGTAAGCGCCCTCTGGGGAGCAGTCCCACCTCTATTTTAATCCGACTGCAGACGGCTAAATAGAGCGGAAAAACCGTACGGAAGCGAATGGGGGTATGCGGGATTGATCGGGGGCATTTATCATGGTTCGTGATTTGGAAACACATCAAATGAAATTATTGTTGGCATTACTGCTTCCAGAGATACTGTTTAATTCGTCATGTGCGAGGCGAAATCAATTCGATATATTTATCTTCTTAAATCTGTGCCAGGTTTGTATCCGTTAGTTTGTTGCAACCCATATCCAACTTCGTACCTTTCGTACCAACTTTTTCTCCGTATCTCAATTTGTGTTGTGAAGTGGCTAATTCATAGTTTTTTTCAAATACCTTTGCAGAAAAAAGTCCGTGGTGACCATTTAGTATGATCTTTTCTTTAAATTTAAATTTGATTGGTTCTTTCAGCCTCATTTATTTAAACAATTTATTAAACTGCATTTTGTTTTCACTATCTTGGATTCCAATAACCAAAATTTTACGAGTTCATTAATATCTCACAGTTGATTTTTGTTCGAAATATCAGGTAAGTAAGATTTATATTCAAAAGCAGTGTTGTCGTGCGGGTCATACGATTTATCAACGACAAACTTTTTAAGTTTGGTTTTCTTTTATTACGTGTAATCATATCCTCCGCATAAAATCCGGAAGATGAATTAGATAGACCTATGATATTTTCATATGAAAAAAAGAGGATAAACATATAAATACCAGCAGTTGCAAAAATCTTTGAGCGATGTCACTTCAAAGTTAGATTGACAAGTCAGTGACAAAATGAGTAATAGAAAACAAAACAACACGGATTTTTTCATCCACAAGAAAAAAAATGGTATTAAATATAATAAAATATTACAAAAATGAAAATTCACCGGCCAATATCCAGCAGACAGTAAGGCTCTGGGAATCGATATAAGAACTATGCAGAAAATTGTGCATGAAAAAAAGCATAGTTTACTACCGAAGAAGATTAAGAAATGTACACGAAAAAAGCCAAAGACTGAAGACTTAAGTGACAACGTAAAAATGGATGTTCGTAATGCAATTTACACATCAAAAACTAATATAACCCTTCAAGTTTTAAAAGAAGCTTTAAAAAATCGAGGCATATTGGAAATTGGACTAAAATCGTTCTCAAAATTAATAAAATTGTTGGGTTTTCGATACAAAAAGGACTGTAATCGAAGATTTTTATGAGAGTTGCCACATATAGCAAGTCAGCGTATCCAGTTTTTAAAGAAATTCACGGAAAATGTTAATTCAAAATTTAGAAAAGTGGTATTTTTAGACGAGACTTGGATATTTTCTAATGGAAGTGGTTCGAAATCTTGGCAAGACGAGTTTGTAAAAAGTGTCAAGAAAAAACAGTGATGTGGGACGGGAAAACAGTTCATCATTTTGCATGCAGGTTCTTCAACAGGATTTCTTCCAGGTGCAAGTTTACTGTTTTCTTCAACATCCAAAAGTATGGACTACCATGATAATGTGAACTGTCTGAAATGTGGTTAAAAGAACAACTGATTCCAAATTTAGATGCTCCATTTTTAATCATTCTCGACATGCATCTTATCATTCAAGAATCTTAAATAAACAACCTACTTCATCCTGGAAGAAAAGAGATATTTATGACTGGCTAATAAAACAAAAACAAAATCCTTTACCCAATATGCTGCAACTAGAACTTCTTTTAATGGCAAAATCTACCATTGCCAGTTTAACGCAATAGAATTAATATGGGCTGGGGCAAAATCATATTACGAAAAACACGTGAACGATAGTCTTACATCAGATGAAGTGCAAATTGTTTGACAAGATTCATTAAATTATATTACGCCGGAGTACTGGAAGAAATCTGTGGAACACACGGAGAAATTAATATGGGATTGGTGGAATCGAGAACGAGTTCTAGATGTCGAAATAGCACCAATGATCATTGCGCCATTTGAAGACGAGGACTTTTTAAGTGATGATGATATTTTTTAGTCTATAATAATAAAAAGTTTCTGAAGGATTATATTAGTCTTTGACGTGTATAAATCATAAATTGCATTATGAATATCCATTTTTGCATTGTAACTTAAGTCTTTTGCCTTTGGATTTTTTCGTGTACATTTCTTAATCTTCTTCGGAAGTAAATTATGTTTATTTTTCATGCACAAGTTTCTGTACATTTCTTATACCGATTCTCAGTGCTTTTGCCACTGGCTATATGGCAAGTAATGTTGCAGTTATACTAAAATAATTAATATATGCGCCAATATAACCTAATTATATAATTTTGTAATCAGTAGAGAATAATAAAAATAAACGATATATAGGACATTCCATTAAAAAAAAAACGTATTTCTCACCCTACACTATTTGTATTTACATTTTTTTTCTATCGTTGTTAATAAATAACCCTACAGGTGGGTGTCATAATAAAATAACTCACCCCGTACATACAAGTATCTCAAAAAGCAAAAAATGTTCCTCGTCCTGTATAAGTTAATAGGTTTAAAACTGCTTTTTGATTAAAATAATATTTAGCGTTCTTTTTTTGAGTTAGTTATTCAGGTTTTTGTAGGAATAAGTTTGTTTTCTATTAAAATGTATGCTTACTCCTAAAAACTTTATGTTAAGCTAACCTGTATCAAATTTCTTCCCCAAAGAATAACAGCCAAATTTAATATCCCTGTTTTAACTGAAAGATCTCTTCTAATATTTAGTGATGAAAAAACAAACAGTCTCGAGTCGAGGGTTACCGCATTGAATTATATAGTTTCGGTGAGCATTGATGTCTCCGTCTTATTTAAATGGGTTACCTAAAGTTATCGTAAGCTACAATGAATCTTTGGTAACATATTAAAATTGATTTGAATTTCCTATCTGTGACGTGAACTGAGAGACCCACAGACAGACCGACGGAATTGAGGAAACAGGTTCTTTGGCATTTAGGGATCCTGAAACGTGGAAATCTGAAAAAATCTCAGTGGGTGATTTTTTTATGATTACAATATTTGCCTTTAATAAGGAGGATGAGAGCCTCTGATGATTATTTTTCGTGTCGCTCATAAAACCGAAACAGATATCGATGAAGTGCTATAGCAAGCCTATATACGGATGTTATAGATATAAAATACCATAAAACTTTTTTCAATATGGAAGATATAAATATATAGAAAGTAGATAGAACGGAAGCCTTCACGACTTTGGTCAATTAAGAAATCATGGTTCTTGGGATTAGACCGTGTCAAACTGGAATTACTATCCGACGTTTTGCCTTCGATTGCACGAGGCATCTCCAGGGATCTTTACTCCACGAGATCTGAACACCGAATGAGCTTGAAAAGATTCAGGCGGGCTTTTATACCCCACTTGTCCTCGCCGAACCGTGACCCTGTGTTAAGATCGGTTTCCACGTGTGATGTAGACCGTAACCCGTATCTCTATTGAAATTTTTTGTATGTTTAAATATTTCAATAGATTCTCTAACTTTTCGTGTATAAAAACCCGGAACCGATGCTAGAACCTTGGTTTCCTTTACATTTATGAAATGACCAGTGTTATGCTGGTGTTCAGCTACAGCAGATTGAACAATTTGTTTCTTTTTAATACATCGTTCATGTTCTTTAAGTCTGGTTTATATTAAGCGTCCTGTTTCTCCCACATACACTTCTCCACAAGAGCAAGGAATTTTATATACTTCTTCTGTTTGGAAAGGTACAAGTACATCAGAGCAAATATGTCGAACTTCATATACCATGCTGATATTCATGATTACCAAACAAGGGGTAGAAATAACATAATCCCAGGCTTCCATAGACTTGCACGGACTAGAAGGGGTACTAATTATTTCTGTGCTAAATATTATAATGCACTTCCAGCTAATATCAGACAGTTGGAAGATAGGGTATTCTTTGCAAAGGTCAGGGACTATTTGGTGCAGGGGGCCTTCTACACAACTGAGGATTACCTCAAAAGCAATTTTAATATGCTATGACTAGATATTTTGAATTGTTAATAAAAATCTAAATTTTACCTCTCTTTATGTAATATTTGTCGTGTAATATGTATTTTATTATGTAACTTTGGTCTTTGTTTCCTTGAGTGTAACTTTTAATATGTGTAATTTTAAGAAACTTTATTTTAATAGTGTATTTCCTGTGACGTGTAAACATACTACTGTACTGTATAATTTACAAATAAATTTTTCATTTTCATTTTCATTTTTTCATTTTCAAGATCCTTCGGGGATCGCAAGCTTTGTCCAATCTTCTTATGTGTATTGAAGATTGTACGTATATTGGACCGCCGAAGTAATCGTCCTATTTTGTCTGTAGTGTCATGTATGTAGGGAAGAACAACACTACCTAATGGTGGCTCTTTATCATTCTCCTTTGCGGAGTTGGTTTACTATATCTTTTAATTGAACGCGTAATATCTTCAGTGCAATAGCCATTCCCTTTGAGAGTTTCGGTCAGTTTCGATGTTTCCAATGTTAAAGAATCTTGATCAGAAATCGAAATAGCTCTGAATATTAGTGAGTTAATAACCGATTTCTTTGGTGCTGGATGGTTATGAGAATTTGCATTTAAGTATCTATTTGTATGCGTCGGTTTTCTATACACAGAATGTCCTAATGCACTTTGAACACGGACAGCTAAAAATGGAAGTGTTCCATTAGATTCAATTTCCATCGTGAACTTGATATTATGATGTTGCTGATTAAGGTGGTCCAGAAATATAAGGAGATTATCCTGTCCATAAGGCCAAACAACAAAAGTATCATCTACATATCTAAACCAGTGCTTCGGTTTTAGTGGAGAGGATGTTAGAGCAATATCCCTCAAAGGCTTCCATAAAGATATTCGCTACCACAGGTGATAGAGGAGATCCCATAGCTGCCCCTGAAGTTTGTTCATAAAAAATTCCTTGAAAAATGAAATAAGTAGATGTAAGACAAGCTTCCACTAGGTCTATTAAGTTATTATCAAGATTATTATTATTCAGTATGTCTGATATAATGGAAATTGAGTCGTTGACAGGAACATTTGTGTAAAATGATTCTACATCGAAACTGACCAAAATATCTTCGGGATCCAACTGGATTGTCTTAAGTTTTTCCACGAAATGTGCAGAGTTTTTAATAAAAGAATCTGTTTTTCCAGTAAATGGATTAAGAAAATTTGAAAGGTATTTACCTAATTTGTATGTGGGCGAGTCTATTGCACTGACGATAGGTCGAAGTGGTACGTTGTCCTTGTGTATCTTCGGAAGACCGTAGAACCTGGGAGTCTTGGAGCTGCTTGGTTTTAGTGATTTTTTCTCCGCTGGTGCTAGACTGGATGTGTTGATCAAATTGGTAATGCGTTTTTCTATTCTACTTGTGGGGTCTGCCTGCATAATCTTATAGGTGTTGTTGTCCAAAAGTTGAGTAACTTTTTCTACATATTCTGTTCTGTCCATGACGACCGTGGCATTGCCTTTATCTGCTGGAAGTACCAGAATGTTTGCGTCTTCGTTTAAGGTCTTCATTGCTGTTCGGCTGCGGAGAGGTTCGACTTCGGTGGTTTTCAGTTTTTAATGATCTTCGCTGTCTCATATATAAATATAAACAGTAGTTTTTTCGTTTTTTAAAATAGCTTAGAACTTGATTTTTAGCCTCTATTTTTTTTTCTGATGACCATTCATTACCATAGTGTCAAATAAATTTCAGTGGAAATACGTGACACGTAATTATGAATCCAAATGCAATATTTGCGCTATTCAAGCTCGAAGGGGTAATAAAGCGGCGTCATACACTAGAAGCACCCACAAACGTTATCGGTTGTCAAATACAAATAACCAGCTGCATTCTGACGCTGGTTTTCCCAGCAAATATATTCAAGTGCCCGTTACAGTGGCGTTTCGGATAACACGCAGCTATAATCTATTTCCAAATTTGTAGGAGCACACAATTTGATTATATACTCAAAAATGATTGAAATATAGGGTAAGCCTTCTATATTTTTTATATGTAAGTACAAACATAAACCAGGAAATATTTACAAATATTGACCAGTTACATCCCGAACCTGACAAAATACTATAGGAGTAAGTGAAAGTTCATTGAAATCCTCAAGTAGTAATGAAAGTAAATGAAAAGGTCATTGAAATCCCCATAAAGTGTTAGTTGTATTTTACGAGAACAATGAACATAACTATGTTAGAATTATTAATAAATTTACTAAAAATGGAAAATAAAACAATGTGCCCAATGCTTTACGACCGCTTTATCGCTTTAGACTCTTTGGCGTGCTTTTATGAATTAGGAAACAAAGTACAGTAATATTTTGTTTAAACATCATTGTTTGACATCTACCGGAACATTTAGATTGCCCTTTAGATATTTTTTCATGCGTGTGAATTATTGGAAGATTTGACTTATCGATGCTGTATAGTCAAGACACCATCATTTCAATCGCTGGGGTTGTGCTATTCTGAAAACCATTTTAGACAACTCTCTAAAGTGTAGTGATGGTACAGCTTTCATCATTAGTGGGTTGGGTGGTTTCATTAATAGTGAGCCGTTGCTTCCGAGATTCTCCAGTGTTTTTCCATGGATACCACTTAATGCTGTTCAAAACGTTTAATATTTCGCAAAGTGATAACGTAATACAAGGCCATAACACTTCCCATAAGAAATTAATATAAAATTTTTCAAAAATGTATTCAGAATACCTGCTAGAGGAAAACATTTAAAATTATCTTTGTAAGGCTACAACAGAAAGAATTGTTAGATGTTTTTATACCTAGAAATTATTACAATCCCATCTCCACTATTATCTATACATTGGGAACATCCAGGCAGTTTTATCGCAGTCATTGAGTCAGAACCATTTTTTGTAAAATTTGCTGTAACAATATATTATTATTCTCAGGCTCCAGGCCTTCGTGGTTTGTCCGAATATAAAAAAATCATGACTTTTTCACACGGTTTAGATTTCCGTAAATTTTTTGCATCTAGGATAAGCTGGAGGTGATTACACTGGATATATTTTTGACATATGACATGTGATAAGACAGAAAATTAATTTTATTGCATTATTGTTTAGATATGTTATTCCAAAGTTTGGGCTTTCAATAATAAAACAGTTTTATATGGTCGATAACATATATTACATATTTAATTTGGATAAACAACGAATTATTCTAATCTAGCAGCTAAGGCATCAATAAATTTCTTAAATTCTTGCATTACTTCTTTCTTTCTTAATGCGGAGTAAGGAGGTGCTTCAGGTATATACAACTCATCACATTCCCAGACATTTTTATGTTTCAGAACGTAGATATAATACTGTTTTGTTCAGCTTACTTCGGGATAATCGGTCCAAGAAATATCGTTAATCTTCTTACAAAACTTAGATAAAGTGTAACCCTTTAAATTATCCATTTTAAAACAATCTTCACATATTCGTTGCGCGGTGTAAGTGTCACTGTCATTCTTAATTTACTAGTTACATTCATTTGTCGTAGCCGTGGCAGTCTGTTTTACTATTAATATGATAATTTACAATAATACATAATGTATCTCAGGATAAATTTCATGCAGTTCCGTTAAGTTTAGTGATATTATTAAATAGGGCAAAATTTCAACTTTAAAATGTCCTGAATCTGATAAAGTATACTTCCCATTAATAAAGTTTGCGGACATTAGTTTCTTTCTAGGTAACAAAAATTCCTACATGGCCGTTAGTAGGTGGTAGTTAATTAAATTGGCAAGTTTTACTTAATAAAATATACTTCCTCGAATTTTAGTAAATTAAGCTTAAATAAAAATAAATTTTAGTATGTTTTAAAGATAGTACTTTACTAAAGTTTTAGGAAAAGTTTAATTTTAAACCTAAAAAAAAAATGTTTTTTATAAAAACCAAAATTATACTATCTAATATACGGATAACTAAACCACCGTTAACTAAATCATCAAGGGATCTGTCATCCTGCCTTTTCATCATTCACAGCTGACTAAACAATAATTGAACAACAGATGTCGTTTGCCACCAAACTACACGAAAATCGAGATGAATCTTCCACGTACATGAATTAATTATTTCGTCGGTGACGAATTTTTTAAGGAAATTTTCCATCGTCTTCGACTCGAAATTTTCAAAAAATTCGTCCACTTGCAAATAATTTCCGGCAATAATTCAAGCACTAGGAAGATTACTAGTGAAAATTTCTCACCTATATCTTATAACCAATCAAAAATTGTCATTTCTAATAATTACTAAATGAAATGAAATTTTTTCTGGCAAAAAGATGGCCACCTACAAATTGTTTAATGTGTGGGACACGAAAGAAAACCGGGCGGAGTCAATCGGTTTAGGAAGGTGGGCCAAGAAATCTCCTTAAACCAGTGGTGTCCCCGTTCTTTAAATAATATGGACTATACGCACTTCAGATAATTAAAAAATGTAACTATGCTTAATGAACCTTTATCTATATTTGTCTGTTTTCTTTCGTGTGCCGCACTTCTATATCTATTTTGTGTTGCAAAACCGGCGAACCTTCCAATTTTAAAATGATTTAATTTTGATTTTTCTTGATCGATTTACCTATAAATATATTTTTTCTTGAGCTCTGTCATTAACGGTTCCCGGGCTACTGCCTACGTCCACTATTATTGGACCACCCAGTATAGTGATACACGATTTACAAGTCCAGATTTTACAAGGGCAGCCAGCATCAGATCCAGTGAACGAGATTTATCAAAATTTTAATTTATGCAGTTCGACTTTGGGCTACTGGGGTATGCCAAAAGTGGCCGTCTGTCTGCGTTTGTCATATTACTTTATTCAGGGGGCGTCATTGTGAAGTACTATACAGGGCATTTCCTAATCGTGCTGATGTTAAAGAGGGTGTTTTTATGTCCTAAAAGTCTTAACTTTCGAGATACAGGATGGTAAAGTTTAAAAAGAAAACATTTTTTTCATCCCAATTCTGATGCTATTGTAGATAACTGCATGAAATTTGATACACGTCTTCTATGCACTAAGGAACATACGGATTTACCCAGGTTAATTACATATGCACGCCACTGGTGGAAATTTCAAAAATTGATTGTTAATACAAAAAGCCCTTTTATGAATAAAACAAATTTCACACAGTTTTTATCTACAATCGCATCAGAATTAGGATTTAAAAAAAAATGTTTTTTTAAAACCCTGTATCTCTAAAGTTAAGACTTTTAGGTTCATATTAAACTTTTTTCTTAAAAAGGTCTAAGAATCACCCCTTTAATATTAGCACGAAATTAGGAAACGCCCTGTATAGTACTTCACAATGACGCCCCCTGTACAAAGTAATATGACAGACGGAGACAAACGGTCACTTTTGGCATACCCGAATAGCCCAAAATCGAACTGCAAAACTTAAAATTTTTGATAAATCTTATTCACTGGAATCAACTGGCTCTCCTACTATAACTACATTGATGTGTTAATTTTGGAAAAATATGAGTTCTGTAGTTTTCAAATATTAATTACAATATTAGATATTTTTTGACACCCGGTATTGAACAGAAAATTAATTATTTTGAAGCGGATAATTGACAGCTACTTTATGAAGAATTTTACAAAATATATGGAAAAAAACTAAGCCATTTTTGAGGTTATATGGCTGTGATTCTAATGGTTCGATTCCTTCTAAATCGTTGCCTTCCTCTGAAAATGATGAGGTTTCGTCGTCACTACTTGAAGATCCCAGTGTGATAACTAAATCTTCAATAACCATTTCAATTTTGCCATCTACTTCCCAGTATTTATCCTCAATAGAACGAATATGTTTAACATACGATTTCCAATTTTCATAAAGGTGTATGACCGAGGTTACGTAAAAGACCGTCAATTTTATACTGTTTTTTCTCTAGACTTGTTGGCTGATATTACTTCATATAATTGATATTTTCTCCATGTTGGATCACATACAAGATTGCTCGATTTAAGCCACGATATCATATGAGCCTTTGTAGAGTATTTAGTTGGCTTTTTATCTTCTACGAGAGAATGTTAAGACGCATTATCCACTACCACGACTGATTTGGGAGGAATGTTAGGTAGAAGCTTCTCGAGCAACCACTTTTCAAAATTATTTCTATTCATCTGTCCATAATAGTCTCCAGTTGTTAGTCCCGAGCGAAAAACTAAAGCAGCACCTGGAAAAAATCCGGCTTCTGAACCAGCATGAACTATAATAAAGCGACTACTAGAGCGGATTCCCTGAACAACACCTGTAACACTTTCACTTTGCTAGCATTTGTTCACTGTCATATCATTATCTACCTAGGTTTCTTGCCTATATTGCCTTACAGTTGATAGATATTTCACCCGCCAGTGAAAAATATTTGGTCTCTCAATGAGCTATTTTCGTTTATTTTGGCACTTGCGCCAAACAAAACCATTTGATCGTAAAAGCCGATTTAAGGTTTTATACCCGTATGGAAAATCTATTTTGTTCTTTACAGCATGAAGTAGGGGTTTGCAGGTCGGAACCTTCTTCAAGTTTATATAAAAATCCTCTATTGTTCGTCGAATTACTTGGAAATCACCATCGTCAATTTTACCTTTGCATGATAATTGAGGTCTTTTTTTACCAGGAGATTTTAAAGGTGAAGTAGAACATGAGCGATCATCATCCGAAACACCAGTGTAAAATGCAGCGCATTCTGTTCGATTTTGAATTGGAATACTCAAACTATTATTTTCAGCTTCTCTAGTATAGGCCTCTATAACGCTCGCAATAACTTCACGTGCACCGCTTTGAATTGTTTTTTCTCTTTTGCTCGCCATCGTTACTTCGAAATAATAATTCAAATTCAACGCAACGCATTTATATAGGAATGAAAACAAATGCTCGAAATGTATAGGCGCCACTGGAAATAGCTAGAACCTTCTAGCGACAAGTCCATGAAGACTCTAGGCACATCCCAATTACAAGTGGACCAGTGCGAAATTTACTAAATCCTCGATTAATTTTCCGTACCGCTTAGCTGGCGCACTTTATAGGTGAAGCGGCAAACTATTATAACAAATAAAATAACATAAAAATTATTTGCGTACATTAATTTTACTTTTCTGCTTGTTTAAGACTATGAACCTTTATTTGAAAGACAGCCCGGTTTTCTTTCGTGTCCCGCACTTTATAGTTCCTTTATTTCCGTGTTAGATTGACTGAGACTCGTCTCACCATGCATTTTATATAAAGAAATAAATCTTCCTTATATTTTAAAAACTAAAGTTCAAGGAAAGCTTCCTATTTAATATGTACGCTAAGGCCATTTAATTATCGAAAAAAATATGAAAGTACATTTATACTAATAGTAACGTAATTAGTAACGACTAAATTTATAATTAGTACTAACAATTTTTGACTTAGTAATTGTTATTTCATAAAACTAAAATCCCAGAAAGTAATTTTATTTTATTAAAATATCTAGATCCAGCAACATTCACATATTGCACTAAAAAAAGTAGAGCTACAAAATTTTGTTTATAAAATATCCTGTATATCTTAGTGACAATAGGTCAAGCAAAATAGTTAGTTTAAATTACTATTAACTCATATTTAATTATTGGATACATCTGTAAATTTGCTTCCCTCGTTATGAATATTAACTTTTATTAATATTAATGTAATTAAAAAATAACAAAACAATGAAAAACGAAATATTAATGAAAAAAAATCATATTTTTCGATAGGTCAATGCAAATACATAAATTGTAAATATACCAAGTAACGATAGCTATAAAATCATCACGAAAAAAAACATTCGTTAGGACATACCATTGCCATAAAGCGGTTAATGAATCTGGGTGACCTTAATAATAAGGAAATAAACAATACACATGGAAGGTAAATAATTTTGATGATATTGAAATTAAAATTACGCGACTTTAGACCAGCCATATCAAACTCAAAGTCACTGGTGGGCCAAAAGCATGAAGTCCATCGACTAGGTGGGCCGCAAAACCTTATCTTAAAGAAGACAAAGTACGGAAAATCTTGAGAAAAACTACTATTACAGGACAAGTCTGTTTATTAAATTTCCAATAAAAAAAATATAACAAAAAAACTACAAACATTAAATTCTTTTGCCAGATATTTGACATCTTTTGTCTTCTGTTTCCTTTCATCAAAAAAAAAAATAGTTGTTCACACTTATAGGTACTTCCAAACATTGACAGGATTTTACTGGCAAATTTTCTCATTTCTTGGTATTGAACAGGCAGGTACTTATAAAATTCGAATGTACCAATACTATCAAATTTTTGTTTTAAGTGGGTCTGACACTGAATTTCAATTACTTCCATTTGCAACTGAGAGGGAACTTTATAAATATCGATAGTGAAAAGACCAGTAAATAGAGAAGAATTGTTTTCTTGGGTCTTAAAATCCTGAAAACGCTTCTCAAATTCTGCCAGAAGGCTTCTCATTTTTTCTGAATATATTTTGTATGATATTGGGACACTTGTGCTTTCCTGATATGCCTTATAAGTCAGAAAATGTGACAGATTATCCTCTGCTAACTGTTTTTCCCACATCATCTTACACTTGAAACTTTCAGCTTTCACATCACACAAAACAGCTTTCACATGATCATGCATATCTGTAATAACTTGACGTGGTCCTTGCAATTTCGTATTTAAGTCCGACAAGTGTTTTGTGATATCTACCGTTAATGAAATATCTTGTAAAAAAGGTACATCGCATAATAAGCTGACATCTTCTCCTTTTGTTTCCATGAAAACGCGTATTTCTTTTTTGAGTTTTCAAAACCGGTCGAGTACCATAGAACACGAAAGCCATCGCACATAATATGGTACACCAGTGTACTCACTTTCTAAATTGCGTAAAAATGCAGAAAACTGTCGCTGACCTTATGAAGTTGATAATTTTTTTCACTGACTTAAAACACTTTCCAACTTGATCACTTTGAGTATAAAATTCCTTGATGGATTATACAATGAATATGATGAAAATCTGGTTTGTCCGTTTCTCTGATCTTTGTCTGTAATATTTTAACGAAATCATTTTTTACTCCAGTCATTGAAGGAGCTCTGTCTGTTGCAACGGAACAGAGTTTCGACAAATCTAAATTGTACTTTTGCAGAAGTCCATAAACAGCATTGAAAATATCCTTTGCAGTTGTTGTATCATGCAATAGTACTAATTCCAGTAATTCTTCAGGCACATTGCTATCTGTATCAACCGCACGAAGAAAAACAACGAGTTGCGCAACACCACACACATCCGTACTTTCGTCACAGGCAATAGAAAATGCAATGAAAGAGTCTGATTTTGCTTTTATCTGATCACTTATATTGGCAGCCAACTCAGTAACTCTTTCAGCGACAGTATTCCGGGACAAGGATATAGTTTGAGATGCCTTCACGTTCCCGGGACCTACAATTTCCGCCTTTACAGGGCACTCTTTTATATGTTCACCTTCAACAAAATGGTTTTGAGTGTTTCACGATAAACTCCGACAGTACGTAGTTCGCTTGAAGGACAGATTCATTTTCTTGCTTTGGACGTGTAAACATAAGCTGCTGATCTTTTAACCGTGATTTTAACTTATTTAACTTTTCGTTTCTGACTATGCCTGTATACTTGTCAGACATAATTTTATGAATATCATAGTGACGTTTTATATTATATAATTTTGGGACACCGACTGTACTATTACAAATCAAACAAACAATTTTTTCTTTCACTTCACAGCAAAAAACTCTAATTCCCACTTTTCTTGAAAGATACGATGCTCATCTACAAGTTTCTTCTTACTTTCACTTGGTTTTGAAAGAGACATGATAAAAACTCTATCCGAAATAAATTATAATAAGTACTGTTAAGTGTTGTAACGATAAGTGCGCAACTCAGCTCGAAACTCTATCGCAACTGACTCATAACTGACTAAACACTGAACGACTGAACTCAATCGAACACGGCTTATATACGGATTCTGATTTCACGAGTTCTTTCCAGAATGTTCAGATAGCGTCATCTGTGTTTTTGCGCGATAGAATAGAAGGAACTATGTACAATTGTACATTTTATTATACCAATCGTTGTTGCAGCGACGCGCGCTTTCAAAAACAGTTTTCAACTTGTTCACGGGCCGCATTATCTGGCTGTTTTCAAAACTGATTTGGGCCGCAGAAAAATGTTCACTGGGCCGCATGTTTGATGTTATACAAGCAAAATAAGTGAAGTTAAACAAAAAGTAGACTGAACTAATATAGTAATTAAAGTTTATTAAAAATAAAAAAATGCATAACTTTAATCTAATACGTAAAAAAAATAATTAATTTTAACGGACTATCAGACAGTTCATTCGCTTATAAAATGATTTTCAAATTCTATGCTAGCAGCTGGAACATGACACCCGAAAAGATTTAAGTAAACATACAAATCAAAAACATTTTAATAAGACTTATTCATTACAAAAATCATTAACGCAGTAAAAAGGTCTTTCAATGTGGTACGCTTTGGTTTTTTTACCCTATGAGGTAAAAAATCTCGGTGGATGATTTTTTTATGACTATAATACTTCCTTTTTACGAGGGAAGTAAAAATATCAACAGAAAAAAGCTTCCGCTAACTACTAATGAATAAATTGGCTGGAATAAAATAATTCAAACATTGGGGAAATTACTAGTGAACATTATTTATTATATTGTGTAAGTAAAGTATTATAGTTTGAGATCCACCAATGGATAATAACGATAATCACATAAAGGCCATCAAACCCTGAGGTACTTATACCGATGTCCAATAACGGGCATGTTATACGGTTCAAAACCAATCTAACCGCGTATGCGTTGCTCATTTGCATACGTTTATAATTTGGAATTGGCATTTATGTTGAATCAGAAGATTGCTACCGGTTAGAGAAGCTCTATTTTGGTGGCAAATTTCTAGTAAAATACGATTAAATTTCAATGAATACGGTGTGGCTAATATGGAATTGCGCTGTCAAAACATAAAAAAAACAATATTAAAGCAAGCATGGCTTTGTACATCCTAGCTTTAGGTTATTAAATACAAAAATGTTAAATCAATGAAGTATACAGGTTGTTATTAATTGACAATTCATAATTAATGAAAATGATATGATCGGACAGAGGATAAGGAACATTACATGTTTTTGTAGAGGAACTAGACATAAAACATTCATGGAAAAGACCAGCAAAATCAGTATTTAGTTTACCAGGGGTTAAGGTTTAGAAAAAACTATCAAAAAAACTACATAAAGCATTGAATGGGAAAAATGGTTAAATTGTAATGTTAATTACTTTTCTGTTGAAGCTGTGGATAGAAAAATAAATTTTACATATGGAAAACGAAATAGAATTAACTATCGGATTGACAAAAAGAGAGACCTGTATATTTTTACTTTCCACGTAAAAGGGACGTATTGTTATCGTGAAAAAATCATCCTCCAAGATTTTTTCAGATCTTCACGTTTCAGATGCCGAAAAATGTGTTTTCTCAATTTTGTTGGTTTGTCTGTATGTCTGTCGATCTGTCTGTTCGCGCCAAAGCTAAAAAACTACTTATCTGATCGAAATTCAGGGTCATATTCCCAGACCTAAACCTGTGTTAAATACTCAACCAGTTTTACCTTTTATTCATGGTACCACGGATAAAACTGCAAGAATTCTACGGCGATCCAACATTAGCACTTTTATTAGTACACACAAAAAGACTGGGGAGTGCTTAAGACACCAAGTTGTAATTCCTTCGATCAGAAGGAGCTAGTTTATAGAATTCCTTGTTCCTGCGGTAAAGTGTATAGTGCGGGACACGAGAGAAAACCGATAGGTCCTTAAAATAAAGGTGCATAGTCTTAAGCAAGCGGAAAAGTAAAATTTTTGTACGCAAATAAATTTTATGTTGTTTTATTTCTTGTAATAGTTTGACGCTTCACCTATAAAGTGCCTCAGCTAAGCGGTACGGAAAATTAATCGAGGATTTAGTAAATTTCCCACTGGTCCACTTGTAATTGAGATGTGCCTAGAGTCTCCATGCACTTGCCGCTAGAAGGTTCCAGCTATTTCCAGTGGCGCCTATACATTTCGAGCATTTGTTTTTACTTCATTGTGAAGAACTGTACAGGGTGTTTCCTAACTGCGTGCTAATTTCAAAGGGGGGTGATTCTTGGACCTTTTTAAGAAAAAAGTTTAATATGAACCTAAAAGTCTTAACTTTGGAGATACAGGGTTTTAAAAAAACATTTTTTTAAAATCCTAATTCTGATGCTATTATAGATAAATAACTGTATGAAATTTGATAGACGCCTTTTATGCATAAAAGGGCATTTTTTATTAGGAATCAATTTTTGAAATTTCTATCAGTGGCGTGCATATGTAATTAACCTGGGTAAATCCGTATGTTCCTTAATGCATAGAAGACGTGTATCAAATTTCATGCAGTTATCTGCAATAGCATCAGAATTGGGATGAAAAAATATTTTTTCTTTTTAAACTTTACCATCCTGTATCTCAAAAGTTAAGACATTTAGGATATAAAAACACCCCCTTTAACATCAGCACGTAATTAGTAATACGACAAACGGAGGCAGACGGCCACATTTGGCATACCCGAGTAGCCCAAAGTCGAACTGCATAAATTAGAACTTTTATTAATCTCGTTCACTGGATCTGATGCTGGCTGCCCTTCTAAAATCTGGACTTGTAAATCGTGTATCACTATACTGTGTGGTTCAATAATAGTGGTCGTAGGCAGTAGCCCGGGAACCGTTAATGACAGAACTCAAGAAAAAATATATTTATAGGTAAATCGATCAAGAAAAATCAAAATTAAATCATTTTAAAATTCGAAAGTTCGCCGTTTTTGCAACACAAAAGAGATATAGAAGTGAGGCACATGAAAGAAAACAGACAAATATAAATAAAGGTTTATTAAGCATAGTTACACTTTTTAATTATCTGAAGTGTGTATAGTCAAAAAGGAATGCCATATTATTTAAAGAACGACGGGACACCACTGGTTTAAAGAGATTTCTTGGCCGACCTTCCTAAACCGATTTACTCCGCCCGGTTTTCTTTCGTGTCTCGCACTACAGATGAAACTGGATGGTCTCTATCTACTAGATTAAGGAACATGAAATATGTATAAGTAAGAAATCAATTGACATATGATTAATGTCAAAGATATCAAGGTTCCCGCATCAGTTTTAAGTTATTATAAACGAGAAATTAGAAAATGAATTTAAATTGTCAAGCAGCCTGAAATTTTCAATAGAGACGCAGGCTATGTGCCGTCTCATGCTTGGAAACCAATCATCACAGTGAGTCACGCGGCGATGGGCAGAGGTCGGGTATAAATACTTTCTACTTTTTTTAGTTTGACACTTGTGATTTATATGTCTTATCATGATTGTCTTATCCGTTGATTGGGGTATTTCTGTACAGCCGGCAATTTCACTTGTTGATTAGCTTGGATTTGCCTATCTAAATTTGCAGTGTTCTATTCAATAAATTTTTGTTATTGACTGTTTTTTTACGTTTTAAAAGTTCTGTAGTCAAATGGTTCATATACCATGACTTAATCGAATTGAAAGTGGGAGGATCCTTTTGGAACATATTTCTAAATCTCCATTCTATTTGTTTTAGTGATTTAATTAAGAAGAAAATATTAATGAAAATAATAAAGAAAATATTTTGCATAGCTTATGATTTAAAAAGACCGATACTGACGTTTTATGAAGCGTTTAATAGAAGTGCTCTCTAGAACCCTTTAGTTATTGTTAAAAAGATGAAAGTGTAATCCCATCCAAATTCTAAAATAAAAATAATAAAGTATAGTTGAATGGCTTTGAAACTTTATATATTAGATGTATAGAACGTAAACTCTGTGTAAATTCTAAAATAAAAAAATTGGTAAATATCCTTTATCCGGAACTTCCCTCATCATTTTTATTGGACGCCATTTTGTTCAATTATATTGGATACCTACTAATATTTTACCTGTTTCTACCTATGCCATTTATATCGTATTTAATTTTTCTCAAAAATTTACAGTCAATTGAATAAGAAGATTTTTTTTACAATATTTTTTTAACATGTTATTTGGCCGCCATTTTGTTCCGGTATCTTGAATTCGAAACACAGCTTTATCAGCCTATTTACACTTAATGCTTGCACAACATTCAGACTCATTTTTAAAATATTTTATGATGCCGCCAGCTTGTTTTGCTATATTATATTCATATCAAAATGTTACCAGTTCATTCTTATATAAAATTTTTTTGCAAAATTTGAGGTAAATTGGATAATTAGTAGTAGTAGTAGTAGTAGTTAGGGGGAGGTCTAGAGACCTGACTGGTAGGCCTATAAGACCCTTTCAGTCTACCCCAGATCCTCCCTCAACCACCACCCGCCACCAGGTGTACATCCTTGAATCTGCCTGTCCTTACTATATAAGTCTGCATATCCTTCCATGCAAGATCCTTAACTTCGTCCCTATGCAAGACCGTAGTGCCGAAAATATCTCGTCGCAGTCTCGCTCGCGCTTCACATCTGCACAGGAAGTGAAGCGGTGTTTCCTCCTCTTCCTGATACTCCGTGCAGATAGAATCTTCCTCAATACCTAACATAAAGAGGTGTCTCCTCAATCGACAGTGTTCCGTTACTATTTCGATGATGGAATTTAGAGCTGTTCCTGTCTCTGGCTAGTAACCACTTTGTTCGGTCCTTATCGGGCTTCACAATGAAGTCTTTGGCTTGCCTCCCGACCCCAGACTGGCCCCATTCACGTTGAAGATAGTGCTGTTCTTATCTGCTGCCTAGTGATGCCTAAAGCTGGTTCTGGTCCTACATACGGGCTGGTGGCGCGGAGTCTAATAAACTCATCTGTCCTCTCGTTGCGCTCAATCGCACAGTGTCCTGGCACCCAAACCAACTTCACTCTTTTACGTCGCGCCAACTGCTCTAGCCTGTCACCGCATTCCTGAACCAAAACTGATCCCACCATGGGTGAGTCGAGTGCCTTAAGTGCTGTTTGACTATCTGAGCATATGACAATCTCTCTCTCTGCCCCCTCTATGACTTCCTTCATCGTTATTGCCATTAGAATGGCATATACGTCAGCCTGAAACACCGTTGAAAACTTTCTCAGAGGGAAGCTGAACCCGGTTTGTGTAGCCTCAATATAAACTCCAGCACCAGAGGCTTGCAACTGTGTCATACGTGAACCATCCGTATAGTAAACAATTGCCTCTCTGGAGAACTCTAGCCTGTTTCTCTCCCAGTCCTCTCTTTCGGGGATTGAGATATTATAACCCTTATGCCATCTTAGTCTGCCTGAGGGTCGTGCTACTCTGTAGGTAGATAAAGGGATCTCTCTTTCCACAATGTGGGAGATCCTTGCATAACCCACAACCTCACCTTTGATATGCCAAGCTCCTGCGTCTCTCATTCGCAAGTGCGCTGCCATAGCCTCTTTCATAATGAAAGTCGACAATGATGGCAGCCCTAGCAAGACATCCAGTGCTGCCGAAGGCGTCGTCCTCATTGCTCCAGTTATCGCTAGGCTAGCCAGTCTTTGGACTTTTGCAAGACTGGAACGAATGGTTTTCCTCTCCACCGAGGGCCGTACAGCCAGTGCATGACCGCTCTACGGAGCTGCCAGAAGGTCGCTATTGACTTCCTTATCTGCCTATCGACATGAGTCTTCCAGCTCATCTTTGCATCTACTGTGACCCCCAGGTATTTAACCTCTTTTGCCAAGGTCAGTTGTTGACCATACAATCTTGGGGGTCGAAAATCTCCTAAATTCCTTCTCCTTGTAAAGAGGATCATCTCAGTCTTCCGCGGATTAACTGTGAGACCCACCTCATTACACCATGCCTCCAATATATTACAGGCCATCTGCATTCTCTAAATTGGATAATTAGTTTTTTTAATAATAATTTTTTAACGTTTCATTAGGCTGCCATCTTGTTCCGGCATATTGGATTTTTACCAAAATATTACCAGATCATCCCCATATGAGCCTTAATGAAGCCGTAGTCAATCTGATGATGCCGCCCATTGATGGACAGGTAGACCGTCGGAATAGACAAAACAATATTTTTTTTATAGGGACGCTAAAGTGCGTAGGGTGATTTTTAAGATTACAAAAATTTTATTTCCCCGCCATTTTGTTCCGCTATCTTGAATTATTACCGCAGTTTCACTAGTTCATCTTAATACTACAATTAGTTATGGCACACAATTTGAAATTATTTCGTTAAGTAGTCTGCTCGGGCTGAATGTCTAAATATTTATTAAGCCGCCATTTTGATCCGTCAACTTGTATTCGAACTAAAATTTTAACAGTTGATTTCTACATAATACTTGATTTTTATGTAAATTGGATAATTAGTTTTTCTGGTAATATTTTTTAACGTATCCTTAGGGCGCCATCTTGTTCCGGCATATTGGATTTTTACCAAAATATGATCTGGTAGATCATCCCCATATGAGCGCTAATTTTTGACTAAAACTTGAACTCAATCTGATGAGTAGTTTTTAAGCTATTTCAAGAACTGACAGCCAGACAGACATACCAACAGACGGACCTACGGAATTTATAAAATATATTTTTTAGCATTTAGGGACACTAAAACGCGAAGATATCTAAAGCCTGAGATGGTGATTTTTCAGATTACAAACATTTTATTTAGCCTACATTTTGTTCCGCCATTTTGAATTAGTCCCACAATTTTACTTTTTCATCTCTATACTACAATTACAATGGCACACAATTTGAAATCAGTTCATTAAGTAGTTTTTTCAGGTTGAATTTTTAAATATTTTATTAAGCCGCCATTTTGTTCCGCTGTCTTAAATTCGTACCAAAATTTTACCAGTTGATCCCTACGTAAAACTTGATTTTTGTGCAAAACTTGAGATAAATTGGATAAGCACACAACAATTTTTTTAACATTTCACTAGGCCGCCATTTTGTTTTGCCAAATTGGATTTTTATCAAAATATTACCAGCTCAATCCCATATGACCCTCAATTTTTGACCAAATTTTGAAGTCAATCGGGTAAGTAGTTTTTTAGCTATGCCGCCAACACATAGACCTACAGACAGATAGACTAGACCGACAACATCGAGAGACACGTTTTTTGTCGTCTGGGGACCTTGAAAGTGAAGTTCTGAAAAATTCTGAAAAAGTAATTTTTCCATGATTACAATACTTCCCTTTTGTGAGTGCAATCCTTGCTCTGGTTTATAACCGTAGGGTGCAAGATTGCTACGCTCTTATTTTTTTTTTAAATAATAAAATAGGAAATATTTTTATTAATTTACTAAAATAAAAAAAGAACTCGCAAAGGTAATTAAAAAAAGACAAAAGTATCAAGAGACAAGCTCGTGGTCAACAGAACGTGCAATATCAATGCCCTAAGCTCGTTTATCTCGCAGAGTGGGCGTGGGAAAAAATTAAAACTAAAAAAGGTGAGTGTCACCAATCTATTACGGCCTAAATTGGAAAGCCTCTGGATGTGTCCGGTACTCACTTGTACCTGATACTTTTATAAAATAAAAAGAAAATGTAATTTAAAATTAAGAAGTTATTTAAAAAAAATCTGAAAAAGAAAAGAAAATGTGAGCTAAATAAAACACATTAAATAAAAACAATAAAATATATTTATTAAATGATTTTTGGAAATGCCTGTACAAAAAATACAAAAAAATACACTAATATGGAATAAAAAAGTTCACCAATTGTCCCAGCGTGATACGCCACTGCAACCGGTGGAAGGTGTATCAGTAGACAGGACCTTAGTAGTTATAGGGCGGAACGTTACTCGTTCACGTCAAAGTGAGTTTTAAAGCTCCGTACTAAGACCCTATTCAATAAGGTTTAGTTCGCCCTGGACAGGAAGACTTCTTCAGAACGTGGCAAGAAAATGGCGGCTTGGTCCAATTTCAGCACAAAAAATCCTCTCTCAGAGAGATTACTTAGCGATTACAAAATTTTATAAAATTCACAAATAGAAAACCCCAACTAAATTTGTACGAAGCTGAGGAAAAATCCCACTAACGGATTCCCAAGAACAACTTGGATTTTATTTTCCCCAGTTCGCGCTGAAGACCTTTCGATGTTACAGGAGAGCAGAAAAGTGAAGTGAAAAAGTAGTTCCTTCCTGGAACCAGCTCCGTTGTACCTTCTAGAATTTACTCAACTCGGATGCCGAACTATCATTGGTTAGATTGCCCCAGGTGCAATCAGTGTTGTCAAGAGGAACTCGGAACGAATTAAAATAGGGATTGCAGGGCAAGAAAAACGATCACTGATTGATTTATAATTGCAGCGAGTGACAGCGCATAGGAAGTGACACGTCCCATAACCCTAAATTATACTGTGAAGTAGACAAAAGGAATAGTAAATAATAACAGATAATTAGAATAATAGTTGAAAAGGCTATACCGAAAAATCAATTTGCAACTAAAACAGAGAACAAAGCTATGGGGAACTGATTTCAAATGGGGAAGTGGAAAAACCCTGACAACAAAAAGGTACCTAGGCTGGATTTAAATTAGATTTTCCCAACAATAAAATATAAATAAATTTGTTATTTTACCATTAAAAGAGATTTAATGGTAACGAAATATTTTAGGCAATTCACAGATGACAAAAAATGGTCGAGTAATAATTCAGGACATAAAAGGGTCTAAATACTCATGCAATCAGGAGAAAATGATTGAAAAAGGAAATATTTAAGGAAGTAATCTGGTTTTCCAAACACTACACACAACCGGTTTAGTTACAACAATATGCAACTGCAATCCAAGAAAAAAAAAGGTATGAGTATTGATTTTAAATCGAGAAATTTTATGTATTTATAGGCTAAAGTTAAGTAAAAGAATTTGTACTAATATTGCCCTTATGTGTTAGATATCCAGGGCTAAAAGGGAATAAAATTAACATAGGTTAAATTTAAAATAGAGAAATAAGCATGGATTGGCCTAAAAACAATCTTATATATATCTTAAATAGAAATATTTATCAAAGTAACCGTGCTTCATAAACATAAATTCCTACATATGAGTATTAATACAAAATATCGTCCTTACATGCAAAAAGAACTTCGGTGCATTAATGCCAGTATTTATTATTTACAGCAACAGAAAAGATACGTTTGGGACCCAAAAATTAAGGTTCGAAGTCGAAAATGCAGCATCCTGACAAGATTATCGAAAGGCCAAAACTTGCATAAAGGAGGTAAAACAGGTTTTCAAGAGTGCTAAAATTAAATTCTGATTTACTCTGTAATATTAGGAAATAAATATCTTTAGATGTTATTTGGGTTTCGTTTTTTAATAATTATAATTTTAATTGATGAATGATATTGTAGAATCTAGGCATCGCCATCCAACTAACAACGTTTGAACTTGCGGTAAAACGTTTCTTTAGAACGGGGTGGTGAACTACTTTAGTTTAAGAATACTGATAGTTGTTGATAATAGGTAGCGCTATACATACCGATTAATTATTATAATATAATCCGGTATAACAAATGAAATCTTCGCTTGAGATATGGGTAATCTAACTAAACTATAAAACCAACATATAATTTAAATAAAGCGCACATATCAATTATTAAAAATTAGGACTAAAAGAGTACATTATAAATGATAAACTTAAAGATTAAACTATATAACAAAATTAGAGTGTTACATGAGGGAAGTAAAAATAAAATTTCTCTGAATGGCCTTTTTGCTTTATTTATTGTTCTTAGTATTCACACTCTCATTCGGGATTAACAGTCAAAATATTAGTCAGAAGTACTCTTTCGTACCTTAATATTTGTTTCTGAAATAGAGAATATGTAATCCTTTCTATAATTTGTATTAAATAACTTTTTATAATTATACGTCGAAGAATGTAAATTGTATTGGTCCTACAGGCGTTATTCATCGCTAAAAATACCATTTGTCAAAATAAAATGACCTATTATACATATTCAAACAAAAACTTTTCATAAAATGTAATTATTTCGTAATATTTAAGATTCAAATGTGTTAAAATATACCGGGTGACAATTTAAAAACTTGAAATGGCAATATCTTAGGAAGGAAAAACTTAATCAAAAAACGCTAAAAACACTTTCTATAAAATGAAGAGGGAACAAATAAAAGCATATTATTCGACCCTTATCTGTAACCCCTTGGGCAGGGTGAGATACACCCCTAAAATCTTAAATAGAAAGGGGGGTCGAGTGATACATCATCTTAAAGCTCTTGAAAAGTGCTTTCCAATGGTACCATAGAAAGCTGTTTTTCGTGAAATTCTTGTGTGTTTAATAAAGGAAACAATAAATTAAAACACAATTGTGAATTTTTTTATAATTATTTAATTAAATGTTCAAAATAGTTCCCTTTGTTTTGAAGACAATAATAAAGCCTTTGTTCAAATTCTTCGCGCACATTTGCAAATGTTTCTCTGGATATAGCACGGCATTCCTGAACTATCCTGTCCTTGAGTTGCTCTATTGACTCAGGTTGCGTTTTAAACACCACAGATTTAAGGTCAAGAGGTGTTAGGTCCGGGGGTCTAGGTGGCCATTCAACAGGACCTCTTCTTCCAATCCACTGGTTGGGATAATTATCATCCAATCATTGCCTGACGGGAACTACATAGTGAGAAGGTGCCCCATCCTGTTAAAAATGTAGTAAATGCTAAATTTCCTTGTATGTCCCTCTTCTCTTCTAATTCCCACACTATTAGTGGTTCAATAGACCTCTGTAGCAAGTACTCTTTCGTACCTTTATATTTTTCTCTGAAATAGATAATATGTAATTCTTTCTATAATTTGTATTAAATAACTTTTTATAATTATACGTCGAAGAATGTAAATTGTATTGGTCCTACAGGCGTTATTCATCGCTAAAAATACCATTTGTCAAAATAAAACGCCCTATTATACACATTTAAACAAAAACTTTTCGTAAACTGTAATTATTTCGTAATATTTAAGATTCAAATGTGTTAAAATATACCGGGTGACAATTTAAAAACTTGAAATGGCAATATCTTAGGAAGGAAAAACTTAATCAAAAAACGCTCAAAACACTTTCTATAAAATGAAGAGGGAACAAATAAAAGCGAATTATTCGACCCTTATCTGTAACCCCTTGGGCAGGGTGAGATACACCCCTAAAATCTTAAATAGAAAGGGGGGTCGAGTGATACATCATCTTAAAGCTCTTGAAAAGTGCTTTCCAATGGTACCATAGAAAGCTGTTTTTCGTGAAATTCTTCTGCGTTTAATAAAGGAAACAATAAATTAAAACACAATTGTGAAATTTTTTATAATTATTTAATTAAATGTTCAAAATAGTTCCCGTTGTTTTGAAGACAATAATAAAGCCTTTGTTCAAATTCTTCGCGCACATTTGCAAATGTTTCTCCTGATATAGCACGGCATTCCTGAACTATCCTGTCCTTGAGTTGCTCTATTGACTCAGGTTGCGTTTTAAACACCACAGATTTAAGGTCAAGAGGTGTTAGGTCCGGGGATCTAGGTGGCCATTCAACAGGACTTCTTCTTCCAATCCACTGGTTGGGATAATTATCATCCAACCATTGCCTGACGGGAACTACATAATGAGAAGGTGCCCCATCCTGTTGAAAATGTAGTAAGCGTTCTTCTAATGCTAAATTTCCTTGTATGTCCCTCTTTTCTTCTAATTCTCGCACTATTAGTAGTTCAATAGACTTCTGTAGCATTTCAGCATTTAAATTCCTTTCTATAAATATTGGGCCGATAATTACGTCTCCCAATATACCAGCCCAAACATTATTTTTCTGGGAGTACTGGGTATGCCCTTCTCTAAATACGTGTGGGTTCTCGTCATTCCAGTAACGACAGTTTTGCTTATTAACATGTCCATTCAAATAAAAGGTACATTCATCACTGAAACAAATATTTTTAACTAGTCGAGGTTCTGCCGTAATTCTATCTGTCATTATTTCACAAAACTGGATTCTTCTATCCGGGTCGTCGTCACCAAGTTCTTGCTGTATGCGCAGTTTATAGGGATGAAACTTATGAAATTTAAGTACCTTTCTTATTGTTTCACGAGATAAGCCAGTTGCTACAGCTGCTTGACAAAGTTGAATTAACTGCAAACTGCCCCAGAACTTCAATTTGCCCTGCTTCGTCAACTAGTGTCGGTTGATTTCTCTTTTTATTCGCGACAGAGCCAGTTTCTTCAAATTTGGCTACTAGTTGGCGAACATACTCCGGACTTACATTTTGACCTGGATGCCTTTCATTAAATATTTGGGCTGTCCTTAAGAAACATTGATCCTGGGAACCATAAATGAAAATCATTTCTACACGTTCAGCTGTGTTGTACACTATTATTTAAGATAAGTGCTGCTTTTCGTTTAAACTGAACTAACTGTTAAAATATCAGTACTAATAGTACAAGTTACTTTTACAGTAAATATTGTGATAATAATATGCGAATATTCATAAACAAATAAAATACCAAGCTTAAAATGTTTAGAATTCTTAAGAGATATGCCAGGATGTCGGTGCCAATCATTTTGAACATTTACTTAAAAATAAAAATGTTCAAAACTGTGTTTTTATTTATTGTTTCCTTTAATAAATACAGAAGAATTTCACGAAAAACAGCTTTCTATGGTACCATTGGAAAGCATTTTTCACGAGCTTTAAGATGATGTATCACTCGACCCCCCTTTCTATTTAAGATTTTAGGGATGTATCTCACCCTGCCCAAGAGGTTACAGATAAGGGTCGAATAATACGCTTTTATTTGTTCCCTCTTCATTCTATAGGAAGTGTTTTGATTGTTTTTTGATTAAGTTTTTCCTTTCTAAAATATGGCCCTTTCAAGTTTTTAAATTGTCACCCTGTAGATAGCGACCCTGTATTAAACGCGGCAATTTCAGAGGCGCGCCATTATTCAGATTAATGCTCTAGTATTGCCGAACATAAAGACAAAATATATGGCGCGCACCGTATAGCAAGAACTGTTGTTCGGTGAAAAATTGAGCGATTAAGCCAAGCTGCTCCAGTCATTTAAGACGAAATTAACTACTGCAAGAAGATATCATTTAGAGACAAAAACTTGCCCCCGTTTTCCGGGAACTACGGTAAAATATTAGCTCGAGCTATTCAAAGCAATAAAATAAATTTCCGACTTGTTTAAATTCGCGCAAAGTTTTCTTGTGATGTCGCAATTGTTTTGTAATTGCGCCCGACATCGCGGATATAAAGTTTTGACTCGAATTGTTGTAGATGGAACTATGCGCGAATGCAGACCAAATTTTGTTTTTAATGCTTTTTCAGATAAGTTCCAGTTTGTAAGCAAATTACGTTAAGTCCGCAGTACGATTTTTAATACCAGAAAGGTAAATATAAATCAGTTTGACACGATATGGCAGTTAAGTAAAACTTTGCAAATTCCAATGAATTTGGAGTGAAATAAATTTTTTTTATATTATATATTACACAGGGTAACAAAATGAAAACTGGAAATCTAACATCTGATTTTAGATGTTTTTAATGTACTGATTCCAAAAATGCCACCAGATTTTTTTCTATCAGCTCTAGTTTTTGAGATACAGGTTACAGGTTAATTGATATTTTTTTCTGATAAAGGACAACAAATAAAGAGATAAATATATACTTTAAGTCAAAATAGAAATTTCCCAAAATATAATTAACCAAATGGATATCTGGAATTATCCCTGGCCAAATGTTCCTATACTAGGAACGCATCAATACACTGCTCTTAATTACTTTTATACCTGTAATTGCCTATGACCCGATCCTTCTATACCTGCTTGGCTGTACTCGATTTAGTATATTTAGAGTTTTCCCAAGTAAAGTTGTGCTATCATTTCGTGTAAATTTTGGTCGTTTTGTAGTATCAAGTGTAGTTCCTGTGTAAATCATCCCGATGTTTTTTGTTATGTGTGTGGTGAATACACTTTGAAAGAGAGCAGAAACACGATTTCTGACTTTGTGAAAAGAGCTTATCTTGACTATTTTGGCGTTCATTTAGGAGATCAAGATAAATCTTGGGCCCCACATTTCATATGTAAAACATGTGTTGAATATTTGCGACAGTGGACAACTGGAAAGAGGAAGTGCCTAAAGCTTGATGTACCAATGGTTTGGTACATTATTATATTGGTTTTTGGAACCATCATGACGACTGCTATTTTTGTCTCGTTAATATTAAAGGCATAAATAGAAACAATAGACACAAATGGACATATCCTGATCTAGATTTTGCAAGAAGGCCTGTAGCGCATTCGGAAGAAATACCCGTTCCATCATTCAGCAGTCTACCCGAACTGACAGAAACATCAACGACCGACGAAGTTCAAAGAATTCAATCAGAAAACGACCGCGAATTTGAAGCGGATTTAGCAACTCCGCAGTGTTTCAATCAAGAAGAACTAAACGATCTTATAAGAGACCTGAATCTCTCAAAGGAATCCCCTGAATTACTTGCATCCAGATTAAAAGAAAAAAATCTATTTTGTCCAGGTACTAATATTACATTTTATCGTAAAAGAGATATGGATCTGCTGCTTTCTTTCGCTCAGGAAAATGATTTGATATTCTGTAACAATATAAAAGGGCTCTTAGAAAAAACACGTTTGCCTGAATACACTCCAGATGATTGGCGCCATTTTATTGACAGTTCAAAACGTAGTTTAAAATGTGTTCTTTTATATAACGGTAACAAATATGGCTCAATTCCTGTTGGTCATTCTACTATCGTGAAGGAAGAATATGAAACAATTGCATTAGTTTTGAGAAAAATTAAATACGAAGAACATCAGTGGGCAATTTGTGTTGATTTAAAAATGGTTAACTTCTTCCTTGGACAGCAGAGTGGTTATACAAAATATCCTTGTTTTTTGTGCCTTTGGGACAGCAGAGCTAAAAATGAGCACTGGGTTAACAAAAATTGGCCTTCAAGAGATGTCCTGATTCAAGGAAAACAAAACGTGATCAACGAACCTTTGGTTTCAAGAGAAAAAAATCTTACTTCCGCCCTTGCATACCAAGCTAGACTTAATGGAGTAATTTGTGAAGGCTTTAAATCGAGATGGAAATTGTTTTGGGTATTTGTATATTTGATGGTCCTCAAATAAGGCAACTTGTTAAAGATCCACAAATTCATCACATCAATGAACGACACTGAATCTAACGCCTCATGTTCATTTGTTCAAGTAGTACAAAATATTCTTGGCAATCATAAAGCAGAGAATTACGTAGAATTAGTGGAAACTAAGCATTCAAATTTTAATATTCTCGGCTGTAACATGAGTATAAATGTTCACTACCTCCACAGCCACCTAGATCGTTTTTCAGAAAACTTAGGTGATTGTAGTGAAGAACAGGGGGAAAGATTCCATCAGGGTATTAAAACTATGGAAGATCGTTATCAAGGACTGCTAGAGCCTTCAGCGAGACTGCCCTAGTAAACTCCATTCTAGAAAGTCGTATAAAAGAAAATTTTTATGTGATTAGTGATTAATGTAATTATGTAAATAAAGTTTTTGCAATAAATACTTAAATCCATGTGTCTTTGTCTTTTTAACTGGCAATAGTAATATTATATATATATATATATATATATATATATATATTTTAAGTAAAATATATACACAATTTTTTTTTAAACTAGATCTGATAGACAAAATCTGAGAACTTTTTTACATTCTGCATCTAAAAATTACCCAGGAACAGTTAAAAAATCGCAGGCACTCTCGCTCGCCCCGCGAGATTTCTTGCCGGAAATAGAAATATAGAAAAGAATAGCGTATAAAACAAATAATTCTTTAAGTATATATATCAAAAATAATAAAACTAAGTCTGATAAACTAGAACAATCAGGTGTATACCAATTAAACTGTGGAGATTGTGACAAAACACATATAGTTTTTTTTTTTTTTTTTTTTAAATGTGTTCAGATTATTTGTTGCGTTTAGATTGACAAACAAAAATCTTTTTTGGCTTTTTCGCAACTGAATAAAAATATTTAACTTTAAATTAATTGAAGCAAATATTTAATATAATTACATACCTCAACATGTAGACTAGTCTGTCTACGGAATGTTTCGATACATAATATAAACAATATTATTTAAGCAAGCATAAGAAATTATATCATTTACCTTAAGTTTTTATAGACACATAGTAGTTGTACAAATACTTTCATCCTATCGGGACTCATCAGTGCGCCGATCATAAGAGAAAAACATTAAATAATAGAAAAGAATTGATTTCAAAATATTAAATATTTTTATTCAGTTGCGAAAAAGCCAAAAAAGATTTTTGTTTGTCAATCTAAACGCAACAAATAATCTGAACACATTTAAAAATAACATTATAGATGGCTGCAAACTATCATTTTTTTCATATCTAGGTTACATGTCAAACAAACTGACACATTTTAAAATTTTGAAAATATTCTTTTCTATTATTTAATGTTTTTCTCTTACGATCGGCGCGCTGCTGAGTTCCGATAGGATGAAAGTATTTGTACAACTACTATGTGTCTATAAAAACTTAAGGTAAATGATATAATTTCTTATGCTTGCTTAAATAATATTGTTTATATTATGTATCGAAACATTCCGTAGACAGACTAGTCTACATGTTGAGGTATGTAATTATATAAAATATTTGCTTCAATTAATTTAAAGTTAAATATTTTTATTCAGTTGCGAAAAAGCCAAAAAAGATTTTTGTTTGTTAAAACATATATAGGTCAAACAGGCAGACATTTCGGTAAAAGAATAGAGGAGCATTATAAATGTTTTATGAAAGGGAAAACCGAATCTAATTATTCAAACCATTTAATTGAGAGCGGTCATACTTTTAATAAAAATTTTAAAATTTTACACTTAGAGAAAATAAGGGTCATAAATTGAATATGCTCGAGTCTCTAGAAATAAATAAACTCAAACATTTAAATTGCTTGCTAAACGATCAGGTAGATCTCAATAATTCACCCTTGTTAAATATGTTCTGATAATTTTAGGTCATTTCTTTTTATTTTATTGCTAGTACGTAAAAATTCCCAGACCTTTTTTTAGGCATTAAAATTTCCAAATGGTTGTATTATACTTAGTTATATAAATATCACCTTAACTTGTAAGCTTGTGCATTCGAGATGTAACGTCCGAAGAAGCTACTGTGTAGTGAAACATGCCACGTTGTTAAATTAAATATACTGAAAGTGTTTGTAAAAAACAGTGTTTGTTTCTTACATTTTACATCATATTAGAAATATTTCTCCAGCAACTTTTTTACAGTTCTATTTTTAAATATAGAAGTACAACGTAGGAGTGGTTTACAGTATAGGTTACTGTTTAGGGAAAACATGTATTTTCATACAAAAACTATATTATTTTATCATTTATTATTTAGATAAATATACACTATGGATGAGAAGATGCTTTGTCTATTGGTACATGAATATCCAAATCTTTATAATTTATCTCATAACAAATACCACGATAATATAATGAAGGAAACCTCGTGGGAAGAGAATTCTGAAAAAATGAATTGTTGTCTTTAAGTAAGTCCGGAAAAGCTAGTGATATTTTATAGCTGGTATCTTTTTTTATTAATGTTATGAGTCCAAATTTTCACTTTTTCTTTCACATTCTGTTCTTCCACTTCATTTGCTAGAAGAGCACCCAAGAAAACGCTGTCGTCCGAACTTAGACTGCTCATTTTATAACACAAAAAAATATGATACACTTCAACTGACAACGCTTCCATTAATAAACAGCACTGTAATTGGCGTTCCTCTTCCCAACCGGAAAAAAATCATTTCTCCGCGTTGAACCGCGCCGCGGTCTGGTAAGCGTCAACCTTAAGATCTTATAGACATCAAAACACCAAATTGACATGGAAACATGATTATATTTTTGGTGATAATTAAGAATAAGTTTAACGTCGACATTTTCAAGGTGGAATAAAATATTATTTTTCGCTGTTTAGCGTATTTTTGTGAAGTCGGTTTAATTTTTTTATAAATTTTTTTTTATTTCATTCATTTTAGTTTTATCTATACGAGTGTTATTGAAAAAAATCAGAATTAACAAATGGTCCACTGCATAATAATTTTTTCTTGATATAATGGTGAATGCGTAGAATCGAGACGCGAGATTAGAATATTAAAAAAACTTCTTCCAATATATCTTGGCACAAAAAAATTGGTCAAACGATGGTGAAGTAATCGATGTATAAAAACAAAAAATTAAATAGAGTCAAACCTACTCCTTTTTAGAAGTCGGTTAAAAATTATAATGAGGGTAGCAGGTTAATAACGCTTTATTCACACCGAATGTTAATTTTTTTCGAAAATATTAGATTTTGAGGTGACACATTTCCATGTTCACCTCAAAATCTAAAGAAAGAAAGAATCAAAAGAACATAAAGGGATACCTTTTAGCAAATGGGATTGTATGCCTATTACACCGATATAGGTTATATATATATATATATATATATATATATATATATATATATATATATATATATATATATATATATATAGATATAATTGTTTTTATCATCTGCTGATGATGCTAACTTGGTTAGCGAAGCGCGCGTCCAGCACGTAACAAGTTGTGGTTAGAACCCTTGTATTTTGATCTAGCTTCCACCACTGGTTCCAGTGTTAGGATATATATACAGGGTGACAATTTAAAAACTTGAAATGGCTATATCTTAGGAAGGAAAAAATTAATCAAAAAACGCTCAAAACACTTTCTATAGAATGAAGAGGGAACAAATAAAAGCGTATTATTCGAGCCTTGTCTGTAACCCCTTGGGCAGGGTGAGATACAACCCTAAAATCTTAAATAGAAAGGGGTGTCGAGTGACATATCATCTTAAAGCTCTTGAAAAATGCTTTCCAATGGTACCATAGAAAGCTGTTTTTCGTGAAATTCTTCTGTGTTTATTAAAGGAAACAATAAATTAAAGACAATTGTGAATTTTTTTATAATTATTTAATTAAATGTTCAAAATGGTTTCCGTTGTTTTGAAGACAGTAATAAAGCCTCTGTCAAATTCTTCGCGTACATTTGCAAATGTTTCTCTGGATATAGCACGGCATTCCTGCACCATCCGGTCCTTGAGTTGCTCTATTGATTCAGGTTGCGTTTTCAACACCACAGATTTAAGGTGACCCCACAAAAAGAAGTCAAGAGTTGTTAGGTCCAGGGATCTAGGTGGCCATTCAACAGGACCTCTTTTTCCAATCCACAGGTTGGGATAATTATCATCCAACCATTGCCTGACGGGAACTACATAATGAGGAGGTGCCTCATCCTGTTGAAAATGTAGTAAGCGTTCTTCTAATGCTAAATTTCCTTGTATGTCCCTCTGATTTTATAATTCCCGCACTATTAGTGGTTCAATAGACCTCTGTAGCATTTCAGCATAAATGTCGCCGTTTAAATTCCCTTCTATAAATATTGGGATGATAATTACGTCTCCCAATATACTAGCTCAAACATTATTTTCTGGGGGTACTGGGAATGCCCTTCTCTAAATACGTGTGGGTTCTCGTCATTCTAGTAACGACAGTTTTGCTTATTAACATGTCCGTTCAAATAAAAGGTACATTCATCAGTGAAACAAATATTTTTAACTAGTCTAGGTTCTGCCGTAATTCTATCTGTCATTATTTTACAAAACAGGATTCTTCTATCCGGGTCGTCGTCACCGAGTTCTTGCAGTATGCGCAGTTTATAGGGATGAAACTCATGAAATTTAAGTACCTTTCTTATTGTTTTACGAGATAAGCCAGTTGCTACAGCTGCTTGACGAGTTGCACGTTCAGCTGTGTTGTACACCATTATTTAAGATAAGTGCTGCTTTTCGTTCAAACTGAACCAAAAGTCAACAGCTGTTAAAATATCAGTACTAATAGTACAAGTTACTTTTAAAGTAAATATTGTGATAATAAAATGCGAATATTCATAAACAAATAAAATACCAGGCTTAAAATGTTTAGAATTTTTTAGAGACATGCCAGGATATCGGTACCAATTATTTTGAACATTTACTTAAATAAAAATAAAAATGTTCAAAACTGTGTTTTTATTTATTGTTTCTTTTAATAAATACAGAAGAATTTGACGAAAAACAGCTTTCTATGGTACCATTTGAAAGCATTTTTCAAGAGCTTAAAGATGATGTATCACTCGAGCACCCTTTCTATTTAAGATTTTAGGGGTGTATCTCACCCTGCCCAAGGGGTTACAGATAAGGGTCGAATAATATGCTTTTATTTGTTCCCTCTTTATTTTATAGGAAGTGTTTTAAGCGTTTTTAGATTAAGTTTTTCCTTCCTAAGATATTGCCATTTCAAGTTTTTAAATTGTCAGCCTGTATATATATATATATATATATATATATATATATATATATATATATATATATATATATATATATATATATATATATATATATATATATATATATATATATATATATATATATATATATATATATATATATATATATATATATATATATATATATATATATATATATATATATATATATATATATAAGCACACGAATATTTTACTTTAAAAATACTGACAACCTGATGATTGTGTCAGCCGATACTCGGTGGAAATCCATAATAATATGACGTAAAATTTAAAAAACAAACACACACTATTTTTTACAAACACCCACTATATTTAATTTAACAACGTGACATGTTTCTCTACACAGTAGCTTCTTCGGACGTTACATCTCGAATGCACAAGCTTACAAGTTAAGGTGATATTTATATAACTAAGTATAATACAACCATTTTGAAATTTTAATGACTTAAAAAAGGTCTGGGAATTTTTACGTACTAGCAATAAAATAAAAAGAAATTACCTAAAATTATTAGAACATATCGATCGTTTAGCAAGCAATTTGAATGTTTGAGTTTATTTATTTCTAGAGACTCGAGTACCTATATTCAATTTATGACCCTTATTTTCTAGGTGTAAAATTTTAAAATTTTTATTAAAAGTATGACTGCTCTTAATTAAATGGTTTGAATAATTAGATTCGGTTTTCCCTTTAATAAAACATTTATAATGCTCCTCTATTCTTTTACCGAAATATCTGCCTGTTTGACCTATATACGTTTTGTCACAATCTCCACAGTTTAATTGGTATCCACCTGATTGTTCTAGTTTATCAGATTTAGTTTTATTATTTTTGATATATCTACTTAAAGAATTATTTGTTTTATACGCTATTCTAATATCTAAACTATTTAAAAATGCATCTATTTTAGAACTAGAATTACCTATATAGGATATAACTTTTTACGGAGTAGTTTTTTCATTAATATTAGGATATATCATAGATATAGCTTTTTTATATAATTTTTTTTTGCAATATTTTATCAATAATGTTTAATGAATATCCATTGTTAACTGCTATCTGCTTAATGATGTTTAACTCGGTCTGATAATTAGTTTTATTTAAAGGTAATGAGATAGGTCTGTGAATCATACTCTGGAAAGCCGCTAATTTATGTTGAATTGGGTGACATGAATGAATTGTGTATAGTAGTATCTGTATGTGTTGGCTTATGATATACAGAAAAATCAAGTTTATTGTTTATTTTTTAATAGTTAAATCTAGAAAGTTTATGCTGTTATTTGCTTCTAGTTCAATTGTGAATTTTATATTAGGATGAAGGCTTTGATATAATCAAGAAAAATATTTAATTGACGTTCAGTTCCCGTAAAACATGTTAAAACATCATTAACATATCTATGCCAGTATATAAAATGTTTGAAAAAGGGGTGCTTGTTAATTTTGTTTTCCAAGGTATCCAAAAATATCTCTGCCAGCAAGGGGCTTAATGGGTTTCCCTTAATTAAACCTTCTTTGATGGTATAAAGTTTATTATTAAATTCGAAATAGTTTTGTTCTAAACATTCGGTAATTAGGTGCAATATATCTTGTTTTTTAACAATATTAACTGAATTTTTGTTTAAAAGTTTTCAACAAGTTTAATGGTATCTTTAGCAGGAACACTAGGGAATAGATTAGTGACGTCAAACGAAATTAGTTTAGCATTATTTGGTAACTGTATATCTTTGATTTTATTAACTAAATCTAGAGAGTTTTTAATTTGATATTTTGCTGAGAACTTCGTATATGTTTGAATGATGTTTATAAGTTTCTTAGATAGTTAGTAAGATGGAGCTGAAAAGAAAGAAACTACTGGTCTAATAGGGAATCCCGGTTTATGTAGTTTAATTAATGTTTGTGTAACTCTGTTTTATTTTACTTTTGTTCATTAATTTCAAAACAAATCAATTAATAATTAATTTCAAATCTTTTCGATATTATTTTGTTTCGTATTCAAATACACAATCGCAACCCTGTGATTCGTCAAGAATACGGAAGAAACTTCCTGGCTCACGCAGCGCAGGTCAAGATACATTTTAAAAATCAGTACTGCACTAACCACATGTGACAACGGAACTCGTTCATTTCGTCGGCCGACGCGTATTTTCGGATCGGTTTCCCGAGAAAATTGGAAAATTGGCAAGATTGATGTAGTGTGATGGTCTTCTAGGGCGAACTGAGTAACCCAGCCACTGAAACTATTCGGTTCTACTGTGATAGGTAAGCGATTGTGTTTCCTTTCATCAATTAATTAATTTTGCTAATTATCAACGTTTTATTGTTTTAAAAGTTACCCAATACAGTCCGCCATATATCGAATTTTCATATTTCCTACATCATTTTGGGCCTTCTTCACCGGATGGAGATCAAATTGAATATTTAATAACTTAAATTGCTTTAAAACAAGATTCGTTGGTAGCCATTTTCTTAATTCCGATCTTATTTTTAATTGCGCACGCTTGGATATCTAACCTGTCGTCTTTCGTCAAACCGGCGAGCTACATTCGTTCCGTTCCACATCGATTCGCCGTCGCGACGTCACTCTGACGCCCGGCGCCAGTCTATTGTTATTTTTTTAATCTCGCAGTACCACATTTAATAAATAAGTATTTTCATACATTTAAATTCAGAAATAACTTATTCTCGTTCTTCTTTAAATATAAACAAAATACTCATATGTGCATATTTTGCGAACTTTAATTATTTCAATAAATAATACAATTTATTTATTCTACTTTGCCATCATATAATATTTATGTGGCAAGTACCATTCGCCTAACTTTGCACTATTGATATTTGTTTTGCGGCATCACAACTTCTGATATTTTTTATTTTGTTTGTATTATATCACAAATAAAATAGCATACAATTTTGTGTAGGTATAATTGTTGTCTTATATATTGACCATCAGCAGGCATATGTTAAAATAACAGCATTTATTGAAATAGTAAATAAAATATATTTTGATATTTTTTAACGCTTTTCTGATTTTTAATTTTTTTCTTGTTCTACTGAACATCTTTCAAAATGTCAGATAAATTAACAAAAGCTAATTTAAAACGAACCATCGCACTCAAGCGGTTGGAAGAGGCACACGAAATTGGGCTGCAAGCCGTTTCTGATGACTCCTTAAAATCTAATTTTTTAGTCAGAGCAGATTCTGTTGACAGCACTTTTAATGAATTTCAATCAGCTCATAATACTGTCATATCTTTAATTGACGACAATGATTTCGCAAAATATGATGAAATGAGGCGTGCTGCAGACAAAGCTTATTATGGCATAAAATCTTTAAAACATGATTTTCTCTTAAGTAGTCAAGCATCTCTATCTGCTAATACCTCAGCTAATTCCACTTTCGCTGCTCCCACAAAAATAAAGCTTCCCAAGCTCAATTTGCCTATTTTTGATGGCAATTATAAAAATTGGCCTAGTTTTTTTGACTTATATAACAGTCTTATTCATGATAATACTGACTTATCGAACATTGAAAAATTTCAATACTTGCTGACGTCATTAGACAAGGAACCCTTAAGTTTAGTTAAGGGCATCCCCCTTACAGAACTTAACTATTCTGTAGCCTACGATATGCTGATAAAACGTTATCAAAATAAACGTATTCTAGCTACACAATATTATAATGAGCTTTTTCATGCTCCGTCTGTTCAAAAAGCTTCCGCAAAGGAACTTAGACAAATTTTAAATATTTTTTCTGAGAACATAGCTGCTTTTAGAGCCTTAAATTTCCCAGTCGAACATTGGTGTTTTTTATTGTTTAATCTGTTGATAAATAAATTGGATTCAAAAACTAGAACTGACTTTGAGCTCGAACATGGTTTTAATCAAACCCTGCCGACCTTTAGGCAATTAATTTCATTTTTGGAAAAACAGTGTTTAGCCTTGGAGTCGGTTAATTATTCTTTGAAAAGTGCGGAAATCCCAAAAGGTAATAAAAAATCGTTTCTCAATTTAATGCTTGACCCCGATGTTGATAATAGGAGTAACAAAAAATGTTTTTTATGCTCGACTTCTCACGCATTATATAAGTGCCCTGCTTTTTTGGCGAAATCGCCGCATGACAGGTTTTCATTTGTCAAACAGCACAAATTATGCGTCAACTGTTTAGTATCTCCTCATTCTCTTAAAAATTGCGGGTCTTCTCACAAATGCAGGGTGTGCAAATCGCCACACCATACCACTTTGCACTTTGGTAAAACGTCTTCTACAATACCTTCAGTCCAAGGACAGCCCTCTCATAGGGATACTTTTCAAGGAACTTCTATGCCCCACATTTCTAGTTCTGACCCCATTATTAATTCTACCGAGCCAATTACTAATACTCATTGTATTGCGAACCATTTTTCTGCCTCTCAACAAACTATTCTTTTGTCTACGTGTGAAGTAGACATCAAAGATATTCGAGGTAATTTTCAGAAAATTCGGATACTTCTGGATACCGGGTCCATGGCAAATTTTATTTCTGAGTCTTGCGTACGCCGACTTGGTCTTAAACGTAAAAGTTTTTCTGTCCCCGTTGAAGGTTTAAATGGAATGTCTACTTGCACTAAAAATGGTTCTACACAGTGTATAATAAAACCTCATGGTGAACCAAATCCCTTACTTTCGTGTGAAGCTATTATCATACCAAAGGTTTGTTCTAACCAGCCTAAGATTCATATTAATCCTGATCAACTTGAACACATTAAATACTTGAAGCTTGTGATAATAATTTTCACACGCCGGGTCCTATCGACATGCTTATTGGTGCTGAACTCGTACCTCTTGTATTAAGATCTGGTCGTATTATTGGGAGTCCTGATCAGCCTGTTGCTTTGGAGACCATCTTTGGTTATGTGTTGCAGGGAAAAACCAATGTTTCTTGCGAAGCTTCAACCTCTCTTTTGAGTTGCTACATCTCAGTAGAGGATAATATTGATATTGTATTACGTAAATTTTGGGAAATTGAGCATCTTCCTAAACAATCGTTTTTCTCCCCTGAAGAAAAACAATGTGAGGAAATTTATAAAACTCTGACGTTTAGGGATACTTCGGGACGATTTTCGGTACCATTACCATTTCGTCAATCAAAGCCTAAATTTATTGACACTTACTCTCAAGCTTATCGCCGCTTCGGCATGCTTGAAAATCGTTTTTGCAAAAACCCCGACTTGCATACAAAATATGTAAAGTTTATGCAAGATTACTTAGATAAAGGTCATATGTCTTTGGTTCCCCAAGACGATTATAGATCTTTATCGGGTTACTATATCGCCCACCATGCTGTCTTCAAACAAGAGGCATTTGACTCTAAAATTAGAGTTGTATTCGACGCAAGCTTGCGTGACATTAACGGTGTTAGTCTTAATGACACTCTTCTTGTAGGTCCTAAATTACAACAGGATATTTCTATGCTTCTTTTAAAATTTCGATTTTTCGCCTACGTCTTTGTTTGTGACATAAAGCAAATGTACAGACAAATTTCTGTTCATCCTGAGTTTTGGACCTATCAACGAATTTTATGGCGTTTCAAACCGAGCGATCCTCTTCAGGAATATTTCTTACGTACTGTGGTTTATGGAATTAATTCTTCCCCATACTTGGCCTTAAGGACTTTAAAAGAACTTGCGGCGCAGGAAGAAGCTTCTTTCCCTAAGGCTGCTCAGGCTATTCGCAGTCAATTCTATATTGATGACGGACTACTAGGAAGTGATTGTTTGGAGTCAGCTTTAGCACTTCAATCTGACGTCATTGAGGTTATGAAAAGGGGAGGTTTCGAAATGAGCAAATGGGCAAGTAATCACCCTTCTCTCTTGGCTTCTATTCCATCTTCTGATGTTCAAAGTTCTTGTACTTTTGATAAGGAGGAACCATCATTTATTAAGGTACTTGGTCTCAAATGGAATACTAATTCAGATGCTTTTTCATATACTTACACCCCTGTCGACCGTCCTTGTACAAAAAGAAATATGTTATCGGAGATTAGTCGAATCTTCGATCCCCTTGGATTTATTGCTCCTTGCCTTCTACTTGCCAAACTTCTTTTGCAGCGTTTATGGGAATCTAAAGTTTCCTGGGATGAACCCCCGTCTAAGGCTATTTCAGATATTTGGGATACCTCTAAAGCCGAAATGCCTCAACTTGGTATTATAAAAATTCCTCGGTACGTCGGGTCTACGTTAATATCTCGAATTGAATTACACGGTTTTGGCGATGCGTCACAAAACGGATATGCCGCTGTTTGCTATTTTCGTGTGGAGGAAACATCTGGAACAGTAAAAACCTTCCTTGTTTGCTCGAAATGTCGAGTAGCGCCATTAAAAACTCAGTCTATTGCTAGGCTAGAACTTATGGCCGCCATTTTGTTAGTTGATCTAGCTATTTTCATTAAGGAAAGTTTTGCTGATCTTATTACTTTTGACGATCTATACTTGTGGTCAGATTCTATGGTCACACTTACTTGGTTGTCTTCTTCCCCGCACAAGTGGAAAACCTTTGTAGCTAATAGGGTTAACCATATTCAAGAGCTCATACCCGTTTCTTCTTGGCATTTCGTCCCATCAGCGTTGAATCCTGCTGATTGTGCCAGTCGCGGTCTTACCCCTGCGCAACTTTTAGATACAAAAATATGGTGGTCTGGTCCCGAGTTTCTTTCACAAGCAAAGGATTTCTGGCCAACACAACCTAATTTTTATTCCCCAACCGATCCTGACGTATCTAAGGAAGAAAACACTGTGGTTTTATCCAACATTATTTCTTCCCCAAATTTTATTCTTCTTTTGTTAGAGAAATTTTCTAGTTGGCTGAAAATTCTAAGGATAGTTGCTTATATTCTTCGTTTTATTTCAAATATAAAATTAAAGTCAAACCTTCACGGTATTTTAAGTTCTCGTGAAATTGGCTCTTCACTTAAAGTTATCGTAAAGCACGTCCAACAAGAGACGTTTTCAGATATTATTTTAAAAATAAAGCAAAATTCCTTGCTACCTAAACCTTTTAGAAAACTTGCTCCTTTTATCGACGCTGATGGTTTACTAAGAGTTGGTGGTAGACTCAGAAAATCTCAATTTTCATATGATGTCAAACATCCAATTTTACTGCCTAAGTCCCATAGGCTTACTGAGTTAATAATTGAATTTACTCATAACACATATCTGCATCCTGGGCTTAAAACGATGCAATATTTATTACTTCAACAATTTTGGATCCTTTCGCCTCGGAGTGCCATCTATAAATGCCTTTCAAAGTGCATTAAATGTTTCCGATGTAAACCCAAGTCATACAATCCCTTTATGTCCGATTTGCCTGCTCTCAGGGTTTCTGAAATCAAAGCATTTTCTTCTGTCTGTGTGGATTTTGCTGGTCCCTTTTCTCTTTTAATGACTAAACATAGGGGTGCTAAAACTTATAAGGGTTACGTCTGTGTATTTGTTTGTACAACTACTAAGGCAATACATTTAGAGGCCACTTCCGATCTCAGCGCCGAATCTTTTTTGGCTGCGTTCAGGCGCTTCGTTGCCAGACGAGGCAATTGCATAACTTTAACAAGTGATCAAGGCACAAACTTTAAAGGAGCCTATAATATGCTTCTTGATTTGGCGCAAAAGGCTGCTCAAGCCCTATCTATCACTTGGAATTTTAACCCCCCTGGTGCTCCAAGCTTTAATGGACTTGCCGAAGCGGGTGTCAAATCATTTAAAAGTCATTTTTACCGTGTTTTAGGAACCCAAAGCTTTTCTTTCGAAGAGTTTTATACTATTTTAACGCAAATAGAAGCGGTACTAAATTCAAGGCCACTATGTGCTATGAGCGAAGATCCAAACGACCTTCAGCCTTTGACCCCTGGTCATTTTTTAGTTCTCGAGCCTTTAAACAGCTCTATTCCAGACCCTGATCTCAGTCATTTAAACCTGAACCGGTTAAATCGTTGGCAATTAATTCAGCGAATCCAGAGTGATTTCTGGAAACGGTGGTCCACCGAATATATTCATTCCCTTCAGGAAAGATCCAAATGGACAGTGCCGTCGCCTCCAGTTAATCAAGGCGCTCTTGTTCTCATTAAAAATGAACAAACCACTCCTCTTCACTGGGAGTTAGGTAGGGTAATTAAATTGCACCCTGGACAAGACAATGTAGCTCGCGTGGTAACACTGAAGACGGCTCGCCGAACTTTACAAAGGCCCGTTCTCAAGATATGCCCGTTACCAGGCAACTAATTTTTTTATTTTTTTTTCTTCTTTAATATTATTTACTTTTGAAATTAAGTTTAATTTTTTTTTTCTTATTCCTAAGTTTAAAAACATTCGTTTTGGTGGGGTGAATGTTTGTGTAACTCTGTTTTATTTTACTTTTGTTCATTAATTTCAAAACAAATCAATTAATAATTAATTTCAAATCTTTTCGATATTATTTTGTTTCGTATTCAAATACACAATCGCAACCCTGTGATTCGTCAAGAATACGGAAGAAACTTCCTGGCTCACGCAGCGCAGGTCAAGATACATTTTAAAAATCAGTACTGCACTAACCACATGTGACAACGGAACTCGTTCATTTCGTCGGCCGACGCGTATTTTCGGATCGGTTTCCCGAGAAAATTGGAAAATTGGCAAGATTGATGTAGTGTGATGGTCTTCTAGGGCGAACTGAGTAACCCAGCCACTGAAACTATTCGGTTCTACTGTGATAGGTAAGCGATTGTGTTTCCTTTCATCAATTAATTAATTTTGCTAATTATCAACGTTTTATTGTTTTAAAAGTTACCCAATACAGTCCGCCATATATCGAATTTTCATATTTCCTACAATTAAAGAATATAATTTTGTTGGTTTAGGGTTCATAATGGTATATTTACTGATGTCTCTGTTATTAAACAAACTCTTACAGTTTTTGATTCTTTGTTGAAAAATATCTGTAAATTATGTTTTAAAATATGATATTTATCTGGGATAAGAAAATCTAATGTTTTGTTAATATATTCTAACTTATTAATAGCAACTACAGTATTGCCTTTATCATCTTTCGTAAAGATAACATTATTAGATTTATTTTTAATTTGTTCTATGCATTGAATTTCTGAATTTGACTTGGAATCTTTAAGAAATTCTTTTTTAAGGAGTTTTAAACTCTCAAATTTTAAAGGCATATTTGCAGGGATGTCTCGAAGGGCCAATTCAGTTTCAGCACCTGATAATTCTAAGTTTTTAGTTGAAGATGGTTCACGAATATTGTATTTAAATCCTTTTTCTAATAATTTAACTTCAGTATCTGAAATTCGACGCTCCATAGATTAGAAAATTTATCAAAAAATTGGTGATTTGAAATCTGTGCTGAATTTGGGCTTATGTTATTATTTTTATAATTATTAGATATTAGAGAACAAAGTTTCTTGTTTTGTATAAGGAATTTTTTGTATATGATTGATTTAATTTTTTCTCGTATATTCCGATCAAATTCGAGAAATTCAATGTAATGCAGTTTAAATAAAAGTTCAGTGTGAATTACTTTTAAGTATCTAGTATTTAGTAATTGTATCTTCTTTTCTGCTGATAACCATTTCTTAAGACCAGCGGTGGAGCCTTCTTGTCCTGCTTTACTCTTGTTATTGCTTTTGAATTTCATATACTTTGGAAAGACGTTGTTTTTTGAACACTTATCAAAAAACCACAAGTTTTGAGAGCAGATGGCGACTCTCAAAAGCAATTTAAAATACCAGGTGGCTAGAAAGCTTACTGAAGCTTCTTTTAACAATATGATTGATGATGAATTTTTACGTACTAGCAGTAAAATAAAAAGAAATTACCTAAAATTATTAGAACATATTTAACAAGAATGAGTTATTGAGATCTACCTGATCGTTTAGCAAGCAATTTGAATGTTTGAGTTTATTTATTTCTAGAGACTCGAGTATATTCAGTTTATGACCCTTATTTTCCGGGTGTTAAATTTTAAAATTTTTATTAAAGAAGCTACTGTGTAGTGAAACATGTCACGTTGTTAAATTAAATATAGTGGAAGTGTTTGTAAAAAATAGTGTTTGTTTTTTACATTTTATATCATATTATACTGACAACCGATGAATATTGTTTTACGAGGGATGCAATTTTAAATTATCATAACACTTATACCTGGGCTCAAGAAAATTCACACACGATCAACAAGGCAGTTTTTAATACCGGTTTTCAATAAATATTTGGGCTGGATTAATCCACAATCAGTTAATCGGATCTTTTGACCTAGCAAGGCGTATAACATGAGAGGCATACCTGTAATTTTTAACTAAGATATTCCTTTAGCTCAGCGAGTAAGTGCCTGGTTTCTTCATGATGGAGCTCCTCCTAGGAAGATGTTATAGCATCTGGATAATACGTGGATAGATCGAAATGCTCCAGAAGCTAGAAAATGGCCTCCGAGGTCACGAGAACTAAACCCCTTGATTTTTATTTTTGGGGCCACATGAAAACATTAGTGTATAATAGGGTTGAAATAGAAAATGAAGATGACCTTAGAAACCATTTTTTTTGCAGCAGCACCGGAAAGAATTAGGCAAAGACCTAACGTTCTTGAATCTGTTCAAAAAAATTGGCTTTGCCGTATTCGTGCGTGTTTAAATAGTGGCGGTAGTCATTTTCAGCATTTACTTCAAGTTTTTAAAATACTTTTTTTTTAGTGTGTGAATTACCTACCTAGTGCTATAAATTAATATGCTTGGTAAGTTCTTTATTAATTTTTGAAAACTAATAAACTTATTATGGTTGCGCAGTTAAAAACTATACAAATAATTAGTCTAAAAAGGGTTGTTACTATTTTTTATACACGCCGATATTATGCTAACAAACCACAATTTATTAAAAAATTAGTTCATGCTTTCGAAAAAAATACTCAGAATAAAATAATTGAATCGTTTTCAAACCTACAAGTTTTTTTATACTTCTTTGTTGACAACACACAGGTAATGAGATTGTCACCACACTGATGTCCATGCAATGTTGCCATATTGTCTTGGAATTATTGTATAAAAATATTTTGTTTAAAATCGTTTATACTATGCTTTGTTAAAGTATTTGTAGTCAAACCCCTAACACCCTGCATAAATAATAAAATGTTAATTGAGAGACCAAGCGGTAAAATCTGTTTTCGGAGTTTATAGTCATCTCAGAAATATTATCAGAACCGTTTAGAGAGAGAGAGAGACAGAGAGAAAATAAACAGTTTTACATTGTTTCCCTATACGACCGTCGACGTCTAATCGAAATTTTGATTAGAGTTACGGTAAATTTGGCGCATATGTAGGTTCGATGTTATTGCCGTTTTGATTAGTTCGCAAATTTAATTTAATAGGGCAAGTGGTTTTACGAATTGGCGGAAAGCAGATGCTGATTCGGTTATATTAGATGCATCTCTCATTATTGGTTTCATCTCTGCTTCAGTAACTTGTTGGAAAATTACGACTAGTTTTCGTGAATCAATTTAAGGTCAATTTAATGTTCTTGTCACGCATAAAAAGCAAAGTTTGTGTTATAAAAATTCCCAATAATTTTTACAGTCTCTTTGGTCCAAACTTTAGCAGAAGCTTTTTCTTATCCTAAAATTTCGGTGATAGCAGTGGCGGCTCGTGGATGAAAAAGTCAGTGAAGTGCAAATGAAGCAAAAAAATATCGCAATAATTTTTTTTCCAGAATTTTTTTGTTTACTAAATCAATTCTCCTACCTTCATAGCAGCAAATTTATTTATAACATCCTCATAAAATGGATGAGTTTTGAATTGAAATATTGCCTAGAGAAGTTGAGATACTGTGTTTTTTAAATAACTTTTCACACGTTTGAGACAAGAGAAACTTCTTTCCACTGAAGCACTTGTCGATGGTATTGTCAAAATAAGGGAAAACACTCTATATGCTTTGGTTAAAATATCTTTATTTTCATTAATTTTTTTCACTTGCTCTTGCAGCGATATATTCCAATTACTGTCATTGGCAAAAATAAGACCAAGCTCATTTTTAAGTCGTTGACTTAAAAAAATCGACATTTAGAAAAATTTTTAAACTTTGCTGCATCAGGACAAATACAGTCTGAGGCGCTTTTCCCTTTTTTTTTTTTTTGTTGAAGGCCATGTACAGGGTGATCAGTTAAGGGTAGCGAGCGGCCATATCTCATAAGATATTGGTCGTATAGATTTGAGAAAAAAAAATCATAATAAAAGTCGCCAAGAGAAATTGCTGAAAATTATTTTTGAGTTTGTCAAACGTCCACTAGAGGGCGTAACAACCAACACCAAGTAGAAAAATGGGGTTTTTATAGAATTGTGCCTAATGAAAATATATCGATGATATCCTTTTCATATTTAGTGACCATTTCCCTACACTTTTTGTCTAAAATGTTTTGTTCTATATATCAAAATAAAGCGGTGGGGGAAGTTCAATTGTTTTTTCAAACAAACCAAGATGTCTCTTGTTTCTTTTGGCCGTTTTTAGCAAACTTAGGCTCATATGAAAGAGCATAATTTGCACTACAAAACGCGTATTTGGTTTTGAATTTTTGACTTTTGCTGGCGTCGCTAGATGGCGTTAACTGAATTAGTAGCATATTTTTTAGTATTTTTCAAAAAAAAACAAACGTAATGGTATATTCATTTTTACATATTTATATTTTAAAAGGGGATAAATTTCTTTATAATTTAATGAAAATAATTTATCATCTACCTTTTTTTGAATCGTTGATATTGACCAAAATATTAATTTATTTTATTAAAAAATGGCACGCCACTGCTTTTTGTCAAAATAAAAATCATTTTCCTAATCACTTATTAGTTGCTAACAAAAAGAACCTCTTGACTTTTTTTCGTTAGACGATGTTTAACAATGAAAAATCTTAATAAAACTGCCCAACAACAGCAGGAGCAATAACACTAAAAACAAGAACATGGAACTTTAAAAATAAACGTTAAAAATAAATTAATAGTTTTGTCGTAAATGTTCAAAATGTTGAATGCACTGGTCCCATCTCTTCTGGGTGGAGTTGACAGCTGACTCAATTTCTGCTCTTGATATAATATTTATGGCGTTTTGAATTCGGACTATCATGTCTTCTCGAGTAGTTGGTCGAGTTTTAAACACCAAATCCTTTATTCGGCCCCACAGATAAAAATCAAGGCAGGTTAAATCGGGGGACCGTGGTGGCCAGGAAAAGAGACTGCCTCTACCAATCCAACGGTTAGGAAAATGCCTGTTCAAAAAATCTTGCACATTTCGTGAATAATGTGCCGGGCATCCGTCTTGTTGAAACCACATGTTTCTTCTTACTTGTAAAGGCACATTTTCTAAGAGTCCTGGTAAATGGTTAAATAAAAAGTTCAAATACATGTCACCGGTTAGATTGCCATTAAAGATGTGCGGAGCGATAATAGCACCATTAATAACACCGCACCAGACGTTGACGCTCCATCGACCCTGCTGATAATCTTCACGTAACCAGTGTGGATTAGTGTCCGACCAGTAATGCACGTTATGAAGATTTACCCTGCCATTACTGCAAAATGATGCTTCGTCTGTCCACAATATTTGTGACAAAATATGATAGTTTTCTCTAATGAAGTCTCTAAGCCAGTACCAGTAATCGAGCCTACGTTCAAAGTCAGTGTCATTTAGGGCTTGATGAATCACGATGTGATATGGATGCATTTTAAAATCCATTAATATTTTTTGCACTGAGCCATAGGATATTCCTAAATCTCTGGAGATCTCTCTTATGCTTAAATGGGGGTCTGCATGAATATAAGCCAACACATTTATAATGTTATCTTCTCTTATTACTCTACGATTTCTTCTCAAAGTTGGAGTTGGTTGCACATGGCCATGTTGCCTTAAACGTAAGGCTAAACGATGAAAAACCATTCTCGTATGGTGTCTTCGGAGGGGATAACGCAGTGCATACTGCCTAAAAGCAATCGCCGCGTTTTCAAAACATTGAAAATAAATTCTCAACATATCAAAGGCTTCTTCATTCGTAAAAGGCATGATTTGTTGTAAAAATACTTTTTACATAATATTAAATTAGATGTCAATAGCAGGAGCTATCAAAATGAATATCAACGTGATTGACAATTTGGTGTTTTGTTTCTTAACGTAGATCATGGCCTGCTTCGCTTAAATGCGATGTTAGTTAAGTTTGATTTTTAATTTAATTTATGAAATAATAATAATTTTTAATAATAAATTATGAACTAAAGCATTCTCTCGCTAATTAAATGATTATTAATGATACAAATAATAGGTAATAATTTTATTATTGTGAGATGTAATATTTAAAAATAATTTTGAACCTTATAGTTATCATTGTTAAACATCTTATTTTTGTCAATCCAAAACCGGTCGTATAACGAAAAAAAGTCAAGAGGTTCTTTTTGTTAGCAACTAATAAGTGATTACGAAAATGGTTTTTATTTTGACAAAAAGCAGTGGCGTGCCTTTTTTTAATAAAATAAAATAATATTTTGGTCAATATCAGCGGTTCAAAAAAAGGTAGATGATAAATTATTTTCACTAAATTATAAAGAAATTTATCCCCTTTTAAAATATAAATATGTAAAAATGAATATACCATTACATTTGTTTTTTTTGAAAAAAAACTAAAAAATATGCTACTAATTCCATTAACGCCATCTAGCGACGCCAGCAAAAGTCAAAAATTCAAAACCAAATAAGCGTTTTGTAGTGCAAATTATGCTCTTTCATATGAGCCTAAGTTTGCTAAAATCGGTCAAAAGAAACGGGAGACATCTTGGTTTGTTTGAAAAAACAATTGAATTTCCCCCACCGCTTTATTTTGATATATAGAACAAAACATTCTAGACAAAAAGTGTAGGGAAACGGTCACTGAATATGAAAAGGATATCATCGATATATTTTCATTAGGCAAAATTCTATAAAAACCCCATTTTTATACTTGGTGGTGATTGTTACGCCCTCTAGCGGACGTTTGACAAACTCGAAAATAATTTTCAGCAATTTCTCTTGGCGACTTTTATTACGTTTTTTTTTCTCAAATCTATACGACCAATATCTTATGAGATATGGCCGCTCGCTACCCTTAACTGATCACCCTGTATATGGCCAGACATCACACTTGCGCCATCGTAACATTGCCCTATTAATTTATGTTTATAGTCAAATTGGTCCAAAATTTGATCCAATAGAGAATATAAATTCTTCGACGTTCTATCGGAGCTGACATTATAATATCCTAAGAATCTCTGGCTACTGAACCTTTTGAATTAACGTATCTTAAAATTATGGAGCATTAGGAGGTTTGTGTAATATCAGTTGTGTCATCCACTTGCACAGAAAAAAACTGTGTGCTCATTATTTCATTTTTTACATGATCATTTGAATAATCAAAAATGCATTCAGCTAAATTCAATTAATAATTAATTATTTCGCTTGGAATAGTTTTCGAGTCATCAGTAAAAACAGTTTTAATTTTTTGTGATGATCTTTTAGTCCTTGGGAACTTCTCGATATTAATAGACCTAAAAGCCTTTTTACAATTCCCCCTATTTATTGACTCGCTGCTCTCATCATGGCAGCGAAAGACTAACTCTTGTTTTACAAGGTACAGGGTGTTCCAGCGAGGACTGAACAGAGACCTATTTTCGACCTTCCTTGTATTTTGGAAAAATTCAAAATAGCCAATCGATGTATTTTTTCTTGTAGAATCCAAAAATATCATCGAAAAAATATTTGAACCAAAAACAAAAGAGTTACGCTATTCATCAAGTGTTTTTTTAAATGGAATGTATCGTTTTTTATACGATTTTTGGAAAGAGTGATTTTTTTATGTCCGTTCTGATTAAAAGATTTGATTTTGCGATAGCAGTTTATATTACATTTTAATGTTTTACAAACTAAAATTTTAGCTTCACCTGTTTAAAATATACGATAGGTTGGTATAGGTGATCAAGGTAAAATGACGTTTGAATGCTTTGTCAATAAAAATTGACATTATTTTAATTATTGTCGAAGTCTTCACCTAAAAAATATATATTTGACTCTGATCGAAATGAAATACTCTTTGGACGAGAGACTACAGATTGTTATGCTATTTTACAAGTGCCAAGAAAATGCAAGAAGAAGATTTATTGCAAATTTTCATAGAAATATATCCATCAATACAATTCTAAGGATAAAAAACCTATTTGAGGAAAATAAAACTTTACATGATAGAAAAAGAAATATACAAAGAAGAAGAAATCGAGACCAGGCCATTATAAATTATTTTCAAGTTAATCCAACCAAATCTAGTTCGGATGCAGTTCGGGAAGTTCAGTACGGTGGCGGTGTAAGGCGCAGAAGAGTTACCCGAGGGACTGTTCACAGGACTCTGAAAATTCATAAATTTAGGCCTTTTCGTATCCTTCCACTTCAGCACCTAACACCGGCACAAAAAGAACTTCGCTTCCATTTTGTTCCTCAAATGGTAATTCGGCAAGAAAACGAAGACCCTGATTTATTCAAAAATATTGTGTGGACCGACGAAGCTACTTTCACAACATCGGGAGTATTCAACAGACATAATAGTCACCACTGGGCCGTTGAAAATCCTAAAAAGTTCCAGACTATTAAATTTCAAGGGAGGAATTCTATTCATGTTTGGTGTGGGATAAAAAACAATAAAATTTTGGGACCAATATTTTTTAACGGGACTTTAAATGGGCACAGATATTATGAGTTTTTAGAAAACGAAATTGAAAATTTTTTGGAAGACTTACCATTGGCAGAATATCAGAATTTAATTTGGCAACATGATGGGGCGCCTCCTCATGCTGTGCATGATGTGGTTCAATTTTTAAATCGGCGCCATAACGAATGGATAGGGCGAAATGGAACATATGCTAGGCCGCCCAATAGCCCCGACCTCTCAGTTTTGGATACATTTCTTTGGAGCCATTTGAAGAACGTCGCATACAGACAACGAAACGAAAATATTCAAGAGATCATGGGAAAAATTGTCGATGAAATAAACCGCCTTAACCAGGAAAATCATATTGTAGCAGCAAGTTTAGAAAGGCTACAAAGGGGTTATCGATGTTGTTTCGAGAAAAACGGCGGTCACATTGAAAACTTATGTTATTAGTAGTTTTATTTTATTATTTAATAATTATTTTTTATTGAATTTCTTTTTCTATCATGTAAAGTTTTATTTTCCTCAAATAGGTTTTTTATCCTTAGAATTGTATTGATGGATATATTTCTATGAAAATTTGCAATAATCTTCTTCTTGCTTCTCTTTCATTTTCTTGGCACTTGTAAAATGGCATAACAATCTGTAGTCTCTCGTCCAAAGAGTATTTCATTTCGATCAGAGTCAAATATATATTTTTTAGGTAAAGACTTCGACAATAATTAAAATAATGTCAATTTTTATTGACAAAGCATTCAAACGTCATTTTACCTTGATCACCTAAACCAACCTATCGTATATTTTAAACAGGTGAAGCTCAAATTTTAATTTGTAAAACATTAAAATGTAATATAAACTGCTATCGCAAAATCAAATCTTTTAATCAGAACGGACATAAAAAAATCACTCTTTCCAAAAATCGTATAAAAAACGATACATTCCATTTAAAAAACACCTGATGCATAGCGTAACTCTTTTGTTTCTGGTTCAAATATTTTTTCGATGACATTTTTGGATTCTACAAGAAAAAATACATCGATTGGCTATTTTGAATTTTTCCAAAATACAAGGAAGGTCGAAAATAGGTCCCTGTTCAGTCCTCGCTGGAACACCCTGTACAAAACAGCGTCAATTACCAAGCATAAATAGTCTATTTTATCGGACTTTTTCGTTAAAATGTATTTTATTATAGTTTAGCATTTTCTTTTAAAGTGTCAGCTATAGTGCTTTGATTTTTTAAAAATGTTTTTATCATTAAGTCGAATTTTAAATGCTCCGTCGAGTCTTAAAAAAATTAGTTTTAAAAACTCTTTATTCAGCTTATTTTAAATTATGCCCAAAAGTTAAGTCTGGCGTATATAGAAACTAGTAAAATATTGGTATGAATCCATGCTGGAACAAAATGGCCAAATAAAAATGTTTTAAAACACTGTATATATGTGGTACTAAATGACTATTTACTAAATAAAATTGGGTCACACTTCACTATTCCTAAGAAAAGAAAAGATTCATAACGAAGGAAATTCCAGGTAAAAGAAATTTACCGATTTTTTTTTTCAGTTAAAATTCCATCCCTTCGGTCTGAGAAGAAAAAACTTAACACAGCGGGAAATTTATCTTTTTTATATACGTCAAAAATTGTAATTATTATATGCAGTATAATTTTCTCTTGTCACGAGATGGTAATTTGTAATACAGTTTGCAGTAAAATGATTTTAGGTTAAGACGCCGCTTGCTCTTTCATTAAAGGCGCAAATTTATTTTTAAAAGGAACACACACGTACTTTTCGTGGTCTAAGCATGTTGGAATATAAAAGGAAAATATAGTGGGTTCAAGTCTAATAGTTGGGTTATTGTGGCAATTAGAAAAAAATGTATGAAAGTTGTACAGCTAAAAGTTACAACCTTATATTATTTTCGATTATACAGGATTGAGGATAAGTTTGCCACAACCCAAACTTACATTTTTTTAAAGGGAACATCTTGTATATTGCTTTATTTTCAGATTCTCTCTTTTTTACCATTCATCCAATATAGGGTTTGTGGGATCTATACAGAGTCATTTATGGTCACTTTTCGAAAATATCAGAGGTAAATTTTTTTCAATGCGTTAGCATAAATCATTTTGGCATGGTAAAAACTTCAAAATGTGGTCTTATTTTAACTGCGGTATTTTTCTTTAACATTCTTTAGTAACAGTATACAGGATAAATAAAAATTCTGGATGTAAATTTTCTCCAGTAATTTAAATGAAACGACCTGTATATTATTATATTTTCAGATTCCTCCCTTTCAAACTATTCGCCCCAATATAGGGTTTGTGGGGTCTATACAGAGTCGTTCAAGATTTATGGTCACTTTTCGAAAATATTAGAGGTACAGGGTGGTCGAAATTGGTCTGTTTTAACAGAGAAAACCTATTTCCTGACTAGATAGAGCAAAACTGACTTAGGTGTCATGGGCTCGATTTCTGAGAAATGTTTAATGGCAAAAACCGCCTGCCGATATTTTCACTGCCAACTGAGATATAGGGCGTTTTTCAATTTTCGGCCATTTTGAAAATTGTCCATAACTTTTTTATTTTGCGGAATATTAACATTCTGCAAAGACATTCTAAAGGCACTTTTTTATGTGCAATCCAGTGGCATACTCAGATTTTTTCTATAGTTGTCCGTTTTATCATAAATAGGCAAAACTTTTTTTTTTCAAATGGAAATCATAGTTGGCTATAAATTATAAAAAATGCTCGCATTTAGCCCTTTTCAGTGATATAAAGTTGTAGGTACTTATTTTCAAAAATAACGAAAATATTAGGTGTTTTTGGTTTACATCGAAGTAGGCTTTGATTTGTGATGACAATATCTCAATTATGTATTGTTAAGATTTATAGTTTGTTAGCAACTTAAACACAACTTTAAATAACACTAGCTAACGTTATTTTAATTATTTATTATTGATTTTTTTTATTTTTTTTTGTTTACATAGCAAAGTTGAACAAAATTAACAAACTAAACTACTATTTACAGCTACAAGTGAAAATAAAAAATAATTATGAAAATCTAGGTATTTAGTTAGATAGGTTTCTGATAAATATATTTAGAGAAGTTGTTCAAATTGAGCCCCTCCCTGTTGAATACAAACTAAGCATCTTTTGCGTACCGAGTTGCAACTATTTATTAGTTCAACTGGGCTAATAGATGCAAAAGGTTGCCTAGTGGCCTCTTGCAATTCTTCTTTTGTGTGAAAGGTTTTTCCTTTAAATATCAAGTCCTTCAATCTTCCCCACAAAAAAAAATCTAAGGGAGTTAAGTCACAGGACCTAGCAGGCCAAGGTATGGGGCCCCACGTACCAATCCAATTTTCTCGAAATTCGAAGTTTAAAAGATCAGTTGTGATCCTTGCATTGTGCGGGGGACAACCATCTTGTTGATAGTAGATATTTCTGGCATCAGCTAAAGGTATGTCTTCCAACAAAGGGACAATATATGTGCGCAAAATATTTACATAATCATCTGCAGTTAAATTTCCATCGTAAAAATAAGGTCCCACAAATCTTCCTCGGAATATCCCCACCCATATATTGAATCCACACCGACCTTGCCGGTCTTGTTGCACAACTACGTGTGGATTTTCAGTGGACCAGTGATATGAATTATATCTATTAAATATACCAGAAGTATCTACTCTGGATTCATCACTCCAAATAATATTTAATGGAAAATTCTCATTCTCCATGAATTTTTGCTCATACCACTGACAAAATCTCAATCTTCTAGCGGCGTCCCCTTCACGGAGTTGATGAACTCTTCTCGTTCTGTACGGTTTGAATTTATGTTTTTTGAGTATTTTTAAAACGGTGGTCTTTGGAACATTCGTTATATTAGCCAATGTTCGAGAGGAGGTGCCAGGATGATCTAATACCTCACCAATTATATTTAGCTGCTGGATTTCCTTTTCTTCCTTTAGTTCATAATGTCTTGTTCTTAACTTTTTAAAACTTCCGTAATTTACTAAATTACTTTTTAATGTTTGATAAATTCGGTTATCCGGTTGACGTCGCTCGGGAAATGTATTAAAATATAATTCACTAGCTGCTTCAGGAACTTCGTTAGATAATATGTAACATTTTAACATATCATACTTTTCATAATTCTCAAACATATTTTGTCAGCAACTTAACACAACTTTATAAAGATAACACCAAAACGCAATAATTACACCAGACTACAGTAATCTGACAGCAATATATTCAAAATATTGAACGCGCGCCATTATTCCAAGGCCTACTTCGATGTAAACCAAAAACACCTAATATTTTCGTTATTTTTGAAAATAAGTACCTACAACTTTATATCACTGAAAAGGGCTAAACGCGAGCATTTTTTATAATTTATAGCCAACTATGATTTCCATTTGAAAAAAAAAAGTTTTGCCTATTTATGATAAAACGGACAACTATAGAAAAAATCTGAGTACGCCACTGGATTGCACATAAAAAAGTGCCTTTAGAATGTCTTTGCAGAATGTTAATATTCCGCAAAATAAAAAAGTTATGGACAATTTTCAAAATGGCCGAAAATTGAAAAACGCCCTATATCTCAGTTGGCAGTGAAAATATCGGCAGGTGGTTTTTGCCATTAAACATTTCTCAGAAATCGAGCCCATGACACCTAAGTCAGTTTTGCTCTATCTAGTCAGGAAATAGGTTTTCTCTGTTAAAACAGACCAATTTCGACCACCCGGTACATGTAATGTTAAGAGACTAGTTGTGCGACTAAAATGAAGTTTTTGTAGCGTTACAATTAAAATTATGTCTATTGACATTTCTATTTTTGTGGAATGTTGCTTCCTCAATAAATAACACAAAAAAGTCAGCAAATCTTGGCTCTCTTTGAATTTATTGTTGTACCCAGTAACAAAAATCTAATGGCCATATTTTTACGAATCAAATTAAACTGTCCAAAACACTGTCAAGTAATGCTGGTGCTTAAGTTTTATAGTAGAAACTAAGTAGAGTCTCTATAGAAAAGACGCGAAGTTGAATTTTGATAGACAAGATATGATTTATGCGTTAGGAGCATGATTGATTAGCGACAAGAATATATTACTAAAAGTATATCCTGATAGAAGACGACCACACAGAAGGGCTTTTGAAAGTCTCATGCAACGGTGTGGTGAGACGGAAAATGTAGAATACAAGAAAACTGATCGAGCCAAATCTGTTTTAAATGTAGAAAACGTGTTAACAGTGCAACGAAAACAAATGTAAGTAAATTCACTGTTCTACGTACTTAAAAAAAAAAACAAGTTTCATCCATACCACATTTAACTCCTTCAAGAATTGTATGAAGATGATTATCACAGACAACAACAACGTGGTTTTGAGGTTAGGTTTGTAATTAGAAGAGAAGTGATTGATTAATGAACGTTACAAGTGGTGGTTATTGTTTCCCTTTATCAGTTAATTGCAGTTCATTAAACTTTAAAAAATGAGTGGCAGAAAGTGTAATAAAAACTTTCAAGAACTAAAGTTTGATCTGGTAAAAATAAATGGCAAGCACGCCGCAAAATGTAGGCTATGTACAAATATTATAAAAAATACAGGTGCCGGAAGATTGCAAGGCCACAGGTGAGTAAAGTAAAATAGGGAATGAAGTGGCTGTGTACACGTAATATATAATCGAATTTCTTAAGGCTGAAAATGGTTATACATATTATATATGTCATATAAATAGCAATAGTGATAGTCAGTCAGTTGGTCGTTAGAACAGGGCTGGTCACTCTGGTCAGTCAGACCCAAAGTATGTAAAAAAATAAATTACCTGCTAAGAATTCGTTAAGCCTTTTTTACAAATTTTAATAAGTTGATCGATAGCTCAAAGGTTAGTATATCGGAGTTAGGTCCCAAAGGTCCCTGGTTCAATCCCGGCACAAGTCAAAATTTTTTTTTATTTTTTTTTGCTGACGGGCGTTGTTCCGTGGACGTGAGCAGCGTTGAGAACGAGAACTAAATCTCTCCGATTTGCCTCAAATTTGGAGGGTAGTTGTATTTCGGTCCCCTGATTACGAAAATAATATAAAAAAAATTGTGGCCCCTAGGGGCCGAATTTTTTGAAACGTTGGAGCTATAAAATTTTTGTTCTGACAATTCTGAGTTATTTTCACTCTTATATAAAACCCCTTAGCGATTTTTTGTAGGGCCCCTAGAAATGTCCCTAGGGGCCAACTTTTTTTTTTTTTAAATTTCCGAAAAAAGGCGGAAGGAGTTTGAAATCTCGATATCGGTATGGGGTGGTTCGGCCAACTTTTAAATGCGATGTTTTTACCGTATACGAGGTTGGCCCCTGAGAGGCGCCCCTAGGGGCTGGGATTGTAAAAATTAAGTTAGCGCTCTCATATTCGAGGGTTAGATGGGCGGGGTGGATGCGAAAAAAAAAAGTTTTATGACTTTTTTTTTTTCGCTCTGGAAGGCAGACGCGTGGAGGTTTTTTTTTTAAATTTGTTGTTTTTTGCTGACTGACGGGCGTTGACTGACCGCGGTTTTAAGCTGCTCTCAACTACCCTAATCATCTGTCAAAAAACTGGCCTTAAGAAATTCGTTGCGTTTTTTATGCGCTGGCTCTCCGTAGTCTCCGTCTAATAGGGGTTCATTAGAGCGTCTAGAAATACTATTTTTCCACTCTCGGCTAGGGTTACCAAATTTTTCACGGTCTAAAGGAGGACTTCTCTGACAACGTCATCAAAAATTTACCTTTTATACAGGGGGCATACAAAATACAAAAATGTTACTTTGCGCATCTTTGCGTAAAAGTAAAAATATCTCATTTTGCAAGGTACGAAAAAAGGCAGTCTTGTTACAAGTTTTTGCTTGAAGAATGAAGGCCCGCGTTAATAAAAATTTAATTTTTAATACAGGGGGCATAAAAATGGTATTTTGCGTAAGAGTAGGTATGTGTCTCATTTTGCAAGATACGAAAAAAGTCACTCTTGATAAATGTCTTTGCTTGAAAAATTAATGAGGTTCGCGTTATCACAAATTTATTTTTTTATACGGGGGGGCATGAAAAAATAAAAAATGCTATTTTGCGTAGAGTAAAAATGTCTCATTTTGCAACATGAAAAAAGTCACTCTTGATAAAAGTTTTTGCTTCAAAAATTAATAAGGTTGGCTCCAATTACTGTAAGTAGCAATTTTTTTCAGAAATATTTGTAAGGAAAGTTGTAATAAAAAGGTTAACGCTAATAACCAAACTCAAGAACAAGGTAATATCGGTTTCAAATCAATACCGGATCCGGATGGCAGTGGTGGTACTGGCAGTGGTATAGTAAGTAAATTTAAAAACTTAAATAATAAGGTTATATTTATATAATATATTTTGTTTTATTAAGGGTAACAAACCAGAAAATACCAGAAACCAGTGTAAGGACAAGGAGTACTTAGTTCTAGAAGATGGCTCTCTTACTCCAGCTGGTGCAATTGTGGATTCTAATCTATTGAATGAAAGCTGCTCTGAAAATCTGTCCGAAAATATTTCAAATAATTTGGAAGATGTAATTGAAATAAGTTCGGGCACGACTCCAAAGTCTCCAAAAAGAAACATGTTTACGACATTAACGCCTAATAAAAAACCTAAATTAGTCGCTTCTAATATAGAATCAGAATCTTCAGCTACGTCCGAAAATTATGTCAACAATCTAGAGCTTCTAGAAGTTATTGACACTGATAGTACCTCTCCTAACTTTACCCCATCTGGAAAAAATAATAGTCGGTTGCTTAAAAAATCGAAAAAAATTACGGATTACGTTGATATTTTGAAAGAGAAGGAGGAAGAAAAAATAGATCTAGCACTCTCTAAATTTATGTTTGGATGTAACCTACCTTTCAGGGTTATTGAATCACCCCTATTTAAAAACTTTATAAAAACAATACGTCCTGCATATGTGGATAAAATAGCAGGACGTAAAAAACTCAGCACAACACTTTTAGAAAAATGCTATGGAGAGTGTATCGATAGTACCCGCAAAAAGGTACACTCAGATTCGGTTATTTTGTGTGATGGTTGGAAGAATTCATCAAGCAACACCAAGACTGTGGTTACTATGTTGCATTCAACAGATGGTGAAATCGGATTTATTGATGCATGGGATTTAACAACTGAATCGGAAACTGCAGAAAAACTTGCAGAAATAATTAAAAAATCTAGAGAAATTGTCAAAGAAAAATACAACGTTGACGTGTACGCTGTTGTTTCCGATAATGCTAGTGCGATGGTTAAAATGGGGTCTCTTTTAAAACATTGCATGTGGCACAGTACATGCGTTAGTCATACAGGTAATCTTTTGGCAAAGGACATCCTAGATAAAGAGTTAGTTGACAACGTTGTTGTTGTACTTAAGGAATTCAAGCAACCTGATTTTGAAAAGATGATTATATCGAAAGGGGGGCGAAGAATTAAACTTCCTGCTGAGACGCGCTGGTGCTCATATCGTGATGCATTCAAGAGTCTCATACAAAACCTATCTTACATGAAACAAATTTCAGCAGCTACAAGGAAAAAGATTAAGCCTAAAGTTACCGAATTAATCTTCAATGACGACTTTATTGACGATGTCCAAAAAAATTTAGATATACAGAATCCAATTTGCAACCTTGTCAATATCTGTCAGAATGCTGATACGTCGCTAGCAGATGCTGTAAACCTTTGGTTAAATTTGGAAGTGCCAGAAGTTTTCGCAAACAAACTAAAAAACCGGCAACGTTTATGCATTAACTGCATATTTTTTTCATCCAACATACGAGAATTCCAAACTAGAGTCTGTACATACTACAAAAATAAATGCATTCCTTTTTAAACATCTCGACAACAAAGGCATAGAAGAATGGGATAAATTCAATACAAGATCAGGTATAGTATTTTTAAAATTATCTGTAGTTCTATTATTGTGAGTTATTAAAATTGTTGAAATGTATATCAGTACTCCTACTTAAACTTTTTCATTTTTTCTTGTGAAAATAACCACTAATATTTTTTTAGGCATATTTGCAACACTTTTTGAAAAAAAGGTAAACAAGCCGTTAGTGTTTTGGAGAATGGCCCAGATGAAGTGCCCAGTCTTAGGGAGCTTGGCTCTTAAGTTACTCAAAATTCCTGCATCTTCTGCGCAACTTGAGCGCTTGTTCTCAAACTGGGGATATATTCACACACCTCTTCGAAATAGACTATCATTCGAACATTCGAAAATGTTGGTCCACTTATATTTTACCCTCCAAAGTGAGAATACTGAAAGGAATGTTGATTACGATATTTCTGATTCTGATTGATTCAGCATTCCATTCACTTAGTTACGTAGATGATTAAGGATTTTTTATCAGATGTTTAGTTGTTTTTAGTAAATGTTTATTCTATGGTCTATGGTTTTGGTTTGGCAGTTTTAATATAACGTTTAACTTTAACTGTAGCTTTAATTTTTGTACCAAATTAATTGTCGACATTGTCGACACTGTCGACGTTGACGACGTCACTTAGTAAGTCGACGTCGACACCATAGTTGACGCGTCAACAATTAAATTGTCGACGTGACATTCTCGACGTCGCCCAACCCTGAAGATTACCTAACTTTGTGTTATTTATTGGCAAAACAAAATTCCACAAAAATGGAAATATCAATAGACATAATGGTTTTTTAACGTTTGGGGTGGAATTGTTTTTGAGGGAAGATTTTAGAACACTATTACATCAAATCAAATATGGTTTATGCATGAAGATACCCCAGTTCACCATATGGCTGACACTCATGCACCTCTTAATCAACAAATTCAAGAACGCTGGATAGAAAGAGGAGAACTGATTGCCTGGCCACCTAGATACCCTGACTTGACAAAAATGGACTTTTTTCTTTGGGGCTTTCCGGCTACAGAAGAAAATATGAAGGTGTATTTAATAATATTAATTTTAATACATTAAGAGATGTTAGCGTATTTTTGAAAATCGTTTAAATATTTGGGTTGAACAAAACGGTAGTCATTTTAAATATCTAATTGTAAGTAGTTTTTGCTGATTTATAAGATTTGTTACTTAGTATTGTTTTATGATTGTTATTATTTTTTTTTAATTTTTACTTTCTAATTACTCTAGGAAGGACAACTTAACAATTAGTTTCAGCTAGTTGTTATGTTGTTCTAGCTAAGCCCTAGTTGTTCTAACTAGTTTTAAACAGGTTTGGCTTGATAAGTTTTCGTGTATTCTATTTTGCTCGTCTCATCAAACCGTTGCATAATCTTTCAAAAGCGCTTCTTGTGTTTGTCTTTTATCAAGATACTTTTCGTGATATATTCTTATCGCTATCAAACAGTTCCTTTTACTTGCTCCCAACACATAAATCATATCTATCATTTCGTAATAATTACAAGATCATTGTAATACTATGATTTGTATTTGTTGATTGACTGGATCGTTGATGATGAATAAGTGGGTTCCTACACAATTACATGTAAAAAAAAACATTTTAATAATGTAAGTGTATAAGTAATTCGCGAATTTACCAAAGATCTGTGAAAATACCTCGCGAGTCTACCATACATACGAGAAAATTCGTTATGCATCCAAATTTTACTAAAAGGTTGGTGTATGTTGCATGAGTTGTCATAATTTTACCCTACGTGGCACGTAACGCTCGTAGGAAGCAAGAGAAAAATAAAATAGAAGAAATTTTAACATCTAACCCCACGTTTCTTTTTATACTTATTCATTAATAAGTAGTAAGTAGTTTTTAAGCTATGCTGTGAACTGAGAGACAGACCGACAGACCGACACACGGACCGAAGGAATTGATAAAACATTTCTTGGCATCTAAGGACGTGAAGATATGTAAAACCGGAGAGCGTGATTTTTCACGATTACAAACATTTTATTTGGCCGCTATTTTGTTCAGCCATCTTGAATTAATATCACAATTTTACTAGTAGATCCCTATACTACAATTACTTATGGCACATAACTTGAAAACAGTCGATTAACCAGTTTTTTCAGGTTGAATTTTTAAATATTTGATTAATCCGCCATTTTGTCCTGCCATCTTGAATTCATACCAAAATGTTACCAGTTGATTCCAACGCAATACTTTGACGTTTGTGCAAAATTTGAGATAAATTGGAGGAGCAGTTTTTTTAGCATTTTGCTTCGCCATATTGGATTTTTACCAAAATGTTACCAGGTCATCGGCATATGACCCTTAATTTTTGACACATCGGTTAAGTAGTTTGTTAGTTATGCCGTGAATAGGCCAACAGATAGACAGACCGACGGAATTGAGAAAACATGTTTTTTGGCATCCAGGCAACCTGAAACGTGAACGGATGATGATTTTTTCACGATTACATTATTTCACTTTCACGAGGGAAGTAAAAAACAAAGTTTTTCTAAATATAATATAAAATATTATATTAAAAAAAACAAAATTGGTAGTTGCCTTTACTTACACGCTATATTACATTAAAAAGCAGCAGCATTATATTTCCATTTAAACAGTATCTGGATCACCCTGTACGTTGGTTAAATAAAATGATTGTTATTATTAGTAGGTTCAGTTCATATTTGCAACACGCGACATAAATTTTAGTCGCCCCACTCTGGAACGAGCCTGTGTTAATCTTCGGACATTTGGCAAAATGTGAAAATTGTAATAATAATAATAAAGTAATAACATTTTTGAAATTTTAAAGTATGTATACTTAATTTTCTATTTTTAAAAATTTTTTTAGGGGAATATGTTTTTAGAGCTATGAAAGTTGGGTGTTTTAGAATTGTACAGGGTGATCAGTTAAGGGTAGCGAGCGGCCATATCTCATAAGATATTGGTCGTATAGATTTGAGAAAAAAAATCGTAATAAAAGTCGCCAAGAGAAATTGCTGAAAATTATTTTCGAGTTTGTCAAACGTCCGCTAGAGGGCGTAACAACCAACACCAAGTAGAAAAATGGGGTTTTTATAGAATTTTGCCTAATGAAAATATATCGATTATATCATTTCCATATTTAGTGACCATTTCCCTACACTTTTTGTCTAAAATGTTTTGTTTTATATATCAAAATAAAGCGGTGGGGGAAGTTCAATTGTTTTTTCAAACAAACCAAGATGTCTCCCGTTTCTTTTGATCGATTTTAGCAAACTTAGGCTCATATGAAAGAGCATAATTTGCACTACAAAACGCTTATTTGGTTTTGAATTTTTGACTTTTGCTGGCGTCGCCAGATGGCGTTAACTGAATTAGTAGCATATTTTTTAGTTTTTAAAAAAAAAAACAAATATAACGGTATATTCATTTTTACATATTTTAAAAGGGGATAAATTTCTCTATAATTAAATGAAAATAATTTATCATCTACCTTTTTTGAACCGTTGATATTGACCAAAAAATTATTTTATTTTATTAAAAAATGGCACGCCACTGCTTTTTGTCAAAATAAAAATCATTTTCGTAATCACTTATTAGTTGCTAACAAAAAAACCTTTGACTTTTTTTCGTTAGACGAACGGTTTTGGATTGAAAAAATAAGATGTTTAACAATGATAACTATAAGGTTCAAAATTATTTTTAAATATTACATCTCACAATAATAAAATTATTAACTATTATTTTTATCATTAATAATCATTTAACGAGCGAGAGAATGCTTTAGTTCATAATTTATTATTAATAATTATTATTATTTCATAAATAAAATAAAAATCAAACTTAACTAACATCGCATTTAAGCGAAGCAGGTCATGATCTAGGTTAAGAAACAAAACACCAAATTGTGAATCACGTTGATATTCATTTTGATAGTTCCTGCTATTGACATCTAATTTAATGTTATGTACAAAGTATTTTTACAACAAAAATCATGCCTTTTACGAATGAAGAAGCCTTTGATATGTTGAGAATTTATTTTCAATGTTTTGAAAATGCGGCGATTGCTTCTAGGCAGTATGCACTGCGTTATCCCCTCCGACGACACCATTCGAGAATGGTTTTTCATCGTTTAGCCTTACGTTTAAGGCAACATGGCCAAGTGCAACCAACTCCAACTTTGAGAAGAAATCGTAGAGTAAGAAGAGAAGATAACATTAGAAATGTGTTGGCTTATATTCATGCAGACCCCCATTTAAGCATAAGAGAGATCTCCAGAGATTTAGGAATATCCTATGGCTCAGTGCAAAAAATATTAATGGATTTTAAAATGCATCCATATCACATCGTGATTCATCAAGCCCTAAATGACACTGACTTTGAACGTAGGCTCAATTACTGCTACTTTGATATTTTGTCACGTACGAAGCATCGTTTTGCAGATTAACGTGCATTACTGGTCGGACACTAATGCACACTGGTTACGTGAAGATTATCAGCAGGGTCGATGGAGCGTCAACATCTGCTGCGGTGTTATTAATGGTGCTATTATCGGTCCGCACATCTTTATGTGGCAATCTAACCGGTGACATGTATTTGAACTTTTTATTTAACGATTTACCAGGACTCTTAGAAAATGTGCCTTTACATGTAAGAAGAAACATGTGGTTTCAATAAGACGGATGCCCGGCACATTATTCACGAAATGTGCAAGATTTTTTGAACAGGCATTTTCCTAACCGTTGGATTGGTAGAGGCAGTATATTTTTCTGGCCACCATGGTCCCCCGATTTAACCTGCCTTGATTTTTATCTGTGGGGCCTAATAAAGGATTTGGTGTATAAAACTCGACCAACTACTCGAGAAGACATGATAGTCCAAATTCAAAACGCCATAAATATTATACCAAGAGCGGAAATTGAGACAGCTGTCAACTCTACCCAGAAGAGATTGGACCAGTGCATTCAAAATAATGGACAACATTTTGAACATTTACGACAAAACTATTAATTTATTTTTAACGTTTATTTTTAAAGTTCCATGTTTTTGTTTTTAGTGTTATTGCTCCTGCTGTTGTTGGAAGTTTTATTAAGATTTTTCATTGTTAAACATCTTATTTTTTCAATCCAAAACCGTTCGTCTAACGAAAAAAAGTCAAGAGGTTCTTTTTGTTAGCAACTAATAAGTGATTACGAAAATGATTTTTATTTTGACAAAAAGCAGTGGCGTGCCATTTTTAATAAAATAAAATAATATTTTGGTCAATATCAACGGTTCAAGAAAAGGTAGATGATAAATTATTTTCATTAAATTATAGAGAAATTTATCCCTTTTTAAAATATAAATATGTAAAAATGAATATACCATTACGTTTGGTTTTTTTGAAAAAACCTAAAAATATGCTACTAATTCAGTTAACGCCATCTAGCGACGCCAGCAAAAGTCAAAAATTCAAAACCAAATAAGCGTTTTGTAGTGCAAATTATGCTCTTTCATATGAGGCTAAGTTTGCTAAAATCGGTCAAAAGAAACGGGAGACATTTTGGTTTGTTTGAAAAAACAATTGAACTTCCCCCACCGCTTTATTTTGATATATAGAACAAAACATTTTAGACAAAAAGTGTAGGGAAATGGTCACTAAATATGAAAATGATATCATCGATATATTTTCATTAGGCAAAATTCTATAAAAACCCCATTTTTCTACTTGGTGTTGGTTGTTACGCCCTCTAGCGGACGTTTGACAAACTCGAAAATAATTTTCAGCAATTTCTCTTGGCGACTTTTATTATGATTTTTTTTTCTCAAATCTATACGACCAATATCTTATGAGATATAGCCGCTCGCTACCCTTAACTGATCACCCTGTACAGAATAATAAAATTTTTATGACAAGTTCTAGGCAATTCATATTCTGATTTTTTAAAAGTAAAATTAACTTTATCATTACATTGTGTTTTCAAAGGATTTATTTGTGTTTTTAAACAACTTTAAATTGCTTAGACTGTTTGACGTTTTCTCTATGACTATAAACGTCAAATAAGTGAATTTACATCGCAAGCAAAAATTAATTCTTGATTATCATATATTTATCCAAAGCATTCCACAAAACTAATGGCTGTGCATAATAGACTAACATGTCCACTTAATAAACACATGATAAAATGCTGCCCCAATCTGCCCCTTTAAGGGAAAGTAATGATGAATGATTTAATTATGTGATTTTTCTCGAGTTCCTAATGATTTTAATTTATTCATAGTTGGTAATAAATGTATAAGTTAACGTATTAAATTCAGTATAAAATGCTGTCCTAACCTGTCCATACCCCTAAAAGAAAATAATTCAAATTTAGTTAAAATAAGATGAATTTTTATAGGGGCGAATATTCATTTGTAATTTTTCAAATTCATCAAAAGTTTACCAACATTTTTTTATGTTTAAAATAAAACATACACAACATAAACACTCCACAACATTTTATGCATATTTTAACTCTGCTTAATGTACAACGTCTGCTTCTAACGAGCCAGTGGTGAGATTTTTTACATCGGGGAAATCCAAAGCTGTAACAAAAAATATGTGCAGCTAATAAATTCCCCAAAAAATGCTGCCGGAATATGCCACATGAAAGACACTAGTAAAAAGACTTCTTTTAATCAACTCTTTCAAAAGTGTTGAAAATTATTATTTATTTAACGGGTATCCGCGGCTGCACCTGCGTATGGCGATAACGGGTAATATATAAAGATGTATTTAAATTGCCTTATTGATCCTGAATTTTCAGTTTTAAAAAGCCTTTCCTATTGCATCTCTATACTCTAAAATCAACTTGTGTGCCAAAATTCAGCTTTTTGCGTTAAGCGGTTTAAACAGGATCGTAATTCATCGGGACCTGGTTTTTTAAAACACCCTGTATAAATGAAAAAATTTTTACGTAATCATCAGATGTGGTTACAAAAAACATTTTTAGTTTTAAATAATGAAGAAAATAACGACGAGAAGATGGCGACAACATCCTCTACCTCCCATACATTTGACTCGTCGGGTGATAGGTAAAAGAGAAGAAGAACGGAATACTTAACACCAGTATCCTCAGGAACACATTGATTTTGCTGCTAGAAAAAGACTGAAATCAACGAATGCTCGATTTGTTTATGATTTCTTGCAGACATACCCTGAGACTCAGAAAAGAAAGTCATGTCAAAAGAAGAAGCTTTAAGTATTTTTGTGTTGCAGCTGATCTATCAAAATACCAATATAACATAATTCAAAGTCATTCAGAAAATTGTCCCAGTTATTATCAAATCCAAAAAGCGAAGTCAGATTGTTACCCTGCAAAAGACACAATTGAAATAACCGAATCGTTTGTCAAGGTAAAAATGCAGTCAGTTTTAAATCAAACTACCACTAGATTAATCGAAACATTGAATAAGCCGAGTATTGTAGACCTATACAATCTCGCTTTGCCAAAGAAGATGATATTTTGGTAAAAAAAACTGCTGGTGAAATTCAGCAAGAAATTACCGAATTGTTACCTACTACTTACAAAGACATAACAGTAAGTCATGTTTTGTCCTTTACAATGATCGATGGAAAAATTATTAATATTATGACTGATACCAAATCCTCAATGAGATGATCTTCAATAAGTCTGAAACGGTGAGTGAGCGAATAGATTCAAAATATTGCATCACAGACCCATACTATTATGTATCGTTGAACTCGTCTTAAAGCCCACTATCATAATTTGCAATAATATATAGGTTGTCCTATTTAAAATAAGAAATTTTATTTTAGCCGAAACAAAACGCAGCACCCTGTATAAAGTAAAATATATTAAATCAAAATTTCAAAATAACCTAAGAAATATGTGTATTTAAATTTTTTCTCTATATTTTATAGTTCTCTAGATACCCTGTACCGGGTGGTCGAAATTGGTCTGTTTTAACAGAGGGATATGATAGGTGTCATTATTTTGAGAAATGTTTAATGGCAAAAACCCTGTATTTTCATCTGAGATATAGGGCGTTTTTCAATTTTCGGCCATTTTGAAAATTGTCCATAACTTTTTTATTTTGCGGAATATTAACATTCTGCAAAGACATTCTAAAGGCACTTTTTTATGTGCAATCCAGTGGCGTACTCAGATTTTTTCTATAGTTGTCCGTTTTATTCAAAACTTTTTTTTTTCAAATGGAAATTATGAAATATTTAATAGTTTTAATTAAAAAAAGTATTGTTTTGCAAAGTATTCCTAAAAATATATTATAAAAATGAAATGTCCAACTACTGACATAAACTCGATCCAGTGTGGCGCCCTCACATCCAAATCTCTTTGAAGCAGGAACGCCCACTCTGATTTCGTTTATTTTTCGAAAAAAAAAATAGGAGGGATAACAAAATCTCGGCTCAAATTGCATATATTGATCACAACTGATCTTTTCCCTTTGATTTAACAAGATGGTTGTTCCCCGCACAATGCAAGGATCACAACTGATCTTTTAAACTTCGAATTTCGAGAAAATTGGATTGGTACGTGGGGCCCCATACCTTGGCCTGCTAGGTCCTGTGACTTAACTCCGATATTTAAAGGAAGAACCTTTCACACAAAAGAAGAATTGCAAGAGGCCACTAGGCAAGCTTTTGCATCTATTAGCCCAGTTGAACTAATAAATAGTTGCAACTCGGTACGCAAAAGATGCTTAGTTTGTATTCAACAGGGAGGGGCTCAATTTGAACAACTTCTCTAAATATATTTATCAGCCTAAATAAGCGTTGCTATAAATACAGCAACAAGTGGGGTGTAATGAAAATAGCGTTTTCATTAAAATTATGAAAAACTGTATGGTGCATGGTATGGAACGAAGAAAATTGCCTTTCGGTTTAAAAGAGGACTAAAGAGAGGTTTTTAATAGCACGGATCCGGTTTCAAATAGAAATTTTATATTTTTCCAGCCCTTCTTCTTTTTTTCGCTGAGGATTTTTGCATATTAGCCAGATTCCTCTGTAACAAAGTATTCATTATTAACTAAGTTTAAAGAGGACCTCAGCTGGAGATAAAACAAAATACTGACATATAGGAAATAGTTTTCAGAACACAGAACGGTGTTCATAATTAGTTTTAGGTCATACTAGTTTATAATTTTTGAGTTCTGCGTGTAATTCTGAGACTTTCTAACCGGGTTCAAAAAAAGAGGATATTTTCAATCGACCTGCTTGTATTTTTTTATGTTTGTCCACACATATTGTCTAAACGGCTTGGCCGATTTTGAGGAGTCAAAATTGCACAATCTCTGGTGGTACCATATATGTATAATATAAAAAAAAACACAGGTCTTAGGAAAATAAACGCAGCGAGTTTTACAATTAAATTTACATTTTTTTAAATGCTAAAAGGTATATCTTTTGCTATCCCGTTATGTTATTTTATATACACAGAGTTACCATGAAAATGTGATGTGATTGATTATTCCGCGATGGTTTGATCAATTTAGATGAAATTTTCAGGGGATATTCAGGATATTGCCGAAATCGTCCCATAGTAAGCATATTAAAAAGTGGCAGTATGGTTGACATGTTTATTTTAATGTTTATACATAGATTACCCCGCAATGGTTTGACCAATATGGATAAATTAAAAAAATGTTTAAAATCGCGGAATGGTGCCATTTTGTCTTTTGCGCCAAGATATATCGCAAAAAGTTTTTTAATATTTCACACTCGTGTCTCGATTTAACGTGTTCACCATTATACCAGGAAAAAATATTATGCAGTGGACCATTTGTTAATCTTGATTGTTATAATAAAACTCATATAGATAAAACTAAAAAGGATAAAATAATTTTTTTTATAAAAATGAAACCGACTTTGGCGCGAGCCTGCGCTAAACTTATTTTTAGTTATTTAATCATAAAAATAATCAGTAATCTGTCAATGTCTTTATTAGTTTGACGCCGACTTCACGGAGAAAAATTTACAAAGTGAAATAAAATATTATTCAGTTTTTAGTGCATTTGTCTGAAGTCGGCTGGCGTAGTAAATGGCATGCTTATTGGGCCCTACTCTTTTCCAGATCGCCTGGCAAGTGAACTTTCTCCAAAACGATCTGCCCAATTTATAGAAGATGTTCCTTTAGTTTTAGATGTGAGACGGAATTTGTGGTTTCTACATGGATCTCCGCCACATTTTAGACGAGAAGTTCAAGAACATTTAAATAGTGAGTTTCTTAATAAATGGATAAGGCGCAATGGACCCATTTCTTGGCCTGCACACTCCCCGGATTTATCGCCCTGTGATTTTTTCCTCTGGGGCTATTTAAAATAGTTGGTTTATCAAAATGGAGAAACAGATTCTATGTTATGTTATTCGTAGACACTTGGATTTTATTTTTGAAGCCTGTAGTGCTTCATGGGTACGCGAAGCAAGATTTTGCACTGACCGTACAAATGGTAACAATTTTGAACAATTTTTGTAACAACGAGATGCATTTCATTGGTGCGCACGACTTTTTCTAATTTTCATTTTGACTTGGAACTTTATTTTCTTATTTGATTTTTTATAATTTATATAAGTGATTTTTTGTAAATTAACTTGTTTTTACGAGTCAAAATAAATGACCCAACTTTGAGAACAGCCGGTATGTTTAATATTCGAAAATCTTATTGTTTTACAGATAATTCGAATTATAATAAAAATTTAGCAAGCTTCGGTTTAATGTCAAAATACTATCTACATTTTGATTCAAAGCCCTATAAAATTGGAATCCAGAGTGAAGTAAAAGCCAAATGAATATAATTACTATGAAATATTACAAACAAACAAAAGTATGCTTTACTGCCGCAGAAAAATTTTACAATTTTATGGACAAAGCAAAATATACCTAAAATAAGACATATCAAAACATTAATCGAAAAGAATTTCGATACGTCAATGCTTTTTAAAAATGTAAATTATCAATTTACCAAATCGTAAAACACACGTTAGAATATAACATAACATTGCCGCAAAACAGGTAATGAATCCTAATAACCTTATAAAAGTAAACAAACACACATGTACGAGGTGAATAATTTTGATGACATTGAAATCAAAATTGCAACTATGCGATCTTAAACTCTATGTTATTATAGTTATACAAATAATTGTGATGTTAAACAGAAGGTATAATGAACTAGTGTAGAATGTAGTATACAAAAAAGAATTAAATTTTGTTTTTAATCCAATACCTAACAAAAATAATTAAGTTTTAAGTGAATGTTAATGACAGTTCTTTTCTCTATATAATGATTTTCAAAATTCTATGCTACGAGTTAGGACATGACTCACAAAAGATTTAAGTAAACAAGCGAATTTAGTGACAATTTAAAGAGACTTACTCGCTGTAAAAATCATTAATGCTGTAAAATGGTCTCTCAATAAGGTATGCTTTGGTGTTTTTTCGAAATTGTGCAAGCATAGGGATAGATTTTAAATGTACTGGCAGATTGTTGTAAAGTTTTATGGCGTTGTAAATAATTGATTTTTTTATTAATTCTGAGGAAGGATTGGGAAGATATATATCATGCCTAGGGTTTCTGGTAGGGTATACATGTTGTGGCCTTTCTGGGAGGGTGTTTATATATTTTCTCAGCAAACATACCGTTTCCAAAATAAATAATGCAGGAAGTGTTAATATTTCATGTTTTTTGAAATAGTATTGACAGTGAGCTTTATTATTTAGACCAAACAAATAACGATTGGCTCTCTTTTGAAGCATAAAAATACTACGAAATTGCTAGGTGGTACAGCAGCCCCAAAAGGGAAGGCCATAGCGGAGGTGGGATTCAAATAAAGAGAAATAAGTAATTCTGAGTAGGGACGTCTAGTTCTTTTGAAACTGATCGAATGGCGAAGCAGGCGGTACAAAGTTTTTTAGTTAAGGTTTCAATATGATTAGACCATTTTAGGTTGTTATTTATATTGAAACCCAGGAATTTAACCGACTCTACGTATTCAATATTGCTGTTATGTACCTGAAGTGGTTGTAAAATTCCCTTATAAGATAACGCCACCGTTTTATCGACATTAAAACAAAGCATATTGGAATCGGACCAAGCCTTAATTATAACCAAGTCTTTGGAGATACTAGAGTGTAAAGACGTTGTATCAAAATCACTCCAAGTTATGCTTGTATCGTCAGCAAAAAGGGAAATTCTTCCATTAATTTTAAGGTTCGTGATATCATTAATGTATAACAAAAAAAGAATAGGTCCCAAGACTGAACCTTGAGGGACTCCACTTGTAATCAACTTACAATCAGAATCGGAACCATTAGCCCTTACTTGTTGCCTTTTCCCAAGATAAGATTTGAACCAATTTAAAGAAGTACCACGAATTCCATAAAAATTTAGTTTGTTTATCAGAATTTCATGACTAACACAATCAAAGGCTTTCGCATCGTCACAAAAAAGAGGTTGTTGGGTGGTTGTTATTGAGAGATAAGTAGACGCCTCTAAGCAACGTGAACATGGCGTCGCTGGTGCACTTGTTGGGTAGAAATCCGAACTGCTCCGGGGATATTATCTGATGTTTCAGGACAAATGGCATAAGACGATTCTTCAGTAGTCTTTCGATGATTTTTAATAGCACTGGTAGTAGTGCAATTGGGCGATAATTGCAAGAGTTAGTTTTTTCGCCGCCTTTATGAAGTGGAATAATTATAGCTGTTTTAAGGCAATCAGGGAATACACCTTTTATAAAGGACTCATTTATTAATGTTGTAAGGGCCTCTATGACTGGGAGTGGCAAGTTTAGGAATATTCTAATTGATAGGCCATTAGTGCTACACGAAGATTTACTTTTGATATTATTTATTACCTTCAATAGTTCAGTGTTGCTAACGGGACTTAAGAAAAAGCTATCAGCTAAATTTTTTGAAGGAGGGAGAAACGAAAGAGGGTCCAAACTTGGCGAGATACTAGAGGTAACATTTTTGCTTACATTAATAAAATAATCATTTAGATGATTAGCCCCTGGCAAGATCTGAGTCACAGGGTTTGATTTGTTTCTGAAGTTATTGATGATGTACCAAGTTTCTTTTGAAACGTTATTTGAGTTTGTTAGACGTTTTCGGTAGTGTAATTTTTTTGCTGACTTAATAAGAGTAGTGTAGATCCTCCTATAGTTAGAGATATAGTCGAGAATAAGAAAGGAGTCGGTGAAATTTTTATATATGAGAGCGGGCGCATATTTTTAGCAGAAATTCGTATTCCTTTCGTGGTCCACGGTTTATGCCGCTTAGGTTTGATATTCTTAAGCGGGAAGGCCTTGTTAAAAGCACTTAAAGTTTTATTTAAAAAAGTTCTGAAGTTTGTGTTGACATTATCAGATTCAAAATTCCAATCGGTGTTAAAGCAAATATTATGAAATACTGAGAAATTTGCGGCCGAGAAAATTCTGCCCCGATGGCGAGATCTTGGTAAGGGCCTAATAGGTAAACTAAACCTGGAAATTACCGCCTCTTGATCGGAAAGACCTGAGTTATAGACCTGTGAATGCACCTCTGATGGAGAAAAATCAGACGCCATGTAATCGATGATAGAAGAAGAGTTTTTTGAAATTCTAGTTGGCGAGGATACATGCATTGAAAGACCGAAAGAGTCGAATATAGAAATTAAATATTTTTGGATGGCACAAATAGTAGCATAGTCAATATTAAAGTCCCCGCATAGAATTTTTTTACCTTTAATCGGTAGACTGTCTAGCAAACTTACCAGGCTATTTAAAAATGATTGTACATCAGAGTTTGGTGATCTATAAATACAAATTACATAAATATCAAGGTTTTGATTATATACCATAGAGAATTCAAAAGAGCTATCCGCTAACAAATGATCATATTTAGATACCGACATGAAATCTCCATTTAGGGATAGAGTCAGTGTTCCCCCATGAGCTGAGTTTTTTCTGTCATATCTAGCTATTGTGGTATACCTCTCAATATAAAAGGGTTCGTTTAGATTCAGCCAGTGCTCAGTAATTGCAACAAGTTGGGGGAACTCCAATTCTTCCAGAAATAGGTACGACTCGTCAGTTTTATTTCTTAGAGAAGCAATATTAATTAGAACCATATTAAGACTAGTAACAACAGGAAGTTTTGAGGAATCTAGTTCCTCAGGACACGTCGTGTTTTCTAAAAAATTTTTTTGGGAGAATTGCTGGTAAAATAGTTTATGGCATTCTCTGGTCCTCTGAAGATGGATCGTTCTCTCCGAAGATATATAGGATCCATAGGCTGCAAGATCCGCTTCCACTTCTGCTGCGTTAAATCCGTAAGCAGCATGAAAATGCTAAATCAGCATGATTATAGGGTTCTATAATCTATAGGAATGCCTTCAGAAGCCAAAAACAGCCTGGTGCTTGTATTTGTAAACCCTTCAAAGTGAATTGGCGCAGGTTGGTCGTGCAGGAAGGCGAGATATAACTTGAAGGCCTTTAAAATGGCTGGTTCTCTTAGTCTAGACATGAGGAAACGGTTATCAGAACTTATTTATTTCAAACTCTATTTACAGGGTTTTTTCTCTAGAGGCCGAAAGTCACAAAAGCTGCATTTGCTGCTGTTAACTCGCCGCTACAAAAACTGGAGAAATATCTTTCTGAAATTATGCAACCAGCTGTAGAAAAAGCTGATTCATTTGTAAAAAACTCGGAGCATTTTACTCGAATTATACGAGATATCGTTCTTGCAAAAGACGATATCATAGCAAGCCTAGATGTCAAATTGTTATATCTCAGTATTCCCATCGACGAAGCATTGGACAAGATCGTTATGAACGAGGATTTTCAGGCACATATAATACAACTCTCGGAGCATTGCCTTAAAAATACTTATTTTTCATTCAACGGGCAAATGTATAAACAAATGGATGCTGCTCAAATGGGGTCCTCGCTATCATCAGTAGTCGCGAATTTATTTATGAGATACTTCGAGAAAGAAGCTCTTGAGAAAGCAAGTTTAAAGCCCAAATTATGGATTCGTTATGTGGATGACATATTTATTATATGGCAATTCAATCCACCCCAGAATACAATTTACTCTAGAGTTAGAAGAAAACAACAAACTACCATTTTTAGTTGTTCTGGTCACAAAACTGCATAACGGACATTTCGAATACACCGTGTACAGAAAACCAACACTTATAGACAGATATTTAAATGCAAAATCACATCATCAGCCAGAACAAATTCAAGCTGTGGCAAATACCCTAATATCCAGACCCGTGCGATTAACTGAAACACAGACAAGACAAAACGAACTTAAGGTAATATCTAGTGCTTTAAAGAAAAATGGCTACACAAATCCGACCATAGAGAAAGCTATTAATGCACAGATTTCCCGAACAACGAACAACAAAAATTATGAACCTTGAAAGCAACGTAGTCTTACCATATGTAAAAGGCACAACAGACAGAATCGGAAGAATTCTTAGGAAACACAACATACAAACAATACATAAGCCACAAACAACTCTAGGTAAACTACTTGAAAACCCAAAAGATATAATCAAACTGGAAAACCACGGAGTGATCAGCATTCCTACCTCCGCAGATAAAAAATTACTCCTTTTTTTTGTTTTTTTTTTTTAATTAGAAAATTTTGCAAATCTTTCGCCTTTATATATCTATTTTTTACAGGAAAGCTAACCACTAAAACTATTTTTATAATACCTTTATTGGGAAAACATTTTTTTATCAAATAAAACTAACACTAAAATTTTAAATGAACAACAAATGAGTAGTGAATAAAATTAAAAATACAAAAGTAAAATTTTCCGCTATTTGCAGTTTTTAAAATACTACTTTTACTCACTTGTTATGGGGTGCTGAGTGGGGTATAAAACATCAGGTGATAATTACACATATAAGGGTCAGGTAAGTTGAAAAGTTTTTTTTCGAATTGTGGTTAGTAACTCTAAAAGTTTGAATGCTCCCCGGGTATCAATAGAGGCCCTTTGGTTTGTAAAATCGTCGCCCTCAGGGCATAAACATCTACTTAATTCCCTTTTTTAAGTCTACCTATCTGCGGAACAACTCAGTTCCGTTGACAATACAATATTTTTTTAAACAGGATATTTTAATAAGACCATATCACTTAAACAGTTTACTTTATCTAATTTTACAGGAAATTATTTTTGTATGAGCATATAAGGATAGTGACGCTTTTATCTTGACAATGCAGATCGCAGGAACAAAAATAAGTAGGTCTCTCCGAGAGAGGTACGTCAAGAAAACTAATGGAAAGCACCTGAAAGAAGCCAATCTGTTAAATTGAGATAAGCACTCGTAAGTATCCGTCAGCCTCATACGCTGCTGCTCTCTCAGAGATCTCTTCCCGGAGCCGGGAGAGTAAATTTACCGGCGGAGTTTTTTGAAGTAGAGCAGCGCCGCTGTTATGCATAACAACTTTCTGACGAGGCCCAGGGATAAAAACCCTATTAAATTTTCGTCTTCTTTAAAAGAAAACGTGATGTGGATGAAAGGATTTGGCTGAAGTCGAAAAAAGGGACGCTCCTGCCGTTGTCGTTATCACGAAATCGAATTTGCATTACTCTTAGGGAAATTTACATCAGACAAAAATTACTTTTTCTGTTTTCGCGCAAGTCAAGGCGATAAGCTGGTATTGTGCCGAGATTGAAATATATTCGGGATGTGATAAAATAAAAATCGATATTTCCGGGGAGATTTCATTTTGAATATCTCCTCACGAAAATCATTTATACAGGGTGTCTGACGTAGAATTTATATTCTTAAAAATATATTTCCGTCGTAATATATATATATATATATATATTTATATATATATATATATACATATATATACATATATATATATACTATATATAAACATATATATCTGTTAATATATATAATAACAGTTTTGCTGACGTTTATAAAATCACATTGGGCATTTTCGAAGCTTTCTTTCTCGCGTCCGAATAGAGACTGAAGTGTTGGTAACTGCGACGCTTCCTTTTATACCCCCACTCGGGGCCGAAGGTTATATCTGCGCAGGCGTTGGTCGCCCAATATAATATATACATATATATATATATATATATATATATATATATATATATATATATATATATATATATATATATATATATATATATATATATATATATATATTATTTATGTTTTCCGAATGGTGCTGTTGTTGTTGCGCTAATTGCGCTTGAGTTTTTGCGATTTTAGATTTGTCGATTATTGTCTTCCATACTGTTGGTAGTTTTAATGATTCGTCCCTTTTATTCAAATCATCTTGTTTTTCAATTTGTATGGCTTCTCGGATTATTCTGGTCTTATAATCTTCTATATTGGCAATCTCCCTACACCCATCGAAATTTATTTTATGGCCGGTTTCCTGATGATGTAGGAATAAAGCTGAGGTTTTTTGTCTATTTCTGATGCTGAGTTTATGCTCTTCCACTCTTGCTGATATTCGCCTGTTAGTTTGCCCTACGTACAACTTTTCACAGTCCTGGCACGGAATACTGTACACTCCGTGGTTTTCCAATTTGATTTTATCTTTTGGGTTTCCGAGTAGTTTACCTATAGTTGTTTGTGGCTTGGGTATTGTTTGTATGTTGTGTTTCCTCAGAATTCTTCCGATTCTGTCTGTTGTGCCTTTTACATACGGTAAGACTACTCGTTGCTTTCCCGGTTCATATTTTTTGTAGTTCGTTGTTCGGGAAACCTGTGCATTAATAGCTTTCTCTATGGAGTTCGTTTTGTCTCGTCTGTGTTTCAGTTAGTCGCACGGATCTAGATATTAGAGTATTTGCCACAGCTTGAATTTGTGCTGGGTGATGATGTGATTTTGCATTTAAATATCTGTCCGTATGTGTTGTTTTTCTATACACGGTGTATTCGAAATGTCCGTTATGCAGTTTTGTAACCAAAACATCTAAAAATGGTAGTTTGTTGTTTTTCTCTAACTCTAGAGTAAATTGTATTCTGGGGTGGATTGAATTTACGTGAGCCAGAAATTTTTATCTATATGAACATGTTGCCATATAATAAATATGTCATCCACATAACGAATCCATAATTTGGGTTTTAAACTTGCTTTGTCAAGAGCTTTTTTCTCGAAGTATATCATAAATAAATTCGCGACTACTGGTGATAGCGAGGACCCCATTGGAGCACCATCCATTTGTTTATACATTTGCCCGTTGAAAGAAAAACAAGTATTTTTGAGGCAATGCTCCGAGAGTTCTGTTATATGTGCCTGGAAATCCTCGTTCATAGCAATCTTGTTCAATGCTTCGTCGATGGGAATACTGGGATATAACGATTTGACATCTAGGCTTGCTATGATATCGTTTTTTTCAAGGACGATATCTCGTATAATTCGAGTGAAATGCTCCGAGTTTTTTACAAATGAATTAGCTTTTTCTACAGTTGGTTGCATAATTTCAAACAAACAAATAAACAAAAGTATGCTTTATTGCCGCAGAAAAATTTTACAATTTTATGGACAAAGCAAAATATACCTAGAATAAGACATATCAAAACATTAATCGAAAAGAATTTCGATAGTTCAATTTTTTAAAAATTTAAAATATCAATTTACTAAATCGTAAAACACATATTAGGATATAACATAACATTGCCGCAAAACAGTTAATGAATCCTAATAACCTTATAAAAGTAAACAAATACACATGTACGAGGTGAATAATTTCGATGACATTGAAATCAAAATTGCAACTATGCGACCTTAAACTCTATGTTATTATAGTTATACAAACAATTGTGATGTTAAACAGAAGGTATAATGCACTAGTGTAGAATGTAGTATACAAACAAGAATTAAATTTTGTTTTTAATCCAACACCTATCAAAAATAATTAAGTTTTAAGTGAATGTGCGACAGTTCTTTTCTCTATATGATGATTTTCAAAATTCTATGCTGCGAGTTAGGACATGACTCACAAAAGATTCAAGTAAACAAGCGAATTTAGTGACAATTTAAAGAGACTTACTCGCTGTAAAAATCATTAACGTTGTAAAATGGTCTCTCAATGAGGTATGCTTTGGTGTTTTTTCGAAATTGTGCAAGCATAGGGATAGATTTTAAATGTACTGGCAGATTGTTGTAAAGTTTTATGGCGTTGTAAATAATTGATTTTTTTATTAATTCTGAGGAAGGAATGGGAAGATATATATCATGCCTAGAGTTTCTGGTAGGGTATACATGTTGTGGCCTTTCTGGGAGGGTGTTTATATGTTTTCTCAGCAAACCTACCGTTTCCAAAATAAATAATGCAGGAAGTGTTAATATTTCATGTTTTATGAAATAGTATTGGCAGAGAGCTCTATTATTTAGACCAAACAAATAACGAATGGCTCTCTTTTGAAGCATAAAAATACTAAGAAATTGCTCGGTGGTACAGCAGCCCCAAAAGGGAAGGCCATAGCGGAGGTGGGACTCAAATAAAGAGAAATAAGTAAGTCTGGCAGAAGGAACGTCTAGTTCTTTTGAAACTGATTGAATGGCGAAGCAGGCGGTAGAAAGTTTTTTAGTTAAGGTGTCAATATGATTAGACCATTTTAGGTTGTTATTTATATTCAGAAAGGTATTTCTCCAGTTTTTAAATATCAACTAAGAGTGTGTAAAGCGTTGTGCGTGCTTTTTGCAAGCTATGTCATCGGGATTTCCAATTGATGAAACTAAATTTAAAGAATATGGCGAAAAAACAGCGGTACTGTTGACATCAAAATATCCGTGGTATTACACGCCCAACAGTACTCACAAGGTTTTGATTCATGGCGCATCCATAATTTCTGCCTAAGTCCTACGAATAGGCATGATGTCGGAAGAGGCACAAGAGTCTCGCAACAAAGACCTAAAAAACTACCGGACTCATTTTGCTTGAAAATCATCAAGAACAACCACAAATAAGGATCTTTTAAATAAATTTTTGGTATTTTCTGATCCTCTAATTACAGGTTTAAGGAAAATGCCGAAGAAAAATGAATAAATGTTTTTACCCGAAACAATAAAATTATTTAAAGAACATTTACCATCTATGGCTCCTAAATATATTGATCCCTCCGATTCTGAAGATGAAATCAATGTTTTATATTGATTTTTTGTTTGTTTTTTAATAATTACTTCATTTAATAATACATATTCGTAATATACCTTTAAATATTTTATATTTATATCTTGTTGTTAATTTAAGACACAAATTTCATTAAATGTTAACACTGTATATAGTGACGTAGATGAAAAAACTTCAGTGGTTTAAAAAAAATTGTTTTTTAAAGAAAAACATACACATATAATTTTATATTTACGTAATTTAATCTACCAGTTGAGATTATTACGACTTTTCGGTGGAATATCGAACGTCGACACGTGTTTTTTCCGTTTGCACATAAACGCAGACAAAATATAACATGTTACATCCTAAAAATCAGAAGAGTGAATTTTTTTGGAAAGCGTTCCAGGTATATAAAAAAATAAGAGTTTTTTTCTATTTCGTGCTATTATTCTTAATAGTTATAAAAGTTTATGTTTTTGGATAGTACGCTTTCTTTCATGCTTTTTACATTAAAAAAATCAGGTCTTTTTTAGCTTAGAAAAAAAATCGTTTTTTGCACATCCATCCCTGTAAAAAGGTAGGTATCTAATGTTTACCATTTCACAAATAAGCGTCAAGAAATATGCGGACAAAGTACATCCGTCAAATCCGAATTTATTCTCAGATACGAGCGGAAGCTAATGCTAAATTTTGTAACTTTTAGATGACAAAAAGATATTTGAAAAAGTGTAAAAAATAGGTGGTTACCTAAAGGAAATCTTACAAATATGTAATGAGAAATTAATAAAAAGTAATTTAACGCTTGTTTAATTGGGAAATAGTAATATGAAGTAATAAAAAGTTCCAATTGCTCTAATTGCCCCTACTATGCGTCACTCGTGATTCAAAAATTCTAAAAAGGAAATAGAAGTTATACAAGTTTAATTTGATATTTAAGCCAAATCTACACTTAAGAACATAAAAATATAACTCGCGCTTTAAGTTATGTTTGCTGCTTTTCCATTAAAAGTGACACCTATCATGAGCTAATCAAATCCAGATGTGTATAGCTTGTAATTTACTAACTGAGGTTTATTTTTAAGCGTAATTTACCTAATCTACCAGTTAAACACAAAATATTTTTAATCAGAATTATAACCTACTTTTGGCCAAAAATGATCTCCAAGAAACCACTGTGCAATGGTAGCAAAACTAATAAACAGAAAAAGTTTTGAATTTTGTGTGTATGTGTGTGGTATAGATATAAACTGGTAGGAATTCAACATGAAACAAAATGACGATGTGTCACTGTAAAAACTATTTGTATAATTCTCACAATTACACATAAAATTTCTATAATTTAATAAGACAATTCTATGCATATTTAATATTTACTTAGATGGTATGTACAGGGTGGTCGAAATTGGTCTGTTTTAACAGAGAAAACCTATTTCCTGACTAGATAGAGCAAAACTGACTTAGGTGTCATGGGCTCGATTTCTGAGAAATGTTTAATGGCAAAAACCGCCTGCCGATATTTTCACTGCCAACTGAGATATAGGGCGTTTTTCAATTTTCGGCCATTTTGAAAATTGTCCATAACTTTTTTATTTTGCAGAATATTAACATTCTGCAAAGACATTCTAAAGGCACTTTTTTATGTGCAATCCAGTGGCATACTCAGATTTTTTCTATAGTTGCCCGTTTTATCATAAATAGGCAAAACTTTTTTTTTTCAAATGGAAATCATAGTTGGCTATAAATTATAAAAAATGCTCGCGTTTAGCCCTTTTCAGTGATATAAAGTTATAGGTACTTATTTTCAAAAATAACGAAAATATTAGGTGTTTTTGGTTTACATCGAAGTAGGCTTTGATTTGTGATGACAATATCTCAATTATGTATTGTTAAGATTTATAGTTTGTTAGCAACTTAAACACAACTTTAAATAACACTAGCTAACGTTATTTTAATTATTTATTATTAATTTTTTTTATTTTTTTTTGTTTACATAGCAAAGTTGAACAAAATTAACAAACTAAACTACTATTTACAGCTACAAGTGAAAATAAAAAATAATTATGAAAATCTAGGTATTTAGTTAGATAGGTTTCTGATAAATATATTTAGAGAAGTTGTTGAAATTGAGCCCCTCCCTGTTGAATACAAACTAAGCATCTTTTGCGTACCGAGTTGCAACTATTTATTAGTTCAACTGGGCTAATAGATGCAAAAGCTTGCCTAGTGGCCTCATGCAATTCTTCTTTTGTGTGAAAGGTTCTTCCTTTAAATATCAAGTCCTTCAATCTTCCCCACAAAAAAAAATCTAAGGGAGTTAAGTCACAGGACCTAGCAGGCCAAGGTATGGGGCCCCACGTACCAATCCAATTTTCTCGAAATTCGAAGTTTAAAAGATCAGATGTGATCCTTGCATTGTGCGGGGGACAACCATCTTGTTGATAGTAGATATTTCTGGCATCAGCTAAGGTCCCACAAATCTTCCTCGGAATATCCCCACCCATATATTGAATCCACACCGACCTTGCCGGTCTTGTTGCACAACTACGTGTGGATTTTCAGTGGACCAGTGATATGAATTATATCTATTAAATATACCAGAAGTATCTACTCTGGATTCATCACTCCAAATAATATTTAATGGAAAATTCTCATTCTCCATGAATTTTTGCTCATACCACTGACAAAATCTCAATCTTCTAGCGGCGTCCCCTTCACGGAGTTGATGAACTCTTCTCGTTCTGTACGGTTTGAATTTATGTTTTTTGAGTATTTTTAAAACGGTGGTCTTTGGAACATTCGTTATATTAGCCAATGTTCGAGAGGAGGTGCCAGGATGATCTAATACCTCACCAATTATATTTAGCTGCTGGATTTCCTTTTCTTCCTTTAGTTCATAATGTCTTGTTCTTAACTTTTTAAAACTTCCGTAATTTACTAAATTACTTTTTAATGTTTGATAAATTCGGTTATCCGGTTGACGTCGCTCGGGAAATGTATTAAAATATAATTCACTAGCTGCTTCAGGAACTTCGTTAGATAATATGTAACATTTTAACATATACTTTTCATAATTCTCAAACATATTTTGTCAGCAACTTAACACAACTTTATAAAGATAACACCAAAACGCAATAATTACACCAGACTACAGTAATCTGACAGCAATATATTCAAAATATTGAACGCGCGTCATTATTCCAAGGCCTACTTCGATGTAAACCAAAAACACCTAATATTTTCGTTATTTTTGAAAATAAGTACCTACAACTTTATATCACTGAAAAGGGCTAAACGCGAGCATTTTTTATAATTTATAGCCAACTATGATTTCCATTTGTAAAAAAAAGTTTTGCCTATTTATGATAAAACGGACAACTATAGAAAAAATCTGAGTACGCCACTGGATTGCACATAAAAAAGTGCCTCTAGAATGTCTTTGCAGAATGTTAATATTCCGCAAAATAAAAAAGTTATGGACAAATTCAAAATGGCCGAAAATTGAAAAACGCCCTATATCTCAGTTGGCAGTGAAAATATCGGCAGGCGGTTTTTGCCATTAAACATTTCTCAGAAATCGAGCCCATGACACCTAAGTCAGTTTTGCTCTATCTAGTCAGGAAATAGGTTTTCTCTGTTAAAACAGACCAATTTCGACCACCCGGTACAGTGTCTACACTGACCTTCTTACAGTCACGTCAGTTGAACCTTGCACGTTCTGATGACTATACATAATATAATGTTATTAAATTTTACTATTTTGCATCATTGAGATCGCACGCATTGTTTAATTGATAGTTGTATAAATGGAATGTAAATCTTAGAATAAATCAGTACGTTATTAACCACGATAATTGTTACTCATTTACTACGAACAAATACCTACTACGTCCTACATCGTCCCGCTGCTCATCACAAGCCGAAGCTGAGCAAAGCTATTGGCAAGCAAAGCTTGCACACTATTTATTCAATTTATTTTAAAGTATGCCCAAAAATCAAGTGTGGCATAAACAGAAACATGTAAAATTTTGGTAATAAAAGGGAATGGAAGGATAAAGGAGATTGACACATTGAGAGGCTTCAACGTAGCAGTAGGGTTTTCGAGGATGAGGTGTCGATATCTGAGGAAAGCATGAAAGTCGAAATGGATGACTTGAAGAAACAAAATGTGACATTAATGACAGAGATTCAGGCCATTAAAATCAAAGAAGCGAATTTTCTGGAGTTGATGAGATCATTGACTGAAGGAAAACATTCTTTTAATTCAGATAAAGGACCTTAGAGACTTGAACAAGAATATGATAGATTCAATCAGTGCCTTGGAAATTGATAACTGCTTACGCTACGGAACTAAAGGAACTGAAATTAAAACTATTCGAATCACAAGAACAAGAGAACATTATGAAAGCACATACCGGTGGAAGTCATGATGCACATGTACCCTTCGATGCTCGGCATACTTCCCTTGGTGAGAGGGTCATCAAGAGGAAAAGGCAACTCCTAATTCTGGGTGGCAATAATTCAAGAGGTACCAGATTGCTGTTTAAAGAGAGTTCTGAGGACAGATTTGATATTAATTACCAGTTTAGACCTAAATCGTTGTTCTCTGATATTGTTCAGGAATGTCAACAGTTGAGCAGAAATTTCACGAAGGAAGACCATGTTGTTGTTTTTACCTCCAGAAATAATGCAGCACGAGGTCAGAAAATCACAGAGAATGAGCTTAACCTTCTTGCCCAGTGCTCCTCGAATACTAACTTAATAATAGTGGGCTGTAACTATTGTTTGAATAGACCAGTCTTGAACAATCTTATTCACCAGCAAAATTACTTAATCATGTCAACTTTGATCTCAAAAGACATAGTATACTTGCCACTCTTCTACACAAACAGAAATGGAACTTTGGATTTTCAAACAACAAGGGAGAAAATTTTTCGTCGAGACTAAAGCCAACAACTCTTCCCTAGCGAGTCTTTCCTGTTCAACGCCCGAACTTCAAACTGAACGGCGTAGACAGGTGTTCTCTGCAGATGTGAGACTACCTGATGCTGATATGCTGATCACCTATCAGAATGTCCGTGGGTTACAAACTAGACTATACCCTTTCAACAAGAAGTAATAAATTCCAACTACCCCATTATAATCTTAACTGAGACATGGTTGAATGAACATCGCGAGTGAAGAGATTTTTCCCACCAACTTCGTTGTATATAGAAGAGATAGAAACCCAGATATCTGTAAGATGTCGAAAGGTGGTGGTGTGCTTATTGCGGTCGACTGCTCTTTAGATTCCATGATCCTCAAGGTTCCTGATGGTGATGTGGAACAGGTTTGGGTGCAGGTCCGGATTGGTGATGTCCCCCTCATCCTGAATGCTGTCTATATCCCACCTGCTGTAGGCATTTCAATATACGACGATTATGTACAGTCTGTGAGTTATGTGTTTGATAACTTTTCAAATGGTAAGATCTTGATTTTGGGTGACTTCCATTTGCCGAACTACACTAATTCATTTATTCAAATCAACTCAAGTGACACCGTTGAAAGCAGTAATATTGATTGTTATTTTGGTCTTTTTACCGATAGTAATCGGAACACTATATTTACATCTAATAACAACAAGGAAGAAACCATCTTTGACTGTATGTGTTTTTATGATTTAGTACAACTTAACAATGTATGTCATGTTGGATTTAATTTTTTCGAACATTTCAGATATATTAGTTTCTCATAATCAGACACCACTGACGAAGATTGACAAATATCATCCAGCTCTTCATATTGATTTTCTCTTAAATAATACAGCAGATTTAGTGTCGGACTTACAACAGACTAAATACAACTTCTTTAAGGCTGACTACAATAAACTGAACGACCACTTTGAAAATATTGACTGGAACTTCTTAAAGTGTAATGACATTAATGCTGTCACTGACATGTTTTATGCTGTTCTCTACATCGCCGTGGATTTATATGTTCCGAAAACTCGAATCCATATTACTAACTACCCCAACTACTTTTCTAATATGTAAGACCATAAAACTAATAAAGAAAAAAAAACAAAGCCTTCAAAAGGTACAGACATACACGACTACCGAGTAGGGAATATGATTACAAAGCGCGAAAACATCAATAAAGGAAGACTATAATAATTTTATTCAGTTCACACAAAATAACATATTAAATAATATAAAATCCTTCTGGTCCTACATCAAATCAAAGCGTAAAACGTTAGCTTATCCATCAAAAATGAGGTTTCTTCTAGCGACCCAAAGGTTGTTGCGAATTTATTTGCAGACTTTTTTCAGTCAGTTTTTATCGACACTGGTCACTCCACATATGTCAGTTTGGATATCTCAAATAGCTCAACAGTTCCATGATCTTTGAAAAGCTGGTTGACATTGATGATCACAAGGGAGCTGGACCCGATGATATCCCTCCTACTTTCTTAAAGCACTGCTGCCCAACTCTGGCAGTGCCACTCACATATCTTTTTCAACTTTCTCTTTCGTTGGGTCAGTTTCCTACTATTTGGAAGGAAGCCTATGTAACTGCGATTCACAAGGATGGGGATAGGGCGGACATCCGTAATTATCGACCAATATCTGGACTTGACTGCATGTCCAAAATCTTTGAGTCTCTGGTTGTGGATAATTTGCTAGCGTGTGCACGAAACACTCTCTCTGAGAATCAACATGGTTTCCTTCCAGGTCGTTCGTGTGTGACGAACCTATCAATATATTCTAACTTCTTGGCTACTGCTGTTGACTCGGGCGTTTAAGTTGATTCTATTTACTTCGACTTTAAACAAGCCTTCGATAGGGTAGATCACTCCTTTCTTATTGAAAAACTAAGGTCTTATGGCATTATGAACCCTTTACTGTCTTGGTTCTGCAGTTATCTTCATGGACGTACACAAAAAGTCAAAATAAGCAATATCTTATCAAAAGAGATAGTAGTCACTTCCGGTGTACCCCGAGGGTCACAGTTAGGTCCATTCTTGTTCTGAATCTATATTAATGACCTCAGCAATGTGTTCAAAAGCTGCCAATTCCTATTTTATGCTGCTGACCTAAAACTCTTTAAACATATATATGACATTGACGACTGCCAAAATCTTCAATCGGAAATTAACAAGCTGGTGACTTGGTGTGAAGATAACAAAATGGAATTGAATATAATGAAATGTAAGGTCATATCTTTCTTCAAGAGAAAAAACCCCATTTCTTCATGATTACTCCATCGCTAATGCACCCATTGAAAGAATTGAACAAATGGGGAGTTATCTTTGATACCGAACTGAGATTCAATGATCACATGAATTATGTTTTGGGAAAATCATTTAGGATGACAGGATTTGTTATGCGTCAATGTTGGGACTTCTCTAATATTACCGTTTTGAAGTGCCTCTACTACTCCCTGGTGCGAAATCATTTAGAGTACTGCTGTACAATCTGGTCTCCATTCTACAGAACACATATCACACGATTAGAGCGGGTTCAATCAAAGTTTGTGAACTTTCTCCTCTACAGGTTGAGAATTGATAAACACAATTATTCATACCATCAGAGACTGGAATTGTTGAGCATGAGTAGTCTTGAAACTCGAAGAATCTTCTTAACATTAATGTTTGGGTTTAAAATACTTAATAACATGATATACTGCCCTGATCTCCTGACATTGATGAACTTTCGTGTACCATCCCGTAATACTCGTCTGAATGACATGACTAGTAGGAGTCGCACCGACCATGGGAGAAACAGTATCATGAATCGAATAATGACTTATTCTAACACATATGTCCCACCAGACCTAGACTTAAATTGTACGACACACACTTTTGAAAGAAAACTAAAATTCCTATTATATAATCCCCAATAATAATGAAATTCGAGAACTTTGAGTTTTCGGTTTCTTGCTTTACTCCCAATGTTTGTTTTTTTTCTTCGATTTACACTTGAATTGAACAGATTAACGTATGTACACACTAGATTTAATACATTTTTTTTATTTTTTTATATACATTTTTTTTAGCATAGGATATATTATGTAGCTTTGATACGTTTTTTTTTCTTTCTGTACATTTTTTGTTTTATTTAGTATAGGATATGTTATGTAACACTAATTCTGATTTTACAACTGTCATAGGCCATACCATTTGGAATGTTGAATTCTGTAGTGTAGGTTTGAGAAATAAGTAAATAAATAAATAAAGATTTACCAACTTTTTCTTGTGCTGTGCAAGAAATATTGTACACAAGCAGCTGGGAGGTCCACTAATATAAGTACGTTGATGCCACTCTCTATGCTATTACATGATTGACATTTTTTAAGTTGCAGGTAAACTAAAAACCCGCTTTTGTGAAATTTATATGCTTTGATTATATGTACGAAACATGTCTGTATTCTCGATGTTTTCGAAAATATTTCTAATTTATAAAAGGACAGAGTTCGACGCCCCGATCGTTTTGCCGTTCATATCGGTTACTGCCATCTCGCCTTCGTATCCGATACAGGTCTCCCTCGAAAGTTTCCAAAGTTATTATTAATAAAAACAGAAGCTTCCCAACTTCGGCAACTGAACTTTTAATTAGAACTTCACCTAAATTCATAAAATGTGTAACGCAATATCCCGTTTAAACTTAAAGAGTTAATTTTGGTTTGCGGGTGCTTTCGGTTTTGCTTAAAAGCTGCCTGTATCAATTAGAGTATTATCTGACGTAAGCAGATATCAGATTGCAATTGAGATTGACTGGAGGGAAGTACACGTCTGCAACATGTCGAAGTTAATTGAACTATTCTTTTAATTCTCTTTGATCTACTGATAATCGTGGGAGTTGTATTTCAACGTAACTTTATATCTCCATCAATTTTTAATTAATTGTGGTCAGTTGATATTTGTTGCGTTTAAAATAGCTTTTTCGTATATGAATAAAAATATCTAAGTTTAAATTTATTGAAACAATTATTTATGAAAACTATTTAAATGTGAACTAGCCTGTCCCCAGAATATTTCGATACGTAATATAAATATTATTCAAGCAATTAAAATTTTTGTTAAAAATTTGGTAAATTTCTTTTACCTGGATCTTCCCTCATTGAGAATCTGTTCTTTTATAAGGAATTTTTGGTCAACAATGAAGGGTCATCTTGACCTGGTAACATTTTGGTAAAAATCCAATATGGCGAAACAATATGGCAGCCTAGTGAAATATTAAAAAAATTATTAAAAAACTGCTCGTTCAATTTATCTCAAATTTTGCAAAAACATCAAGTATTATGTTGAAATCAAGTAGTAACATTTTGGTACGAATCCAAGATGGCGGAACAAAATGGGGACTTAACAAAATATTAATTAATTAAAAATTTAGCCTGAACAACTGCTTAATGGTTTGATTTAAAATTGTGTGCCATAACTAATTGAGATATAGGGATGACCAAAAAATCAACCTATCAGGTTGTATACATCTTTACGTTTTAGAGTCACTAAATGCAAAAAAATATGTTTTATAAATCTCATCGATCCGTCTGTCGGTCTGTCGTCTATCTGTGCTTCAGTTCGCGGAATAGCTTAAAGATTACTTACCCGATTGACAAAAATTTTAGTGGTCATATGGAAATGATCTGGTAACATTTGGGTAAAAATACAATATGGCGGAACAAAATGGCTAGTGGCGTACCATTTTTTTCGTCAAAAATATCCGATGCAAATCCCGTACGGACGCCACTGGTAGAAATTTTAAAAAAATGTTGTACACCACCACGGCGGCCTAGCAAAATGTTAAAAAATTATTATTAAAAAACTGCTCATCTATTTTATCTGAAATTTTGTAAAAACCTCAAGTATTATGTTGGAATCAATCAAATATTTAAAAATTCAGCCTGAAAAACTGCTTAATTGTTTGATCAAAATACAAAAGTTCTAACCACACTACACCACAACTTGTTACGTTCTGGACGCGCGTTTCGCTAATCAAGTTATAGGTAAATGTGGTCACACTTGGCTGCACCCGACTGCACCGTTGTCAAAGTAAGCAATAGAGGGGACTATAACGAATAGGCCCTCTGTCTTTATTTAGTGCTTTCTTACTACATTTAACTATTTCTATACTCTCAAATGGATCCAATAATCTATTATTAGATATATTTTTAATTAACTTAAGATTATTTATTTCTATTTGGTGATTGTTTTCCAAAACATGTTGGGCAACGATTGACTTTTCTGTTCTTTCGTTCTTTAAAACGAATTTTTATGGAGCGTTTAGTTTGCCCAACAGATTTTTAGATCGCAGTGATTACAGCTAATTTCATAGATGCCACTCCTCTCCTTCGAGTCCACTTTGTCTTTAGGGTTTCCAAGGAGATTTTTCAAACTGTTCTCCGTTTTGTAGGCTACTCTAAAACCTACGTTTTTAAATACTTTTTCTAGACCTCTCGCATATCTGGGATCATATGGGATTACTTATTGGGAGCCTCAGGTGCTTGAAGAGTAGTGGCATCTTTTAACATTTTACTAATTTATGTACAAAATTATTATTATATCCATTACTTTTGTTACATTGTTAAAACCTTAGAGTAAGAATTAAAGTAGAGATCTCAACTCATTCATAAATCAGGTTAAAACAAGAAGTGGGGATGGCCCATGCCCAAGCCGTGACCATTTGTTGACGAATCCCAGTGACGGCGTGAGTTTTCACTTCCCGCATAAGGAAATATCATTAATCGTGAAAAAATTATTTTCCACAAAAATTACGTCCGATATAAAAAAACTGGTAAAATATTGATATGAATTCAATATGGCGAAACAAAATGACGACCTGTTAAAATATTTGATGTACGAAAATGAAGAAATGGGCCATGCTAAAAGTAAATTAGTTATTTCTATATTATCAAACTTTAGTTTTTAGTTATGTTTACCTTATGTCACTATCATTTTGTAATTGTGACATTTAGAAACATTATTTGTTCTGTTGTTGAAAATGTCATCTTAAACCTGTAACTGTCAAGTTAGACCTTGTCTAAAGTTAAACCTCTTAGTGAATACGGGTGTTAGAGTTTTAATCTAAAATCCATGCTTTTAACACGCTTTTATTGGCTTCCGATGTCTGTTTGTAGTTTTCTGTCTGGTTGACATAGTATTGAATTTCAGCACGCCATTACCGATTATTTTCAAATTTGACGTGCATCACTTTTGGATATAAAAAAAACTAATTTTTTGCAAAATTTGAAATAAAATGGATAAGCAGTTTCTACGAATTTTGTTAACATTGTATATCCAAAACTGAAATTTTGTTGCCTAGGAAAATTTAAAAGTATCAAAATGGCAATGTCATCATTATATGACCGTTAATTTTTAACATTTGTGGAGATTAGAAGAATGCCAACAAAAACCAAAATGGTCGCATTTTATCTCGAACGAATTTTGTCATTTGTACAGATTCGGCTGAAATATCAGTATCTAGAAGTATTTAAGAATAAAAGTTATGAAACTTTATTCAATATTTGAGAATTAAAAATGGCGGCACCATCTTAGCAGACTAATTTTAAAATTTTTGCAGATTTGATTAAAATTCGGCATTTAGAGGTATCCGCATATCAAATTTTTGTCAACATTTGAAAAATTCGATATTTTTGTACATTTGGCTGAAAGAAAGTAGGAATAAATATTTAAAAAATGAGAGTAAGAATACCTAAAATGCGAGCGAATTTTAATATTTATACAGATTTGACTAAAAATCGACATTAAGTGAGCAATTCACACATTTTTAGTAATAAACATTTAAAATGAGGATCTCATCAATCAATCAATCAATCAATCCGATAAGTACTGTTTTCAGAAAATTTTTAAAAAAAAATTTTGACGTTTTGTCGGACTGTCAAATTTTGACAGGTGGCGCTATATAATATTCGATTTTTCGAAAACCAAGAACATATTTTCACCGACGGATTTTAGGGCCGCCATTTTGGATTTGTAGTAAAACTTATCGGAAAAAAGATGTCAAAAAATTTTTTTTGAAAGCTGTCAAAGTTTGACAACGATTTTCGACGTCGTATTTTTTTCGTTCGCGAGTTGGGGCGACATGTCGGATTCGTTTTCGACCGAGTCGATCGAGGATCCGAAAATGGCGGAACTTAAAAAAATAGGACCGCCATCTTGGATTTCGCGAAAATGGCGAAAACGCGTTTTTCGGTCCCGGAAACGATTCGGGGGCGGGGACTGGTTTTTTCATGTTAATAGCTAAAATTTAAAAAATAAAAGATTTTTTTAAATTTTCAATATTCTAAATCTTACATTCTAGCCAGTTTAGAACATGTTTACGAACACATTTTTACTTTTAATACCCAAAGAATCACCATTTAAATTCCTTTACCTGACAACACAAAAATTGGCCCAACTCAAGTGAAAATTAAAAAATGGCACGAAGTCATCCAAAACTTTATTATTTCCCCAGATTTCATCCAAAATCTAGTGATTTTCGATTTTCGACTATTTAAATATAGTACAGGCATATTCTATAATTAATTTAATTCTCTGATAGGAAAAACTATTGTAATCGTCCAAAAAATCACCTCAGAGTCTTTTTTTGTATTATTTTGCTTCTGAAGATTCTCACATGACCCCCGACGAAATAAACGTTCTATTATACTGAACCGGATTGGTCAATACGTCATGTGACTCAAAATAAGTGAATAAGGTATCTTCCATTAGACATGTCTCTTGGAAAAGGAAATCTTGCTGTTTACTTATTGATTAAAAGAAAATTCCAAACTTAAACGGCCATTTCTTTATAAACATTGCCGCACCATAGTTTGGCCAACTAAAGCTGCTAGTTTTGCAATGTCCAAGATAAAGTAAATAAAACGTATTTATTAAATATTTAAAAAATTAACGTTCTTCTAATGTCACCGCACCTTTAGAACGCTGCTTCTTGAAGTAAGGCAACATATGATTAGAAGAGCCATATCAACAAATCAAACAAATACACAATAATACATTAAAACACCTGCAGTAGTGACGTTAAAAAATATTTTTTAGCAAATTAATTTCTTTAATGTTAAAATTTATTGTAGTTCCATGGCCCGCTATTGACCCTGTAACAATCTTTACTATAAACTATTATACTTTTTTACTATAACGATCCCTTGTCAATGAAAGTGGGATGGTCTAATACCACAGTGGGATGGTCTAATACGTGGAATTGTCGATCGGGTTTGCCATAGCTAACTAAAACTCTTGTTACTGGTGAAATCTGATCTGAGACTTTGGGTATTTTAGTTTGTATTTTACTGTTTTGCAATAAAAGTTATTTCTTTATACTGCTTAGAAACTAATACTGGAATTACATTACTATTCTTTATATGAAAATTTCATTGCATCATGTTTAAACATATTCACCGTAATATAAATTGGTATAAACATTGGTGTTCCTGGCTAGGCTTGGCATCGTCGTACGATCGACCTTATACTGTGAGGTAATCTTGGCAGTGGCTAAATATGTAAATAATGAACTCTATTTTTATTCTTCCTCTAAGGTTAAAACGTTCTTTACTTAATGGAAAATTGACTAACCTGTGAGTTAAGAAATGGAATGCTGCCATTTTGTGTTGACGGCAATGAAATGAGTCGGATGTTATATACCTATCAGTATTAGTAAATTTCCTATAAATATCAAATTCTAATTTATCGTTATTTCTAATAACTAAAGTGTCGAGAAAAGGTAATTGCTCATTGTTCTCCTTTTCGTACGTAAATTTAATGGACGGATATTTATTTTTTAATGTCTCTAAGAAAGTGTCCAAATTTTCTGTTTTAGTATCAAAAATAGCAAATATATCGTCTACGTATCTATACCACTAGTTCTTAATGGTTTGATTTCAAATTGTGTGTCATAACTAGTTGTGGTATAGGGATCAACTAGTAAAATTGTGGTATTAAATGTTTGTAACCAAGAAAAAATCACCCTCTTAGGTTTTACATATTTTTACGTTTTAGCGTCCAACAACATATGTTTTATCAGTCTGTCAGTTCGCGGCATAGATTAAAGACTACTTACCCGATTGACTTGATATTTTGACCAAAAATTAAGAGTCATTCGAGGATGATCTAATAATATTTCGATAAAAATCCTATGTGGAAAAACAAAATGGCGGCCTAGTGAAATGTTAAAAAATATTATCAAAAAATTACTCGTGCAATTTATTTCAAATTTTGCATAAACATCAAGTATTATGTTGGAATCAACTGGTAAAATTTTGGTACGAATCCAAGATGACGGAACAAAATGGCGGCATAATAATATATATATATTTAAAAATTCAGCCTGAAAAACTACTTTTAATGGATCGATTTCAAATTGTGTGCCATAACTAATTGTGGTATAGGGATCAACTAGTAAAATAGTGGTACCAATTCAAGATGGCCGAAGAAAATGGCGGCAAATAAAATTTTGGTAATCGTGAAAAAATGCATCCTCTCAGATTTTACATATCTTCACGTTTTAGCGTCGCTAGATGCCAAAAAATATGTTTTATCAATTCCGTCGGTCCATCTGTCTGTTAGTTCGCGACATAGCTTAAACATTACTTACCCGATTAACTTCAAATTTTGAACAAAAATTAAGGGTCATATGGAGATGACCTGGTAATATTTTGGTAAAAACTAATATGGCGGAACAATGCTAAAAAAATTGTTAGGGTGGTGTATTACTTGGAGTTAAGATCCGGTTATAAAAACAAATCTTTTTTTAAATTGTCGACGTTTTCCAACTTAATTGTTGCATCCCATCCTCAGGTCACATATATAGATCCTATATCCTACATGAAACTCATATACTCATCAGATATTGAGTTTCTAAATGGTTTTCGTTAACAATCCTTTTGTTATTTTGTTAGAGTGGGGTATTATTTGGGGTTAGGAAATATCTGCGGACCAATGGAGTAGGTAAATGCGGATAATATTTGCTTGAATTTAAGATGGCAAAGCAAAATGGCTGCCAAGTAAAATTTAAAAAATTTCGTTCAATTGACTTTTAATTTTGCAGAAAAGTTAAATGTCAAAATAAGATAAACTGGTCCGAATTCAACATGGTCCAGCAAAATAGCAGTATGTGTCAATGGAAAAACTACTTATTGAATTTATTTTATATTGTGCCCAAAATTCAAGTGTGGCATAGGTAGAAAGAAAATGGTAAAATATGATGGAACAAAATGACGCCCAATCAAAATGAAAAAACAGTATGTATACAGGGTTATTAACGCAACCCGTTCTTTAAAAGTTTTTGATGATGCCATTTAGATAAAAATTTCAAATTTTGGGATTAAGGTAAGGTCAAGTGGTACTTCTTTTCTGAAATATTTTCAACTTCCGGTTTAACCGGAAGTTGGTATCAACTTGCTTATTTTAAATAGAACACCCTGTTTTTTTTTAAAGTTTCAAATTAGCTGTCATGTTGAATAGAAAAGCACAACAATTGTTTTTCCTTGGCTTACTACGGGAAGGTGTAAGCATTTAGCAAATACATATGATATTTTAATAAAAACCTGATTATTTCGAAAATGGTTACGAATAGGTATAGGGAACCTTAATACAGTTCGATAGAAAATTAAATTCTACATTTGATAGTACATAAAGTTATAGGGTGTCCTGTTTAAAAAAATGGACTTTAGCGGCTTTGAAAATGTGAATGTTTGCCGCTGAATTTAGGACACAGTGTATAAAAATAGACAAATTCAATAAAAAAATAGAAACCTAAGATTATTTACCGATCGTCTGCAAAATATGAAGATTATATCTTCAAAATTTACAAAAATATGAGATTTTAAAATTTGGTACCCCGAAGGCTCATTTTCGGTTCAAGGTCAAATATCTTAAGAACTCTTAAACCTAGGTATAGGACATGCTGCATAAAATAGCATTAAAATTCTCCGTAGAATCCAAAAATATCATAAAATATAGGGTGTTCCATTTAAAATAAACAAGTTGATACCAACTTCCGGTTAAACCGGAAGTGACAGGAAGTTGAAAATATTTCAAAACAGAAGTACCTCTTGACCTTACCTTAATCCCAAAATTTGAAATTTTTAACTAAATGGCACCATCAAATAATTTTAATGAACCGGTTGCGTGAATAACCCTGTATAACACATATATACTGTGGCTACGTACTGAACTAAATTGGAAGGAGAAGATTTATAACGAAGCAAGTTCCGGTAAAGAAAATTTACCGATTTTTTTATATTTATACATATATTACTCCGCGATGGTTTGAACAATTTGAATGACATTTTCAGGGGACATTCAGGATATTGCTGGAGCGATCCCATAGCAAGGATATTAAAAAATGTTAAAAATGGCGAAATGGCGTACATTTTATTGTTTTTTCTCCGGGTTAGTTTGACCAATTTAGATGAAATTTTCAGGATATTGCCGGAGTGGTCCCATAGCATGAATATTAAAAAAATGTCGCTTGCAGTTGCGTCTTTTGCTTATTATTTTTTTAGGCTCAGCTCTTAAGAAGTAGTTTTTGTTGGCATTATAATTTTTCAGAGGTACCTTAATTTTTTTTTACTCTGTTTAAATCTATATGAATACAATTTTACAGTTACTTCAATGGTGTATATAAGGGGTAGTTTGGGGGTTAGCTCCCCCAGAGGCAGTTTTATTTAAGTTAAAATATTGTAATGGTCTTTTTTATAAACAAAAACGGAAAACCTTTTTTTTGTTGCTTCCAAAATGTTCATCGTCTCAAAATCCCCTCCAGAATCAGTGTGTATATACGCCACTAAGTTACTTGCAAATATTTTCAAGCTAATTAACGCACATATATATTCAAAGGATAGCCTTTCTTTCAGTCAGTCACTCTATATAAATGCATTTGCTTTCCACTTGAATATCAAGCAAACTTCGCTATAGAAAAGAACGTATGTTTTTGATTAAAAGCGGGAACTCATCCCAGATTACCTTAAGACCTTTATGCCGGTTATCCACAAAAGGGGACAGTAGATGAAAAAAACGATGCTTGAGAAGAACGGAGAGTAGAAAAAAAACATGAGCGTAACCAAAACATTTTAAGTTTAGCTGGGGTATGTTACGAATATATGAAAGATACTTTTGATGACATATTTTCAAGAATTTTGACAATTCCAACTTACAGGAATGTCCCATCAACAACTCTCTTATACACCTGGCCACGTTTTAATTACTGTTTCCTGTCCCCTATAATACGAAGTTGTAGGACATGCCACCTTGTCCTATCTAGCTCTACTCCATCTTCCCTTGCAATGATTTTTGCTTCTCTTCCAGCGATGCTTCCAAAATGTATTCATATATTTTGGATGTAATCCAGTTAGGTACAGAAATCTTTATACCACATTTTGTTAAGACTTCAAAACCATCCAACCATAAACCTTAGTTTCCAAAATCCTGCAATAATGCCAGACTTGTACTAATAATAATTTGCGCTATTTTATTACAAAATTCAGCATGTTCTAAACATTTGTGACTTTTCATCAAATCCTGAGCATTCACGTTATCATCATCACCAGGAAAAGCTAAATATCTTAAGCAAGCTTCTGGCATAACAAGCTCTTCAAGCATTTCGGTCACTAGTTTTTTCATCACAGTTTTATAATTTCCTAGACTAAACGTTCTTGAGAAATTGAAAAGTAAAAAAATCTCTTTCAGCTTCTTCCACTGATATTTCTTTCAAAACTGTTGAATCGTGAACAAGCGAAACACAAAGTGGCAAACTAAGAGTTTTAAGTCCTAACACTGGAACCTGTGGTGGAAGAAGATCAAAATACAAGAGTTCTAACCACACTACACCACAACTTGTTACGTTCTGGACGCGCGTTTCGCTAACCAAGTTAGCATCATCAGCAGATGATATAAACTAAAGTAACTTATCCTAACCGAGAATATTTATAGGTAAATCTGGTCGCACTTGGTTGCACGCGACTGCACCGTTGTCAAGTAACAATAGAGGGGACTATAGGGAACAGGCCCTCTGTCTTTATTTAGTGCTTTCTTACCACATTTAACTATTTTTATACTATCAAATGCATCCAAGAATCTATTATTAGATACATTTTTAAACAACTTAAGATTATTTGTTTTATTTGTTGATTGTTTTCCAAAGCATGTTGGCCAACGCTTGAATTTTCTGTTCTTCCATATCGTAAATGTGCTGTGTGTTCTTTAAAACGAATGTTTATGGAGCGTTTAGTATTATGTACAAACCAAAATTTTATAAACAACTTGAGGGAACGGCGATGGGCAATTGCTTATCTCTGTTCCTTGCAAATTTGTTTATGGGCAGATTAAAAACCCAATTCAAAAAGTATTTCCCAACGGTATGGTATAGATACGTAGATGATATATTTTCTATTTTTGATACTAAAACAGATATTTTTGGACACTTTCTTAGAAACATTAAACAATAAATATCCTTCCATTAATTTTACGTACAAAAAGGAGAACAATGGGCAATTACCTTTTCTCGACACGTTAGTTATTAGAAATAACGATAAATTAGAATTTGATATTTATAGAAAATTTACTAATACTGATTTACATAACATCCGACTTATTTCATTGCCCACACAAAACATTTTAACAAAGAAATGAATCGGATTAGAAATATAGCTAAAAGTAATGGATGTAATGATAATTTTGGACATAAATTAGTAAATAGACATAAGCATAAGAATATGTTAAAAGATGCCATTACTCTTCAAGCACCTGAGGCTCCCAATGAGTTCATAGTTATCCCAAACGATCACAGATATACGAGAGGTCTAGAAAAAGTATTTAAAAACGTAGGTTTAAAGCAGCCTACAAAACGGACGACAGTTTGAAAAATCTCCTTGGAAACCCCAAGAACAAAGTCGACTTGAAGGAAAGGAGTTGCATCTATGAATGTAGCTGTAATGACTGCGATCTAAAATATGGTAAACGCTTCATCAACATTCGTTTTAAAGAACACATGGCACATTTAAGATACGGAAGAACAGAAAAGTCAACATACTTTGGAAAACAATCACCAAATACGAATAAATAATCTTAAGTTGATTAAACATTTAACTAATAATAGATTATTGGATGCATTTGAGAGTATAGAAATAGTTAAATGTGGTGAGAAAGCGCTAAATAAAGACAGAGGGCCTATTCCCTATAGTCTCCTCTATTTTTACTTGACAACGGTGCAGTCGCGTGCAACCAAGTGTGACCACATTTACCTATAAATATTCTCGGTTAGGATAAGTTACTTTAGTTTATATCATCTGCTGATGATGCTAACTTGGTTAGCGAAACGCGTGTCCAGAACGTAACAAGTTGTGGTGTAGTGTGGTTAGAACTCTTGTATTTTGACGGGTTTAAATGTTTTAAAATAATAACATACTGCGGAAAGCCCTCTTTAGAATGAAACGTTGTCTTAACATGAAGAATAGAATGAAAGTAGTAGAGATAAGAAGTGAGGGGTCTATCAGTTAACATATGGTTCATGCCCAAAATATACATTGGACAGACGAGTAAAACTTTTAAATAGTGAATTAACATAAACGCAGTTTTATTCACAATAAATATGACTCAACGTTAGCAAGCCATATTATCAAGGAGGATGATCTGTTTAACGACGATTTTAAGATCCTTCATGCAGAGAATTAAAGGCCCTAAATTAAATTTATTGGAAAGTTTAGAAATAAACAGCTTTACAAGTTACAAATTTATTATTTAACGACTTAATAGATCTTAATAATTTTTTACCTTAGGACAATCAGGTTAAAAAATTTAAATAAGGGATCATAGGCTAGACAGACATTGTTAATATCAGATGTAGAGTTGTTTTTAAAATTAGTATGTAGTATTCACCAGACAAAGCTACAGCCACTAACGTTCAACAGTCCTTCGATGTATTTTTTTTAAAACCAACATTTTCTCTACAGTACTATTTTCCCGCTATATAGCAAGTATTTGAAATAATAAGAGGTATGTTAACCCGCAAATATAAAGTAAAACGAGTTTCGCATAGACACGTACAAAATAATGTGCCATTCATCTCGTCTCGTTGCAGCTATCTCTGAAGAGGATATTAAATCAACCTTCCAGAACTTCGGTCTCAACTTCGTTAAATCTCTGTGCCAAATTGGATAATACGCCGGAGTTTCGTAACGGCGGCACAAACTTACTTAGATTTTGTGAAACACTTACTTTGTTTAATTAGTGACTTGCCTTAATTAGAGTCAGATGTCTTTTAGAACGATTTTATATGCGTAGACGTGACCCCGGGAACTCAAAAGTAGCCAAATTTAAAAAATATTTTGAAGGGAAAATTTCACACCTAAATTCTTAGCCAATCTGAAGCTTCTATTTTGAATCAATTCCATCTCAATCCAAAATATTTCCAGAAATATTTACCCTCTAGGGTATCCTGGGCTATATTGTTAGTAAGTGGAAATTTTTCTGTCCCTGGACACATGCAGTTTTTAAACTTGACATGTTGTTTTTTTAAATGAAAATAAATCTTTTTTAATACTTCTTGGTTACTGAGTACAGTGAAACCTCCCTTAACGGACACTTCCGAACAATGGACACCTCTGCTGAACGGACAATTTTGAAGTCACGGACCGTCGATATACAGTGTGTATCAGCCAAATGGAATAAATTCGATAATAAATAAATGGGGGCGTGTTCGGAAAAACGCTTGGACCCGTCGATTGGTATTTTTAGTTGCTCATTTTCTCCAATAAAACTTTTTATACAGGGTGTGTCCTGTAACAGTGGTCAATGCCAACTTTCTTATTTCAAATGCAACACCCCGGATATTATTTAATTTTTGGATTCTTTAGGAGATTCTAAACATATTTTATGTTCAATGTCCTATACCTATCTTCAACTATTTCGGCAATATTAAGTGTTTTCAAATTTATTGCAAAAATTAAGATTAAAAAAATAAAATTATTTATTTCTTCATAATGTATAAACAAAAGTAAAAAGTTAATTTAGGAACTGTTGAATATGCTCGCCGCGAACATCTTGGCAAATTCCTAATCTTAAATAGAGATTTCTTCTAACGTTATTTAGCATCTCAGGCGTGACCAATCTAATCGCAAGCGTTATTTGTCTTCTTAAGTCAGCTAAGTCGAGGGGTTTAGTTTTGTATACAACATTTTTAATATCTCCCCATAAGAAAAAGTCTAATGGCGTCAGATCAGGGGATCGCGCTGGCCATTCTATCGATCCTCGTCTCCCTATCCACCAATTTGGAAATATTCCGTTGAGGTACTGCCGGACATTAATTTGGTAATGGGGCGGTGCTCTATCTTGCTGAAACCATATCATATTCGCTGGAACTTGTGGGTTTGCTGGATTCGGATACAAATTTGTCAAAGTTGGCACGACATTATTTTGGAGTAGTGCTAAATAATTATCGCCATTCAAATTGCCGTTAATGAAAAAGGGGCCTATGATATGATCCCTAACAATTCCTGCCCAAACACTAACCTTTTCAGGATATTTGTATATTAGTATGTTCTTCGCTGATCCAGTGAGGATTTTTCCTAGACCAATAGCGGCAATTTTGACGATTTACATGACCGTGAAGTGTAAAGGTGAACTCATCCGAAAACAAAACATGTTCTAATTGAATAACATTGTTATCTAACATAGCCATCTTTTGTTCACAAAAATAAGTTCTCCTATCATAATCGTCTTCCATGAGCTCCTGAGTTGGTATCACTTTATAGGGATGCATTTTACTTTCTTTTAATGCTCGAATAATCGACGAATGGCTAATATCGAACATTGCGGCGGCTTGTCGACTAGAAATATGTGGGTTTTCCTCAAACTCAAGCATAATATCCAATTTAGTATCATCATTTATTGAATTGGCAGCTGCTTTTTTTATCTGCCTCACATGTCCAAGCTCGCGAAACTGCTTTTCTATTTTACTAATTGTCCCTTGGGATATATGCGGCAAATTTGGAAATTTTTCATGAAATAAGCGAGCAACTTCCACTTGTGTTCGTGTGTTATCTCCATAACCAATCATTTGTAGAATTGTTATTTTATGCATTTCTGTTAAATGAACCATTTTTCTAATATTAGGTATTATGCAGTTAACGAAATTCAAAAGACTATGACACTGACACTGACAACTACTGTCTTGCAAAGAGAAAGGCCAGGCATTTTACACAAAAGTAAACAAAACTTAAAAAGTAAACAAAACTGGCTAAGTTTTGTGTTGTAGCCATTTTTGTATCAATAAACAAAAAGAGACTTTCATGAATAATAATAAATTGAAATAAATAAAATAAAAATAAATTTGAAAACACTTAATATTACATTCTTAATAAAATATGAAGAATCCAAAAATTAAATAATATGGCATTTGAAATAAGAAAGTATTGACCAGTGTGTTGTATAAAAATTTTTGTAATCAACTAAAAATAAATAGTTCAGTAACCAGACACACACTGTTCATGACAATAATAATAGTAAAATTTGGAACATTTTTAATAAAAACAGTAAAAAATAAAAATAAATTTGAATGGGCAATATTTAGACCTATGCTAATAAGCAGCGCGGCGCCTACCTATTGTTAATAGCACTAGTTTACCAATGGGCTGGCTTATGCTGTCTGGTTTGTAGGTAACTTGCGATGAATTGCGTAATAAATAGATTACCTTATTTTTATGAAATGTAATCTTCATCAATAGAATTTCTTAGTTTTGATGTTACTCTGGTGCGATCAATATGTCTTCAAACAAAAGAACGTTTTTGAGTCTTCAAGAAAAAGTTGAAATAATCCAGTAAGCGGAAAAAACAAACTTAGTGTTAGAGTATTACTGAAAAATTCTGTGTAGGAAAATCTCAAATTAGTATTATTTTGAGAAACAAGAGCGATTTTAACAGGTTAACTGCCATGAGAAGCATAACTTGCTTCTCAACAAATTTATCGTCGTAGCCATGAGAGACACCATATGTTTCTCATGCATGGGTAAACGCTAGCCGTCACATGAAGCATACGGTGATTCTCGTTGCCATTTAAACCTTATGAGTGTGTATATAGACGGCTGGAAGGAATAAATAAATTAGCTGCGTTAGCAAAGGATTTATTCATTCATTCATTATTGCTGAAGTGCCAGGTTGTTAGCAATATTTGAAATCGGTTTCTTGACATCAGATTTTTTACTTTATTGTAGTAGATATTCGTCTTGGACCAATATGATTCAATAGTCGGAAACCGACTAAGACCCATCCAAAAGATTATACCTATGAATACTTGCATTTCTTCTATATCTGTATCATGCCAGTCATTTATTCTAGCTTTTCGGTTAGTTACTTTATTTCTCAGTTGTGCGGCATATCTGTTGGTTTCTTTTACCATCATTTCCAATATACTTTGATTCAAAAACAACTTGTAAAACTCTAACGGAGTTTTGTCGAAATATGTTTCATAAATCTCTGGTTTCACACCTGGATGGTCTTCGGTAAATGTAAAATTTTTGAGGTAGGTTCCAGAGACAGGGTTCCAAATAACATCGTTTGAAGCGACATCAGGTTCACTTTCACCTTGGATATTATCAGTCTCAGAAGAATCTTGATGAAATAGAATAACTTGCTCTATTGTTTCTTGAACTAAATCTCTATCGATAGCTTTTTGGGATGTACACGGTCGTTGCTGATCCACATCCATAGAAGTCGTGGTAGTAATTTTTTTCTTTTTCGATTGGCTGGTTTCGTACTCTTCGTCTGAGCTGTCAGATGTACTTGACGGTAAATATTCATCAGGTGAGTCTTCAAATGGCTCATCTTCAATGGCAATATCATCCTCGTCTGACAACGCTTCCTAAAAATAAAATAGCAATGTTGTAATTCTACCCACGCTTATCTGAGTTTTAACAAAAAAGCGAAAAACTTCTTTCGCGATATTTTTTTGAAGACGCGCATGTATAGATATCACATATTTTGGCTGTCGTTTTTCTTCGAACGGAAAAGCCCAATTTTTCGTAGCTGAGTATGAAAACCGCAAAATAGAAACAGTTGCAGGTCATAATACTACCCCCCGTAAACTTCATAAAAATAAGGAAGGTGTTTTTTCCGTTTATTTTATTGTATAACCAGCGAAATGAAAAAAAAGTAGTAACATACAAAACCAGAAATTTTGTCGAACGGTATCTGGCGTCACGGCTTTTTGAGTGGAATTTACAAAAAGCCGCAATCCGTGGTACGGATCTTTAGCCACTCCCGAATAATGAACCGCGAAGGTTAGAAATCAAAAACATGTCTAATTATCAAACTGTAAGAAAGCGTCCATATTCTCTAAGAGACCAAGTTTCAAATGATTAAACACACTAAACAAACAATTGAAGTGGATAATTTTAATTATCCTTATTTTTGTATTTAAAATATTGTTAAAAAAGGTCGCTTTGTATACTGTTAAGGACCACTGTGTACTGCGAAGATTTTTTATATGCAAGTTTTATTTATCGTTGTTTTTATCTTTTTCACAAAAACAATTTAGGAATGTGGTTTCAAAATGATAATGTTTTAGTAGTACAAAAGTATATGTAGTGAATTTATTCCTGTTATTGTTAGCATTAAGTCAGTTTATTTTCGTTAACAATATGCCATTGCGACGATTAGAAGCGGTGCAACTCGAGCAATTAGTACGTTGGTTACGTGAGGGTCTGTCTCAAGAAGAAGTCGCTGCGCGGCTGAATGTGTCGCAAAGTGATGTAAGTAGAGCATGGAATCGGTACACGACAACTGGCTCTGCAGCCTACACGTATGGAGGAGGTCGAGAACGAGTCACAACCCCAGCCCAAGACCGTTTTATTGTCTTGACTGCAAGAAGAAACCGAACATTTACTGCTTCAAGAATTAACAGCGTCTTTAGGCAAACCACTGGAAGAGTCATAAGTGGTCAAACGATCAGAAGAAGGTTGCACGCATGTAACTTAAGAGCCAGAAGACGCGCTACACACCCTCGGTTGACAGGGGAGCAGCGTGCATGCAGATACCGGTGGGCGAGAGAACACAGTGATTGGAATTTTGAAGACTGGAGGCATTGCATCTTCACCGACGAGTCAAGATTTCATTTATACACGTGTGATGGTCGAATACTGGTTTGGAGGGAAAGAGGACAGCGATACAATGAAAATTTAACGGCTCCAACTACTCTTTTTGGTGGCGGATCAGTTTGCGTGTGGGGAGGCATTTGTTTTAATGGGCGCACTGACTTAGTGGTTTTAATTAATGAGACAATGACTGCTGTAAGATATCGAGACAGAGTTATCGAACCGATAATTGTGCCATTTTATGGAGCAATAGGCGAAAGATTTATTTTTATTGATGACAATGCACGTCCGCATCGTGCGGCAATTGTAAACGATCGGATAGAATATCATGGGATTACAAGAATGGAGTGGCCACCCTGTTCACCCAATATGAATTGCATAGAACATGTTTGGGCCCAAATGTCTAGGCAATTAAACCGAATCCAAGAGCCTCCCTTAACTTTAGAAGATTTGGCTAACGAGTTGCAAGCCATTTGGCAAGCCATACCCCAGCACTTTATCAACAATTTAATAAGGAGTCTTCCGAACAGAGTAACAGCATTAAGGCGAGCTAGAGGTGGTCCCACACGATATTAATTTTCTCACAGGACTTTTGTGTATTCTGTAAAAAGAAGAAGTTTTTATGTTGTTACTTTTTTCAATTATAAAATTGTAATGTTTAAGTATTTAAAAAAGAATTCTTGTTTTATTTTTTGCTGTAACATAATGTTAATGAATAAATATTTATTTTGTATTAACAGGATTTTTTTATTTTCAAAAATAATGAATAATACTTAGAGAACTCTTAAATATCCACTTCAATTGTTGACCAGTGTAGAAATAAGACACAAAGTCTCGGTCTCAGTCAAAAAGAATATAATGCGGTTACACGTGTTTCGCCTTTTCAGGCATCATCAGACCTACAATTAATACAACAATCAAAAACTATCACTATAAATATATTTGTGATTTTAGTTAATGTCGAAAGTTTGTTTGAATTTTGTATATTTATAGTGATAGTTTTTGATTGTTATATTAAATGTAGCTCTGATGATGCCTGAAAAGGCGAAACACGTGTAACCGCATTATACTCTTTTTGACTGAGACCGAGACTTTGTGTCTTATTTCTAGTTTAGTCATGTCTAATTATCACCTAATCAATGCTAATTATTTATTTAAAACAAAAGTGACTAAGTGTCTTTCTTTGGTTTTTTATTATATGTTTATAAAGCATAATTACAGTTGACGCCATTCCAAGAAAAATTAATTCATTTAGGTATGGGAAAGCAGCATAACATTTAGGTATTCTACTGTCTTACCTGCCGTAATGATTCAAGATATTTTTGCTCCTCTTCATAAGACTCACGAACCATTTGAAAAACCTCGTGACGGTTTTATAGAACAACACTAAAATATCACAAATTCCACAAGACGCTAATCGATCAATACTGATTTATAAAGAACTAATAGATAAATGTCAAGTGACAGGAACAAGGACGGAAATTAGAAGTTAAGTTGGCCGATTCATATGACGTTCCTGAATTTTAACGTCACCAGTAGCGTGCCACGAAAATTTGTTCGAAATAATAACCTCCATACACAGCGGTATGTCTCTGTCTGACAGTTTTATAGTGTAAAGAGGGTTGCTTCTACGAGAAGCAACTGATGATTCTCACGGCTATAATAAAAAAATGACACGTAGTAGCCGCGTGAGACATACGCTGATTTTTATTTGAACATTCACCACACGATTACAATATATAAAATGGGTTTCGTCACATAATATAAGTTAATCTAAGTTTTAAAATTTAAAGACAATAACAAAACTACAATCATTAAGTGTACAGCGTATCAAACCAGGACACAAACAAGTGGTAAATAATATGGTCTTAAGATTAAATATTATCTAGGGTAAGTATCTTAGTCTCTATAATCCATGAATTCTTTGAAGCTATAAAAGGTCCTTTCATTCAAATATACTAATAGATTTCTACGAAACTGCTTTATGGATCTAGCTTCCTTGATATTGTTGGGCAGTTTGTTGTATATTCTGACACAAGCATAATGTGGAGATTTCTCATAACGAGATGAGGTGTGTCGAGGAAACGTAAGATTACCACAGTGCCTCGTTGGGTAGGTATGATTTTCAGAATTGCTCTTAAACTGGTCTTTGTTTTTGTACACATAGAGGGCACACTTTAATATATAGACACATGTAAGTGTAAGTATTTTAGAATTTTTCATGGTTTCTCTGCAGGTTTCCTGAGGTTTCAGTCCGAAGATCAGTCTAATTATTCTTTTTTGGGAAATGAAAACCCTATTGGCGTTCACTGCTTGACCCCAAAGAATAATGTTGTAGCCAATATGGGAGTAAGCCATAGCATAATATGTTGTAAGCAGAGTAGACAGGTACTGCTTGTTTCAGTTTTAGTATTGCATAGAATGCCTGATTAAGCTTCGAACAGATATGGTCTATTTGTGGCTCCCAAGTGAGTTTGGAGTCAAGATATGTTCCTAGAAATTTTACCGTTGATTCAGTTTTGTCTACATATAGTATTGGTTGCGTTTTGATGAAAGGGACAATAACAGTCTTATCTTTGTTCAGAATAAGTCGGTTTGAAAAGCACCACATGTTCATTTCATCACAGATATTGTCAATTTTTGATCGCAATTCAGGTTCGTTCTTTGCCGAGATAATAGCTGTAGTATCGTCGGCGAATTTTATGGTAGTGTCTGGAAGAGATAGGTCATTGACAAAAAGCAAAAATATAAGTGGGGCTAGTACCGATCCTTGCGATATTTATGTTGTACTGTGTTGTTGTACAATTTTCTACCCTTACCAGTAACCTTCTTTCTGAGAGGAACGACATAATTATAGAAAGGGCGTTTCCTCTAATACTCATAGCGCTAAGTTTGTGGCAGTCAAAGTTTAAATTTAGTGTGTCAAAGGCTCTGGACAAGTCAAAGAAAAGGCCAAAGACAATGCGGTTTTTTTCCAGCTCTTTGTAAATGAAGTCCGCCAGTTGAAAAGCAGCTGTTTCTGTTGACCTTCCAGTGCAAAATCCGTGTTGGTCATTTCTAATTATGTTAAATCGCTGGAGAAAGTTGATCATTCTGTTATATATAACACGTTCAAAGATTTTACTAAAGGTACTTAATACTGAAATTGGTCTGTAATTCTCAATGTTAGTGGGTTCTCCCTTTTTAAAGACAGGTACAATTGTTGATAGTTTTAGTGCAGTTGTTTATTTTTTAGGCGCTTGATAAGTTGCTCTAGTTCAGCAGTTGTAACTGGCTCCAGGAAAATTGTGTTGCCTATGGGTTCTGAAGTTGTTGGACTATAAGATATATTATCTGCAAAGTGATCCTTAATCTTTTGCTCAGCAACATTTGCAAAGAAATCGCCAAGTATATTCGTTACTTTTGAGGGTTCAGATATTAGTTGGTCGTTTATTTTAAGGCTTATTGGTTTTACCCTTTTCTTTCTGTCCAGCTCACTATTTAGTACATTCCAGACTTCTTAAAAATAAAATAAATAAATAAATGCTTTATTGTCAAAAAAAAAATTTTACTATTTTGTGGACAAAGCTGTTGTAAAAAAATAGTTTACAAACATCAAAATTAGCAAACAAAACAAGACAAAAACACATCATAAATATTATAGAAAAATAATATTTAAATCAGGAATTTAGAATATTAATATTATAGAATCCTAAAAGAAGTACATTAGAAATGTACTTTGTCAGTCGTACTATGTTATAAACATTTTCATAAATATAATGTAAAAAAATAAAAAAGCAAAGTAAAAAATACAATGAAACAATTAAAAAAATACATATACAAAGTTCGGTAAAAATGGTTGGTAATGGCAACTATCACACTAGGGGTTCATAAGGATAAAATTATGTGTTGTAAAACTCGTTCACGGTGTAGAAGGCTCTTTCCAGTAAGAATGATTTCAAAGCCTTGCGAAATGAAGTCAGAGATATTATGGATTTGTTGTTAAATGGCAGGTGATTATGCATTTTTTTTGCATTGTAGATTACTGATCTTTTAATTAACTCTGAGTGTGGGGTTGGAAGATAGAGATCGTGCTCAGTATTTCTGAGAGGGTAGTTGTGAGAAGGTCTCTCTAATAGAGCAGGTGCGTGCTTACGAATTAAGCAAACCGATTCCAAAATGAATAAGCAAGGAAGGGTTAGAATTTTATATCTTTTAAAGAAATCTCGGCAGTGAGTGCTACTGTTAAGTCTCAGTAGGTAACGAACAGCTCTTTTTTGTAGTATAAAAATTCGATCAAATTGAGTCGCACAACATGTACCCCAGAATGGAATAGCATATCTGAGGTGCGACTCAACAAGGGCAAAATAAACAGTTCTAAAGGTAGAAAAGCTAAGCTCCTCGGAAACAGATCTTAACGCAAAGCAAGCAGAACCTAACTTCCTCGATAAAGCGTCGATATGTGGATCCCATTATAAAGAATCATCTACAAGAAGCCCTAGAAATTTTACAGAGTTTACGACATCAATAGTGGTGCCATTACGGTCAAAGGGTTGCAGCGTGTTTTTATAAGACAAGACTTTCGTTTTAGAGATGTTCAAACATAGGAGATTAGAATCGCACCAGGATTTAATGGTGATTAGGTCATTAGATACAATCCTATGTAGGTCCGTGACATCTGGGTGGCTCCACGTAAAGCTGGTATCGTCCGCAAAGAGACATATTTTTCCACTAATGTTTAAATTAGCCATGTCGTTTATGAACAGAAGAAACAAGATAGGGCCTAGTACCGAGCCTTGAGGTACTCCATATTCCATTGGCCTACAAGAAGTCATCCTGTTGTCAACTTTCACAACTTGATTTCTGTTGCTAAGATATGACTTAAACCAATTGAGAGGAGCCCCTCTAAATCCATAGTACTGCAGTTTGTTAGTTAATATATTATGATTCACACAATCGAAAGCTTTGGAAAAATCACAGAAAATTGTTGCCGTAGCGTGATGGTTGTTTAGGCTGGAGTAAACTCTATTAAGAAGGGAAAACATGGCATCGCTTGTGCATTTGTTACTTAGAAATCCAAATTGATGTTTTGTAAGTATTTCATATCTAGACAGAAATGATAAAAGCCTTTTTTTAACCAGTCTTTCGATGATCTTAGATAGCGTAGGGAGAAGTGCAATTGGGCGATAGTTCGAAGCTTCTTCTGAAACACCTCCTTTGTGAAGAGGTATGATTATTGCAGTTTTAAGGCAGCTTGGAAAAGTACCATTTTGGAAAGACATATTTATCAAAGTAGTCAGATGCTCTAGTGTGCATTCCGGCAGACTTGAATACATTTTTAAAGTAAGCCCATCAGTTCCCGAAGAAGATTTATTTTTGATATCATTAATTGTACTACGAAGTTCTGATAAAACTACTGGTAAAAAGAAGAAACTGTGCAGGTTTACCCTATGATTAGAGAGATATGAAATTGGGTCATTAGATTGAGATACGGATTTAGTCAAATCTTTGGCTACATTTACAAAATAATTGTTTAGGTCCTCAGGAGAGGTAAGGATAGTGCTGGATAAAGGAGTTTTGTTTCTTAAATCATTTACGATAGACCAGGTTTCTTTAGCTACATTTTTGGCGTTAGAAAGTCTATTATTGTAATAAATATCTTTGGCGGTTTAATAGTTTTATGATAAATTTTTCTGTATGATTTTACATAATTATGAAAAAAGACACTGTCCGAAAATTTCTTTAAATGAGATAGTGACCGCATGTTCTTAAAAGATATACGTAAACCTTTAGTGGACCAGGGTTTACTTCTTTTATTTTTGATAGGCCTAAGGGAAAAGATTCAGAAGCTATATTAGTTAGAGTTTTTATAAAACGAGAAAATTCAGTGTCGACATCATAAGTGTGAGAGTCCCAGTCAGTTATTTGACATAGGTGTTTGAAATTAATGAAATTTCTAACCGAAAAAATACGGCCTACTTGTCTAGAGGAATTTTTGGCTTTGGATGTAACTGAAAATTTTGTGAAAATTGCTTCATGATCGGAGAAACCTGGACTTAAGACATTACATTCGACGGAGCTAGGATCGAAAGAAGACACAACGTAATCTATAGTACTGGCACTTGTCTTAGTAATTCTGGTTGGTGAGTTGACGTGCATGGCAATTCCTAATGACTCAAAGATAGACTGAAGACATTCCTGAGCAGCACACACACTGGAAAAGTCAATATTGAAATCGCCACATAAGATTAATTTGCTTTTTACAGGAAGGGACTCGAGCAAACTTAGAAGGTTATGGCAGAATAATTGCACATCAGCATCAGGTGTTCTATAAATACAAATAATATAAAGGTCATAAGTATTGTGATAAACGATAGAAAATTCAAATACTTTTTCAGATAATAAATGATTATACTTTGATATTTCGGAAAAATCGTTGTGAGAAGACATTATCATGGTGCCTCCATGAGTTAAATTAGTTCTATTAAATCTGGCAATTGTGGTATAGTTTTTAATAAAAACAGGTTGATTGATATTTAGCCAGTGCTCAGTGATGGCAATGACTTCTGGAAAATTTAGCTCTTCTAACAAAAGATATAATTCGTCTGTTTTATGTCTTAAGGACTGAATATTAAGAAAAAAAAGATTAAAATTGCTATTGGTCAATTTTTTAGAGGGTGCTAGATCCTCTTTTCGCGTCATATTGACTAAAAATTTTTACTTTTTGATGGTGAACCACTAGAATAATATTTACCAGTACCTACATTTTTTCCGAGGAGTAGAAAGATCTATACGCTGCAAGGTCTGAGTCCACTTCAGATGAACCAATCCCATAGGCATCGTGGAAGCGATAATACAGCTTGTGCAGGGATTCCTTGTCACTGAGAAGGCCTTCTGAAGCTAGCAATAATTTAATACTAGTACTTGTATGCCCCTCAAAACACACACTAGATGGCTGGTCGTGTAGATAAGCAAGAAATAGCCTTAAGGTCTTTAGTAAGGAAGGATCCCTTAATCTGCCTAATATATAGCGACCATTTGCTTTATCCGAATCTTGGGACAGCCGCACTCTTGGTGGAGTCATTGGATCAAACTACAAAAAATCATCTTTCTTTGCAGTTTTCTCCATGCTTAATTTAGAGCCCTCCAGTGCCAATGACCTACAAGCTGCTATGGCCTCCCTGTCAAAGCCAATTATGACTGACTTATCCTCTTCAGGCACAAATGTCACTGGTGATTCCAATAATTGAGGCTTTGGTGGAGACAGCCCCCGGCTCTTTGGGATATCTATATTGACATCTTGATGACTAGAAGATGAGACATTATGGGCTGTGGAAGTGGGCGGCGTTTGGATAAGGGTTGGTGAAACTGAATCATAGGTAGGATCAATTATAGTACCAGGTGGCCACAGACTAGCGTTCTTAAGCTGAATTAAGTGATCTTTATTTTGCACCCCAATTTTAAAATCGGAGTGCAAAGTGTCTGCATTCTTAAGCATAGGAAAACAACGCACAAAATTCGTGGTTCCTAATTTTTCTTTGATGTAGTGTACAAGCTGATTTGATTTATACGTGGACGGAATTATGGATACCACTACATAATGCCATTTCTCTATAATGGGTGTTTTGTTGGGCTGGAAGGAAACAGCTTTTTTTGGAGACTTATTGACAGGCATTTGGACATCTGTTGTATCGGTTTGGGTTGATATTGCGGTGGTGTATATCTTCTTTATTGATTGTTGTTTAGGCTTATCAGCAAGCTTCTCCAGGGTAAGTGCTTTAGTTTAATTCTCAACCAAAATACAAAAAAATATATATTTTTTTGAAAAAATGTATCATTGTATTGTAACATGTAGATATTTTAAGCACTTTAAATAAAAAAAACACATCGGCTACAGTGAACGGTTTTTTTCATAACCCGGTGGCAGTCAACCTGTTAACAAGCGATTGGCATAGACTGGGAACATGAAAGAGAAAAAGAAATTTGCGAACACTGAGGGTGCTGCCGTAGACCAAATTGTCTGCGACTGGTTTTGTAAAGTACGCTCCAAAGACATTCCAATATCCGGACAATAATAAAGGAAAAAGCACAAGAAATTGCGAAGAATCAAGAAGTTGATGGTTTTAAGGGATCAAATGGATGGTTGGAGGAGTTCTGTAAACGTCATAATATCTCTTTCAAATCCATCTGAGGCGAAGTAGCGGCTGTAGACTTGATTAAGGTAGCTGATTGGCGGACGAAATTATGTGCTATTATCAAAAACTAAGCACTGAAAGACATTTATAACGCCGATGAAACGGGACTCTTTTTCCGCGCTTTGCCAAATAAAACGTTTTCTTTAAAAGGCAAAAAATATGCTGACGGGAATGCGCCCAAGGAGAGACTCACTATATTACTTTGCTCCACTATGAATGGAGAAAAAGAAAATGCACTGGTGATTGGAAAAAGTAAAAAACCCCATTGTTTTAAAGGATCAAGCGTAGAAAAATTGCCACTTGAATGGTACTATAACAAGAAAGCACGGATGACACGGGATATAATGTAGCATTGGTTGATGAAATTTGACCGAAAAATGCAAAGGCAAAACCGAAATGTACTTTTACTTTTAGATAATGCTGCATATTACCCAAAACTGGAGTTAAAAAATGTTAAAATGCTTTTTTACCGGCAAATACGACATCATATTGCCAGCCATTGGACCAATTGAAGAAATCCATAAATGTTGTAAGTGCCTTGATTTGGATTGTTGCTGCATGGAAAAAAGTCGAATCCAAGACCATCAATAACTGCTTCCGCAAAGCTGGATTCGAAGAAATTCACGAGGAACTTTGACTACGATAGTCAAGATGATGTGCCATTGTCGGAATTATGTAGAAACATCAATGTATTCTCTTCCGACTTAACTTCATATTCTGAAATTGATGAAAGTTTATTCACGGAAAATCCTAACATAAGTGTACGTGAGTGCACACAATTTCACTGTACTTAAATAAAATTAAAGGATTAAAACTAAAACAACATATTTTATTTAATTCTTACTTACTGTATTATTAACCTCAATATCAATAGTGAATATGACGGTGAAAAAATCTTATTAATTAAATGTTTCTGCATATTTTGATACAATTGTATTGAATCTAGGAAATTATGAAGCTGGATTCAAAAATTAATCGACTTCAGTCTAGAAATTTGCAATATGAAAGACAATATCGAAAGAATAGCGTTGTTGTATTTGGCCTAGAGAAAGAAGAAGATAGTGATTTATTAAGGTTTGTGCTGGAAAAATTTGAAGAATTACTTCAAATGAATTTAACAGACTCCAACATTAATAACGTATATTACCTAGACTCTGATAGGAATATAGTTCCTATTAAAGTAAAATTAGTGTTATATATAAAACCAATGCCATATTTTGAAAAACTGCAAAAAGTTAAAGGGAACTAACATTTATATAACTCATGATATATTGTATGAAGACCAGCAAACAAATATTGTCCTGAGACAACACCAAAAAACATTTCGATCCCAAAATTGTCCTGCAATAATAAAAGGTAATTCACTAATGGTTAACGACGAAGTGGACTCTGTTGTGACAATAATAGTCAATCATCAACTTTTACGGTTACAGAAACTAATAGCCCATTATTGAATGAATTTCAATAGTCAAGTTCTTCCTTACAAGAAGCTCCCATGCCAAAGGAAGTAGCAAAATTGGTTTTAAACGATAGGTAAATTCGAAAGAGTTTTCGAGATTTAATTTTCAAATGTTTTATTTTGAAGAAGGTTTCAACTAATTTCTAGACAACAAGGCAACATTGCTATTTGCTTGGACATCAGTGTGATGACAATCTCATCACCTGTGTTTTGTCAACAAAGAAGTATAAAAAAACCTGTAGGTTTGAAAACGACTGTATCATTTTATTTTGATTAATTTTTTGGAATATATGAACTATTTTTTTAATACATTGTGGTTTGTTAGCATAATATCGGCGTGAGAAAAAAAATAGTAAATACCTGTTATTAAAACTTTTTAGATTATTTATTTGTATAGTTTTTATCTGCGCAACCCTAATTAAGTTTATTAGTTTCCAAAAATGAATAAAGAACAAACAAACAAACAAACAAACAAAAGTATGCTTTATTGCCGCAGAAAAATTTTACAATTTTATGGACAAAGCAAAATATACCTAAAATAAGACATATCAAAACATTAATCGAAAAGAATTTCGATAGGTCAATGCTTTTTAAAAATGTAAATTATCAATTTACCAAATCGTAAAACACACGTTAGAATATAACATAACATTGCCGCAAAACAGTTAATGAATCCTAATAACCTTGTAAAAGTAAACAAACACACATGTACGAGGTGAATAATTTCGATGACATTGAAATCAAAATTGCAACTATGCGACCTTAAACTCTATGTTATTATAGTTATACAAATAATTGTGATGTTAAACAGAAGGCATAATGAACTAGTGTAGAATGTAGTATACAAAAAAGAATTAAATTTTGTTTTTAATCCAATACCTAACAAAAATAATTAAGTTTTAAGTGAATGTTCGATAGTTCTTTTGGTGTTTTTTCGAAATTGTGCAAGCATAGGGAAAGATTTTAAATGTACTGGCAGATTGTTGTAAAGTTTTATGGCGTTGTAAATAATTGATTTTTTTATTAATTCTGAGGAAGGAATGGGAAGATACATATCATGCCTAGAGTTTCTGGTAGGGTATACATGTTGTGGCCTTTCTGGGAGGGTGTTTATATGTTTTCTCAGCAAACATACCGTTTCCAAAATAAATAATGCAGGAAGTGTTAATATTTCATGTTTTTTGAAATAGTATTGGCAGTGAGATCTATTATTTAGACCAAATAAATAACGAATGGCTCTCTTCTGAAGCATAAAAATACTACGAAATTGCTTGGTGGTACAGCAGCCCCAAAAGGGAAGGCCATAGCGGAGGTGGGATTCAAATAAAGAGAAACAAGTAAGTCTGGCAGAAGGAACGTCTAGTTCTTTTGAAACTGATCGAATGGCGAAGCAGGCGGTAGAAAGTTTTTTAGTTAAGGTGTCAATATGATTAGACCATTTTAGGTTGTTATTTATATTTAAACCCAGGAATTTAACCGACTCTACGTATTCAATATTGCTGTTATGTACCTGAAGTGGTTGTGAAGTTCCCTTATAAGATAACGCCACCGTTTTATCGACATTAAAACAAAGCATATTGGAATCGGACCAAGCCTTAATTATAACCAGGTCTTTGGAGATACTAGAGTGTAAAGACGTTGTATCAAAATCACTCATGTTACACAAGTTATGCTTGTGTCGTCAGCAAAAAGGGAAATTCTTCCATTAATTTTAAGGTTCGTGATATCATTAATGTATAACAAAAAAAGAATAGGTCCCAAGACTGAACCTTGAGGGACTCCACTTGTAATCAACTTATAATCAGAATCGGAATCATTAGCCCTTACAAGTTGTTGCCTTTTCTCAAGATAAGATTTGAACCAATTTAAAGAAGTACCACGAATTCCATAAAAATTTAGTTTGTTTATCAGAATTTCATGACTAACACAATCAAAGGCTTTCGCATAGTCACAAAAAACTGAGGCAGTTGGGTGGTTGTTATTGAGAGATAAGTAGACGCCTCTAAGCAACGTGAACATGCCGTCGCTGGTGCACTTGTTGGGTAGAAATCCGAACTGCTCCGGGGGTATTATCTGAAGTTTCAGGAGAAATGGCATAAGACGATTCTTCAGTAGCCTTTCGATGATTTTTGATAGCACTGGTAGTAGTGCAATTGGGCGATAATTGCAAGAGTTAGTTTTTTCGCCGCCTTTATGAAGTGGAATAATTATAGCTGTTTTAAGGCAATCAGGGAATACACCTTTTTTAAAGGGCTCATTTATTAATGTTGTAAGGGCCTTTATGAATGGGAGTGGCAAGTTCAGGAATATTCTAATTGATAGGCCATCAGTGCTACACGAAGATTTACTTTTGATATTATTTATTACCTTCAATAGTTCAGTGTTGCTAACGGGACTTAAGAAAAAGCTATCAGCTAAATTTTTTGAAGGAGGGAGAAACGAAAGAGGGTCCAAACTTGGCGAGATACTAGAGGTAACATTTTTGCTTACATTAATAAAATAATCATTTAGATCATTAGCCCCTGGCAAGATCTGAGTCACAGGGTTTGATTTGTTTCTGAGGTTATTGATGATGGACCAGGTTTCTTTTGAAACGTTATTTGAGTTTGTTAGACGTTTTCGGTAGTGTAATTTTTTTGCTGACTTAATAAGAGTAGTGTAGATCCTCCTATAGTTAGAGATATAGCCGAGAATAAGAAAGGAGTCGGTGAATTTTTTTATATATGAGAGATTTTTAGCAGAAATTCGTATTCCTTTCGTGGTCCACGGTTTATGCCGCTTAGGTTTGATATTCTTAAGCGGGAAGGCCTTGTTAAAAGCACTTAAAGTGAGAACTGAAAAATATGTTATCGACTTAGATATTAATTACGTAAATTCTTTAATGGATATCAAGAATGGGTGATAATAAGTAAGTTTTTATGTGCCTCTCGTTAGTGAGTAACTTTTTATGTCATGGCGTAAAGTCCCTATGAACTTACCAATACATGCGAACGGCAGCCAGTCATCTTTTCGGAGAGCTGTAGGTTGCAGGTTCTCGGGTACACCTTACTAAATTGAAATGGGCGCCACCTAATTGACTGTCACTCAATTAGGAAGAAATCTATATCGATATTTAAATGCAGACAAAATAAAGATTTGGAGAGCTATATAACACTATATAAAGTACAGACTGTCAAATTTTAATGATACCTTGATCTTTTGGTTGTTTTTATGAGTTGTTTTATAAAATAATTTTTGACATGTGAAATTTAGCTCACATTCAAAAATTCAATTGACATTAAGATATAAAAAAAATAAATCAAGGAAATGTAAAATATATCAAATATGTGAAATGTGATAGAACGTTATTACCATTATTTCATCAACCTGTGAACATCTGGCGAAATGTCATGACACAAATATGTAAATATGAAAATTAAATTAAATAGCGCACAGGGAATCAAAAATTCATGAATTTTCTTTTACCACACTGCCGCAAGAAAAAAGTTATAAAAGTATAAAGTATTTCGCCAAGGCTGTTTTACAAAAAAATAGGTTACTTACTTCCTTTCTGCTACCTTGTATAAAATTTATAAATATAAAAATTAAGAATTAATTCCTCGTACTCTTACAGGAAGGAACTCCAAAACCACTGTAGAAATCTTGGTTTATATACCCCAAAAATTACACCATAAACTTGTAACTATATCCCAAAACCATATCTTGAATTCTTAACCTGAAACCCTACAAACGATTGTTTGTCTTAAAATAAAATCGACATGGAATGTGCAAAAACAAGTTATTTATAACACAACTATTCAAAGACATGCCAACGGTCACCAATAAAGGGAATTTCCAGACATCCAGAAAGGCTTCTCGAGGACCGACAGCCAAAACAAAATTCAGGACGCCATTCTGTTTATAAATGATAATTGCGAATTAGCTCACAGCAGGAAACTAATTTGAAAATCGACTTACCACGTTGGTTGATCAAATGTGGAACCAAACAAAACGGGATCAAAATTTAGGGCCAGATGATGTCAATAAATAGGGCTTAGGCTTTCAACAGCACTGCACTTTAAAATAAATTACTTATGACATACTTTCATTACTTTAAAAAATTGGTCCATTAAGGCACTTTTATAAAGCCGGATACATGTTGCACCTCTAAGGAGAGCCAATCGAAAGGGACGAGAAAATCAGTTCCAGAAAATTCAAAGAAGTTTGACATTCCCCTCCATCATTCTTCCTCACTTCAGACTTATGCCAACCTAATGCCATAAAATAAAATAATAATTACAGTGGAGTCCACTGCTGGCGCCACTAGTACGAGGGAGTAACAACCCGATAATATTCGGTGTCCTCCGAATAGAGCTGGCGAACTGCCCCTGAGCAGAACCAAAATCGTAACTGAAATACAAAAACCCGACATTGTCAAAGCTGGCTGGATGCCGAAAAATAAGAAACCAATGAAACCATAGTGACAGAAGAGAAAGGCAGGCAAATTCCGAATATTTGTAAAGAAAACAAAAACAAATTTCTTTTGTTTTAACCCATTAGTGCATAGTATCCGTTTTAACGGATGGCGCCATAATCCACGATGTTTCACGTTTGAGGTTATGTTTGGAATGTTTACATACAGGACAGTTATTTTCAATCCAAAACGTACCCTTTTAACCATAATTTAGTGACCTTTGTGCTTATTTGGTGTAGTTAGGCTATTATGGATCCGTCATTATATAATACCAACAGAGGAGGGTAAGTGTAGCTAATTTATTTTATATATTTTTGATCTATAAGTATGGTAGCTGCTACTGTTAGTAGAAAACACCTTAAAAACTATATGCCAACATAATGCAAGCCTTTATATTGAACGGTTTTTGAAATATTGAACACAATTGTTTACATCCGTTATAACGGATACTGTGCAATACAGCAATTACAGGCCGGTTTTTATTTTATTTTCAGTTTGACCTTGCACCAGCTTCTCGAGTTGATAGAAGATCAGGAAGTCGATGACAACATTCCAATGTTAATATATATGCAATTCCCCCCACAGATGGCGCTGAGACAGAAGAAGACAGTGATGGCAGTGACGATGAGCATGAAGGAAATTTAGACCATCTTGGTGGAAATATGTTGCGAACAACCTGTGAAATGAGTGGACATTTTGGAGAGGATAATGATTGCGATCCGGAAATAAATATTCCTCTAGCGACTTTCGAAAAAGAAGAGGAACCACCAATTGAGAGCGGGACCGCCATAGAAAGAAATGATCTAGAGTCAGAGGACAGTGATCCGGAGATGAATATTCCTCTATCAAATTTTGTAAAGCGAAGACGGCCCTTAGAGACAACATGGAAGAAAACCGCTATTCCTAATTACAAAGTAAACAAAACTTGTACGCCGAAGCCACCAAGCGATGAAGCCGCTCAGTGTAAAACACCAGTTGATTTTTTTCATTTATTTTTCACTAAAAACTTATTGAGTGAAATTGTTCAGCAATCAAATTTATATGCGCTGCAAAAGAATAAACCCCTAAATTTAACACTTGATGAAATGCATGTTGTACTGGGAGCATTTTTGCTATCAGGATATGGGAAATACCCGAATAAGCGCTTGTATTGGTCCCGAGAAAATGATGTTCCCACTATTTTGTCTGAAAGCATACGCCTAAATAGATTTGAACAAGTGCTAAGACATTTCCATTTGAATGACAACAGCAAAATCGATAAAAATGATCGTTTATATAAACTACGTCCTATTATTAGCCAACTAAATAAATCATTTCAAATGCATGGTGGTTTAGAGGAAAATTTGTCAATAGATCAGAGCATGATCCCATACTATGGGAAACACTATGCCAAACAGTTTATAAAAGGGAAACCGGTCAGATTTGGCTTCAAAAATTGGGCTTTATGTCACAGCACGGGGTACATGGTTTCGTTTGATATATATGTTGGAAAAACCAATACTGCAAAAACATTTGGTATTGGAGGAGATGTAGTCGTTTCGCTTATGAAGTTAGCAGATATTCAACCCCATTCTGGCTATAAATTGTTCTTTGACAATTATTTCTCGTCGCTGAATTTATTCAAACATTTGTCTGATGAAGGTTTCTGTGCAACCGCCACCATTCAGGAAAACAGAATAATGAAGTGCCCTCTACAAAATTGCAAGCAAATGGCTAAATTACCAAGAGGATCGTATGATTTCCAGGCCACTACTGATGATGATCTTTTAGTTGTACGTTGGAAGGACAACAAGGTTTGCACTACTATAACAACGTTTAGCACCGCGGAGGAAAAAGCAGTATCAAGATGGTCAAGAGAAGAAAAAAAGAAAATAATGGTACCGCAACCCCATGTTTTTGCAGAATATAATAGAGGAATGGGAGGCGTCGACAAGATTGATCAGTTGATAGCATGCTATAGGACAAGAATGCGATTGCGCAAGTGGTGGTGGCCAATCTTCATATATTTATTTGACGCTTCGGTGGTCAACTCGTACCTCCTCATGAAAAAACTGCACCCTCAAGACGATTGTGTTGTGAGCCTATTAGCTTTTCGAAGATATTTGGCACTACATTTTTTGAAAACCTATGGGAAACCAGCATGTCGTGGTAAAATCATGCCAAATCCCCTCCAGGATGTAAGGTATGATGGTAGAAATCATCTTCCAGAATATTCAGCCACGGATAAAATATGTAGATTTTGTAAAAGCAAAGCAAAGTTTATTTGTATAAAGTGCCAGGTTGGACTTCATCCAAAAAATTGTTTTAAACAATATCACTCCCTGTAATGTCTTAGTGCATAGTATCCGTTATAACGGATGTGCTTCAAAATGTAAATTTTTTAAATACATTTTTTTTTGAACATATATTTGTTTTATTTTGTGTCAATATACTCTGTTGAAATCAAAAAATCAGCTAAAGAAAGGGAAAAACAACTTCATTCACTAATGGGTTAATTTAGAGAAGTTGAAAATACTTTACAAAATGTAATCCAATGAATTGAGGTATGTAAAATATAATTTACATAAAAGTCTTGATATTTTAAAGGTTATATTTAACTGCAGATTATAATGTTCAATTTTGTTGGGCTTAAAATAATGAAAAACCATCAGCAAAATGTCTGTTTAACATTCCATATCAAGCAAACATAAAGAAAAGCAGCTTGGATAAATGAAAACAAAAGCTATGTAAACTGAAACTTTCTAATAGTTCAAGTGTTCTCAAAGTGTTAAATTGATATTTACAAGAAAGAAGAGAGTAAATATGTTTATTATAATTCAAACGAGTGAAATGGACTGGAAGAAGAAACCAAAAAAACAGAATATTTTATTGTAAACGAAAAAATTGTTATTTTCATTAATAAAGAAGGCCAGTATCTTACTAACTAGAACTGATTATATATTCAAAATATGTCACTTTCAATAGTAACACCCTATTAATAAAGATTTTATTAACCTTCTTTTATAAAGTGTAGATATGTAAATTCGGAAAAACCCAACTCGTAGGTTTGCTGAAGACGGGGGTAGACTTTCCCTCGAAACGTCCAGAAAGCAGGCATTTTTCAGTGTCGTTCCTCGGGTACCTTCGTAGTGGACCCAGAACTCAAGACTATCTATTCAATTTATAGGGTAACTATATTTTATTTTTTATTTATTTTTTTCAATTTTCTAAGGCGGAAAAACCCAAAAAATAGTTTTAAACCATGAATCCGCCACTACAATTTCGTAATTACCAACTCGTAGAGTTATTCGACAGGATGGTGTTAGAACACTGTGTGAAAATCAGTAACTATATAACCAGCCAAATTTTGTAATTGCCTTAGTGTTACTATAAACTAAATAATTATAAACAAATTTGAAAATGTTATAATGTATTATATTATTATTATATTTTGCTTCTGTGTGTGATATGCCCATGTGTAAGATTTCTTTTATGGGCTTCTCTTTGTTTATTTGCATGGATCACATACATTACCTTTGTATACCTAAATGTTTGTTAATTATTGTAAATAAACATATTTATTATTATTATTATAATATTTAAGTTGTTTTTAAAAACCAAATATTTTATTTAAATGAATCACATGCTAGTTAAAATAAGTATATTCAAGAGTTATAAGGGGCCTCTGAATTGGTAAGATAAGATGTTTAATTAAATTTATATTAACAATTATATTTGATAAAGTTGTGAATTATGATTTACGAAGAAACCTAAAGACTATTTTTGATTTTATGTCTATGATGATATGTCTCAAACAATTAATTTTAAATGTCATAATAACCGCTCTATAATCCTGTTAAATTATTTTAAAACATTGTATACTACCAATTTCGTATTCGTACCACAAAAAATAGAAATACATACGTAACAATTTTAGCGACAGTAAAGTAACCAAAATAACGAATACAATAAATGATTACTCGATATTCTACTAACGAGTATTCAAAAGTACCGAAAATCTGCATCTCTACTATGAATGAGCTCAGAATGGGATTCCGGTCAAATCCCATAACCCATGACTTCTTAATTCATCAAAATCGATTCGCTATTTTCCAGGGGCGTGCGGTGAAATTTTAAGAAAGAAGAACTTTATGTATTATATTATTATTATTTATTATTAATTTTTAGAAACTTACCTATTTGTAATGTAATTCGATTCTGCGATCATTTTTTGCAAATTCGTCAATGACGTCATCATAAAAACGTCGAAGCTCCGACATATTTTCGAGAAGTTTATTTTCAATGGACAGCGATGTATGCGAAAGTCTCTCCTGCCTCGTTGAATTTCTCACGAAATTTGTTATACCTTTAAGTGTTGAAAAATTACGTTCTACTGATGAACTTGTGGAAGTTATTGTTAATACTAATTCACACAATTTCGACACTTCGGGGTAGGCATCTTCCAGCTCCTTGTCTTTTAAAAAATGTATTAGTTCCTTAGCGTTATTTTTTTGCGCTAATGTCATCAGTTTCGTAAATCACTTTTAAATCAGATCGCAGTAACACTCGGTCGAAGAACTGGCCATAATGAAGAAGAAGAGATTTAAATGCATCTTTTGGAAAAGTTTTTCCTTTAAATGCATCAAAATTGCGGAGTTCGAGGAATTTAAAATCATTTAAACCGTTAAATCTATAGTTTATTTGTTGTTGAATTTGATCGATTATTTCATAAAAGAGGCGTCTGTATGATGTTTGAACATTTCCCACTTTGTCTGTTCGAAGACGCTTGGCTTGTGGCTGTACATTTAACGTCATCGTTTTCTTCTAAAATAGGTCAAAGTCATCTCTTTTTTGGCTTAACATGGACTTAAAATCATCCACTTTTTTTAGGCAAAAAGCAATATCATTTGTTTTAGTTTGTAATACATTAAAAACATTGTCCGAAAATAATTAAAAGTAAAATTTCGTTTCAAACAGTCCAAAAACCTGCTTGAACTATTTATTGCTTCTGAGTCCCACGTTTCATTATTTTCTATTATATTCCCAAATAGTTGAATCAGTGATTCACGGTTTTCAGACAATGGAGCCCAAAGCTTGTGTAAGTTTTGTTGACTTGGAAAAAAAAGCAGTCATAATACTTAAACTAAATTTAATTTATGAGCAAAACAATGGACAAACACAGCACTTGAGAAAGTTTCTTGAACTTTAGCTTGCAGACCCCCTAATTGTCCTGCCATCACTGCAGCTCCATCATAGCTTTGAGTAACTAAATTTTTCTCTCCATTAATTTCTTTAGTAACGTTATGAATAACGGTATATAACGCATCTGCTGTACGATTTTCGGACACATTCTTAAAACCTAAATGTCGCTCTTGAATACTTCCGTCTGTTTTAACGTAGCGTATTACTATAGATAATTGGCTAAAATTAGTGATATCAGTTGTTTCGTCCAGAACAATAGCAATGAACCGCGCCTTGCCAATCTCCTGCTTAATTCTTCTTAGAATAATGGTTGCAACAGCGGAAATTAGATCATTCTGGATTCGATTCGACGTTCCGCGAAAAACGCTAGACTGCTATAAGTGATTTTTTAAGCAATCATCATATTTAGCCATTAACCTAAGTAAATCTTAAAAATTTCCTCTATTTGAAGAAACCCTTGTTTCGTCATGACCTCTAAATCCCAATTCGTGCTGTCCGAGAAGACAAACAACATCGATAAGTCTTCTTAACATTTGCCTATTTTTATCGACAAGTTCATTGTGTTGGCGGTGACTAATTTCCAACTGTTTATTAAGAGCGTGTTCAATTCTGGTTATGCCGAAGACTTTTTCTTTTATGACGGCCGGCCTGTAAATGCGCTTTGGACATAATGTGTCTTTTAACAGCTTTATGGAAGTTGTTGAAATCGGGAAAACCAGTTTTATTCCAGAGACCTTTTTCATTTTCAAAAAGTAAACATGACTAACAAAATAATTTACTTATATTTTCCCACCCTGTTAGCCATTTAAATTATTCGTATTGTTTTTCCGGATAAAAATGTCTAATACAGTTTTTCATTTTTTGTTTGAAGCTTATCACCAAAGTTTAATGTTGAAAATCCTTTTATTATTAAGACACACACCACGCATTCACACACACTCTTCTTACTAAATTCTCCAACATTTTCAACGTTATTACCGACAGCCGAAGTTGACGGTATTTGCGTATCCACGTCCGCATTATTGTCTTGCATATCGCACCATGCATGACACGATGTACGTATCACACAACACACGTATAGCCGTTCAAACAAAGAACCTACTCCAATGATAGCTTTCGCCACCACTTAAAGCACGCGACTGAAATGCCAAAATTGCAAACAGCCGGTGGAAAGTTCAATAACCTCTGGCTCGATTCACAGGAAATCAAGCGTACAGGACTTGGCTGCAGAGAAGCTAGTGGCCCGCATAGGTTCTATTCGATATTTTATTGTAGCTGGGTCGGAGTCAAGGCCGCATCTATTATGATAATTAAGATAATATTTTAGCATTTTAAATGTAAACTAAATTAATGGTTTCCTATTTCAAAAATTACATTTTAGAAGATGTTTTGTAATTTTTTTTTGGGGAAGCACTGCTTCCCTCGCTTCCATGGACTGCACGCACCTGCAGTATTTTCCTAACAAAAGAATAAAATACTTGTTTTCAACTTGTAATGAGCAGTTTTAATTTTAGGTTATATTTTGTAATAACCCGCTAACTTTACTGAAATCAATCTGGACAGAAAATCCACAATAATCTGAATGAAATTGCCATTGTAGTAATTACATTAATCGATGCTTATAAAGAAGTATTCTTTCTGCTCTGCAAAAGTTTATTCGCAATTCCATTTATGCTCTTTTATCTTCTCGGGGACATTACAACAGGTCGATTGTCTAAAGTTTATACTTGTGCAACCGGTAAAAATAATAAAAACTTTTCTCTCGAATGGGTCCGTAACAAAAGGAATGGCTGATCTAAAGAAAACTTATCTTATTCCCTTTGTTTTACTGCTTTGGTCCGCAATAATGAAACACTCTTTGATTAAAAGGCAATAAAGGAAACTTTATTATTTCCGGCTTTATTATTGTCTGTTATTGCGTTCTCGTTCAAAAAATCGCCGTCTCGCGTCTTTAATGGGGCATTCGTGTTATGGTGGTCACAATACAGAACAATATACGAGTGGATCCTGTCGACAACGATGTACAGTATGGCAAAAATATTTTTTTCATTTGTTGGAAATAGTAAAGTGTGACCCAGTTTAGTTCAGTACACAGTATACAGGGTGTTAGGGGTTTGACTACAAATATTTTAACACGTGATAGTATGGACCATTTTGATTAAAAAATGCTTTAATAATATAGGGTCGATTTCTTACCTTTTTTTGAGAAAAACGGCCTTAAAGTTGTATTTTGTTTTCTTAATTGTAAGCACATTGTTAACACATTTATTGATTTTATTATGTAAAACAATTAATTATATGATTTCCTACAAAATGTCTACAAATATTTGAATGACCTAAATTTAAAAAATTAAAAAGGAACAAATTGTTTTATTTTACCGTAGAATGCTTATTTGAAAACGGCAACACTGCCCACTGTAGAGAAACAAGCAGGCTTCAATGAACATAACAATTCATCAGTTGCAGTTGTCTTGTTTTTTGATTCTTTTACCTTAGTTTTTTGCCATATGAGGCAATTCCATACCGTTTTAATACGTAGTCGGGATTCAAAAACTCTTTAAAAATGTATACGAAGATTAAATATGCAGACATGTTGCTTATTTATGAAGAGTGTTGACAGAACGCTCACTTGGCTTCCCAAACATACCGGGAAACACATAATAACAGTACATTTGTGGCGGTTATATAAAGAGTTCGAGATACGGGAAGTATAAACGTCCGTCAAAATAATCGGGGGCCAGAAACGTAAATAACACCCGAAAACGAGATATATAACAAACATAGAAAAAGACTCCAGAAGGGAATAAATTTTAGCCCTAGTGAAGGTACACGGGAAATCTCGCGACAAGTTGGATTTACAATTGGACCATTTATCGTAACCTTCGTGAAAACCACATTCTGTACCGTTGTCATGTGCAGCGAATACAGGCTTTGACAGTACAGGACTTATCTCGAAGAAAAAAAAATTGCCGGTGATTTTTGAAATACTGGTTTTCAATAAATATTTGGGCTGAAATAATCCACAGATTGTTAATCGAACCCTTTTTGAGCTACCACGGCGTTTAACAGGAGAGGTATAACTCCAATTTTTAACTAGTGACTTATTTAGAAGATATCCCTTTAGCTTTTTTAGAAGATATGCCTTTAGCTCAGAAAGCCAGTGCCTGGTTTCTTTATAAGCCCACATTCATAGGAAGGTGAACAATATCTGAATAATACGTTTGATAGTTATCTGGCCGACAAGATTTTTCTAACACAGGCCAGCTCATTATTTTCACTATGGAAATACCCTCCCAATAATAAAAAAAATATTCGGGAAGCCCTAATACGTACTATTTATTAATAGCCTAATTAGAACCTTTTATATTAGCAAGTAAACAATTTTATTGTGGGGCGGCTAAAATGGATCCATTTTTCAACGGAAAAATTACCTAGACTGGGTTCTTTACAACATTAGACATAAAATAAACGTTAAACATCACTCTTCTGTTGAGTCTCGAATTGAGTGGTTCTCTGTGTATCGATAAGCGAGTGTATGTGAAGACGAGAATGTCGAGTAAAACGCGCCGAAGTTGCAAAATTTCTCCTGACAAATTTTTTTATATTTGTGGAGAATTTCTGGTGAAGTCACAACCCAGGCCATTTTCCGAAAATGTAAAAAAAGCCTACTTTAAATATTTTGGTGAGTTAATTGGGGATCAAGATAGGCGGTGGGCTCCCCATGGGTGCTGTATTAGTTGTAGTGTATCATTGGTGCAGTGGAGGAAGGGGAAGAGAAAAAGTATGCCTTTTGCAGTTGCAATGGTATGGCAAGAACCACCCAATCATTCTGACGATTGTTATTATTCCTGTTCCTCATAATGCAAATTTGCCAGTGCCGATTGCACCTTTAAATTGATAAGCTATTGATTTGGGAGATAATGGAGATAACGCATCATCAGGCAGCTCAGAAGAACAGTGCACCGATCCCACTTTTACCACAGGTCCCAGTTCCGGCGAGTCACATTTGATTGTTCAAAGTGCATTAAATAATTTAGTACGTAATTTGGGGTTATCCAAGCAACAGTCAGAACTTCTGGGTTCCCGTCTTAAGGAATGGAACCTATTGGCCCAAGAAACAAAAATTACGAATTTCAGAAAAAGAACTGCTATGTTTTCTGAATTCTACAGTATGGAAAATTCGTTGTGCGCGTCTACTGATATAGACAGTTTAATGCAGGAACTTGATATTTAATATTCTCCCCGTGAGTGGCGCTTATTCATAGACTCATCTAAATATAGCTTGAAAGCAGTGTTAGTACATAACGGAAATTTAAAACCCTCTATACCAGTTGGCCATTCAGTTGCAATGAAAGAAAATTATGGAAATATTTTGGATAAAATAAACTACAATAGATATAAATGGCAGATATGTGGGGCCTTAAAAGTCATAGCGATTTTAGTGGGACTTCAGGGGGATTTACAAAATATTGCTGTTTTCTTTGTTTATGGGATAGTCGTGCAATAAATCAGCATTATGTAACAAAAATTTGGCCAGAAGGAAGCGAATTTCAACCGGGATCTCAAAATGTTAAATTTATACCTCTTGTTGATCCCAAAAATGTCCTTTTGCCTCCTCTTCACATTAAACTTGGGCTGATGAAAAACTTTGTGAAGGCTTTGAATAAAGATGGTGATGGATTTAAAAACCTAAGACAAGTCTTTCCCCAATTAAGTGATGCCAAATTAAAAGAAGGCATTTTTATTGGGCCATAAATCAGAAAATTGCAGGACGATGTCAATTTTACGGAAAAGCTTACCAGGCACTGTATTACTGTTGGTTTTTGGAGAGAAGATAGGGCACCTCATAAACGGGAAAAAATAAAGTTTAATTAGTGTTGTAAGTTAATATTTTTCTCGTTTGCTTTTCCCTTAGATGTATGGTATGTTTAGCAGGCGAAAACTGTAAGCATAGTCAATAAACAGGGTTAAGAATTTTCTGAAATCATTTTTTCTATAGATATTAAGTATCGTAACATTCAATATGGTTCTACACCTCTAACAAGAAAACCCTACGTGCTACAACTTTCTATTTGTCATTTTCGTATTTGGATAGGTCCATTCTATTAGATTATGCTATTCTGATTTCTGTTACAACAAAAAAATGTTTTGTCGGCCAGTGAATAGGTGGACAGGTCGAAATGCCCCAGAATCTAGAAAATAGCCTCCGAGTTTATCAGACCGAAACCCCCTTGATCCGCAAATTAGACATAGACCTAAAGTTCTTGAATCTGTTCAAGAAAATTGGCTTCGGTATTCGGGCGTGTTTAAATGGTTAAAATTGATGGTAGTGATTTTCAACAATGAATTCAAGTTTGGCAAGTTCATATTCTTTATTAATTTTTGGAAACTAATAAACTTAATTAGGGTTGCATAGTCAAAAACTATACAAATAAATAATCTAAAGCATTTTAATAACAGATTTTTACTATTTTTTTATACACGTCGCTATTATGCTAACAAACCACAATTTCTTAAAAAATTAGTTCGTACATTCCAAAAAAATAAACAAAATAAAATAAATGAATCGTTTTTAAACTTATAGGTTTTTTATACTTCTTTATTGACAAAACACAGGTAATGAGATTATCATCACATTGGTATCCAGGCAAATAGCAATGTTGCCATGTTGTCTTAGAATTAGTTGAAACCTTCTTCATAATTAAACATTTTAAAATTAAATATCTCCGAAACGCTTTTGAATTTACTTATTGTTTATAAGAATATTTTGTTTAAAATTGTTCATACTATCCTACGTTAAAAGTTTGTAGTCAAATCCCTAACACCCTGTATATGTGTTAGATGTACTGTCTTCATTTTTATTGGGTGCCATTTTGTTCCATCATATTGTATTCCTACCAATATTTTGCCATTTTCTTCCTATCTATGACACACTTGTCTTTTAGGTATAATTTAAAATAAATTCAATAGTAGGCACATACCGCCATTTCGTTACGTCACACAGAAGGCAAAAATCCAAAATTAGAAAATAAAAAGTCAAATATTGAACATTACGTTTTTTGTCCTTCAAATGCATCATTGAATGCTTAATATGTCATGTCCCTACAAACATATTTGTTTGTTTTGAATTTTTCGGGTAACTTATTTTATAGTAGGCTCTGGAAAAATAGTAAGTATATTAAACGTCAAATAGTTTCTATTATTTGTTGATAATTAACGTCAAAATCAGGTTCTTGTTTTGTGAGCTTAGAAAGTAATTTAGTTTTTGCAACAATAGTATGGTAAATATGCAAGATAAAAAAATATTTTTTTTCAAAACTTTACCATTGACCCTGTATTTTGGAAACGAACCATTTGCGGACAGTTTTATTATCGGTCAGTTTTATAAAACTTTGCAAAAACCACATTTTTTAAAATTCGTAATGTGCGCTCCTAAATACGCATTTGTACCAATTTTGAACGAACATGTCTATACTCGTGTTTATATGTTACCCCTCTCCACCCACTTAGAGGGGGAGTTGTCAACTTCATGACATCATAATATTGTTATGTCCCAAAACTATATCTACCACGCAACGCGAGGTTGGATTCCGCTTGTGACGTCACGCGTGTTGCAAGCTTAGACAAGGAATTCCTTGTCTAAGGTTGCAAGCGTTTGCCTTTTGTTATGTATTTAAATGGAAAACACGATTGAATATTGAGTTTAAACTTATTTTATTGTCGTAATTTTATAAATATCTGTATTTTAAGCTTTATAAAGTCTACAGATGGTTAAAATAATATTTAAAACATTTAAAGTTACCTTAAAAGCTTTATGAATAAAATAATCAAGATGCCCTTGCCTGCCGTGTCACACGCGTGACGTAAGCAGCTGACATACCTTGTATATATTGTATCATGCCACATACCACATTTAAAGGTAATCGGGTAAGTACGTAAAAGTTGGTCAAATGTTAATTAAAATTTGTCCAAAGCATATACGTCAACATTGTCAAGTTAAATAAAAGGTTATAAAAACAGCATTTATTGCAATTTGTTGCAGCTGATTTTAGTGTGATTTGATTAACCGAATATATCTCAACAGTATACCGGTCGATTTAACTGTAATTGAGTGTAATTTGACAATAATATGCTTTACCAACTTAAATATATAACAAAAATACTATACTTCCCATCCTGAAGGGATGTGGAAGTAAAATATATAACAAACGTTTGGTTATATAAAAAATACTAGATAATAAAATGTACTTACCTTGCATATTTACCATACTATTGTTGCAAAAACTAAATTACTTTCTAAGCTCACAAAACAAGAACCTGATTTTGACGTTAATTATCAACAAATAATAGAAACTATTTGACGTTTAATATACTTACTATTTTTCCAGAGCCTACTATAAAATAAGTTACCCGAAAAATTCAAAACCAACAAATATGTTTGTAGGGACATATTAAGCCAATGATGCATTTGAAGGACAAAAAACGTAATGTTCAATATTTGGCTTTTTATTTTCTAATTTTGGATTTTTGCCTTCTGTGCGTCATGTTGAATTCGTACCAGTTTATCCCATTTTGTCAATTTGGCATTCTGATATCTAATACTACGCTTATAAGATCTTACTGGCTTTATTGCTTTGGCACCAAGTTTACGAAATAAAATTTTTAAGGCGGAATGAAATATTATTTTTCAGTTTTTAGTGAATTTTTTGAAGTTGGTTCCATTTTGTATAAAAATTTTAATATCTACAGGGTACTAATAAAAATATAAAAATATAAGTTTGCAAAACAAAAAAAATATTCATTTTCTTTGACAAAAGAAGGGATTCATCCCCATATGACCCTTAATTCGAGGGAAGTAAAAACAGTGACAATAATTCTCAAAGTTCTATTCACCGGACTGCATAATACCCATCGTAAATACAACACGCGCAGGTACGGGTTAGATAATCATATTTTAATCCGTTTAAGTCCAAATTAATTGAGCACCGCAGTACATTTCCCCTCTTGAACGAGGTTAATGCGAAATCCGACCTAACCCGGCCCCGAAACAGCTCAAAATTCTATTTACGTCGGGGAGATTATGTGCTCTCTCTAATTATTAGGGGTATCATAAGAGCGGGTCGTTCCCGCACAGACTCGACAATAACGGCCTCTTGCAAAACACATTAGGAGATAAGATTGTTCCCCTCGTGTCACGTTAAGGTCGTTCCCCACCGGCACCCCGGCCACTTTTCTTAAGGAAACCAACAAGTCGAAAGATTTTGACAGCAACGTCGGAACGATAATGATTTCTGTAATTTGATTTAATCAAGAGGAAGGAAAAGTATCGTCTTTTTTTGGATCGTAGTATGTGAACAGATCCATCCAGATTTTCCATAATGTCAGAGAGGAATATTTAAGGGATTAGATTTGAACTACTATTTTAATTGTAAGGGGTACTATAAATTGACCTTTAGTACGTTATTTGTATGATCCTGAAACAAACAAACAAACAAAAGTGTGCTTTATCGTCGCATTCAAATTGTTACAATTTTATGCACAAAGCGAAATTTACCTTAAAATAAAAAAAAAACAATGAAATGAGAAAACGAAATATTAATCGATAAAAAATCATATTTTTCGATAGGTCAATGCAAATACATACATTGTAAATATAACATTAGTAACATTGCCGCAAAGCGGTCAATGAATCCAGTTGACGTTAACAAACGGAAATAAACAATACATATGAGATTGTCACAGAATAATTTTTGGTATTGTATGAACGCTTTGCTGGAGTGAACGAAACTATGTAGATAAAAATAAAGTTAAATTAAAATTATTATTTTTACTTCCCCCATAGAAGGAAAGTATTGTATTAATTTACATTTTAGATGCCAAAAAAAATCAGTAAAAAACTGCTTATTTGAATTTATTTTAAGTTATGTCCAAGAATCAAGTCTGGCATAGGTAAAATATTGGTAGAAATCCAATATGGTGAACAGAATGGCGCTCAATAGCTAAATTAGTCAAAGTGTATTCCCAAGAAAAGGAAAGATTCATACGAGGGAAGTTCCGAGTAAAGAAAATTTAAATTTGTGGCAATGATAACATGACCGTCACTGGTTCTCTTCCGTAATGATATCTATGAGAATGCATGTCTAATAATAGATCTATCTATTCTACTTAAACGGCTCTTAGTTACGCCTTTTTCTACTTTTAGTACGGGAACACTTTAAATCGTTACCTCTAACAAGTGAAAATTCTCGACCGAATTTCGATAGTTTAGGGACGCGTCTTCACCGGGATCTTTCTCAACATAACTAAGCACTTAAGTTGCTTGTTAGTGCACCCAAGGAGAATTCCAGACGAGGAAATAGGCGGACGGAATTTCAGTTAAGGAAGAGAGCTAATACATCTGATAAAATCAATAAAACGTTTCCGACTGGTTTATAAATATTAATATGTATTTCAAACAATTTTTTCACGAGGCTAGGTCACTTTACTAACTCAACCTGACAATATCATCCAAGATGTTACTAATTGGGGCGGATTTTGTGTTATTATCATCGGGAAACATTATTTACAATTAACTTCACTTAATTTTTGCAGACAATTTGAAAACAATTTCTTATGGCTCTGGTGTAATCGCCAGCATACCTCTTTATGCATATAAATGTATATAACTGTCAGGTTTTACTAACGAATTTTCCAGAGACTTTCATTGTCTTATACTATTTTATACATAGCATTAGCTTATGCTAAATCTTAACTAAACTAATAAAGTTATTTTTTTTTAGTATTTCATATTTTCAAGAATTTTTTTATTTCAATTACATTTTCTATTTTATTTTTTCAGGATTCTCTTTTATTATTTATCTCTTTTTTTCTACATTTTCTTTTTTTTTTCACTGTTGTTTTTTTTTCAAAACATACCTATTCTAATATAATAGTTAAGCAATGATTCATCTGCCGTTTCAATTTTGCTTCATTTATAAATTGGAACAAATGTCTATCATATATTTATATATGTATATATGTACATACTAAATATAGTTGGGAGACAACTGTCATTAGTCACTTGCACACACATTGTTATTTGCTAAAAATCTAAATTAAAAAGTATGTTTGCACTAGATCGGTCGAATAAATAATTGAGTTAAACTCTAACATAACCCTACATTTACAACTGACGTTGACAGAAGTTGTCAGTGTAAAGGCGGGAAATTTATATTTCGAATTGTTTATCTGCCGCATATTACTCTTTGTAGACTGAAATTAATAATAAATTCAATAATTAATTTTTTAGCTGATCCAATTCTCTCATATTAATGTGTTAAAGGAGATTAATTTAGTCATATTTTGTGAAAAACTAAAGATAATATGTATGCGCCCATTTAAATCTTTAGAAATTTTGAATCAATATGGCGTGTTTTGACATCGCCAAGCTAACTTAACTAACCTTGCAATATTTAAAATCGATTTCCCTGGAAGCTTACGGTTTTTTATTACATTTTTTTTGCGCTGGACGTTTTTCAATTAGTAATTTGATTTGAAGGAGATTGTAGGATGATATATTGCGCACTAATTTGTTGAGGTCTACTGATGATACTGATCTCTCAGAAAGTGAAAAATCCGTGCTGAGTAAGGGTTTTAATTTTGCGATACCTCCTAAGGGAATCCCTAAAAAAGAAAAAATAGCTGGAGTGGAAACTGTCCTTGACTCCTCTGAAGAAACAAAAGCAACATGAGATGGCAAGAATTTTAAGATTAAGCAAAGCACCAGCACAACACCTAAATGCCACTGAACAAAGGGCCCTAACAAACCTTCGAAAAAATAAGAACATTACAATCCTTCCAGCAGATAAAGGAATCACAACTGTGGTTATGAATACCTAAGAGTACGTACAAAAAATATAGGATATCCTACAAGACAACTGTTATAGGCCTGTTCCAAGGGACCCGACAACGTACCTAGAAAAAACAACAAAAATAAAATAAAAAGTTCACCAATAAACCCCGAAATTCAACAAAAAATCATACCACGGGAAAAATCAAGCAGATATCCTAATCTCTATGATTTACCAAAAAATACACACATCAGATCTATTGACATCTTTCTGAAATTATGCAACAAGCTGTCGAAAAAGCTGATTCATTTGTAAAAAACTCGGAGCATTTCACTCGAATTATACGAGACCTCGTTCTTGAAAAAGGCGATATCATAGCAAGCCTAGATGTCAAATCGTTATATCCTAGTATTCCTATCGACGCGACGAAGCATTGGACAAGATTGCTATGAACGAGTATTTCTAGGCACTTATAATACAACTCACGGAGCATTGCCTTAAAAATATGGGGTCCTCGCTATCACCAGTAGGCGCGAATTTAATTATGATATACTTCGAAAAAGAAGCTCTTGACTAAGCAAGTTTAAAGCCCAAATTATGGATTGGGTACGTGGATGACATATTTATTATATGGCAACATGGCCATGCAGAGCTCGAAAAATTTCTGATTCACGTAAAAACCATCCCAGAATACAATTTACTCTAGAGTTAGAGGAAAACAACAAACTACCATTTATAGATGTTCTAGTTACAAAACTGCAAAACTGATATTTCGAATACATTGAGTACAGAAACTCAACACATAGAGACAGATATTTAAATGCAAGATGCAGATCCGTGCGATTAACTGAAACACAGACGAGACAAAACGAACTCAAGGTAATATCTAGTGCTTTAAAGAAAAATGGCTACACAAATCGCACCATAGAGAAAGCTATTAATGCACAGGGTTCCCGAACAACGAACAATAAAAATTATGAACCTGGAAAGCAACAAGTAGTCTTAACAAACGTAAAAGGCACAACGGACAGAATCGGAAGGAGTCTTAGGAAACACAACACACAAACAATACACAAGCCACAAACAACTATGGGTAAACGAGTTGGAAACCCAAAAGATAAAATCAAACTGGAAAACCACCTAGTATACAGCATTCCGTGCGAGGACTGTGAAAAGATGTACGTGGGGCAAACTAACAGGTGAATATCAGCAAGAGTGGAAGAGCATAAACTCGCATCAGAAACAAACAAACAACCTCAGCTTTATTTCTACATCGTCAGGAAACCTGCCATAAAATAAATTTCGATGGGTATAAAGAGATTGCGAATATAGAACATCATAAGACCAGAATAATCCGAGAAGTCATGGAAATTGGAAAACAGGGTGATCTGAATAAAAGGGACGAATTATTAAAACTACCAACAGTATATATATATATATATATATATATATATAAATAAAAATAAGCACAATTAGCGCCACAACAACAACGCCTGCGCAGATATATCTTTGGCCCTGGGTGGGGATTTAAAAGGAAGTTTCCCAGTCACCAACATTTCAGTCTCTATTCGGACGCGAGAAAGCTTCGAAAATGCTAAATGTGATTTTGGTGAAACGTCAGCAAATATATATATATTTATATATATAATGAACGGATGTACACCTGGGATGAAAACACATTGTATCAACACACATATATATATATATATATATATATATATATATATATATATATATATATATATATATATATATATATATATATATATATATATATATATATATATATATATATATATATATATATATATACAGGGTGACAATTTAAAAACTTGAAATGGCCATATCTTAGGAAGAAAAAACTTAAAATCAAAAAACGCTCAAAAGCTTTCTATAAAATGAAGAGGGAACAAATAAAAGCGTATTATTCGACCCTTATCTGTAACCCCTTGGGCAGGGTGAGATACACCCCTAAAATCTTAAATAGAAAGATGGGTCGAGTGATACATCATCTTAAAGCTCCTGAAAAATGCTTTCCAATGGTACCTTAGAAAGCTGTTTTTCTTGAAATTCTTCTGTTTTTATTAAAGGAAACAATAAATTAAAACACTATTGTGAAATTTTTTGTAATTATTTAATTAAATGTTCAAAATGGTTCCCGTTGTTTTGAAGACAATAATAAAGCCTTTGTTCCAATTCTTCGCGTACATTTGCAAGTGTTTCTCTGGCATAGCACGGCATTCCTGAACTATCCAGTCCTTGAGTTGCTCTATTGACTCAGGTTGCATTTTAAACACCACAGATTTAATGTGACCCCACAAAAAGAAGTCAAGAGGTGTTAGATCCGGTGATCTAGGTGACTATATAATTATTCCAATCCACTGGTTGGGATAATTATCATCCAACCATTGCCTGACGGGAACTACATAATGAGGAGGTGCCCTATCCTGTTGAAAATGTAGTAAGCGTTCTTCTAATGCTAAATTTCCTTGTATGTCCCTCTGATTTTCTAATTCCCGCACTATTAGTGGTTTAATAGACCTCTGTAGCATTTCAGCATACATGTCGCCATTTAAATTCCCTTTTATAAATATTGGGCCGATAATTACGTCTCCCAATATACCAGCCCAAACATTAATTTTCTGGGGGTACTGGGTATGCCTTTCTCTAAATACGTGTGGGTTCTCGTCATTCCAGTAACGACTGTTTTGCTTATTAACATGCCCATTCAAATAAAAGGTACATTCATCACTGAAACAAATATTTTTAACTAGTCGAGGTTCTGCCGTAATTCTATCTGTCATTATTTCACAAAACTGGATTCTTCTATCCGGGTCGTCGTCACCAAGTTCTTGCAGTATGCGCAGTTTATAGGGATGAAACTTATGAAATTAAAGTATCTTTCAATACTAATAGTACAAGTTACTTTTAAAGTAAATATTGTGATAATAAAATCCGAATATTCATAAACAAATAAAATACCAGGCTTAAAATGTTTAGAATTCTTAAGAGACATGCCAGGATATCGGTACCAATCATTTTGAACATTTACTTAAATAAAAATAAAAATGTTCAAAACTGTGTTTTTATTTATTGTTTCCTTTAATAAATACAGAAGAATTTCACGAAAAGTTGCTTTCTATGGTATCATTGAAAAACATTTTTCAAGAGCTTTAAGATGATGTATCACTCGACCCCCGTTTCTGTTTAAGATTTTAGGGGTGCATCTCACCCTGCCCAAGGAGTTACAGATAAGGGTCAAATAATACGCTTTTATTTGTTCCCTCTTCATTTTATAGAAAGTGTTTTGAACGTTTTTTGATTAAGTTTTTCCTTCCTAAGATATGGCCATTTAAAGTTTTTAAATTGTCACTCTGTATATATATATATATATATATATATATATATATATATATATATATATATATATATATATATATATATATATATATATATATATATATATATATATATATATACTAAAAATCGATAAAAATGCGCTCTCATTATATATATATATATATATATATATATATATATATATATATATATATATATAGGGTGTCCCAACTAAAAGTAGTCACCCCAAATAACAAGTCGCCAAGACAAAAAAAGATGAAACGCTCGGACCCGTCGATTTTGCTTTTGAGGGGGAAACATTTTGCGCCTATTTTCAATTTCGCAACATCACCCTCTGAGCGGGGGTGAGATTCACCCCCAAAATATTAAATGGAAAGGGGGGTCGAGTGAAACCTTATTTTGAAGGGTTTCCGACCATGGTTACAACTGCCAAGTTTGAAGCCTCTGCTGTCATTCCCGAAGAAATGGCAGCTTGTCCAAAAAAAAATATTAATAAATTAACTGCAAGAGTTGGCTGCTTTAAATTTAGGGGATGATGCAAGCTAGTGAAAAGATTTTAATAATAATTACTCCGGACGAGAGGAAAATAAAAATAGTAAATGTAAATTAATGGGGAATTTTTGCGTTTAAGAAATGTTTTCTACAAAGACTAAATTATTCTATGAATTGTTCGAAATGTTCGCCATTTACTTCCATGTAATGATACAGACGAGCCTCGAATTCCTCTCGAACATTTTGAAATGTTTCAGGTGTTAACTGACGGCATTCAGCTACTATTCGCTGTTTTAAATCCTCAAGTGATTCTGGCTGCACCTTAAAAATCTTTGTTTTCAAGTGTCCCCAAAGAAAGAAGTCCAACGGCGTCAAATCAGGTGATCGTGCCGGCCATTCGATGGGACCTCTTCTTCCAATCCAGTGATCGGGAAAAGTAATATCGTAGTGAGGAGGTGCTCCATCTTGTTGAAAGAATATCTGATCTTCAGCTAAATCCTGGTCGTTTTCTAGAATCTCAGTAATCTGCGGATCGATGGCATTTTCAAGTAAATTTAAATAACTTTCACCATTTAAATTGCCTTCTATGAAAAAAGGTCCAACAACGTGTTTGCCTAGAATTCCCGCCCACACGTTTACTTTTAAAGGATGCTGGCTCTGGGTTTCCCTGAATAAATGGGGGTCGCTGTCGCTCCAATACCTGCAGTTGTGACGGTTTACTTCTCCATTTAAGTAAAATGTGGCTTCGTCAGAAAAACAAATATTGTACAAGGAAATGGTATGGTTGTTTAATTTTTCAGAAATATTCTCACAAAACTCTACTCTGCGATTAAAGTCATCTTCGTTCATTTCGTGAAGCAATTGATATTTAAAGGGTCGAAACTTATGGGATTTTAGAATCCGGTGAACACTGCTTCGGGAGACTCCTGATATTGCAGCTGTTTCTCTGATGGAGTTACTTGGGACCATAGCAACATGGCCAAGGACTGCAACCTCAACATTTTCATTTCTTATTGGTCTTACTCTTTCATGCTTTTTATTGACAACTGAGCCGGTTTCGAAAAATTTGTTCCACAGTTGTAATACACTTCTATGAATCAAAGAATGTTCGGGATGAGATTCATTAAAACTTACAGCTGCAGCTCTCGCACAATTATTGTTTCTAATGTAAAGAACAATAATTTCGATTCTCTCTTGTATCGTAAACGTCATAGGCAATTGTTAGAAACTTTCGTCTTTTAACACTTTCAGACAAAATAAAATGCACAAACTGTAATAAACGCATGAATGCTTGACACTAAATAAACGATAACAATGTGATTTTATTTTGTTTGTTGCTGATGTTTTATGATAACAGTAAGAATGGAATGCTGATTTTTTTTTAATTTTGTACAGTGACAATTCGACAAGTTAGCTTAAACGTTTTGGCAACGGTCTGTTTCATTGCAAGGGAGTAAATGGCGAACATTTCGAACAATTCATAAAATAATTTAGTCTTTGTAGAAAACATTTCTTAAACGCAAAAATTCCCCATTAATTTACATTTACTATTTTTATTTTCCTTTCGTCCGGAGTAATTATTATTAAAATCTTTTCACTAGCCTGCATCATACCCTAAATTTAAAGCAGCCAACTCTTGCAGTTAATTTATTAATATTTTTTTTTTCGACAAGCTGCCATTTCTTCGGGAATGACAGCAGAGGCTTCAAACTTGGCAGTTGTAACCAGCGTCGAAACCCCTTCAAAATAAGGTATCACTCGATCCCCCTTTCCATTTAACATTTTGGGGGTGAATCTCACCCCCGCTCAGAGGGTGATGTTGCGAAATTGAAAATAGGCGCAAAATGTTTCCCCCTCAAAAGCAAAATCGACGGGTCCGAGCGTTTTATTTTTTTTTGTCTTGGCGACTTGTTATTTGGGGTGGATACTTTTAGTTGGGACACCCTATATATATATATATATATATATATATATATATATATATATACATATATTGCTAATTAAATTATCTACATTTACATTAAAAGGAAATCACTCAAGAGTTGATACATTTAAAAAGAATTATCTGTTTGAGATTTTAGTCTAGGGAAATTTAAAATGAGCCAAGCCTCCAATTTCACCACATTCAGTGTTCTCCTGTTACGAAGGCCAATTTTTTATATACAAAGCATGAAGTTTTTTGAGGCCTGAGATAGAGTCATTATTTGATTCTTTCTTTTACATACATTTGGAGAGTTATTTTTATACTTCAATTCTGTCATTAAAAATTGCATCTGCCAATTATTTATCATTCTCATTTTTACCAAATTAAAAACATCCGTATAAGCGATGGGGTAATTTAAAGCCTGAAGACGAGCCATTGACAATGGCTTTTTTGGCTGCTTGGTCTACAAGCTCATTTCCAAGGATACCTACATGGTCCTTTACTTAGACAAAAAACATGCTTGTTAATACCTTTTGGCTTTATGAAAGAGATTACTATTGCAGTAATCAGATAACTGGCAGACCGAACAACCAGACAATTAGGTAATGTTGAAAAAACACTTTAACTATCAGAAAATATTACAAACTTATTATTTTTAGTAGAATTAATACAATATTTAACTGATATAACGATAGCCCTGAGTTTGGCTGCCTAAATAAAGGTACGATCGGGTAAATGAAATGTTCCAATTATTTTTTTATTTTTGTGGTAATAGGCGCAATCTGTCTGTCGATTTAAAACTGATCCGTCTGTAAAAATTTGTTCATAATTTGCCCAAATTGTATTTTTTGTATGGTATATGGTATACAAGTAGTATAAATTTCTTCTTTCCTCTGGGTTATTTGGTTAATTTTATTAACTAAATTACTATTTTTTGATTAATTTTTCAGTTGGAGTACTGTTCAGAAAGCCCACGCTTTGTCTTCATTTATCTTTAATTTTTTCTAATTCATTTAAGTGAGTTTGAGCTGCAGATTCATAAAAAAATGCTAGAGTCGTCCATAATACATCGAACGAAGGCTTTGTAAAACAAAAGGTATGTTAGGATCCACTCCCAACATTTTGTGACTAAAGGCTCTGATTACGTTCATTCATTTTCTATTCTTTTTATGATTTGGTCTTTCTAGTTTTATTTAGAAAAACTTCTAGATATTTAACCCAGATGTTACTACTGTCCTTTTAAAATCCATTCGATTGGCAGGTCGCTTGAGTGAGCCTCGTCTAGTTTTCAATAGATGTCGCTATTAGTACCTATTCGTATACATTAAATAATATCAGTTTTCAGCTCATTTCATTTGGACTGGAGATTTGTGAGTGTTTACGCGGATTATTCAAGTAAATTTTTATTAGCTGTGATCATGGATGAATAGAGGTAAGTCTATTTACTTATCTAAATATGTTCAGTGTCATTGCATATCATATTCAGATACTATTAGGATATAAGTACCTTATACTTCTAAATATGAAACTTCATAGGTTATTACAGTGCCTGTAAACTGGTCAAAATGGCGCCGTCTTTTAAAAGGACGTTAGTAATATATACTACTGCGTGCTTCCGCCAAATATGAAATATTTTTGAAACGTTTCGAATCTGCAGACATATTTTAAAAATGTCAAATTTAGCAAATAGGTTTAAGAAAAATTCCAAAACCTTCCAATATGTGTATAGAATAATAGAAAAATATTTATTATAATTATATTAGAAAAATTATTACGATATGCGAAATCAAACGGTGCTGCATACTTGTAATAAGTGTTTTTTGATTGTTTTAGGAGACCTTTGAAGCTGCACGAGCTGATTGAGGAGTTGGAACATCCCGACAAAATACCTGTTCCTCCTGCTGGAATTATAATTTTCCCTCCTGAAAATGCAAACGACGACAATACCGATTGTGACTCTGGAGATGAAGAAATTACCACTCTAAATAATCTTCCCGGGAGCCAACTAAGAAATGATGTTGAAGTAATAGTTCCACAGGAGTCTCAAGCCGAGAATGACTATGATTCTGATGAGGATATACCATTGGCTCAACTTTATCCTGGGGCAAATCTGCTTTCCATTGGTAATGAATTAGGTAAACCTCCAACAAAGAAACCAAAAAACATGTTCTGGGTTCAAGAAGACATCACCCCACAACCTGATTTATGGGAAGGACCTATTGACCCCGTTCAAGAGCTTACACCTTTGCAATTATTTGAACTCTTTTTTGACTTTGAGGTAGTTGATCTGTTAGTGACTTTCTCCAACAGATACGCATTCAAGAAAAATATTGAGGGTGATGTAACCTCTAAAGAAATGAAGTGTTTTTTGGGGGTTTTAATTTTGAGCGGTTACGTAGATGTACCGAGAAAATATCTGTATTGGGAAAACAGGAGTGACGCCAACAATATTCAAGTGACTAAAGCTATATCAAGAGATAGATTTTCTTATATTATGAAAATACTGCATGCTTGCGATAATAACAATCTTAAGAAAGAGGACAAGTATGCTAAGCTTCGCCCTTTATTCAATCTACTAAACAAAAAGTTTTTAGACTTCGCACCCTTAGAACAACAACACAGCATCGACGAAGCAATGGTGCCATATTTTGAAAGGCACTCGTGCAAGCAGTTTATAAGAGGCAAACCAATAAGATGGGGATACAAGCTTTGGGTTGTATCCCCATCTTATTGGCTGAGAGCCAGGTACTCAGTTCCAAATATATTTTGATAATTTTTTTACTTCTATCCACTTATTACACGAATTGAAAATCAGAGGTATAAATGCTACAGGAACTCTCCGAGAAAATCGTTCGCTGAAATGTCCACTTTCTAGTTCTAGTATAATGAAAAAATCGAAAAGAGGACAATTTGAGTATCGACTGGACAAAGATACTGGTATCGTTGTATGCCGATGGAACGACAATAGTGTCGTCACTATTGCTTCTAATTTTACTCCAGTTTTTCCTTTGAGCTATGTCAAGCGGTATTCTCAAAAAGAAAAAAAACATTTAAATATTGAACAACCCAACATTATAAAGTCTTACAACACCTACATGGGTGGTGTAGACAGGGGAGACCAGAATATTAGTCTATATAGAATCCCAATTAGAGGCAAGAAGTGGTATTTTCCCCTGTTTGCACAATGTTTGGATATGGCCATTCAAAATGCATGGCAACTGCATCGCATTCAAGGGGGCAAACTGGATCAGTTGGAGTTCAGAAGAGCGATTGCCACAAATATATTGGAATCAAACCAGAAAGTTTTTAAAAGAGGCCCATCAAAGAGAAATTCACATGAAAATGCTTACTCGAGGTTTGATGGAATAAACCATTTGATTATTTATCAAAAAAATCAACTTAGATGTGGAGAATGTGGGATGAAGGTCTAATTTCGCTGTGAGAAATGCAATGTACCACTCATCCTAAGTTTTGTTTCAAGGAATACCACACCACTTAGTTTACTTGTATTACTTTTAAAACTGTAGTTATGTTAATAAAAAACTTATTTAGTTCAGTAGCAGTAATTAATGTTACTACCGTCCTTTTAAAAGAACACATCATAATTCTAACTTAGTCATAACAAATTCAGTAGTTTATATTCTTTTGTGAATTTATAACGCAAATAACGTAATATTAACAAAAAAATGTTAAAATTGCTAAAAAAAAGTTTCAGTAACATCTGGGTTAACTGCAGTATTTTGACCGATAGATAACCCTCCTAAGTTGTTGTTGTTTGGATCTTGTCTTCGGTTCCTTGTAAAATTACAGAACACTGTCTTCTCGGGTGAAAGGTTTAGTCCATTATGTTTTAGCCACCTTTGCGCTTGGCCAAAAAGTCTTGCAGATTTTGTTGGCATATTTCGGGAGATTTGCTAGTCGTGTAAATGCATACATCATCAGCAAATTCAAGAAAATTTACATTACCGTTATTAAAAAAATAATTAAAGGTCGTATGCTGAGGTTGGAAATCTAGCTGCCGCTTTTGAGATAGAGCAAGGTTTTCCTCCGTCAAATACTACTGATGAAACCATTGAACAAACTTGTTTGATTATGAACGGAGATCCAAAAACCGCATTTTGTTTTTTTTTTTGTTTTGACAATAATTGACCAAACACAAAACACTTTATTTGTATTATAGGATCTGTTAAAAAACTATCGTTATTTACAACAAAAGCTACCTGATTAAGAAAAGAAGGACTCGGCTGACGTGGAAGAAAATGAGTTATTTAACGAGATAAAAGCCTTGGAATTATTTTCATTACCCATAGTAAAATCCCCCTTCTCTACAGGGTGATTCATGAGGAAATGTCAATACTTCAGGCACATATTCAGGACCAAAAAATAAACATAAAAGTCTATATAAATAAGTGTCCGCAAGGCCTTAGTTCTCGAGATACCTGGTGTAAAAGTTTTTATTTAATTTTCCTATTTTTTAAATAAAATTTATGATAATGTAAATAATGAAGTGAAAATTGATATACGGGGGTTTTTTGGTATGACAAATTCGAATCTAATATTAGTTTTGCTCTTACTTGTAGGGGGCGCTACCTACATATCTTTCTACTTTTTCGAACAATCACAACTTTTTGGTACAGTCTTGTATTACATTTTTGAGCAAACATATTATTCCCTTGCCATTTCTACGTCAAAAAGGTATACCTGTTAAAAGTGGATACGATCAACCGTTTTCGAGATATTTGGATTTAAAATAGTTTCGGCGCATGTGATTTTTTTTATCAAATTCACATAAAGTATGCATGTATTGTAAAAAAATAGAAGTGTGCCTTGCCTCACAGAACAACTGCTGGTTGGTGTTCTCATCGTTTTTCCTGTTACCTAGCAATAGTAATGTCAGTTAATAATAAGATCAAATTTTGTCACTGTCAATTTCTGTTCATAACTTTTATTATTTGACAATAATCTTTTAAGAAACTTTAGATCTAAATACGTCATTATGCCTGTGATATTCTCACATCGTGAATATGCAGATATGATATTCGTCTATGGCTTCTGCAATGGGGTCGCAATTCAAGTAGTCACGGAGTCCCAGCGTCGTTTTCCAGATAGCAGGGTACCAGATAGAAGAGTTTTTCAACAAGTTTTTACTACTGCTAGAGAATCTGGCCGAAAGGGAACTGGGACCCAACGTTGAAGTAGAAGAGGCTATACTCAATGCTGTCAGAAATGATCCAAGCATAAGCACTACGCGGATTGCAGATACTTATCAAATTACACAATCGTCTGCTTGGAGAAATCTTCACATTAATTGTTTATATCCATTTCATTTACAAAGGGTTCAATATTTGCAGGAGGGTGATTTTGAGTTGAGAATGCAATTCTGTAACTGGATTAATGAAGATCGAAGGTTGTATAGGTATGTTTTGTTCACTGATGAAGCACAGTTCACGCGAGATGGTATAAATAATCTTCACAATGATAACCGGTGGTCCTATGAAAATCCTCACGCTACCGTAGAACATAATTTCCAACATAAATTTAGCATTAATGTGTGGTGTGGAATGTTAAATGGTCATTTAATTGGTCCATTTATAATCGACGGTAGTCTTACAGGAGAAAAATATTTAAACTTTCTTGAAAATCACTTGCGAAATCTATTAGAAGATGTTCCCCTTAATGTAAGACAAAACATGTATTGATGGAGCCCCTGCACACTACAGTTTACTTGTAAGAGATTTTTTAAACCAAAACTTTCCAAACCGATGGATTGGTCGGGGAGGTACGCTTAATTGGCCACCTAGATCGCCAGACCTTAATCCTTTGGATTATTGTCTTTGGGATAGTTCAAATCACTGGTATATTCCACTAAAGTAAATACAAGAGAAGCATTATTGGATCGGATAACAAACGCAGCACAAACACTAAGAAATGCGCCCGAATGTATCCACAGAGCAACCCGAGCTATACACCATAGAGCTGACCTGTGCTTAGAAGCAAATGGTGGAATTTTTGAAAATAATAAAACGTTACCTAGATTTTATTAAAAACAACTTAATAATAACAATTTTAATAAAAATTAAATACCTTTTGTTTAGTTTATGTCTGAGGCACACCTCAAAAAATGTGTTGGTCTTTCATTTCAAAGCTTTTGTGCCAAGATGCGTTTAAATTTGGACAAAATAACAAACTTTTAAAATTTTGCGATAAAAAATCATATGCGCCGAAATTGTTTTAAATCCAAATATCTCGAAAACAGTTGCTCGTATCCACTTTTAACAGGTATACCTTTTTGACGTAGAAATGGCAAGGAAATAATTTGTTTTACTCAAAAATGTAATACAATATTCTATCAAAAAGTTGTGATTGTTCAAAGAAGTAGAAAGACACGTAGGTGGCGCCCCCTACAAGTAAGAGCAATACTAATATTAGATTCGAATTTGTTATACCAAAAAACCCCCGTATATCAATTTTCACTCCATTATTTACATTATCATAGATTTTATTTAAAAAATAGGAAAATTAAATAAAAACTTTTACACCAGGTATCTCGAGAACTAAGGCCTTGCGGACACTTATTTATATAGACTTTTATGTTTATTTTTTGGTCTTGAATATGTACCTGAAGTATTGACATTTCCTCATGAATCACCTTGTATATAAGAATCTCGGCTCCTATTATACATACAGCAAAGGTTTTTTGCCTTTATAACCCTTTAACAATGTATTAAATTTTTAGTTTTTGAAATATTTGTTGTTTCATTACAAAATTAAAATCACACATAACTATATTTCATTCAAGTTGAAACTGTAAAAAAATATTATAGCTGACAATGAAATTTAAAATTTTTTATCATATTATCTTTAACGATTTCAAAGAGACGGTAATTAGTCATGAGATGATTTCGCTTTTGTACATTTGTATAAATAATGACAGCATCATGTTATCCAGAATACCCGTATTTATTTATTTATCGAAATCAAACACTAATTTGCGAAAAAAAACTATTTCGCTAGTGGAAAAATAGGTTAGTTCGTTCTTTTCAGCGACAAAAAAGAGGATGATCAATCAACAGGAACAGATTACCCCACATGACAAGCCTGACACATCGCAAACATATCTTTCCAGCAATTAGGATCGAGGAAAAAAATACAAAACGGTTAATTTAATTACACATTCTATTATGGGGGCGAGCGTTTATCCATGAGGGTAGATATTCGGAAAGTATGAATAGCGTTTGATGGAACGGGAGGAATTAAAACAAAAGCGAATGATTGATTACTGTTCACACATCGCACCGGTATGAATGTTGAATTTTGTACAACGAAAGACACAACAAAGAGACATGTTTTTGTTTAGTTAAATTAAAACTATGAACACTATTTTTTGACGATTCTATGAATCTAAAACAGAGATTTTTGGTTAATAATCTGGGTTTCATTTTAAAGACAAAAAAATCGGGAAATGTCATTTACCTGGAACTTTATTATTTATTAGGAATAATAAAGTGTGACCCTGTTTATAGTTATTTAGTATACCCTCTTATCAAAAATTTGTATTGGACGCCGTTTTGTACCACCATATTAGATTCGTACCAGTATGTTACTACCTATGCCACACCTAATTTTTGGCCCTGATTTAAAATAAATTAAAAAAGTAATTTTTACATTGATTTTTTAAGACCACCATTTTGTACCGTCATATGTTGAATTTATACCAATTAATACCTATATCACATTCAATTTTGCTCCATGACTTGAAGTCAATTGAATAAGAAGATTTTTTTATGTTTTATTTGGATTTTTTAGATATTTTATTTGGCCGCCATTTTGTTTCGAACTAAATTTTAGATTTTGGAAAAAGTAGGTTAAGTTTGTTACTACAAGAAATATTTGAGATATTGAAATTTGCATTTTGTTGGAAACTCCATTTAATCAATGGAAGAAACAAGATTAGAGGGATGTATTAAATGTAAGGCAGCCAAGTGTGACTTGATAATTTCCGCAAAAAAAGAAATAAAAAAAAGTGGCAGAACATGGAATGTAAGTTTCAAATCATCCTGGTTCTCGGCGTGCAAATGGTTATGTAGTAGTCAAATATTACAAAAATTGTTTTGCTGGCCTTGTTTACTAGTTTCCAATAAATATTCAGTGTGGAATAAGGAAAGATTTGTAGTTAAACTGTATAAAATAAAGCAAATGCTATACTGTATAAAATACATTTTAAGGAAAACGTCCGATTAAATAGATTATTTATGTGCTTGGTAATTGACGCAGTTTTGTACCTTGCAAAACAAGAGTTAGCCTTTCGCGGCCATGCATGATGAGAGCAGCGAGTCAATAAACAGGGGGAATTTTAAACAGCTTTTAGGTTTATTAATATCGAGACGTTCCGAAGAACTAAAAGATCATCACGAAAAAATTTAAAACGTTTTTACTGGTGACTCGAAAACTGTTCAAAACGAAATAATTGAATGAATTTCTGATTATTTAAATGATCATGTAAAAAAAGAAGTAATGAACACACAGTTTTTTTTCTGTGCAAGTGGATAACGCTCCTGATATTACGCAAACCTCCCAGTGCTCCATAATAAGAGATTCTTAGGATAATGTCAACTTCGATAGAACTTCGGAGAATTTATATTCTCTATTGGATCAAATTTTGGACCAATTTGACTATATACATAAATTAATAGGGCAATGTATCGATAGCGCAAGTGTGATGCCTGGGCATCTAAATGGCCTTCAAAAAAAAAAAGAAAAAGACCCGCAGGCTGTATTTGTCCATTGTCTTGCGCATCATCTTAACCTTGTGTTGCAGCAAAATCTAAAAAATATTTCTATATTTTTTTTGCAAGCCTTAGTGGTATTCCCTTATTTTTACATCACTAAGCCCAACAAACGTATGCTCTTACATCTGCATCTATGAGGCGTATACCAACAATTACAGAAACTCGTTGGTCTTCAAATTCGAAGTTAGTAAATGTTTTTTCAAGACTGGAATAAATTAAAAGACGTCTTTGAATTTATTACAAACTGCGACAAATCTGATGAAAGATTTTGAATTCACATTTCTGGCATTAGTGTTTAATGACAATCACGGACATACTATTTGACGTTCTTCAAAAAAAAATCGCTTGACATTCATTTTTGCATATCCAATATAAAACGCTGTCGTGAGGCGCTCTGTAAAAAAAGAAATGAACATTTTTTTAATATAATGTTTCATAAAGCAAATTCTATTACAGAAATAAATCATTACAAACGTGAGCTAGCTAAGCTTTCACCTGAAAAAATTAGGGCTAAGTATAAACCCCTTTTTTCTGGAGGAGATTAGGGCGACTCATCCATTTTATGAGGATATTATAAATAAATTTGCTGCTATGAAGGATAGGAGAATTGATTTAGTATACGAAATTTAGGTAAGTCATAAAAATATATTCTACCACCTTCACATATAAACTAATTCTGGAAAAAAATTATTGCGATATTTTCTTGCTTCTTTTCCACTTCACTTACTTTTTCACCCTCGAGCCGCCACTGATATATATATATATATATATATATATATATATATACAGGGTGATTCACGTTGAGTGTCCTATTAAAAGTTCTGGAGAACTATAAAAGGGATTTTTTTCAAATTCGGCATACGGACATAATAGGTAATAATCTATATTTTAAAAATATTTTCGTAAGTGCAGCGTTGCCACATCTCTCCGAAACCAATAGCAACCTTGAAATTTCAAATAGAACACCCTATATTTTATTGCAGTTTCTGATTCTACGCACGATTTTAAGTAACTCTTGTTAACATCTTCCTATACTTATCTCCTACCATTTTCTCTAAAAAAATTAATTTATGATTTTTTTTTAGAAAATCACCACGTTAATAAAATTCCATATTTACCTGCGTAAGAGAGATAATTACTAGATTTTTTTTTAGAGAATGCATATATTTAAGATAACTATATGTTAGAATAGCGATATATCATACAGGGTATCGTATAAAAAGGGCATTTTTATCGAAATTTAGTAATGGTGAAAACTCATTTATTTTAAATACAACACCCTGTATTTTATGGTATCTTCGAATAAAGCAATACCTTACCTACAACATTTCCACATATGTTCCTATACCCATCTCCCACCATTTTTTAGATATGAGCCAACTTTGAATATTTTCCTGTTTTCAAAGACTACCATAACAAAACCACCCGCTTAACGAATAATTTAGCTTGGTAGGCCATGAAAGGTTTTGTTTACTTCTTCCTGACATCTTTTTGACGTTAACAGATAGTTTTCAATTGATGCTCCGTAAAAATGGAAAACGCAATTGAATATTCCAATATTGATATTTTAAATTTATTTTACATTCATGGAGAGTGTAACAAAGTTATTTCAAGAACCTGTAGAAAATTTAACGAGATGTGGCCTCATTTACCTCCTATGCACAGGAAAAAATTTAGAAGGTACTAAATGCAATAATAGTTTTTCTTTCCTTAAAAATCAATTTATGTTGCTAAAATAACAGGAGGTTGTCAGTATTAACGTGTATAATATAATATTTTGATGATAGTCCTTGGACTCTGATTATACACATTAATACTGACATCCTCTCTTTTGGTTCAGTTCTTTCGTACGTGTACACAACATTTTAGGCTTTCTATTTATTTTGTCTTCATATTTCAGATATGAAGCAAATTTTAAAAATCACGGCAAAATTATAAAACATAGATCATACACAAAACTACAAACTGATAATGAAGGCAATGATATAAATGTACTTGGATAATTTAACGTTTACCCTCAAGCATCAATTAGAAGTGCTAAAATAGATCTAGAACTTTCATATTCAACAATTCAACGTATTCTAAGCAAACATAACATTCAACCATTTAAATTTATTACCCAGCAAGGCCTTTTACCAGAAGATTTTCAGAGACGTACTGAATTTTGCGAAATAGTTCTAACTAAAATTGAGGAAGACCCACTATTTTTGAAAAAAATTATCTGGACTGACGAGTCGAAATTTACGAGGGAAGAAATATTTAATAGACGAAATAGTCATTTTTGGGCGGCTGAAAACCTAAAATTGGTTATAGAACGAAGATTTCAGTTTCAATTCGGGTTTAATGTTTTTTGCTTACTGATGGACAATAAATTTGCTTATTGTATCTACGATAAAATTTAACTTCGAATAAATATCTGGATATTTTAAGAACTACAGTTAATGAGTTTTTTGATGAGTTACCACTACAATTATTGATTTCTTGCTGGTACCAATTGGATGGGGCTCCTGCACATTGCAGCAATGAAGTGAGTCAAGAATTATATGGAATGTTCGAAGATAGGTGGTTCTGACGTTTGGGACCATGGGATTGGCCATCTCGGTCTCCGGACCTAACTCCCCTAGATTCTTACCTTTGGGGAACCATCAAAAAACGAATGTATGTAGGAAATCCAATACAAAATCTCCAGGATCTGGAAAATCGAGTACGTCGAGCTTTTGACGAATTAAATCCTGAGGAAATACGAAGAACAACAATAAGAAACCAATTAACATGTTTGCACGAATGCCTTAATGCGAATGGTGGCCATTTTAAGCAATTCAACAATTAGTTATCTTTCTTTTGCTAAAAATTAACGATTATGTATTATTTGTTTGTTTAATTATCACTTATAATATCTAACACCTTTAGGTTACAAATTGTATTTAATAAAATACATTTTGGATTATTCACCATATTTAAAATTTGTCAGTACGAGGTAAATAAAACCTTACATGGCCTAACTAGTTAAGTGATTCGCTAAGCAGGTGCCGAGGCGGGTGCTTTTGTTGTGGATGGTCTTTGAAAACAGGAAAATATTCAAAGTTGGCTCGTATCTAAAAAATGTTGGGCGATGTGTATAGGAACATATATAGAAATATTGTAGGTAAGGTATTGGTTTATTCGAAGATACCATAAAATACAGGGTGTTGTCTTTAAAATAAATGAGTTTTCACCATTACTAAATTTCGATAAAAATGCCCTTTTTATACGACACCCTGTATGATATATCGCTATTCTAACATATAGTTATTTTAAATATATGCACTCTCTAACCCAGAAAAAAAATCTAGTAATTATCTCGCTTACGCAAGTAAATATGGAATTTTATTAACGTGGTGATTTTCTAAAAAAAAATCATAAATTAATTTTTTTAGAGAAAATGGTAGGAGATAAGTATAGGAAGATGTTAACAAAAGTTACTTAAAATCGTGAGCAGAATCAGAAACTGCAATAAATAAAATATAGGGTGTTCTATTTGAAATTTCAATGTTGCTATTGGTTTCGGAGAGATGTGGCAACGCTGCACTTGCGAAAATATTTTTAAAATATAGATTATTACCTATTATGTCCGTATGCCGAATTTGAAAAAAATCCCTTTTATAGTTCTCCAGAACTTTTAATAGGACACTCAACGTGAATCACCCTGTATATATATATATATATATATATATATATATATATATATATATATATGAGTCACACTTCACTATCCCTAATTTAAAAATAGATTCATAATCGCAGTTCCGGGTAAAGGAAATTTACCGATTTTTTAACATGCAACCTAAAGGTGTCATATTTGAAAAACACGTATGATATATAATTATGAGTAGATTGTTTCTATTTCCTAAAATACAAATACTTTATTATATATATTATTGCAACGATGTTTTATATTGCCCTTTTGATTTTTTTTTTGACAAAACACACCATATTAGAACAAATTATGTACGGGGTGTCCCATTTTCGACACTTTAGCAGGGTATCTTAGTTATTATTGAATATAGGGGGATGCTGTTTTTACGGCACGGTGCTACTTTTTCATGAAACAATAGGCGCTGTGAACAAAACGTGTATGGCCATCTTTGTTCTTTAAATACAAAGCAAAATTATCTAATAAGTATCCTAATTATAAAAGAAGCTACCTACTTGATGGCTTGACCGTGGGACGCGAAGCCATCGCGTGCGGAAAAGTACTACTTTCCGCACTTGTTAGGTAAATAACTATTTGTTAAAAGAAATCTCATTATCGCTCCAAACCCCCTAAAGTTAAATTCTAGCTCCGGTCCTGGAAAATAGAGACTACCGAGTTCGTCGGTAAGTTCGGAGGTAATTCCTTTAAGTATTAGTTTGCGTTGATAATTTCCAAACCCAGATTGATACGGATCTTCTGCCATAATTAGAATGTCAAGACGTCCTCCAAGGCTTATTACGCCGCGAACGCTTCCCAGCTAATACGCTCCACATCTCGCTCCACGTCAAACCGGCCTCGTTTTATCGTCGACATTACCGCGTCTAGCGAGAATCTCAAATTTGGCACCGTAACCTACCGCCTCCTCCGTAATACCGTTATTTCACTTTTACCTTTGACGCCTTCCGTGGTGCTTTATAGGTTATCGCGACGATTCCTGTCACGTATTTTCCCGATGCAAGCTTCCCTTTTCCTAAGAGAGTTGCAGTGGCGTGCCAGTTAAAAGTTTCATTTGTCTGTTAAGAAATCATGGTTCTTGGGATTAGACCGTGTCAAATTGGAATTGTTATCCGACGTTTCGCCTTCGATTGCACGAGGTATCTTCAGGGATCTTTACTCCACGAGATCTGAACACTGAATGAGCTCGAAGAGATTTTATACCCGACTTGTGCTAGCCGAACCGTGACTCTGTGTTAAGATCAGTTTCCACGTGTAATGTAGACCGTAACCCGGTAAAGTTGTATGTTTAAATATTTCAATAGATTCTCTAACTTTTCGTTTATAAAAACCTGGAACCGATGCTAGAATCTTGGTTTCCTTCACATTTATGAAATGGCCAGTGTTATGCTGGTGTTCAGCTACAGCAGATTGAACAATTTGTTTATTTTTAAAACATCGTTCATGTTCCTTAAGTCTATTTGATATTGAGCGTCTTGTTTCTCCCACATACACTTCTCTACAGGAGCAAGGAATTTTATATACTCCTTCTGTTTGGAAAGGTACAAGATCTTTCGGGGACCGCAAGCATTGTCCAATTTTCTTATATGTGTTGAAGATTGTACGTATGTTGGACCGCCGAAGTAATCGTCCTATTTTGTCTGTAGTGCCATGAATGTGGGAAGAACAACACTACCTAATGGTGGCTTTTTATCAGTCTCCTTTGGCGGAGTTGGTTTACTATGTCTTTTAATTGAACGCGAAATATTTTCAGTGCAATAGCCATTCCCTCTGAAAGCTTCGGTCAGTTTCAATGTTTCCGATGTTAAAAAATCGGACAACAACACCTATAAGATTATGCAGACAGACCCCACAAGTAGAATAGAAAGACGCAGTATCAATTTGATCAACACATCCAGTCTACCACCAACGGAGAAAAAATCACTAAAACCAAGCAGCTCCAAGACTCCCAGGTTCGACGGTCTTCCGAAGATACACAAGGACAACGTACCACTTCGACCCATCGTCAGTGCAATAGACTCGCCCACATACAAACTAGGTAAATATCTTTCAAATTTTCTTAATCCATTTACTGGAAAAACAGATTCTTTTATTAAAAACTCTGCACATTTCGTAAAAAAACTCAAGACAACCCAGTTAGATCCAGAAGATATTTTGGTCAGTTTCGATGTAGAATCACTTTACACAAATCTTCCTGTCAACGACTCAATTTCCATTATATCAGACATACTGGATAATAATAATCTTGATAAGAGCTTAATAGGCCTAGTGGAAGCTGGTCTTACATCTACTTATTTCATTTTTCAAGGAACTTTTTATGAACAAATTTCAGGGGCAGCTATGGGATCTCCTCTATCACCTGTGGTAGCGAATATCTTTGAGGATATTGCTCTAACATCCTCTCCACTAAAACCGAAGCACTGGTTTAGATATGTAGATGATACTTTTGTTGTTTGGCCTCATGGACAGGATAAACTCCTCATATTTCTGGACCACCTTAATCAGCAACATCATAATATCAAGTTCACGATGGAAATTTAATCTAATGGAACACTTCCATTTCTAGCTGTGCGTGTTCAAAGTGCATTAGGACATTCTGTGTATAGAAAACCGACGCATACAAATAGATACTTAAATGCAAATTCTCATAACCATCCAGCACAAAAGAAATCGGTTATTAACTCACTAATATTCAGAGCTATTTCGATTTCTGATCAAGATTCTTTAACATCGGAAACATCGAAACTGACCGAAACTCTCAGAGGGAATGGCTATTGCACTGAAGATATTACGCGTTCAATTAAAAGATATAGTAAACCAACTCCGCCAAAGGAGAATGATAAAGAGCCACCATTAGGTAGTGTTGTTCTTCCCTACATACATGATACTACAGACAAAATAGGGCGATTACTTCAGCGGTCCAACATACGTACAATCTTCAACACACATAAGAAGATTCGACAATGCTTGCGATCCCCGAAAGATCTTGTACCTTTCCAAACAGAAGGAGTATATAAAATTCCTTTCTCCTGTGGAGAAGTGTATGTGGGAGAAACAAGACGCTCAATATCAACTAGACTTAAATAACATGAACGATGTATTAAAAATAAACAAATTCTTCAATCTGCTGTAGCTGAACACCAGCATAACACTGGCCATTTCATAAATGTAAAGGAAACCAAGGTTCTAGCATCGGTTCAAGGGTTTTATAAACGAAAAGTCAGAGAATCTATTGAAATATTTAAACATACAAAAAAGTTCAATAGAGATACGGGTTACGGTCTACATCACACGTGGAAACCGATCTTAACACAGGGTCACGGTTCGGTATAAAAGCCCGCCTGAAACTCTTCGAGGTCATTCAGTGTTCAAATCTGGAGTAAAAATCCCTGAAGATGCCTCGTGCAATCGAAGGCGAAACGTCGGATAGTAATTCCAATTTGACACGGTCTAATCCAAAGAACCATGATTTCTTAATTGACCAAAACCGTGAAAGCTTCCGTTCTATGTTTTCATTTGTCTCCTGCTTCATCTGCCGAAGATGAAAATAGTAGTTAAGTTTATAGCAGATTAAATAGTCAACCATTAGAAAGTATCATAAATCATGTATGAGTTCTTCTTAATACGATGGTGTCTCCCACCAAAATGATAAGAGCAATTCTAGGGCAAATATTAAAAAATCAGTACACTGAATTCTCTCTTAACGAACATCTCTGAGCAACGGATAATTCGCGTTGACGGAGAGTTTTCTAATATCTACGTTATTATGTATTTAAATCTCTTCACAGCGGACACTATGAGTAACAGAGACGAGCAGTAAATTTTAATAATAAATTAAAAAATAGAACTCTAACGGACATTTTATTTATATTGCCTCAAAATAGTAAAATCAGACAGTCCTACCTGCTGTTACTAGAACCTTAACAAAATATACAATTGAATAAAAAAGTCGATTTCAGAATTATTCGTTGATTTCTTGAAATTTGAAAACTGAATACAGGCCTGGATGTTAAAATGTTTAACCACAAATACTAATATAAAAATTTTTTTATATTAGCATTTGTATGTCTGTCAAACTGAGCATTTAGTAAAATATGTGTTATTTTTTCAAAGTTGGAGGGATGTTGCTGTTTTCACAAGTTTACTAGTTTACAAAATAAACACATTTAGTTTATCAATTTCCACTTATTTATTTCTGCTTGACAGCTGTTTCGACACACTGTGTCTTTGTCAAAAGCTAACTTAAAACTGACACTAAAATCTGTACCAAATATAAAAAAAAATATATAAAAATCTTAATGGTGTCAATAAAACAATATCGGTGTTTACCCACATCGTCTATTCTTTAGGTATAAAGATTTAAGAGAGGGGAACCATTTAAGTCCAACTGGTCATTCAATAAAATATTTCGGGTTTTCCTCTTGTTAATTTCCAAACTTTCCAAATGGTTCAATTTGTAGCTTTTATTAGCCCTATGCAAAATTTTATATTCGTTTTTAAATGTATGATTTGGTTCTATCAAATGTTTAGCGTAATTGTAGTCTGTTTTTTCTTTATTATATGAGGATTTGTGTGCTTTTATACGTTTATTGAAAGATCTACCCGTCTGGCCAATGTAAACTTTATCACAGGGACCACATTCTAATTCGTATACCCCTGATTTTTTAGATTTATCAGACTTGGATTTATTATTTTTTATATATTTCCCTAATGTATTATTTGTACAGAAGGCAACTTTATAATCTGCTCTCATGAGATGTTTACTGATTCTAGAGCTAATTTTGCCTGTATATGTTATTGTATTAAATTTGGCTATATTTTTTAAATTATTATTTGGATAGATTAAATTGATTGCTTTTTTATATTGTTTTTTATTTACTCTTTTGTCGACTATATTAGGACTATAGCCATTGTTAATATGTTAATTTTGTACGCGTATATAAAATATAGCGCTAGTTTTTTGTATTTATTTATTGTGTAAAAATATATTTGTATTATTATGGAAGAAAACCAAACTTTCGAACATTATGAAAAGTACGATATGTTAGCTTGTTTTATATTAGGTAATGAAAATGTTGAAGCGGCTTCTGAGATGTATTTTAACAGGTAAATTTTTAGGTATGTTGAAATACTATTGCTTAATTTTTATTTAGATATCCAGAAAGGACGCAACCTAATATAACCACTTTTTATCAGATAAAAAAAAATTTACTTAATCACGGATCATTTATCAAACCTCGTACGAAAACATATAATAAAGAAAATCAGGAGGCTGTGGAAATTACGGTTTTGGCTAATGCAGAAGCTTACCCTACAAACTCTTGTAGAGCCAGTGAAAAGAGCATAGCGATTCCAAAAATAGAGTTCAAGAAATTCTAAAAAAGCACAAATACCACCCATACAAATTTAGGCTCGTGCAGCACTTACAGCCGAGAAAGATGCGATATGATTAGAGATTTTAAAAGGAAGGTTATATGGTCAGACGAAGCACATTTCAGTAATTCTGGTATACTCAATAGGCACAATAGTAGATTCTGGTCCCAGGAAAATCAACACCAAATATTTCCCAGAAGACAGCAGGGCAGATTTGGTCTAAATGTGTCCGGCTTCATATTAGGAACACATATAAAATTTTATATATTTGAGGGAAATCTAACAACCAACCGCTATATAGAAATTTTAGAGGTAGCTCTACCTGAATTACTTGACGATGTTCCTCTAGCGCAAATTAACTGCACACAATTCTGGAATGACGAGATTATTTCTGGACAATAATTTTACCAATCAATGGATCGGAACAAATGAACCTCTAAGATGGCCCCCTAGGTCCCCAGATTTGTCGATTTTAGATTTCTTTCTATGGGGATATCTGGAAAATAGAATTTGCAAAGACCACTATGATAATATCCAAGATTTAGGAAATGCAATAAGAGAAAATTTTCGCTATTTACAAAATTATCCCGTTATTTTGCTTAATTCCCTAAAACAAATACGAAAATTGTGCGAAGCATGCATAGAACAAAATGGAAATCAGTTTGAACAGTTCTTTTGATTTCCTTGGTTACTGTAGTTCTTATACGACAGTTGATTTTTGCTGAAAGGCTTGTTACATAATAATTTATTACTGTTTTGTTCTTGTGTTACATAAATCTAGGTAGGTGGAACTTTTTTGGTGCGAAATTATCAATACATATTTTGATAAATAGATTTAATTACATATTTATTTTGATAGTAGATATTGTTAACGACTTTAAATAAAAGGCAGCATTGTTTTGCATGGCCTACTGTAAAATTTGGGATGATAATTATAAAAATTAGGATTTTTGTTGTTGTTTATTAAAATAGACCCATACTATTATACATTTTTGAGAAGCTTTTAAAAGGACAAATCAATTTCTGGACAAATATACAGGGTGTCCCATTAAAAAAAACACAACTTTGGGTCATATCTAAAAAATAACAACTCAAATGAAAAACATGACTACGCCACTGGATACAGCGTAAAAAACTGCATAAGCAGCAACTTTTGCCTTTGCGTTAAGTTAAAGGATAACCGAGATACGATGGGGGTCCCAAAATGCAAAATTTTCTATTTCGCCCTGTATCTCATAAACAAAGAAGGCTATGAAAATTTTGTTTACGGCTTCATGAGTTTCACAAAAAATTAGCTCAGGTTCGTGAAAACCGCAAGGTTCTATCTTTAAAAATAAGCGAGATACCCTGCTTTTGCAACCAAATCCGGACACCCTGTACATAAAATTACGTTTAATGGGTAGTTTTTCCAAGGTCACAGTATTATATTTTGTAGTTTTTAGATGTCATTTTAAAAATAGTAAGTATAGTTCTCGTCGAATTTTGACGGGAGCTCACTTAAATTATAAACCTTCTACAAATATTTCATCCGTTAATAAACGCAATTTTTCCATTTTATATCCGCATAAAACAGAATTAATTGATTAAATCGACCCAGTTTGATTTAGAGCTAGCCGTACATAAATAATACGTGTGGAAAAAGGTGTTAATTTTATTGCGGTACATTCAGTCCTCCCAGCGGATCGGAAATAAAAATGGAGATTGAACACGTGATATATTTCAAGATAAATTAAAAATTATAGACCGAGCTTACCCTTCTGGGGTAATTTCAGTGATTTACGGGATTGTGTTATTGGGACGTGACGTATATATGGGAAATGGGGGGTGACATCGTTTGCGAAGGACTTGGTAAGAATTATTGGAAGGATGTAACGTAGGCATGGTTATTATGTTTCTAAATTGGCAGGTTTAATTAATAGGCGTATTATTAAATAATGTGCTTTGAAGGGGAAATATGAGTCCGGTTTTCTGCTCCCCTAGAAGGGGTGCGCTCTTAAAGCCGAATATTACTATAGAACATGTTACAAATTCCTTGGGATAGCATTGGCAACTGTAAGAGATAGGAGGTTGGTTAAATTAAGCAATTTAATGTCGAATAATTCCCATTCCCCTCTCTACCAGATAATGCACTATGATTTAAAATCATAGTTTCGACTTCGAGGTCTCACTATCAATTTTTTTTTAATACGTACAGATAAGATTTTCCTGTAATAGAGAGACGGAAAACCAGAATCTTGCCAAACACACTACATGTATAAGTGCACTACATCACTGGTTTTAAGACGTCAATAATCTCATTAAAATAAATGAAATCCAGCGCAAATTGACAAACCCTTTGTACATTCTTGAAACTCTTTCCGATAAAAGCAAAAAAAAATGTTTTTTAGGAAATCAAAGGTCACAATGTCGACCAAAAGTTTAATGAATTCTTTTACGGCTTTTGCTGGAGCGTTGAAAGCTGTGTACAGGTGCTACCACTGAGGAGGAAACATGGTATTTTTTTGCCTTCCCCCGTATTTTTCAAAAAATTCAAATTACAACAAAAAACAATTGATGTATTGTAGCTCGGAAAATTCGAAAATTTTAACAAAAAAAAAATGAATGAGATACAAAAGATTCACGCCAAAGTTGTTTAAACTGAATATCCTATATATTTTTGAATTCTATGGTCAATCCAAAATGTTTTTTAATAAAAGTACTCTATGCCTATACAACTGATTTTGATTTATTGATGTTGGAAAATTGACATTTTGCTTCTTTCAGTCGTCATAGCATCTGAACGATTGAACCTAGAGCAAAATAACTTTCACATTCCTATATCATTTTTTGATAAGCTATCTTATGATGCCATTCAAACAAAAAAACGGAAATTATTTTGCTACCTATTTAATTGAATATATTCATATGAAATGCAGGTGATCACCTTACTTTAAAATCACTGTAATTTTACCGTATTAGTAAATATTATATTAAATTGTCGTAATGAGATATTCGTTAAATGAAAAACTACTATAGTATTATAAGTTTCAAGAAAACGCCAGTGAAGCAAGAAGAATATATTGCCAATTTCTCATAGAAATAAATTTGAAGAAACTAAATCGTTACATAACAAAAACACAATAGTTAGTATTAACAATAAAGTAACAAAACATAATAACTAATAATTTAAATGCTCAATGTGTACTCCATCATTCTCGAAGCAACATTGGTGTTCTCTTTGCAACCCTGCAGTTATAATTTAATTTTCCTGATATAGTCTATTAATTTCGTTTACAATTTTTCCATAATTTCATCAATATTTTCGTTTCTACCTTGGTATGCCACGTTCTTGAGGTCGAAAAGTGAAAGATCAGGGCTATTGGTTTGCCAAGCGATGGTTCCATTCATTACGGCGTTGGCTCATAAAATCTCTAACATCACGCGTGGATGTGGAGGAACCTCCGTCTGGTTGTCAAATTAAATTTCAATATTTCTCTAAATGCGATTCTTTCAAAAGGTTTTCAATGGTTTTGAAAGAAATAATGATATCGTGGATCACTTAGTGATTCATTATAAAACATTGGACCCAAATTTTTATTATTTTTAACACCACACCAAACATGAATGGAACTTCTCCCTTGAAATTTAATGGTTGGAAATATTTTCGAATTTTCTACAGCCCAGTGATCCGTATTTGTTGATTAAATATTCCTGAGGAGGTAAATGTGGCCTCGCCTGCCTATACAATTTTTTTAAAGAATCAGGGTCGTTTTGTTGCTGTATTATAATTTGAGACACAAATTGAAAGCGACTTTCTTTACGTGCAGCTGTTAAATGCTGAAGTGGATGTATGTGCAAGGCCTCAATTTATAAATTTGTAGAGTTCTGTAAACGGTTCCCTGGCTAACCCTTCGACGTAGAGGTAGACGGCCATACCGAATGTCCCGAACTGCATCCATAATTGACTTGGTGGGATTTCTTATAAAATAATTTAAAATAGTTCTGTCTCGATATACTTTTGTTTCTTTTTTTGTTATGTAATAATTTAGGTTCTTCAAATAGGTTTTTAATCCTTATAATTGTTTTTACAGATTCTATGAACACTGGCAATATAATATGTTCTTCTTGCTTCGCTGGCGTTTTCTTGACACTAATAATACAGCGTTACAATCTGTAGTTTTTCACTTAATGAATCACGGCAAAGTAATATAATATCTACTAATACGTCAAAATGATAGTGATTTTAAATATATCGATTTGGCTATTAAGAATTTTTTGAGAAAATAAATACTGTGGAAGTCATAAAAAATTCATTTTTCCTCCTCAATCGAAGACCCTGTACCTTTGCAACAGAAAAAAAAATACAGTTATAGATAAAAAGCAAAAAAATTATTTTTCTACAGGGATTGTATAATGAATTAGAGGAACTTAGAATGCTTAACTGGTTGAAAAATCATACAAATGAGAAAGCGATTTGGGAAAAGTCTTTGAAAAATTTAGTCGTCAATTCCACGAATAAAACAAAAATGTCATGGACTATTGTTAGCAATATTCAAGGGAAGGAAATCTCTGATCCACTTTATAATAAACTAGTAAAAAATCCTAGTGAAATTGCCTCGATTTTCGGAAGTTATCTCTCTTTGGCCATAGAAAAAAAACTTTATCATTTTGATGGAAACTTTTCTTATAATTGTACTTTGACTAAAAAGCATGTCTCAAATTCAATGTTTTTTTAACCTATTACTATTAAACAAATACATGATACAGTGAATAACTTTCCAAATAAGAATTCTGCAGAATTTGAAGATATTTCCATGTCATTTATAAAGAAAGTTATTGGTAGAATAGCTAATATTCTTACTATTCTCTTTAATGTTTCAATTGAGACCGGAGTGTTTCCCGAATGCCTTAAAACTGCCATCGTCGTACCCATATTTAAGAAAGATGACCATATCTAGTAGAAAACTATAACTCTATTTCTATACCGAGATGCTTCTCTAAAATTTTAGAAAAACAAAATGTATTATTTTTTGGTTAAATATAAAATTCTCTCAGATTGTCAGCATGGCTTTCGTCGGGGTCTGTCTACCGAAAGCGCTTGCGCTGGCCTTGTCCAATATGTAAGAGATAAGATTAATAATAGAGAAACTGTAATTTCCTTCTCTTTTGACCTTCCTCGCACTTTTGACACTGTTGATAAAAATTTTGTAGCTTTAAAATTAAACAGTTTTGGGATAAGGGGTAAAGTGCGGGACACGAAAGAAAACCGAGCGGAGTTAATAGGTTTAGGAAGGTCGGCCAAGAAATCTCTTTAAACCAGTGGTGTCCCGTCGTTCTTTAAATAATATGGCACTCCTTTTTGATTATACGCACTTCAGATAATTAAAAAATATAACTATGCTTAATGAACCTTTATCTATATTTGTCTGTTTTCTTTCGTGTACCGCACTTCTATATCTCTTTTGTGTTGCAAAAACGGCGAATTTTAAAATGATTTAATTTTGATTTTTCTTGATCGATTTACCTATAAATATATTTTTTCTTGAGTTCTGTCATTAACGGTTCTCGGGCTACTGCCTACGTCCACTATTATTGGACCACCGAGTATAGTGGGGCAGCCAGCATGCGATCCAGTGAATGAGATTTAACAAAATTTTATTTTATGCAGTTCGACTTTGTGCTACTCGGGTATGCCAAAAGTGGCCGTCTGTCTCCGTTTGTCATATTACTTTATACAGGGGCCGTCATTGTGAAGTACTATACAGGGCGTTTCCTAATTGCGTGCTGATGTTAAATGGGGTGTTTTTATGTCCTAAAAGTCTTAACTTTTGAGATACAGGATGGTAAGGTTTAAAAAGAAAACATTTTTTTTTCATCCCAATTCTGATGCTATTGCAGATAACTGCATGACATTTGATACACGTCTTCTATGCATTAAGGAGCATATGGATTTACCCAGGTTAATTACATATGCACGCTACTGGTAGAAATTTCAAAAATTGATTGTTAATAAAAAATGCCCTTTTATGCATAAAAGACGTGTATAAAATTTCACACAGTTATTTATATATAATAGCATCAGAATTACGATTTTAAAAAAACTATTTTTTGAAACCCTGTATCTCAAAAGTTCAGACTTTTAGGTTCATATTAAAGTTTTTTCTTAAAAAGGTCCAAGAATCACCCCCATTTAACATTAGTACGCAATTAGGAAATGTCCTATATAGTACATCACAATGACGCCCCCTGTACAAAGTAATATGACAGACGGAGACAAACGGTCACTTTTGGCATACCCTAATAGCCCTCGAAGTCGAACTGTATAAGTTAAAATTTTGATAAATCTCGTTCACTGGAATCAGTGCTGACTCCCCTACTTTAACCTGTATTTTATACACCATTGCATTTTTCATTGAAGCGAGATTATTTATCACTTTGTATATATTTTAAAGAACAACAAATAATAATACTAGGTCATTTTGGTTGCCAACACAGTTTTATTAAAAAAAAACTGTAAAAAATTATCAAGGTTTTAAAAAAAAATTATGAAAAACTTAATGCTAATATTATGTAGAATAAAACAACAACAAAAATGGGATTCAAACATTTTCCACGGGGTTTGCCTATTTACTAGAAGAATCATGTACTTTACATTTATGGCATGTAATAACATTATCACTATGTTCTTTACATACTGATCTGCTGCAAAGGCCACATGTGATTGTTGTAACTCTGTTTATTTTTCTGCCACAGATAAAGCACCTCCCTCGAATTTTTGTGGGAGGCTCTTGGTCCATCTCCTCTTCATTTTCTCGATACTTAGACAAAAAATATTTAATATCGGTTGGTAAAGTTGGAATTTTAGCTCTTTCTGAAAGATGTGGTCTCATCAGCTTCAAAGCAAGCGTTTTCAAGAAAAGTCTTCTGTATTTGTAGGGAGAATAAGGATGATTGGCATTGTATAAAAAAAACTTGACTATTAATTCCAGCTATGTTTAGCAACTGAAAGAAAAAAGTCCAAGGCCAACGTTTTGATCTTCTACTGACAGAATATGTGTTACACATTTTATCCACTGTATCCACTCCGCCTTTTGTCCGGTTGTAGTCCAATATAATTTCCGGTTTATTGGTATTTGGATCGATTGCAGAATCATCGTGCATTGTTGAAATCAAAACGACGGATTTGTTTTTTTTTTGGAACGTATGAAACTATTGTTATTTCCGTTTGGAATCCAAAAATAGATGAACCAGCCGCTCTAGTTTTGTTGGGCAAAAATTCTTGTGGCAACTCTCGTTTATTTTTTTTCAAGGTTCCAATCATTGTGATCTTATTTTGTAATAATTCATGTGCCAAAGGGTAGCTTGAATACCAATTATCACACGTTAAATTTCTAGTACTTCCTTTCAGTTCTTCAAGTAAACGGTGAACTATTGCAGTTAAAGTATTCGGTACGTTGTATTGTCCGTCTGGTTGTTTTCCACAGTACAGCTCTAAATTGCTAACATAAAATGTTTTAGCGTCACAAAGGACGAACACTTTCAAGCCATATTTAGCAGGTTTGTTGGGAATATATTGTACAAAATTGCACCGTCCTCTGAATGATATTAGCATCTCATCAATTGTCACAAATTCACCAACAATGTAATTTTTTTTGCAATTAACTACAAAGCTGTCCAATATGCATCGTACTGCAGCCAACTTGTCCGTTTTTTTTTCTTTTGTCTCTGGTTGTTTTGTCATCAAACCTGATAACGCTAAGCAAAAATAGAAATCTTTGGTAGTTCATACAAGCTCGAAATATTTCAGATCCTGTCCCATCCTTTGTCCACAATTCCAAAAAATGAGTGTGATTTTGCTTCTTAGAACCAGAAAGAAATAATAATCCAAAAAAAGCAAGCATCTCGGTTTTCGTAACGTCCTTTGCGTCTCGCTGTCGATCATAGTTTGGTCGTACTCGTGAAATTTCTAAATTTGTACATTGAACAATCTGCTCAACCATGACTTCATCAAATATTTTCATAAAAGCGCTCATCTCATCAGTTATATCACGTGCGCACTGCCTTGGTCCCGGGAATATTTTCAATAAATTTTTCTTACTGGTTTTACTAAATTTACTCACGATTTCATTTTTCGACCATACACTTTTTTTATCCTTTCCAACATACTGATTGTCTAAGTCAACTACTTCTCCGAAATCTGAATTTTCCATATTTTCATCCATGAGTTCGTCTTCTGGAATATCTAAGTCACTCATTTCCTGCTCCGAATTAGTATGGTGATCAGATTCTTCTATAAGCTCGTCTTCTGACAAATCTGGTTCACCACCCAGAATCGCTATCAAAAATAACCTGAGCCATAGCTTCCAACTCATCTTCAGTTAATTTTTTGGGATTTTTAACTGCTACTCGATGCCTGAAAATAATTATTATAAGTAAGTATATAACAATTGAATACATATATACATATTTTTAAATAAGAAAGTATTTTTTTATTGCAGAAAACCAAAAAAATACAACTTTTCAAAATACTTACATAGTTACTCGCGTTGGCGTATTTTGTACACCACTCAAATTCTTGCAAAATATCTGACTACTCTATTACGCTATTAAATCGACACTGCGCGTATATCCAGAGGACATATCAGGCAAAGGTTAGCGAGCTCGGCGACCTTGAAAAAGAAATCGTAAGAACTCGGCAGCGTTCGGAACAAATTTGGTGTATTTTTTACACCAGCGCGAGTAGTTAAAGGATAATTACATTGATATGTTAATTTTGGAAAAATATGAGTTATGTAGTTTTTCAAATATTAACTGCAATATTAGATATTTTTTGACACCCGGTATTGAACAGAAAATTAATTATTTTGAAGCAGTTTATTGACAGCTACTTTACGAACAAAATTACAAAATATATGAACAAAAACTAAGCCATTTTTGAGGTTGATGGCTGTGTGATAACTAAATCATCAATAACCGTTTCAATTTTGCCATCTACTTCCCAGTATTTATCTTCAATAGAACGAACATGTTTAACATAAATCTTTAATTGAAAGTTAACCGGTGTTGCGTTCTCAAATTTTTTACTCCTGCCCATGAAAATTCAATAGGGTTGAGGTCGCACATGTATGGAGGCAGCCTTAAAGGTGTATGACCGAGGTTACGTAAAAGACCGTCAATTTTATACTTTTTTTCTCTAGGCTTGTTGGCTGATATTACTTCATATAATTGATATTTTCTCCATGTTGGATCACATACAAGATTGTTCGATTTAAGCCACGATATCATATGAGCTTTTGTAGAGTATTTAGTTGGCACTTTATCTTCTACGTGAGAATGATAAGACTCATTATCCATTACCACGACTGATTTGAGAAGAATGTTAGGTAGAAGCTTCTCGAGCAACCACTTTTCAAAATTATCTCTATTCATCTGTCCATGATAGTCTCCAGTTGTTAGTCCCGAGCGAAAAATTAAAGCAGCACCTGGAACAAATCCGGCTTCTGAACCAGCATGAACTATAATAAAGCGACTACTAGAGCAGATTCCCTGAACAACACCTGTAACACTACCACTTTGCCAGCATTTGTTCACTGTCATATCATTATCTACCCAGGTTTCGTCTAGATACACAATATTGCGTCCTTCTTGCCTATATTGCCTTACAGTTGATAGATATTTCACCCTCCAGTGAAAAACATTTGGTCTCTCAATGAGCAATTTTCGTTTATTTTGGCACTTGCGCCAAACAAAACCATTTGATCGTAAAAGCCGATTTAAGGTTTTATACCCGTACACGGAATGTATGATAATCGGGGTCTTTTTTTGCCAGGAGATTTTAGAGGTGAAGTAGAACACGAGCGATCATTATGTTTTCTTTGAATTTTTCTTACACTACTTTCCGAAACACCAGGCCTCTATAACGCTCGCAATAACTTCATGTGCACCGCTTCGAATTATTTTTCCTCGTTTGCTCGCCATCGTTACTTCGAAATAATAATTCAAATTCAACGCATTTATATAGAAATGAAAACAAATGCTCGAAATGTATAAGCGCCCCTGGAAATAGCTAGAACCTAGCGACAGGTGCGTGGAAATTTTCTTCCTGATGTAGGAAAAACAAACTTATTACTACTTTATCTATATGGTCACAAGCTACTTTTAAGTGACTCAAAATTTCTTGGGTGTCTCCACTGATAGTGATTTAACCTGGAATGGCCAAACTTCTAAGGTGTGTTCAAAAATTAATAAGAGCTCCTATCTTTTTTTTAAACTCTTTAAATAATTATGTAACTCTTGAAACTCTTCTGAGTGTCTACTATGCCTTTGATTATTCTTCAGTTGCTTACAATACTGTTGTATGAGGTCAGTCGCCAAACATCAATAGAGTATTTGTGGCACAGAAACGGGTTTTTCGGACTATTTTTGGTCTGTCATACTCAAAATCGCGTAGGAAAACTTTCCGCAAAAATAATATTCTTACTGTCCACTCAAGTTATTTACAAAAACTGTTGACTTAGTTTCATAAGAACAAAAGTCTTTGTCGGTTTAATAGTTGTTAACTCGGTTCTTACTAATGTCTTTTAATGTCGCTTTTAAAGCACAATTTAGAAATTTATAAAAAATCTCCTCTGTGTACCGGTAGTGGTATTTCTGATCTGTTACCGTTGTCAATAAAAACTATCGCATCTACAGATAAATTTAAGTTCGAATTAAAAAACTATTAACAGCTGAATGAATGATTGATGTTTATTTGGAGAACCTTAGATAATGTATATTAATTAGTAAGTATATATGACTACTTTGTATATTAAATAGTTCTATACATTGTAGTTCTCGAAATGTAATACATTTTGAATTTGAACTTGAATTTGAATTTAGTTAGTTGATTCCTGCATAATACTTTATTTTTGTACAAATTTGATACACAGTGAATAACCATTTGTTCATTAATAATTTGTTTAGGATTTCAGTAGTCCGCCATTTTGTTTTGCCATATTGAATGTTGACCAAAATTTTATCAGGTCATCTTTATATGACCCTTAATTTTTGATCAAAATGTAAAGTCAATCGGGTTCGTAGTTTTTTAACTATAAGGCAAACAGGCAGACAGATAACATGAAAACTAAAGATTTGTAAAATTCTCTGAAGGAGATTTTTTCACGATTCCAGTAGGTACTTCCCTTTTACGAGGGAAGTAAGAACGTCATAATTTCCTTCCTAAATGTTTTTTGTTCCACTTTGTAGACATTTTTAAAGAATTCAACTATACCTACAAGCTTGGGTATCAGGTAAAAGCTTAGGTAATGAACCAAATAATCGGGGCTTGGAAAGTTTTAAGTAGAGGGCCCTGTATACAAAAAATACTCTGCTCGTGACCCATAAACATTGAAAATATCTATTACTGAAAACAATATCCAGCGCCAGTCAAATACAGGTTACACATGGGACAACAAATCGACGGTCAACGAGAAACAGCAGTATCAGAATTCAGTAAATCTTACTATAAGGGGTCGGCTATAAAAGTATCTGGCTCGGTATGTTCCGTTATCAGTAAGTTTTAAACCACTGTTCTAGTTATACCCAATCATGTTCTTCAGGGTAAGAGTTTAATTTTGGTTTTTGGTGATGCTCGTTCTAGTTGTTTTGCCCTTTTTTGGTCTAATTTCGCTAGGCTATTATAAACCTAGGGAAAAAAACTCGAACTCAACTTGCGCTCTTTTACTAAATTCTCCATAAATAATAATAATAATAATAATATACGTCTCTTAGTAATAAACCCAATAAGTACGAATCAGAAACTAAAGTAGAACAAAGGCGCAGTTTAGCCTGAAGCTACTCTATTGAACCCTAATTCACCGTGTTAAAAAAAACAATTTCCTAAATTAAATACAGAGTATAGACGTCGTAAAACAATATTTCATTTAAACGAAATTCTAGAAACAAAATTATAGAATTTGGGAGTCGTCCTATTCCTTCTACAAAACTTTTACTAAATAAAACATAACAAAAATATACATACATCTTATAATTCACCAGAGCGATGAAGTTTTTATAACGTCTACGTAAGTAACTTTTATAACGTTTTTTTATATTGTTTCTTCAGGTAATTTGATTTGGCAAAAAGTTATAAAGTTTAATACCATTATAAGTAAATGACCTCTGAAACACGGCAGTCTGGTGACGCGGCCCAGTTATCATCTTATTGATAGATCTAACATCTCTTGAATGAGTATTTACACGAAACATCAACTTGTTTCTTACAAACAAAGGTAAGACGGGGTTTTTCAAGGTCTTCATTGCAAAATTATCCAAGTGAAGTGCTCGGCGATTCTCCATTTTCAACCAATTAAGATTAAATGTATGCGAGATATGGTCAAATTTTTTTACATCTAAAATAATACGTGAACAGGTATTTTGAATTTTCTGAATTTGATTTTTGTCTGTTAAACTGACAGGGTCCATAAACAAAATCACAGTAGTTGAAATAAGATAGAACAAGTGATTCACAGAACATTTTACGTAAAGTATTTGTCTACTATTGTATAACACTTTTAAAGATAGGTAAGACTTCTGAATTAGATGTGTAACATAAAACGGAAATTGGAATTACTATACGACGTTTCACCTTCGATTGCACGTGGCATCGTCAGGGATCTTTACTCCGGAGATCCAATCAGTGCTTAGATTTCGTAGAGTAAAGATCCCTGCAGATGCCTCGTGGAACCGAAGACAAAACGTCGGATAGTAATTCTAATTTGGCACGGTCTAATACCTAGAACCATGATTTCTTAGAGATTTAATATATTTTTTAAAACGCAACTCAGTATTCAATATAAAACCCAGGTTTTTCGAAGAGTTAATTAACTACTGGGACCCTGAGTCCATCGAGGCTAATATTTGGGTTTTCATTCAAAAACTGCGTATTGCTTTTTGGGCAGAAAACCATCAGAGAAGATTTCAGAGGATTTAGTTTTAAGTTGTGTTCCAAAGAAACTTGTTTTAATATGTTTAAATCTTCATTTATTAAATTGGAGGCATCTATATAATCAGAATGTAAAAATATATTTGCGTTTTATCGGCGTAGGCTTGAATCTCAGAGTGGTTTAATGAACTGAAAATATAAGCTGTATAGATAATAAAAAACAAATTCAGTAAGTATAACTGAATTTGTTCTTAAAATGCGTCAATACAAACAATTTTTTGAAATCTATTTAAAAAGTATGAATGAACTAAATTATTCAATGCTTGAGAAAATCCATAATACTTAAGCTTTGATAACAAACATGCGTGATTAGCCGTATCAAAAGCCTTTGGAAAATCTAGGGGCAGCAACTCAGTATGTAGTTTTTGTCAATAGCGCAAATCATATGGTCTGATTTTGCAATTTTTGCTTTTGAAAAAACATGGATTTTTTTGAACGGTGTTCTACGTTTTTCAGTTTCAAAAATACTGTTAATTTTGAATATTTACGTATATCCACATCTTCGTTTATTTTGATGATCAAATTGAGTATTGAAAAAATTGCCCATAGCGTAGAAAAAATTTGCAGATTTCAGATTGTTCGCCAAGATAGGCTAGAAATACTTTTTCATTAAGATATTTTGTTTGTTTCTTCTCGCACCATTGTGTAAACACTTTGTATTCTTTTTCATACTTATAATGGGATTTTTTGGACTACACCTGTAAGCTGTCTGCTGCAGGTTCTTCCAAAATACTTTCAGGAATTACATTTTCAAGCACAGACGCATAAAGTGTTGTTATTGCTTTTTGGTGTCATCGCAACAGAGACTTGTCATTTAACACTCTTGTTGAAACAATTGTAACTAAGGGTACTTAGCATTAAGCTAACTGGAAAATTATAATATAAATAATGGGATGAATTTTTCTTCAAGCACTAGTGCGAAAAGGAAATTACTTTCCGCACACTTTCCAGACGCTTATAGGAAAAGTATATTTACCAATAAGAACAAATACACCAAGAAAGCTGAACATAATTATTAATACATAAAACCAATGTGCAGTTCTTTATAATATAAAATCGAAAAGCTTTATATCTGTTGAAATAAAACTGTTGTAGCTGTCGAATTTACGATACAAAAACCACTTTTGTGTCGTGTAAAATATATTCGGAGGCAATATTTTAATCTTTTTTGACGTATTTTTTATTATTAAATATCCACAAAAATATTTTAAGCACCGTTGAAATTTTAAACGAAATTTTCATAAAACCGAAAAAGTTTAAAATTAAAATTTTGCAGCAGACAGGCATTTAGTATTCAATATTTTATTATTTCCGGACATATATGTATGTTCGTGCCAAAACTAATTGGAAAGTTCCATGTCACGGCATTTGAAAACAAAATAAATAAATAACGGATATTTTTATAATATAATTCTGTAGGCTTTTAAACATATATTTTTATTTTCTGTCGAGTATTTCCCTTGAGCATTTTCCAATGAAACATTTCCATGGTTACCGTTCATTTTTAAGTGGCAAAAAAACAAGAGCCTAGCTAAAAGTATTTTTTCGCGAATATTTCACTCATGTACAAATTTTCCCATAAGAGACGGTGGTATTATCTAAAAATTACAGAGTAAGGTGGGTAACGTGGTATTTCTACTTTTTTAAACATTGATATCATTTCAAACAAAACATGTTTGTGTGTATTGTAAAATAATGTCGAATCATGACTATTTCAGGAGAACAATTGCTTGCCATACAGGGTGACGATTTAAAAACTTGACATGGCCATATCTTAGGAAGGAAAAACTTAATCAAAAAACGCTTAAAACACTTTCTATAAAATGAAGAGGGAACAAATAAAAGATAATTATTTGACCCTTATCTGTAACCCCTTGGGCAGGGTGAGATACTCCCCTAAAATCTTAAATAGAAAGGGGGTCGAGTGATACATCATCTTAAAGCTCTCGAAAAATGCTTTTCAATGATACCATAGAAAGCAACTTTTCGTGAAATTCCTCTGTACTTATTAAAGGAAACAATAAATAAAAACACAGTTTTGAATATTTTTATTTAAGTAAATGTTCAAAATGATTGGTACTGATATCTTGGCATGTCTCTTAAGAATTCTAAACATTTTAAGCCTGGTATTTTATTTGTTTATGAATATTCGCATTTTATTATCACAATATTTACTTTAAAAGTAACTTGTACTATTAGTATTGATATTTTAACAGTTGACTTTTGGTTCAGTTTAAACGAAAAGCAGCACTTATCTTAAATAATGGTGTACAACACTGCTGAACGTGTAGAAACGATTTTCATTTATGGTTCTCAGGATCAATGTTTCTTAAGGACAGCCCAAAGATTTAATGAAAGGCATCTAGGTCAAAATGTAAGTCCGGAGTATGTTCGCCAACTAGTAGCCAAATTTGAAGAAACTGGCACTGTCGCGAATAAAAAGAGAAATCAACCGAGACTAGTTGACGAAGCAGCGCAAATTGAAGTTCGGGGTCAGTTTGCAATTAATTCAACTTTATCAACTCGTCAAGCAGCTGTAGCAACTGGCTTATCTCGTGAAACAGTAAGAAAGGTACTTAAATTTCATAAGTTTTATCTCTATAAACTGCGCATACTGCAAGAACTTGGTGACGACGACCCGGATAGAACAATCCAGTTTTGTGAAATAATGACAGATAGAATTACGGCAGAACCTCGACTAATGTTTCAGTAATGAATGTACCTTTTATTTGAATGGACCTGTTAATAAGCAAAACTGTTGTTACTGGAATGACGAGAACCCACACGTATTTAGACAAGGGCATACCCAGTACCCCCAGAAAATTAATGTTTGGGCTGGTATATTGGGAGACGTAATTATCGGCCCAATATTGATAGAAGGGAATTTAAATGGCGACATGTATGCTGAAATGCTACAGAGGTATATTGAACCACTAATGGTGCGGGAATTAGAAAATCAGAGGGACATACAAGGAAATTTAGCATTAGAAGAACGCTTACTACATTTTCAACAGGATGGGGCATCTCCTCATTATGTAGTTCCCGTCAGGCAATGGTTGGATGATAATTATCCCAACCAGTGGATTGGAAGAAGAGGTCCTGTTGAATGGCCACCTAGATCCCCGGACCTAACACCTCTTGACTTCTTTTTGTGGGGTCACCTTAAATCTGTGGTGTTTAAAACGCAACCTGAGTTGTAAAAACTGTTAAAATATCAATAGAGCAATTCAAGGACAGGAAAGTTCAGGAATGCCGTGCTATATTCAGAAAAATATTTGCAAATGTACGCAAAGAATTTGAACAAAGGCTTTATTATTTTCTTCAAAACAACGGGAACCATTTTGAACATTTAATTAAATAATTATAAAAAATTTCACAATTGTGTTTTAATTTATTGTTTCCTTTAATAAACACAGAAGAATTTCACGAAAAACAACTTTCTATGGTACCATTGGAAAGCATTTTTCAAGAGCTTTAAGATGATGTATTACTCGACCACCCTTTCTATTTAAGATTTTAGGGGTGTATCTCACCCTGCCCAAGGGATTATAGAGATAAGGGTCGAATAATACGCTTTTATTTGTTCCCTCTTCATTTTATAGAAAGTGTTTTGAGCGTTTTTTTATTAAGTTTTTCCTTCCTAAGATATGGCCATTTCAAGTTTTTAAATTGTCACCCTGTATATAATATCAAATAAAACTGTGAAATCAAAAGAAATAAACTATAACAACTTTATTTTTTAATGTCCATGAGAATAATTTTATTTATTATTTACAATATTGAATAGGTGACACTTGTCAAAATGACAAGATCAATTTTTTTTCTTTAACCCAACAAAATATTGTCGCTGAAAAATCATCTTGTTGATGTTGTCCGGGTAGGGAGAATTTTGTCCAGGTATGAGTTTTGGCAGTAGAAAACAGGCCGTTGCTATGTCATTTTGCATTTGTAAAACAATAGAATGGAATAGTCAATATAAATTGCTTTTTTGAAATTCAAGAAGCAGAAATCGATGAAAATATAGCTGGAAGCCAACCAATAGACACCGTATAATCCAAGGACACTGTCTGGAGGCAGTTTATGCCATAATCTGGTTTGACATCCATGGCTACATAGCATGACATAACCTCAAAAAACTATTTATTTCATACTATCCAGTAATGTAATAGCAGTCTTCCGGTTCGTCTCGTCGAAGGTAGACCTCTGTGTATTAACATAAGTGGTTCCACTTGTTCGGTTTTGCTGCTTTGTTTCGGGGGGAAGCGGGAGACTCAACCACTCAGTATGGAGACTAACGACCTCGCTAGACAGGGAGCAGAAGCTGTGAACGTGTAAGGCCTAGTTGTTCCTGCATTCTATCCCGTTCGTCTGCCGCAGTTCTACATAGAATATTAGCGTAATGGCCGTTATGTGGCGAGAGTGGGAGGGATAAGGATAGAGCTTGAAAGAAAGGGTCATCTCGTGATACTAAAAAATTAAAAGAGGAAAAATTAAGAAGTACTTGAAAGATTCGGGGTGTCCGGGAGCTTAGAGCTCGCCATCCGGACATCCTACCGAACGTCTCCAAACTGGAATAAGGTGTAAATAATCTGCCAGGGTTGACCCAGTTCTAAATAAGCCCCAAACGAGTCAGTAATGTAACATTACAGTATGTAATACCGTGATGTGTCGCCTAGCAACACTACCATCTTTTGTTATTACTAGAAAACAAATATTTTAATGGGTTTGATTTTGACATTTTCTAACTTAAAGATCTAAGAGATAAAACATTTAAACACACATGTTTAATAATTATTTAATGCATCAAAAGTTTATTTTTCTATTAATTATAAAAATAATTATTTATTGACAGTACTTTTAAACGCTCTTCAAATTCTTTCAGGATTTTTTCTTTCTTTAAAGGTGAATATGTGGAATTTGGCAGAAAGGTCGAAAAGAGTCTCTTGAATTTACCGGAACAACATTTTATCATCCTTTTCTAAATCACATTTGCTTAAGTCACGTTCGATTAAGTACTTTAAATTACGATGATATTTCTGATATCACTAAATTCGCTACAAAATGTACAAACTGAGTACAATTTGTTTGCAATATTATTAAAAAACAGAAATACAATAACTTATTAATAAGTTACTACACGATACACATCTATAGGTTATTCAAGACTTATAATAAAATAAGCTTCCATAATTGAAAGAAACAAATAATGAATGAGCCTACTATAAAATTGAGCCCCGACAAGTATTTTATTGGAGAAAATCATTAACCCTGTTTATTGACTATGTTTACAGTTTTCGCCTATTAAACATACCATACATCTAAAAGGAAAGCAAACGAGAAAAATATTGACTTAAAACACTAATTAAACTTTATTTTTACCGTTTATGAGGTGTTCTATCTTCTCACTTCAAAAACCAACAGTAGTCACCCATCATGGCTAGATCCCATCGTCCTTGGTACCGAATTTCCATTGTTCTGATATCTTGGTGAAACCTTTCACCCTGCTCGTCACTAACAGCTCCCAAATTTATAGACATCTAAGAGTTCACTAACCAATTATTCATAATTTGCATCAATATTGTTGTCTAAAAATCCTCTTACTACATTAACAAATAAATTCCAAGCTCTGAGTTCCTGCCTGGTAAGCTTTTCCGTAAAATTGACATCGTCCAGCAATTTTCTGATTTGTGGCCCAATAAAAATGGCTTCTTTTAATTTGGCATCACTTAACTGGGGAAAGACTTGCCTTAGGTATTTAAATCTATCACCATCTTTATTCAAAGCCTTCACAAAGTTTTTCATCAGCCGAAGTTTAATGTGAAGAGGAGGCAAAAGGGCATTTTTGGGATCAACAAGAGGTATACATTTAACATTTTGAGATCCCGGTTGAAATTCGCTTCTTTCTGGCCAAATTTTTATTACATAATGCTTATTTATTGCACGACTGTCTCATAAACAAAGAAAACAGCAATATTTTGTGAAGTCCCACTAAAATCGCTATAACTTTTGAAGTCCCATTTAAAATCGTTTATTTTAACAAAATTTCATATTTTCATAGTTTTCTTTCATTGCAACTGAATGGACAACTGGTATAGAGGGTTTTAAATTTCTATTACGCAATAACTACAGCTATATTTAGATGAGTCTAGATCAATATCAAGTTCCTGCATTAAACTGTCTATATCAGAACACGCGCACAACGAATTTTCCATACTGTAGAATTCAGAAAACATACCATTTCTTTTTCAAAAATTCGTAATTTTTGTTTCTTTGGCCAATAGGTTCCATTCCTTAAGAAGGGAACCCAGAAGTTCTGACTGTTGCTTAGATAACCCCAAATCACGTACTAAATCATTTAATTCACATTGAACAATCAAATGTGGCCGGAACTGGGACCTGTGGTAAAAGTGGGATCGGTGCACTGTTCTTCTGAGTTGCCTGATGATGCGTTATCTCCCAAATCAATAGCTTGCCAATTTTTTGCATTTGCATTAGGAACAGGTCGTATGGCAGATTGCAAATTTGGATATTCTATATTGTGCTTTCCCTTTTTGGAATAACCTTCAGTCTTTGGCAAAAATAACAACCGTCAGAATGATTGGTGGGTTCTCGACATACCATTGGAACTGCAAAAGGCATACTTTTTCTCTTTCCCTTCATCCACTGCACCAATGATACATTACAACTAACACAGCACACATGGGGAGACCACCGCTTATCGTGATCCTCAATTAACACAACAAAATATTTAAAGTAGACTTTTTTTACATTTTCGGAAAATGGCCTGGCTTGTGATTTCACCAGAAATTCTCCACAAATATAACAAAATTTGTCAGGAGAAATTTTGCAAATTTGACGCGTTTGACTCAACATTCTCGTCTTCACATACACTTGCTTATCCATACACAGAGAACCACTCAATTTGAAATTCAACAGAAGAGTTATGTTTAACGTTTATTTTATGTCTAATGTTGTAAACAACCCAGTCTAGGTAATTTTTCCGTTGTAAAATGGACCCATTTTAGCCGCCCCACAATAAAATTGTTTACCTGCCAATAATTAGGCTATTAAAAAATGGTACGGATTGGGGCTTTCCGAATATTTTTTTTTATTGGGAGGGTATTTCTATTGTGAAAATAATGAGCTGGTCTGTGTTAGAAAAATCTTGTCTGCCAGTGCTATTTGATTTTTATTTAATAAAGTTAGCACACTTGTTTCATTACATAAAAGCATTCGTGCACATGATCAATGAGTCGAAAAAATTCTGAATACGAAAGATGAAGCTTATTGACCATGTGTACTGTTGCTTTTAAGAAAAAATAAGTGCTCAACTTTTTTCGTATTTTTCTAGAAATCGTGTTGTTGCCTAGTATATTACTTCTGAATAAAATATTTTCTTTCGAATAAATTCAGCTCGGTTTAAAACCACCTTATATCCCGCCCAAGCCATAAAGTGTAAATTTTATTGTTTCACAACAGTTTATACGATTCCATCGAAGATTTCAGTTAAAATTGTATACATTTTACAAACCACATTGCAATATAAATCAACGTTATGGCTCCAGCGTAATCTAGAGGGGATATTTGGAATTTTTATTGTCCTTTATTTATGATTAGGACACTCGAATATTTTTAACAGATACTTTATAGTCAAAACATGATCTATATTAATTTAATTAATAAACTCATATACAGTATATATTATAGACTAAGAATTGAGTGATACGAAAAAAGTCACTCTACATAAGTCAAACAAGGGATCAATGTAAGGAGAATAGAACAGCCCATCAAGATGACGTTCAATCATGGTATACAGACGGCTCGTGGAGGGCTTTCCTCTGGTTTTTAAGGCTGAAGTCTATGCTATATTTTAGGTTGCAACAAAGAAGGAGGTTAGGTTGGAAGCAAATAATGAACTCCGCACTCAGACAGTCAGGAGGCCCTTAAAGTGAACTGCCCTAGGATGAGCTCAGCTCAAGTCCAAAAACGCAGAGATGGGCTAAGTAAGCTAGCAACGACAAAGGTGGTGCTGGGTATAAGTAAACAATACTGATCGCAGGCCCTGAATAGATAGACCTGGGAAAAGACAAAGGAGAATTGGTCAGAGACAAACTACTGTAGACAGGTAAAAGAAACGCTACCCGACCCATGCGGATCTAAGACAACTTGGTTTATGTCAAGGAGTGATTAGTGATGTAATTGGCCTTTTGACAGGACATTGTAAACTAAACAACCTGTAAAGAACAACCCTTGTTGTCCTAAATGTGGGATAGAGAAGGAGGATCCCTATCATCTTGTTGGTGTGACAGATGGGCAAGACTACGCAGGAATACTTTGGCGATGAGTCCCTCTCCAAGGAAGAATAACAACATCTCGATTGTGGCAAGACGTTCTCCTTCATTAGAGTGAGGCTGGTGGGACCGGGGTTAGCGAAAAAAGCATGTTGGGCCTTGTTGCTGAGATTGTCCCCCTCCCCATCTCACTACTACTACTACTGGCCTAATAACAACAGACAATGGATAAACAAATTAATAACATAAAAAAATTAAGACCAAAATAGAGCTTTAAATGCTTTTTAAATTATATTATAGTATATTTTTGCGGCATACAACAAATATCACTCTATTAAAATGTATATAAATGATAGTTATTTCAACTTACAGCTCAAAAATTACAGCAAATTTCGCTCGGGCATAACTCACCTGAAAAAAAAAAAGTATTTGTTAATGTAATAAAATAATATGCATGTGGATTTAAAACAAAAATAGCTTATTGAGATAATTTTTCCAGTAGAATTTAAAGTCTTATAATAAAAACATTTGAACCAGAAACAAAATACTAACGCAACGGTCATAGCTTTTTTTTAAACGAAACCCGCTATTTTTACTTTCATCGTAAGAGGTGGCATGAATTCAAAATGGCGGAACAAAATACCTGCCAAATAAAAGGTTTGTAATCAAGAAAATAATTTTAGGTTTTGGTTTAAAATATCTTTATGTTTTCGCGTCTCTACATGCTAAAATTCAATTCCATTAGTCTGTCTTTCGACCTATCTGTATGTCAGTTCGTGGATTAACTAAAAACTACTTATATGATTAACTTCAAACCTTGGTCAAAAATTAACGGTTGTACAATCAGTGGCGGCTATTCAGGTGAAGTAGATAAAGTGCTACTTCACCAGGAAAAATAAACAAGCAAACATCTAACAATATTTATTATATATATATCTCCTAAAATTTAAGTTTTTACATTAATTTATTCACCTAATTGGCAAAAAATAAACTGTACATCTCGAATTTCACTTGATCGTTGGCGGCATGTCTTTTTAAAACTTTCAATCGATCATTATTATAACAACTCTAACAGTGGCGCAAACCGCTTCGACTTTGCTGGAGGTACTATGTTTAGTTTATGATTTTCCTACTACGTTGCCATGACAACACGTACGCGATGACGTCGAGCGCATGGAAGAATAATGTTAAGCAGCGCCATACAACGCTTTCGGTGAATTGCTAACGCGGTACACAATTTAATCGATGGAAGGAACAAGATCAGAGTTTTAATCGTCATCCTTATTTTCGGCGTACAAATGGTTATGTAGTAGTCAAATATTACAAAAATTGTTTTACTGGCCCTGTTTATTAGTTTCCAATAAATGTTCAGTGTGGAATAAGGAAGGATTTGCAGGCATGTTAAATATACGAGAGTCTTTACATAAACATGAAGACTCGGCGGAGTATTTAAAAATCGAATTATTGCTAAACTATATAAAATATATTTTAACGAAAACGTCCGATTAAATAGGCTATTTATGTGTTCGGTAATTGACGCAGTTTTGTACCCTGCAAAACAAGAGTTAGCCTTTCGGCGCCATGATGAGAGCAGCGAGTCAATAAATAAGGGGAATTTTAAAAAGCTTTTAGGTTTAATAATATCGAGAAGTTCCCAAGAACTAAAATATCACCAGGAAAAAATTAAAAATATTTTTACTGGTGGCTCGAAAACTATTCAAAACGAAATAATTGAATGCATTTCTGATTATTTAAATGATCATGTAAAAAATCAAAATAATGAAGACACAGTTTTTTTCTGCGCAAGTGGATGACACCACTGATATTACGCAAACCTCCCAGTGCTCCATAATTTTAAGATACGTTAATTCAGAAGGTTCAGTAGTCGAGAGGTTCTTAGGATTTTATAATGTTAGTTCCGATAGAACGTCGGAAAATTTATATTCTCTATTGGATCAAATTTTGGACAAATTTGACTATAAACATAAATTAATAGGGCAATGTTTCGATGGCGCAAGTGTGACGTCTGGCCATCTAAATGGCCTTTAATAAAAAAAGAAAAAGCGCCGCAGGCTGTATTTGTCCGTTGTCTTGCGTATCGTCTTAACCTTGTGATGAAGCAAAGTTTAAAAATATTTGTAAATGTATTTTTTGCAAGCCTTAGTGGTATTCCCTCATTTTTTTATCACACAGCCAAACGAACGTATGCTCTTACATCTGCATCTACGAGGCGTATACTAACAATTACAGAAACTCGTTCCTTCCTCGTAAATTAAAAGACGTCTTTGAATTTATTACAAACTATGACAAAACTGATCCGGCTTGCGAAAAGATTTTTAGGTGAGATAAACGATTTTGAATTCACGTTTCTGGCGTTAGTGTTTAAGGACATTTTCTCAATCACGGACATACTATTTGTGTTCTTCAAAAAAATCGCTTGACATTCATTTTTTGCATATTCAATATAAAACGCTGTCGTGAGCCGCTCTGCAAAAAAAGAAATGAACATTTTTTTAATACCATGTTTGATAAAGCAAATTCTGTTACAGAAATAAATCATTACAAACGTGAATTTGCTAAGGTTTCACCAGAAGAAATTAGGGCTAAGTATAGAACCCTTTTTTATGAAATATTGGACCACATTTTAATGGAAATGACACTGAGCTGTGAAAAACTTACATTTTCATGTTTGACAGACTCTGCTAAATTTTCCGAATATGGTTTAAATTTTCCGACTGGCCCGTTTGGAAATTTGTCACAGTTATATGGAGAAATATTTTCAAAAACTCAACGACTTAAAAATGAGCTTGGTCTTATTTTTGCCAATGACAGTAATTGGAATATATCGATGCAAGAGCAAGTGAAAAAAATTAATGAAAACAAAGATATTTTAACCAAAGCATATAAAGTGTTTTCCCTTATTTTGACAATACCGTCGACAAGTGCTTCAATGGAAAGAAGTTTTTCTTGCCTCAAACCTGTAAAAACTTATTATAGAAATACAATATCTCAAAAAAGACTTACTTCTCTAGGCAATATTTTAATTCAAAAGGAATTTCTGGAGGAGATTAGGGCAACTCACCCATTTTATGAGGATGTTAAAAATAAATTTGCTGCTTAGGTAAGTCGTAAAAAAATATTCTACCCCTTCCACATTTAAATAAATTCTGGAAAAAAATTATTGCGATATTTTCTTGCTGCATTTGCACTTCACTTACTTTTTCACCCGCGAGCCGTCACTGACGAGAATGACTCAGCAATATCTTGTTAAAAATCCAATATGGTGGAACAAAATGGCGGACTAGTGAAATGTTAAATGTTAATTTACCCCAAATTTCGTACAAAAATCAAGTATAGCATAGGAATCAACCTGCAATATTCTGATACGAATCCAAGAAAACATAACAAAATAGCGGCCTAATAAGTTATTTTAAAAAATCAACCTGGAGAGCTACTTAGATTAATTTCAAATTTTGGCCAAATATTAAGTGGCAAACTGATAAATTGGTGATATGAATTCAAGACAAAAAAGGTACAAAATGGCAGCCAAATAAAATATCTAAAAAGTCAACGTAAAAAAATCTTCTTATTCAACCGACTTCAAATCTAGCAGCAAAACGAAATATGATACAAGGATTAACTACTACGAATTCAAAATGACGGACTTACAAAATCAGGGTAAAAACTACTTATTCAGTTTATTTTACATAATTCCCAAAAATTACGGGTGACCAGGGGCGTGCGGTAAAATTTTAAGAAGGGGAAGCATTTTTTAGAAACTTACCTATTTGTAATGTAATTCGATTCTTCGATCATTTTTTGCAAATTCGTCAATGACGTCACCATAAAAACGTCGATGCTCCGACATATTTTGGAGAAGTTTGTTTTCAATGGACAACAGCGATGTATGCGAAAATCTCTCCTGCCCCGTTGAATTCCTTACGAAATTTTTTATACGTTTAAGTGTTGAAAAATTGCTTTCTACTGATGAACTTGTGGCAGGTATTGCCAATACTAATTCACACAATTTCGACACTTCGGTGTAAGCATCTTCCAGTTCCTTGTCTTTTAAAGCTCATAGCTTTGAGCAACTAATTTTTTCTCTCCATTAATTTCTTTAGTAACGTTATAAACTACGGTATATAATGCATCTGCTGTACGATTTTCGGATACATTCTTGAAACCTAAAAATCGCTCTTGAATACTTCCGTCTGTTTTAACGTAGCGTATTACTTCGGACACATTCTTAAAACCTAAAAATCGCTCTTAAATACTTCCGTCTGTTTCCCATAATTGGCTAAAATTAGTGATATCAGTTGTTTCGTTCAGAACAATAGCAATGAACCGCGCCTTGCCAATCTCCTGCTTAATTCTTTTTAAAATAATGCTTGATCAAAATACAAGAGTTCTAACCATACTACACCACAACTTGTTACGTTCTGGATGCGCGTTTCGCTAACCAAGTTAGCATCATCAGCAGATGATATAAACTGAAGTTTATTATTAGTTTATATCATCTGCTGATGATGCTAACTTGGTTAGCGAAACGCGCGTCCAGAACGTAACAAGTTGTGGTGTAGTGTGGTTAGAACTCTTGTATTTTGATCCATCTTCCACCACAGGTTCCAGTGTTAGGAATAATGCTTGCAACAGCGGAAATTAAATCATTCTGGATTCGATTCGACGTTCCGCGAAAAACGCTAGACTACTCTAAATAATTTTTTAAGCAATCATCATATTTAGCCATTAAACTAAGTTAATCTTGAAGATTTCCTCTATAACCGTTGTTTCGTCATGACCTCTAAATCCCAATTCGTGCTGTCCGAGAAAACAAACAACATCGATAAGTCTTCTTAATATTTGCCTATTTTTATCGACTAGTTTTCAACGTTATTACCGACAGCCGAAGTTGACGGTATTTGCATATCCACGTCCGTATTATTGTCTTCAATATCGCACCATGCACGACGCGACGTACGTATCACACAACACACGCATAGCCGTTCAAAGAAAGAACCAACTCCAACGATAGCTTCCGCCCCCACTTAAAGCACGCGACTGAAATGCAAAAATTGCAAACTACTGGTGGAAAGGTCAATAACCTCTGGCTCAATTCACAGGAAATCAAGCATACAGAACTTGGCCGCAGAGAAGCTAGCGGCCTGTATAGGTTCTATTCCATTTTCTATTGTCGCTCGGTCGAAGTCAAGGCCGTACTTATTATGGGCTTGATAATTAAAATAATATTTTAGCATTATTAATATAAACTAAATTAATGATTTGCTATTTTAAAAATTACATTTTAGAAGATGTTTTGTAATTGTTTGTTGGGGAAGCACTGCTTCCCTTGCTTCCATGGACTGCACGCCTCTGCGGGTGACATATGTAGAAACTGTAACATTATTGGTACGAATATGGCGAAAAAAAATGGCGCCTAATAAAAATGTTTGAAAGGGCAGTATATTAAATGAATGTGTGCGGAACTAAACTTACTATTCCTTACTTATTATACTTACTATTAATTACTATAATATTCAATAGCGAAGGAAGTTCCAGGTAAAGGAAATTTATCGAATTTTTTATATGTTATCTAGTCAGCAAAAAAATTACACTACCGAAAACGTCTAACAAACTCAAATAACGTGTCAAAAGAAACCTGGTCCATCATCAATAACCTCAGAAACATATCAAACCCTGTGACTCAGATCTTGTCAGGGGCTAATGATCTAAATGATTATTTTATTAATGTAAGCAAAAATGTTACTTCTAGTATCTCGCCAAGTTTGGACCCTCTTTCGTTTCTCCCTCCTTCAAAAAATTTAGCTGATAGCTTTTTCCGTTAGCAACACTGAACTATTGAAGGTAATAAATAATATCAAAAGTAAATCTTCGTGTAGCACTGATGACCTATCAATTAGAATATTCCTGAACTTGCCACTCCCAGTCATAGAGGCCCTTACAACATTAATAAATGAGTCCTTTATAAAAGGTGTATTCCCTGATTGCCTTAAAACAGCTATAATTATTCCACTTCATAAAGGCGGCGAAAAAACTAACTCTTGCAATTATGGCCCAATTGCACTACTGCCAGTGCTATCAAAAATCATCGAAAGGCTACTGAAGAATCGTCTTATGCCATTTCTCCAGAAACATCAGATAATATCCCCGGAGCAGTTCGGATTTCTACCCAACAAGTGCACCAGCGACGCCATGTTCACATTGCTTAGAGGCGTCTACTTATCTCTCAATAACAACCACCCAACTGCCTCAGTTTTTTGTGACTATGCGAAAGCCTTTGATTGTGTTAGTCATGAAATTCTGATAAACAAACTAAATTTTTATGGAATTCGTGGTACTTCTTTAAATTGGTTCAAATCTTATCTTGGGAAAAGGCAACAACTTGTAAGGGCTAATGGTTCCGATTCTGATTGTAAGTTGATTACAAGTGGAGTCCCTCAAGGTTCAGTCTTGGGACCTATTCTTTTTTTGTTATACATTAATGATATCACGAACCTTAAAATTAATGGAAGAATTTCCCTTTTTGCTCACGACACAAGCATAACTTGGAGTGATTTTCATACAACGTCTTTACACTCTAGTATCTCCAAAGGCTTGGTTATAATTAAGGCTTGGTCCGATTCCAATATGCTTTGTTTTAATGTCGATAAAACGGTGGCGTTATCTTATAAGGGAACTTTACAACCACTTCAGGTACATAACAGCAATATTGAATACGTAGAGTCGGTTAAATTCCTGGGTTTAAATATAAATAACAACCTAAAATGGTCTAATCATATTGACACCTTAACTAAAAAACTTTCTACCGCGCGCCTGCTTCGCCATTCGATCAGTTTCAAAAGAACTAGACGTTCCTTCTGCCAGACTTACTTATTTCTCTTTATTTGAATCCCACCTCCGCTATGGCCTTTCCTTTTGGGGCTGCTGTACCACCGAGCAATTTTGTAGTATTTTTATGCTTCAAAAGAGAGCCATTCGTTATTTGTTTGGTCTAAATAATAGAGCTCACTGCCAATACTATTTCAAAAAACATGAAATATTAACACTTCCTGCATTATTTATTTTGGAAACGGTATGTTTGCTGAGAAAACATATAAATACCCTCCCAGAAAGGCCACAACATGTATACCCTACCAGAAACTCTAGGCATGATATATATCTTCCCATTCCTTCCTCAGAATTAATAAAAAAATCAATTATTTACAACGCCATAAAACTTTACAACAATCTGCCAGTACATTTAAAATCTACCCCTATGCTTGCACAATTTCGAAAAAACACCAAAGCATACCTCATTGAGAGACTATTTTACAGCGTTAATGATTTTTACAGCGAGTAAGTCTCTTTAAATTGTCACTAAATTCGCTTGTTTACTTAAATCTTTTGTGAGTCATGTCCTAACTCGTAGCATGGAATTTTGAAAATCATCATATAGAGAAAAGAACTGTCGAACATTCACTTAAAACTTAATTATTTTTGTTAGATATTGGATTAAAAACAAAATTTAATTCTTTTTTGTATACTACATTCTATACTAGTTCATTATACCTTCTGTTTAACATCACAATTATTTGTATAACTATAATAACATAGAGTTTAAGGTCGTATAGTTGCAATTTTGATTTCAATGTCATCGAAATTATTCACCTCGTACATGTGTGTTTGTTTACTTTTATAAGGTTATTAGGATTCATTAACTATTTTGCGGCAATGTTATGTTATATTCTAACGTGTGTTTTACGATTTGGTAAATTGATAATTTACATTTTTAAAAAGCATTGACCTATCGAAATTCTTTTCGATTAATGTTTTGATATGTCTTATTTTAGGTATATTTCGCTTTGTCCATAAAATTGTAAAATTTTTCTGCGGCAATAAAGCATAATTTTGTTTGTTTGTTTGTTTATATTTATTTTATTCAGAATTTACAACAAGGTGTTCATGGTCAGGGCAACCAACAGCTATCTGAGATAATACTCCATAATTCTGTAACATACTATTGTTTTCATTGATTTAACACTCCCCACAAACGTTTATTATTGATCAAAACACGTTTAAAAAAACTCTGAGAGATTTTATTGGTTTCGTCTCGTTTTGCCTCTAAAGCGCTTTGCACGAACTTAATTATTTGTATCGAATTAATTATTGAATCAGTCTTTTGGACCCCGAAATTAAATCGAAGGAAAATTCACGGGTAAATTTAGTTACTGAATATTAAATTACTAATTAATTAACAGTCGGAGAGACCTGAAAGGAAGGTGAAAAGGCGTGTACGCTTGCTTGGGAAGGAGTGAATATGTGTTTAGAATCCCTTCTTGTAATTAATAAACAGACGAACTCGATTTAGTATTAAAATTGGAATGCAGAAGTTGATTATGAATGTTGCTCTAAACTGAGGGAGATCTGAGGCTCGCCCTGTAAAAATATTTTTATAAAATAATGTTATAATGATTCATTTCGATACTCTTTTGAGTGTCGAAATGGCCCATTTTTTCGCACTCGTGCGAACAAATTTTTATCGCACTTATTTTTCGCGCTCATTCTCTATGAATGAGAAATATAATGTAAAATCACATATATTTTACTTTGTTAAGTGTCAGTTATTTTATTTTTGCATTAGGAGTGACTACTAGTACATTTTCAAACACAAAGAAGATATTTATAATCAAGTTAGTTATATATACAGACAAAAATTCTTAAGAGGATGATTAGGGAAAACCAATTGTTCAATTTTATGATCAAAAAGTTTTGATAGGGTGGTATTTAGGAGAGAAGCGCCTCCTCCTCATTGTGCATCTACTCCTCCTATTCTTCCCTAATATTGAAAATTATTGATACGACTTCGTTAACTTAGCCTCGCCGCAGAAGGTGATCCCCTCTGTTAAAATAATAGCCTAGAGCAGGAGTGTTCAAACTTGAACTGCTGACGATCTACCTCAATATTTTTAGACTACTTACGATCGACTCTGAGCGGCTGCAAGTATGTGTGATGCAGGGTTGTCGTACATACACGATACATACACTCTACCCACCTACCTAGGTAGGGTGTACCGTGGCATATATAGATATTAGCTTTCCGCACAATATACATTATTTTAGTCAAGGTTTGGGTTAGGTTTAGTTAGGTTCTTCTCTACAATATCAACGAAAAAACCCAGAGTTATTCAAAATTGGGAGTTTATTGTTTGTTACAAAACAAAAGAGTTACATATGTTGTTAAACTTAACTAAGGAGTGTTTGGATGTTGAAGCGTGGCACTGCATGTTCTCAGCATACTTTTTATAAGATGGTACGTAACCACTGAGTGCTAATCGCAAGCATGATGACATATGATCGTCAGTTAGTCGATTGCGATATTTTGACTTAATTATCTTCATTTCAGAAAATGCAGACTCGCACAAGTAAGTTGACCCAAACATTGCTGTCAGTTGAAGGGCGATTTGCCTTAGATTCGAATATTTATCTTCAGATATAAAAGAGCAGAAATTTGTATCAGATGCTGTAGCTTTGAGATGTATATCTGATAGGTTCCTCAATGTTTTACATGAAAAAGGATAACTCGTAAATGATGCTACATTTGTCACTTTACTGCAGTTATAAAAACGCATTTCGAATTGTCCCAAAATATTTAATAATTCAGCCTTATACGTATCATAATTCAACTGAGGAATCCTTGCTTTCAAAGACGGAAAATGTTTCAGATCCTTTCTTTTCAGTTGATCTATCATAAGTTGCAATTTACTTTTGAATGCGTTTACTGCGCTAATCAGCTCAATAACAGTTTTTCCTTTACCTTGAAACTCCAAGTTAATCGTGTTTAAGTGCATTGTGATGTCAGTCAAAAATGCCAAATCAGTCAGCCATTTTTCGTTTTTCAACATCTGATTGTCATCACCTCTTTCGTCTAGAAAAGCTGTTATTTCGGGCAATAATTCTTGAAACCTTTCTAGGAATTTTCCGCGACTCAACCACCTGACGTCCGTGTGTAGAACTAAATCAGTGTGTTCAGCTGACTCCCTATCTTCCAACTGCAACTTAAAGAGCCGCCGTTGCAAGCTACGTGCACGGATGGAATTCATAATTTTTGTTGCAATGCCCATAATTTCCTCCGCGTTTAAAACTTTTGAACACAAAACTTGTTGATGTATAATGCAATGGATTGAAAAAAATGAAGGGAAATCTTCTCTCGACTCAATGCCTGGTGCTCCATCGGTTGTAATGCACACTAATTTATATATTGGTAGCTTGTAGTTTTTTACAAAATTAAAGAAAACATCATATATATCTTCGCCACGGGTCTTTCCCTTCAGAGGAATGATTGTCAAAAATTCTTCCTTAACCAGCATGTCATTGAATACCATCCGAATAAAAATACACAGCTGGGCAGTGTCTGTCATATTGGTGGATTCGTCGAACTGTAAAGAAAAGTATGTACATTCCATGATATCATTTTGACGCACGACAAATAAGACAAATGCACTTATCCTTCTCCATACAAAACAAAAATTCTTCCTCCCAATCGTTATTAAAATGATACGTTTTAGATTTCTTCGCTGCACTCATTTTGTACTATTTAATAATAAACTTTGTATCGACGTAGTATTGCGTTCAAATTGCAATTCAGAATGACTCCAATTCCTGCAGGCGCAACATTTATATCGGCGTGAACGAAAGTCTCGAATGTTCTCGTCAAACGCGCCGCCCGAAATTTCTAGAAAAGCGACAAGAATAAAAAACGCGGCTTTTCTTTGACAAGTACCGCGCGTTCCTTTGATAAAGCCGCCTTTTGCCGCTAGCAGAGTGTTATTTTATTACGTAATACATTTTTGTAGTTTAGTTAAGTACCTACTTATTAAAAAAAATTTTCTTCTCGAGATCTACTTAAAAAGCACTCGCGATCGACCGTTTGAGCACCCCTGGCCTAGAGGAAACATTAAATATAAAGAATCGCCACTTAAGCTCAGTGTTAACATGACATTTAGTACTGAAAATAACGAATTAACATCAACAATTCAAAATTTGCATAGCGAATTTAGCAAATTACTATATGAAGTTAATGAGTATCAGATGAGAATTCGACTATTTTTTTCTCCATTTTATTCCTATGTTTCAGAAGATTATTCAAAGGCAGTATCGTTGTGTGTTAACTATTTAAAAAATTTTGATTTGTTAGAATTTGTGCGTGAACTGATAAAGTTAGGCTTTTATAATGGGGTCACAAGTTTAAAAAAAATTTGTTCAAAATTCAACAGTTTTGAAAGAAATATCAGCGGCAGAAGCTGGAAGAGATTTTTACTTCTCAATATCTCAAGAAGGTTTAGTCTAGGTAATTGTCTAATTGTGATGGAAAAACTAGTGACCGAAGTGCTTAAAGAGTTTGTTATGTAAGAAGCTTGCTCAAGATATTTAGCTTTTGCTGGTCACGAGGATAACGTGAAAGCTCAAGATTTAATGAAAAGTAAGAAATATTTAGAACATGGTGAATTTTGTAAAAAAATAGTGCAAGTGTGTAAAAACTTTTTAGAAAACAAAAACAGAAAACAATTTTTTGCTGATATTGACAGTTTAGAAATGCAATATAATTTTAAAGTTATGTTATAATAAGTTTAAATAAAACAAAGTACATAAAGCTAATATTATTTTTATACATTCATAAAAAAAACATCAAACAAGTATAAAACGTTTGAAAGTGCACACATACATATTAATTTAGAGTGATAAAAACATTTTGGTTTAGAGGCCATTAAAACTGGTTGTTCATCTAACTCAATAAATGGCTTTTTTGAATACTTTCTTATACATTCAGCTTTTTCCGTCCCCTTAACGTAAACAAATTAAGTATCCGCCGTCAATTCAGTGGGGTATGACCAGAATTCCAGTATATACAATAATAATTTATCATTAACCAAATAGCTTGCTTATGTTGTTCAGGCGAAAGAAAGTTTAAAGGAAAAGGTTGTTTAAAAATATAGTGACTTATTTTATCTCCACAGCAAGCTGCCAATTCTTTAGGTATAAATTTATTTTTTTGGTCCTTAAAACCTTGAATGTCTAATACTAACCTCACATTTTTAATTTAGAAAATTTCTTAAAAATAAATGTTTTTTGGAGTAATCTTCAATATCCTTTTCGAGTTTTCTTAATTTTCTGATAAAATTTTATATCTCTCCTACTCGAAGTGACATTATCAGTTAGTCACGTTTTCTTGTCAAACGTCTAGTAATAACTGACTCTTTTGTTATTTACAAGTTATATTTAGGAATTAAATTTAATTTACGCATGCGTAGCTAATTTACAGTTACTTTACAATTTTAGTAAGTGGATTGTAACTAAAAACTTCATGATGTAATATTAGGCAATACGCTATTGTGTCTTTTTCTATGTCTTTATTTAGTTCAAATTCTACTCTCATTACAATAGCTCCTGCTTCTTTTTGATGAGAACAATTAATGTATGCAATGGGGGCCTTCTCCTTGAATATAAAAATATAACCTTAATAATATCCAAATGTTATAATTTTAGATTATCTGTATTTTTACGAATGTCGGTATCTGGATTCTATAACAGTATAACATTCTATATATTATTTTGTATTAGCTGCAAATGAATTTAAAGTTGTAGACGTACAAGCATATCTTAAATTGTAAATCATATTTTTACGGGCAATATTTTCATCCCCAATTAACTTTATTCTTGGAATATTTACCGTGGAAAGAATTGTTGGGACTATTGTAACCATGGAAAATATCCATTGAATAAAATTATACGGAGATGAAAATATCAGCCCTTAGTATAATAGTCCCATAAACATATAAATAGTCCAGATTATATGCAATACTTTTTAATGTTAAAACTAAAAAATAAATTAAGTTTTTGGAACTTCGTCAACTTCTATTTGAATTGTATTTACATTACAAAAAATACAAATGTCTGGGAGTATCATCTGATACAATGGACAAATTGCACATCTAATATCTAAATCTGAATATCTAACACTTCGTTTATAATTATTTATTATAGTGTTTATATGTTCGTGAAAACCATTGATGTATGTAATAACAAAAATAACATAATGTATTTTTTTTATGTCTAATACCGTACGAACTATCACATAACTTTGAACAATACAAAATATTTTATCTATGAAATGTTCACGAAAAATCGGTACTAACGCCTTTTTTGCCGTTGCATTTTCATCAGCTTGGTCAGTTTCTAGATCTGAATCACCCGATTCAATGTCTTTTGAAATAAAATTATTTATATCTCGAAGCTCCAAACGTTATCCTTCAGCAAGGTTGACGTTTACACAGTCATAAATGTTTACCACTTCCAATACTTCATCCGGTAAAATTTTGTCCACATTAGCCATGTTTATAGAGTTAAAATGTTTTTAAAATAAACTTTCACTTCACTAAGATTCAAGTTTTTAAATTTCATAAGGTGGCAATAATGCAAAGGAATGGTTTCAGAATTAAATAACAAAATGATAAAGCAATACTCTTTTCTACACAATGGACACGTTAATAAACTGTCCACAGTCCACTGGACTAAATAAACTGCTGTGCATAATAACTGCAATTCTAAAATTTTTGGGTAAAATTCAAATTGTTGTAGCTTTTCAGAGATGAGAGATATTGGGCTACGGTTTTCAGCGTATTATGGAGATATGTTTTGAAAAAAAGCCCAGTATTATGTATTTTTTCAAAGTGCGTTTCATTTTATTATACAGGGTGTGAGATGACACCGTCTTATTTTTTTAAATGTTTGTTAAGAGCGAGAACTTGTTACAGCAACTCTTAAGTTTTCTTTTTTCGACCAAAATGATCTTTGGCAAGATGCAAAAAAACAATTTCTAGCGATTTGTCGTATCTTCACTTGTTTTCAATATACAGGGTTTTTTCGAAAAAAACGACATCGTTACATTATTAACACTTCAACACAACACCCTGTACATTAGTCGGACATTGGTCACTTGATTTATTATGGGTATTTATGCCTGTAATCATATTCATAGGAGCAATGTATACATGGTGTAACATAAGTAAAAGAGAAATAACAAAATTGGAAATTAATATTTTGGTTGAATTTCGTACACTCCCTCCTTGAATCTCTTGTCAAATCTAAAATAATGAAAGCTCGCCAGTTTTGTGAGAATTTTTGAAAATAATTAATCCTTTTGTCGAAACGGTTTTTTAGGTTTTGTCTTAAATGCATTTATTATTGAATATACAGGGCGTTATTTAATAACTAATTAAGAAACGGCTACATTCTGATATTCCAGTAAATTTTTCACAATTTTTGGTTTGTTCAGCCAAAAACTAAAAAGATATGATACATGTTATGTTTCGATATTGATATACTGAGTGTTTTATATTAAGAAACCATACATTTCAATTTTCTGCCAAGCTATTGCCGTGCTATAAAATGGAATAATTAAAATAGCCCACTAATCACCGAATTAAGTCGAAGCCAATTTGGCGTAATAAGACAATTTTAAATGCATTGGCACTATTGCCAGATTTATACACTTTTTTTTTGAAAATAATAAGTAGACCTTTCACTTTTTTTAATACCTACTTCAAATACCCTTTGTATTTTATGAAATAAAACAAGCTTATTTAAACACATTATAAATAAGTCTCTATAACGATTCTAGCTCGGTGGGGCCTTGCATTGTCATCAGCTAAGATAAAATCGATTCCAAAATTATTTGCAAATGGTAGAATGATATTTATTAAACATTCATTTCTATAAATTTCGACGTTGACAGTCCCACGAGTGATAAATAACTCTGTCTTGCCGTTTCTCATCATACCCCCAAATATGGTTAGGGAGTGTACGAAATTCAACCAAAATATTAATTTCCAATTTTGTTATTTCTCTTTTACTTATGTTACACCATGTATACATTGCTCCTATGAATATGATTACAGGCATAAATACCCATAATAAATCAAGTGACCAATGTCCGACTAATGTACAGGGTGTCGTGTTGAAGTGTTAATAATGTAACGATGTCGTTTTTTTCGAAAAAACCCTGTATATTGAAAACAAGTGAAGATACGACAAATCGCTAGAAATTGTTTTTTTGCATCTTGCCAAAGATCATTTTGGTCGAAAAAAGAAAACTTAAGAGTTGCTGTAACAAGTTCTCGCTCTTAACAAACATTTAAAAAAATAAGACGGTGTCATCTCACACCCTGTATAATAAAATGAAACGCACTTTGAAAAAATACATAATACTGGGCTTTTTTTCAAAACATATCTCCATAATACGCTGAAAACCGTAGCCCAATATCTCTCATCTCTGAAAAGCTACAACAATTTGAATTTTACACAAAAATTTTAGAATTGCAGTTATTATGCACAGCAGTTTAGTTAAGGCAAAATTTATGATCACAAGAATTAGGTTTGTATCTTTCTTCGTTTTTTAAAGGTATATATCAAATAGGACACTCATCGGAAACTTCTTTTATCACTTTATTTTTTATTATTTCTTTTTAATTTTATATGCTTTAAAACTCTTCAAGAGCCCCTTTTTCTTTTAGACATTTGACAAGTTTCAGAAATGTTTGTTACTTTACATTTAGAACTTTAAATTGAAGCAGCAAAATCGTATTTACCCCTTTTCAGTTTTAACCTTAAGAGTGGAGTCTCTCGAAGTAACCTTATATTATTGGTCATGGCTTAAAGAAATGACCTTCGGGGACAAGGCTAAGTTAACGAAGTCGATTAAATAGTTTTCAATATTAGAGAGAAGGAGGAGGAATAGATATAATTTTAAAATGATAGGGAGGGTTAAATAACTACTTTTATAATATGTATAATACATCTAACTTATTTATGCCAGGGAATTTACGTGAAGTTTCTAGGAAATGGTTGGAGAAATGAAAGTTCTGTCTTTTTAATCTATATGAGGCGTTATGCTCTTTCAATCTTTATTCCCTGTTTGCCCTACATATGAGGTATTATATTCGCCGCATTTTAACCTATACACTCCAGACTTTTTATACTTATTTATTTTTATTTTGACGTTAAAAACCAAATTAGATATTTTTTGTAACGATCGAAAAGTAACTTTAGTATTTTTATTCCTTTTTAAAATATTTGTAATTTTATTAGACATTGGTCCAAAATATGTTACTGTTGTATATTTTATATGGGAATCTTTAACCTTTGTTGCATGGTCAAAAGTTTACGTTTTTTAAAAAGTAGTCTGTTAATTTCAGATAATTTATAGCCATTATTTGTTGCAATAGATCTAATAAGTTCCCTTTCTAGACAAAATTTGTTTAATGGCACCGAACAAGCTCCATGTATAAGTGGGTTTTCTGTAGATATTAAATGTTAATTTATCAAGTGATCTTTTTAATGTGATGACAATTTATTGCATTATTGTCTTTCATTTTGAGGGTAAATTTAATCTTGCTATGGATTGAATTGAGATGATTTAAAACTATGTGTAGTTGTTCTTTCCTGTGAAGCAGACCAATATGTCATCCATGTACGTATGCCAAAAGAATATATCCTTTGTACATATGCGAAAAGAAGATATCCTTTGCAAAGGGTGTATCTAAGAAAACTTTCTTCAAATGTGATTGCTAGTAATGGACTTATTTGTTGGCATTTAATTTTAATTTGTGTATGTAAATATTAATTTGTTTTAGAATGTTTTGTTAAGAATGATACGTATAACTGAAAATCGTCAGCATATTGCTGTATTTTTGGACTTTCTACGATATTAGTTATATCAGCAACATACAAAGAAAGTAATAACAGTCTCAAAATAGGCCCCTGAGGAACCCGCGTGCTCATGGAATCGTAATTTGACTTTTGAGATTTGCATTCCTTCCCAACATCAATACAATGGTCTCTCTCAGAAAGATATGCTTCCAAAAATTTTACTTTAGTTTTAGTTCAATTATATGACAGCCCAAAATAGTCGAGCTTAGCCAATAGCGTTTCGTGATGCTATCTTGAGTGATAGTGAATCCTCTAGGCTGATTGGTTTGGAAGGCGAATTTTCATAAATCCATATTTATATTCTAGATCTTTTGTATCCATGTGCGTTAACTCTTCTCTTTTGCATGTCCAAAAACGACAGTAATCAGAGAAACCTACCATTAACCACCTTATTCACTAAAGAGGGTTGAATTTAAACCAGATTTAACTTTAACAGTGATAGGATTAAAAGGACATGAACAACAATTTAACAAATAATTTTTTAATCGTCACAAATACGAAATGACAGTGACAAACGATACATAATATATATATATATATATATATATATATATATATATATATATATATATATATATAGAGAGAGAGAGGGTAAGCTGGTTTCGACAAAGGTCGAGGCACACGCCAACAGATTTTAAATCTGAGACAGATTATAGAGCAGTCTAGAGAATTCTACACCCCGGTGTATTTGTGCTTCGTAGACTATTAAAAGGCCTTTGACAATGTAAAATAGGATACATTGTGGTGATTAACGATATGTGTGCCAGAACATATGGTCGTCCTTGAACGGCGGGGGCTATACAAGAAAAATAGTGCGTGTGTTAGAGTAAATGGATATGTATTCGGAGCCTTGTATTGTACGGAAGGGGATTAGACAGGGTTGCGCTCTGTCACCTCTATTTTTTAACATTTTCATCGAAGAGAAGTAACCTAAGATTTGCCGACGACACTACTCTTATTGCAAGCAACGAAGAAGAAATCCTTATAACTTCTTAGAAGATTTAACTTAACAGTGATAGGTTTAAAAGGACATAAACAACAATTTAACAAATAATTTTTTAATCGTCACAAATACGAAATGACAGTGACAAACGATACATAAATGGCGAACTAAGAGTTTTAAGTACCACGGTAACTAAACCTGGTCTAACTCTTTAACCATTTTAGTGAATACGGTGGTAAATATTTGTGGTCATTTGTTTTAATAAGAAATGTTTCGATTTCTACTCGAGTAAATATTTTCGACTTTTTAGAATCTAGTAAATTGCAAAACTTTTCTATATTTATATTATCCTTCAGGTATACTTTTCGATAATGAATATCGACTTCAAAGAGAAGATGCTTTTTGGTTTTTTGATATTTCCTTGAAGCAGGCAGGTCGAACTTTTTTTTGAAACATCAATTTTTTCCCTCTTGGCACTATTTAAGGAACCGATTGTATGCCAATAGATGCAGATGTTTCGATTTTTCTGGAAATATGGCTGATATAGCTTCTTTAGCACCATTTATATATCTGAAATAAAAATTCTATTTTAAAATCATTTGATTACGCTTGACAAGCTTTCAGACGTCTGCTGTTTGGGGCGTGAGACGATGTTAGTTTATTTTAGAACACCTTATTGTAATCTACCTGTACCTACACATTTTATTATTTGGTCATTTTGGTCGTATAGCAAAGCCGCATTTTTTGCGTTTTGCTTCGATCATCACAAGGTAATAAGTTTGTTTCTCTAGAAAAAAAATAGGTTCTTTTAAAATATGGATGCATACGAACTATCCGAGAAAATAAAATTATTAAATGGTATTATAATGACAATTATGTGCATGGCGTTAAAGATTTATTTATATATATATTCCACGGTACACCGTGTCATAAAAATTTTTGAAACATTCCGGTGTGTATTTCCTAGAAATCATAAACGAAATTCGGCCCCAGTAGAAAATAATGAAAGAGAGATGAAAGAATTTATGGTATCGGCTAGTGTTTTGGAAAATCCGACCATTTCTATTAAAACTGTTGCTGAACAGGTAGATTTGAGGAGATCATTAGGAAGAGTGTCAAAAAAGAACAGGTACTGATCGTATAAGTTGAGAAAATTCTTTAGGGGAATGCAGTTATGTGAAACTGTAGTGGAAATGGCAAACAACGATGACAATTTTTTAAAGAATACTGTTTTTACTGACGAATCAAAGTTTTCATTGCATGATCGGCACAACCTTGCTATAGTCAGATATTGAGAAAATGTACATAGGTTTTTAGAGTTTAAATCCCAATATCCACAGAAATATCTGGGGTGGTATGTTGGGTGAAAATACGATTGGCTCATTTGTAATCAACGGTTCTTTAAACGGTTCTAAATACCTTGACCTTTCGCAGTAACAAATCGTTCCAGAAATTAGAAGAATTTCAGGGCCAAAATTTAACAGCATTTTGTTTCGACAAGACGGTTGCCCTGCTCATAACACTATAGCAGTTCAAGAATATCTTATTCAACCTTTCCAAATAGGCTTATAAGTGGATATGGTACCACTTTATGGCCTGCTCGATCTCCTGACCTCTCGCTAAGTGATTTTTTTCTCTGAAATTACGAAAAATCTCAAATTTATGGTTTCAAGGGAATAGGGCTAATATTCTTCAAGAATTATAATTAAATATTGGAAGTTCTTTCAGGAATATTAGCCCTAACATGCTTAATAATGTTAGAAGGCATTTTTATGACTATCTCGGTTACTGTTTAGCACAAGAGGGGGGTTTATTTGAACATTTACGGTAAATTTGATTTTTTATTAGAGGTAATTTTAATTTTCGTTAATATTTTTTAAGAATAAATTTTTATTTTTTTATAAGAGGGGCAAATCTTATTTTCTTCAAAAGGCTGTAACAAAATAGTTGTTGCGGCCTGATAAATAAATTACTTTTAAATTATTAACCAAAGAATAACGCTTAAACTCGTCGATATGCCTTGCGAAAGTGGCCGATCACATCCTTCAAACAACTAGGCTAGACTAATCTAATTCATCCATCTCATCGGATTGGTGTCAGCAGAAGTCGGGTTGACCCCTCAAAAACTGCAACGAATAACGAACGAGACACGATAATTCGTTCATTGGCAAATTCGTCCACCTATTTTCTATGTTCGCAGTGGCGTACATATAGCGTTTCAGCCCAGAAGAGCAACTAAAACATAACCTCTATTTTAAGATTTTCTTTAATTACATTTTTATATATAGTATCTCTTTTAGAATTTTCACGAAATTAAATCAAATTTACAGTCAACTGGATAGACCGACAGGAAGGTCGACGGAATTAGAAACGCATCTAGGACCTTGAAACCTGAAAACCTGCGAAAATCTCGGAGAATGGATCCCTAGAGATATTAGGGACGGCCAGGATCGATTCGATTATGAATTGAATCGATCCTTTTAAACCGATACATCGGAGGAATCGATTCTTTTACCCAAAAAATCGAATGGATAAACAATACGTCTACTTAACCATAATACGATAAAGCTTTTACCTTACGCGTACGAGATGGCAGTGTCTGCGCCACGCGCCGATCTGCCGATCCGTGATCGTTCTAGTGAAAATTGGAAACATTTCATTATTCTTTTTTGCGGTTCGCATGTTCTCAATATTCGCATTTATTTATTTCTTGGGCGGATTTAGAGAGTTTGTGACAAATATACAATATACCTTGTGAGCTTGAGATATTGTCAATTTTATCTGATCAGTATAATATGCCTCCAAAAACAAGTAGGGTTTGGAAACATTTTTTTGTGTGGTGATGGTGACAATAATAAATCTGCTCGTTGCAGACATTCTAATACCACAGTAAAGTATTCAGACAATATAAAAAATCTTATGAATCATCTAAAGCGAAAACATGGAATAAAAATAGCTACAGCTTCGGAGACAACGTCAGTTCTGTAAGTTAATGTACATTTATTATAAATTTACAAATCAAACTGATTATTTGTAATTTATTTTTGTTTAGATTTGACTGAGGCTCTGACTGTGGTTCAGGCAGTTTAAAAGAAATAGTCATAGACATAGACGCAGTGCCATCGACATCTAAAGTACAAACCTTTAAAACTTTTTCCCTAACCCGGAATCTAGTGATAAAAATAGCAGCATTACATTAGAGACTATTCTAAGAAAACAATCAGTGGAAGATGAGGTAACTTCAGTTCAAGGTTGGTCATCATCTTCTTTAGACCTAGATATAAGTGCGCCAAAAAAAAAATAAAAGTTTTACCAATTAATTAAGCTTTTTGTAGAATTAAGTCTTTTGAACAGAGAGGGCAAAAGCACAATAATATAAGCGATGGATTATTGTACATGATCGCAAAAGATGCTTTACCTTTTTCTTGAAAAAGAGGGCTTTAGATATTTTTTAAAAACAACACAGCCCCTATACAAAATACCTTCTAGACAAACTATAACTAGATTAATGGACAAATATATGAAGACTTAAGCAACATTACTAAAAATATGTTTCAAAATGTACCTGGTTTTGTATTGACTACCGACATTTGGACTGAAACCCAAACCACTATAAGTTATTTAGGTCTAACAGCACATTTTTTAAATTTGTCCTAATATGAAATTAAGTCGATAGTTATTGGTGTTTTTCAACTGTTTGAAAGTCACACTGCCTCTTATATTAAAGAAATTATTTTGAAAATTTGTAGAGATTGGAATATCGAACTAAACAAAGTAAATGTAGTGGTAACTGACAACGGCAGTATTATCGTTAAAGCTGTAACTGACATTTTTGGCAAAGAGAAACACTTATCTTGCTTTGCCTACACTTTAAATTTGATTCCAACTAAAACTATAGATCTCTCAGGTGACATAATCAAGCAAGTAATTAAAAAAATAAAAAGCATTGTTACATTTACAAAGCAGTCAGTATCAGCTCCAGACGAACTTAGGCGGATACAGGTTACTCAAGGACGATTAGAAAATTCCACTCTAAAACTTATTCAAGAGGTATCAACGAGATGGAATTCGATATTTCATATGATAGATCGTTTCATTTTGCTTAACGAAACAGTCAATAGCATGTTATTAAAATTTCCAAATTCCCGCCAATGCTTTCAGCGTATGAGCTAGAAATTGCCAAACAAATGACAAAATTATTAAAACCATTTCAGGCCGTAACTGTTGAGTTATGTGGAAGTAATTATATTACATGCAGTAATGTTATCCCGATAATAAACTGTATGACCAAAGCTATAAATAATTATAACCCAACCATAGAACCCGTAATCGAATTAAAAAAATTTATTGTAGAACAAACAGAAAAAAATTCAGAAACGTAGAACTTTTAAAGTTGTGTGCAGTCTCAACTATTCTAGACCCCAGATATAAAAACAGTCATTTTAATAAGCCACTGGCTTCTAGTTCAAGTTTGAAATTTATTTCTTCAACAGTAAACGCAGTTACTATTGAGGCAGAAAAATCAGATGACACTAACTTAGAAACCATCAGTACTAAAAATAAAAACTTAGCACATACTGAAAGGTTATGGTCATACCATGATTCGTTGGTATCAACTCAAAGTTCTAAATCCTCAATTGCAAGTGATGATGAGTTGCCTGTGGAACTTAAACATTATTTGCAGCATCCTGTTGTAAAAAGAACCGAAAATCCACTTCATTTTTGGAAAAATGTGCAATGTGTATATCCTAATTTAGTTAGCATTTAAATATTTACCAGGTATTGCTACATCGGTACCATCCGAAAGGTTATTTTCCCAGGCAGGCCATTATTTAACACAGGATAGAAATAGGTTAAAGCCTAACCTACTTTCTAGCCAACTATTCTTGGGATCACTTAGCATTGAAGAGCGGCTAGATCAAGGGTCAAGAATGAATTAATTATTGGTTGAGTGGTTTATTATTATTATTACCTGTTTTGTTAGTTAGCACTATTTTTATTTATAACTATTTATGTTAATTACGTACATTTATTATAATAAAACCTTTTAAGAGTAATAAACCTATTTTATTAATGCCACACCATAATTGATGAAGCCTAGAGGACATAGGTTCAATATTTTTCGAATCGATTCGATTTTTTCCACGAATCGATTCAAATTACCCGATTATTGCATCAAATCGATTTGTTTTTAGCTAATCGAATTATAGAATTTTGGCCATCCCTGAGAGATATTCGCGACATAGTTAAAACTACTTACCCGATTGACTTCATACTCTTTGTTCAATAAGTTTTGACAGAAGTTTTGATTTATTGTGGGATTTGCATATTTAATTAATTCAAATAAGAATATTAATCAACAAGTTTCATTAAATTTAAACACAACGAAATAGAACTCCTTTGTTAATTAACCCGCAATATACAAGCAAACTATTATCCGCCAAAACAAACCAAACAGATACAGAAGTGATATTTATTCCAAAAATTGCTAAATGAACTAATAATTTAAAATAGTTTGACGTTAATGGCATAGCGGGCTCAATTAAATTTACCACTTTCGGCCATTAATTACCGCCGCTAACACCAGAATTAGTTCTCATTATCGGAATTTGTAACGAACGCTTTCGCAGCCTTTTTATTTTTCCCCCATTGTGAATGTGCATTACGGCGGCGGCGGCGGCGGAGGAGTCGTCGTCGTCTTTTTTTTATGTCGCGTCGTTCCCCTGTCCTCCGCCACAGTTTCATTTGCTTGGGCTTCGCGGAAGAGTTATCGTCTCCGTTCTTTTTGGGGTACGATTGTGCCGCAATTTATGAGCAAGCTCGCTTCAGAGACGGTCTACTAACGTAAGTTGTTAGACCTTTGAAATAGTACAGTACAATCAGATATACAAGATAGTTTCCACTAACTTCTATTAGTATGATAATACATACAAGTCGACGAATGCAGGTTGGCCTCCGATATGCGCAAAAGACAAACAGAGAGAGTCTGTGTGCGGGATAGATAAAAACCACTGTATGTATACTCCGAACAAAAATTTTAATTAGTATTGCAAAAATGGATATTCATTAATAAGACTAATATAATCCTTCAGAAACTTTTTAATATTATAGACTAAAAAATATCATCATCACTTAAAAAATCCTCATCTTCTGAGTCGTCCTCAAATGGCGCAATGATCATTGGTGCTATTTGGACATCTAGAACTCTTTCTCGATTCCACTAATCTTGCCAAACAATTTGCACTCCATCTGATGTAAGAGCATCGTTCACGTGTTTTTCGTAATATGATTTTGCCCCAGTCCATATTAATTCTATTGCGTTAAACTAGCAATGGTATGGCGGCAGTCGTAAAATCTCATGTCCATTTTCCCGTAATATTTCATCTACGGCATATAATGTTGGTGTTTTAATAGATTTTGCCATTAAAAGAAGTTCTAGTTTCGGCATATTGGGTAAAGGATTTTGTTTTTGTTTTATTAGCCAGTCATAAATATCACTTTTTTCCAGGATGAAGTAGGTTGTTTATTTAAGATTCTTGAATGATAAGATGCATTGTCCAAAATGATTAAAAATGGAGCATCCAAATTTGGAATCAGTTCTTTTTTTAACCATTTTTCAAACAGTTCAGAGTTCATATTATCATGGTAGTCCATACTTTTAGATGTTGAAGAAAACAGTAAACTTGCACCTGGGAGGAATCCTGTTGAACAACCTGCATGCAAAATGATGAATCGTTTTCCCGTCCCACATCCCTTTTTTCTCTTGACCTTGACACTTTTTACAGACTCGACCTGCCAAGATTTTGAAACACTTCCATTAGAAAATATCCAAGACTCGTCTAAAACTGCCACTTTTCTAAATTATGAATTAATATTTTCCGTGCATTTCTTTAAAAACTGGATACACTGACTTGCTATATGTAGCAACTCGCATAAAAATCTTCGATTACAGTCCTTTTTATGTCGAAAACCCAACATTTTTATTAATTTTGACAACGATTTTAGTCCAATTTCCAATATGGCTCGATTTTTTAAAGCTTCTTTTAAAACTTGAAGGGTTATATTAGTTTTTGATGTGTATAAATCGTAAATTGCATTACGAACATCCATTTTTACATTGTCATTTAAGTCTTCAGTCTTTGGCTTTTTTTGTGTACATTTCTTAATCTTCTTTGGTAGTAAATTATGCTTTTTTTCATGCACAATTTTCTGCACAGTCGTTATACCGATTCCCAGAGCTTTTGCTGCTGTCTCCTGGATATTGGCTGGTAAATTTTCATCTTCGTAATATTTTATTAGATTTAATACCATTTTTTCGCCTGTGGATGCAAAAAACCCGAAAATTTTTTCAATTACTCATTTTGTCACTGACTTGTCAATCTGACTTTGCAATGACATCGCTCAAAGATTTTTGCAACTGCTGGTATTTATATGTTTATCCTCTTTTTTTCATATGAAAATGTCATAGGTCTATCTAATTCATCTTCCGGATTTTATGCGGCGGATATGATTACACGTAATAAAAGAAAAACAAACTCAAAAAGTTTGTCGTTGATAAATCGTAAGACCCGCACGATAACACTGCTTTTGACTAGATTTATTGTATACTTCAGGGAGTTATCTACTAACTATAGAACTTCATCTCGCTGGGAATTTTCTTCTATGATAAGAACAGTGACATCTATTAAACTCAATATCGATATCAGCAAATTTAGAAATTTAATCGCCCTCCTCTAAAGAAATTCTGAGGGATATCAAACAAAAAAGTCAAGGGTATTAACTAAAACCAATAATATAACATTCCTTCTAGAAACGGATGACAAAAAATACTTATTTATGAAAGTGGAATTAATTATTGGGCTTGCAGGAGTTTGTAGGCGAGAGGAGTTAACAAATTCTGGGTAAAACGAGAGAAACTTTGGACGAGACCAATTACCAAACCAAACAAAGCCATTATACGACCGGTTTAAATAATGAAAACAATGTATTGACTACAAATATAGCAAACTTGGCTGCTTCGTCAGGAATTTATTTGAAAGATTGCAAAGAGTGTGCTATTAATATTTAAAATAAATAATTTTTCATGTTTTATGGTTTTTAATAAAATAATTAAATATTTTCCTCGCTTTTTCCATATTACAAATTTGAAATTAAAAAAGAATGAGTGGGTGAAAGTACGTGCGGTAATGAAGCTCTTAACTCACGCAAAATGCGTAGGTTAAGATCTCCTTAACTCTCGGACGTAAATAAATATCTATTATCTATGATCGTGAGATAAGAAACCATCACTGATTTTAGTTAGGTATTGTAAGATATTACCGGACTAGTGCGGTAATGATATCTACTAATATTAAAATTAAAACAGAATTAAAGAAAATATGTTTATTTTTGTTTAAGATACAACATTAGAAACTATTTTTTGTTTTATTTTTACCTTTTAGCGACTTCTTTTTGAAGTCGATTCTATTTTTAATATTTTATGTTATAATAAAATACTTTAGTACTTCAATTAATTGCTTATGAAAACAAATATCATTATCGCACATATAGTCTTTAGTTTTGGCTTTTGAGCAGTGGCGGCTCGTGGTGAATTATATTGGGAGGTCAATAACAAATTTAAAAATAGGCATACTTAAAATAAAAATAAATATCTAATCTTTAAATTGAACTTTAAATTCTCTTGAAGTTCAGGTCTATTCTTCGTTGTTTTGAATTGGGAAAATGCTGAATGACACGTTCATTAAAATTGCACGCACATTCCTTTTATAAACAATTTCTCGATACTTAACATTGCTAAACCGCATAGTCTAGTTTGGCCCAACTCCTCAACAAAATTTATAAGCCCTTGAAAAACCCCTGGATTTTCAGACAAAACCGTTTCATCATGGATACGTAGTGCCAGCTCGAATACCCCGCAAAATTTTACACAATCTATAATTTTGTTTAAAATATAACGATTTTTGGATACATTTTCATTAAAATCTCTAAGGGATTTTCTATAAGCTGTGTCTAGCTGAGTGCGAATATCAACACTTCCGACCGTAGCATAGTTCACCGAACATTTCATGTGATCTGCAGAAAACGCATGTTTTTTTATTTTTTCTTTTTAGTGTTTTAAGTCTCGTCCGACGAGTCCTTAAAAAACAACAAACAAACATAACAGTAAAATGAGTTAGAGACTTCACAACCACATATCCAGTTAGCTGAATCGTACATACTTTTGCGAAAGTTTCGATGAACTTCTTTATTTTTAAGTCCTTTAATTCTAGATTCGGTTAGGATAAGTTACTTTAGTTTATATCATCTGCTGATGATGCTAACTTGGTTAGCGAAACGCGCGTCCAGAACGTAACAAGTTGTGGTGTAGTGTGGTTAGAACTCTTGTATTTTGATCTATCGTCCACCACAGGTTCCAGTGTTAGGACTTAACATGGCTTCACGGTCAACGGAACAAAACCTTTATTGTAAGTACTGTACTAAGATTAGGTTAATAGCAGCAGATATTTGGAATCTAAAAGCATGCAAGTCTTTTTCAGTTTTCCCTAAATTAATTTCAGTCAAATCCCTAAATAATCACCTGTTACTGGGAAGGTTGAATCTTTTGCCAAACAAAAGTGGCTAGATTTAGAAATTAAAAATCTGTATAGCAAACGAAGTATGCTTCAAATTGAAGCATACGGATTATTTAAAAAACTCACTTATAAACTTAGTAATTCAGAATTTAAACAATGGTTAGATTTCCAAAGAAAAATGTTCTTAGTTATTGATGCCAAATTTTCAAAGAAAATGTGTTCACTTAAAACCAAACTGAGAAAGTTGAAACCACAAAAACAAATTTCTTCGGAAGTCGAGAACATTGTAGAAAACCTATCTTCTCAGTCCTTTGATAATAGAGAAATCGCCCTATTGAATAAAGGTTTGAATTTTGCAGAGCCTCCAGTAAAAAATAGTTTACTAACTATTATAGCGAATATCGAAAGTTCTATTCAATACGTGCCAAAGTCAACTAAGGGATTCATTAGAGAGGCTTGCAGAAATAAAATCTCAAAAAACGTTGTTAACAACAAGTCAAAATATGTTTCTCGTAAAAATACTGAAGTTATCCAGGGACTGAAGAAAAAAGAATGTTTTTATTTAAAAGCTGACAAAGGATATAAGGTTGTTATACTAGATAAAACAGATTATCTTGAAAGAGCAGACCATTTGATTCAAACTGGTCCCTACGATTTAATTGAGAAGAACCCGTTATCAAAAATGATAACAGAAGTAAAAAATACCTTAAAACAGTGTAAAAACCTTGTGTCCGATAAACTAAAATTTAAACTAGCACACAGTAACCCACAGTTATCTAAACTGTATCGCCTTCCAAAAATCCATAAACCTGAAAACTCCATGAGACCTATTGTTTCAGCTGTTCACCAACGTACAATATTTCAAAATGGTCAGTAGAAGAATTCAGCAGACTAAATATCTCGTACGATAACTTTGAGGTTACTAACTCGTTAGAATTCTTAGATAAAATTAAGAATGTTCACTTAAAAGAAGGTGAAATTTAAATATCTTTTGATGTAAGCTCATTGTTTCCTAGTGTACCCATACCACTAGCTTTAGAGTACCTAAAGGAACTACTTGAAATCAATAATTTGAAGAAAGAAATTATTGATGAATATTTACTTCTTACAAAATTATGTATGAATCAAAATTTTTTTCAGTTCAACAATAAATATTATAAACAACTTGAGGGAACTGCGATGGGCAATTGCTTATCTCCGTTCCTTGCAAATTTGTTTATGGGTAGATTAAAAACCCAGTTTAAAAAAGAACTCAACTATTTCCCAAGGGTATGGCATAGATACGTAGACGATATATTTGCTATTTTTGATACTAAAAGAGAAAATTTAGTAAAGTAAGAGTAAAGAACATTTTAACAATGAAATGAATCGGAATAAAAATATAACTGAAAGTAATGCATATAATGGTAATTTTGTACAGGGTGGTCCACATAACGTAACCTATCCCCTTATCTCAAAAATTAAAAGAGATACCGAAAAAAACTGTTTATGAAAGTTGCTTGATATTTCAAGGACTGCTTAAATATTTACGATCTATGTATACAGGGTGCTTCAAAAATTAGATATGATATTAAACTTCATTATTTTTCATTAAACACCCTATATATTTTTATATATTTTGATTGCTCTCCGAAAAACAAGTTAAGTTTGTATATACATGTATGTTCGAATTCGGCGCCGTTTAGCCTGAAAATAAAAAAAAAGATGAAAATTTAAAAAATTGTGTCTCCAAAAAAAAATAATTAATAATACTAGTCAATTTTTTGTTGGTATATTTGAAATAATAAATCAATTAAGTAGGATCCAATTCATGTTAATTTTGTACCCTGGTTGTTTTTTTATTTACAGGGTGGTCCACATAATGGGTTAAATTAGTGATAATTCAATCCCAGAAAAAACAGTTTTTTTAAATGGAACACCCTATATATTATACATTTTATTGAATAACCTTTTAGTTACCTTTCATTTGGTATGTATATGTCCTATACCTAAAACTAATATTAAAGGCGCTGTTGCGTTTTATTTTTGGCCATGTCATTTTTTATAATAATCTCGTAAGCATAACTTCCGTTTTATGCAAAAAATAAATCACTCTCTAATTTTTACTCTGAATATTATTTATTTTAAATTAAAAAAAAAATTTGAAATATCATTACAATAAAATAATTAAAAAACACAAAAGTTCCAAACTAATTACATTTTTAAATAGTTTTCTATATAACCTCCATTATTTGCAATACACGTCGTATAAATTATTTGAAGTTTGTCGATTGCCTTTTGGACTGAACCATTTTCATTAAGATGGGTAATCTCGGCTCTTATTCTGTTTTTCAATTCGTCTATGCTATGGGTCCTTTCTTTATACACTTTATCTTTTAGAGTCCCCCATAAAAAATTATCTATGGGGCTTAAGTCGGGACTTCTTGGTGGCCAAGGAATGTGTCCGTTTTTCCCTATTAACATCTCATAATTTTCCCCTATGTAATTTGTGACTATTGGTATTGTGTGGTAGGGAGCACTATCTTGTTGAAAAGCTACAATACCATGTCTCACATTCTCTGGCAGTGCTGTAATCAAATTTAATATGTCGTTTTGAAGCATATGTAGGTAGCGCTGTCCAGTCAACGTTCGTTCAAAAAAGATTGGTCCGATAATCCTATCATCAAGTATTCCACACCAAACGTTTATAGACCGGTGACCCTGCTTTTCTATGGCCTTTACACGATGTTCGTTGTTGTGGGAATAATAGTGAGTGTTCCTACGGTTAAAAATCCCAGCTGTACTAAATGTAGCTTCGTCGGTCCATAATATATGCTTAAAAATGTCTCTCTCAAAATACTGATCCATTATAACGGTGCAAAAATTTAGCCTGTTTTCAAAATCTATTTCAGACAATTTTTGAACAGGAAGGAATTTGTATGGTTTAATTTTATCAAGTTTTAGTGATCTCATGATGGTCGTCTTACTAATATCTAAATCTCGTTGGCCATCCCTTAAAGAATTTTCCGTGTTATCTTGATAGTATAATCTTACTTCAATCCTCTTATCGTCAGTTAAAATTATGTTTTTCTTGTTCTTCTTTTTATTTACAACAACACCAGTCTCTAAGTCTTTTAAAATTCTCTTGAATATTTGCCTTGTAGGTATTCGTCTTCCAGGATATGTCTGCTGGTATTCTCTTAAAGCTAAAGCAGCACTTTTCCCATTACTGATATAAAATTCATGTAATTTAAGTCGTTCTTCAATGCTATACGTAGACATAATTATTTTTTTAATATACTATAATAATAATATAGTATAATAAATAATATAAAAAACTCAATGTCATCTGCGTTACAGGTTATAACTACTTGGTTTCCATGGAAATTATAAAAATTATATAAATGCAACAACCTTTGGTTGCTTGATATAAAAAATGACAAAGGCAATCGACAAACTTCAAATAATTTATACGACGTGTATTGCAAATAATGGAGGTTATATAGAAAACTATTTAAAAATGTAATTAGTTTGGAACTTTTGTGTTTTTTAATTATTTTATTGTAATGATATTTCAAATTTTTTTTTTAATTTAAAATAAATAATATTCAGAGTAAAAATTAGAGAGTGATTTATTTTTTGCATAAAACGGAAGTTATGCTTACGAGATTATTATAAAAAATGACATGGCCGAAAATAAAACGCAACAGCGCCTTTAATATTAGTTTTAGGTATAGGACATATACATACCAAATGAAAGGTAACTAAAAGGTTATTCAATAAAATGTATAATATATAGGGTGTTCCATTTAAAAAAACTGTTTTTTCTGGGATTGAATTATCACTAATTTAACCCATTATGTGGACCACCCTGTATATAAAAAAGCAACCAGGGTACAAAATTAACATGAATTGGATCCTATTTAATTGATTTATTATTTCAAATATACCAACAAAAAATTGACTAGTATTATTAATTATTTTTTTTTGGAGACACAATTTTTTAAATTTTCATCTTTTTTTTTATTTTCAGGCTAAACGGCGCCGAATTCGAACATACATGTATATACAAACTTAACTTGTTTTTCGGAGAGCAATCAAAATATATAAAAATATATAGGGTGTTTAATGAAAAATAATGAAGTTTAATATCATATCTAATTTTTGAAGCACCCTGTATACATAGATCGTAAATATTTAAGCAGTCCTTGAAATATCAAGCAACTTTCATAAACAGTTTTTTTCGGTATCTCTTTTAATTTTTGAGATAAGGGGATAGGTTACGTTATGTGGACCACCCTGTACATAAATTAGTAAACAGACATAAGCATAAGAAAATGTTAAAAGATGCCACTACTCTTCAAGCATCTGAGGCTCCCAATAAGTTCATAGGAATCCCATATGATCCCAGATATACAGAGGTCTAGAAAAAGTATTTAAAAACGTAGGTTTTAGAGTAGCCTACAAAACGGAAAACAGTTTGAAAAATCTCCTTGGAAACCCTGAAGACAAAGTCGACTTGAAGGAGAGGAGTGGCATCTATGAAATTAGCTGTAATGATTGCGATCTAAAATATGTTGGGCAAACTAAACGGTCCATAAACATTCGTTTTAAAGAACACATGGCACATTTAAGATACGGAAGAACAGAAAAGTCAAGCGTTGCCCAACATGCTTTAGAAAACAATCACCAAATAGGAATAAATAATCTTAAGTTGATTAAAAATGTATCTAATAATAGAGTATTGGATGCATTTGAGAGTATAAAAATAGTTAAATGTGGTAAGAAAGCACTAAATAAAGACAGAGGGCCTATTCCCTATAGTCCCCTCTATTGTTTATTTGACAACGGTGCAGTCGGGCGCAACCAAGTGTGACCATATTTAGCTATAAATAGTCTCGGTTAGGATAAGTTACTTTCGTTTATATCATCTGCTGATGATTTTATCTTGGTTAGCAAAACGCGCGTCCAGAACGTAACAAGTTGTGGTGTAGTGTGGTTAGAACTCTTGTATTTTGATCTTCTTTATTTTTATCTTTACTAGTTTGTCGTATACTAAGTTCTGGCAAATTGCGACCTCTTACCTTGAGTTCAGTTATTTTTACAAAATTAAGTTCGTTAGCACTCTTTACTTGTTTATTTTTTTGCACTACCGACATTTTATTTCATCTACATTCATAACACTGGAACCTGTGGGTAGAACCCTTGATTTTGATCTACATTCACAACTCATACATAGACTACCTTTAAATTGGTTATTTTTGCAAAATTAAAAAATCCTAGCTGTTCTCCGAATCTTTTCATATGTTCCCTTACTATAGGGTATTGTGAGAAGGGGCAATGTTTCTTATGGATCGACATGTACTCTCAGAGTAACTATTCTGCAGTAGATTTTTTTTATGTTTCCAATTTCTGCCTCACAATATTACAAGTTGTTACCGTTCTGTTGTAAAGCGTTCTAATGATTCTCCTTTTTGTTACTGCGGAATGATTAGAACCCTGGTTGAGATAATGTCCATTGAGTGTGGATTTTCCATAAACTGTAATCCTGATACCCTTTAAAGATCGCGTAACGAGAAAGTCAAGAAAAGACAAAGAAAAATGTTCCCCTTTTCCCTTTATTGAGTGCTCTTCGAACCACTCCATATAAATGTTGGCTACCACCGGAGAGAGATGAGGAGTCAGGTGGTAACTTTTTTTATATATCTGAATGTACTATACACGAAAAATAATCTACTCACGCAGTGCTAGATACGACAAATCTCACCAACTCTCCAAGCACATGAGAAAAACACCTATAAATCTTTTTTATACTGCCATTAATAAGAAGTCCCGGCAAAAATATTAACAGGGCAGTGGGAGCGATACAAAAGCAGAAACGGGCCAAAGGGCAGATTTATCTCTGCTTGTTCCTAACCTTGTTAAAAGAAACATAAAGGATGTTGTTAGATGGACTACTCGCACTTACGCCACACTCAGGAATAATATTTTACGGCTTTTACGCTCGTAAAAGAGGGTACTAAATTTCGCCCTTCAATGCCGCTCGAATTTCTGGTAATTGGATTTATTTCAGAAGAATTATTATTAAATTAAAAATGTACGAGATGTACGGATGAGAATGTGATTTTCTTTTATGTTAAAAATAATGTATTTTCTTTGATAAGAGGATTTGAGATAAGATAAGAAAATCTTTTTGATATCAAATATTTTAATTTGACGGTATTAATCCCACACTAACAACTTGTCTATTTCCTTTTTGTTTAATGTCCATGTCTCACTTCCATAGGTGGTTACTGGTCGTATTATTGTTCTATATAACTTGACTTTTGTTCTTCTACTAAGGAACTTCGACCTAATGAGATGCTGAATTGAGAAGGATGCTCTATTTCCCGCAAGTATTCTTGCCGCAACATCTTTTTCTACCTTGTTGTCATTTGTGATGATTGTTCCTAGATATTTGAATTCTTTGACAACCTCGAAGTTGTGGTCATGATCGGGACATTCTGCCTTTTTCTCTGCCGAACATTTTTTGAAACAACCATATATTTTGTTTTGTCCACGTTTATTTGTAGACCCATAGTTTGTTCTGAGTTTTCAAATTGTGAGAATATATCTTTTACTTCAATTGTTGACTGAGCTATGGTATCGACGTCATCAGCAAAGGCAAGTATCATTTTTGGTCGCGGTGCGGATATGTCTGATCTTAGGTTTGGATGTACTCTTCTCATTGCATACTCCAAGGCGATGTTAAATAATAAAGGTGAGAGAGGGTCTCCCTGTCTTAGTCCTGAGTTTATGCTAATGGCCTTTGATGTTTTTCCGTCTACCCTGACTTTTGCGTAAGAGCCGTTTATGCATGTTTTTGTTATTGAGACGAGTTTTTTGGGAATACCCAATTCAATCATAGCTGCCCAAAGCGCTGCGCGATCAATTGAGTCGTAGGCTTGTTTAAAATCAATAAAAATCTGGTGTACGTCTCGATTATACTCCCAATGTTTTTCAAGCAGTTGACGGATTGTAAATATTTGGTCTACAGTAGGCCGACCTGGTCTAAAACCACATTGGTAATCGCCGATTATCTCTTCTGCATACGGTAGCAGTCTCCTCAACAGCACATTGGCCAGTATCTTATATACAGTGCTAATCAAAGAAATTTCCCTATAGTACTTGCATTCGCTTTTTTCCCCCTTTTTGTGTATTGGGATTATTAGACTTCCCCTCCACTCTTCTAGTATTATCTCCTGCTCCCATACATCTTAATGATTTGATGTATTTTGACTTGCATTTCATGCCCTCCCTTCTTAATTAGTACAGCTTCGATACCGTCCATACCAGGGGATTTGTCATTTTTTAAGGACGCTATAGTTGTTCCAACTTCAGCTACAAATGGTGGGTGTATTTCAGGCTCGGCTGTTTGGTATTCAGTGTCAATAGGGTTTTGATTACGATCAGTATGGACATTAAGCAATTGTTCAAAATATTCTTTCCATCTTTCGATTATATTATTTTCCAGTGTCAATAAGTCCCCATTTCCATCTCTCACGAAACCTGGTGTTCTTAGGTAGGAACCTCTTTTGTGTTGTTTTACTTCTTTGTAGAACATTTTACTTCGGCTTTGTCTATGTTCCTGTTCAATTTTTTCAATTTGTAGTTCTAAGTGTTGTCTCTTTTTATTTTTTGTAGTTCTTCTTGCCAAAGTTCTTTTTCTGTTGTACTGTTCCCGTGTTCAGCTGTTGGATTCGACAAGTATTGTATCCTTTTTTTGTTCTTTTCTTTTAGAGCATTCTCGCAGTCGTCATCAAACCACTTTTTTGTTTTGTGGCTTTTCTTTTTTCTGATGCGTTTTTCGGCGGTCTCCGTGATAACGTTCTTAATGGTGTGCCTTTCTTGTTCTATGTCCATATTTTCGTGTCCTTCCAGCATTTGAAATTTGTTGGCAATTTCTATTTGGTACTGATGTTCTTTCCCATGTTCTTGTAGTTTTTCCACATTCCATCTATCGATTTTAGTTGTTAATCTTATCGTTGTCTGTGTGGATAGTTTTGTTCGTACCTTGACTTTTACTAAAAGATGATCCGAGTCACTATCAGCTCCTCTCATACTTCGTGTATCAATGATGTTACTTGAGTGTCGGCCATCAATAAGGACATGGTCGATTTGGTTGCGTGTTCTTCCATCGTTTGAAACCCATGTAATTTTATGTATATTTTTTCTTGGGAATTGGGTGCTTTTAATGACCATATTGCAGCCTGCCGCAAAATCGACTAGACGTGAACCGTTATCATTGGTAGTTTCATGCAGGCTGTGGCTACCTGCTACTGTCTTTAGGTATTCTTTTTGGCCCACTTTTGCATTTAGGTCCCCAAGTACTATTTTAATATCGTGTCTATGAGCTGCATTTAAGCTGGATATTCCATATTGGTCTCAAGTCAAAACATGTGGTTTTGAAAATATAATACTTTCCCATCAGGTTAGCCCAAAAAACACAGTTTTATAACTTCGACTTGGAAAAGGACGAAAAAGTTTCCTTCTAGTAATATAACAAAAATTTTTACTTCGAATGTTTTTATTAGTTTGCATCTTTCACTCTCTTCAGAGGGTTAATCATTTTGAACATATTTAGAAATACTAAACAAAATTATTAACGTCCGTACATACATAAATGAGAATACACGCCTTTAAGTGCTTTCCAACATCTCTACCGGCATAATTGACGACGTTTCGCACTATATGGAGTTCATCAGGCTAATGCAGCCGTGTGGTAGAGATGATGGAAAACACTCAACGGTATGTTGAATATAAACGATGAAAATATTAGGCAGTGAGATATTATAACCCATAGAGTAAAGAGGTGCCACCTATGGGAACAAATGCGAGGTTTGTAATTTATACCTCTAGTAATGTTAAAAAATATTAAACTAAGCGCGATATACTCAGTCATTCATTGTTTTCTGAGACGCCGTGCGTTACCAATTATTGTATTGGCGAAAAGACGGCCCCCAAAGGTATGAAATCCAAGATGCCGGCTTTTTAGGCCAAAGTGTTAATAAAAAACAAAAGTATTAACGTCCGTAGATACATAAATATGAAAGAAATTAATGGCCATTCGGATAAAATATTCTGCCTGTAGTAAGCCTATTCAAGTATAGGGTCCAAAAAAGGCTTGTCAGTATAATGGTTGATTATTTTTGGACCCTATACTTGAATAAGCTTACTACAGGCAGAATATTTTGTCCGAATGGCAGTTAATTTCTTTCTTATTTATAAATACTCCCAAGCTATATCATTGATGTTTGTGAATCTATTTTTAATGTTATAAAATCATTTTTTTCAAGCTAACCTCTGATAAGCACTAATTTGACAGATAGTCCAGTCAAACGGTCATTTTTGAGGAACATTTTTCAAAAGAGTATTTTTTTTCGGTATCGCTATCGTTTTTTAGCGGTTTTTTTTGCAAAGTCAAATCGACTAATGAATTTTGATTGACGACTTAAAAGCGAAGAGTTTGAATCCTTTTGGGTGTAATTGGGCTTATTAAAACCCGAGAAATCGGCTATATTAGGTCGTTTTTCTATTTTAAAAAAAAATCACTTTATTAGCTAAAAAGGCGGCGTATTTATTATTACAATTTTATTTTGACCTATCAACCATTGGACCATCTTTATTAAGGCATACTTTAGTAGATCCAACCATAAAGTTGCCATTTTTTAACAATTAGATGTCCATTTCAATATATGAAAATTAGTTATATTTTACGGAAACTAATTTCCTCCACAGCCTTTTTTTGTAAGCACTTTGTTCGACCACACTGTTTTATGAAACTTATTAGTCCTAATTTGCTCCCTAGACTATAAGCTTTCATTTGAGCCTCTACCGAAGTCAATTTTTATGCTTTAGAAATTGTCATTTGAAACTTAAATTTTACGTTTTTACGTAAAATTTCGCGTTTTTTGATAAAGAAAGAATTTTTTTTTAGTGTTATCGTACTTAAATTTCCAAATATTCTTATGAATGTATGAAAAAGATCATAATCAACATTGTAAGGGATATAAAGAGCCATTTTAACCGTTAGAGATTAAATTTTTTTTACCTCATTTGTTGCTTATTCTGCGTAAGCATTTTTCAGAATTAAATTCAATTTTGTGTTTTCTCATACTCCCTATAATTAACTTCGTAATGTGTTCAATACTTAAAAGTAAACTACTCATAATAAACACTTCAGGGATTTTAAGGGATATAAGAAGTCATTTTTAATATTTGGTTCCGACAAGTCGTCATTTTAGTTCCATTTTTGCGTTTTTATATAAAATTTCCAGTTATTTTTTATATAAGAGATTTTTTTTGCTGTCATACTCTAATTTATAAATATTTATTTTAAAGCATAAAACAATTTATTACAGATATTTTTAGAGACTTATGAAGCCATTTTCCTTAATTGGGCCTAAAAAATAGTTATATTTAGCTCAATTTACGTATTTTACATAAACAAAATTTAGTGTTTTTTTATTAAATATTGACGTGAATCATCTTAAATAAACTTTTGTGTTGCAAATCATTAAACGTTTTAAATCTTAACGCGTTTGGAGATAGGCAGATGGTTGCAACACACGTTGAGGAATTACTGCAACAAATAAAAAAAGAATACTAAAAAAATAATTAGAATGAAAAAAATGTTACTGTGGATTTCTTGTGGATTCTTCTTTTTATAAGTAAGAAAGTAATATGTAGATTGAGCTAAAAATGGCTGTTTTTCTGGCTCTCGTTGAGAAAATGGCTTCTTAAGTCCCTAAAAAGATGTTTGTAATAAACGATTCTATGCTCTAAAATAAATATTTATAAATTAACATACGATAGCACCAAAAAAAAATTCATTTATATAAAAAATAACCCGAAATTTTACCTAAAAACGGAAAAATTGAGCTTCACATACCCATATATTAAAAATGGCTTTTTAATATTTTAAAATTTAACTTGGAATATTGATTGTGATCTATTTTATATATTTATAGGAATATCTGCAACTTTAAGTACAATAACACTAAAAAAAATTCTTTTATTTATCAAGAAACAGGAAATTTTATGTAAAATCGTAAAACTTGAGCTTAACATGACGATTTCTCGGGCGTAAATGGTCAAAATAATTTCTATAAAAATGAAAACTTAAGGTCTAAGGGACCAATAAGTTCACAAAGAGTTTGGTCGAACAAAATGGTGAAAAAAAAAATGGCTCTGAAGAAAATTCGTTTTCATAAAATATCAATAATTTTTATAAATTGAAATGGACCTTAAACTGGTGAAAAATGACTAACTTTATGATTGGATCTAATAAAGTATACTTTACTAAAAATATTCCAATGGTCTATAGGTCAAAAAAAATTTAATAACAAAAAACAGGTTTCTTTCCTAATAAACTTATTTTTTTAAAATGCAGAAAAACTGACAAAAATACATTACATTAATTACATCCAAAAGGACTTACACTTTTTGTTTTTAAGTCGTCAATCAAAATTCGTTAGCCAATTTGGATTTTCTTATATACAACTTAAAATAGCTGCAAAAAAACGTAAAAAATGCCCGAAATCGACATTTTAAAGGGTGTTGCTTCACGTCTCACAAACTTCACTCTCTCAAAACTAGCGCGATTTTAAAAAAAATATTGTTTACAGACATTTTCTATTTTCGCCCTTTTTTCGACAGTTTCACTGGATTAAGATCTTTTTACCACTTGGGTGTGTCACTTAAATTCAAAAATTTCCTCAGGATATCAAATTTTTTATATCTTTTTAAACTTTCATATTTTGCAGTATTAAAGGAGAATTAATCTCAATTTCTTGCCAAACAATTAAATCAGCGTCAAAGTTTAGTTTTGGCAAGGTTAAGAGAAGTGAGAAATACAAGTTGCGTTGTATCACTCAATTTTTATACGACGGATTGAATTTTATTTTAAATCATATGGGAGAGTAGTCTTTTAAATAAACGTAATTAACTTGATTAAATTTGCCTTGGGATTATCTGTGCCAATATAATGGCGCGAGATCCGATTCGCCAAAGTGATCCATCAGGAATGACTTAATTTGTTTGGATTTCGGTTTAATAAATCTCAAAAGCAGACGTCTAACATAGTTTAAGCAACGCATCCAACCTACCACCAATAGAGAAGGAATCATTAAATCCAAGCAGCTCCAAGGTCCCCAGGTAAGGTCTTTCGAAGATACACAAGAAAAATGTAACACTTCGACCAATCGTCAGTGCAATAGACTCGTCCACATAGAAATTAAGTAAATATTTTTCTAAACTCTATTAATCCTTTTACTGGAAAAACAGATTCTTTCACAAAAATCTGCAATTTCCTGGAAAACTGTTATTTAAGTAATTGTATGGGAAGCAGTTTATACAAGAAAGTATATTCACGAATTTATTGAACCTCACCAAGAATACTTTTTTTTCCCACAGCCTCTTCGATCCCCATACCTTGAGTCCCATAAAACTATACTAACAAACAGTGGACAATTTTAGACGCCATGGCTGAGCTACCTCAAGAAGAAATTTATTATTTAATCAGATCCATGTCTAGACGCATTCATTAATATGTAACAAGCTGAGGACTATTACTGAGTTTAATTAAATCTTATTTCCAAGTCCTTTGTCAAATCGACCTGAATATTTAATGTTAAACACAGCAATGGAAGCCTAAACCACTTAGTTTAATGTAATATCTCAAACGTCTTTCTTGATATTAGGCCCGAGAAATTTAATGGTGTTCTGTAATTGTCAGAATTCATTATCGAAATTACAATCAAGCAACAAACTGACGATTGCTAACAATTTCTGATAAAACTGTAACACATTTCTTTATTACAATTTTGCTAGTTATTACTGTTGTATCTTGAAAAACAGATTCCTAGTTCAGATTATTTCATAATTCTTATAGTCCAAACATGTGCTTTTTTTCGTCGCCAAAATGATATAAACTGCCTCCAAATGCATTTTGGCATCTTGAGTTTCACCCAAAGCGATTCATATTGACAATTTTTGACAAATACTTAAAAAAACACCGGTCGCTACGGACTTCGGCGTCTCATATTTACATCATCATCATCATCGTCATTATCCTCCAGCCTGATGGGTCCACTGCTGAACATAGCCCTCTATTAAATCCATTCAATTAGCTCTGTCTTAAGCTTCTCATTCAGTGACCGGCGACTCTTTTAATGTCATCACTCCAACGGGTTGGTGATCTTCATTCGCTTCTTGTGTCAGCTCTGGGTCGCCAGTTTAATATTTTTAATAATTATTCTTAATCTATCGCCTCTAGTCGAGCGACGTGTCCTGCCCATTTCCATTTTAGTGTTGTGATTTGTTTTATGGCATCGTCGACTTTTGTTATTTGTTCTATATGTATGTTTCTTATCCAATCCTGCAATTTTATTCCCAACATGGCTCTTTCAATTTTTCTTTTGGCCACCTCCAGTTTGGGGATAGTACCTTTCGTTACTGTAAGGGTTTCCGCTCCGTATGTTAAAACACACTGATTGAATACTTTTCTCTTCAAACTTATTGGTATGTCGCTGTTAAATACACGTCTTAAGTTTCCATATGAGGCCCAACCTGGTCTTATTCTTCATTTCAGACCATGTGTTTGAGTGTCTCTGCTTATTTTGATTTCGTGTCCTAGGTAATGGTATTCTCTGACTTCTTCTATGATGTCGATTTCTAATGGAATGTAATCCTCGAGTACTAAATTTGTCATGTCATTTGTCACTTTATTTAGTTCTTCGATCATTGCAGCTGCTTCTTTAAAGTTATCCGTTATGAATGCGATGTCGTCTGTAAGACGTAAGTTGTTCATTTTTTCCATCTATATTTAAAGGCATACTCAAGCACAGTTGTAAATAATTTAGGAGACAAAGAGTCGCCTTGTCGGACACCTCTTTTCTCTCTTATTTACAGTACAATCAAAACAGGCTTTGTGTTGTCAAATTATATTATTGTTAAGAAAAGTGGAAATACCGCATTGCCTAGACAACGTTGTATTTTCGCTGCAATTTTGCGATAAAACCACTTCCCTTCTAGGAAAATGTGTACGTGAGTGAAATATTCTTTTGTAAATAATAAACAATAATGACATTAAGACGTCATTTAGTAATTTCCTAATTTTCTGACGAAAAAATAGTGAATTAATACATAGGACCAGTTTTCATTAAAAATGAATGAAATTATTAACGAGGCAAAAGCGGTTACTTTACACATTTTACCGCAAAAATCTCGAAGAGTTCAAGGTGTTTGAGAACTGGATGAAAAGTATAAACGAAAGTGTTTTGCTTGCTTTCTTTCTTAAACTACGCAAGAAATTTCTACCATCATCCTTATGGACCAAGTATTCAATGCTTAAGTCAACTTTCCAGCTTTACAAAAACATTGATATCTCTAATTTTCCATAAGCTTTTTACGGATCAAGGCAAACGATCATAAGCCAAAAAATCAATAACTCTCCAACACAATGATGTTAACAAATTTTTTGAAAGAAGCACCACAGGGAATTTTTGCTCATGAAAACAGCTTTAATTATGGGGATTGCGGGAGGTTGCAGACATTACTTTTTGAATGTGGAAAATGTTCAAGACAACGATTCCTACTTATATGTAATTATATCTGATACAAAGACCTGAGAAACTTGTAGTTTCACAAAAATGCATTTCTAGTCAACCCTGTAGAATTTTGTAGAAATTACATGGGTAGAAAATACTCTCGACAAAAGATTTTTTATTTTCTATAAAAAATGCCAAGTTTACGAGAGAAGGCGTTGGAATAAACACATTGAGTTATACCCTGATCATTGTATGGGCAGATCATCAGCTACGTTATTGGCAAATGCAGGAGCAAATATCACGTCATTAAAACGGCATGGAAGATAGAATTCCGCAACGGGGGCAGAGGGATATTTAGGAGATTCTATCAACGTTAGAACTGACAGTGCAAAAAAAATTCAGGGAGCTGCAAATGATCCAAAACCAGATGATGTAATAACAAAGTCTAGATCAAGCACTGGAAGCTTACAAGGTTTTAATGTTTCACAATCGTCAAAAAGCGTTTCATTATCATTCAATGTTAATGTTAATTTAAATAGATAAGCGGTGTACATTTATAAATAAAGCTTAAACGTTTCTAAAAAAAACTGCGTGAGTTATGAGGCGTGTGTTATGACTAATAACTAGCGAGTGTATTATTTTTGACTTTTGTATGCATCTATGTCAATAATGACAATATAACTAGTGATTGTTGGATAAAATAATTTTGATCTATCTGCAATATTTTGGAATATTGAACAAAATCTGCTTTTTTTTCTTTCTGTCCATTTTTTTTAACCACACGGTGCAAAAGATACCATTTGCAAACAAAAATTAGTGCACATAAGTATTTTGCAGGTCCCCAACCACTTGACTATTAATATGCATACATATATGCAAAGGACAATACGATTGTAATGTGAGTTTTTTTTTCAGATATCATTTTTATTGGCTGCAACTATATCTTTAGTATGTGCAACCGGAGTACTAAATTACGACTACTCAAGTAACAGTAATCTGGGAGGCCAAGGTCTTTCTTATGGCAACAATTTGGAAGCGGGGTTGGGAAGTGTAGGTTATGCCGCCAGACCAGCGGTAGCAATTGGACATGTTGCCGAACAGGTAAAAATAATTTCAAAATAATTATTTAATTTAATTTTGTGTACAGGGTGTCCATATTTCGTTGTCATTATAGGGTATAAATAAATAAATAAATAAATAAATAAGGCCTTTAATAAAGATATAAAAACAAACAAGAACATTACATTAAAACTGCCAGGAATCATCCCTGCGCTGGCTATGGAATGCGTAAGAAAATAAAATACATAATTAGTTGACAAAAAATGGCGGTTTGTTTGTTAACATGGCAAAACAGATTGACAAAAATTTTTTTTATTAAATTCTTAGATCACAAAAATATGTGTGAATAATACGAAATTAAAATTAAAGAAGTACGGAAGGAATATAAAATAGCTAAGGTGTTTCTTTAGGAAGATCCATGCCCACAGATTAAAATGAGCTTAAGCTATGACAGAAAAGTCCTGCAAGCCTTTCGCCTATCTAAAATAAAGTTTTGTTTTAATTAAATTTAATCAATGTTTCATTAATCTTCTAATAGTTGAGATATTGTATTTTTAAAAAAAATGGTATTTTTTATTGGTTCTATTTGGTTATAGCGTGGACCAATTTAATTTTTTCAATAAATGTGAAAAGTTAAATTTTCAATGATTTCTATTGTATTAAGTTAAGTTGTCTTTATTAATAGTTGAGATATCCTATAATGAGAACGAAATTTATTTACCCCATGATATTAAAAAAAATGGTATTTTTTATTGGTTCTATTTGGTTATGATGATTATTTTTTCAATTCTATTTAATTGATCTTTATTGTATTTTTAAGTACGCCTATGACAGTTTCATTAAGTTGTGTTAATGAGAACGAAAATTTCCATGATATTAAAAAAAATGGTATTTTTTATCGGTTCTATTTGTTATTTAAAGTACGCCTTTATTTAATTAATTTTTTCAATAAATGTGAAAAGTAGTTGGTATTGTTTGCAATATTAATACTTCGGTTTTTTAAGTCAGAGGAACTGCTATTTGAATTAATACCGCCAACATTTTCAGAAGTCAGTAAGGTTGCACATCCCACTTAGGGCACTCCCAATAATGTTTAAAACATTCTACTTATTGCTAATACTCTCTTCAACGTAACCAGTCGCCATATCTGCCGATTTCTATCCTACTTGTCGTTGGATATGGTCTATTGTCATGCCATTATTCGCCATAATAGTAGAGAACGTACAGGGTTTTCCCGTATATTTTTCCACCCACCTAGAGAGTTTATTTAAATAGATACGGAAATGTAAATAGAAAAGTTGTTTATGAAGATTTAGAATATTATATCATAAGTGCGAAAATATTATTGGAAATGTCAAATTTTGACAGGTTGTCAGTTTTTTTAAATGAAACACCCTGTATATTAAATCATATTCTTGAAGATCTTTTTTTTTCTAATTTCAAATATATATATACTTTTAATATATTCTATCGATTAGTTTTGGATAAGCGTTTAAACATTAAAGAAATTGTAAGGTAATTTGCGCTAAAACATAGTGAGGCATGGTCAAGACAATTGCAATGAACGACGTCTTTTTGACGTTTGCCGGTCAAGAGTAATTATTTACGAGCATTTTTAATATCTAATACGTTGGACGATGGGTTATCGGAAGAAGAGAAACTCAGAAAACTCAGAACTGTACTATCTGTTACCTTTTGCCCTTCTGTTCATTTGATGAACTTCCGATTTTTGCGGTATGAACCGCGATTCTATTTAAATAATCAATGTTAGAACTCATTTTTAAGCAAAATACAATATGGCAGTTATGTGACAGAATGCAAATTAATTTTAGTTTTTTTCATTTCTATGATAACGAAAGGTATATTGAAGTCACATCACGAATTTAATATTCAAAATTATCAGTTCTTATTTCCATTTGTTATGGTATTAATACAGTATCTATTTATGATTTCAAAGTGTAGCAATAACAACAAAAATTAGCCTAAAGTATTCGTGGATAGCTGGTCATTAGGAAACTTGCTAAAAATCACGCGTGTTTTAAAGACCTTAATATTCTCTTATGCTTTATTATACTAATAAAACATTGCAAAATTAGCCTAAAGTATTCGTGGATAGCTGGTCATTAGGAAACTTGCTAAAAATCACGCGTGTTTTAAAGACCTTTATTATACTAATAAAACATTGCATTAAATATTTGCTAATAAATATTATTTGTTTAATGTTCCAATAAACATTTAAATCTCTTTGGTGATTTCATGTATCTGGCTGGCTTTTTGAGCATTAGGATGGCCTACTTGAGCATATAACTCAATAATAAGGTAAACTTATTCATTAGAAGCAATACCACCAATAGTCTGTATCAATTTGTTCTACAACTAATATAGTTTTTTATACCCAGGTAGTGTCACATGTCCCGGTGGTCCAAACGAGAGTAGAACCTTACGACCACCATCCTGTGTACGGATACTCCTACACTGTCCATGACTCGCACACTGGCGATTCAAAACATCAATTTGAGTCTCGACATGGGGATTCTGTCAGGGGTCAATACAGGTAAATATAGTATCCTGATAAAATTGGAAATTGTCTTAATAAGAGAAAATTTAGAACTGCAGTAAATAATTTTAATGCAATTTTGAATCACGTTACACCAATGTTACAACAGGGACACCATGATTCCGGTTTGGAACATGTCCTGCAATGCAGCAGGCGTAATAAAACATTTCAGTTAAACGACGATCGCGATTTCGTTCTGTTTAGAGTTCATCGGGGATAGCTAGCCTCTGGCGGCCTGAGGTTCTCTAAAAAGAGCGAAATCGTGATTGTCGTTTGACTCAAATGGATATTTGCGCCTATGGCATTGCAGAACATGTTCCATACAGGATCCATGGTATCCTTATCATGACGTTGATGTAACGTGAATGAAAAATATGCTAATATCAAACTCGAAATGCTTTATTGACTCAAGAAAATAAATATCTTATTGACAACCTTCGGTTATTTGGAATCTTCCTAAAAGAAAGTCGAATGTGATTATATATATTTAAGCTGTCAAATATAATTGAGTTCTTGATGAGTGTGGCCCTTGGATTTGGAAGCGTCTCCTATGGTATGGGTTTAAATTTATATCGTTTTTATATTTTTTGTGAATTAAGCTAACTGTTTCAAGTATAAACAACACATTACTGGAAGGGATGAACGGAAGATTCAATCTAGTTGTATGAGAGCGCATATAATGAGATTCGTCACATGTACACTTTCAATAAAAATTTGTATAAATTCACTTATGAAATTGACGGAGATCCACCATTGTTAGTTCGTTGCATGAAAAGGTTTTTTTTACTATGACGGTCTTGTTGGATATTCTGGCAGGCTTTTTGGTTTATGCCTACATAATAATTCTTGTTGTAAAGGAATTCACGGAAACTAAAACAATAAATTTACCTGTCTTTTTCTAATTGCCTCTTCCATTTTTCTCTCTGAACTTGTCTTTTTCCCATCTTACAGGACACAATTAAAGTTTCATGAATTGCAACTGGTTTCAGAATGCAAATAAACAAGGTCCGTCAAAACGTAACAGCTGTTCGCAAAAACGTGATCTGAATTCGCATTGGTGAGAGGTTAAAGCCAAAGTGCGCAGTTTTGCTTCTGGCAAGCCCATATTTTTACAGAGTTTTGAATCTAATAGAGATTTTTAAATGCTTATAACATCTGTACTACCCAGTTTTGCGTCCAATTATTAGCGAAGATCTATTAGCAATATTTGTGTGAATCTATCACACCAGAAATCTCAATTTTCAACTTTTTTACAAATACAAAGTTTTGTATCTAGTGGGCTCAGTTATACAGTGTGGTACAAAAGTTCGGCAACGGCCATTTTTGTCGTAAGCTCTAGTATCAAAGTGTTTCAAATTTGGGATGTTGGAGTAAACAATGGTTTTGCATTCGTTATAATAATATAATACCATGTATTTTTTATGATTCCTGGATCAATTAAAAGTATGTTTTGATGAAAAAATAATGTTTTGAACCCATCAGGGCTCCAGAAAAAAATATTTCAATTTTATAAGGAAAGCCTCTACCTGTATCACCCTTACTAGAAGTCACCAATAAATATTAAATAATACATGTCAAACTGTCAGTATCTAGAACGGAAGTTTTCACGGCTTTGGTGAATTCAGAAATCATGGTTCTTGGGATTAGACCGTGTCAAATTGGAATTACTATCCGACGTTTCGCCTTCGATTGCACGAGGCATCTTGAGGGATCTTTACTCCACGAGATCTGAACACTGAATGAGCTCGAAGAGATTCAGGCGAGCTTTTATACCCGACTTGTGCTCGCCGAACTGTATCTCAATTGAAATTTTTTGTATGTTTAAATATTTCAATAGATTCTCTAACTTTTCGTTTATAAAAAACTGGAACCGATGCTAGAACCTTTTTTTTCTTTACATTTATGAAATGGCCAGTGTTATGCTGGTGTTCAGCTACAGCAGATTGAACAATTTGTTTCTTTTTAATACATCGTTCATGTTCCTTAAGTCTAGTTGATATTGAGCGTCCTGTTTCTCCCACGTACACTTCTCCACAGGAGCAAGGAATTTTATATGCTCCTTCTGTTTGGAAAGGTACAAGATCTTTCGGGGATCGCAAGCATTGTCCAATCTTCTTATGCGTATTGAAGATTGCACGTATGTTGGACCGCCGAAGTAATCGTCCTATTTTGTCAGTAGTGCCATGTATGTAGGGAAGAACAACACTACCTAATGGTGGTTCTTCATCATTCTCCTTTGACGGAGTTGGTTTACTATGTCTTTTAATTGAACGCGTAATATCTTCAGTGCAATAGCCACTCCCTCTGAGAGCTTCGGTCAGTTTCGATATTTCCGATGTTAAAGAATCTTGATCAGAAATCGAAATAGCTCTGAAAACTAGTGAGTTAATAACCGATTTGTTTTGAGCTGGATGGTAATGAGAATTTGCGTTTAAGTATTTATTTGTATGTGTCGGTTTTCTATACCCAGAATGTCCTAATGTACCATTTTCCTTCTTTTGAACACATTCATCTAAAAAGGGAATTATTCCGTTAGATTCAATTTCCATCGTGAATTTGATATTATGATGTTGCTGATTAAGGTGGTCCAGAAATATGAGGAGATTATCCTGTCTATTAAGCCAAACAACAAAAGTATCATCTACATATCTAAACCAGTGCTTCAGTTTTAGTGGAGCGGATGTTAGAGCAATATCCTCAAAGGCTTCCATAAAGATATTCGCTACCACAGGTGATAGAGGAGATCCCATAGCTGCCCCTAAAGTTTTTTCATAAAAAGTTCCTTGAAAAATGAAATAAGTAGATGTAAGACAAGCTTCCACTAGGTCTATTAAGTTCTTATCAAGATTGTTGTTATCCAGTATGTCTGATATAATGGAAATTGAGTCGTTGACAAGAACATTTGTGTAAAGTGATTCTACATCGAAACTGACCAAAATATCTTCGGGATCCAACTGGATTGTCTTGAGTTTTTCCACGAAATGTGCAGAGTTTTCAATAAAAGAATCTATTTTTCCAGTAAGGTAATAAAAGTAAGGTATAAAAGCCCGCCTGGATCTCTTCGAGCTCATTCAGTGTTCAGATCTCGTGGAGTAAAGATCCCTGAAGATGCCTCGTACAATCGAAGGCGAAACGTCGGATAGTAATTCCAGTTTGACATGGCCTAATCTCAAGAACCATGATTCCTTAATTGTCAGTATCTTAATAATAAATTAAAACTGGCAATATTGTCAGTTAACTGACACTATTGCCAGTTTTAATTTGTTTTTATTAACAACAAAATTTTTTAGGAAAAACACAAATAAGATTTATTCATATTTTTATTAAAATGCAATAAATGACGAAAAAATTCTAGAAGCATTTCAGATATTCCCACACGCTTTGGTAACAAAAGTTGAATTTTAATTCCACGTAAATTTCAACCTTACAGAACCAATATTAAAAAATAATGACATAAAAACGATAAAACAGTAATAAAAAACCATACAATAAGTAAAAGCTTTCTAAATGTGGCTTTTATCTAATCAAAGTTTCAAACTGTTTTCCTTCTGCTGCTTTACAGTGGGCAACTTGAAAATAGATTTTTTACAGCATTCTGGATCGTATCTGCAGACACTTCTTTTGCCTCTTGAATAATACGATTTCTTAGGTCTTCAACATTTTCAGGCTTACTTTTATAAATAACTTTCTTTAGTCCCCAGTGGAAGTAATCCACAGGCGAGAGATCGGACGATCTTGGCGCCTATTCGTTGAATCCTCTCCTACCTATCGATTTACTTTCCAAGTTATTCCTTCACTAAATGACCATAGTAAAGGGGCGACCTAAGGAGACAAGGAAGGGCGCTTACCCTTCTTGGAAAATTCAAATATTTTTTATTACATATACAATATGGTAAAAAATTGGTTTTGTTCCTCCCTGGCTCAAATCTAATCTTTTTCCTGCCACTTTTGGTGTTACATTTATATAAGAACAGTTATTTTTGAACATTGTTGCCCCCCTCTTCCCCCCTTGAAAATGATTCTGCGGGCGCTCCATCTTGTTTAAACCAAATGTTAGGCAAATTTAGCACAGTTAAATTTTGAATTTCTGGTATAATTAAATTCAGAAGCATCTCCAAATATTTTCCTGCTGTTCAACTTCTATCGATAAAAATTACCCAATAATTTGTGTTCCAAAGAAACCAGCCCAAACCTTTAGTTTCTGAGGATGTCTGTGTTCTTACTTTTCTTATCCATAGCGGATTTTCATTAGGGCAGTTATTCCTATTTAAAACAACTTTCAGCAGGAAGGTTGCATCATCTGTAAAAACCATGTTCTTAATTTTGTAAGGGTGAAATGTATGTACATCAAAAATTGTTTTAATCGCTGCATGACTAACATCTGTTGCTTCCCAAAATTTTTTTCTGAAGCGTGTGGTTTTCGATGAAGATCTGGAATGTTTCTAAGCTTTTTTCATCATTTATTGCACTTTTTGATGAACCAGTTCTTACTTTGCCTTTAAAAGTGGCATTTTTTCCGAATCCCTTGACAGTTCTCAGAACAATTAACTTTGATATAGGCGATCTGGAAATTCATCGTTAAATAAATTCGCCACGTCTTCATATGACCTCACGCGTTCTCCATATCTTCACATCATAAGAACACTTAAATGAACCATTTTTAATTAAGTACTACTTGTGATGAACTAGCACAAAATTCTGGCAGTAGGACTGTGTCAGTTAACTCCACACTGGCATTTTGACATATGTTAATTAAAATTTACTGGTGACTTTTAGTAAGGTAAACATTATTTTTTATCAAAACATACTTTTAGTGGATCAAGAAATCCGAAAAAAATAAGAAATACATGGTGTTACATAAGAAAATCAAAACATAGTGTTAATAAAACAATTTTGTATCCTTACGTCTCAAATTTGAAGCACTTTGATATAGGGACTGGCCGTTGCCAAAATTTTGTGTCACATTGTATAACCCTTACATAATTGATATAATGTCTCGACAATTTCAAGTTCAAAGATCAAAACATTTCGAGTACTCAATTTTATATCTCATCTTTTCATTTTTTTGTTTTTTATACCTTGAATAAGTTATTTTTCTATATGTCAAAAATGTTTTATTATTATTGACAATTTATAAAATGCATATCTGACTTCAGATATTTTGATAATGAACTAAGCTAAATTATTTAAATTCTTGCGGTAAGCAAAGTCCACTTCAAGCTCAGTATTTGAAATAAAATTTTCACAAATCATCTGATATCCCCTGATCGTCCTCCTTGTTGAAACTGAACATGTTAATGAAATCTCCATTTAGCTGTAAAGGTGCCGATAATGCTTTGAACTTCGAGCTTGAATGAATACTGATCCCTAAATGTACTTACTGTTCGTTCGGAATTAAATCGTTTTAAATTAAGTGTATATAACTTAGAGGTCATGAAGTAATGCTATTTTAACACCGAAAGTTCATTAAAACAGAAGTAGTTCTACCACCAGTAGAATGCTATTTGTCTAATAAAAATATTATCGATATTATTCTTTAAAATATTTGTATAAAAATAGAACCGACTTCCAAAAAATCACTAAAAAGTAAGAAATAATAATTTTATTCTACCAAAATTCGTACCAAAATTTGACCAGTCGATTTCTATGTAATACTAAATTTTTGTGCAAAGTTTGGGGTAAATTGGATAAATAATCTTTTAGTAGTAGTTCTTGTTAACATTTTGTTTTGATTTTTAACAAAATCTTACCAGGTCATCTTCATATGATCAAAATTTGAAGTCAATCGGGTCAGTAGTTTGTCGCGAACAGACAGACAGATCGACAAACCGACTAACGGAATTGAGGAAACAAGTTTTTTTTGGCATCTAGATAGTCTAAAACGTGAAAATCTGTAAAAACCTGGGAGGGTAATTTTTTCATAATTACAATATTTCTCTTTTATGAGGGAAGTAAAAAGATTAAGACGTTCTGCATGTCTCTTATACTGAATTGCTGGTCCATTATACTGCAGTCAAGTTCTCTTCTAAACGGCCACACTATAATACGTGCCCTTATGCATGCGCTATTAACTACGAATAACTGAATCTGAAACTTTTAGTCCGACAATTTGATCATTCAGCCAGTTTTCCTAAAACTTCCAGTCGATAAAGCCGGATGGCAAACACACAAATGCAATTACATTCGTTTAGTTTCCTGCCGTTGGTTCTGAGAACGAAATTTCGCAGACACGCCATTTTATAAATTTCCCGCATCCTGGCCACATCGGTGCATGCATTTTAATTACTTATTTAAAAATCTTTCTGCCGTAAGTGCCCCTTTATTAGTTGCTGGTTTTATAAAGGATGCTTTTATCAGTCAATTCATTACTAATTCTAGAGTGGCAATTTGTTTTCGTAACAACACATCCGTTTTCCCAAGATTTGAGGCAGAAAAGAGTCTAGTAAGAAACTAAGCAATTAGCTAAGTAAATAGCTAACTCTCGTTAATATTTTTAGAAGCAGGTAGAGAGCTTTCCTTGAGCAATAGTCCAACTTGCTGACGTTGTATGCTGTTAAAAGAAGAGGGTTCCAATTAAACGTGATTAAAAATCTGCCTTAAAACTTTTCACCGATAAAACAGACGTGTCAGTAACAAAGAAGTTATTGCTGTTTTAAGGATAATAAGAAAATATATAAGCACATCGTCAAAGGTCTCCTAATAATAATAAAGCATCCAATCTATCTCCAGCTATGAAGAAATCATTGAAACCAAACAACTGCAAGATTCCCAGGTCTTCCAAGATACACAAAAACAATGTACCACTTCGACCGATCGTCAGTGCAATAGACTCACCCATTTACAAACTAGATAAATATCTTTTAAATAATCTTAATCCATTTACTCGAAAAACAGATTATTTTATAAAAAACACTGACTATTTCATGAAAAAACTTGAGGCAATCTAGTTGGATCCCGAAGATATTGTGGTCAGTTTCGATGTAAAGCTACTATACACAATTGTTCCTGTCAACGACTGAATTTCAACACACTGTATCATAATAATCTTGATAAGAACTTAAAGAACCTAGTGGAAGCTTGTCTTGCATCTACTTATTTCATTTTTCAAGGACCTTTTTATGAACAAACTTCAGGGGCAGCTATGAGATCTCCTTTATGAACTGTGGTAGCAAATATCTTTATGGGAGCCTCTGCGGATATTGTTCTAACATCCGCTCCACTAAAACTAAAACAATAGTTCAGATATGTAGATGATACTTTTGATGTTTGGCCTCACAGACAGGATAATCTCCTCATATTTCTGGACCACCTTAATTAACAACATCATCAAGTTTGCAATGGAAATTGAATCTAATGGAACGACTTTCTTTCTAGATGTATTTGTTCAAATAAAAGAAACAGGTACATTAGGATATTCTGGTATAGAAAATAGACGAATACAAATAGATACTTAAATACAAATTTCCACTACCATCCAGCACAGAATAAATCGATTATTAACTCATTAGTGTTTAGAGCCATTTTTCTGACATCAGAAACATCGAAACTGTCCCAAGTTCTGAAAGGGAATAGCTATTGCACTGACGATATTAAAAATTAAAAGATTGAAATCCAACTCTGCAAAAGGAGAACGATAAGAAGCCACCGATTGGTAGTGTTGTTCTTCCCTACATACAGGACACTACAGACAAAATTGGATGGTTACTTCGACAATCCAACATAAGTACAATCTCTAATACAGAAGATTGGACAATGCTTGATATTTCCAAAACATATTGTATCTATTTAAACAGAAGGAGTATTTCGAATTCCTTGCTTTTTTGTGGAGAAGTGTATGTGGCAGAAACGGGACGTTCAATATTAACTAGACTTAAAGAACATGGACCAGTGACAAAAAGAAACATATTGTTTAACCTTCTGTAGCTAAACACCAGCATACTACTGGATATATTATAAATGTAAAGGAAACCAAGGTTCTAGCTTCGATTCCAGGATTTCATAAACCAAAAATTAGAGAATCTATTGAAATTTTTAAACATACAAAAAACATCAATTGAGATACGAGTTACGGTCTACTTCACACGTGGAAACCGATCTTAACACGGGGTCACGGTTCAGCGAGTACAAGTCGGGTATAAAAGCTCGCCTGAATCTCTCCGAACCCATTCAGTATTGAGCTCTCGTGGAGTAAAGATCGCTGAAGATGCCTCGTGCAATGGAATGCAAAATGTCGAATAGGAATTCCAATTTGACGTGGTCTAATAATAAGAACCATGAATTTTTAATGATTACATTTTAGTAAATGGCGGTTTAGTGAAATAGTAGAAAACTATTTATCCAATGTATTTGAAATTTTACACGAAAATCACGTATTATGTAGAAATCAACTGGTAACATTTTACCAGAAAAAATCATCCTGAAAAACTACTAATAAGATAGATTTCAAATTTTGTGCAATAATTAAGTGTAATTGAAAGATGAACTGATAAAATTGTGGTATGAATTGAACCTGGTGGTCTAATAAAAAACGTGAAAGGGCTACTCATGCAAAAGATTTGAAATTCTGGTTAGTGGAATCTAGAAATATACTGGAACGAATCCAATCTAGTAAAACCTATTAAAATATTTGAACAATATAGAAAAATCGGTAAATTTTCTTTTCTCGGAACTTCTCTCATAGTTAACCATTTCATTTATTAGGAATAATTAAGTATAATCCTATTTAGTTTCACGTAACAGTCATATAGTTGTTACATATTTTATAAATTGTATTACCTTTCATCATTTCTGTGACATCTTTCCTAATAAAAGGAAATATTCATAACGAGGAAAATAATATAACGGCTAAAATAACAGATTTTTATTTGAGAAATTAATTATTATAACCCTAGAGTAAGAATAAAAATAGAGTTCTTTATTAACATATTTAACCACAGCCAAGATTACCTCACAGTATAAGGTCGATCCTACAACGATGCCAAGCCTAGCCAGGAACACCTATGTTTATACCAATTTATATTACGGTGAATATGTTTAGACATGATGCAATAATATTTTCATACAAAGAATAGTAATGTTTTTCAAGTATTAGTTTCCAAGCAGTATAAAGAAATTACTTTTATTGCAAAATAGTAAAATACAAACTAAAATACCCAAACACTAACAAAAGTTTTAAGTAGATATGACAATCCCGATCGACTACTCCGCGTATTAGATCATCCCACTATTGTATTAGACCATCCCACTTTCATTGACAAGGCATCCTTATACTAAAAAGTATAATAGTCTACAGTAAAGATTGTTACAGAGTCACGTGACCGGCGGGGCTTAAAAACCAAGCGGTTCGTTAATTTTAACATTAAATAAATTAATTTGCTAAAAAATATTTTATTAGATACCAAGCTTTTCTTAGCGTCACTATTGCATGTGTTTTAATGTATTATTGTGTATTTGTTGATATGGTTCAAATGTTCTAATTATATGTTGCCTTACTTCAAGAAGCAGCCTTCTAAAGATGCGGTGACATTAGAAGAACATTGATTTTTAACTAAAATTAAAACTAGAAGCTTTAGTTGGCCTAACTATGGCCAATAGTTTTTTAAATTTGGAATTTTCTTTTAATTACTAAGTAAACAGAAAGATTCCCTTTTCCAGGAGACATGTCTAATGGAAGATACCTTATTCACTTATTTTGGGTTACATGAAGTATTGACCAATCCGGTTCAGTATAATAGAACGTTTATTTCGTCGGGGGTCATGTGGAAATCCTCAGAAGCAAAATGATACAAGAAAGACTCTGAGGTGATTTTTTTGAAGATTACAATAGTTTTTTCCATCAGAGCATTAAAATAATTATAGAATATATCCATACTATATTAAAATAGTCAAAGGGCGTCTAACGCTCAAAAAAACGTACTGCGATTTCGAAAATCAATAGATTTTAGATGAAATCTGGGAAAATAATAAAATTTTGCAGAAATATTAGGTGTGACATGACCATCAACTGATAAGTTTTACTACAATTCCAAAATGGCGGCCTAATAAAATGTTATAAAAGTCAATGCAGAAAACTACTGCATCGATTATTTAATTTTGCTCAAAAATCAAATATTATATAGAGATGAACTGGTAAAAATGATGCGAAAATTTCAAAGTGGGGAAACAAAACGGCGGCCTAATTAAATGTTCAAAAATATCTGAAAAAAGTACTTATCGGATTGATTGAATATTTATTACTAAAAATGTATAAATTGCGTACTTAATATCGATTTTTAATCAAATCTGTATAAATGTTAAAACTCGCTCGCAATCTAGACATTCCTACTCTCATTTTTTAAATATTTACTAAAAATATTTGATATGTATTCCCAAATCTGTACACATTGTAAAATTCCACCGCCATGTTGGCATTACAATCTTGAGTTTTTAAAATGTTGACAAAAATTTATTAGTGCAGTCTTAAATACCGAATTTTAATCAAATCTGCAAACATTTTGAAATTAGTCTGCTACGTTGGTGCCGCCATTTTTAATTCCCAAATATTGACTAAAATTTTATAAGTTTCATTCTTAAATACTTCTAGATACTGATATTTCAGCCGACTCTGTACAAATGACAAAATACGTTCGCTATATTGGCGCCACTATTTTGATTTCTGTTGTGCATTCTTAAATAATCCCCACAAATGTTAAAATCATCCGTCCGACCTGTTGACAGTCATTTTGCCACCGCTATTTTAAATTTTTAAATGTTGACACTCTTAAATTATCCTAGTCACCAATTTTCACTTTAATCTACACAAGTAACAAAATTCGTCGGCCGTATTGGCGCCGCCATTTTGGATTTCTAAACGTTGACTAAAAAAATTCGGAATTTTTATATCCGAAAGTGTATGCATGTCAAATTTGAAAATAATCGGTAATGGAAGTGGTGAAAAATCCATTACAAGATTTGAACCAGACATACAAACATACAATCAGACGAGTAGGAAGCCAATAAAGTATTCACTATATACTATATTCAATAGTATTCACTAAAGAGGTTTAAATTTAGACAAGGTCTAACTTGACAGCTACAGGTTTAAGATGACATTTTTAACAACCGATCAAATAATTTTTCTAAATTTCACAATTACAAAATGACAATGACAAAAGGCAAACATAATTAAAAACTAAAGTTTAATAATATATAAATAAATAATTTCATTTTAAACTTACCTAACTTAATGGTTTAATTTTAGATAGTGAAGTAGAGAACGATTATTTTATTTAAATTTGTAAAAATACCTATTTGCCTCATTAAGGAATAGGTAAGAATCCTTTTTTTTGTCAACGATAATGAAGCATGGCCCATTTCTTCATTTTCATACATCAAATATTTTAACAGGTCGTCATTTTGTTTCGCCATATTGAATTCATACCAATATTTTTTTGTATCAGACGTAATTTTTGTAGAAAATTAAATAAAATTAAAATTAATCGATTAAGTGGATTTTTTAGCTATACGGGAATAGACCGACCGACCGACAGTAATGGAAAAACATGAAGATCTGTAAAAACCCGAAACGATAATTTTTTCACGATTAATGATATTTCCTTATGCGGGAAGTGAAAACTCGCGCCGCCACTGGCATTCGTCAACAAATGGCCACGGCTTGAACATGGATCATCCCCACTTCTTGTTTTATCGTAAACATTGGTCGATAGAACGTGAAAATTATGGGAACCATGTTGGCGTATACCCCTAACGTGATTTATGAATGAATTGAGATCTCTGCTTTAATTGTTACTCTAAGATTATAACTATCTCCAAAGGAAAAGTTCATAAATGAAGTCGTATGGCAAATACACAAAGTCTATTATATGCGAACGAAATTTAACAGACACGCTATTGTGTAAAATGTGCCCGCGCTTTCCAACCGCACCGTTGCATGCATTTTAATTACTTATTTAAAATCCTTTCTCCCCAAGTATCGCACCGTTTCTTGCTGTCGGAAACCCTCTTTTTAAGGTGATTATTACGTTACAAAGGGCGCCTTTAACGGTCAATACTGTTTCTCGAACGGCTCTTTTATTTTCGGTATTATTGCAGTTGAATTTTCCACCTCTTCGTCGTCAAAGTACATGGCTCAAATTAAAAGTATTTTGCGTTTCGTGAAACTTTCTTTAATGCTTTAGTATGTTATTGTCGACACTATAAGGAAACTTTCTTTTTATTCTACTATCTTTCTATATTTACTTTTTGTGGAATTCTTTTATGGTTATTGAGACTAAACCGTGTCAAATTGGATTTACTATTCAACGTTTCACCTTCAGTAACAAGAGGCATTTTCAGGGACCTTAACTTCACGAGATCTCCTGAATGAGCTCGGAGATATTCAGATGGGCTTTTAAATACGACCTGTGCCCGCTTCCTCGCGACCCTGGGTTAAGATCGGTTTCCACGTGTGATAGACTGTCACCGTCAATTTATAAAATTCTGGAACCGATGCTAGTACCTTGGTATCTTTTATATTTATAATATGGCCAGGGTTCAGCTACAGCAGACTGAACAATTTGTTTTTTTTTAATATACCGTTCATGTTCCTTAAGTCTGGCGAATATTTAACTGCAATGAATATTTCTTGCCCCTTCTACTGTTAGCCATCGGTTATTTCATTTTAAATTAAAATATTTTATACAAAGATGCAAAATTTCATTTTGATCTTATTAATATTAGATCCATCACAATAAAAATTAACGATCTAAAATTACTTCTTGAATCCTACCTTTACTACCTTGTACAGGGTGTCCGGATTTGGTTGCAAAAGCAGGGTATCTCGCTTATTTTTAAAGATAGAACCTTGCGGTTTTCAAGAACCTGAGCTAATTTTTTGTGAAACTTATGAAGCCGTAAACAAAATTTTCATAGCCTTCTGAGTTTATGAGATACAGGGCGAAATAGAAAATTTTGCATTTTGGGACCCCCCTCGTATCTCGGTTATCCTTTAACTTAACGCAAAGGGAAAAATTGCTGCTTATGCAGTTTTTTACCCTGGATCCGGTGACGTAATCATATTTTTTATTTGAGTTGTTATCTTTTAGATATGACCCAAAGTTGTGTTTTTTTAAATGGGACACCCTGAATATTTGTCCAGAAATTTAAAAAATATTTATCAAAATATGTATTGATAATTTCGCACCAAAAAAGTACCACCTGCCTAGATTTATGTAACACAAGAACAAAACAGTAATAAATTATTATGTAACAAGCCTTTCAGCAAAAATCAACTTCGTATAAGAACTACAGTAACCAAGGAAATCAAAAGAACTGTTCAAACTGATTTCCATTTTGTTCTATGCATGCTTCGCACAATTTTCGTATTCGTTTTAGGGAATTAAGCAAAATAACGGGATGATTTTGTAAATAGCGAAAATTTTCTCTTATTGCATTTCCTACATCTTGGACATTATCATAGTGGTCTTTGTAAATTCTATTTTCCAGATATCCCCATAGAAAGAAATCTAAAATCGACAAATCTGGGGATCTAGGGGGGCATCTTATAGGTCCATTTGTTCCGATCCATTGATTGGTAAAATTATTGTCCAGAAATAATCTCGTCATTCCAGAATTTTGTGCAGGAGCACCGTCCTGTTGAAAATAAATTTCGTTAATTTGCGCTAGAGGAACATCGTCAAGTAATTCAGGTATAGCTGCCTCTAAAATTTCTATATAGCGATTGGCTGTTAGATTTTTTCTTTCAAATATATAAAATTTTATATGTGTTCCTAATATGAAGCAGGACACATTTAGACCAAACCTGCCCTGCTGTCTTCTGGGAAATATTTGGTGTTAATTTTCCTGGGACCAGAATCTACTATTGTGCCTTTTGAGTATACGAGAATTACTGAAATGTGCTTTGTCTGACCATATAACCTTCCTTTCAAAATCTCTAACCATATCGCATCTTTCTCGAAACCAAAAACCAATTGCAGAAGACTACCCGTCGCTCTGCATCCCCTGGCTGTAAGTGCTGCACGAGCCTAAATTTGTATGGGTTGTATTTGTGCTTTTTTAGAATTTCTTGAACTCTAGTTTTCGGAATCCCTATGCTCTTTTCACTGGCCCTACAAGAGTTTGTAGGGTAAGCTTCTGCATTAGCCAAAACCGTAATTTCCTCAGCCTCCCGATTTTCTTTATTATATGTTTTCGTACGAGGTTTGATAAATGATCCGTGATTAAGCAAATTCTTTTTTATCCGATAAAAAGTGGATATATTAGGTTGCCTCCTTTTTGGATATCTAAATAAAAATTAAGCAATAGTATTTCAACATACATACCTAAAAATGAACTATTTACCTGTTAAAATACATCTCAGAAGCCGCTTCAACATTTTCATTACTTAATATAAAACAAGCTAAAATATCGTACTTTTCATTATGTCCGAAAGGTTGATTTTCTTCCATAATAATACAAATATATTTTTACACAATAAATAAATACAAAAAACTAGCACTATATTTTATATACTCGTACAAAATTGGGAAATGTCATTTGCTTCCAAGAACACAAAAGAAAACGGCATCGTTTTGCATGGCCTACTTGAAAATTTGGGATGATAATTATAAAAATTAGGATTTTTGTTGTTGTTTATTAAAATAGACCCATGCTATTATATATTTTTGAGAAGCTTTTAAAAGGACAAATCAATTTCTGGACAAATATACAGGGTGTCCCATTAAAAAAACACAACTTTGGGTCATATCTAAAAAATAACAACTAAATTGAAAAATATGACTACGGCAGTGGATCCAGCGTAAAAAACTGCATAAGCAACAATTTTTCCCTTTGCGTTAAGTTAAAGGATAACCGAGATACGAGGGGGGTCCCAAAATGCAAAATTTTCTATTTCGCCCTGTATCTCATAAACGAAGAAGGCTATGAAAATTGTGTTAACGGCTTCATGAGTTTCATAAAAAATTAGCCAAGGTTCGTGAAAACCGCAATGTTCTATCTTTAAAAATAAGCGAAATACCCTGCTTTTCATGAATCCGGACACCCTGTACATTAATGAGACTTACTCCATTCATTTTGTTCAATATATGGATATTCTTTTATCAGGAATGACCGAGATGGCGGGTATGGTGGGGTTGGAATTTATGTAAAAAATCACCTTAAATTAAAATGTTTGAAGTTACCATTAGATTTTTCTCTTTCCAGCTTTGAATTTCTTGCTATAAAACTTTAAATAAAAAACACTTTGGACTTGCTAATACAGCATACAGTCCTCCTGGTTCTACTTATACTATAACACATCAACTCTAGATGATATCGTAATGTGTTTTAATTCTAGTGATATTTTTAATTTTGTTATACTGGGTGACTTGAACATATATAACGAAAACTCCGTTCTAATGAGCCACAGTATAAAAATTTACATTACATAAATACAATTTAAAAGAGTTGCACTTACGACCCGTAGGCTAGCTTGTACGGTGGCTTTTGCTTGGGGGAGTTCACAGTTTTCAATCCCTTTCAAGAAGCCTTTTGTTTGTCTCACCGTTCGGCAAGTTGATTACTGCTCCAGTTTTTTGGCGTTTCAAAAAAAAAAACTCTAAAGCCGGATCCACAAACTACTTGGATGCAAAAGGCCTTGATTATTTTATCAAAATTTCTTGACAAAAAAAATGAAAATTCTAGATTCACGTTCAAAGTTTAGACTTAAACCTTAAGGGGAAATATAGATAAAAGTATATTTCAAAATGTGAATCAATGCGAACTCAAATTCAAAGGTGTGAACCAAAATGGCCGTTGAGCTGTAGAAAAAGAGAAAAATCCATTGAAGCCAAAATTGTAAAAGATTATTAAAACTGCAAAATTAAAAGAATTAAAATGAATACACCTTGCCAAAATAAATAATTATTAATTACCTGGCTGTTATTTGATCTCTGCTTAAGTATTAAAAAATTTAAACTTTTAAACAGGATCAGCCGTCTAAGTGACTTTTCACGGCGACAGTCACAGATTAATAGACTGAGCTGATTTCAAAACGATTTACAGCAAGAGGTTTACCAAAAAAAGGGTATTTAAAAAAGCAAAGCAAAACTTGATCTTAACGTTCTTATATTTTGTCTCTTTCTCCTTATCAATTGACAAAAATAAAAAATCTTTAAAAAGACAGGCAACTCAGAATACAGTAAATGTAGGAAACGAACATTTCCATAATCTTAATATCCATTTTTTAAATATTTATTTTGAATCCTGTTAAATAGTCTATAAGTTAAATATTTTTGAAATTCTCCTTAAATCTTTTAGTAAGCCTCGTCTACAATAATTACTTCTTTTAAAATTTGAACCCAAGAAAATGGATTTAACATATCTACAAATAAGACAAAGGTTGTGTTTTTTACCCGACGCAGGATAGAAGCACAAAATCGGATAACCTTAAACGGTCTCTCCTTTCCTGTAACAAAATCTTTTAAATATCTCGGAATCATATTAGACACCAAATTACTATGGGCGGAACAAATTACAAATATGGTCAACAAGACGGATAAACGTATAAATCTCTTGAGACAGGTGTGTTCCTTTAATTGGGGTGCTGGCCAACAAATCGTCTTACTTTTTTAATAGAACCTATATAAGGTCTATTATAGATTATGGTTGCATATTTTATGGTTGTGCAAGTAATACACATTAAAAAAAAAATAGACGAGTTCAGTATAAAGCACTTCGTATATGTTTGGGTGTTATGAAATCATCACGAAATGCTGCAATTTTGGTAGAATCACTGGAAGCCCCTCTTTGGTGTAGAAAGGAGTACCTCGCTTTCAAATTTATATTTAAATTATGTATAAAACAGAAAGCGTGCTCGGCAAGATTTATTCTTTGTTTATTTCCAATCTTACTTAACGATATTGGGCCAAAAAAAACGCACCCCTGATAGTAAAGGGCTACGAAGAATTGCGAATGTTTAATTTTATTGAAAGTGGTGAACACAATACTAAGAGCATATTTGAAATAAACTACCATACCATTTTTGTTACTCCTGAAGTTACCTTTCCGTCATATCCAGAAAATCGAACTTCGACTCAAATACTTTTTAAAGAAATCATATTCAGATACCCCTTAAATTACCTTATAATTTATACTGATAGTTCAAAAACTGAGAACAGCTTAGGTGGAGTTTTCTATTGCCCCTCACCAAATTATCAGTGGTCTTTTACACTTGATCCAAATTTAAGCATTTTTTCTGCAGAAGCCGCAGCAATCTATTATGCAATCGAATGGGCTTTAACTCAAAATTATAATTATATAATTATATGCTCTGATTCACAATCAGTTCTTAAAAAGTTATCAAATTTTATTGAGAATACAAATATTTACCCTCACATATTTGTAGTACGAACATTAGACTTAATACGTCAAGCCAAAGCCAAAAACATTGAAATTTATTTTATCTGGACTAAAGCTCACTCTGGAATAACTCGAAAAGAAAAAGTCGATTTCATAGCCAAGAATGCCCGATTAAATAATAACCAAGATCCCACTATAATTATCCAGGATTAATATCCCTTCTTAAAACAAAACATTAAAAAAAAGTGGAATAGTGAGTGGCAAACTTATGGAAGTAACAGTAATACCTTCTATTTTAAGATACATAGAATTATACCTAATAAACATTGGTATTATAACAAATCGATGCCCCGAAGACTGGTATCCACAGTAAGTCGTATAAAACTGAATCATGGCCATTTTCCCAGTCACTTACATAAGATTGGAATAAAGAACGACCCACTTTGTTTATGTGGAGAGGTTGGCGATTTAAACCATATTTTTTTCAACTGCCAATTACACCAACAACATTCAAATGAATTGATAAAATATTTAATCGAAAACAATTTTATTTTACCTATCTGGCTACCTGATATTTTAATAACAAATAATATTGGTTTTTTTGCCTGCTTGTACAACATCCTTAAAAAAATTGACTTTGAAATTTAGCATACCTTCAGAGAATTGTTTTCCCACATTTATAACTTTATGCTACTAAAATAGATATTATATCCTAAACCTTTCCTAATGTATATTTCCTTTTTTAGAGGTCTTCCATTGTTTGTCTTGTTTAAAGTCGTGCTGACAGACCCCGGACGTGAAATGTGTGTCCCCGTCTATACGTGGCTAGGTTTGAATTAAAACGGGCAATTTAATTTTACCTTCTTTTCAAATTATTGAAAGCTATAGCATTTCACTAAATATTTAGTTATTTCGTGGCTAAAACACATAGTTTGTAAGGCCAAAAACCAGAAACAAAATTGGGTATTTAATAGAAAACACCTCGACTGTTGTAGTCGGGCGGATTAGTTTGGCCTTTAGATATAAATGAAACAAGCAAAAGTAATACGTCAAACTGCTTCAGTTGTCACTTAAACTTAACCCAATTTGTAAAACGAAAATAAACAATAATATATAGGAGGTATTTTAAATTATATGTTATCAAAAGGCAAGTCGTTAAATGAATTGAATGTAATTTTAAAAGATAACGAATTAAAGAAATTTAGTTCTATTTAAAATATTTCCCATTTTACTTAGCTTTACCCGTCTACAATGGATATATTTATAACAAAACAGCTCAAACCCAACTATATTGTTTATAATAGATTTGTTTTTACTAAAATATATTAAGGTAAGATAATTGGAAAATCATAAGTGTTAATAAACTGTATATTGTTATATGCAGATATGCAAAAATATAGTCCTTTTATAAGGTTAGTATAAAAAAACTTCAAACAACCAGACCCTCAGCATCTGTAAAATTAAGTTAAATCACATGTATATAATAAACCAAGTTGTCATAGGTTTTCAAAATTAAGTAATTACTATGAATAATAGTGAAAAATAAGGAATAATAAAAAATAATATATTAAGTCATAAAATTTAGATAACTCAAAAGTTCCTGACATCTTGGCGAATAAAAAAAATATAAATATAGAGCTATAGCAAAATCATAATAACTACACTTGTACATATATCACTATTTTGTTGCTGTAAAAGTGTAACGTTACACATAAATATTGTTAATAATACTTTAAATTACTAAATTTTTTTAATAAATTATGATTTCATTCAGGTTGTTCAAAGCCCTACACGAGTTACTAATTACGCAGAATCATTAATTGATGTTATTATCACCAATTCTAACCTAAATCAGTACTTGCGGTTCTGACCTTAATCTTTCTGACCATAATTTAATAGAGTGTATGCTTGGTGTTCGCTGTGAGGACTCTGGGAAAGTCGTGAAAGCTATACATGACTTTAAGGGTATTAATGTTGGGGAGTTTAACAGGGACGCTTCTAAATTGAACTGGGAGTGCCTGTACAACATGAATGACTTAAATGATAAAGTTAATTATTTTAATTCTAACGGATTATCCTTGTTTGACAAGTATATTCTTTTAAAAAATATCAGATGTGCTAAATCTAAAAAAGTTAAACCATGGTTCACCATGGTTAAAGGAAATACTACTGCGATTTACGTAATGTCTATAATGCTCCTCTAATCAGTGAAAAAAAGCCTACTTTGCATCTGTTCTTAAAACTTTTCGTTGCAACAGTAGGCAATTGTGGTGAATTTCAGAAATTGGAATGTTCATAACACTAACCATTCACTGTTTCTGGAACCAGAACTACAGGATGGCGTAGCAAACAATAATTTCTTGGTTGATAGCATTCCGAAAAAACAATTCTGATCCCAATGACTATGACCTTATCTTCTTCAGTCGCATATTTCAATTCCCCTACGTTGATGTTGATGTTATAAGGCTGGAGATCTTGAACAGTGGCGGCTCGTCAGGGTAGGCCTCTGAGGCCGCGCCTCACCCCCAAAATAAAGGAAAAGAGAATTTTTTTATATAACTTTTTATCTATTACCAATTAGAAATATACTTTTTAACAGTTTTACAACATAATAACATTAAAAAAAAAACAAAATATAATCCCATAATAAATATTTTAGAAAATAAATTCTGACCACATCAAAAAACCGACCGTGCAATCCGTGCAAACCCATTCCTAAAGAAAGTGCTCTCGAATGAGGCGAAATAATTTTAGCTTGGAAAGTTTCGACTTCTGACCTATTTATCAACGGCCGGTGCCGATGCCGGCGAGTCACGACAGAGCGGGATGGCGATTGCCGATGCACGCGTTTTCTATTGCATTCTTGAGGCGATAAATCTGTAGCTTGGATATGCTTTTATTGGTTGTTTAAATCACATGATTAGCGAAATATTCCAACGGCTTCTTTTTACGTGGTTCGTGCGGCTGAGAAAGAAATAGGAAATAGATTGCGATAATCGCTGATTGAGGGCGTTCTGTCTTTTAAGGTGAATAAATACGCGTGAGTAAGTTTTTGTTTTGTTTTGATTTGGTAAGTTGGACCGTTCCATTTTTTGTATTTGCTTTTTGCTTTTGAAATGAATCCTATTCACGACATTATTGCTTCATTAATTGAAACGCCTTTTTTAAGAAGAAGCGAAACTGAAAAGAAACAGATATTAGGTAGCCGTCCGACGCCGAAAATTTTAGCAATATTTAACGATAAGAGGCAAGGTAAAAAATATTCAAGAACTTTTCAAATATCTTGGTACGAAACTTATAGGTGGCTATGCGGAAGTATTTATAAAGAAAGCTTATATTGTTGGCCTTGTATTTTATTAGGTTGCGTCAAAAATAATTGGAGTTCAGGGGGCGGATATTCGGATTTAAAAAATTTTTCACGGGCAGTAAAATCGCATGAAAGTTCAAGAGAGCATATTAAAAATTCGGTAGCACTTACAAGACCTAAGCAAAATAGGGCGACTATTGCGGATGCACTACAAGAAAATGCAAGTCTTAATAAAATTGTTTATAATGAATATGTTCGAAAAAACCGTTTATTATTAAATTATTTAATTGATGTTACTATTACTTCGGGTAAACAGGACTTGGCATTTCGAGGTCATAATGAAACAACAGATTCTTTTAACCGTGGCAATTTTAAGGAAATATTTGCATGCTTAATAAAAAGAAATGCCGAACTTACTGAACATTGTGCTAAATTTAGTAATATTTTTACGGGACAATCTAAGACTATACAAAATGAACTAATTGGTTGCATACATGACTATATTCAAGAATATATAAAAAAAGAAATCAATGACACCGATTGTTGTTTTTTTGGCGTAATTGCGGATGATAGTACTGATATAACAGAAAAATCACAGTGTTCGGTAACAGTTAGGTATGTGACCAACGGATCTTTAAAAGAAAGATTTTTAGGATTTTTTGACGTTAGCGATAATAGAACAGCAGAGAGCCTTTTTCATTTAATACAAAACAGCTTAGAGCCTTATGACTTTAAAAATAAATTGGTCGCGCAGTGTTACGATGGGGCTAGTGTTATGGCAGGTGAAATAAATGGGCTTCAAACAAAAGTTAGATCTATTGCTCCTTTAGCTATGTTTACTCATTGTTGCGCCCACAGATTAAATCTAGTTTTACAACAGGGAACAAAACTGATTACCCAAAGTCGTATATTTTTTGTCACTTTATTAGGAATACCAAATTATTTCCACCAATCACCAAAACGGTCTTTTGTGCTTAATCAGATAGTAGGTAAAAGAATTCCGCGAGCTGTAGAAACGCGATGGTATACACGGTCTAAAATTTTAAACTTAGTGGCTAATGAATGGGACAATTTAATTATAGTATTTGAAACTATTATTAATGACTTAAGTTCTGGAACAGAATCTATTAATGGTGCTAAAGGATTTCTAAAGCATTTTAATGATTTCGAATTTTGCCTTTTAACGCATATTTATAAACAAATTTTTAGTTGCACTGATGTACTGTTTCAAATATTACAGTTAAAGCATTTAGATATAAATTACTGCATTTCGCAAATAAACCTTGCCAAGCAACGAATTATTGAATTTAGAAACGAGGACCATTTCAAAGAACTTTTCAATATTGCTAAAAAAGCCACTATTCTGCCAACTAACACACGTCGAGGGCAATGTTCTAGCGACTTTGATATTTTTACTAAATATAAAATATTATATTTCGAAATAATAGATTGTATAATTCTTCAATTAGAGACGCGGTTTGAAAATTTAAATAATTTAAATTTCTTTGCTTTAGTCGATTGCACAAAATATTCGGAATATGTTAAATGCTTTCCAGACGACTTATTAAATAATTTATTAAAAAATTATCCAAACATGTTAAGTCCTAACATGTTTGACAGAGATAGATTAAAGAATGAGCTTTCTGTATTGTATAGGGATGAACAATTTTCAAATTTAGATGTCGAAAAAAGTCTAGCTTTGTTATTTAAAGATTTTAAAGCAATTTTTGCGGAAGCATATAAGCTTTTTAATTTAGTTTTAACTATTCCCGCAACAAGTGTATCGGCCGAACGAAATTTTTCATGTCTTAAACGGATCAAAACCTACCTAAGGAACACAATGATACAAGAACGGCTTTCGGGTTTAGCAATGATGTCAATAGAGCAGGAATTACTGTCAGAACTTAGTGAAGACCAAAACTTTTACGACCAAATTATAGATAAATTTGCAACCTTAAAAGACAGACGTATAGATTTAATGTACAAAAAGTAGTTTTTTTATCTTATTTCATACAACTATTTATTTTAAGTTTTAATAAACTAAATTATGTTTTTATTATCGCAATCACCGCTATATTTTAGTGATAGTTGTACATATTTTGCTTGTTTTGTTTACTTTTTATTTACTTTTTTAGAGTTTATTTTTTTAGTTTTTAATGGTTTAGTAGGGTTATTGGCGATGACCTCCATTAAAAAAAAAAGGTCAACGCGTCGCAGAATAATACCTCATGGGTAACGTGGAAATTTATTAACATTTAAACAAAATTAACCTCATGTAGCCTCACCCTTCAATATACTCACGCGCCGCCACTAATCTTGAAACAAAAGCCACATACTATGGGATGTGATGACATATCAGGTTCAATGCTCCAACGGACCATAACATACATTTTGAAACCCTTAACGCGTATAATAATTATTTCATTTGAGGAGAGGGTGGTTCCTGATGCGTGGAAGGTTGCTTTGGTTAAAGCTATTGGAAAAAAACAAAATACAATAATAAAATGCTACGCGGATCTGCGACCTATTAGCCTGCTTCCAGTTCCCCTTAAGATTGCCGAGTCGGTTGCGCCGTAATTGATCACTGCCTGCATGGCTTAGATCACCAATTTAACTCTTCTAGATATGACTAAGGCTTTCGACACTGGATAAAAATGAATCCAGTGATAGACTGACCTCGAGTCTTAGAGAGCTTCAATCTGAAAGTTCCTCAGGGATAACATAGCACAGTCTTGTCAGATACATATGTTCACTGACGACATTTAATTAACTTCTCAATTAGCCCCTAAGGATAGCAATGATGCTTGCTTGTGTATTAATAATGATATAGGTCTCCTTAAAAAATGGACGGATAGAAATTGCTTATTTTTAAACCTGTTAAAATCCTTGCATCTCCTTGTTTGTTCTTCAAAAATGCTACGTCTTGTCCTACTGTCTAATCTGCAAAAAATCTGGGACTTACTATTGATTGTAATCTAAAGTTTGACAAGCATGTCAATTCTATATGCCAAATGACATAACTTAGCCTCAAACAACTTCTCCCTTTTAAATATCTTCTTGATACTGATACTAAAAAAAATATTATTTTTTTATTAGTGATGTCCTATTTTAATTACTGCGACGTTGTCTATGGTCCATGATCTCACTGGCGATACTCGACTTCAACTGCAGAAAATGACGAATCATGCTGTTCGTTTTATAAATCCTGTACCCCGAACTTCTCACATTACTCCTTATATCCGTGACCTCGGTTTGCGTAAACTTAATGAATTGGGTTCGGTATGTATCTGTTTACCTGTCTGTTTGTGCGCATGTATTTAAAAATGTGTCTTTACGTTTTCTTAGTTACAAATCCATCAAGTCCATATAAATAATAAATCTGCTAAAAAATAGCGCTCGCATTCGGTTAGTTCGTAATTCGTTAAGCAAGCGTAATCAAATTTAAAACTTATCAAGAACATTTCACTATTTTGACGGGTAACTCGTATTTCTTGTCCAAAATCTCATAACGCCAGCCGAAGGTCCGGCAAAATAAGACCATGGTAATCTCGGCTGCCAGTCAACGTCTGTTTCGGGCCAGTGTTAATTAATCACCGTTATTAATGACCCGCAATAACTTGTTTCTGGATATTCATATTCGGTTTTGTTTGTAGTATACCAGGATTGTTTGCCAAATACTTGCCTAATGTAAACGACTTTCAGAAGTTTAAAAATAAATTGAATGAATATATTCTTTATATACCGAAATCAGACTTAACCTCGATAATCGTTCTCCTTCAGTCACTAACATTCTTGAACTTGACCGGTCTGCTCAAGGACTAAAAAAATGGAATTTTGAAATTTTGTATTAAATAACGAGTGGAGGTACTCGAATGTTTATCCAGGAAAACTTGACACAAAGAGAGTGTACAGGATTACTTGCTGCTGAATTATTATAGCAAATTTCACGAAAATATGCCTTGATAAATCTCCCAAAATAAAAGTCTAGTGGCGTCAGGTCAAGGGAACGCGGAGGTCATTTGTTTGGTTTATATGTATCAAGCCAATTTTCGCCGAAATTCAGTCAGTAAGTACCTTACCATATAACTGTTATGAGCTAGGGCACTGTCTTGCTGTAGATAAACATTATTTCTTGCAGCTAATGGCATGCTATCCACCTCGTTTATTACACATTCTTCCAAAATTTGGATGTATCCTTCAGAATTCAAATTTTCATTGACCCGCTTTAACTAAAGACAAAAAAACTTGATATACTATCAATACAAGAAATTCCACATTCTTCAACTAATATCTTAGCCCTAAATAACGATGTCAGTTGAGTCTCTGTATAGCGATTATTATTGAGCCAGAAGTATGACTCCTATAAAGTGCATGTTGTACAGGAACTCCTTGAAGATGACTACGATAGGAAATTACAATTCTGTGAAGAAATGATGAAAATAACATATTTTTTCAAAATATTTTCTTTTCCGATGAAACTACATTTTATTTAAATGTAATGATCAATAGGTCTGCGCAAAGTCCACAGTGGATACGTGATGGACATACACAATATCCCCAAATTTTAGGACCATATTTCTTTGAAGAAAATCTTACTGCTGAGGATCACTTAGAATTCCTCTCATTCAGTTTAATGCCTGCATAGTGCATTAGCAGTAATGTTTCCTAACGAGGGTGATCTAGATATTTCCCATGATAGAATATGGTTTTAACACCGCCTTTTGGTATAAATATTCGAAAGTACTTGGACGACATTTTTCCAAATCGGTGGATAGGTCGACCTGGTCTCGTTGAATGGCCATCAAAGTCTCCGGACCTTACACCATTGGATTTCTTCTATGGGGTACTTAAACGAGACAGTGTTTAAAAACAGACCAAATAGATTTGAGGACCTACAAGGTAGAATAAGGATGGATGTTACTAATTTATCAGCTTAAAGTATTTGAAGTGAGGTTGATTAAATTTATCACAGACCCGGTGCATGTCAAGTAGAAGGTGGAGACCACTTTCAGCATTTGTTACATTAGTCGAATCAGGTGAGTGCTAAGAATCCCCCTCGAATATAGTAGTCCTATAGTTTTATATTATAAACCAGCTGGCACAGAAGAGCGCGTTCTGCCTTTGCTTTAGATGGCGACATCAGTTTCCAGTAAAATTATAAGAATATGGGGCGCATTCACCACATCGTCCAGAAATATCATTAAAGATAAATATATTGGTTTTATAGAAAAAATCCACAATAAAACAATAGAAAAAATAGTGTTGAAAAGTCTCGGTAACCAGACGAACATTAAAAAAAAATGTAAATTGGTGCAACAATCTGGCTCAGTGTTTTAGATATAGAGGGTGTTAGGGGTTTGACTACAAATATTTTAACATAGGATAGTATGAACGATTTTAAACAAAATATTCTCATAAACCATCGGACAATTCGAAAGGGTTTACGATATATTTAATTTTGGAGAAGGTTTCAAGACAACATGGCAACATTGCTATTTGCTTGGAATCAATTAGATGACAATCTCATCACCAGTGTTTTGTCAACAAAGAAGTATAAAAAAATCTGTAGGTTTGAAAACGACTCAATTATTCTACTTTGATTATTTTATTGGAATGTATGAACTACTTTTCTAATAAATTGTGGTTTGTTAGCATAATATCGGCGTGTATAAAAAAATAGTAAAAATCTGTTATTAAAAAATTTTAGATTATTTATTTGTATAGTTTTTAACTGCGCAACCCTAATTAAGTGTATTAGTTTCCAAAAATTAAAGTGCGGGACACGTAAGAAAACCGGGTGGAGTCAATCGGTTTAAGAAGGTCGGCCAAGAAATCTCTTTTAACCAGTGGTGTCCCGTCGTTTTTTAAATAATATGGCACTTCCTTTTGACTATACGCACTTCAGATAATTAAAAAATGTAACTATGCTTAATGAACCTTTATTTATACTTGTCTGTTTTCTTTTGTGCACTTCTTGCACCGCACTTCTATATCTCTTTTGTGTTGCAAAAACGGCGAACTTTCGAATTTTAAAATGATTTAATTTTGATTTTTCTTGATCGATTTACCTATAAATATATTTTTTCTTGAGTTCTGTCATTAACGGTTCCCGGGCTACTGCCTACATCCACTATTATTGGACCACCCAGTATAGTGATACACGATTTACAAGTTCAGATTTTACAAGGGCAGCCAGCATCAGATTCAGTGAACGAGATTTAACAAAATTTTAATTTATGCAGTTCGACTTTGTGCTACTCGGGTATGCCAAAAGTGGCCGTCTGTCTCCGTTTGTCATATTACTTTATACAGGGTCCGTCACTGTGAAGTACTATACAGGGCGTTTCCTAATTGCCTGCTGATGTTAAAGGAGGTGTTTTTATGTCCTAAAAGTCTTAACTTTTGAGGTACGGGATGGTAAAGTTTAAAAAGAAAACATTTCTTTTCATCCCAATTCTGATGCTATTGTAGATAATTGCATGAAATTTGATACAAGTCTTCTATGCATTAAGGAGCATACGGATTTATCCAGGTTAACTACATATGCACGCCACTGGTAGAAATTTCAAAAAGTGACAATTTTGATAAATCTTTTTCATTAACACATGGATGTGTTAATTTTGGAAAAATATGAGTTCTGTAGTTTTTCAAATATTAATTGCAATATTAGATATTTTGTGACACGCGGTATTGAACAGAAAATTAGTTATTTTGAAGCAGTTTATTGACAGCTACTTTATGAACAATTTTACAAAATATATGCCATTTTTGAGGTTGACGGCTGTGATTCTAATGGTTCGATTCTTTCTAAATCGGTGTCTTCCTCTGAAAATGATGAGGTTTCGTCAGCACTACTTGAAGATCCCATTGTGATAACTAAATCATCAATAACCGTTTCAATTTTGCCATCTACTTCCCAATATGTATCTTCCATAGAACGAACATTTTAACATACGATTTCCAATTTTCAGCCGATATTGAGTCAATCGTTTCTAATGTTATTTTATTTAAACCTTTAATTGAAAGTTCACCGGTGTTGAGCTCTCGATAATATTTTTTTACTCCTGCTCATGCAAGTTCAATAGGGTTGAGGTCACACATGTATGGAGGCAGCCTTAAAGGTGTATGATCCAGGTTACGTAAAAGTCAATTTTATACTTGTTTTCGCTAGACTTGTTGGCTAATATTACTTCATATAACTGATATTTTCTCTATGTTAGATATCATATGAGATTTTGTAGAGTACTTAGTTGGCCCTTTATCTTCTACGTGAGAATGATAACATGCATTATCCATTACCACGACTGATTTGGGTGGAATGTTAGGTAGAAGCTTCTCGAGCAACCACTTTTCAAAATTATCTCTATTCGTCTTTCCATGATAGTCTCCAGTTGTTAGTCCCGAGCGAAAAACTAAAGCACCTGGAACAAATCCGGCTTCTGAACCAGCATGAACTATAATAAAGCGGCTACTAGAGCGGATTCCCTGAACAACACCTGTAACACTTTCACTTTGCCAGCATTTGTTCACTGTCATATCATTATCTACCCAGGTTTCATCTAGATATACATTATTGCGTCCTTCTTGCCTATATTGCCTTACAGTTGATTTGATATTTCACCAGCCAGTGAAAAAATATTTGGTCTCTCAATGAGTAATTTTCGTTTATTTTGGCAATTGTGCCAAAAAAAACCATTTGATCGTAAAAGCCGATTTAAGGTTTTATACCCGTACGGAAAATCATTTTGTTATTTACAGCACGAAGTAAGGGTTTGCAGGTCGTAACCTTCTTCAAGTTTATATAAAAATCCTCTATTCGTCGAATTACTTGAAAATCACCATCGTCAATTTTATCTTTGTATGATAATCGGGGTCTTCTTTTACCAGGGGATTTTAAAGGTGAAGTAGAACATGAGCGATCATTATGTTCTCTTTGAATTTTTCTTACACTACTTTCGGAAACACCAGTGTAAAATGCAGCGCGTTCTGTTCGATTTTGAATTGGAATAGTTAAACTATTATTTTCAGCTTCTCTAGTACAGGCCTCTATAACTCTCGCAATAACATCACGTGCACCGCTTCGAATTGTTTTTCCTCTTTTGCTCGCCATCGTTACTGCGAAATAATAATTCAAATTCAACGCAACGCATTTATATAGAAATGAAAACAAATGCTCGAAATGTATAGTCGCCACTGGAAATAGCTAGAACCTTCTAGCGGCAAGTGCATGGAGACTCTAGGCACATCCCAATTACAAGTGGACCAGTGCGAAATTTATTAAGTCCTCGATTAATTTCCCGTACCGCTTTGCTGGCGCACTTTATAGGTGAAGCGGTAAACTATTACAACAAATAAAATATTTATTTGTTTTATTCGTTTTATATTTTTTAAATATAGGTCGTTCAGAAATTTTACTAAAAAAAATTTGTAGGCATTTTGTAGAAAATCATTTAATTAATAAAATTAATAAATGAGTTAACGGTGCGCTTAAAAATTAATAAAACAAAATACAACTTTAAGGCTTTTCTGAAAAATGGTAAGGAATTGACCCTATGTTATTTAAGCATTTTTCAACCAAAATGATCCATACTATCTCGTGTTAAAATATTTGTAGTCAAACCCCTAACACCCAGTATGTTAAATAGCAAGGTATCGAAAACATCGAGAATTTCACGTAGATACGGTTTTTAATTTGCGAAATTGTATTGATTAAATGTTAGTTTTATAGATTATTGTTAATTAATTTGGATTGCTAGCGCTATTTTGCTCTAAGATGGGGTTAGAAAAACGGTTTTAATTAAGTTTTGTATGCATACTTGTAAAAATGGTTTAAAAAATACATCAGGTATTTTGAGATGGTTGGGAAAATATTTTTCCCAAACATCGTCTTCTACATTGAAATGAAAAGTCCACTATAAAATTTCATTACATTCCACCAAAGTGTTGTTCTTTACATTGTATTCTGGATGCTTTCTAACATTAAATATTGCTCCGCACTGTTTTTAGAAGCAACTATACAAAGAATTTATCTTTCAGAAATTAAGATTCCTTTTACGAATTTCGAAACTTTTGTGTCTCGGAAGTGAAGTGGAAATGTATTAAGAAAACAAGTTTTTCGAGTCCTTCAGTAATGCCACGAATCTGAATTAAACAATCGGACCGTCTCTGAAAACATGCAAACTTCTTGAAAACTCCTTCCAACTCCGCTTCTTAAAGTTTCGTAATACCTCTCGGAGAGCCACATGGTTTCCTTTTGGAAACCATTCATTACGGCCGGCAGACCATGGCGGTGTAGCGCCGTTCAAAATTAGCACAACTTTAATTACTTGCCCGTCCATAATACAACATTAATCAATCTTTTCGTTAAGCTCCTATTTCACGTCAATGTTGAATGTCGAAGTTTGCTTGAGCGTAGTTAACATGCTTGTCGCTCCGTTTTATAAACGGAGTTTTCAACTTTCAAGTTTATTTATGGGGAATAAGAATCGGGCTACGGGATTTTATGGAAAGAATGCGGAAAAGGAAAATAATATACTAACAGAAATGATTAATCTTTATAAAATTTGTTGCCCTATATTAAATTAGGGAAAATTCTTTCAGGATACTTTTTGAACCGATCGGCATCTGTTGGGGAACATAATTTATCAAGCTGCATAATTTGTATTATTTTCGTAATATTAATTTATTTGACGATACATCAACGTTTTAACAAGGATTCTATAATCCCTGTCTGGAATATGTCTCTTTAAGCAAACGACCATCGCGACTTCGCTCTTTTTAGAGCTCATTACTTGTATTTTTTTCTAAATGTAGACACTCAGAATATTTTAAAGCAACTAAAAGCAAATTCTTAAATGCTTTTCAAAATATATAACACATAATATATATTTTAAATAATTTTGGATAAAAACAATAATGAATCATGGTTCTTGGGAATAGATCGTGTCAAATTGGAATTATTATCCGACGTTTCGTCTTCGATTGCACGAGGCATCTTCAGGGATCTTTACTCCACGAGATCTGAGCACTGAATGAGCTCCAAGAGATTCAGGCGGGCTTTTGTACCCGACTTGTGCTCGTCGAACCGTGACCCTGTGTTAAGATCGGCTTCCACGTGTGATTTATACCGTAACCCATGTCTCTATTGAAATTTTTTGTATGTTTAAATATTTTAATAGATTCTCTAACTTTTCGTTTATAAAAACCTGGAACCCATTCGAGAACCTTGGTTTCCTTTACATTTATGAAATGGCCAGTGTTATGCTGGTGTTCAGCTACAGCAGATTGAACAATTTGTTTCTTTTTACTTTTTACTCAAAACTTCCTGTTGTTACTAGTCTTAATATGGTTCTAATTAATATTGATAGAAATAAAACTGACGAGTTGTACCTATTTTTGGAAGAATTGGAGTTCCCCCAAGTTGTTGCAATTACTGAGCACTGGCTGAATCTAAACGAACCCTTTTATATTGAGAGGTATACCACAGTAGCTAGATATGACAGAAAAAACTCAGCTCATGGGGGAACACTGATTCTATCCCTAAATGGAGATTTCATGTCGGTATCTAAATATGATCATTTGTTAGCGGATAGCTCTTTTGAATTCTCTATAGTATATAATCAAAACCTTGATCTTTATGTAATTTGTATTTATAGATCACCAAACTCTGATGTACAATCATTTTTAAATAGCCTGGTAAGTTTGCTAGACAGCCTACCGATTAAAGGTAAAAAAATTCTATGCGGGGACTTTAATATTGACTATGCTACTGTTTGTGCCATCCAGAAATATCTAATTTCTATATTCGACTCTTTCGGTCTTTCAATGCATGTATCCTCGCCAACTAGAATTTCAAAAAACTCTTCTTCTATCATCGATTACATGGCGTCTGATTTTTCTCCATCAGAGGTGCAATCACAGGTCTATAACTCAGGTCTTTCCGATCACGAGGCGGTAATTTCCAGGTTTAGTTTACCTATTAGGCCCTTACCAAGATCTCGCCATCGGGGCAGAATTTTCTCGGCCGCAAATTTCTCAGTATTTCATAATATTTGCTTTAATACCAATTGGAATTTTGAATCTGATAATGTCAACAAAAACTTCAGAACTTTTTTAAATAAAACTTTAAGTGCTTTTAACAAGGCCTTCCCGCTTAAGAATATCAAACCTAAGCGGCATAAACCGTGGACCACGAAAGGAATACGAATTTCTGCTAAAAATATGCGCTCACTCTCATATATAAAAAAATTCACCGACTCCTTTCTTATTCTCGACTATATCTCTAATTATAGGAGGATCTACACTACTCTTATTAAGTCAGCAAAAAAATTACACTACCGAAAACGTCTAACAAACTCTAATAACGTTTCAAAAGAAACCTGGTCCATCATCAATAACCTCAGAAACAAATCAAACCCTGTGACTCAGATCTTGCCAGGGGCTAATGATCTAAATGATTATTTTATTAATGTAAGCAAAAATGTTACCTCTAGTATCTCGCCAAGTTTGGACCCTCTTTCGTTTCTCCCTCCTTCAAAAAATTTAGCTGATAGCTTTTTCTTAAGTCCCGTTAGCAACACTGAACTATTAAAGGTAATACATAATATCAAAAGTAAATCTTCGTGTAGCACTGATGGCCTATCAATTAGAATATTCCTGAACTTGCCACTCCCAGTCATAGAGGCCCTTACAACATTAATAAATGAGTCCTTTATCAAAGGTGTATTCCCTGATTGCCTTAAAACAGCTATAATTATTTCACTTCATAAAGGCGGCGAAAAAACTAACTCTTGCAATTATCGCCCAATTGCACTACTACCAGTGCTATAAAAAATCATCGAAAGGCTACTGAAGAACCGTCTTATGCCATTTCTCCTGAAACATCAGATAATATCCCCGGAGCAGTTCGAATTTCTACCCAACAAGTGCACCAGTGACGCCATGTTCACGTTGCTTAGAGGCGTCTACTTATCTCTCAATAACAACCACCCAACTGCCTCAGTTTTTTGTGACTATGCGAAAGCCTTTGATTGTGTTAGTCATAAAATTCTGATAAACAAACTAAATTTTTATGGAATTCGTGGTACTTCTTTAAATTGGTTCAAATCTTATCTTGGAAAAAGGCAACAACTTGTAAGGGCTAATGGTTCCGATTCTGATTGTAAGTTGATTACAAGTGGAGTCCCTCAAGGTTCAGTCTTGGGACCTATTCTTTTTTTGTTGTACATTAATTATATCACGAACCTTAAAATTAATGGATCATCTCCCTTTTTGCTGATGACACAAGCATAACATGGAGTGATTTTGATACAACGTCTTTACACTCTAGTATCTCCAAAGACTTGGTTATAATTAAGGCTTGGTCCGATTCCAATAGGCTTTGTTTTAACGTCGATAAAACGGTGGCGTTATCTTATAAAGGAACTTTACAACCACTTCAGGTACATAACAGCAATATTGAATACGTAGAGTCGGTTAAATTCCTGGGTTTAAATATAAATAGCAACCTAAAATGGTCTAATCATATTGACACCTTAACTAAAAAACTTTCTACCGCCTGCTTCGCCATTCGATCAGTTTCAAAAGAACTAGACGTTCCTTCTGCCAGACTTACTTATTTCTCTTTATTTGAATCCCACCTCCGCTATGGCCTTCCCTTTTGGGGCTGCTGTACCACCGAGTAATTTCGTAGTATTTTTATGCTTCAAAAGAGAGCCATTCGTTATTTGTTTGGTCTAAATAATAGAGCTCACTGCCAATACTATTTCAAAAAACATGAAATATTAACACTTCCTGCATTATTTATTTTGGAAACGGTATGTTTGCTGAGAAAACATATAAACACCCTCCCAGAAAGGCCACAACATGTATACCCTACCAGAAACTCTAGGCATGATATTTATCTTCCCATTCCTTCCACAGAATTAATAAAAAAATCAATTATTTACAACGCCATAAAACTTTACAACAATCTGCCAGTACATTTAAAATCTATCCCTATGCTTGCACAATTTCGAAAAAACACCAAAGCATACCTCATTGAGAGACCATTTTACAGCGTTAATGATTTTTTTTTCAGTGAGTAAGTCTCTTTAAATTGTCACTAAACTCGCTTGTTTACTTAAATCTTTTGTGAGTCATGTCCTAACTCGTAGCATAGAATTTTGTAAATCATTATATAGGGAAAAGAACTGTCGAACATTCACTTAAAACTTAATTATTTTTGTTAGGTATTGGATTAAAAACAATTTAATTCTTTTTGTACACTACATTCTACACTAGTTCAATATACCTTCTGTTTAACATCACAATTATTTGTATAACTATAATAACATAGAGTTTAAGGTCGCATAGTTGCAATTTTGATTTCAATGTCATCGAAATTATTCACCTCGTACATGTGTGTTTGTTTACTTTTATAAGGTTATCATGATTCATTTACTGTTTGCAATGTTATGTTATATTCTAACGTGTGTTTTACGATTTGGTAAATTGATAATTTACATTTTTAAAAAAAAGCACTGACCTGTCGAAATTATTTTCGATTAATGTTTTGATATGTCTTATTTTTAGGTATATTTTGCTTTGTCCATAAAATTGTAAAATTTTTCTGCGGCAATAAAGCATACTTTTGTTTGTTTGTTTGTTTGTTTGTTCGGCCTCATGGACAGGATAATCTCCTCATATTTCTGTACCACCTTAATCAGCAACATCATAATATCAAGTTCACGATGGAAATTGAATCTAATGGAACAATTCCCTTTCTAGATGTATGTGTTCAAAGGAAGGAAAATGGTACATTAGGACATTCTGTGTATTGAAAACTGACGCATACAAATAGATACTTAAATGCAAATTCTCATCACCATCCAGCACAAAAGAAATCGGTTATTAACTCACTAGTATTCAGAGCTATTTCGATTTCTGATCAAGATTCTTTAACATCGGAAACATCGAAACTGGCCGAAGCCCTCAGAGGGAATGGCGATTGCACTGAAGATATTACGCGTTCAATTAAAAGATATAGTAAACGAACTCCGCCAAAGGAGAATGATAAAGAGCCACCATTAGGAAGTGTTGTTGTTCCATACATACATGGCACTACAGACAAAATAGGATGATTACTTCGGCGGTCCAACATACGTACGATCTTCCATACACATAAGAAGTTTGGACAATGCCTGCGATCCCTGAAAGATCTTGTACCTTTCCAAACAGAAGGAGTATATAAAATTCCCTGCTCCCTGTGGAGAAGTGTATAAGGGAGAAACAGGACGCTCAATATCAACTAGACTTAAGGAACATGAACGATGTATTAAAAAGAAATAAATTGTTCAATGCAATGTAAAGGAAACCAAGGTTCTAGCATTAGTTCCAGGTTTTTATAAACGAAAAGTTAGAGAATCTATTGAAATATTTAAACATACAAAAAATTTCAATAGAGACACGGGTGGTCTACATCACACGTGGAAACCGATCCATGATTTCTTAATTGACCAAATCCGTGAAAGCTTCCGTTCTATGTTAAAATAATAATGGCTGTGGACTAGGTACGCAGTTGACAACCAAAGCTTGTAATGACAACAACTATTACTGCCTACATTTTGAGCTTTTGTGGGAATCTGATTGTTTAGTAGTGCTTTACGTCATACTTATTGTTTAGGAATGTCTAATAAATTAAGAGGTCTTTCTTCTTATAGAAATAGTAAAGTGTGATCCAATTTAGTTCGAAATAGCAGAGTAATTTGGTATTACATATATGGGTACTGTCTTCTCAAACATTTGCTTTGTGTAACTAATAAGTAGTTCTTACCAGGCTGATTATTTTAATATGTTAATGACTTTTTAACATTTCACTAAGCCGAAATCATCTCGTTTTACCAAAATATTGCTACAACATCTCCAGGGGATCTTTAATGTTTGACCAAAATTTGTAATCAGACGAGTATAGAATTTTTAAGCTATGACGCAAACTGGCAGACAGACAAACAGACCGACATCAATCCATTAAGAGTGGTTTTTCAGGCTGATTTTTTAAATATTTTAATAAGCCTCCTTTTTGTTTCGTCACCTTGGATTCACACCAAAATTTTATTTTTACATAATACTTGATTTTTATGGACGATTTGAGGTAAATTGGTTAAACAGCTTTTTAGTAATAATTTTTTACTACTAGGCCGCCGTTTTGTTTCGCCATATTGGATTTTTACCAAAATGTTACTAGATCATTTCCATATGACCCTTAATTTTTGACCACAACTGAAGTGAATAAGATACATAGTTTTTTAGCTATGTCGCGAATAAACACATTTACAGACAGACCGACGGAATTGAGAAAAGCTATTTTTCGGCATATAGCCCAAGAAACAATTTAATCTTTATGAAGGTCTTCAGGATACTGATAAAACCTCTTCATAAACCATGTCATAAAACCTTTTTAAGTTTAAAGATTCTTCATGAGGTTGTTAAGTACGTCTTAAAGTCAAAAGCTCTCTTAAGAGATCTTTAAGTACATTTGTTTTAATAAACCATAAAGCCAAATGCTCTTAAGAACTCTAACCTTAAAGTAAAACAATTTTTAAGTATAGTTATTCTTTCTTTGATTCGCATTAATCGTATCGTAAGTTTTGATGTATTTAAAAGTTATTTAGCTGAACACAAAGACTCGAAGAGGGAACTTTTAAAAAGAAGAAAAATAGTAGATACGACATCTTAATATAAAAATGCTCTTACATGTTATATGAATATCTTTGAGTTATAATTGCGTAAAAGATCATTTGAATCACAATTTTTTTGCGCATCAAAATTTATAGTGAATATCTACATTTTAGGAATATAAATACTCGCACCTCCAAAATTAGTGCTAAATTCGAAAATAACTTATTATGTTGAAAGATTTGGTTTTTCCGCAAACCCCTTTTTTTTAAATTAAAATGAATGTTTACTAAGAGAAGTAAAGAAGTCATTTGCAAAACTTTTTTAACAATCATTAAATGTACTTTCCCATTTTTACTAAAATTCTTAATTTAATTCAAACTGGACGCTTACAGATATCTTGCTTGGTACAAATAAAATGGAGATATTGTTTTAAAACTATGTGGCCCTAACTTCTGCTATCATAAGTCTGTAAATTTTCATTGAGTATAAATGCACTTTATCTTTCTAAGCAAGTCTTCAAACCTATTACTATCATTTGAGACCTAACATTTTGCCGATAAAACACTTATTATTTTACCGTGCCAAGTCAATGTAAGATGTCGCAGTTGCTGACCTTGATGTAATATGCAAACATATTATTAATAAAATATTTATGAGTAGTTATTTAAAGAGAGAAGTCCCTCCATTATGCATCTACTTCTCCTCCTGCCTATTTTGTCAAATGTCTAAAAGAAAAAGGAGCTCTCTAAGAGTTTTAAAGCATATAAAATTAAAAAGAAATAAAAAAGAAAATAAAGTAACAGAAGAAAATTCCGATGAGTGTCCTATTTGATATATACCTTTAAAAAATGAAGAAAGATGCAGACCTAATTCCTGTGATCGTAAATTTTGCCTTAATTATTTAGTCGAGTGGACCGTGGCCAGTTTTTTAACGTGTCCATTGTGTAGAAAAGAGTATCACTTTATTATTTTGTTATTTAATTCTGAAACCACTCCTCTCCCTCAAGTCTACTTTGTCTTTGGGGTTTCCAAGGAGATTCTTCAAACTGTTCTCCGTTTTGTAGGCTACTCAACCTACGTTTTTAAATACTTTTTCTAGACCTCTTGTATATCTGGGATCATATGGGATTACTATGAATTTATTGGAAGCCTCAGGTGTTTGAAGAGTAGTGGCATCTTTTAACATTTTCTTATGCTTATGTCTATTTACTAATTTATGTACAAAATTATCATTATATCCATTACTTTTAACTATATTTTTAATTCGATTCATTTAATTGTTAAAATGTTCTTTACTTAATGGAAAATTGACTAACCTGTGAGTTAAGAAATGGAATGCTGCCATTTTGTGTTGACGGCAATGAAATGAGTTGGATGTTATATACCTATCAGTATTAGTAAATTTCCTATAAATATCAAATTCTAATTTATCGTTATTTCTAATAACTAACGTGTCGAGAAAAGGTAATTGCCCATTGTTCTCCTTTTCGTACGTTAAATTAATGGAAGGATATTTATTGTTTAATGTGTCTAAGAAAGTGTCCAAATTTTCTGTTTTAGTATCAAAAATAGCAAATATATCGTCTACGTATCTATACCACACCCTTGGAAAATACTTGAGTTCTTTTTTGAATTGGGCTTCTAATCTGCCCATAAACAAATTTGCAGGGAACGGAGATAAGCAATTGCCCATCGCAGTTCCCTTTAGTTGTTTATAATATTTATTGTTGAACTGAAAAAAATTTTGATTCATACATAATTTTGTGAGAAGTAAACATTCTTCAATAATTTCTTTCTTCAAATTATTGATTTTAATTAGTTCCTTTAGGTACTCTAAAGCTAGTGGTATGAGTACACTAGGAAACAATGAGCTTACATCAAAAGATATTAAAATTTCACCTTCTTTTAAGTGAATTCTAACGAGTTAGTAACTAACGAAATATTTAATTTGCCGAATTCGTCTACTGACCATTTTGAAATATTGTACGTTGGTGATCCAACAGCTGAAACAGTAGGTCTCATGGACTTCCCAGGTTTATGAATTTTGGGAAGGCAATACAATTTAGATAACTGTGGGTTACTATGTGTTAGTTTGAATTCTAGTTTATCGGACACAAGGTTTTTACACTGTTTTAAAGTACTTTTTACTTCTGTTATCATTTTTGATAACGGGTTTTTCTCAATTAAATCGTAAGGACCAGTTTGAATCAAATTGTCTACTCTTTCAAAATAATCTGTTTTGTCTAGTATAACAACCTTATTTCCTTTGTCAGCTTTTAAATAAAAACGTTCCTTTTTCTTCAATCCCTGAATAACTTCAGTATTTTTACGAGAAACATATTTTGACTTGTTAACAACGTTTTTTGAGATTTGATTTCTGCAAGCCTCTCTAATGAATCCCTTAGTTGACTCTGGCACGTATTGATTACCTTTTCTCGACACGTTAGTTATTAGGAATAACGATAAATTAGAATTTGATATTTATAGGAATTTTACTAATACTGATAGGTATATAACATCCGACTCATTTCATTGCCGTCAACACAAAATGGCAGCATTCCATTTCTTAACTCACAGGTTAGTCAATTTTCTACTAAGTAAAGAACGTTTTAACAATGAAATGAATCGGATTAAAAATATAGCTAAAAGTAATGGATATAATGATAATTTTGTACATAAACTAGTAAATAGACATAAGCATAAGAAAATGTTAAAAGATGCCACTACTCTTCAAATACCTGAGGCTTCCAATAAATTCATAGTAATCCCATATTATCCCAGATATACGAGAGGTCTAGAAAAAGTATTTAAAAATGTAGGTTTTAGAGTAGCCTACAAAACGGAGAATAGTTTGAAAAATCTCCTTGGAAACCCTAAAGACAAATTCGACTTGAGGGAGAGGAGTGGCATCTATGAAATTAGCTGTAATGACTGCGATCTAAAATATGTTGGGCAAACTAAACGCTCCATAAACATTCGTTTTAAAGAACACATGGCACATTTAAGATACGGAAGAACAGAAAAGTCAAGCGTTGCCCAACATGCTTTGGAAAACAATCATCGAATAGGAATAAATAATCTTAAGTTGATTAAAAATGTATCTAATAATAGATTATTGGATGCATTTGAGAGTATAGAAATAGTTAAATGTGGTAAGAAAGCACTAAATAAAGACAGAGGGCCTATTCCCCTCTATTATTTACTTGACAACGGTGCAGTCGGGTGCAACCAAGTGTGACCACACTTACCTATAAATAGTCTCGGTTAGGATAAATTACTTTAATTTATATTATCTGCTGATGATGCTAACTTGGTTAGCGAAACGCGCGTCCAAAAAAAAACAGTGGTGTAGTGTGGTTAGAACTCTTGTATTTTGATCTATCTTCCACCACAGGTTCCAGTGTTAGGACTTAAAAAATATTGCCTATAATCTGGACTATTCACATGTTTATGGGACTATTATAGTGAGGGGTGATATTTTCATCTCCGTATAATTTTATTCGACCGATATTTTCCATGGTTACAATTGTCCCAACAATCGTTTCCACGGCAAATATTCGAAGAATAAAGTTATTTGGGGATGAAAATATTGCCCGTAAAAATATGATTTACAATTTAAGACATGCTTACATTACATCTACAACTTTAAATTCACTTGCAGCTAATACAAAATAAAATATACAATGTTTGGATATTATTAAGGTTATATTTTTCAAATAATTCCAAATTAGTGCTATATAGCCTTGTTACGGTATTGTTACATTCACTATAATAAAACAACTACCAGTTAACAAATCTGGAGCTTATTAGGTAACTAAAAAGACACGTATATATTTTAAGCTATATACAAATAAAAATCAATATGTAATTGCTCAAATATTAACATAGAACGGAAGCTTTCACGGCTTTGGTCAATTAAGAAATCACGGTTCTTACCATTAGACCGTGTCAAATAGGAATTACCATCCGACGTTTCGCCTTCGATTGCACGAGGCATCTTCAGGGATCTTTACTCCACGACTTGTGCTCGCCGAACCGTGACCCTGTGTTAAGATCGATTTCCACGTGTGATGTAGACCGTAACCCGTATCACTATTGAAATTTTTTGTATGTTTAAATATTTCAATGGATTCTCTAACTTTTCGTTTATAAAAACCTGGAACCCATGCTAGAACCTTGGTTTCCTTTACATTTATGAAATGGCCAGTGTTATGCTGGTGTTCAGCTACAGCAGATTGAACAATTTGTTTCTTTTTAATACATTGTTCATGTTCCTTAAGTCCAATTGATATTGATATTGATATTGAGCGTCCTGTTTCTCCCACATACACTTCTGCACAGGAGCAAGGAATTTTACATACTCCTTCTGTTTGGAAAGGTACAAGATCTTTCGGGGATCGCAGGCATTGTCCAATTTTCTTATGTGTATTAAAGATTGTACGTATGTTGCACCGGCGAAGTAATCGTCCTATTTTGTCTGTAGTGCCATGTATGTAGGGAAGAACAACACTACCTAATAGTGGCTCTTTTAATTGAACGCGTAATGTCCTAATGTACCATTTTCCTTCCTTTGAACACATACATCTAGAAAGGGAATTGTTCCATTAGATTCAATTTCCATCGTGAATTTGATATTATGATGTTGCTGATTAAGGTGGTCCAGAAATATGAGGAGATTATCCTGTCCATGAGGCCAAACAACAAAAGTATCATCTCCATATCTAAACCCATATCCTCAAAGGCTTCCATAAAGATATTCGCTACCACAGGTGATAGAGGAGATCCCATAGCTGCCCCTGAGGTTTGTTCATAAAAAGTTTCTTGAAAAATGAAATAAGTAGATGTAAGACAAGCTTCCACTAGGTCTATTAATTTCTTATCAGGATTATTGTTATCCAGTATGTCTGATATAATGGAAATTGAGTCGTTGACAGGAACATCTGTGTAAAGTGATTCTACATCGAAACTGACTGAAAATATCTTCCGGATCCAACTGGACTGTCTTGAGTTTTTTCACGAAATGTGCAGAGTTTTTAATAAAAGAATCTGTTTTTTCCAGTAAATGGATTAAGAACATTTGAAAGATATTTACCTAGTTGAGGGCGAGTCTATTGTACTGACGATCGGTCGAAATGGTACGTTGTCCTTGTGTATCTTCGGAAGACCGTAGAACCTGGGAGTCTTGGAGCTGCTTGGTTTTAGTGATTTTTTCCCCCTTGGTGGTAAACCGGATGTGTTGATCAAATTGGTAATGCGTCTTTCTATTCTACTTGTGTGTTCTGCCTGCATAACCTTATAGGTATTGTTGTCCAAAAGTTGAGTAACTTTTCCACATATTCTGTTCTGTCCGTGACGACTGTGGCGTTGCCTTTATCTGCTGAAAGTACCAGAATGTTTGCGTCTTCGTTTAATGTCTTCATTCCTGTTTTACCGGCTGCGGAGAGGTTCGACTTCGGTGGTTTTGAGTTTTTAATGATCTACGCTGTCTCATATCTGACTTCATCGGCTTGTTGCACTGGTAATCTTCTGATTGCTGCTTCAACAGAAGATACTATGTCTTCTACGGGAATGATACTCGGTGCTATTGCGAAGTTTTGGCCCTTGGAAAGGACGTAAAGTTCTGCTTCGGATAACGGCTTCGATGACAGGTTGATAACTGTGTTCTGCGGAAGTTTCACTGGATTTTTTCTGTTCAGGAGGGCTTCAAACTTCTTTTGTTGCTTAAGTGTAACTTCTTGATGGATTTTTTCTGCCTGTGCGTTGGTAATGTTGTTCAAAGTTGTAAATTAGTACATATAGTATAGTATAGTAAAATGGTTTCCGGGCATTTGTATCTATATCACGACGCGTTGCCTTAATCCTTTCTCTAACTAATGCATTGCTAGCACGCTTATAAATATTCTTAGCAGTTCTAGAAGTAATGTGATGTCTCACCTGTAGCGAGTTCGGTACTACATCTTCATCTCGGCATCTAAGGAGAAAAGCTAACCGGCAGAGTAACTTCATCTTGCTGTTCCGGAGATCGCCAAAAGTATCATAAATGTAAAGGAAACCAAGGTTGTAGCATCGGTTCCAGGTTTTTATAAACGAAAAGTTAGAGAATCTATTGAAATATTTAAACGTACAAAAAATTTCAATAGAGATACGGGTTACGGTCTACATGACACGTGGAAATCGATCTTAACACAGGGTCACGGTTCGGTGACCACGAGTCGGGTATAAAAGCCCGCCTGAATCTCTTCGAGCTCATTCAGTGTTCAGATCTCGTGGAGTAAAGATCCCTGAAGATGCCTCATGCAATCGAAGGCGAAACGTCGGATAGTAATTCCTATTTGACACGGTCTAATGGCAAGAACCATGATTTCTTAATCTGCTCCAATATTGTTGGGCGTTTTTAAGATGATTATTTCTTAGTATGTATTTTTATAAAGAAATCTTAAACTTATGAAGTTTGTTTATAAGGCATTATATCCTAAGACTAGATATATTTATTAATGTCTTGGTATAAGAATTCTTAAAAACCTATTAGATTTAATAGAATTCTCAAGGAATGAAGGGTTTAAGGTTGTGATTATATACAGGTTCATAAAGTTAGATTGGGAATAAAAGCACTAATGACTTAAGTAGTTTTAAGTTTGTGTGAGGGACTCTGAAATATACAGATTTGAAAAATCTCGGACAATGATTTTTTCACGATTACAGTATAGGATTTTTGGTTATAAATACACCCCCTCATTAACGTTCGTATTTCTATAGATATTAAAAAAAGTTAAATACAAAATTTTCTTCAAATTGTACGAGCTTTTTTTCTATTGTTGATATAAAGAGTGTTTAATTTTTCAGAAATCCATCAACTTTAGTTTTTTTTTAATTTAACACCTTTTATATTATATGTCCATTAAATGGGTCATCCGGGAAATTTGACAAAAATCCTGCCATAAGGCGCAATGCATTAGAGAGAGAATGAAAACGAAAAAAGGGGGTTTTTCTCAAATTTCTCGGGTGTAGAGAATAGAGGATAGAGGTAGAGGCTAATTTGATGAACGTATAACATACTGGGTGTTGTATTTAAAAAAATCAAATTTATTATTGATTTCAGAAAAACTAAACACTCCATATATCTGAAAACTGCACTAAAAACATTAAAAAAAAAATTGTATTTAACTTTTTTGATATCTAGAAAAAATACAAAACTTAACCTGAGCGTGCATTTATATCCAAAAATCCTCTACTTCTTTTTACGAGGGGAGTAAAATAAAATCGGTTTATTAACCAAAAATTCGGCAATACCAAATAATAATTATTTAAATTGGTAAAAACAAATTATTATCAAAAAATATTGATCATTTCTCGATATACGAGAGGTCTAGAAAAAGTATTTAAAAACATAGGTTTTAGAGTAGCCTACAAAACGGAGAACAGTTTGAAGAATCTCCTTGGAAACCCCAAAGACAAAGTCGACTTGAGGGAGAGGAGTGGCATCTATGAAATTAGCTGTAATGACTGCGATCTAAAATATGTTGGGCAAACTAAACGCTCCATAAACATTCGTTTTAAAGAACACATGGCACATTTAAGATATGGAAGAACAGAAAAGTCAAGCGTTGCCCAACATGCTTTGGAAAACAATCACCGAATAGGAATAAATAATCTTAAGTTGTTTAAAAATGTATCTAATAATAGATTATTGGATGCATTTGAGAGTATAGAAATAGTTAAATGTGGTAAGAAAGCACTAAATAAAGACAGAGGGCCTATTCCCTATAGTCCCTTCTATTGTTTACTTGACAACGGTGCAGTCACGTGCAACCAAGTGTGACCAAATTTACCTAAAAATATTCTCGATTAGGATAAGTTACTTTAATTTATATCATCTGCTGATGATGTTAACTTGGTTAGCGAAACGCGCGTCCAGAACGTAACAAGTTGTGGTGTAGTGTGGTTAGAACTCTTGTATTTTGATTTATCTTTTACCACAGGTTCCAGTGTTAGGAGTTAAATTTATATTTATTTCTTTTTGTTTCGAAATGTAATAAAATTAATTGTCTGTTTCTATTTTCAGTTTAACTGAAGCAGATGGAAGCAGACGGACTGTAGACTACGCCTCAGAACCCCACACAGGATTCAATGCCGTGGTTCACAGAACCGTAGCACAAAGCCACTAACGCTTATCTGTATTTAGTCACAACTGATCAAATTATTGCAAACCTTACGTACCATCTGCTTCCTTTTTTTAGTTTTTCACGTCTCCCTTTATCCTGTCCTTTAGTTTCTACCACTTGTAACTGATTTACTCCTCTTTATTAGCATTTGATTTTTATTTATATGACTGACCCTGTATATTTGTGTAATTATTGTAATTTATATAGATAAATATCTTTTAATATATTGTACGACATATATTCATGCTTTTATTTGTCAGAGAACTATGTTAAGGTAAAATTAAATCAAAACTTGTTGAATGATCTAAACTTTCTTCTGTATTATTTTTAATTATGTATTTTTTTTAAGTATTTTTTGTTAATTTAGGGGGTTAATACATCGATTTAGGATCATTATAGAAACATATTGAATACAACCAAGTTTTACTTTTATGGAATTTATTTTTTTTTTTGGAGAAATTAGGTAATTTCAGTATAAATCTGAAAAATTAAAATAACTTTTTAATTATCACTATTACAAAACCCTCTCGATTTGTGACCAAAATCCTTTACAATCGGAAACAGAGAAATTGACTCAACCTTCAAGACAGAATTGAAATTACACTGAGAATATTACACGATCAAAATATAGCAATCCTACTCCACAAAACGAAACTAATAATCATTTATATTTCGCAATCCATTTTCAGGGTATTATTAAATACTAAAGTTGTATGGATTTTGGGAAACTTCCTAGAAAAAATAACTTCTTATTATTCCCCTTTTCAAAAATGTGTGATATGTCTATAGTTGGATCGGTAGTGTTGAGATTATATTCGACTTTAAAAAGATGTCTTGCTGGTACTGATATTGTCAGATTGTCACTATCATTTAACTTGTCTGTGTTAGTTTTGCCCAACAAAATGGGCTATTCCATTCAAGACAAATTAAATATAATACTCTTATAAAAACACCCTACCCATACTCAAAATGAGTATCATTCCAGCTACCACTAAAGTAGCTACAACTGTTTCCACTACTACTCTTTAACTGTGACAATTTAAAAACTTGAAATGGCCATATCTTAGGAAGGAAAAACTTAATCAAAAAACGCTTAGAACGCTTTCTATAAAATGAAGAGGGAACAAATAAAAGCGTATTATTCGACCCTTACCTGTAACCCCTTGGGCAGGGTGAGATACACCCCTAAAATCTTAAATAGAAAGGGGGGTCGAGTGATACATCATCCTAAAGCTCTTGAAAAATGCTTTTCAATGATACCATAGAAAGCAACTTTTCGTGAAATTCTTTTGTATTTATTAAAGGAAACAATAAATAAAAACACAATTTTGAACATTTTTATTTTTATTTAAGTAAATGTTCAAAATGATTGGTACCGATATCCTGGCATGTCTCTTAAGAACTCCAAACATTTTAAGCCTGGTATTTTATTTGTTTATGAATATTCGTATTTTATTATCACGATATTTACTTTAAAAGTAACTTGTACTATTAGTATTGATATTTTAACGGTTGACTTGTGGTTCAGTTTAAACGAAAAGCAGCACTTATCTTAAATAATGGTGTAAAACACAGCTGAACGTGTAGAAATGATTTTCATTTATGGTTCTCAGGATCAATGTTTCTTAACGACAGCCCAAATATTTAATGAAAGGCATCCAGGTCAAAATGTAAGTCCAGAGTATTTTCGCCAACTAGTAGCCAAATTCGAAAAAACTGGCTCTGTCGCGAATAAAAAGAGAAATCAACCGAGACTAGTTGACGAAGCAGCGCAAATTGACGTTCTGGCGCAGTTTGGAATTAATTCAACTTTATCAACTCGTCAAGCAGCTGCAGCAACTGGCTTATCTCGTGAAACAATAAGAAAGGTACTTAAATTTCATAAGTTTCATCCCTATAAACTGCGCATACTGCAAGAACTTGGTGACGACGACCCGGATAGAAGAACCCAGTTTTTATATTGTTTCATGTCGAAGTGTATGTTTTACTTCATTCAGCACCTCAATTTGAGGTAGTAGTAGTAGTAGTAATAAGATGGAGGGGACAAGTCCAGCAACTAGGCCTTAAAGGCCCTTTTCACTAACCCCGGCTCCACTTACCTTACACCACTCCCCTACAAAGGCAACCCGTCCTTCTAAGGTAGGAGAGCAACTTGCCCCAGTCGAGGTGTTGTAGTTCTTCCTTGGAAAGGGACTCGACGCCGAAGGTAGCGCAGTCTTGTCCACTTTTCACACGTACCAACAAGATGATAAGGATCCTCCTCCTCTGTCCTACAGTTAGGACAACTAGGTCCTGTCAAAATACCAATTAGGTCTCCAATCGCCTGTCTGCTCCTTGACATCAGCCAAGATGTCCTAGACTTGCATGGGTTGGGCAGCATTTCCTTTGCCTATCTGCAATGGTTTATCCTTGACCAATTCTCCTTTGTCTTACCCCAGGCCCATTATTCAGGGCCTGGGAGCATTGTTGTTTGCCTATACCCAGGCAAGGTTCTGGGCCCGAGAAATGAAGGTTTGATCCATTACTGGCAAACTCATTCGCTTTCTCGTTGCCCTCGACTCCACTCTGCCCAGGGACCCATTTTAGTATTACTACCGTTGTTCTTGCTACCTCACTTAGCGCATCTCTGCATTCCTGGACAAGAGCTGAGCTCATCCTGGGCTTGCTGATGGCTTTGAGAGCCGCTTGACTGTCTGAGTGAATGCGGATTTCACTCTCCGCTCTCATCCTGACTTCATCCTTTATTGCAACTTGCAATATAGCATAGACCTCGCCTGGAAAACAGTAGTGTGTCTTCCCAGCGGAAAGGCCTCTCCGACATCTTGGTTCGACCGGTATATTCCGGCGACGGCAATTTGAGGTAGAAGCTCTCTAAGATTAGCATAAAAGAACCTTTATTTGAAGGCCTTCTTCAGTAAATTTAACATTACTAAATTCACCTGGCAGACAACTCTCATTAATCGCTTGCACAAACATTGTTTTTTGTTGAAAATCTAAATAAAAAAATAGGTTTGTACTAGATAGTTCGAATAGATATCTTTAAAGTAAAACATTAACATAACCCTACATTTACAACTAACGCTGACAGAGGTTGTCAATATAAAAGTAGATCAAGTTAGTAATTTTTGGTTAACAAATTTTAAGATTTTTGTTAAATCCTCTCTTTTTACTCAATATACTTTTTACCGATGAAGCTACACTTACTACTAGTGGTATGTATAATTGTCGGAATAAACATTTGTAGGCGACAAACAATCCTCACAAAATTTAAGTAGTCAAAATTCAAAGACAACAAAGTTTAAATATTTGATGTGGCATTCTAAAAAAATAAGGTTATCGAATCAATCTTTTTCCGTGAAAGTCTTACTCGTGTCAGACCATCAGAGATGTGCGTTCATTCGGCAACAGGTTGGGGCTCCAGCGCACAATGTTTTAAAAGTTACTCAGTTTTTGAATCGCAACTATGATCTGTGAGATGGCCAGCAAACAGTCCAGACCTGACGTCGTTTGACGTATTTGTATGGGGTTATCTAAAAAACAAAATTTACTACAAAAGACCCGACAATATAGCTGTATTAGAACAGATAATTAGGAAAGAAATTTCAAGATTTAATGAAAATCACTTTGATTTTATTTTAACTGCATTAATCGCAAATTTTTATAAAATATTGAAAGGTGTCTCGCCAACCAAGGAGGGCATGTATAACTAGAATTTATAGTTTTTAATTTTACTTCTCATTATTTTTTTCATTTTATACATTTTTATTTAGTATTTATTGTTCATAATAAAATATTTCTTTACTTTAAAATCCTATTAATAATTTTTTACATTATCATAGACACCTTAGACACGATTTCACCTAAATTTAGTCCAATAGCTCGAAAACTACCGATCCAAATATAAACATATCACACATTTTTAAAAAGGGAATAATAAGAAGAATCTAAAAAATCAAAAATATGCAGGGCATTTCATTAAAAAACCAAAATTTAATATGGTACTATTTTCTGATTCACTCTGTATATTCAAAATTATTTTATTTCTAGGAAATTCCCTGAAATCCATAACACTTTTGTATTTATTATTTTTTTCTATCTACAAAAATATACCCTGAAAATGGGTGGCGAAACATAAATGATGACCCTGTACAATCTTCAACACACACAAGAAAATTGGACAATGTTTGCTATCGCCAAAGGACATTATTCTTTTCCAAAAGGAAAAATATGCAATTCCTTGTTTTTGTTGTCTATGTTGGAGAAACTGGACGACCCATATCGACTAGGCTTAAGGAACAGGACCGATGTATTAGAAAGAAACAAATTGTACAGGGTGGTCCACTTAAGATGCTCCTATACTTTATCTCAATAAAAAGGACACTGAGAAAAAAAAGTTAAATACAAAAAGTATTTCTATATTTTTTATTTATAATATTTTTATGTATACAGGGTGTTCCATTGTGCCAGGAGTATTTTTTGTCATCATAGCATACGAAATTTTAAGTAGTTTTTGAGAAAAATTAACTTTTCTATTTTTTTTCGGAAAAACGGTTTTTGGTAAAATGTGATTTTTTACACCTGAAGACTAAAATTGTGAATTTTGGTTATGGATCCATGGGAGTGGTTAATATTTATTACTCTGACCTATCAAGAGCGAAAATCCATTATACAGGGTGGTCACAAATGACCATCAAAAATATGAGTTTGTAACTAAAAAAACTTAATTTTTTTAAAGGAACACCCTGTATTTAGCACTTTTATTGTGTTTAGGATTTAATTCTGTATCATTCCGTATGTATAGTTTGTATTCCAAAAATTAGTATTTTTAAAGTTATGACCAATTTTCTATAATAGTTCGGGTATTTTTGTTAAAAATCTAACTAAACCTAAATAATATCCCATTCTAAGCTTTTTAACATTATAATTAAATTTAATCAACAAGTAATCAAGAAAGAAAGTAACTAATTACTTATTACAAAACATTTTCGACATAGCCCCCGTCTTTGGCAATACAAGTAGTATACATGGTTTCAATTCTCGAAATAGCATTTCTAACCGCGTCTGTTGCATTAAGTCTTTCTACCTCTTGCCTAATTCTCCTTTTTAAATGTTGAACAGTATTACACCTATTTTTATACACCTCGTTTTTTAAGTTGCCCCATAAAAAAAACCTAGGGGTGTTAAGTCGGGGCTCCTCGCTGGCCAATCTATGGTCCCGTACCGACCAATCCAAAATGAAAACCGTTGATTCAAAAAATTTCTAACAGGCACTACAGTATGATATGGAGCACTATCTTGTTGATAAACAAGCCCTTCTTTAATATCGTTGGGCAGATTGTCAATTAACGGAAATATTTCGTTTTCCAGCAAATTTAAATACCTCTCACCATTCAGAACAAAGTCATAAAATACTGGGCCTATTATTCGATCACGGATAATACTACACCACATATAAACACTTCTCCGACCCTGTTTTTCCATTTCTTTTACACGATGTTCATTTGAGTTACACCAGTAATGAGTATTTTTTCGGTTAAACATGCCGGCCGTATTGAAAATTGCCTCATCGGTAAATAAAATATTTTTAAAAATGTCAGTTTCAAAATGGTGGTCTATCATGAGAGAGCAATAAAAAAGCCGTGTTTAAAAGTCCTGTTGGGATAATTCCTGAACTGGTAAAAATTTGAACGGATGGTAGTTATTATCAATTAAAGTCCTTTGAACACTAGTCTTACTAATTCCCGGCAGATCTCGTGATGCATCTCTTTGCGAATTTCGTTGTTCTCTTCAAAATATAGGAGAATTTGTAATTGCTTTTCTTCTGTTAGGACAATTTTTGTTTAGTGATTACCACTCCACGTTCAAGATCACGAACAATTCGTGAAAAAATATGTTTCGTGGGTACCCGTCTTGCAGGATACAACAACCGATAATCCCGCAGGGCTAATGCTGGACTCTTATTATTTCTTATGTAACATTCATGAAGATTTAAACGCTCTTGGACACTGTACAAAGCCATTTTTCCTTTAAAAAGAGTTAGAGGCAACTAAATGTCACATAAAAACTGTGTATTTATGGGTGTCCAGGCAACAATTTTACTAGTTTTGTTTTTCCATGGATATCTTGTAAAATTAAGACGCATTTAGAAATGCTATTATTGCGAAAATTAAAACTGTAACCGTAATATTATACTACTTGTATTGCCAATGAAAATTACTTGTTGATTAATGTTAAATTTAATTATAATGTTAAAAAAACTTAGAATAGGATATTATTTAGGTTTAGTTACATTTTTAACAAAAATACCCGAATTATTATAGAAAATTGGTCATAACTTCTAAACTACTAATTTTTGGAATCTAAATTATATATATGGAATGTTGCAGAATTAAGTCATAAACACAATAAAAGTGCTAAATACAGGGTGTTCCATTTAAAAAGTTTTTTTAGTTACAAAAACATTTTTTTTGATGGTCATTTGTGACTTGATTTGATAGGTCAGAGTATTAAATATTAAGCCCTCCAATGGATTCATAACCAAAATTCACAATTTTAGTCTTCAGGTGTGAAAAAATCACATTTTTCCAAAAACCTGTTTTTCCGAAAAAAATTAGAAAAGTTAATTTTTCTCAAAAACTACTCAAAATTAAGCGTAGAATTAGAATTTCTAAAAATATTCATACCATTTCATTAAAAAGAAAAAAGTTGGTTAGTGTCCTGGCACTATGGAACACCCTGTATACATAAAAATATTATAAATAAAAAGCATTCTTAGGGTCAAATACTTTTTGTATTTAACTTTTTTTTCTCAGTGTCTTATTTATTGAGATAAAGTATAGGAGCATCTTAAGTGGACCACCCTGTACAATCTGCTGTATCTGAATATCAACATTCCACTGGCATGTCACAAATATAAAAGAGACCAAAGTTCTTGCATCTGTATCGGGATTCTATAAACGGAAAGTTAGAAAATCTATTGAAATTTATAAGCATCCTAAGAATTTATGAGATACGGGCTTGAGTCTACATCATACGTATAAACTGATCGTTACACGTTTATATAGTTTTGATATACATGATATTATTGCCTTGTATAATATAAAACCGATAATATTTAGTTATTACTAGGACAATATGAAATATTTTTACGTGAATTTTATATATCCTACAATAATTGTAAGCAAATTAGTTATACCTGAGAAAGAAATGAATATGAAGTTTAGCAGAAACCACTGTTATAGATTTTGATGCCCGGTCCATTACAGAAATTTCCAAGTTTACTTGACCAGTTCGTTAAGGGGGAACTGCACGCAGTAATATGGATCATTTGCAAGCCTTCCGCCGCTGCAATATTATGTTAAAACTATAAGAGATATGTATTAGCTTCAATGTGATTTCAATAGGGAAATATGTATAGTTGGGCGCTAAATGCGAATTTTTATGAAAAAATCAAATCTAGAGTTATAAAATAAAAGTAGATTTGTCCATTTTCGACCATTTTTTGACCACTTTTTGACGCACATGCCTTCGCATATAATTTTTTTTCCACAAAATGGCTCTTTACCGCTTTACATTGATCCTTTGTCTACGTAATTGCAAAATTTCAAATGCTAAATCGTACTCATTGCGTGCAGTTCTTCCTTAACAGGCTTGTTACTATCATACAAATTCGATATAAAAAAAACATATATTATACATGTTTGACATACCAGTGACCATCCTCCATATTCGATAAGAGGCAAAATTCTTTTTCATCCGATCTCCTTCGCAGGCTCAAATTGAAAGCAGCAAGTTCTCTTTTGTGCGTTATTTATTCACTCAATAATAATTACGCATTCTGCCCGGGGATAAATATGTGATTTAATAAAAAATCTGGTTCGCGAAAATAAAGATGAAGGAGGAAAATTATCTTTATGTTTCATCGGCTGATTTCCCAGTTTTTAATCAGACCTTTTACGAAAACCGGCTTCAGGGAAATTGGCCTATTTTTTACTTCCCTCGTAAAACGAAGCATTGTAATAGTGAGAAAATCACCCTCCGAGATTTTTTCTAATCTTCACGTTTCAGAGTCTCTATATGCCAAAACTCGCGGCATATCTAAAAAACTACTTACCTGATTGACTTGAAATTTTGGACAAAAATTAAGGGTAATATTCAGATGACCTCTTAACATTTTGGTAGAAATCCAATATAATGAAACAAAATGGAGAAAATATTACGAAAAAACTAGGTACTCATCCAATCATGGGCGTGCGGTGAAATTTTAAGAAAGGGAAACAATTTTTAGAAATTTACCTATTTGTAATGTAATTCGATTATTCGATCATTTTTTGCAAATTTGTCAATGACGTCATCATAAAAACGTCGATGCGACCGAAAGTTTTCAGATTTACCAAGATTTTTGGTCAATCTGTATTGGTAGAATTTTATTGTTTGTATATCAGAAACTACGACAGCAATAAACCAACCTTTTTTGAAAACAATAATTAAACCCTTATAATGTACAATATTATTACTTGTCCCTCAAGGGTTTTTGGTATTTTGGAGAAGTTTATTTTCAATGGACAACAGCAATGTATGCGAAAGTCTCTCCTGCCCCGTTGAATTTATCACGAAATTTTTTATAAGTTTAAGTGTTGAAAAATTGCGTTCTACTGATGAACTTGTGGCAGATATTGTCATAACTAATTCACACAATTTCGACACTTCGGTGTAGGCATCTTCCAGCTCCTTGTCTTTTAAAAATTGCATTAGTTCCTTAGCGTTTTATTTTGCGCTAATGTCATCAGTTTCGTAAATCACTTTTAGTTCAGATCGCAGTAACACTCGGTCGAAGAACTGGCCATAATGAAGAAGAAGAGATTTAAACGCATCGTCTGGAAAAGTTTTTCTTTAAATGCATCAAAATTGCAGAGCTCGAGGAATTTAAAATCATTTAAACCGTCAAATCTATAGTTTTTGTTGCTGAATTTGATCGATTGTTTCATAAAAGAGGCGTCTGTATGATGTTTGAACATCTCCCACATTGTCTGTTTGAAGACGCTTGGCTTGTGGCTCTACATTTAACGTCATCGTTTTCTCCCAAAATACGTCAAAGTCATCTTTTTTTTTGGCTTAACATGGACTTAAAATCATCGACTTTTTTTAGGCAAAAAGCAATATCATTTGGTTTAGTTTGTAATATATTAAAAACATTGTCCGAGAAGGGAAATATTTCTGAAAATATGTTCAACAAATAATTAAAATTAAAATCTCGTTTCAAACAGTCCAAAAACCCCCTCGAACTATTTATTGCTTCTGAGTCCCACGTTTCATTATTTTCTATTATATTCTCAAATAGTTCAATCAGTGATTCACGATTTTCAGATACTGTTAACACAAGTCATCCATTATAGTTCCATCTAGTAGGAGCTACTTTGAGCAATCGTTTGTGGCCAATGGAGTCCAAAGCTTGTGTACGTTTTGTTGACTTGGAAAAAAAAGCAGCCATGCCACTTAAAGTAACGAAAAATACTTTACACTCTTTAATATGATTTATGGACTGGGATAAAACTAAATTTAATTTATGAGCAAAACAATGGGCAAACACAGCACTTGGGAAACTTGCAGACCCCCTAATTGTCTTGGCCGTCACTGCAGCTCCATCATAGCTTTGAGCAACTAATTTTTTCTCTCCATTAATTTCTTTAGTAACGTTATAAACTACGGTATATAATGCATCTGCTGTACGATTTTCGGACACATTCCTAAAACCTAAAAATCGCTCTTGAATACTTCCCTCTGTTTTAACATAGCGTATTACTATAGATAATTGGCTAAAATTAGTGATATCAGTTGTTTCGTCCAGAACAATAGCAATGAACCGCGCCTCGCCAATTTCCTGCTTAATTCTTTTTAGAATAATGGTTGCAACAGCGGAAGGTGCCATTAAACTAAGTAAATCTTGAAAATTTCCTCTATTTGACCTCTAAATCGCAATTCGTGCTGTCCGAGAAAACAAGCAACATCGATAAATCTTCTTAATATTTGCCTATTTTTATCGACTAGTTCATTGTGTTGGCGGTGACTAATTTCCAACTGTTTATTAAGGGCGCGCTTAATTCTGGTTTTGCCGAAGACTTTTTCTTTTATGACGGCCTGCAAATGCGCTTTGGAGATAATGTGTCTTTTTACAGCTTTATGGAAATTGTTTAAATCGCAAAAACCAGTTTTATTCCAGACACCTTTTTCATTGTCAAAAAGTAAACATGGCCAACAAAATAATTTATTTATATTTTCACGCCCTGTTAGCCATTTAAATTGTTCGTATTGTTTTTCCGGATAAAAATGTCTAATACAGTTTTTCATTTTTGTGGTTAAATTTTTCATAGGCAATTTTGCCCTTCTTTTGGAAATTATTTGAAGCTTATAAGCGAAGTTTAATGTTGAAAATCCCTTTATTATTAAGACACACACCACACATTCACACACAGTCTTCTTACTAAATTCTCCAACATTTTCAACGTTATTACCGACAGCCGAAGTTGACGGTATTTGCATATCCACGTCTGTATTATTGTCTTCCATATCGCACCATGCACGACGCGACGTACGTATCATACAACACACGGATAGCCGTTCAAACAAAGAACCTACTTCAACGATAGCTTCCGCCCGCACTTAAAGCACTCGACTGAAATGCAAAAATTGCAAACAGCCGGTGGAAAGTTCAATAACCTCTGGCTCGATTCACAGGAAATCAAGCATACAGGCTGCAGAAAAGCTAGCGGCCCGTATAGGTTCTATTCGATTTTCTATTGTGGCTCAGTCGGAGTCAAGGCCGCATTTATTATGGGCTTGATAATTAAGATAATATTTTAGCATTTTTAATATATGCTAAATTAATGGCTTCCTATGTCAAAAATTACATTTTAGAAGATGTTTTGTAATGTTTTTTTTGGGAAGCACGGCTTCCCTTGCTTCCATAGACTGCACGCCCCTGTATCCAATTTATCTAAAATTTTGTAGTATTTTCTGCTTCTGTTATATATATATATTTTATTTCTCTATTTTGTGAACTTTGATTTTTACATATTAAATTTTTTTTTCTAAATCTAATACTGTATTTACAGGTATTAATTCTTCGTTTGTGCCTATATCAGGCAGAAGTTAATTTCAATTTTTTTACGAAATTAGTCTTGAAAAAAACTGTAAGAATTGACAAAAGTAATCTTGATTATTTTAGCTCAGATATTCACTTATTAATTTACTTTTAATTAATCAGCTTTAAAGTGAAATAAACCAAGAAGAGACTGGGATTGGAGTAAGAATATTTAATCCATAATTTGTAAATTTCGATAATGTTTTATAAATATTGTAATTGTAAAAAGTCACTCTTTGAGATTTTTTTCAGATCGTTACGTTTCGGGGCCCCTAGATGACGAAAAACATGCTTTCTCAATGTTAAATCGAAAGTTAAATTGAGAACCGAATCAGTTAAAACTTTCCAACAGTTTAGACATGCCTCACTTGTTACCGACGAAGGCCCTTACCAACAACACAGTACCTCTAACTCCATTATTTTGCCTTGTAAGCTATCCGTCAACAGCTTACAACGTAACTCATTAGAATTGTATTTTGCTATTTGTTAATTTTTAAGTCAAGTTGACATTTGCACATTTATACTTTTTACTATTTACATTAACGATATACTAAATAGTCACAAAGATTAAATAAAAAAACATTCTTTAAATTGCCATTAAAAGTCCGATTAACTGCCAAAACATGCATTAGTATAACGCTTTAATTTTGAAACACTTTTTATACTTGTTTTATACCTGTTTTAGCTTATGTATATGTTGTTTTATGTTACAAATTAATACTTACCTAACATAATTTTGGTATATTGTTTTCATCACCTTAACTGCTGCTAAACACTCGTGACATCCAACCCCTATCTCTGAAACATTCAACCCCACAAGGGGGGTAGTTTATCATATTTGGCATTCAATTTTCTAGGACTAAACACTCTAGGTACGTTAAAATTAGAGAACTGAGTTCTTGTCAAAATGTGCATGAAATACAAATATTCTAAATGTCACAACGAAAGTCCAAATAACTATTCATACAAAAAAAAAACAAGTTCAATCTAAATAGGGTAACAACCGTCCCGTCCTCCCCTACTGAAATCTACAAAATTTTGCTTGAATGGTTTGTTTACAGATTTGCTTCTATCAGACCCAGAGAAGTTTCGTATTTCAAAGAAAACACACGATAAGAGCCAATCTCCCTCGTAGGCCAGGAATGAAAGCAGCAAGTCCTCCTTTGTACGTTATTTATTCACTCCGTAATAATAACGCATTGTGCTCGGGATAAATATGTCATTTAATAAAGGATCTTGTACATGACAGGATCGAGCCTAGCGAAAATAAAGACGAAGGAGGAAATTACCTTCATGTCTCTGAGCGACGCGGTTGGGCCTCCGCTCTATATAGAGTCGCGTGTGACACGTCTTTATGGGGATGCTCGTAAAATTTGTGTTGTATATGTTAAGTTAGAGGTGACAGGGATTAAAGCACCTGTAAATTTTATCCCCGGGGCGGCAGTGACGTGTCAAGTTAAGCTGCGAGACAGAGACAGTATATTTTCAGGATAAACGAGAGAAAGATTTCCGCACTGCGATTTCGGAGGCCGATTTTTGCGAAAAGAAAGCCTGAGTAGTTCGAATGCTGTGTAAAATATAGCGGTTCAATTAAAACTTTTTCTTTTTCTGTATAAGCAACGGTAAATAACTTCTTTCATGGATGATGCATGAAGCGAAAACCTATTTCTTTGAATTCAACTTCATCCAAGTAACTAGAAAGTACCTATTAAAGAATTTAGTTGTGTCGCTATAAAACAATCTGAATTATTTGATTAAAAATTTTAATTTGTAGGTATATACAATGAATCCACAAAATACAGATAACAGTATATTGTTGGTTCAACAAAAGCAATTAAATGACACATTTTTATCATTGAATCTAAAGTTTACACATTAATTTTTGAAATATCTTGGTGGAATCTCTCACCGTGGTCGTTACTTACAGCATCACAATTTTCTGGAAAGTAATCCAGACAAGAATCCATGAAATGAATTATCAACGTCATATTACTCCCTTGGTTTTGGTAACAAAAAAGAAATTGGGCAATCAGGTCTCTATAGTTTTCTGCTTTTATGTTTACCAAAAAAATTATTGCGACTATCTTAAAAACATTCCTAGCGTCATTTTCCATCTCTGGAGCTTGATAAAATTATTACAATGTATACTATACTGTAATAATTGTATCTACGGACAAGTTAGGAAAATTACGATTAATCATCCTTAAAGGTGTGTCGATTAATCTTTAAATTTTCATTGCTTTCAAGTATGGAATCGAATTGCGCATCCCCGAAAAGTTTTCTACTCTGGGAACCCACAAATAACCTTTCTTTAATTTTAGCGTCACTTTCTAGAAAACTTTTCTTTCGAATAACTGATAGTACGGCCTTCTTTGCCCATGGCCTTTTTCTGTCCTGGCTCAAAAGGCGCTCACGGTGGCCAAATTTTCTTTCTGTAGAGATCCGATCATGCTCGACTGTCCCATCCGCAGCATTATTTGGTATACCCCAGCTGTATTTCAAGCAAAATGGCCACAACTTTTAAATCCCTAGAAATTTTCCATTTATATCTTTCATATTGTATTGGGTCCAGTAAGAATTCCAAATTGCTATACGCTTCTTTCATGTGAACTGCATGACCAATTTGGACTTGCAGTTTGTTTCCAATATGGAGTGACAGCTTTAAGACTTACTTTTGAGGAATCAATTAAAAGGCTCCAGTCTTTTGGAACATAGTCCAGATCTAAATTTGCCATCAATCCCTCAATGTCACTACAGACTACTAAATTGTTTTCCATGTTAAAAAATGGTTTTTCTGACAGTTTCGGTACACAGAAAGTTTTACTTCATCTTAAAGTAAATTCTATTGCTGCAATCGAGAAGCTAACAGTTCTGCTTTTTTCTTGGGCATTTCTAAATCCCTATAAGGTCACTTTATTCACTTTCACTTATTTTGTGAGACTTTTTACTGGGAAGTTCACAGACAAAATCGGAGTCTGGCAAGGTTGATGAGCCGGCGAGATTTCCCGATACCTACCGTTTAAATCCGTGTGATCATCATCAGAATCAAGGGCATATTTCAGAGGTAGATTAGGTACAGGCAACAATAAAATGCCCTTCGCAATCGCATATCCAGTCACACAAATTGTATATATTTTTACTAAAATAACGATTTTGTTTTTGTCTTTACTGGTCTGCCGAATTTTAAGTTCCGGCAAAGGTCGACAACTGGCCTAAAAAGTTTCTCATCGTTCAGCTCACTGATGGCTATTGAAATCTTAATATTCTGAACCACTGTAGCTACCATTCTTTAAAACATTTATTTTTTTTAATTAATTTAAACTACAAAATCAACAAACAAGTCTTGAAAATAAAATAATTTCTATAAAATACGCAATCGTAACCACAACCTATCACACGATTCACATTAAACGCATAAACTGACAAAAATGTTTAAGCTTCCTGGGCGTGGCTGTTGACCCAAAATTTGCCAATGTAAGCCGTATATTACCTATGCACCCCTATGCGAATTCGATCGGGAACACTCGGGAAAAACTCGCCTCCGTTTATAACCACGAGTCATCGCGGGTCGTCAGCCTTGTGATCCAACGAAACGAAACCTCCAGAGATGCGTACGCAAGGCATCGATAGTGCGAGTGCCGAGAAATCAAGTGAACGTTCAACGAGTTCACACGCTTAGAATACTAGAATTCCAAGTTTAAAAGAAATTAATAAAATTATTTATTATAAGAATAAAAAAGTAAATAACGGCCGTAGATAAATTAATAGGAAGTTTAACGGCCATTCAGACAAATAATTCTGCCTTTGATAAGCTAATTCAGGTATAGGGTCCAAATCTCATGGACCATTATACCGACAAGCCTTTAAGCATTTTTTATCTTCTCTACCGGCACAATTGACGACGTTTCGCCCTTTTGGGGCCGATATCATGGATTTTCATCCTTTGGCGCCGTCGTTTCGCCAACAATAGTTGGTATCGCACGGCAAACAGAAAATTGAAAGCATTCGCATATCGCGCTTGTGTTTTTAACTTTTACATTACTACTAGAGGTTCAAATAACAAGCCTCACACTTATACCCATAGATAACGCTTCTTTACTCTTTGGGTTAATTTCTTACTGCCTTAACTTTCCATCGTATATAGTCAAACTGCCGTTGAATATTTTTCATCATCTCTACCATATGGCTGCATTGGCCTGATGAGCCCCAAAAGGGCGAAACGTCGTCAATTATGCCGGTAGAGATGATGAAAAATGCTTAAAGGCTTGTCGGTATAATGGTCCATGAGATTTGGACCCTATACCTGAATTAGCTGTCATAGGCAGAATTATTTGTCCGAATAGCCGTTAAACTTCCTATTAATTATTTATTATCTTCTGTTTGGAAATATTTATTGGGGGGTCATTGACCATATGACCTAATGGAGAAGCCGTCACCGAACCTTTTATATATCAGCTTTAATAGCTTTATAAAAGTGATAACCACAGCTAGAGATTCGCGTTTTTTATTACATAAAACGGTTATATAGCAAGTCCATATAAATTCCGCAACCTTTCCACTTTAAACTGATATGGCGGCGGGTAAGCACTTTCGGCAATTTTTTCTCAAGCCGGTTAGAGCCGCATTTTCGCATAAAGATCTTTTATTTAACTTGAAATACTTTCAAATGAACTAATTTGTGTCTTGAGCATTATTTTGCATTTAGAATTACGGGTTTACTGCGCTGATACCATTTTAAAACGTGTTTCTTTTAAATTATTTATATTTAGCTGATTTTAAAGGCGCTTCGGTGAAACTGTGAATTTTATCAGGAAATTTTCCGGCGCAAGTGAATTTTACGTTCTACATGTGCGAAAACACAAATTTATTATTTATGCTAGTTGTACAAATATATCGTACCTATTTCATTTTTCAGGCACCCATCATTTTGACTATAAATAAGCCATCATTGGGGAAACTATAATAAAGTAATTATTAAAAATAAAATAAAATAAAATAATGTATTTTTAAAGCAAATTGCTGCAAACGCCCGCGCAGTCTCCCTCGACCAACTGGCGAAAATGTGCATGCCTGCAAAGTTTTTTAACTGAGTATACAGCAGTTTATTAACATTTGCAAAGTTATAGTAGATCCTTATACATCGTATTTATAACAGAGAAATTACTTGAACCTATATAGATGATTTATAATAGCAAATTATAACATTTTAAGAAAACGAGAATGGCTCTATACCAGATTTAAACATACTGTATAATGTATTTTATAATTGCTTATAAAACAATTACTTTTCTCAAAAAAAAAATGAAGAGTGTTTTTTTTAAGCGATAATGTAGCTTTAAATGGCTGAGTAAGTTGCGCCTATTTTGGGTCTATAATTATTGTATTAGGTCTGTGAAAACGTTGTCTAGCCCAAATAATAAAACCTCATGCTGGATAAATTTTGTATTATAGCAGTTCTTACAACTTGTAACAGTTTAATTTTGTTATAAGTGCATTTCATTGTATGATTAATTTAATATTATAATCTAGTACTTTAGTATTAAGTTTAGTGATTAATATGTACGCCTTGTTGGTTTGATTTACTCAGATTTTAGTAGTTTTCTTATTAGAAGCGGTTACATTGTTCATATTTAAGCGAAATATAAATTCAACACCTTTTGCAGCAAATTTCGGTACACACAGTGTCACCTCTCGATAAGTAGTTAATTTTATACCTATATCTGAACTCAAGATATAAAGGAATAATTTTCAGTAAATGGTATAAGTTGAGCATTCGTTCATAGATGTCGTCAAAAAAAAATCAGTTCAAATATAATTGTTGGATTTATTTAATTTTGCCGAATTTAATAATTATATACTCAAAAAGCATTTTAGATAAACTCTTTATTTCCCATATATTTTACAGAGTAGATATAAATTAAATTTTATTAATTTTGAAAACCTGTTTTCGAGTCCTTTATACAAGTCTTGGGATTTTCGTTTTCCTTGGCTAGATATGCTGCATTTTTAGATTCGAGCGTATATTTTGTATAACTCTTCTGTCGCTGTAAAAAAAATCAAATCATTAGTACCCCAATAAATTCTTTGATATAAAGTCCATATTATGTATTAATAATATTGAACTGTAAATACTTGTATTAAAAAAAAAAGGTTGCCTTGATAAATATTTCTTTTCAGATATACCTAGGATTATTTTTAGACTATAGATACTATATATACACCATTTCATACTTTCTCTTAAATCTACATTTTATTATTCGTGTTCCCTTTTGCTGTGAGTATGTAACATATAAAGGTATTTTCATTTAAGTTAGACATAAATAACCCAAAGGTATTCCTCGATTCAATATTCATATTCTTACCTTTTTTTTTCTGAGACTATATGAACTACAGCCTTCTTATAATTTCTATCAATGTTTGATGTTCCGAAATTCAGATCGACTTTTGTTTTGTCCATAGTTGCATAATTACTTGGAGCCTATTATAAACTGAAATTTCGTTACGTCTGCGTCTGATGCATTTCCTAAAATAAATAGTTAATAATTGTGTGAATAAATTCCTGTTTTATGGATAAATAATGAGTTTATGCAGTTGGGAAAATTCTATTAAATTAAACTCAACTTACGTTTCATTTTTATGGCATTTAACTATTCCTGCATTAGCACATCATTTTTTTTGACTCTTCGGTACTCTACTCCGGACTAATATTTGACTTTTCTGAGTGGTCCTTTTCCATTAGTACTAGGGTAATTAATTAAATATTATTTGTTTATTTACATTTCCATTTCGCCTTGGCGTTGCTTTTAAATTTCAGGTTAGTTGTTTCTATCAATGTTATTATTGCGTCGTCTCGAAACCCTCCATCCGGTACTTCCTCATATCAAGAGCGCAGGCATCTTTTTCGCTGTTGCCAAGTGTATTCCTGCATTATTTCCTGTATCTTTCTCAACCAATGGAGAGTCGTTTTTCTTGTCTAACATGCTAATCATATCCTTGTTTAATTCCGTCTATGTGCTCTTTTGGCAAGGTTGTTAGCACCTGACATATTCTAGCCAATGGTAATCCGCCACCTTAGTTAACCAAAGTTCTAGATGGAAAGGAAGCTGGGGGAACACATTTTTCACTTTTCTGGTCACCTGCAGATAACCCACAGGTCTTCAGCGCGGGTCTGAGGAAATAATCCAGGAAAATCTTGAAAATCCGTCAGCGGGATTTTTCCTCAACACCGCAATAGTTTTTCGGGCACATTATAGTTTGCACTGTGAGTTTTATTTTTTGTGCCAGAAATCTCTCTAAGAGAGGATTTTACCTGAAGATTGGACCAGACCGCCATTTTCCATGCCCTTGTACTTGGTACGTGAAACCACTTTCTGACTAGAACTGAGTGACCCTATTGGATAGGTAATTTGCTTTAATATCATTTATCCTGAAAAGGGTATCTTTTTTCTTAAATTTTGCTTTTCGTAATTTGGTAATTTTTCTCATGTTTTTTGGAATTAACTTTTGCTCGGGTGAGACGATTATTTTTTTGATGCAACAGGGGCTAGTTTTTATATATTTTTTTTTGAAATCTTAAATATTGAATGCAAGTGTAACGAATTCATACGAAGATAATTTTTAGTTTGAATTTCGTCGAACATCTTTTACCTTAGTAATTTGATTCATTTTCCTATTATATTAACCATATTTTGTGGATCGTAAATTGGCTCTATTTTATTTTAAAATAAAACCACAATATTTAAGCAGCTTGCATAGTGTGATTTGATTACTGCATTCGTTCTTTTTAAACAGATTAATAAATGGCTTGCAGAGGTTTTCAGTAACAATTAAGTATGACGTAAATTGCTTTTCTTTTAGTTTATGGTATTTTTTTTGCATTTCGATTTGCCGCTGGAAAATAATTAGTTAAATAAAACCCTTTTTTTAAGCTGGTTATATTATAATTTAAATATATCTGTGCCTTTTGATTTTTCTTATTGCTGCCTTATTATATGTATTTTTTTGTAAGTATTCTCACAACGTTTCGCTTAAATATTTTGCTATTCTTCAGGTCTATACATACCTACTTTTGTTAAGATTTTGCTATTTTTTTTTCATTTTATTCCCATTTCTATTTAAATTGGCCGAGGTCAGTCTAAATTTTCTATTTATTTTATACGGGAAATTGTTATAGTAATCGATTTTGTTACAAATTTATTTATTGTAAATTGAACTTAGTTATTGGAGTCAGTTATAATAATGGGCTTATATTTTTCTTACCCAACGTTTCGATTAATTTAAAGTCTTCATCAGGGCCTAAAATATTTTTTTTAAGTATTAGAATTATTTCTACTTTATTACGTATTGTTAATTTAAATCATTCGGATTTAGTCGAAACCTTGTATTTATTTTAGTGTTAACGCTGGTTATTGAGATTATATTTGATAAAGTAAATTTTAGAATTTTCCTTTCCGGTCTTAGTTTGTATTTGTGGATTTGTTGGATTTAGTGACACAACGTTTCGACTGAATTTTCGATACCCATCAGGGTATTTTGTGCATATTGATGGTATCTTTAGTGACTTCATTTTAAATTATTTAATTGTATTTTTTTATTTTGTTGCTTGCGGTTTTATTTTATTTAAAGAAGTGTTGTGATTAGTGTCTTGAAATTAATTAAATATTTTTTTTATACTTCTCGGTAGTACTAAATTTTTAAAATTAAATTATTGTTCTGACTGTTCGGTTAATTTTGAATCAGTAGAAACCTTTTCGGGATTTTTTTGAATTAATTAAAATTATTTGGGTTTTCGTTATAGACTTTGAATCACTATGAAAAATTCTAGAAAATTTTTGTTTTCACAGGGTTCAAGTCAGGGGCCAACTGTAAGTCACAGTCCTAATTTCAAATCAGGGGCTAATTGCAACTGCAAGTCACAGACAATTTCACGTCACGGACTTAACTTCAAGACTCGGGACTAATCCCATGTCACGGGCCTATTTTGAAATTAGGAGCGCTTCAGAAATTCCAGGTGCTGCTGGATTTGGTGACACTTATTATTTACTTTTTTTTCTTTATACCGTAACTGATAACAGTGATAACATACTTATTGTTTATATTTTTTTTCTTTTATACAGTAACGGATAAATAGATTTTTTTTTCTTAACTTCATTTGTGTGTTTTATTTAGCTCACTCTTTTTCTTTCAAAGTATCAAGAGGAAGCAAGTGCCGCGAAGATCAAGGGGCTTTCCAATTTAAGTCGTTATAAATTGGTGGCGCTCATTTCTTTTTTTTTTTCTCTCTTTTTCTATCTTTAAGATTTCTTAGGTTTTCCCACGCCCTACTCTCCGGGTTAATTGAGCTAGGGCATCTATATTGCACGCTCTGTTGACCACGAGCTGTGATCGAAATAATTGAAAATAAAACACTAATAATAATTATTATTAAATAAGAGCGTAGCAATCTTGTACCTTGGTTTTGAGAAAATCCAGGGTTACAAACTCTTAAAAAGTAATTTGTATTACTTGGACCACCGCGGAAAAAAGTCGTTCACTGAATATTGTAGTTGCTGGTGCGAATAATACAGATTTTGATAAATAGTCTTTCTTGTTATATTTATGATATTTCGGCGCCTATATTTTAGATGGATCCAGTCTCTTCTGAAGAATAAGAAGTAGAAGCAACTCTTGTATACTATATCCCAGACAGGCGACTAAGTGGTTCATCATCGAAATCCGAGCTTAGAATAGACACAATAGAAATAGTGGACGCTGCTGCGTTGTGTCTATTCTATCTGTCGGCGTTTCTGATAAATTCTGATTTTATGTGATCTTTGTTGTTTAAGAAACTACACTTGTATCTTAGATTTAAAATGGTGGGAAAAGTAAAGTTATCATTTAGATCTATATCTGAAAACCTGTTCTTTAAATTTTGTTTTAATGTTTCTCGCATTATATACAGGGTGATCAGTTAAGGGTAGCGAGCGGCCATATCTCATAAGATATTGGTCGTATAGATTTGAGAAAAAAAAATCGTAATAAAAGTCGCCAAGAAAAATTGCTGAAAATTATTTTCGAGTTTGTCAAACGTCCGCTAGAGGGCGTAACAACCAACACCAAGTAGAAAAATGAGGTTTTTATAGAATTTTGCCTAATGAAAATATATCGATAATAACATTTTCATATTTAGTGACCATTTCCCTACACTTTTTGTCTAAAATGTTTTGTTCTATATATCAAAATAAAGCGGTGGGGGAAGTTCAATTGTTTTTTCAAACAAACCAAGATGTCTCCCGTTTCTTTTAACCGATTTTAGCAAACTTAGGCTCATATGAAAGAGCATAATTTGCACTACAAAACGCTTATTTGGTTTTGAAATTTGACTTTTGCTGGCGTCGCTAGATGGCGTTAACTGAATTAGTAGCATATTTTTTAGTTTTTTTCAAAAAAAAAACAAACGTAATGGTATATTCATTTTACATATTTTAAAATGGGATAAATTTCTCTATAATTTAATGAAAATAATTTATCATCTACCTTTTTTTGAACCGTTGATATTGTTCAAAATATTATTTTATTTTATTAAAAAATGGCACGCCACTGCTTTTTGTCAAAATAAAAATCATTTTCGTAATCACTTATTAGTTGCTAACAAAAAGAACCTCTTGACTTTTTTTCGTTAGACGAACGGTTTTGGATTGAAAAAATAAGATGTTTAACAATGATAACTATAAGGTTCAAAATTATTTTTAAATATTACATCTCACAATAATACAATTATTACCTATTATTTTTATCATTAATAATCATTTAATTAGCGAGAGAATGCTTTAGTTCATAATTTATTATTAATAATTATTATTATTTCATAAATTAAATTAAGCAGGCCATGATCTACGTTAAGAAACAAAACACCAAATTGTCAATCACGTTGATATTCATTTTGATAGTTCCTGCTATCTAATTTAATGTTATGTAAAAAGTATTTTTACAACAAATCATGCCTTTTACGAATGAAGAAGCCTTTGATATGTTGAGAATTTATTTTCAATGTTTTGAAAATGCGGCGATTGCTTCTAGGCAGTATGCACTGCGTTATCCCCTCCGAAGACACCATTCGAGAATGGTTTTTCATCGTTTAGCCTTACGTTTAAGGCAACATGGCGAAGTGCAACCAACTCCAACTTTGAGAAGAAATCGTAGAGTAAGAAGAGAAGATAACATTATAAATGTGTTGGCTTATATTCATGCACACCCCCATTTAAGCATAAGAGAGATCTCCAGACATTTAGGAATATTTTATGGCTCAGTGCAAAAAATATTAATGGATTTTAAAATGCATCCATATCACATCGTGATTCATCAAGCCCTAAATGACACTGACTTTGAACGTAGGCTCGATTACTCCTAGTGGCTTAGAGACTTCATTAGGGAAAACCATCATATTTTGCATCGTTTTGCAGTAATGGCAGGGTAAATCTTCATAACGTGCATTACTGGTCGGACACTAATCCACACTGGTTACGTGAAGATTATCAGCAGGGTCGATGGAGCGTCAACGTCTGGTGCGGTGTTATTAATGGTGCTATTATCGGTCCGCACATCTTTAATGGCAATCTAACCGGTGACATGTATTTGAACTTTTTATTTAACGATTTACCAGGACTCTTAGAAAATGTGCCTTTACAAGTAAGAAGAAACATGAGGTTTCAACAAGACGGATGTCCGGCACATTATTCACGAAATGTGCAAGATTTTTTGAACAGGCATTTTCCTAACCGTTGGATTGGTAGAGGCAGTCTATTTTTCTGGCCACCACGGTCCCCCGATTTAACCTGCCTTGATTTTTATCTGTGGGGCCGAATAAAGGATTTGGTGTATAAAACTCGACCAACTACTCGAGAAGACATGATAGTCCGAATTCAAAACGCCATAAATATTATACCAAGAGCGGAAATTGAGACAGCTGTCAACTCCACCCAGAAGAGATTGGACCAGTGCATTCAAAATAATGGACAACATTTTGAACATTTACGACAAAACTATTAATTTATTTTTAACGTTTATTTTTAAAGTTCCATGTTCTTGTTTTTTGTATTATTGCTCCTGCTGTTGTTGGACAGTTTTATTAAGATTTTTCATTGTTAAACATTTTATTTTTTCAATCCAAAACCGTTCGTCTAACGAAAAAAAGTCAAGAGGTTCTTTTTGTTAGCAACTAATAAGTGATTACGAAAATGATTTTTATTTTGACAAAAAGCAGTGGCGTGTCATTTTTTAATAAAATAAAATAATATTTTGGTCAATATCAACGGTTCAAAAAAAGGTAGATGATAAATTATTTTCATTAAATTATAGAGACATGTATCCCCTTTTAAAATATGTAAAAATGAATATACCATTACATTTGTTTTTTTTTTTGAAAAAAACTAAAAAATATGCTACTAATTCAGTTAATGCCATCTAGCGATGCCAGCAAAAGTCAAATTTCAAAACCAAATAAGTGTTTTGTAGTGCAAATTATGCTCTTTCATATGAGCCTCAGTTTGCTAAAATCGGTCAAAAGAAACGGGAGACATCTTGGTTTGTTTGAAAAAACAATTGAACTTCAGCCACCGCTTTATTTTGATATATAGAACAAAACATTTTAGACAAAAAGTGTAGGGAAATGGTCACTAAATATGAAAATGATATCATCGATATATTTTCATTAGGCAAAATTCTATAAAAACCCCATTTTTCTACTTGGTGTTGGTTGTTACGCCCTCTAGCGGACGTTTGACAAACTCGAAAATAATTTTCAGCAATTTCTCTTGGCGACTTTTATTATGATTTTTTTTTTCTCAAATCTATACGAACAATATCTTATGAGATATGGCAGCTCGCTACCCTTAACTGATCATCCTGTACAAGCTTGTTACTTTTATTTCCAAAATTTAATTAATGAAAATATTGTTGGATTACCTCTGAAATTCCATACATTGATGAACTGAAATAATACTAATATAATCAAATAAAATATGGCCGTGTGTGTCCATGTAAAAACTACTGATTTAATTTATACCCAGAAAATGACAAAATATTGGTACGGATCCAATATTGTGGAACAAAATATGTTACTAAATCAGTAGTAGCGAACTAAATCGTGCCACACTTGGCTATTCCTAATAAAAGGTAATATTTATAATGAGGGAAGTTCCTGGTAAAAGAAATTTCAGATTTTTTAAATTATATGTATATATTTATAATTTAACCAATGATTATTTTATTTAATTTTCCTAAATTTCTTAGCTCGATCTAAGTTATCTAAAGTTATAATTGTAGTTTTTTTATGTGTAGAATACGGAGCTTTCCCCTGGTTCCATAGATGTGATGTACGTAGTTTCTGACAAGTCCCCTGTCTGAAGTGATTAATTGAAATAATTATACATCTAACACCTACAAAAGGCATTTCTATCATTTGCATTTCATTATTGTAATTAGTTAAACAGTTTCTTTTAGCAAATTATATACAGGGTGTCTCAACTAAAAGTATCCACCCCAAATAACAAGTCGCCAAGACAAAAAAAATAAAACGCTCGGACCCGTCGATTTTGCTTTTGAGGGGGAAACATTTTGCGCCTATTTTCAATTTCGCAACATCACCCTCTGAGCGGGGGTGAGATTCACTCCCAAAATGTTAAATGGAAAGGGGGGTCGAGTGATACCTTATTTTGAAGGGTTTACGACCCTGGTTACAACTGCCAAGTTTGAAGCTTCTTCTTCAGATGTTAACTGACGGCATTCAGCTACTATTCGCTGTTTTAAATCCTCAAGTGATTCTGGCTGCACCTTAAAAATCTTTGTTTTCAAGTGTCCCCAAAGAAAGAAGTCCAACGGCGTCAAATCAGGTGATCGTGCCGGCCATTCGATGGGACCTCTTCTTCCAATCCAGTGATCGGGAAAAGTATTATCGAGAAAATCTCTTACCGGACGAGCGTAGTGAGGAGGTGCACCATCTTGTTGAAAGAATATCTGATCTTCAGCTAAATCCTGGTCGTTTTCTAGAATCTCACTAATCTGCGGATCGATGGCATTTTCAAGTAAATTTAAATAACTTTCACCATTTAAATTGCCTTCTATGAAAAAAGGTCCAACAACGTGATTGCCTAGAATTCCCGCCCACACGTTTACTTTTAAAGGATGCTGGCTATGGGTTTCCCTGAATAAATGGGGGTCGCTGTCGCTCCAATACCTGCAGTTGTGACGGTTTACTTCTCCATTTAAGTAAAATGTGGCTTCGTCAGAAAAACAAATAATTGTACAATGAAATGGTATGGTTGTTTAATTTTTCAGAAATATTCTCACAAAACTCTACTCTGCAATCAAAGTCATCTTCGTTCATTTCGTGAAGCAATTGATATTTAAAGAGTCGAAACTTATGGGATTTTAGAATCCGGTGAACACTGCTTCGGGAGACTCCTGATATTGCAGCTGTTTCTCTGATGGAGTTACTTGGGACCATAGCAACATGGCCAAGGACTGCAACCTCAACATTTTCATTTCTTATTGGTCTTACTCTTTCATGCTTTTTATTGATAACTGAGCCGGTTTCGAAAAATTTGTTCCACAGTTGTAATACACTTCTATGAGTCAAAAAATGTTCGGGATGAGATTCATTAAAACTTACAGCTGCAGCTCTCGCACAATTATTGTTTCTAATGTAAAGAACAATAATTTCGATTCTCTCTTGTATCGTAAACGTCATAAGCAATTGTTAGAAACTTTCGTCTTTTAACACTTTCAGACAAAATAAATTTTAAATAAAATGCACAAACTGTAATAAACGCATGAATGCTTGACACTAAATAAACGATAACAATGTGATTTTATTTTGTTTGTTGCTGATGTTTTATGATAACAGTAAGAATGGAATGGTGATTTTTTTTTTAATTTTGTACAGTGACAATTCGACAAGTTAGCTTAAACGTTTTGGCAACGGTCTGTTTCATTGCAAGGTAGTAAATGGCGAACATTTCGAAGAATTCATAAAATAATTTAGTCTTTGTAGAAAACATTTCTTAAACGCAAAAATTCCCCATTAATTTACATTTACTATTTTTATTTTCCTCTCGTCCGGAGTAATTATTATTAAAATCTTTTCACTAGCCTGCATCATACCCTAAATTTAAAGCAGCCAACTCTTGCAGTTAATTTATTAATTTTTTTTTTTCGACAAGCTGCCATTTCTTCGGGAATGACAGCAGCGGCTTCAAACTTGGCAGTTGTAACCAGGGTCGGAAACCCTTCAAAATAAGGTATCACTCGACCCCCCTTTCCATTTAACATTTTGGGGGTGAATCTCACCCCCGCTCAGAGGGTGATGTTGCGAAATTGAAAATAGGCGCAAAATGTTTCCCCCTCAAAAGCAAAATCGACGGGTCCGAGCGTTTTATTTTTTTTTTGTCTTGGCGACTTGTTATTTGGGGTGGATACTTTTAGTTGGGACACCCTATATATTTCGGACATCTTGTGCATATTAATAATTGCAAAGAATAAAAATACCAAATTTTAAAAGGATTAATAATCATCTTTATTATTTTATTACTTTCTTTCGTCACTTTTTTTAATGAAATCCCGTAGCTCCATTTTGATTTTCCATGAATAAACTTGAAAGTCGAAAACTGTTGTTATAAAACGAGGCGACAAGCATGTTAACTACGCTCAAGCAAACTTCGACATTTAACATTGACGTGAAATAGGAGCTTAACGAAAAGATTGATTAATGTTGTATTATGGACGGGCAAGTAATTAAAGTTGTGCTAATTTTGAACGCCGCCGAGGTCTGCTAGCCGTAATGAATGGTTTGCAAAAGGAAACCATATGGCTCTCCAAAAGGTATTACGAAACTTTAAGAAACTGCCTCGGAGTTGGGATGAGTTTTCAGGAAGTTTGCATGTTTTTAGAGACGGACCGATTGTTTAATTGAGATTCGTGGCATTACTGAAAAAGTTGTTTACTTAATATATTTCTTCTTCACTTCCGAGACACAAAAGTTTCGGAATTCCTGAAAGGAATCCTAATTTCTGAGAGACAAAACCGTTGTTTTGTTACTGTTGCAAGAGGTATGCGATAATATCTTGGAGGGTAACTGAATTAAGAAATTGTTTGATGTTTACTAAAGTTAGAAACTTGTAAAGTTTTCACCAACTAATGTAATTTATGACCAAGGTCTAGAAAAGTTTGGAATATTTCTAAAATTATATTTTATATTTTTACAGCAAAAAATTTGCAAATAAGTTCATAACTGGAATTATGTAAATAGTAGTATGTTTTTATTTTTATTGATATAGAGAAGGTTTTATTTCGATGTAAATTCTGTTAAGTGGTTTGCTACCAAAAAACCCTAACAACAAACAAAAGTATGTTTTATTCTCGCAGGAAAATTGTTGCAATTTTATGGATAAAGTGAAAGTTACCTTAAAACAAAAAAAAAAACAAAAATAATGAAAAAAAAACCAAATATTGATTGAAAAAAAAAATCATATTTTTCGATAGGTCAACGCAATAAGGTTACGCGACCTTAAAATTTATTTTGTTATCATTATACAAGCAAAATAAGTAAAGTTAAATAAAAATTGTAACAAACTAATATTAAAAATAGTTTACATTCGTGTAATTGCAAAAGGAAACAATATTGTACTGCATTAAAATGACTCGTTTTGAGAGACAACAGGAAGAGAAAATAGAGAATATTCAGCTAAAATTCTGGAAAAATTTGATGAACAGTGGATGGAGGTGGAAAAAATATCTGATCGAATGGAAAATAAGATAAAAACCTTGTTTTCCCAACAGGAAGAAAAAATTCAAAATTTAAAAAAGACTATTGACTCTCTAAAATTGGAAATTGAGGGGCTGCATGACGAAAAGGAAAATGTTGAGCAACACAGTCGACAAAATTTTAGAATTTTCCGCATTGAAGAAAGAAACAGTGAAAATCTGGAAGACCTGCTGATAGACGAGTTTAAGGTAAAATTAAAAATCGAATTTTCTAAACATGAAATTGACTATTGTCATCGAATCGGTGGAAAGGCAGATGGAAAAACAAGACCTATATTGATTAGATTTTTAACAAACAAAATGAAGACCAAGATTTTCTTCAACAAGAAACTTTTAAAAGGCACTAAAATTGTCATTAGGGAAGATCTCACAAGGGATAGAAACGAAATGGTGAAAATTGCTCTGGACACTTTGGGTTTGGGAAATGTATGGACCAAAAATGGACTGGTACATATTCGAGTAAATAATAATACCAAGGTTGTCACAAACATAAGTAAATTGAACTCAATTTTGGCTGAAAATTAATTGGGTTTAATTGTATTCTTCTTTATTCGATTGCATAAAAGCCAACTAAAGAAAAAAAAATAATTTTTTTCTTCTTAATAAAATTAAACTGGTCATATTATGTCAAAACTTTGTACACTTCCTTAAATTATTATTCTCTAAATTATGATTTGTGTAAAAATTTACATCCGTATTTTTATATAATGAATATATCTTTTTTTTCTGTATTTCTTAAATTAAATCGTTTAATAATTTCGCAGCGCAAATAAGGCAAAATCTGCATTTTCAACCTTTTTAGTTTCACCAAATTTGTATAGATTTAGTTTCTTATTTTTTTTTTTGTATAAAATGTTTTTTTTTTTTTTTATAAACCTCACTGAGTGAAGTTGTAGATTTGTTAGAGAATGTTGAACCATATAATAGTTCAGCTTGTTCATATCAGGAGACACATGATAAAGTTGTAAACGATGTGTGTCAGAAAAGAGGTACTTTAGAAAATTTTAATGTGTTTTGTTTGAATATAAGAAGTCTTCAAAAAAACTTTGATGAGTTTTATTGCTGATATTGTTAAATAATAATACTGACTTCTATGATGTAATTATTTTAACTGAAACGTGGCATTTACAATCAACTAACTTCGAAATACCTAATTATAATTTTTATTATAACTTAGCAACATTTAATCAAAATGATGGTGTGGTTATTTATTTGAAAAAAAAATCAATTACGATTATTTTCTAAAATCTTTAAATATAGAAAGTTGGGCAGATGTACTAAACGCAACAAATGTGAATACTTCCTTTAATTTATTCATTAATAAATATACTTATTTGATAAACAAAAACACAAAGACATGCAATAAAAACTAGAGATAAACTAAAAAAGCGTTTATTACTTAACCCTTATGATGAAAATTGAAAAAGTGTATATAACTCTTATCGAAATGCTACAACTAAACTAATAAAACAAACTAAAAACGATTTTTATAAACAGAAGATAACTGATGCGCAACAAAACCCCAAAAAAATCTGGCAAATAATAAACGATTCTACAAATTCTCTTACATCAAATAAAGAAATAAATCAAATTAAAAATACGGATGGCACTTTAGTTAATAGTGAACCCGAAATATGCAGTATGTTAAATTCATATTTTATTAATGTTGGATCAAACATGGCAAATGAACTAAAATCATCAACTTACATGCCCTACGCAACAAAAAATTCCAAAGTTAAACAATCAATATTTTTGTCACCGGTAACAGAAAACGAAGTGAAGGGTAATATAAAGGACTTGAAAAACAATTGTGTGGGCCCTGACAGCATTAATACAGAAACAATAAAATTATTGCAACATTTTATCTTGAAACCCCTAGTGCATATTATAAATCTAATGTTAGAAGGAGGAGAATTTCCTAATGTATTGAAAAAATCAATCATAAAACCGATATTTAAATCTGAAGATCCCTTATTACCAAAAAAACTATAGACCAATATCATTAGTAAGCAATTTTGCAAAAATTTTTGAAAAACCTATAAAACTCAGAATATTAAATCATTTAAATAAATATAACATAATATCTAACAATCAATATGGTTTTAAAAAGGGAGTATCAACTACTGATTCCATATATGCCGTGACTAGTGAAGTACATGAGACACTCAACAAGGGTGAGAGGCTTTTGCTAGTGTTCCTGGACCTAGCAAAGGCTTTCGACACAATATCTCATGAAATATTAATATCTAAACTAGGTCATTATGGGATTAGGGGTATTGCAGAGGGTCTTATTACAGATTATTTACAAAATCGTCGCCAAAAAACATCAATTCAAAAGTCATATTGCAACTATGAAAATAACTTGGGTTATGGAATACCCCAAGGAACAGTATTGGGACCAACATTATTTCAAATCTACATTAATAACATTTTCAACTTAAATATTCCCGGTAAAATCATAACTTTTGCAGACGATACGGTCCTAATATTCTCAGGGCATACATGGGAAGGAGCAACATTTAATGCTGAAATAGGATTAAACACTGTTTTTATTTAACAATGGCTGTTTGTATTTTGTAATTGATGCCTAAAAATACTAAGAAATTGCTCGGTGGTACAGCAGCCTCAAAAGGGAAGACCATAGCGAAGATGGGATTCGAATAGAGTGAAATAAGTAAGTCTGTCAGAAGACACGTCCAGTTTTTTTGAAACTGATTGAATGGCAAAGTAGGTGGTAGAAAGTTTTTTAGTTAAGGTGTCAATATGCTTAGACCATTTTTAGGTTGTTATTTATATTCAAACCTAGGAATTTAACCGATTCAATTCTCGTTTTATTACAAAAATATTATTATAATTTATAGAAAACTGTGAAGAGCTATATGTATAGAAAAACTATGTTTAGTGAAATTCGTTACGAACGAAGGATGTTCCGGGGAAACGCCAATTTACTGATTTATAAAATTTATTTTTCTTTGTATTCATTTTGTATATATTCCCCAACGATTTTGTTACATTTTGTTGTGCTTGTCATGTCGCAATTCACCATTTTTTTAAACAGTTGTTTGATGCATGCGCAAATAAGAATATATGACAATATATCTGTTTCCATCTCTCCTTCTACTTCTCAAAGAAACGTTGTTTGTATGAAGGGATAAATTATCTGTATTATTAAAATGGAGAACAGGGAATTTATCTCTTCATATAAACAACATTTCTTTGAGAAGTGGAAGAAGAGATGGAACCAGATCTGTCTCACCAAGGGAAGACTCTACGGAGAAATTGCACAAACATATATAAAGTATATCAAACCCTGAATTACAGCATCAAAACACCTGCAATGGAAGGAAATTGTTACTATGTACAGAATCAGAAGCGGTCACTACACCGTGCCGACTCATCTTCATAAGCTTGGAATCGTCGATAGCCCAGATTGCGAATGTGGAGAGCCGGGTTCACTACCTCATATCTTTTTGAATATCCCCTACATCATCAGGCCTCTTCTCTCTTATACAATTCCCTACAACGGGATACAGAAACTGGTCCAATTAATCTGTCTTGCATAGCCAATTACCCTAATCTTGTAGCTGAAAGCATTTGTAATTTCTTGAGAATATGTGGATTAAAAAATTGAAAATATAAACTTATTTCCTAACACTGGAACTTGTGGTGAAAGATAGATCAAAATACAAGAGTTCTGATCACACTACACTACAACTTGTTACGTTTTGGACGCGCTTTTCTCTAACCAAGTTGGCATTATCAGTAGATGATATAAACTGTTTATATCACCTGCAGATGATGCTAACTTGGGTTGTGGTGTAGTGTGGTTAGAACTCTCGTATTTTGAAATATAAACTTATATCTGTAGATCCTTTTAGCCTCAGCCAATATACGTAAGGGCCCTCCCTGACATAAAGGGAGCCACCAAGATATAAGTATAATAACTCAATATATCTGTTCTATATGAAACCTAAATTACCCCGGGCACTCGCCAATCACAACACAGATTGTTCAATGTGCTTCCTATTAGTTTCTCGTTTATTTCCGCGGAGTATAAACAAATTTTATTGAATTTTCAGCATGGGTTTCCTAGCTCGATGATCGGATACTCGGCTTTGGATATGGAGAATATATGTTTGTCTCTGTTTTAGTTTTTTTTTTTAAATAAAATTTATAAGTATTTAAATGATTATTTCCCTGAATCTAGAAATATTCTCCTCATCAATTAGCATCCTTCCAACAAATTTAATTTTATTAATTTTAACAAACTTGTCAAACGATGTTAAGTTTGTAACTACTTTTTTGATTCTATTGCCTTTTTACTTAATATCCATGGAAATAACAAGTCAGTATTAAAATTTTGCCGCTGAAAAACTTTTATTTACATGATTTGCCGGCTATTAAAAGGAGTCGTTGCTATGTTGTTTTTTCACCATACAATATTCAAGTGGATAAGTTAGTAGTAACATGCAAGCACAATTTCCAGAAAACATTTTGAGCACTTATTCTCTATAAGCAAAGTTTCACATGAACGGTCCATAGGCCGAGAAACTCCCGATTCCGAAGGATGGGGGTTTTTTGGACTCATTGACCATGTGCACGAATGCTTTTACTTAAAGAAAAATACGTGCTAATCAATTTTTGATGTTTTTTTTTGCATATGTTATATTTTGTTAGAGTATTTCCCGAATAAATATTGTAAGCATAATTGGAAACTAAATTTTGTCACAGAATAGAAAGGCCAAATTCCAAATATTATTCAATTATTCAAATTCTTTTGCCTTAATTTAGAGAAGCTAAACATACCTTATAAAATGTAATACAATGAATTATGAATAAAATATTTGAGGTATGTAAGATGTAATGTACATAAACGTCTTGATATTTTAAAGGTTATATTTATTTGCAAGTTATAATGTTTTAGATTAGTAACACACTTAAAATAATGAAAAACCATCAGCAAAATGCACGTTTAACATTCCATATAAAGCAAACATAAAGGAGAGAACCTGAAACTTTCTATTAATTCAAATATTCTAAAAGTGTTAAGTTGTTATTTTACAAGAAAGAAGAGAGTAAATCTGTTTATCAAAATTCATCTGAGTGAAATGGAGCCAAAAAAGAAACCAGAAAATATTCTATTGTAAATGAAAAAAAATGTTATTTTCATCAATAATGAAAACCAGTATCTTATTAATTAAAACTGATTATAAATTCAAAATATGCCACCTTTAATAGGATCACCTTATTAATATAGCAAGGGCGTGCAGTCCATGGAAGCAAGGGAAGCAGTGCTTCCCCAAAAAAAAATTACAAAACATCTTCTAAAATGTAATTTTTGTAATAAGATACCATTAATTTAGTTTATATTAAAAATGCTAAAACATTATCTTAATTATCAAGCCCATAATAAATGCGGTTTTGACTCCGACCGAGCCACAATAGAAATCGAATAGAATCTATGCGGGCCGCTAGCTTCTCTGCAGCCAAGTCCTGTATGCTTGATTTCCTGTGAATCGAGCCAGAGGTTATTGAACTTTCCACCGGGTGTTTGAAATTTTTGCATTTCAGTCGCGTGCTTTAAGTGGGGGCGGAAGCTATCGTTGGAGTATTTTTTTTGTTTGAACGGCTATCCGTGTGTTGTGTGATACGTACGTCGCGTAATGCATGGTGCGATATGGAAGACAATAATACGGACGTGAATATGCAAATACCGTCAACTTCGGCTGTCGGTAAGAACGTCGAAAATGTTGGAGAATTTAGTAAGAAGAGTGTGTGTGAATGTGTGGTGTGTGTCTTAATAATAAAGGGATTTTCAACATTAAACTTCGCTGATAAGCTTCCAATAATTTCCAAAGGAAGGGCAAAACCGCCTATGAAAAATTTAACCACAAAAATAAAAAACTGTATTAGACATTTTTATCCGGAAAAACAATACGAACAATTTAAATGGCTAACAGGGTGTGAAAATATAAGTAAATTATTTTGTTAGCCATTGTTACTTTTTGAAAATGAAAAATGGCTCTGGAATAAAACTGGTTTTTCCGATTTAAACAATTTCCATAAAGCTGCAAAAAAACACATTATGTCCAAAGCGCATTTGCAGGCCGTCATAAAAGAAGAAGTTTTCGGCAAAACCAGAATTGAAACCCTTAATAAACAGTTAGAAATTAGTCAACGCCAGCATACTGAACTAGTCGATAAAAATAGGCAAATATTAAGAAGATTTATCGATGTTGTTTGTTTTCTCGGACAGCGCGAATTGGGATTTAGTGGTTATGACGAAACAAGGATTTCTTCAAATAGATGAAATTTTCAAGATTTACTTAGTTTAATGGCTAAATATGATGATTGCTTAAAAAATCATTTAGAGCAGTCCAGCGTTTTTCGCGAAACGTCGAATTGAATCCAGAATGATTTAATTTCCGCTGTTGCAACCATTATTCTATAAAGAATTAAGCAGGAGATTGGCGAGGCGCGATTCATTGCTATTGTGCTGGACGAAACAACTGATATCACTAATTTTAGCCAATTATTTATAGTAATACGCTACGTTAAAACAGACGGAAGTATTTAACAGCGATTTTTAGGTTTTAAGAATGTGTCCGAAAATCGTACAGCAGATGCATTATATACCGTAGTTTATAACATTACTAAAGAAATTAATGGAGAGAAAAAATTAGTTGTTCAAAGCTATGATGGAGCTGCAGTGATGGCAGGACAATTAGGGGGTCTGCAAGCTAGAGTTCGAGAAACTTTCCCAAGTGCTGTGTTTGTCCATTATTTTGCTCATAAATTAAATTGAGTTTTGTCCCAGTCCATCAATCACATTTAAGAGTGTAAAGTATTTTTCGTTACTGTAAGTGGCATGTCTGCTTTTTTTTTCAAGTCAACAAAACGTCCACAACCTTTGGATTCCATTGTCCACAAACGATTGGCCAAAGTAGCTCCTACTAGCCGAAACTATAATGGAAGACTTATGTTAACAGACTCTGAAAATCGAGAATTACTGGTTGAACTATTTGAGAATATAATAGAAAATAATGAAACGTGGGACTCAGAAGCAATAAATAGTTCGAGGGGGTTTTTGGACTGTTTGAAACGAGATTGTAAGTTTAATTATTTGTTGAACATATTTTCAAAAATATTTCCATTCTCGGACAATGTTTTTAATATATTACAAACTAAAACAAGTGATATTGCTTTTTGCCTAAAAAAAGTGGATGATTTTAAGTCCATGTTAAGCCAAAAAAGAGATAACTTTGACCTATTTTGGGAGAAAACGATGACGTTAAATGTAGAGCCACAAGCCAAGCGTCTTCGAACAGACAAGGTGGAAGATATTCAAACATCATAAAGACGCCTCTTTTACGAAATAATCTCTCAAATTCAGCAACAAAAAAATATAGATTTAACGGTTTAAATGATTTTAAATTCCTCGAGCTCTATAATTTTGATGCATTTAAAGGAAAAACTTTCCCAGAAGATACATTTAAATCTCTTCTTCATTATGGCTAGTTCTTCGACCGAGTGTTACTGTGATCTGAACTAAAAGTGATTTACGAAACTGATGACTGAAAATAACGCTAAGGAACTAATGCAATTTTTAAAAGACAAGAGTGAATTAGTATTGACAATACCTGCCACAAGTACATCAGTAGAACGCAATGTTTCAACACTTAAACGTATAAAAAATTTCGTAAGAAATTCAACGGGGCAGGAGAGACTTTCGCATACATCGCTGTTGTCCATTGAAAATAAACTTCTACCAAAATATGTCGGAGCATCGATGTTTTTATGATGACGTCATTGACTAATTTGCAAAAAATGATCCAAGAATCGAATTACGTTACAAATAGGTATGTTTCTAAAATTTGCTTCCCTTTCTTAAAATTTCACCGCACGCCCCTGTTTTCTTTGTATTCATTTTGTATATATTTCCCAACGATTTTATTACATTTTGTTGTGCTTGTCATGTCGCAATTCACCATTTTTTTAAACAGTTGTTTGATGCATGCGCAAATAAGAATATATGACAATATATCTGTTTCCATCTCTCCTTCTACTTCTCAAAGAAGGGATGTTTGTATGAAGGGATAAATTATCTGTATTATTAAAATGGAGAACAGGGAGTTTATCTCTTCATATAAACAACGTTTCTTTGAGATGTGGAAGAAGAGATGGAAACAGATCTGTCTCACCAAGGGAAGATTCTACGGAGAAATTGCACAAACATATATAAAGTATCTCAAACCCTGGATTACAGCATCAAAACACCTGCAATGGAAGGAAATTGTTACTATCTACAGAATCAGAAGCGGTCACTACACCGTGCCGACTCATCTTCATAAGCTTGGAATCGTCGATAGCCCAGATTGCGAATGTGGAGAGCCGGGTTCACTACATCATATCCTTTTTGAATATCCCCTGTATCATCAGGCCTCCTCTCTCCTATGCAATTCCCTACAAAGGGATATTGAAACTGGTCCAATTAATCTGTCTTGCATAGCCAATTACCATAATCTTGTAGCTGAGAACATTTGTAATTTCTTGAGAATATGTGGATTAAAAAATTGAAAATATAAACTTATGTCCTAACACTTTGTGGTGAAAGATGGATCAAAATACAAGAGTTCTGATCACACTACACTACAACTTGTTACGTTTTGGACGCGCATTTCGCTAACCAAGTTGGCATTATCAGTAGATGATATAAACTGTTTATATCACCTGCAGATGATGCTAACTTGGGTTGTGGTGTAGTGTGGTTAGAACTCTCGTATTTTGAAATATAAACTTATATCTGTAGATCCTTTTAGCCTCAGCCAATATGGGTAAGGGCCCTCCCTGACATAAAGAGAGCCACCAAGATATAAGTACAATAAGTCAATATATCTGTTCTATATGAAACCTAAATTACCCCGGGCACTCACCAATCACAACACAGATTGTTTAATGTGCTTCATATTGGTTTCTCGTTTATTTCCGCGGAGTATAAACACATTTTATTGAATTTTCAGCATGGGTTTCCTAGCTCGATGATCGGATACTCGGCTTTGGATATGGAGAATATATGTTTGTCTCTGTTTTAGTTTTTTTTTTAAATAAAATTTATAAGTATTTAAATGATTATTTCCCTGAATCTAGAAATATTTTCCTCATCTGTTAACATCTTTCCAACAAATTTAATTTTATTAATTTTAACAAACTTGTCAAACGATGTTAAGTTTGTAACTACTTTTTTGATTCTATTGCCTTTTTACTTAATATCCATGGAAATAACAAGTCAGTATTAAAATTTTGCCGCTGAAAAACTTTTATTTACATGATTTGCCGGCTATTTCAAGTGGATAAGTTAGTAGTAACATGCAAACACAATTTCCGGAAAACATGTTGAGCACTTATTTTCTTACCGAAAGCCAAGTTTCACATGAACGGTCCATAGGCCGAGAAACTCCCGATTCCGAAGGATGGGGGTTTTTTTGGACTCATTGACCATGTGCACGAATGCTTTTACTTAAAGAAAAATACGTGCTAATCAATTTTTGGAGTTTTTCTAAATAGAATTTTTTTTGCCAATGTTATATTTTGTCAGAGTATTTCCCGAATAAATATTGTAAGCACAATTGGAAACTAAATTTTGTCACAGAATAGAAAAGGCCAAATTACAAATATTATTTGCAAACAAAACAAAATTCTTTTGCCTTAATTTAGAAAAGCTAAACATACCTTATAAAATGTAATACAATGAATTGTGAATAAAACATTTGAGGTATGTAAGATGTAATGTACATAAACATCTTGATATTTTAAAGGTTATATTTAATTGCAAGTTATAATGTTTTAGATTTAACATTTCATATAAAGCAAACATTAAGGAAAAAACCTGAAAGTTTCTATTAATTCAAATATTCTTAAAGTGTTAAGTTGTTATTTTACAATTATCAAAATTCATCTGAGTGAAATGGAGCCAAAAAAGAAACCAGAAAATATTCTATTGGAAATGAAAAAAAATGTTATTTTCATCAATAATGAAAGCCAGTATCTTATTAACTAAAACTGATTATACATTCAAAATATGCCACCTTTAATAGGATCACCTTATTAATATAGCAAGGGCGTGCAGTCCATGGAAGCAAGGGAAGCAGTGCTTCCCCAAAAAAAATTACAAAACATCTTCTAAAATGTAATTTTTGTAATAAGATACCATTAATTTAGTTTATATTAAAAATGCTAAAACATTATCTTAATTATCAAGCCCATAATAAATGCGGTTTTGACTCCGACCGAGCCACAATAGAAATCGAATAGAATCTATGCGGGCCGCTAGCTTCTCTGCAGCCAAGTCCTGTATGCTTGATTTCTTGTGAACCGAGCCAGAGGTTATTGAACTTTCCACCGGGTGTTTGAAATTTTTGCATTTCAGTCGCGTGCTTTAAGTGGGGGCGGAAGCTATCGTTGGAGTAAGTTCTTTGTTTGAACGGCTATGCGTGTGTTGTGTGATACGTACGTCGAGTCGTGCATGGTGCGATATGGAAGACAATAATACGGACGTGAATATGCAAATCCCGTCAACCTCGGCTGTCGGTAATAACGTTGAAAACGTTGGATAATTTAGTAAGAAGAGTGTGTATGAATGTGTGGTGTGTGTCTTAATAATAAAGGGATTTTCAACATTAAACTTCGCTGATAAGCTTCAAATAATTTCCAAAGGAAGGGCAAAACCGCCTATGAAAAATTTAACCACAAAAATAAAAAAATGTATTAGACATTTTTATCCGGAAAAACAATACGAACAATTTAAATGGCTAACAGGATGTGAAAATATAAGTAAATTATTTTTTTGGCCATTGTTACTTTTTGAAAATGAAAAATGTCTCTGGTATAAAACTGGTTTTTCCGATTTAAACAATTTACATAAAGCTGTAAAAAGACACATTATGTCCAAAGCGCATTTGCAGGACATCATAAAAGAAGAAGTCTTCGGCAAAACCAGAATTGAACACACCCTTAATAAACAGTTTAATGGCTGAATATGATGATTGTTAAAAAAAATCATTTAGAGCAGTCTAGCGTTTTTCGCGAAACGTCGAATCGAATCCAGAATGATTTAATTTCCGCTGTTGCAACCATTATTCTATAAAGAATTAAGCAGGAGATTGGCGAGGCGCGGTTCATTGCTATTGTTCTGGACGAAACAATTGATATCACTAATTTTAGCCAATTATATATAGTAATACGCTATGTTAAAACAGACGGAAGTATTGAAGAGCGATTTTTAGGTTTTAAGAATGTGTCCGAAAACCGTGCAGCAAATGCATTATATACCGTAGTTTATAACGTTACTAAAGAAATTAATGGAGAGAAAAATTTAGTTGCTGAAAGCTATGATGGAGCTGCAGTGATGACAGAACAATTAGGGGGTCTGCAAGCTAAAGTTGGAACTAAGTGTTTGTCCATTGTTTTGCTCATAAATTAAATTTAGTTTTATCCCAGTCCATCAATCACATTAAAGAGTGTAAAGTATTTTTGGTTACTTTAAGTGGCATGGCTGCTTTTTTTCCAAGTCAACAAAACGTACACAAGCTTTGGACTCTATTGTTCACAGACGATTGCCCAAAGTAGCTCCTACTAGGTGGAAGTATAATGGAACACTTGTGTTAACAGTATCTGAAAATCCTGAATCATTGACTGAACTATTTGAGAATATAATAGAAAATAATGAAACGTGGGACTCAGAAGCAATAAATAGTTCGAGGGGGTTTTTGGACTGTTTGAAACGAGATTTTAATTTTAGTTATTGGTTGAACATATTTTTAGAAATATTTCCATTCTCGGACAATGTTTTAATATATCACAAACTAAAACAAATGATATTGTTTTTGCCTAACAAAAGTGGATGATTTTAAGTCCATGTTAAGCCAAAAAAGATATGACTTTGACCTATTTTGGGAGAAAACGATGACGTTAAATGTAGAGCCACAAGCCAAGCGTCTTCGAACAGACAAGATCGGAGGTGTTCAAACATCATACAGACGCCTCTTTTTCGTTATGGCCAGTTCTTCGACCGAGTGTTACTGCGATCTGAACTAAAAGTGATTTAGGAAACTGATGACATTAGCGCAAGGAACTAATGCAATTTTTAAAAGACAAGGAGCTGGAAGATGCCTTCACCGAAGTGTCGAAATTGTATGGATTAGTATTGACAATACTTGATACAAGTTCATCAGTAGAACGCAATTTTTCAACACTTAATGTATAAAAAATTTCGTGAGAAATTCAACGGGGCAGGAGAAACTTTCGCATATATCGCTGTTGTCCATTGAAAACAAACTTCTCCAAAATATGTCGCAGCATCGACGTTTGTATGATGACATCATTGACGAATTTGTAAAAAATGATCGAAAAATCGAATTACATTACAAGTGGGTAAGTTTCTAAAAATTGCTTCCCGTTCTTAAAATTTCACCGCACGCACCTGTAATATAGGCTCTAATAACTTTCTTCTATGAAGTGAATGATACATAAATATAATAAAATCCAACTCGTTATTCGACAGGATAGTGATGGTAATAAGGTCTGAAAATCAGTAACTAGACCGGGCGCCAATGAAACCAGAGATAAAATAATGGAATTTGGTGCGTTGATAGGCTTGAACATTGTGAACATTTGTGACATAAAAACAATTGAATATCGTTCTCGGTTTCCCTGGAAATGACCGCGACTTCGTTATTTTAAATGGGACACCCTGAATATTTTATGTTTTTTGAACTTTCTTAATAATTCTAAACACCATAATTTCCACTTATTTGTATTTTATGGAAAAACGGAGTAGGCCAGGATAAAAACAATCACGTTTATTTACTCTTTATTCAAGCCTTCATCCAACAAAATGACAAAAAAAGAAAATGTTTTGAGTTTAAAAAAAATGTGTTTTTCGCAAATCGATTTTTCAAGTTTTTATCAGACCCTGTACTATAACGGTTCAACTGACTGGAACAAAACCTTCACTAACCAATCCCACTTTTACATCCTTTATCCACATATAATAAATTCAACTTCCATACGGTGCAAACTTGAAAACTTGATACTGTGTTGTCATGTTGTTAATGCCCATCTAAAGGGAAAATCAATATTACTAGCACTTATTTAATTATACCACCGGCAAAGTTGGCCATGGATTCAAAATATTCTACTATTCAAAGGAATCCTCTTTTAACTCATTTAAATAAAAAAAAAACGAATATGATAAGGTGAAAACAAATGAACGTTACGATACTTAGATACGATTAGTATTAACTAATAATAAAAGAAACAGAAAAAAGAACGTACTTAATCATAATTAAGATTTTCAAAAACACGACCTTCTTGTTTAATACAGGTCTCACATTTTTCAATAATTTTCCATAATACAGTTTCTTTTTGAGTTATACTAATATTATTAATAGCACTAATAATTCGATTTCTTAAAATGTCCAAACTTTCGGGTTGAGTTAAAAAGACTTTTTCTTTGATATGACCCCAGAAGAAAATATCTAGAGGTGTCAAATCAGCCGAATGAACTGGCCACCTTACAGGTCCATTCGTTCCTATCTATTGATCCCCAAACCTGGCATTTAAATAATTTACACAAATTCGAGCAATATGGGGATATTGTAGTAAATTGTCCAAAAAATCGGTAAATGTTGTTTCTAGAAATTTCCAATAAGTTTAACACCAAAGCGTTCTTGAAACGATCCTTCTCTAAACAGATGTTGATTTTCATTTGCCCAATATCTAACATTGTTTCTGTTGAACATTCCCAGATTCGTGAAGCGAGACTCATCCTAAAATAATGTTGATCTATTAAAGTTATTATTTGTTTAGAATTTTCCATAAACCATCGGCTATATTTAACTCGCCGAGCAAAGTCATTAACACCCAAGTGTTGGTGGATTTGGTATTTGTAGGGCTTGTACTTATGTTTCTTTAAAATGTTCATTGCACTTTCTCTGTTAACTCCAACTTCATTTTCAATTTGGCGAGTAGAAATACTTGCATTCACACAGGCCAGAACGTTTATTTCAGCTCCTTCACTAATATTGAACTTAGCTTCATTTTCATTTTGGGAAACTGTTTTCGTATGGGGTAATAGCCACGGAAAATAGGTATAGCAGGGTTGGTTTCTGTCGAAGTATCGGTCTGCGCAGAGTGTTTGAGCCTGCCTTTTATTTTGCAAGCACTCGCTATAAACGAGGAGCATATCTATCTGTTCCGCCCTTGTAAAACTTGTCATTTTAAATAGATTACAAGGAACTTTTAGCCTACACCAATAGAGACACGAAATAAAGCGCAAGAGTTTACAAAAAGTGCAACAATCTGCCAAGTCCACAAGGGACAAAAGTTACTTGTCAAAATTCAATTGCTTTTAAAAACCATAGCAACCTCTGTCAAGGCTAATGTGATTATTTTAATTTTAGCAAAACTTTGTTTATAGGTAGTTATCACACTAGGTTAAGTTATCATTAACTTAATTTTCATAAACAACTGCAAAATTGAAAATTAGGTACCCTATGTTTATGATGTTAATATTTATCCAAAGCGAAAACAGTCAGTTGACCCGTTACGGGGTCTTTTTGACATTTTGTTGGATAAAGGCGTGAATAAAGACTAAATAAACGTGATCGTTTTTATCCTGGCCTACTCCGTTTTTCCAAAACATATAATTAAGTGAGAATTATGGCACATTTAAGTGGCTTTATTTGGGAAACTATACATTTTAGACGTAGGTTATGTTATACAAAAGTTGTTTAGAATTATTAAGAGTTCAAAAAACATAAAATATACAGGGTATTCTATTTAACATAACGAAGTCGCGGTCATTTCCGGGGAAACCGGAAACGATATTTAAATGTTTTTATGTTACAAATGTTCACAATTTTCAACCCTATCAACACATCAAATATCATATATTTGTCTCTAACCGTTTTCAAATCAAATGGCCCCCTAAGTAGTAGTTTCATTGTCACCGGTATATACTACCAAATTTTGTAATTACCTCAGTGATACTATAGTCGAATGCGGTCTTATCGTGCGGGTCCAAAGGTCACCAACATTATGTTGTTGTGATTCTTTTATCGAGCTATTAAATCTCGATGGGCTATTTACAAATATACAGGGAGAAAGAAAATAGTTTTTTTTTATTATATTACGCAATATTATTAAGATAGCCACTTAATATGTATTTGGTTAAAATTTTTTGGTTGGCAAAAATAAAAATACACAAAAATGGCAAGCGCCTTAATAAAGTCGGAAGGCGGTTCGAATCAGTGGAACAATCAGGATATGATCTGTTTATACAGCCACCAGCCACTTAATGAAAGTGAGATTTTTTTTTTTCAATCACCAAAAATTATGAGCCCCGCTTGACCTAAAAATCTAACCACTTATACAGTGTCATTTATTTAAATGCGGGCCAACTTTTGTCAAAAACACAAGATAATTAGTTATTACTTCCCTCGTGAGATTTTTTCAGATCTTTACGTTTAAGGGTCCCTAGATGCCGAAAAACATGTTTTTCTCAATTCCGTCTGTCTGTAGGTATGTCTGTCCGTCAGTCTGAGTGTTCGCGGCATAGCTAAAAAACAGCTTATCCGATTTCTTAAATTTTCAGTCTAAAATTAAGGGCCATGCATGCGAATATATATATATATATATATATATATATATATATATATATATATATATATATATATATATATATATATATATATATATATATATATAGATCAAAATATAAGAGTTCTAACTACACTACACCACAACTTGTTACGTTCTGGACGCGCGTTTCGCTAACCAAGTTAGCATCATCAGCAGATGATATAAACTAAAATAACTTATCCTAACCGAGACTATTTATAGGTAAATGTGGTCACACTTGGTTGCACCCGACTGCACCGTTGTCAAGTAAACAATAGAGGGGACTATAGGGAATAGGCCCTCTGTCTTTATTTAGTGCTTTCTTATCACATTTAACTATTTCTATACTCTCAAATGCATCCAATAATCTATTATTAGATACATTTTTAATCAACTTAAGATTATTTATTCCTATTCGGTGATTGTTTTCCAAAGCATGTTGGGCAACGCTTGACTTTTCTGTTCTTCCGTATCTTAAATGTGCCATGTATTCTTTAAAGCGAATGTTTATGGAGCGTTTAGTTTGCCCAACATATTTTAGATCACAGTCATTACAGCTAATTTCATAGATGCCACTCCTCTCCCTCAAGTCGACTTTGTCTTTGGGGTTTCCAAGGAGATTTTTCAAACTATTCTCCGTTTTGTAGGCTACTCTAAAACCTACGTTTTTAAATACTTTTTCTAGACCTCTCGTATATCTGGGATCATATGGGATTACTATGAATTTATTGGAAGCCTCAGGTATTTGAAGAGTAGTGGCATCTTTTAACATTTTCTTATGCTTATGTCTATTTACTAGTTTATGTACAAAATTATCATTATATCCATTACTTTTAGCTATATTTTTAATCCGATTAATTTCATTGTTAAAACGTTCTTTACTTAGTGGAAAATTGACTAACCTGTGAGTTAAGAAATGGAATGCTGCCATTTTGTGTTGACGGCAATGAAATGAGTCGGATGTTATATATCTATCAGTATTAGTAAATTTCCTATAAATATCAAATTCTAATTTATCGTTATTTCTAATAACTAACGTGTCGAGAAAGGGTAATTGCCCATGGTTCTCCTTTTCGTACGTAAAATTAATGGAAGGATATTTATTGTTTAATGTTTCTAAGAAAGTGTCCAAATTTTCTGTTTTAGTATCAAAAATAGCAAATATATCGTCTACGTATCTATACCACACCCTTGGGAAATATTTGAGTTCTTTTTTGAATTGGGTTTCTAATCTACCCATAAACAAATTTGCAAGGAACGGAGATAATCAATTGCCCATCGCAGTTCCCTCTAGTTGTTTATAATATTTATTGTTGTACTGAAAAAAATTTTGATTCATACATAATTTTGTGAGAAGTAAATACTCATCAATAATTTCTTTCTTCAAATTATTGATTTCAAATAGTTCCTTTAGGTACTCTAAAGCTAGTGGTATGGGTACACTAGGAAACAATGAGCTTACATCAAAAGATATTAAAATTTCACCTTCTTTTAAGTGAACATTCTTAATTTTATCTAAGAATTCTAACGAGTTGGTAACCTCAAAGTATCATACGAGATATTTAATTTGCCGAATTCTTCTACTAACCATTTTGAAATATTGTACGTTGGTGATTCAACACCTGAAATAATAGGTCTCATGGACTTCCCAGGTTTATGAATTTTGGGAAGGCAATACAGTTTAGATAACTGTGGGTTACTATGTGTTAGTTTAAATTTTAGTTTATCGAACACAAGGTTTTTACACTGTTTTAAAGTACTTTTTACTTCTGTTATCATTTTTGATAACGGGTTTTTCTCAATTAAATCGTAAGGACCAGTTCGAATCAAATTGTCTACTCTTTCAAAATAATCTGTTTTGTCTAGTATAACAACCTTATTTCCTTTGTCAGCTTTTAAATAAAAACATTCCTTTTTCTTCAGTCCCTGGATAACTTCAGTATTTTTATGAGAAACATATTTTGACCTGTTGTTAACAATGTTTTCTGAGATTTGATTTCTGCAAGCCTCTCTAATGAATGGCTTAGTTGACTCTGGCACGCATTAAATGGAACTTTCGATATTCGCTATAATAGTTGGTAAATTATTTTTTAGTGGAGGCTCTGCAAAATTCAAACCTTTATTCAAAAGGGCGATTTCTCTGTTATCAAAGGACTGAGAAGAAAGATTTTCTACAATGTTCTCGACTTCCGAAGAAATTTGTTTTTGTGGTTTCAACTTTCTCAGTTTGTTTTTAAGTGAACACATTTTCTTCAGAAATTTGGCATCGACAACTACGAACATTTTTGTTTGGAAATCTAACCATTGTTCAAATTCTAAATTACTAAGCTATATATATATATATATATATATATATATATATATATATATATATATATATGTATTTTCATTCCGGGTGTACATCCGTTCACTACTATCGTTCTGAAACGACAGTAGTGAACGGATGTACACCCGGAATGAAAATACATTGTATTTTTCCATCCGTGAAGGAGTAAACATCAACATATATATATATATATATATATATATATATATAATTATATATATATATATATATATATATATATATATATATATATATATAATTTTGTCTTATAATTAATAAAAAAAAATTCTTATTTTAAACACGCTTTAAAACTGGAACAAGTATTCTATAATTTTTTTAGTTATTGCCTACAAAATTACGAATGTACTTAAAAAAAGTAAGCAAAAAAATGGTGTCAAATCTAATAAAAAAAATTTTTAAATTAAAAGTCTTTGGCTAATATCCAGGAGCCAGTGGCAAAAGCTCTAAGAATCGGTATAAGGAATGTACAGAAACTTGTGCGTGAAAAAAAAACATAATTTACTTACGAAGCAGATTAAAAATGTACACAAAAAAAACCAAAGGCAAAAGATTTAAGTTACAATGCAAAAATTGATATTCATAATGCATTTTATGATTTATACACGTCAAAGACTAATATAATTCTTCAAAAACTTTTTAATATTATAGACTAAAAAATATCATCAACACTTAAAAAGTCCTCATCGTCTGAGTCGTCTTCAAATGGCGCAATGATCATTGGTGCTATTTCGACATCTAAAACACGTTCTCGATTCCACCAATCCCATATTAATTTCTCCGTATGTTCCACAGATTTCTTCCAGTACTCCGGCGTAATATAATTTAGTAAATCTCGCCAAACAATTTGCACTTCGTCTGATGATCATATTACGAAAAACGTGTTTTTCGTAATATGGTTTTGCCCCAGCTCAAATTAATTCTATTTCGTTAAACTGGCAATGGTATGGCGGCAGTCGTAAAACCTCATGTCCATTTTCCCGTAACATTTCATCTAGGGCATATATTGTTGGTTTTTTAATAGATTTTGCCATTAAAAGAAGTTCTAGTTTCAGCATATTGGGTAAAAGATTTTGTTTTTGTTTTGTTAGCTAGTCAAAAATATCACTTTTCTTCCAAGATGAAGTAGGTTGTTTATTTAAGATTCTTGAATGATAAGATGCATTGTCCAGAATGATTAAAGATGAAGCATCTAAACTTGGAATCAGTTGTTCTTTTAACCACTTTTCAAACAGGTCACAGTTCATATTATCATGGTAGTCCATACTTTTAGATGTTGAAGAAAACAGTAAAGTTTCACCTGGGAGAAATTCTATTAAAGAACCTGCATGCAAAATGATGAACCGTTTTCTCGTCCCACATCCCATTTTTCTCTTGAAACTTTTTACAGGCTCGTCCTGCCAAGATTTCGAACCACTTCCATTAGAAAATATCCAAGTCTCGTCTAAACATACCACGTTTTTAAATTTTGAATTAACATTTTCCGTGTATTTCTTTAAAAACTGGATACGCTGACTTGCTATATGTGGCAACTCGCATAAACGCCTTTTTATATCGAAAACCAAACATTTTTATTAATTTTGACAACGATTTTAGTCCAATTTCTAATATGCCTCGATTTTTTAAAGCTTCTTTTAAAACTTGAAGGTTTATATTAGTTTTTGATGTGTATAAATCGTAAATTGCATTACGAACATCCATTTTTACATTGTCACTTAAGTCTTCTGTCTTTGGTTTTTTTCGTGTACACTTCTTAACCTTCTTCGGTAGTAAATTATGCTTTTTTTCATGCACAATTTTCTACACAGTCCCTATACCGATTCCCAGAGCTTTTGCTACTGTCTCCTGGATATTGGCCGGTGAATTTTCGTTTTGGTAATATTTTATTAGATTTAATACCATTTTTTTCACTTGTGGATGCAAAAAACCTGAAAATTGTTTTCTATTACTCATTTTGTCACTGACTTGTCAATCTGACTTTGAAGTGACATCGCTCAAAGATTTTTGCAACTCCTGGTATTTATATGTTTATCCCCTTTTTTCATATGAAAATATCGTAGGTCTATCTAATTCATCTTCCGGATTTTATGCGGAGGATATGATTACATGTAATAAAAGAAAAACAAACTTAAAAAGTTTGTCGTTGATAAATCGTATGACCCGCACGATAACACTGCTTGTGACCATATAAACAAAATAATTATATGTAAATTTGCAAATGTTATAATTTAACAGATTTTTTTTCGACAGTTATGTCAGGCATTTTTTCCACTTGAAAATTAAATGTGACATACGAATTCTTGTCAAAGATTAGTCGAAATTAATAGGAAGGGAATAATCATAAACTGGAAAGATGAAACTTATACCGCTTATAAAACGGAACAACAAGTATGTTAACTACGCTCAAGCAAATTTAGACATTCATTGACGTGAAATAGAAGCTTAACGAAAATATTGATTAATGTTGTATTATCGACAGGCAAGTAATTAAAGTTGTGCTAATTTTGAACGCCGCCGCCGCCAAGGTCTGTCCGCCGTAATGGATGGTTTCCAAAAGGAAACCATGTGGCTCTCCGAGAGGTATTACGAAACTTTAAGAAACTGCCTCGGAGTTGGGATGAGTTTTCAGGAAGTTTGCATGTTTTTAGAGACGGTCCGTTTGTTTAATTGAGATTCGTAGCATTACTGAAGGATTTTAAAAAGCTGTTTTCTTAATATATTTCTTCTTCATTTCTGGGAAACAAAAGTTGCGGAATTTGTAAATGGAATCCTAATTTATGAGAGACAAGACTGTTGTTTCGTTGCTCTTGCAAGAGGCATGCGATAATATCTTGGAGGGTAACTAAATCAAGAAATTTCCTTGATGTTTAGTAAAGTTAGACACTTGGTAACGTTTCAGTAACTAGCGTAATTTATGGCTAAGATTTAGAAGTGTTTGGTAAATTTCTTAAATTATACTTTTTTATTACAGAGATTGTGATGCTTCTTATTCATTAAGAGATTTTATACCTAAGTTATAGCCACGTTGGTCATTGTTTTAATTTTAATAATAATATCCAGAGCTTTAAAGCATTTTTGAGAAGATTGGGACTGGACATATGTACACTAATATATTTTCCACAACACCCCCCTAGCAGCCAAAAATCTTACTTTAAGGTATTAGTGCCTTTAAGGAGAGCCCAGAAAAAGGGACGAGAGAATCACCTCCACAAAATTCTAAGAAGTTTTTGACATTCTCTCTTCACAACCCTTCGCAGTTTCGGAAAGAACTTGTGTGAACTTAACGTCATAAAATAAAGTAATTACAGGTGGCGCCACTAGTAAAGCAAGGTCCAGAACGCGGTTATATTCAGTGTGCCACACTGGCGTACTTAGACTTAGCTTCTGGGTGGGAGGAGGGTTTTAGACGATGAAATTTCAACAACAAAAAAAAAACGTCTTTACTTGTGTAAACTATTCTAAATTCTTTCATTCACAAAAACACCAAATAATGTCGGCAATATTATATTAAATCAAAAAAAAAGGCGAGTAATCGATGAATCTATTACATCACGTAACCGTAAGCATCAAAGCTAAACCTTGACTGACTCAACGTTCCCTACATCAATCTTATCATGAGTTCTTAGCCATATATCCAATAAAAAGTCTTGTCAAATACGCATATTCCGTCAGCATTAATCATCTTTATGATGGTGGCGTAACCTCGGCCGGATAAAGACGGAATATCGGGTTACAGTCGGCCTACCTGACAGCCTTTCACGACCCCGTGAAACATGCCTTAACTGAAACATACAAAAAAAAACAACTAAATTAGTAAATAGTAATGACACCATTAGAGGGCGAGAATACGTTAGTATTCAACGTCCTCTTCGTCACTAGTCTCGCTAAGCGAAACCATCGTATAAACTTTCAACTTGTCTGAAGGACAGATGCCCGTATAAGCAGTCCTACATCGTTTGGACCCCGGTAGTTCGTTAACAACGTACCGGTCGTTAACCAGTACTTTGGTAACTACAAAGGGTCCCTTGTATCACGGTTCAAGCTTTCTGCTCCTCCCGTCATTAGAGGTTTTATTTGCCTGAACCAACACGTGTTGGCCAACCGTAAATTTCGTAACAGGGGCATGCCGTTTATCGTAATACTCCTTCTGGCATTGCTGCCGATCAAGGATGTTCCGAGAGATTTCTTCTCTCAACGTTTCGAGATCTTGCCGTTGGTCACATGCGATCTCAGACGTCAGGAAGGAATCGTTAATTCCTCGTGGGCGGTATCCAAAGAATACCACGTATGGTGTTTTACCAGTGGTAGAATTTACCGTAGAGTTAATTCCCCACTGCACAGCTTTTACAGCCTCGTCCCATCTTCTCTCGTCTTCTGTGGTAGCTAACATGGCGCTTAACACTGACCTGTTCATGCGCTCAACTTGGCCGTTAGCCCTTGGTGTTGCGGTTGCACAAAGAACACGCTTAATACCCATTCCTTGGCAAAAGTCCGTAAAGCTTTTGCTGGTGAAAGCGGTGCCTCGATCACAGATGATTCTTCGTGGTACTCCAAACATCTCTATGACCCGTCGATGGCACATCTGGGCGCTTACGTGACGCGGATTGGTATCCAACAGTGCACTTATTGGCTTCGTGACCCAATAAATGACACTTGGAACACTCTATGCGTTGTTTTGGACATTTGGATTGGTAATGCCCTTTGGACTTACAGTTGTAGCACTGCACATCTCTTAATCCTTCCCGTTTCTTGTAATGAGGTGGTTGACTCTCGGAATCTAATGCTGGTTTTGATTCCGGCTTAGGATAGCGTCTTGAAACTGAGGAATGTCCCATTTGAGTTTCGGAAAACTTGTCATCACGTAACGTTGACAAGTACTCTTCATAGAGGGCCTCTGGCGTTTCGTAACGGCCAGCTCTGGCTCCATTTTGCAAGGTGACATTTGTAATACCATCAATTAAACAAGACACCGCGTGCCGACCAGTTATTTGACATGTCCGGAGTAGTTCCATTTTACTAGAATAATAATTAGTCATGGTTTCGCCCCTGTGTTTCGTCCTGTTTAGCATTTTTCGTAGGACCGTCGCGTAGTCCACATGGTCTGGAAAACTTTTGGCCACTAAATTCTTCCACTCGGTCCATGTACTTGGGTAACTTGACAAGCTGTGGTACCAGTTCTTCGCCATTCCGGAAAAACGACTCTGCATTTGATACGGTGGTAATATCATCCCAGTTATTTAAAATTTTAATCTGGTCAATTTTGTCAAGCCACTTAGCGGCTGACAAGTTTTCATTTTCCGGATCAAACTCTGGAATACACTCGCTTCTTAAATTTATTGGTCGGTGGTCTTGACGCGAGGACCCTTGTTTAATAAGAACTTCCAATAAGTTTTCTAAACGCTCTACCCTCGATTCCACAGACGACCCGGGCGTAGACAGTTGGGACGGACCAATATTTTTTCGACAGAGTGGTTATGGTTAACTACTTCTTCAGAAGCACGTATATTTATGGGGGGTGTCAAGGAGCGCCTACATTGCGTAACTGTAGTACTTTTGTGACTATTGTTTTTCTTTGACTTACCCCTGTTTGAAGATTTATTTTTGCTACTAATCGTCGATGTTCTACTCCTGTATCTACCTTCTGAAATACTTTCTTCTTCAGAACTGTCTCACGATGACTCACTTGAATAATGCTTTCGTTTGCCCATTTTACGTGACAATAAGCTTACCAATACAACAATACACTAACCGACCTTCTTTTCGTAACACACTGTACATAAAATCCTTAAACACTAATTTTGTTCACCCCACACCTGAACTGTAAACTATTCTAAATTCTTTCATTCACAAAAACACCAAATAATGTCGGCAATATTATATTAAATCAAAAAAAAAAGGCGAGTAATCGATGAATCTATTACATCACGTAACCGTAAGCATCAAAGCTAAACCTTGACTGACTCAACGTTCCCTACATCAATCTTATCATGAGTTCTTAGCCATATATCCAATAAAAAGTCTTGTCAAATACGCATATTCCGTCAGCATTAATCATCTTTATGATGGTGGCGTAACCTCGGCCGGATAAAGACGGAATATCGGGTTACACTTGTTTATTTTTATGTAATTAAAACATACTAACACTGGCTCTGGAGGAGGGTTTACGTAAATTTGCAAATATTATAGTATTATAAAGATAGGACAGTCGAAAAAGGAGACTTCGGAAACATTTGTATCGCCGACGATTTTGACATGCTGATACGTTATAACCTACAAAATCAATCGCGTTCCTCCACATAGTGGTTTGAAATATATAAATTGGTGAATAGTTTTTTGTTTTTGTCACTCAAAAGAAAAAAAAATGTTTTTGGTTTCTAACTTTGTGCTATTATTCAAGCTAAACAAAACACTAGTTAATTGTCAATTGTTTTGTACCAATATTGATAAATCTATAGCAAGGCAGTTTGATAAAAAATATTTGTGCTTGACTAATTAAAAAATTCTTAATAAATTCAATAAGTGAAACTCTTACGTCTTAAGACCGTTTTAGCGGTAACCAGCACCAGTTTATGTTTATGTTTATAGCTTTATCAAGTAAAAATATTTTAATTGTGAAGTCGTGTTCAGCATTTTTTTTATTCGTAGGGAAATAATTTACGATTTCAATATTAGATAGGCTTTTTATTGATGATATTTTTTGCCAACGTTTCGATGGTTTCTATCTTCCTCAGGGCTCAAGTGATCATCAGCAATGTAATCCAAAAGCTTATAATTAAGATTTTTTGCTCTATATCAATTGTACTTTCACCTATTAGTCATTTCCTTTTCTCCCTGTATATTATGGACACATGTATTACTAATTATTTAGGGGGATGCTTGGAGTGTGTAGTTGGATTTTCTTAAATAAGATAGCATAATAGATGGTCTTTCTTTTTTAATTTAGCTATTAACATGGAATAACCAGATCACAATTGGCTATACTACTTTTGTCTTATAGCTCTCGCTCCTTTTTACTTTCCTTGCGAGAGCCATATGAGGACGACATGGTAATATTTTGGTAAAAATCCAATATGACGGAACAAAAAAAAATTAATACTAAAAAACTACTTATCCAGTTTACCCCGAATTTTGCAGAAAACTGTTAAATAAAAAAAAATATATATATATATATATATATATATATATATATATATATATATATATATATATATATATATATATATATATAGATATATATATAGGGATGAACTGGTAAAAATGATGATACAAATTCAAAATGGCGGAACAAAATGGTGGTCTAATTAAATGTGTAAAAATTCTCTCTTAAAAGATTACTTATTGGATTGATTTTAAAGTTTCCACTAAAATTTACATTATTATGGAAAACTTTTTTTAAATTTCGAAGAAAATTTGGTGAGAAGCCATTACGGTGGATGAAAATAGCGGTCTAATGAAATTTTTAAAATATCAGTATCAACAAACTAGTTCTCCAAATGAGTTGATATGAATACGCGTGAAACAGAGAAGAACTGGTAAAATTGTATCAATCATATATGGCAAAACAAAATGGTGGCTTAATCAAATGCAAATGTTTAATAAGTCGGTAAATTTCTATTTTCTCGAATAATAACCTTTTAAAGCCATAAGGAATTTTTTACAGATTACTAAATTTACAAAAATCAAAAATATTTAAGTATTAAATTAAAAATAAATTAATAAAGAGCAAAAACACAATTTATACTGGAGTTTCGAAGCTTTATCTAGGTTTTTATTTAAATAGATATGGTAAGTGAATGAATATTTGTATGTAGATATGTATGTAAGTTAGATCTGGACAAAAAAGTATATTTGTTTAAATCTGAGTAATTGTTATTATGTACAGGGTGTTCCAGCGAGGACTGAACAGGGACCTATTTTCGACCTTCCTTGTTTTATTTTATTATTTAATAATTATTATTATAATTATTTTTTATTGAATTTCTTTTTCTATCATGTAAAATTTTATTTTCCTCAAATAGGTTTTTTATCCTTAGAATTGTATTGATGGATATATTTCTATGAAAATCTGCAATAAATCTTCTTCTTGCTTCTCTTGCATTTTCTTGGCACTTGTAAAATAGCATAACAATCTGTAGTCTCTCGTCCAAAGAGTATTTCATTTCGATCAGAGTCAAATATATATTTTTTAGGTGAAGACTTCGACAATAATTAAAATAATGTCAATTTTTATTGACAAAGCATTCAAACGTCATTTTACCTTGATCCCCTATACCAACCTATCGTATATTTTAAACAGGTGAAGCTAAAATTTTAGTTTGTAAAACATTAAAATGTAATATAAACAGCTATCGCAAAATCAAATCTTTTAATCAGAACGGACATAAAAAAAATCACTCTTTCCAAAAATCGTATAAAAAACGATACATTCCATTTAAAAAACACCTGATGCATAGCGTAATTCTTTTGTTTCTGGTTTAAATATTTTTTCGATGATATTTTTGGATTCTACAAGAAAAAATACATCGATTGGCTATTTTGAATTTTTCCAAAATACAAGGAAGGTCGAAAATAGGTCCCTGTTCAGTCCTCGCTGGAACACCCTGTACAATATAACGATTCAAGAAAACAGCAACTTTCGGCTTTACAAACACAAATATAAAAGTGTACCAAAAGCTGTAAAAATATATATATATATATATATATATATATATATATATTTATATACTTATATATACATATATATATATATATATATATATATATATATATATATATATAAGTATATATATATATATATATATATACATATCCGAATAGAGACAGTCTCTATTTGGACGCGAAAAAGAAAGCTTCGAAAATGCCAAATGTGATTTTGGCGAAACGTCAGCAAAACTGTTCTTTTCAGAACGACAGTGAACGAATGTACACCCGGAATGAAAACACATTATATATATATATATATATATATATATATATATATATATATATATATATATATACAGTCGAACCTCTTTAAATCGAAACTCGTTAATTCGAAAACCTCTGGTATTCGAAATATATTGTACGTCCCTTAAAAAAACCTCTAGAAATCGAAATAAATGGGAGATTAAATCGAAATTCTCTGAAAGACCATTTTTACCTCTACAATTCGAATTTCATTCTAATTCAACCTCTATAAGTCGAATTTTGTCAGTGGTAGCCATAAAATCTAAACAGGTTAGAGCAAGTATAACATATTATTTTATTTGCCGATTGGCGGTTATTGCAATTGATTGTTACGCACACGTAGGCGGCTTACAAGATGAGTCTCAAACGTAAACACAGAAGTTTGACAATCGGTGATAAAATAAAAATTATAAATGCTGTTAAAAGTGGCGAGAAGCTTAAAAAAGACATTGCTAAAGAGTATAATATTCCACAGAGTACGTTATCAACAATTTTGAAAAATCAAGGATATATTTTATCCCAAGAAACATCGACAAATTTGAGTGCAAAAAGAAAAAAGGAAGCCGAGTTTCCCGATGTGGAGGAATGCTTAGTGAAATGGTTTAAACAGTGCCGAAATAATAATGTTAGTGTTGGAGGAACAATAATGAAGGAAAAAGCCGAAGCATTTGCTAAATCTTTAGGGCATAGCCAGTTTAAAGCAAGTAACGGTTGGTTAGAAAAATTTAAGAAAAGACATGACATAGTGTTTCGTAAGATGAGTGGTGAAAATGCGGGTGTAAGTGATTCGGATTGCGATGACTGGAAAAATGAACTAAAAACGATTATAAAAGACTATGATGCTTGCAACGTTTTTAATTCAGATGAAACTGGGTTGTTTTTTAAGTGCCTTCCAGATCGTTCAATGTGCTTTAAGGACGAAAAGTGTCACGGTGGTAAACACAGCAAAGAAAGAATAACCGTTTTGTTAACAGCTAATATGACAGGTACAGATAAGTATAAATTATTGATAATTGGAAAATCTGCAAATCCTAGATGTTTTGCGAATATAAAATCACTTCCTGTAGATTACACTGCAAATAAAAAAGCATGGATGACATCCCAAATATGGTCTGATTTTTTGTTGAAATTTGACAAAGATATGACAAAACAAAAGCGTAAAGTTTTGTTAATGGTGGACAATTGTACCTCGCATAGTAAAGATATTCCTCGTCTTAATTCAGTAACAGTGAAGTTTTTGCCCCCTAACACAACCTCCAGACTTCAACCATTAGATCAGGGTATAATTAAAAACTTTAAAACATTATATAGAAAGGAAGTTGTACGAAAAATTATAAATGATATGGAAGAAGGAAAAACCAGCTCAGTGAATCTATTAGAAGCAGTACGAATGGCTAACAAGGCATGGTTCCCATTGTGCAGTGTTACCCAAGTTGCAATTGCAAATTGTTTTAGAACATGTGGATTTTTACACTCAGCGTCAGAAGAACTTCAGGAAGAAACCAGTGTATCATCAGTTGAGGATGTTGATGAAGCAATAGTTGATGAAGAATGGCGTATAATTTCTGAAAAATTTGATACATGTTGTAAAACGTTTGGCGAGTATGTGAGCTTTGATGATGGGGTTGCCGTTTCTGGAACATTAAGTGATGGCGAGATTGTGGCTTCAGTTACTAAAGAAATGAATGACAATACCGACGAGGAAGATAATGTTACTGAAGAAGAGGAGCAACCTGTTTCAGCCAGGGATGCTAAAGCCATGGTAACAAAGCTGCGAATTTTTTTCGAAAGAAAAAGTGATACACAGGATTCGGTTTTTTCTGCTATAGCGACGATTGAAAACAGTATTGATTCCTGCATATTTTTAAAATAAAAACAAAGATAAATGACTTTTTTACCAAAAAATAAATATGTATTTATTTTATGTGTATAAATATTTAGGTATATATGATTAATATGCATATTATGTATATTCAGATATTTGCAGTAGAATGTACGTATAACATACATTGTATGTATGTACATAGAAATAAGTACCTATGTAAAGAGATTAAGTTTTTTTGTTCGTTGACTTAAAAATAAAGGCGCTTTTATGTAATACCTCGATATTTCGAATTTTATTTATTAAGCCTCGTTAATTCGAAACACTCTATAAATCAAAATCTCTATAAATCGAAGTAAATTACTATTCCCTTGAGATTCGAATTAGAGAGGTTTGACTGTAGTATATATATATATATATATATATATATATATATATATATATATATATATATATATGTGTTTTTATTCCGGGTGTACATCCGTTCACTACTGTCGTTCTGAAAAGAACAGTTTTGCTGACGTTTCGCCAAAATCACATTTGGCAGTCTCTATTCGGATGCGAGAAAGAAAGCTTCAATGTGATTTTGGCGAAACGTCAGCAAAACTGTTCTTTTCAGAACGACAGTAGTGAACGGATGTACACCAGGAATGAAAACACATTGTATTTTTCCATCCGTGAAGGAGTAAAAATCAACACATATATATATATATATATATATATATATATATATATATATATATATATATATATATATATATGTGCGTGTGTGTGTGTGTGTGTGTGTGTGTGTGTGTGTGTGTGTGTGTGTGTATGTGTGTGTGTATGGAGGAATCCGTTACGTATAAAGTTCCGGGAAAATGCCAAGTTATCGATTTTTCTAAATATAATTTCACGACTAATGAACGCTTTTTGTGGTGTGAAAATACAAATTAAACATGTTTTAAATTTTTTATAAATGTTTTTTTAATTGTTTATCACAAGAAATGTTCCTATAGAATTGTTGAAACTTTACAATAAATAATGTAGATACACGCCCTTGGTGGAAATCCAAAAAGTTGTTTTAGCAAAAAAAATCCTTTTAACTTGGATAGAAAACATCCTAGGTTCAATACAATCGTGAAAACATTACGGAAATATGCACAGAGTTTTTGCCTTAACCCAGATATGCCTAAAGTTTTGACATTAAAAAAAAATCAAATATTCTTATAGAATTTTTATTTAAGACTTATAAAATAATAATTTTTGTAACAAAACATTTTATTTTCTTTTTGGTTGATAAAAAAAAATGGTGTACTAAATATAGTACACTAGGAAAATAGCAGGCAGTTAGGTTCACTTTGTGTGATATGACGCAAAACATTTTACATGCACCCCAACATTGCATTTTTGGCATTTAGTTGTAGTGATCATGACAATGACCGCATCTTGTTTGTTTTGGCTGCGGAATCACATATTGATCATAACGATCCCATCTTCCAATGCCGATGGTCTGCCTCTTGAAATTGATGGTGGTTTTTTATTTTGTGTTAACAATACCGTTGCGATTCGCCTTCTAAATTTCAACTGGTCCATATCACCACCATTTTTGCGGTGTAAATGCCATGCATTTTGAATAGCCAAATCGATGCAATGGGTGAAAAGCGGAAAATACCACTTTTTACCTCTTACAGATATTCGGTATAGCCCAATGTTCTGGTCCGATCGGTCTACGCCGCCCATATTTCCATTGTATAGGTAAACTAGATGAGGTTGTTCAATCTGAAATCAAAAATATAATATTTAGAAAACTTTTTACTTTATACAAATTTAGGTTTATTGTTTACCTGAACATGTTTATTTTCCTTTCGGGAAAATCTTTTTACTTTGTGAATTGGCTTGACTCCAGCATGATTTGAACATAAACTTACTAAATTGTTGTCGTTCCATTTTACGGCAATTATATTCTGGTCAGCAATTTTAGAAAAGTCATATGAACCTCGATCTTGCTTCTTTAGTATTTTTGAGTCGACCAACGGATTACCAGATAAACGGTTTTCTCTTAGGGTACCTGTAGCTTGAAAGCCCATATCAGTGAGCTTTTCCATTAGCGGGATTGTTGTAAAAAAGTTGTCGAAGAATATATGTAATTTTTGGTCTGGCCATTTTTTTCGCAGAACTTCGGCGTATTCCAATACAACCGCAGCACCGACACCATAATCGCTATAAGCCTCACTTATATTAGTTGAAGCTCCTTGATAAGGCTCAAACCAGTTTATATACCCTAGCCTGGTTGCTCCTACCCATAGCTTATACCCGTATCTTATTGGTTTTCCGTGTATAAATTGTTTGCAACCGTGCCTCCCAAAATAAGGCACCATTGCCTCATCAACACAGTGATTCTGCTCTAAGTCACTTTTCTCCATAAACTTTTGGTTTAGATAGTCAAATAATGGTCGTACTTTAGAAAATCGATCGGATTTATCTAAGGATTGGTTGTCTTTGAAATGAATGTTTGTCAAAATATATTCAAACTTATCTCGTGTGATGGATTCCGAAATAAGTGCGTTGTGACCATCGCTTTCTCTTTCCCAATAGATTCTTCTTCTAGGAACGCAAATATAGCCACTGAGTACAAGAACGCCAATAAAAGCTTTTATTTCACGCTTTGATACTGTTTGCACGTGATTTTTTTGACCAGCATACTTGTTAGTTTCAGCAACTATAAGATCTAAAAGCTGGTCTTCAAAAAAATCCTCAAAAAGTTCTAATGGAGATTTTATATTTCCATTTGTAATATGGTCATTAGTATCAATAATACTATTTGAATAATCTGACGGCACCAGTAAATCTTCTTTGGTCCAATTGTAAACTTTTTTTTTCTTTGCAAAAGATTTTTTGACTTTCAGTTTTTCTAACGGCTTTTTAGAAATCAAACTAGCTAATGGTAACTCATCTTCTGAAGAAAAGTCGCCATCGTCGTAGAATTGATGTAGATTTACTTCGGCAGGCGCTCGAAGCTGCGACCCTGGCAAATTACCCAACTCAATGAAATTTTCATCGCCTGAATCCTCATCAGTGATTTCTTCGTTTTCTGGAGGAAATAGAGTTATTCCAGACGTTCTTTGCAAAACATCATCGTCATCCTCAAGCATGCTTAGTGCCTCATTTAGTGAAAATCCTCTAAAATAGATACAATCCATTGTAATTTTGTATAGTCGTTACAAATACATGTTATGTAGTACTTTCAAATAACGCGGTACGACCAGAAATATAGCAAATAAATAAACTATTACATCCACAATGACGTAGTTCTACTCAATCAATAAAAATACTTATTAGAAAAATAATAATTTGCGTGGAAAATAAAATATATACCAAAATCCATATATGACGTGTTTATGCCTAGCGTACTATATTTAGTACACCCGAAAATATGGCGACGAAAAAGATACCAAATGTAAAATAAGGTTATCTCTGTGATTTGTATCATAAAATAATATATTTTAGCTTTCGGATAAACCGGTCAAAAACAGTTAAAATGTATTCTAACATTTAAAAAAATACTTACTTCACAAACCGAACGCCGAAGTCACTCATTTTTTCAATTTACAGAACTTTCTAATTCCACAAGGCCGCACTGTTAGCCTAACTCCGAAACAAACACGTGTATAGCTCGACTGTTACATCCACAATGACCATTCAATCACGCCACCTTCAAGTGGCGACATCTGGTATCCCGTTTTAATACTTTGATAACTGTACTATATTTAGTACAACAGGCATATCTGGGTTAAACACATTGTATCTTAGATATTAAATTGAAGAAACATTTTTGCGGGAATATGTCGTCTTATTAATAGATTCATCCCTTGAAATATTTTATGTTACTTTCATGTTCACCTGTATATTTTAACTTTCGCCTTTTAGTATAATATTGGTTAACCTACAAAAGACGCTTACATGAAAACAATGTTAATCATAGTCAGTGGCGCAACTAGACTAGATAAGATAATATTGATTTGAGGATAAAACCAATTTTAAAGAAACCATGATTTTTTGTAGACGATATTTTCTCCAAGTTAATAATGCCATGCAAATTTTCGTGTTAACTTTATCTTAATCTTAACACTACAATAAATACAAAAAATTAAATAAATTTGCCGTATTTCACCGTTTTTCGAAATATTACCTCTTTTTTGTTTTAAATATGTATAATCGAAAAAAAAAATAAGAATCTACGCCAAGGACTTCAGCAATTTTTTAATGTTGTATTTACCCCAACTATATATATTTTCAATTTGACGATAATTGACTTGGCGTTCTCAAAATATAAAATATTTACGGTTTTGCAACCTTAAAAAAACGAATATCTACGCCCATGGCATCCTAAATCTAAATTGTTGAGACACGTTTCTGATCTATTTCTTGGTACAAGTTTGAAACTAATTAAAATGCGTTCTCAAAATATAAAATATGTACGGTTTTGTACCCTTAAAAAATCGAATATCTACGCCCATGGCATCCTAAATCTAAATTGTTGAGACACGGTTCTATTGAATTTCTTGGTACAATTTTGACACGAATTAAAATATTACCAGTTCATCCAGTTTTAACTAATATTTTGTTTACCATTTATTAGGCCGATTTTTATCGTACTGCTGTAATTTAGTTATAAACTCTCGATATTATCTAAGTTTATATGTCTCTTATTATTTTTTGGACCATGGCCGTACGGCTATATATATTTTTTTTGAATAAATTACTATACTTAAATTTACATAGAACGATGAAACCCGTATATAAAAATTTTAAGGAGTTCAAAAGCTACCCACTTCTTCTGCATAACATAATATGTGCTTTACTTGACCTGTTAACTGAAAACCTGCCAATGTGCCTCCTCCTTTTTGGTCTACCCCGTATAATGAACAAACATTATTTTGATACAAAAAATTAAATAACTTTGAGAAGTTTCGCCGTTTTTTGGAATATCACCTCAATTTTATTTTAAATATGTATACTCGAGAAACATTAAAAATCTACGTCAAAGGTTTCCATTATTTTTCAATGTTTTACCCCACCTATTTCTGTTTTCAGTGTGACTATTATCGACTTTGCGCCCTAAAAAGATGATTTCTTTTTTTACTCTTTTATACCTCTTTCTCAAACTTTTAGATTCCATAACTTCACAATAAGCGCGCTCGCCGATCGTCGAGTGATCTGACACCGCTGTCTTTCCACCTTGAAGCAAAAACTCTTAACGTGGTCCCTATATACGAACATAAAAATTTTGAGTTAACAATGTTTCACACACCCTCACACCTGCGTGATTTTGTACAGGGTGTTCCAGCAAGGACTGAACAGGGACCTATTTTCGACCTTCCTTGTATTTTGGAAAAATTCAAAATAGCCAATCGATGTATTTTTTCTTGTAGAATCCAAAAATATCATCGAAAAAATATTTGAACCAGAAACAAAAGAGTTACACTATGCATCAGGTGTTTTTTAAATGGAATGTATCGTTTTTTATACGATTTTTGGAAAGAGAGATTTTTTTTATGTCCGTTCTGATTAAAAGATTTGATTTTGCGATAGCTGTTTATATTACATTTTAATGTTTTACAAACTAAAATTTTAGCTTTACCTGTTTAAAATATACGATAGGTTGGTATAGGTGATCAAGGTAAAATGACGTTTGAATGCTTTGTCAATAAAAATTGACATTATTTTAATTATTGTCGAAGTCTTCACCTAAAAATATATATTTGACTCTGATCGAAATGAAATACTCTTTGGACGAGAGACTACAGATTGTTATGCTTTTTTACAAGTGCCAAGAAAATGCAAGAGAAGCAAGAAGAAGATTTATTGTAAATTTTCTTAGAAATATATCCATCAATACAATTCTAAGGATAAAAAACCTATTTGAGGAAAATAAAACTTTACATGATAGAAAAAGAAATATACAAAGAAAAAGAAATCGAGACCAGGCCATTATAAATTATTTTCAAGTTAATCCAACCAAATCTATTTCGGATGCAGTTCGGGAAGTTCAGTACGGTGGCGGTGTAAGGCGCAGAAGAGTTACCCGAGGGACTGTTCACAGGACTCTGAAAATTCATAAATTTAGGCCTTTTCGTATCCTTCCACTTCAGCACCTAACACCGGCACAAAAAGAACTTCGCTTCCAATTTGTTTCTCAAATGGTAATTCGGCAAGAAAACGAAGACCCTGATTTATTCAAAAATATTTTGTGAACCGACGAAGCTACTTTCACAACATCGGGAGTATTCAACAGACATAATAGTTACCACTGGGCCGTTGAAAATCCAAAAAAGTTCCAGACTATTAAATTTCAAGGGAGGAATTCTATTCATGTTTGGTGTGGGATAAAAAACAATAAAATTTTGTGACCAATATTTTTTAACAGGACTTTAAATGGGCACAGATATTATGAGTTTTTAGAAAACGAAATTGAAAATTTTTTGGAAGACTTACCATTGGCAGAATATCAGAATTTAATTTGGCAACATGATGGGGCGCCTCCTCATGCCGTGCATGATGTGGTTCAATTTTTAAATCGGCGCCATAACGAATGGATAGGGCGAAATGGAACATATGCTTGGCCGCCCAATAGCCCCGACCTCTCAGTTTTGGATACATTTCTTTGGGGCCATTTGAAGAACGTCGTATACAGACAACGAAACGAAAATATTCAAGAGATCATGGGAAAAATTGTCGATGAAATAAACCGCCTTAACCAGGAAAATCATATTGTAACAGCAAGTTTAGAAAGGCTACAAAGGGGTTATCGATGTTGTTTCGAGAAAAACGGCGGTCACATTGAAAACTTATGTTATTAGTAGTTTTATTTTATTATTTAATAATTATTTTTTATTGAATTTCTTTTTCTATCATGTAAAGTTTCATTTTCCTCAAATAGGTTTTTTATCCTTGTATTGATGGATATATTTCTATGAAAATCTGCAATAAATCTTCTTCTTGCTTCTCTTGCATTTTCTTGGCACTTGTAAAATAGCATAACAATCTGTAGTCTCTCGTCCAAAGAGTATTTCATTTCGATCAGAGTCAAATATATATTTTTTAGGTGAAGACTTTGACAATAATTAAAATAATGTCAATTTTTATTGACAAAGCATTCAAACGTCATTTTACCTTGATCACCTATACCAACCTATCGTATATTTTAAACAGGTGAAGCTAAAATTTTAGTTTGTAAAACATTAAAATGTAATATAAACAGCTATCGCAAAATCAAATCTTTTAATCAGAACGGACGTAAAAAAAATCACTCTTTCCAAAAATCGTATAAAAAACGATACATTCCATTTAAAAAACACCTGATGCATAGCGTAACTCTTTTGTTTCTGGTTCAAATATTTTTTCGATGACATTTTTGGATTCTACAAGAAAAAATACATCGATTGGCTATTTTGAATTTTTCCAAAATACAAGGAAGGTCGAAAATAGGTCCCTGTTCAGTCCTCGCTGGAACACCCTGTACACTCCAAGAGCCAGTAAATTTCGTTTTCGTAAGTCTTCAATTCAATTGGTAAAAATCATATAAGGTGTTAAAAATTAGAAAACGAAAGGAGGATGCAAGAGAAAAATAAACTACGCTACGGAAGAATACCTTTTTACCCATTTTTACAAACAAAATGGAGTTCAAGTGTTATATTTAAAAAATATAGAAAGCGTTGGAACAGAGTAAGATATATTCTTTTCAAGTTTTTACCTTGCCTATGTCGTAAGTATTAATTATTGTAACAGCAAAATTAAAAGTATCTCAGAAAACAAACTTAAAACATTACTCAATGGTGAACCGCCACAAAAACACCAATCGCCTGGTGGGGGGGGGGGCTAATTCCGAGGTTAGGGGGGCTAAGCTCCCCCTAGTCTCCACTAATTGCGCCACTGATCGTAGTAGCAAATAGTTGGCAAAACATAAATTTTTTATCAGTTTATTTTTGTATCAGACTTCAGTTTTGGCCAACATTATATAAAATTGAATTTAATCGAGTAGGAAGATCTTTTAACTATTATGCGCGAAATAAAAACTTGCGCCGCCACTGGTCAATAAATGGCCACGTGCCTGGACATGGGCCATCCCCACCTCTTGTTTTTTCGTAAACATTTGATGATAAAAACAAAGAAAAGTAGGTGAACCATGTTGCCCCTACCGTGATTTATGCGATGATGATTACGACTCTTCCTTTATTTTTTACTCCAAGCATATAACCATTGTTATTTAACACATTCTAGACTATAGAACGTAACGCGAAGGAAACAGGCTCATTTCCTCATCCATCTCGCCCCCATCGACCTCCATGCGAAGTAGTTTGGTCAGTGCCTAGAAGCGGCGGCGGCGGCGGCGAGTGATAAATGGAGGCGAGGCGACGGAGCGGGTCCTAAATTCATCTCGGAAATTCGCCTCGTTTTCTGAAAGTCACTGTATGCGATGCGGGCCACATACACATTAAATCGGAGGTGATGCATAAATCAGTTTTCTGGTCAGATAATGGAGATTTACGGATTCTAGTTTTCGTCGAAGAAGAGCCGGCACCCGCTTTCCAAACACAATGCCGACGAGCGCTACGATCGGAGCTTTTTATGCAGTGTTTCGCCGCTCTATTTTTCGCTTTTGTCCTGAATTTTAAGTAAATTTACATTTAGGTCGGGTGGCTTTGCCTATAAGATCAGTTAGATACGTTGATTTATATTACAAAAGATGACGAAGAACAATTTTAGTATCGGACTTGTAAAGGGTGTTTGGATGTTATTCTTTGACTAATTTTAACTATACAGACTAGTCTATCTGCATGTTGAGACATGTATTTTTATTAAATATTGGCTTCAATCAACTTAAAGTTAGATATTTTTATTCAGTTGCGAAAAAGTTACAAAATAAATTTCACCGTTAACTTCTTGGAGTTAAAGTCAAAAGCAGTTTTATCTTACGGGTCATACGATTTATCAACGACAAACTTTTGTTTTTCTTCTCTTACGTGCAATCAAATTCTCCGCATAAAATCCGAAAGATTAATTAGATAGACCTATGATATTTTCATATGAAAAAAGGGGATAAACATATAAATACCAGCAGTTGCCAAAATCTTTGAGCGATGTCACTTCAAAGTCAGATTAACAGGACAGTTACAAAATGAGTAATAGAAAAAAATTTCAGGTATATCCAGGAGACAGTAGCAAAAGCTCTGGGAATCGGTATAGGGACTGTGCAGAAAATTGTGCATGAAAAAAAGCATAATTTACTACCGAAGAAGATTAAGAAATGTACACGAAAAAAGCCAAAGACAGAAGACTTAAGTGACAATGTAAAAATAGATGTTCGTAATGCAATTTACGATTTATACACATCAAAAACTAATATAACCCTTAAAGTTTTAAAAGAAGCTTTGAAAAATCGAGGCATATTGGAAATTGGACTAAAATCGTTGTCAAAATTAATAAACATGTTGGGTTTTCGATATAAAAAGGACTGTAATCGAAGATTTTTATGCGAGTTGTCACATATAGCAGGTCAGCGTATCCAGTTTTTAAACAAATACATGGAAAATGTTAATTCAAAATATAGAAAAGTGGTATTTTTAGACGAGACTTGGATATTTTCTAATGGAAGTGGTTCGAAATCTTGGCAGGACGAGTCTGTAAAAAGTGTCAAAAAAAAAGGGATGTGGGACGGGAAAACGATTCATCATTTTGCATGCAGGTTCTTCGACAGGATTTCTCCCAGGTGCAAGTTTACTGTTTTCTTCAACATCCAAAAGTATGGACTACCATGATAATATGAACTGTGAGCTGTTTGAAAAATGGTTAAAAGAACAACTGATTCCAAATTTAGATGCTCTATCTTTAATTATTCTGGACAATGCGTCTTATCATTCAAGAATCTTAAATAAACAACCTACTTCAGCCTGGAAGAGAAATGATACTTATGACTGGCTGATAAAACAAAAACAAAATCCTTTACCCAATATGCTGAAACTAGAACTTCTTTTAATGGCAAAATCTATTAAAAAACCAACAATTTATGCCGTAGATGAAATATTACGGGAAAATGGACATGTGGTTTTACGACTGCCGCCAGACCGTTGCTAGTCTAATGCAATAGAATTAATATGGGCTGGGGCAAAATTATATTACGAAAAACACGTGAACGACGGTCTTACATCAGATGAAGTGCAAATTGTTTGGCAAGATTTATTAAATTATATTACGCCGGGGTACTTGAAGAAATCTGTGGAACATACGTAGAAATTAATATGGGATTGGTGGAATCGAGAACGAGTTCTAGATGTCGAAATAGCACCAATGATCATCAATTTTCTAATTACAAATATATATACTTTTAATATACTCTGTCAATTAGTTTTGGATATATAAGCGTTTAAACATTAAAGAAATGGTAAGGTAATTTGTGCTAAAACATAGTGAGCCATGGTCAAGACAATTGCAATGAACGACCGCTTTTTGACGTTTACCGGTCAGAAGTATCTATATTTACGAGCATTTTTAATATCCAATACGTTAGACGATGGGTTATTCGGAAGAAGAGAAACTCGACATGATAGAGTTATTTTATTTACATAATAAAAGTTCATCGATAGCTCGTAACCAATATCATAGACGGTTTCCAGATAGACCAACACCGACCGTTAAACAATTGAATGAAAGAAAAACCCTTAAGCGAAAAGCTAGAATAGTGGAAAGAAACAATACCATAAAAAATCAATAATATAAAGTAGGTAAATAATAATATTAGCTTAAAGAACTAAGTTTTAGTTTTCTATATAGCCTCCTTGGTTTATAATGCATTTCTGAATATTTCTTCTAAATTTTCTATGTAGGATGGGTAGATAAAATGAGGTGATTGGGTGTTTAAATCGTCGATTGTTTGGACTATGTTTTGTTTTAAAGCTTGGATGGTTCTTGGCCTATTGTAGTACATCTAGTCCAATGGAGAGAGATCGGGACTGTTTGCTGGCCATCTTAATGGTCCACGTCTTCCAATGCAAAATTGATACGTGTCATTAAAAAAATTGGTGACCGGCTTGACATTATAAGGAGGGGCACCATCTTGTTGCCATATCAAATTAAGATATGAATTAATTGGTAGTTGTTTTAAATGCCCTTCGATTTCATTTTCTAATAACTCCTGATACCTTTGTCCGGTTAAATTCCCATTTAAAAATATAGGTCCAATAACATGATTGTTAAGAAGGCCACACCAAACATGTAGGGATGTTCTTTCCTGAATTTTGACCGCCTGAAGAGCTCGCTGGTTTTCTTTTGACCAAAAATGCTTAATTTTCCGATTAAACATGCATTCAGTGGTAAATTTTGCCTCGTCAGTGAAAATTATGTTTGATAGATTTAGTTGGTTCATCATAACACGTCTTTCTATCGTCGATTGACTAAAATGGATCATTGTGTCTGCTGTGATGCAGAACATGTTCCAAACAAGGATCATTTTCTTGTTATGACGTTGGTGTACGTGGAATAAAAACATACTATTACGTCTTTCTATTTCTTGGCAGAAGTGTAATCGGTCTATTTTATTTTGTTCGGTTAATTCTTAAGTAGGTAAAAACTTATATGGCTTATATTTATAATGTTTTAGAACTGAGTGGATTTTATGCCATGATTTGTTAAAAAAAGTGGCTGCATCGGGAATTGAGCACTCAGAATTTTCTAAAACAAGAATAAATAAGATAAATAAATTATTTTAATACAAAAGTTTCAAAATTGCCTTCAAAATATAATAAATTATTTAAATCTTCTTCACCGTTTCTTTCCACTATTCTAACTTTTCGGTTACGTGTTTTTCTTTCATTTAATTGTTTAGCGATGTTTAATATTGTCGAACAAGTCGGTGTTGATCTATCTGGAAACCGTCAATGATATTCGTTACGAGCTATCGATGCATTTTTGCCATGTATATAAAATAATTCTATCATGTCGAGTTTCTCTTCTTCCGAATAACCCATCGTCTAACGTATTATATATTAAAAATGCTCGTAAATAGATGCTTCTGACCGGTAAACGTCAAAAAGACGTCGTTCATTGCAATTGTCTTGACCTTGGCTCACTATGTTTTAGCGCAAATTACTTTACCATTTCTTTAATGTTTAAATGCTTATATATCCAAAACTAATTGACAGAATATATTAAAAGTATATATATTTGAAATTAGAAAAAAAAGATGTTCAATAATATGATTTAATATACATAGTGTTTCATTTACAAAAACTGACAACCTGTCAAAATGTGTCATTTCTAATAATATTTTCGTACTAATGATATATTATTCTAAAACTTCATAAAAAACCCAAAAACTTTTCTATTTACGACATTTCCGTATCTATTCAAAAAAACTCTCTAGGTCGGTGGAAAAATATACAGGAAAAACCCTGTACAATGGGAACTTTGTACTTGAATCACGATGGTGATTAAAGCACAACCAAAAAGTGTATGAAACAACGCACTACGTTCCGAAATTACTATTGAACATACAATAAAGGCTTTTATTAACAGTATATTGTTGGGCGATTATATTGACTATTTATATTTGTATAGAATAAAAGTAATTGCGTTTTTCCTTCATAATCTAAGTCCTCGTTAGATATTTTCAATATTAACTGAGGCACCCTGCAAAAGTATCGAATATCTGATACCCTGTAGACGCCTTTGTGCATAATGCTATTTAAGTACGTTTTAACTACCACCAGATCTCAACTTTAACTACCGGTGTACATTTTTATGCCCTTTTAATTCCCAATTAGCCATTTTCTAGTTTTTAATTTACTCGAAATTTAACGACGCGAAAGTGTGAAATCTAAGCCGTCTACTCCTTAAATCGGCGGGCGGGCGCCTTTGAAACTCCCATTCGGCTAATGGGCTCCTCGTACAAGGGGCGCGAACAGGATATCAACTGTATTTAAATCAAACAGTGAACGCCGTTTATCCCTCTTTATGGCGACGAAAATTCCGTTTTCGAGCAATAAAATGTTTAATTTCGCTTTTACGTTTGAGTTTTCTCGCCTTTGCGCCCTCTAATATTTATTTTAATTGTATTTCTGCGGGTTGATTAGGCAGTTTAATTGTTATCTTGTTGTAACCGCTCTTATAGGGGGTGTCGAGCATAGTGAGAAATAGCTGTAGCTTGAAAAATTAATGGAATCCATTTTAACAAGGTAAACTTAAACAATTTTTTAAAATTTCCACTTAATTTGGCTGTGGTTTCATCAGATATTAGATCTTATATAAAAGTGTAACACAAACTAAAGGTAACACAAATCACAACCTACCGATATTATACAGGTAAAATGTTCTAGATTTTCCGTTATAGCCTAATAAATATTTATCAGTTAGGAACAATTTTGGTGCAACTGATCATTTAATAATGTGTTGTTATTTTTACGTTTGTTTATTTCCATACTTTCATCTCTTCTTTCTCATGGAAAGTATGGTTTTCCTGAATTAAATATTTAGAGCAGGGGTGCTCAAACTTGAACTGCTGGCGATCTACCTCAATATTTTTATACTACTTACGATCGACTCTGAGAGGCTGCAAGTATGTTTGATGCAGGGTTGTCGTACATACACGATACATACACCCTACCTACCTACCCAGGTAGGGTGTACCGTGGCATATATAGATATTAGCTTTCCGCACAATATACATTATTTTAGTCAAGGTTTGGCTTAGGTTTAGTTAGGTTCTTCTCTACAATATCAATGAAAAAACTCATAGTTAATCAAAATTGTTAGTTTATTGGTTGTTACAAAACAAAAGAGTTACATATGGTGTTAAACTTAACTAATGAGTGACTTTGGATGTTAAAGCGTGGCACTGCATGTCCTCAGCATACTTTTCATAAGATGGTACGTAACCACTGAGTGCTAATCGCAAGCATGACGACATATGATTGTCAGTTAGTCGATTGCGATATTTTGACTAAATTATCTTCATTTCAGAAAATGCACAAGTAAGTTGACCCAAACATTGCTGTCAGTTGAAGGGCGATTTGCCTTAGATTCGGATATTTATCTTCAGATATAAAACACCAGAAATTTGTATCAGATGCTGTAGCTTTGAGATGTATATCTGGTATAATCTGCAGCAACTCATTTTCAACAGAACATGAGTTCATATTAAACTGACTTGCTATTTCAGTAGCTAATTCCTCAATGTTTTTACATGAAAAAGGATAACTCATAAATGATGCTTCATTTGCCAATTTACTACAATCATAAAAACGCATTTCGAATTGTCCCAAAATATTTGATAATTCAGCCTCTTACGTATCATAATTCAACTGAGGAATCCTTGCTTTCAAAGACGGAAAATGTTTCAGATCCTTTCTTTTCACTTGATCTGTCATAAGTTGCAATTTACTTTTGAATGCGTTTACTGCGCTAACCATCTCAATTACAGTTTTTCCTTTACCTTGAAGCTCCAAGTTAATGGTGTTTAAGTGCATTGTGATGTCAGTCAAAAATGCCAAATCAGTCAGCCATTTTTCGTTTTTCAACATCTGAGTGTCATCACCTCTTTCGTCTAGAAAAGCTGTTATCTCGGGCAATAATTCTTGAAACCTTTCTAGGAATTTTCCGCGACTCAACCACCTGACGTCCGTGTGAAGAACTAAATCAGTTTGTTCAGCTGACTCCCTATCTTCTAACTGCAACTTAAAGAGCCGCCATTGCAAGCTACGTGCACGGATGGAATTCACAATTTTTGTTGCAATGCCCATAATTTCCTCCGTGTTTAAAACTTTTGAACACAAAACTTGTTGATGTATAGTGCAATGGATTGAAAAAAATGAAGGGAAATCTTCATTAGCTCAACACAATGCCACAAAACCGTTTTTATTTCCAGTCATTGCTGGTGTTCCATCGGTTGTAATGCACACTAATTTATATATTGGTAGCTTGTAGTTTTTTACAAAATTGAAGAAAACGTCATATATATCTTCGCCACGGGTCTTCCCCTTCAGAGAAATGATTGTCAAAAATTCTTCCTTAGCCAACATGTCATTGAATACCATCCGAATAAAAATACACAGCTGGGCAGTGTCTGTCATATCGGTGGATTCGTTGAACTGTAAAGTATGTACATTCCATGATATCATTTTTAGTTTATCTGCCATGTCCTGACTCATGACCCAACTGAAGTTCTCTAATATCAGACATGATTTCTGTTTTATTTTTAAAATCTCCAAATAAAGTCTCACCCGCTTCAATAAATGCTTCCTTCACAACCGATCCATCTTCGAATGGTTTCTTGTGTTTTGCCAATATATGAGATATTTTAAATAAATAAAAACGCGATCATAGCAGCTTTTGATTGCTTGGCTGGTTTTGTGAACCTGGTTTGTTCTTTTTTCAAACAAGATATCAAATCACGTACTTTTCGTTTTCATAATTCACTCTGTGGCGGAAAATCCTTTTCATAGTTTTTATGAACCGTATTATGATGCCTCTCTAAGTTACCACGCTTAGGTATTGCAACTGACGCATGACAAATAAGACAAATACACTTATCCTTCACCATACAAAACAAAAATTCTTCCTCCCAATCGTTATTAAAATGATACGTTTTAGATTTCTTCGCTGCACTCATTTTGTACTATTTAATAATAAACTTTGTATCGACGTAGTATTGCCTTTAAGTTGCAATTCAGAATGACTCCAATTCCTGCAGGCGCAACATTTAAGGCCGTTTTACATGCTGCAATTCTTTCTTGCAAGTTGCAATAGTCTTGAACAAAAGCATGCGCAGTGCAAGACATTTGTACCTTTAGTCAAACTGCGCATGCATTTGTTCAAAAAATTTTTTTCTTCTCGAGATCTACTCAAAAAGCACTCGCGATCGACCGTTTGAGCACCCCTGATTTAGAGTAATTGGAATTATCTTTATGTATTCTGTAACTAAATGTATGCTCCTTAATTCTGTTTTAAACGATCTGCCTGTTTGTCCAATATAAAATTTTGAACAAGTTGCACTCTTTGAATGTGATAAGGGTATAGTAGAGAATCATGCAAGATACGACGTCAAACAACTTGATGGCTAATATTTAATATTACGGATATTTTTCTAATGCTGGACCCTGGATGTTCTTCTATTTCATTTAGAACACCTTCTTTAATTTGTGGTGTTCGAACAGTGCGTATTTTACCTGCTTCACTGTTGCTTTAGTTCCAGATTTCACTAGACGCTTATGAAAATTCGAAAATATTCAGAGATCAGGTATTATATAGAGACCATTTCAAAGAAATTAATTTCATCTAGCTAATTAGAGCAAGTTGTTTTTATTTTTTATGATAAGAACCGGAGATACGAAAAAACTACAAGAGGACAGAAAGTTTTTAAATAAGATAGAAAAATTAAAAAAGTTCAGAGGGAGAAATGAATACACGACTCCTGATATATATAGCAATATACTTTGTTTTGCTTATTTTATTTAAAATGCAACCATATATTATTTTTTCTTCTTGATATTTTAAAAAATAGAAAATATGTAAGAAAGGTACCATTTCGTTTTGAAAGAACTCATAATATCTTCGTCCATTTAGTGACCCGTTATAAAATACTGGACTCAAAATTCTATTATTTAAGATGAATAGAATTCCTTGAAATTTGATAGTTTGAAATTTTCTTAAGTTAAACCATTTTTTTTTTAATTAGGGTCATTGCCTTGGTACAGAATTACAATTTGGGAATTAAACGGAAAGCGAAGTTTTTTCTGTAGAGCTGTTAAATGCTGATGTGGGAGAACATGAAAGTATTAAATTTTCAGGTTCTGTGGATGATTCCCTGGCTAACTCCTCATCGCATTATATAACCGGTACTGAATATCTCGAACTGCATCTGAAACTGGCTTGGTGAGATTCGCTGATTCACTTTCTTCGCGAATTTCTTTTTTCTATAAGATAAAGACTCAGTTTCTTCAAGTACGTTTTTTATCCCTAAAATTGTATTTACGGATATATTTATTTAAAAATTTGCAATGACCTTTTTTTTTGCTTCTTCTGCGTTTTCTTGGCTTTTGTAATACAAAGTAGCGACCTGTAATCTCTTTTCGAATGAATACGTCATGGCGACAAAATATGTCAAATTTCTTTTGACTTTGAAGGGATGTAAATGTGATAATACCTTTATCACCCCTGATAAACCTATTAAAGCAAACAGGTTAAGCTAAAGTTATTGAAAATAACTGGATGGTGCTAGTGCATGCTTTTTAAATTACCTACGGGTTTGCAGCCGGAAATCACCGGAGCCCCGATAGGTGGTGCTAAATGTTACATTTAACTTGTAGTACTGTTTCAGTATGATAGACGTTTCGTTTTCGATTTCGTCATTTCGAGCAATCTGTTATTTCAGATCTCCCTGGGTACAAGCCTGCCTGATGAGGGTAGAGGCCCAGAAATCATGATCGCAGGAGGGTACCCTGTGACATAATCGAAAGCAATTCTTCTTTTAGGCCGTTTTGCACCTGCAGAAATTATATATTTCTGCTAATATACATATATCTTTTCCGGCCAAGAACTTTTGATAAAGATGTGTGAGAGCGCATTTTTATCGATTTTTAGTATCTATATATATATATATATATATATATATATATATATATATATATATATATATATATATATATATATATATATATTTTTGTCGGTATTTTCTTGGGTATAGGTTAATATAAAACCAGTTCTATAATTTTACATCGACGTTTCGCTCACCATATTGAGCTTTCTCAAGATGAAAATTTATTTCCTAAAAAGACACATATATATAGTTAAAAAACATAAAATTATCAAATTTAACCACATTTTTTTAAAAAACATTACATCTAAGTTTTTCGGTACAAACAAACCAAGACTTTACAATATACAGAATACACTTAACAGAAAATTAAAATTTTTATTTGCTACGTACCTTGAAAATGACATGTTAATCCTAAACGGAATCGAGATTAACAGTGATTTCTATAGCATTGGAATGCTGTTAGTTTATAAGAAATGATACATTTTTTTCCTTTTTTTTATATTTTATATATGATATATGTTTGGGTTTCTGCTATTTATATGTATCTCTGACACTAACATCCCACATGATATTGCTGAAGTTCTGGCTTTGGGTGACCGTTTTTCTCTTCCAATAATAAATGAACAACATATACCAACTACCGAATATATCGCCTGTGTAGAGAGCATAATTCAAGAAAAACCAAATGAAATCAAAGATTCAATTCGCGCAGATGTTGTAAATGTTGTCACTAATTATAACCATAAAATAAAACATAAAAAGACAAAATACTCTAACTTTCAAAAAAACATACAAAAGAAAATAAATAAAACCAAACAATTTATAAAATATAATCCCCAAATTAAAATCCTTAAACCTGATAAATCAAATAAAACTGTGATTATGAATTCTCATGATTATGATACAAAAATTAAGGAATTACTTAGTGACAAAAATACATACAAAGAACTAAAAAGTGATTTAACAAACTCTTATCAAAATAAAAATAACACCTTTATAAAAAAAATGTTAAACAAAAAAATATTCACTGATACAGAAGCAAAAAACCTAATGATACATAACGCAGTAGCACCCAAAATATATGGTCTACCAAAGTTACATAAAGCTAACATACCTTTAAGGCCCATTGTATCCTGTATCCAATCTCCTTTTTATAAATTATCAAAGTATTTGTCTAATTGTATGTCTAACATAACTGGTAAAAATGATTATTTCGTTAAAGATTCCTTTGAATTTAAACATTTTATTGACAGGGTAGAAGTTCCAAATGATCATGTACTAATATCCCTTGATGTTGTCTCGTTATATACAAACATTCCAAATGAACTTTTATCGGAGATAATAAGACAAAAATGGGACGAACTAAAAGCACACACAACACTGCCTTTGAATGAATTTTTAGAAGCTATTAACATTACCTTGAATAACAATTATTTCCAGTATGCAGACAAATATTATCAACAATTAGATGGTTGCGCTATGGGTTCTCCTATTTCCTCCATTGTCGCACAATTGGTTATGGAATACCTAGAGGAGAACGTGATAAGTAAACTTGATTTTACATTGCCTTTTTTTAAAAGATTCGTAGATGATTGCTTGACTGCCGTTCCAAAAAATAATATTAACGATCTATTAAATGCTTTTAATAACTTTCACCTCAAATTAAAATTTACATCAGAAATTGAAGACAAAAATCAAATAAACTTTCTGGACTTAACGCTAATAAGAAACAAAGTAGATAAAAACATCAAAACTAAATGGTATACGAAAAAAACATGGTCAGGTCGATACTTAAATTTTAACTCCAATCATCCTAAGAACCAAAGAAATAGCGTCGTAATAGGTCTGACCGATCGTGCTATTTCACTTACTTCTCCAGAATATCGGCCTGAGATTTTAAAGAAAGTTAAAGAAACTTTATTAAATAACCATTATCCTGAGAAAATCATATTACGAATTTTTAAACAAAGGACACATTTATTCTATAACAATATAAAGAAAGCTGAAAAAGAAAAAAATCTAAACACAAAGTACATTGCAATGCCCTACACAGACGGTCTATCGGAAAAAATAAATCACATCTTATCTAAACATGATATACATGTCTGTCATAAAGCTCATAATTTATTAAAAAGTCTTTACACGCCTTTGAAAAGCAAGGTAATAAATAAAAAGAAATCAAATTTGGTGTATTCAATTCCTTGTCTAAATTGCTCAAAAAAGTATATTGGAATGACAACACAATATTTAGATAGTAGATTAAACGGTCACAAATATACAAAAAATGCCTCTACTGCACTCCACAAACACGAACTTTCAGAAAAACACGAGTTCAATTTTAAAGAAACACAAATTCTGGATCAGGAAACTAATTACCGGAAACTAACAATCAAAGAAATGATTCAGATTAAAAAGGAGAAAAATGCTGTAAATGATAAAAAAGATATCAACAACTTAAGCCAAATTTATCATAATTTAATTTCTAAGTAAGTTTATTCCAAAGAAAAAGCTATTCTCACATAACATCCTGTACATATAAATAGCAGAAACCCAAACATATATCATATATAAAATATAAAAAAAGGAAAAGGAAAAAAATGTATCATTTCTTATAAACTAACAGCATTCCAATGCTATAGAAATCACTGTTAATCTCGATTCCGTTTAGGATTAACATGTCATTTTCAAGGTACGTAGCAAATAAAAATTTTAATTTTCTGTTAAGTGTATTCTGTATATTGTAAAGTCTTGGTTTGTTTGTACCGAAAAACTTAGATGTAATGTTTTTTATAAAAAAAAAAATGTGGTTAAATTTGATAATTTTATGTTTTTTAACTATATATATGTGTCTTTTCAGGAAATAAATTTTCATCTTGAGAAAGCTCAATATGGTGAGCGAAACGTCGATGTAAAATTATAGAACTGGTTTTATATTAACCTATACCCAAGAAAATACCGACAAAAATATTTCATAAGGTTAAAGAAAAAAACGAATTATATATATATATATATATATATATATATATATATATATATATATATATATATATAGAGTGGCAAAAGCTCTGAGAATCGGTATAAGGAATGTACAGAAACTTGCGAAAAAAAAACATAATTTAATTCCGAAGAAGATTAAGAAATGTACACGAAAAAATCCAAAGGCAAAAGACTTAAGTTACAATGCAAAAATGGATATTCATAATGCAGTTTACGATTTATACACGTCAAAGACTAATATAATCCTTCAGACACTTTTTAATATTATAGGCTAAAAAATATCATCATCACTTAAAAAGTCCTCATCTTCTGAGTCATCCTCAAATGGCGCAATGATCACTGGTGCTATTTCGACATCTAGAACTCGTTCTCGATTCCACCAATCCCAAATTAATTTCTCCGAGTGTTCCACAGATTTCTTCCATTACTCCGTCGTAATATAATTTAATGAATTTTGCCAAACAATTTGCACTTCATCTGATGTAAGATCATTGTTCACGTGTTTTTCGTAATATGATTTTAAATATTTTATATAATATTTCATCTACGGCATATATTGTTGTTTTTTAATAGATTTTGCCATTAAAAGAAGTTCTAGTTTCAGCAAATTGGGTAAAGGATTTTGTTTTATTAGCCAGTCATAAATATCACTTTTCTTCCAGGATGAAGTAGGTTGTTTATTTAAGATTCTTAAATGATAAGATGCATTGTCGACAATGATTAAAGATGGAGGATCTAAATTTGGAATCAGTTGTTCTTTTAACCACTTTTCAAACAGTTCACAATTCATATTATCACGGTAGTCCATACTTTTGGATGTTGAAGAAAACAGTAAACTTGCACCTGGGAGAAATCTTGTTGAAGAACCTGCATGCAAAATGATGAACCGTTTTCCCGTCCCACATTCTTTTTTTCTCTTGACACTTTTTACAGGCTCGTCCTGCCAAGATTTCGAACCACTTCCATTAGAAAATATCCAAGTCTCGTCTAAAAATACCACTTTTCTAAATTTTGAATTTACATTTTCCGTGTATTTCTTTAAAAACTGGATACGCTGACTTGCTATATGTGGCAACTCGCATAAACGCCTTTTTATATCGAAAACCCAACATTTTTATTAATTTTGACAACGATTTTAGTCCAATTTCCAATATGCCTCGATTTTTTAAAGCTTCTTTTAAAACTCGAAGGGTTATATTAGTTGTTGATGTGTATAAATCGTAAATTGCATTACAAGCATCCATTTTTATATTGTCACTTAAGTCTTCTGTCTTTAGCTTTTTTCGTGTACATTCCTTAATCTTCTTCAGTAGTAAATTATGCTTTTTTCATGCACAATTTTCTGCACAGTCCTTATACCGATTCCCAGAGCTTTTGCTAACTGTCTCCTGGATATTGGCCGGCTAATTTTCATTTTCGTAATATTTTATTAGATTTAATACCATTTTTTTCACTTGTGGATGCAAAAAACACGAAAATTGTTTTCAATTACTCATTTGAAGTGACATCGCTCAAAGCTTTTTGCAACTGCTGGTATTTGTATGTTTATCCTCTTTTTTCATATGAAAATATCACAGGTGTATCTAATTCTAAATATGTAATAAAAGAAAAACAAACTTAAAAAGTTTGTCGTTGATAAATCTATGACCCTCACGATAACACTGCTTTTGACTATATCGCAATATTAAATCTTTTTAACAAAATTAAACACATTAAAAAATTCGCTTCTCCAAAAACCATAAAAAAACAGGGTGTTTCAAATTAAAAAGACTTCATCCATAGGGTAAGTGATTTGTTTTGATATTGTCTTGTTACAATTTATGAATTCTACAGAAAAAAATCGGTGAAATTCCTTTACCCGAAACTGGCTTCGTTATGAATTGTGTCTTTAATTTAGTGTCATTACTGTCTTTTTATACATTTTTATTAGGCGCTATTTTGTGACATTATATTGGAGCTCTACCAATATTTTATCAGTTTTTACCTACGCCACCATTGATTGTTGATTTAAAATAAATTTAATAAGCAGTTTTTACATTGACACACACCGCCAATTTGTTACATGTTGAATTCGTATCAGTTTATGCCTATATAAGATTTCAATTGAATAAGATTTATTTTGCGTTAATTTTGATCCGTCATTTTGATCCGTCATTTTGAGTTCGTACCACAACTTTACCAGTTTATATCTCACACTTAACGCTTGCATAAAATTTAAAATGATCTAATAAGTAGTTTTTTAAAATATTTTATTAGGCTGCCATTTTGTTTTGTTATCTTATATTCAAACCAAAATGTTACTAGTTCATTCCTATACCGGGTGTTCCTAAACATCATGTACAAACGAAGAGGGGTGATTCTTTGGCCTATTTTAGGGTGAAAGTTTCATATAAACATGGGTCCGCAAATGTTTGGTTTTTAAGATACAGGGTGTCAAAGTTTTTTCTAAAAAACTTTATTTAATAATATCTCAAAGATCCTTTTGCTGATTTTGTTCAAATTTGGCAGTGTCATTTAATGTGATAAGAAGATAATTTAGCACTAACTAAATGGTATTTATGAATTCCAGTGACGTCCCGGAGGGCACGTTCACAAATAATATTGACAGAAAAAATGTACGCCACTGACTTTTTGACAAATGTTATATTTTTTTCAGATTAAACATCTAAAAGTACGACTTTTTTGCCTCTTGATAATTTTTTGTATCTTGTGTCGTTTTCGAAAAAAAAAATAAAAACTAGTTCATTGCATGCCCAAGAAGAACAAAAAAATTTTTTTTTTCGAAAACCAAGCCTAATAACATAAAATATCAAGAAAAACAAAATGTAGTTTTGATTGTTCAATCTGAAAAAAATGGAAAAATTAAGAAAAAAAGTGGCGTTACGTATTTTATTAATATTATTCGTAATTGTACAGGGGAACGCCATTATAATTATCATTTTTTTTTCTCTTGTTTAGTAGTTTATTGTCTTCTTGTAGTTCCTTTTATATCTGACCGTTATCTAGAAAAATAAATAAACACGATTTTCTGTAATTAGCCAGACGAAATAAATTTCTATCAAAAAAGTAGTAACTATGGTAGTAGGCTATGGCGTTGTTTGGATAATCTTTTGTTTTTATTATTCGTGACATTTACCATTTTAAATCGTAAGTTATGTCAACATTATAGTTATTGTAAGGTGTAGAGTCTTTTAATATTCCCTACAAAAAAGTGTAAAGTGTTTTAAATATTCATTACAATGGTTTATACGAATTCTGAAATGGCAGAAATGCATTTTATCTATGGTCTTGCGAACGGAAATGCAAGAGAAGCCAGACGTCTATATATGGAGCGTTATCCAAATAGATTGATACCTGATCACCGAATATTTTCGAATATTCATAGGCGTCTCGTCGAAACTGGAAGTGTCAATAAGAAAAGCAATGAAACAGGTAGACCACGTACTGTTCGGACACCGCAGATCGAAGAGGCTGTTCTGAATGAAGTAGAAGAACATCCGGAGACTAGTACAAGAAAAATTTCAATAACATTGAATATTAGCCATCAAGTTGTGTGGCGTATCTTGCATGATTCTCTGCTATACTCTTACCACCTTCAAAGAGTGCAGGCGCTGCTTCCCCGGGATTTTCCTTTAAGAATTAATTTCTGCAGGTGGTTTCTCAATAGGCTAGCAGCTAACCCCAACTTTAATTCCATCATTCTTTTTACTGATGAAACCAATTTTTCGAGAAATTCCATTATGAATTTCCATAACAACCATCTATGGGCAGACGAGAATCCTCATGGAATTGTCGAAACTCATTTTCAAGAACAGTTTTCTTTAAATGTATGGGGTGGTATAATCGGGGATCATTTAATTGGTCCTGTCTTCTTACCTGGTCGGCTAACTGGTGAATCATATAGACACTTTTTACAAGACGAACTGCCTCCATAACTAGAAGACTTGCCTCTTTTACTAAGAAATCAAATGTGGTATATGCATGATGGTGCTCCTGCACATTTTTCTATTTTGGCTCGGGAGTATTTGAATGACGTATATCCAAACCAATGGATAGGCCGAGGTGGACCTCAGCCATGGCCCCCTAGGTCCCCTGATCTCAATAGTCTAAATTTTTTCCTATGGGGGCATCTTAAATCTTTAGTTTTTACAACACCGGTGAATACAGTCGATGACCTACGACATCGAATAATAGGTGGATTTGAAACCATACGAAATACTCCCGATGTATTTGAGAGAGTACGAGAGTCGATGCGAAGAAGATCGGAGGCCTGTATAAGGGCTGGAGGAAGTCACTTCCAACAATTTTTGTGATGTTGTTTTTTGTCATATAATAAATGTCATATAATGTCAAATCATTTTTGTCATTAAATATTGTTGTTAAAATCTAAACTGCATTTAATTGCTACAAAAACTGGGTCATTCTCGCTTCAATTTTCAAGTATAATGCGAAAAAAAACATCACTGAAACAAAATTTAATCAAATTAAGCTTGAGCCTACTACAGGAAACAATAATAATTATTATCAGTGGCGTTCCCTGGATCCACGGACAGTCTCAATATTATTAATAAAAAATGTACGCCACTGACTTTTTTAAATTTTTCCATTTTTTTCAGATTGAACAATCAAAACTACATTTTGTTTTTCTTGATATTTTATGTTATTAGGCTTGGTTTTCGAAAAAAAAAATTTTTTTGTTCTTGGGCATGCAATGAACTAGTTTTTATTTTTTTTCTCGAAAACGACACAAGATACAAAAAATTATCAAGAGGCAAAAAAGTCGTACTTTTAGATGTTTAATCTGAAAAAAATATAACATTTGTCAAAAAGTCAGTGGCGTACATTTTTTCTGTCAATATTATTTGTGAACGTGCCCTCCGGGACGTCACTGGAATTCATAAATATCATTTAGTTAGTGCTAAATTAGCTTCTTATCACATTAAATGACACTGCCAAATTTGAACAAAATCAGCAAAAGGATCTTTGAGATATTATTAAAAAAAGTTTTTTAGAAAAAACTTTGACACCCTGTATCTTAAAAACCAAACATTTGCGGACCCATGTTTATATGAAACTTTCACCCTAAAATAGGCCAAAGAATCACCCCTCTTCGTTTGTACATGATGTTTAGGAACACCCTGTATAATATTTGAATTTTATGCAAATTGGATATTTGGTTTTTAAGTAATAATTTTTTAACGTTTCACTAGGCCGTCATCTTGTTCTCCATACTAGATTTTTACCAAAATATTATCAGTCAGTCTGATCAATAGTATTTAAACTATGCCGCAAAGTGATAGACCAACCGACGGAATTGATACAACATATTTTTTGACATCTAAGGCCGCTAAAAACATGAAGATATGTTAATTAATTAAATAGTTTTTCAGGCTGAATTTTTATATATTTTATTAAGCCTCCATTTTGTTTTGCCAACTTGGATTCACACCAAAATTTTACCAGTTGATTCCTACGTAATACTTAATTTCTTAACAAAATTTGAGATAAATTAGATAAATGGTTGTTTAGTAATATTTTTTTTAACATTTCATGTCGCGAACAAACAGTCAGACGGACAGATGGAATTGAGAAAACATGTTGTTTTCGGCATCTACGGACCTAAAGATTTGAAAACATCTCGGAGACTGATTTTTTTTCATGATTACAATACTTCTATTTTACGAGGGAAGTAAAAATACATCGCACGGTCATTTTGGATTTTTTTTTAGGTTAAAAATAAGGCATTATTCAGTCCTCATTGGAACCCCCTGTACAACAACATATTAAAATATCAAAATAAGTAACACGGGACCGAAATTACATATATTTTGTGCCATGTCTTTAGAGGTTGCAGGATAATTTCTTCAAGCCGAAGATCCTACTAATACGACTTTACAAGAATTGGCTAATGTCTCAGTACATACGCATACACAGCCGCACATCACTCAAACATTTCTGCATTATCTCGAGCAAATGAGCAATTGCTCAGTTCATGTCTAATATGGAACATAATTTCAAGCTTGTTGCGTTCTATGTGTGACTAACTATATCAGGAATAATTAATTACAGCCGAGATGTGCAGTGCATCTCGTTCGAAATAATATTAAGGCATCCAAGTCTGACACAAATTACAAATTTGGAAGACGTTTTGATGATTTTACATATAAAACGCATGGCAGTTTCCGATATTCCCTTGGAGATATGACCTTTTACCTTCTTTAAAAATAATATTATCACAAGTAATCTCCCTAGTGCTTGAATTATTGCCAGAAATTATTTGCGAGTGGACCTGTTTTTTGAAACTTTTCTTAAAATTAAACTTTTCCTAAAACTTTAGTGAAGTAAAATATTTTGCACTATCTTTAAAACATAGTAAAATTTTATTTTTATTTAAGCTTAATTTACTAAAATTCAAGGAAGTATATTTTATTAATTTATTTATTTATTTATTTATTCATAAAATACACTACAGAATCAGGATTCTAAATGGTATACAAATATATAAAAAAAAGAAGATAACACAAAAACTAAACCTAAACTAAAAGAGAAAAACAACAAATTATCTGAAATACTACAAAAGATGCAAAATGCAAATTAGTAAAATGAAATAAAATGATTAAGTTGTGCCGAACTTCAGGAATCTTTTGAAGGTAGGAAGACTCATGTTGAAAATGTCGCAATCATTATAAAATTTGTTGTGGTTGTGACATAGACGGTCAATAAAGGAATTTTGGCCGTAATTGGTGCGGTGTCTTCTACGAAGAAAAGGACCCAGCAAGATAGGGCAGTCGATAGTACCGTTGAGAAGTTTAAAAGCAAACAGGAGGAGAGCTTGCCTCCGTCTTTCAGCTAAGCTTTGCATACCACAAAGGAGTAATCTCGTACTATAATTTACATTTTGATATGGAAAGTGAAATTTACTTAACAAGTAATTAGAAAATTTGTGTAGAACTCTTTCAACTCTCTCGATGTGGCATGCATAGCGAGGGTGCCAAATGATGGAGCAGTATTCAAGGTAGCTCCTGACAAAGCAGTTATACAGTTATGTGATGGCTCTGGTGTCGTTGAAGCATCGGCAGTGTCTCCTGATAAATCCCAACATTCGGAAAGCCTTGCATACAATGGAATCGATATGCTCGTTGAAGGTTAACATACTATCAAATGTTACACCTAAGTCATTAACTGTGGACGAAACCTCTAGGAGTGAGTCGTTAATCCTGTAAGTATTTAGTATGGGGTTCTGGGTTCGCGAGAAATGAATACAGGAACACTTAGCTATATTAATAGTGAGAAGGTTTGTCTTGCATCAAAAGACAAATCGGTCTAAGTCAGACTGTAGTGTAGAATTGTCCAAGCTGTTGGATGTGAAAATTTTCAGGTCATCGGCGAAAAGAAGACATTTGCTGTTAATAAAGCAAGACGTGACATCGTTGATAAATAGGAGAAATAAAATTGGGCCAATGTGGGACCCTTGAGGCACGCCGGACGCGACTGATATGACACGAGATACCGAATTATGTACTAAAACACGTTGTTTACGGTTGCTCAGATAGGAGCTAATCCAGTTCAAATAATTGCCTGATATTCCAATGTCGGAAAGCTTTCTTAGTAGCAGCCTGTGACACACACTGTCAAAAGCTTTCGACAGATCGGTATAGATAGAATCGACTTGCTGGCCAGCTTCAAGGGAAGAGACTAGGTAATCTTGATAAATGGCGAGGTTGGTTGCTGTGGATCGGCCCCTATAGAATCCATGTTGGTTTGGGGAAATGTAATTAGAGTAAGTGGCGAATATTTCCTCGGTCAGAATGGCTTCGAATACTTTTGGAATATAGGAGATCATTGATATGCCTCTATAATTTGAAATGTCAGTTTTGGACCCTTTTTTGTATATTGGTACTAGGTTGGAAAATTTCCACGCAGAAGGGAATGTCCCCGAGTCGAAAGATTTTTGAAAGATTGAGCACAGGGGAGCTGAGAGCGTGTTACAACAAGCTGACAAGAGAGAGTTGGCGGCAAGCTATCGGGACCAGCACTCTTGCTGGTGTCAAGATTTTTCAGTTTTGCGGCTACTTCATCAACGGTGAAGCTATGAGAGGACAAGGAGGAAAAAAATGGAAGCGTGTCAATAGAGTTCAAGTTAACATTTTCATGAGAGGAATAACTGGCTTGAAAGTGATCTGCGAAGGCGTTTGCTATGTCCAACGAGTTTTTAAACTCCTTGCTTTTGAATGACATTGAATTGGGCAAACCAACGGATTTATTATTCATATTTTTAATGAAGGACCAAAAACGTTTTGCATTAGCTGGCATTAGTTGCTCAGAATTGGTTACGAAGATGAGGTAGCACCAATCAGTTCTGACACGGACTTCGCGGCGTTTGTTCGAGTAAGCTAGGTAGTCTGACTGCAGCAAGGTCTTTTTGTATTTAGCATATAATTTGTTTTTTTGGCCGATCAGTTTGCGAAGAGTATGGTCGAACCAAATAGGGTATTTGTTACCGAAGGTTTTCTTTCTGGGCACAAATCTGTTTACACCCTCAGACACAACGTCGTGGAATTGCTGTACAACTTCGTTAATATCAACGGAGTTCTGAACGAAGGACCAGTCGGTTTTAGCAAAAAAACTGTTAAGACCTTGGAAGTTGGCTTTATGGAATAGAAAGGTATGACCAGTAACATTGTCGCGGAGAGGGAGGAGTTTGTTATGCAATAGGGAAATATTTAGTGGTGGGTGCAGAGTGTCAATAGTGGACAAAGGAAAGTCGGAACGTTTACACGTAATAGAGTCAAAATCGTCGACAAATACTACTTATTAAGTAAAACTTGCCAATTTAATTAACTACCACCTACTTACGGTCATGTAGGAATTTTTGTTACCTAGAAAAACACTAATTTCCGTAAACTTTACTAACAAGAAATATACTTTATCAGATTCAGGACATTTTAAAGTTGAAATTTTGCCCTATTTAATATCTGTAAACTTGTCTGAACTGCTTGAAATTTATTCTGATAGTATAATATCCAAATTATCTATGGAGTTGTGGTAACTAAACTGCTGGAACTTCGAAGTGCCCTAAGGAAATTGAAAATGAAATATTTTCAATACGGATAAAGATTTTTAGTTGCGGTTTTCGGCTTTTGTTTGACCAATATTTATAGTATGCCGCACGATAAGAGCAGCCTCAGGACATCATCGTAACCGTCTTATACAGGGGATTATATAAGACCCTGTTATTTGTTCAAAGTTTGTTCGACCAGAATTCTGACTATGGAAGATTTATTTTTCTCTTTGTGCAACCAAAATAATCTAGAGCTAGGTACGAAAAACAATTTCTAACGATTTAGAAATTTGATTTTTTAAAATAATTGACAATTATTGATTTATTATTTTAAAAAATTGTTTTTTTAAAATAATCTGCTGAACAAAGCCCACTTGCGGTAATCAAAAGTATTTAAATCAGATTATGAACAAGGTTGGCACTATTACATTTTTCAACATAAATATTGTATACAGAGTTCACCAAAAACTAAGAGGTCGACATTAAATGGTGATTTATTGTTTTTTTTGTAACAATTTTAATTTCGATGTGGCTTCCAACTGAATCATGTAAGTTTAGAAATGCTTACCTGCATTCTACCATTTCTTTCTGAACATCTAACTTACATTCCCAATTTCTGCCTTACAAATTGCGTATTTCCCAAAGCCTGGAAATCGGCAAATATAATAACTACAGGTAAGAACAACAATCCGTCAGCAATTGCCCACTTTAGGCCTATCAGCATTCTTCCATCGATGTCAAAAGTATTAGAAAAAATAGTTGCACTACAACTCCGTAACTACCTGCTTCCAAATAATATTTTATCTGTGACCCAATCTGGTTCTAGACCGGACCACAACGCTACTACAGCTCTACTTAGAATGACTGATGACATTTTTACAAATATTACTAGACTTTAGCAAAGCATTCGACACCTGGATTTGCAGTAAATTACGATATTTCGGCATATCTGATGACGTGGTACTATTCTTTGAGAACTATCTTGTCTCGCGAAAACAAAGGGTACTATGTAAAGGTAGTTTTTCTAATTTTCTGCCTGTGAATAAGGGGGTTTCCCAAGGTAATGCTCTCAGAATATTGTTATTTCTCATTTACACCGCTGACTTTTATTTCTTTCTGAAGCATTCCCATCTGCAATCGTATGTCGACGATTCCCAAATGTACTATTCTCTCCATGCTAATGAATAGCGCATATTAGAATCTAATATAATAAATAATAAGAATTTTAAAGATGTGAAAATTATTTTTAATGTATCAAAGGCTCATTTACTCTCTCTAAAGTACTCTTGTTTGGCAAAAATAAAGATTTTCTTCAAAATCAAGTTGACCTTACACTGAACGGTGTACGCCTCAATTTAACTAGTAGTTGCCGTAATTTGGGGTTGCATCTAGATAATGATTTGAGGTTCACAGGGCTTGTTGGTTAACTAATAAAAACATGTTGGTCAACTAATAAAAACATTTTAAAATTAAGAATGCTATATAGAAACAAAGACCACTTAAATAAAGAGATAAACCTAAAGCTGTGTGACTCTCTTATGTTATCTACTATAGCTTATTGTGACGTTGTTTTTTAGCCCGCCCTTAGGAAACGAGAAAAGCTGACTCTGCAAAGACCTTTGCATTAGATATTGTTGTGATCTCCACAAATTTGACCATATATCGGACTCTTTTCGAGAATATCATTGGTTAAATTTAGATAAGAGATTTAAAATTCACATGGCAACTTTGGTTTATAAAATTAATCCGAAAAATGCTCCTGTATACTTAGCGCAAAAACTAACAAAACAGCAAGGATAAGTTTACTAGATACTAGTTTCTTTATAGTGTTCCCAGACATAAAACAGCTATATTTCAACGTTTTTTCCTACAATAGTTCGAAAATATTAACCGATATTCCCAATTATATTAAGACTTCTTTCAATGCTAAATTTACGGTCAATGTATTCTGAGCAGCCATAGGTGTGTATATTTATATAAAATATAATATATACGTAGTTTTTTTAGGAATACGGTTATATTAATTTTTTTTCTTTCCTTAAGAAATATATATCAAATTGTACATCAGACACTTTCATGGTTGCCTGAAAAAGCATACTGATGTATGAACGTCGCCATCACCATGATGGATTGCATATTGTTAAATTTTTATTATGAATAAAGACGCTTTGAATTGTCTTCTATTGTATTGTAATGCCAGTTGTAGTTATAATTTTTTTACATTTGAAATTTGCTCCAGTTCCTTCACAGATATTGTCTTTATATACAACATATTTTTTAATAAAACGTGAAAAATCGCCTTTTAGCGTTGATATAATTATCTTTTTTCCAATAAATAAAAGTTTGTAACACTACCTACCTTGCTGAGCAGAAATTTAACATTGTTAAAGTTTATAAGTGGTAGAGTTTTTGGTGCATCCTGTATATAATATTAATGATTTAATACTTAAGAGTGCCAACCCTGTTCATAATCTGATAGATTAAACTGAATTTAATTGCCATAAGTGGGTTTTGTTCGGCAGAGCATTTAAAAAAAAAATCAACTTTTCTGTAGTATGGAATTTTTTTTGAGCTTAATAATGCAGTCTGACCTTTCTTATATTATCACCGAATTCGGTCAGTATTTCAATGTCCAATGCAGTCAGTGATAAATGGGACCAAGGCTGTAATGCCGGCCTTAAATTTATTTCTGACATATTCGGGTCATTATGTTTAGCTAACGTACATTAAACTGGTTTTCTGGTAGTCATATAATCATTATTTATGACCTCTCTTATTTAGAAAAAAAACTAAAATAAATTATAATTGATGATATATGGTTACACGTAGGTATATAAAAAAATGTTTTATTTTGATTAATGTTTTTCTGTACTAAGCAGTAAGCAACGAAAAGAAAGTAGAAATTAATTGTCAATTTTAACTTATCAAAAAAAAGACTTCTGAGGGTCCTCAGGGAGGCCAAAAGAGAACTGGGCGACAAAAACATATCAAAACATATCGAATCGAAAGTTGTATTTTGGTATTTTCAGTATATAAATCCTTGGTGGCTTTAATGGACAGGGTTTTTACTTATAACCCCCCGTTTGTCTTTGTATTTTTACAGATATATGAAAAACCTGTTTACAAAAGTTTCTTCTTCAAACTATAATTTTAATTTTCTTTAGTGAAATTTGCCTCCTTGGGTTTGGGGTGTTACGACAATTGTTGTTGATTTTAACGAATTACCCTGTATGCTACAAATTACACTAAAAAAAGATCTATACACATACTCACAATCTAGGATATTAAATATTTCAATCCTTAATAATTTAATTTCTACTTCAAAGTGTGTTGGGCAGTGTAGCATGATATTTACAATATTTATTAGCGTAAACATAAAAAAGAACCTATGCTATGCTAAGGGCTGTGGGAATGCTCGGAGCCAGAATGCTACAAGTTGATCTCGCAAATGCTATGAAAGCCACTCAGAGAGTTGTCTTGTGGTCTCTGGAATTGTCTTGAGAGTGGAAGCATACGAGAAAGGCATTTGAGTCGGCCAAGGATGACAATTCCTTTTATGGGCCGACATGTGCAGTTAGAAGCTCGGTACGCGCCTTAATAGAATAATAGACCGATTTTTATCGGTAAACGGTCATCTTAAAACTATTTAAAACCCTTTTATTCTATACAGAAATATTGTCGGTCCAGACTCTATCTTAATGCATGATAATGCTACTCCACACACAGCGACAATCACAAGAAATTTTCTGGAACTAAATATCACCGTTTTAGACCGGCCCGCTAAATCTCCTGATCTCAATCCCATTGAGCATATTGGAACATGCTTCAACGAAGAGTTCTCCGGGACTACATTAATTTTTAAAACCGAAATCAGTTATTTCAGACTCTTAACAGTGGATTGCAATTCCCCAAGATGATCTGGCAACTTAATACTGAGCATAGAAGGGCGTTGCAAAGCTACCATAAATGCACGAAGAGGCTATATTACGTCAATTTTTTTTACCATCTCTCGTAGAAGGAAAGGATTTTAATCTTTACTTTATCAGATCTTTACGTTTCAGGGTCCCTAGGTGCCGAAAAATGTTTTCTCAATTCCGTCGATCTGTGTGTCTGTCACTTCAGATGGTGTACCTTAACTTATTGTGGTACAGGAATTAACTAGTAAAATTTTGGTACTAATTCAAGATGGCTGAACAAAATGACGGCCAAATAAAATGTCTGTAATCGTGAAAAATCACCCTCTCAGGTGTTACATATCTTCACGTTTTTAGCGCCCTTAGATGCCAAAAAAATATGTTTTATCAATTTCGTCGGCCCCGTCTGCCTGGCAGTTCGCAGCATAGCTTAAAAACCAACCCAATTGACTTCGAATTTTGATAAAAAATGTAGGACAATGGTAAAAATCTAATATGGCGGAATAATGTTCAAACATTTTGTTAGAGTGGTGTATTATTTGGGGTTAGTATCCAATAATCCTAATTTACCCCTAGTAAATATTGACCCTTACCATCCTGCGATTGAATTGATGTATAAAATTGAATATGTTCCTCCAATAAAAAGTTACAATCAAGTGAGTGTATATCAGTTTCATCGGGCAAATTTCCATGAACTCAATCTTTTTTATAAGCAATCGGATTGGTCTTTCTTATCATCTCCTGACATCAACGTGATCGTTGAAACCTTCTATGAGGTTTTGCTTCGGGGAATCGATATTCATGTTCCCAAGAAAACCATGGTTGACTGCAAGTACCCAAAATGGTTTGACCTCCCATTGAGAAGGCTTATTGGACAAAAGAATCGCCTATATAAGAGGTATAAAAGGACTGAACAACAAGCTGACTATCTGGCCTATTCGGACATACGACGTGAAGTAAAGTTTCGAACTGACTTGTGCTATCTTACATATGTCACGCAAACTGAATTACTTATTCCGGAAAATATCAAGCACTTTTGGTCATTTGTTCGTAACTTGAGAAGAGACTCTGGTATGCCTAGTGTTATGAATTATGACGGTGAAGAAATTATGGGTTCAAATCACATCGCTAATGCCTTTGCAGCCCATTTTCAGTCCTGCTATTCACACCATGAAATTTTAGATTTTAGTCAGATCAGTCCCGTAAGTTCTTCAGGGAAACTACTAGCAACATATTATTTTACAGAGGCAGAAATCTGCACTAAAATAGATGGCCTTGATGTTTCTAAGAGGGCTGGTCCTGACGAAATTCCCACTATCTTTTTGAAAAGGTGCTGTCAGTCGTTGTCTCAACCGCTATGTGTAATTTTTCAAAGATCTTTTAATCTAGGTTCATTTCCTGATATTTGGAAATTTTCTACACTGATGCCGATCTTTAAATTCGGTGATAAAAGCGATATAAAGAACTACAGAGGTATCTCTTTGCTTTCACATATCCCAAAGCTGTTTGAGGCAATTATCACTGATCATTTATTTGAGTCTTTGAAACACTACATTACGAGTATGCAACATGGTTTTTATCGCGGTCGCTCAATTACTACAAATCTTGCGATGTTCCAAAATTACTTAATTACATCTGTCGAAGCTGGCCAGCAGATTGATGCTGTTTACACGGACATATCCAAGGCTTTTGATAGTGTTTGTCATCAGCTTTTATTATTAAAATTGCAGCAAATTGGTCTTTCTGGAAGTTATTTGGAGTGGATCAGATCTTATTTGTTTAATCGTCGACAATAGGTCAACATTTGTGGTTCAGTTTCTAGGGAGGTTATTGTGACATCGGGTGTCCCACAGGGTTCACATATTGGTCCAGTGCTCTTTCTACTTTTTATAAATGACATAGTATCTTGCTTTAGAGCGTCCAAATGTCTTTTGTATGCAGACGATTTAAAATTTTTTGCTCCCGTTTACACTGACTCAAATGCACTGCAATCTGACATTGGAAGGTCGTCAACTGGTGCAGCACTAATTATCTCCATCTTAACATATCCAAGTGTAAAGTGCTCCGTTTTCATAAACGCATTAATCCTGTTCTCTCCTCCTACTTCATAAATGATGTAACACTAGAGGTTGTTAGTTCTTACACTGACCTAGGTGTTATTTTTGATGACAAACTAACATTTAATCTGCATATTGACAGCATTCTACTCAAGGGTTTTAGATTGTTGGGCTTTATAAAATACAAGGCATGTGACGGACACCAAAGCAATTGTCTGTCTGTATTACTCACTGGTACGGAGTGTTTTGGAGTATTGTTCAACAATATGGAGTCCATCATACCAGTGCCATAACGATAGAGTTGAAAAATAGATTTGCGAAATACCTCTTATATAAATTTAATTTTCCATATCAGGATCTATCGTATAACACTAGAGCTCTTCTATGCGGCCTTCAAACCCTTGAGTTTCGGAGACGTAAGGCACTTCTTGTTTTTCTACACAAGCTAATAAATGGAGACATTGATTGTGAAATATTGTTGGGGTCGGTCTCATTTTTGGTACCTATTAGGAGAACAAGACAACCTCAGCTATTCTTTGAAAGATACCACCGTACAAATTATGGGTCTGGCGCATTTATTGACCGACTAGTGTCTAATTACAATCGTCATTTCGCAGAATATGACATCTTTAGACTTAGCACTTTGCAGCTAAAAAGGCAGCTAAATGGATTGCTTTTGTGAGGTTTTTTACACTTCGTTTTCATATGGATTCCTTTGTAATTTTTTTTTGTCTGTAAATGTGTATTTGTGTATCATTTTTTTTTCTCTATTTTAAATGTTTGATGTAGTTACTGTTTTTATTGGGTCTCTCGATTTTGACTTTTTTATTTTGACCTTGTTTACGAATCCGTACCATTTAGAATGTTTAGCATTCTGTAGTGTACGTTTCAGAAGGACCACTTGTCCGATGCGTGCATCGGCTACGTCCTTCAAAAAAAAAAAACACATATGTCTTTTTTTAAAATCTCGACGTTTCGAAACTTTCTAGTTGCATCCTCAGGACACACATAAATTCTATATCGTGCATGAAATCCATATTATCAGTCTTTAGATACTCCTTTGGTGCGTAGATATTTGCCAGATATTAAGTTTCTAAATAGTTTTCGTTAACGATCCTTTTGCTTTTATGTTAAGGTGGTGTATCATTTGGGGTTTGTTATCATTGTGTCCTCAGGACATATATATATATATATATATATATATATATATATATATATATATCATCAGTCTTTAATTAATCCGTCCGTTGATCCACAGATGTTTCTCAAATATTAAATTTCTAAATAGTTTTCGTTAATGATTCTCTTGTTGTTATGTTAAAGTGGTATATTTAGGGTTAGAAAATATCTGCCGACGAATGGAGCAGGTAAAGACTGATAATATGGGTTTCATGCAGGATATAGAATCTATCTGAGTGTTCTGAGTATGCAACAATAATATTGCCAAACGTCGAAAATTTAAAAAGACTTAGAACGAAAGCTTTCTCAGCTGTGGTCAATTAAGAAATCGTGGTTCTTAGGATTAGACCGTGTTAAAATGGAATCACTATCCGACGTTTCGCCTTCGATTTCACGAGGCATCTTCAGGGATCTTTACTTCACGAGATCGGAACATTGTTTAACGGAGCGTGACTCGGTGTAACGATCGATTTCCACGTATGATGAAAACTGAAGCCCGTATGTCTGTTAAAATTGTTAGAATACCTATAAATTTCAATAGATTCTCTAATTTTGCATTTATAGAGTCCCGAAACCGGTGCAAGAACTTTGGTTTCTTTTACATTTATAACATGTCCAGTAGAATGTTGGTGTTCAGATACAGCAGGTTGTACAATTTGTTTCTTTCTAATGCATCGTTCATGTTCCTTATGCCTAGTCGATATGGATCGTCCAGTTTCTCCCATGATATCACCCAGGAACAAGGAATTGCATATACTTCTTCCGCTTGGAAAGGAATAATGTCCTTTGGCGGTCGCAAATATTGTCCAATTTTCTTTTGTTCCTCTGCTGGTAGGTTGGATGCGCTTATAACATTGGTTATCCGTCTCTCAATTTTGTTGGTCGGGTCTGCTTGAATTACTCTGTAGATGTTGTCGTCCAAAAGCAGTTGTATTTTATTTACGTAATCTGTTTTGTCCATGACGACAGTGGTATTTCCCTTGTCCGCTGAAAGGACCAAAATGTCTGTATCGTTGTTTAATGTTTTTTCTTCGACGGGTTAGAATTTCTGATGATCTTCGCTGTTTCATACCTTATTACGTCAGCTTCTTCTGCTGGAAGTCTTCTAATTGTCGCTTCAACAGATGACACTATGTCTTCTAAGGGTATGTCCTTCGGTGTAATATCAAATTTTTGACCTTTAGAGAGGACGGATTGTTCTGCTTCAGTAAGGATTTTTCGAAGATAAATTTATAACTGTGTTCTGTAGAGATTTAATTGACACGGTCTAATCCCAAGAACCATGATTTCTTAATTTAAAAAGACTTTGTTTTTTTTACTGAATCCTAACTCCAAATAATACACCACCCTAACGTAACAACAAGAGTATCGTTAACGAAAACCATTTACAAAGTTAAAAAAATTATTACTAAAAAAATTAATTATCTAATTTACCTCAAATTTTACACAAAAATCATGTGTTACATAGAAATCAACGTGTAACATTTTGATATGAATCTAACATAGTAAAACGCAAAAGCGGCCTAATAAAATATTTAAAAAATCAGCCTAAAAATATTGTTTATTAAATTAATTTCAATTTTTGTGCAAGAGTTAAACAAGTCGGGCAGAATGAATTTAGTAATTAAGTCCGATTCAGTAATCGGTTGAATGCCAATATTCGTTTTGCTGGAATTCAAATTGTTTTGGGCGGATATCGGACTACAAATTATATAACTTCACTAGCATTCTCGCGACCGCTACCCGTCCAAATATTAACTGGCTTATACTAGTTTTAGACATCGAATTCGCCCCGGCAGGCTTAGGCGGCTTACGAATTTCTAACATGCTTACCGAATTCTCTCTGTGTCTGCGAGCATTCCCTAATTTATTCCAAATAATATGGAAACTTTGAGTGGCATGTGGCCATGGCCGTGTATAGAGGAGGCTGCGGCGGCGGCGGCGGTATTACCTCGTCCTTGTTAGTTGGGGTATCGTAATAATGCACCACGCCAAACTTTGCAAAAATGGACTTCCCGCTTCCACGAAACTTTGGAATAACATCTAAGAGACAGGCATTGTTACGGAGAGACAATGTCACACACTCCGTTTCACGGGGAAAGTTAAGGGACTGATTACTTAAACTTCTTGATAAATTATGATTAAGTTGACGGTCAAAAATATCTACGATATTGTTAATAATAATAAATAACTACGAAATTGTAGTGGTGGATTTTATATTTAAGAAGAAAATTATTTTTAGGTTTTACGCCACAAAATATAGAAAATAAGAAAGAATTATAACTAAATTACCTTAAAATTCTAATATGTGGTCTTAGCTCTGGGTCCACTGTGAAGAACATGAAAAACGACATTGAAAAATATTTAGTCTTTTGGATGTTTCGGAACAAAATCTACCCCGCCTTCAACAAAAAATCGGTAAATTTCGTTTACCCGGAACTTCCCCTTGTTAAAAACAACAATCCTTGTTCCCTTGTTAAAAACAACAATCAAGTAAGTGTGTACGAGTTTCATTGGACTGATTTCTGCAAACTGAATCTCTTTTATGAACAATCTGATTGGTCATTTTTATCATCAGAATCCGATATTAACAAACTCTTCTATGATATATTATTTGAGGGTATCGATAAATATGTTCCCAAAATGGTTATCTCTGATTGTAAGTATCCAAAATGGATTGACCTTCCCTTAAGAAAACTCATTGGGCAAAATAATCGTCTTTACAAAAAGTATAAAAGGACTGAACAGCAAGTTGATTATTCAGCCTATTCTAATTTACGACGAGAGGTTAAACTTCGAACCGATGTGTGTTACCTTTCATATATCACACAACCGAACTACTTATCCCTAAACACATCAAATACTTTTGGACATTTGTTCGAAATTTAAGAAGAGACTCGAGCTTGCCCAACATCATGAGCTCTGAAGAAGAAGAAATCAGTGGTTCAAACAACACTGTTAGTGCTTTTGCTCCTCACTTTCAGTCGTGCTACTCTAACCAACAAAACATAGATCTTGGTGGGATAAAGCCCTTAAGTTCTTTAAGTATGTCACTGTTTTTACAGAAGCAGTAACAAAATAAAGACCTTCGATTTATCTAAAAGGGCTGGTCCAGATGGTGTCAATCAACATCAACAAATTGATGTCGTTTATTTTACTGACATATCCAAGGCGTTTGACAGTGTCTGTCATGAGCTTCTTCTAGCAAAATTGCAACAGATTGGCCTTTCTGGAAGCTATATTAAGTGGATTAAGTCGTACTTATTTAATCGACGTCAACACGTGTGGCTCGTTTTCCAATGAGTTTGTTGTAACATCAGGGGTCCCACAGTGCTCGCATATCGGCCCAATTCTCTTTTTACTTTTTATAAATGACATTGTATCTTGTTTTAAAGTGTCGAAATGCCTTTTATATGCGGACGACTTAAAATTATTTTCTCCTGTTTCCCTTGACTCCAATCAACTGCAGTCTGACATTGAGAGATTTGACAAATGATGTAACACCAATTACATGCATCTTAACATTACTAAATGTAAAGTTCTCCAATTTTTTAAATGCAATGATCCCATTCTTTCCACGTACTATATAAACAACGTAAGTCTCAAAGTTGTTACATCTTTTATTTTTTAATTATTAAAAATTATTATTAAAAGACACAAAGACACTGATACACGATTACTAGTCTCTATAACTCGACAGGATTGAATAAATATGGAGTATCAGTGTCACATCGACAGGATTGAAAAAGTTCAGAATAAATTTGCAAAGTATCTTTTGTTCAAGTTTAATTTTCCATATCAAGATCTGTCTTATAATACAAGAATTCTTCTCTGCGGCCTACAAACCCTTGAGTTTCGGTGAAGAAAGGCACTTCTGCCGAAACTCAAGGTGAGTAGGTAAAGACTGATAATATGGGTTTCACGCAGGATAGAGAATCTATGTGTCCTGAGGATGCAACAATAAAGTTGCGAAACGTTGACAATTTAAAAAAAGACTTTTGTTTTTTACTGGATCCTAACAACCCCAAATAATACACCACTTTAACACAAAAGCAAAAGGATCGTTAACGAAAACCATTTAGAAGCTTAATATCTGGGAAATGTCTGCCGGCCAACATAATAGGTAGACACTGATAATATGAGTTTCATGCAGGATATAGAATCTATATATGTCTCCTAAAGATGCAACAATAAAGTTGCGAAAAGTTGGCAATTTAAAAAAAGTCTTTTGTTTTTTTACTGGATTCTAACCCCAAATAATATGCCACTCTAACATAATAACAAGAGGATCGTTAACGAAAACCATTTAGAAACTTAATATCTGGGAAATATCTGCGACCAACGGTGTAGGTAAAGACTGATAAATGGGTTCCATGCAGAGTATAGAATCTATATGAGTCCTGAGGATGCGACAAAAAAGTTGAAAAACGACGACTATTTAAAAATAGACTTTTTTTACTGGATCCTAACCCCAAATAATACACCCCTCTAAGATAATAAGAGGATTGTTACCGAAAACCATTTAAAAACTTAATATCTGGGAAATATATGCGAATCAACGGAGTAGGTAAAGACTACTAATATAGGTTTCATGGGAATATAGGATCTATATGTGTCCTGAGGATGCAACAATTAAGTTGCAAAACATCGACAATTTAAAAAAGACTTGTTTTGTTTAATGGATTTTAACTCCAAATAATACACCACTCTAACAAAATTTTTTTAATATTGTTCCGCCATATTGATTTTTTTCAAAATATTACCAAGTCATCCCTATATGACCCTTAATTTTTGGCTAAATTTGAAGGCAATCGGGTAAGCAGTGTTTAAGCTATGTAGCGAACTAACAGACAGACCGACGGAATTGATAAATCATGTTTTTTGGCTTCTACGGACCCTAAAACGTGAAGATATGTAAAACCTGAGAGACTGATTTTGTCAGGAATACAAAAATTTTGGCCACAATTTTGTTCCACCATCTTGAATTAGTAACACAGTTTCACTAGTTGAGCCCTATACCACAATTAGTTATTGCACAGAATTTGATATCTATCCATTAAGTAGTTTTTTCAAGCTAAATTTTTAAATATTTTATTAAATCGCCATTTTGTTCCGCCATCTTGGATCCGTATCAAAATACTACCAGTTAATTTCAACTTAATACTTGACATGTATGTATACAAAATTTGGGATAAATTTGATAAGCAGTTTTTAATAATAATTTTTTTAACATTTCACAAGGCCGCCATTTTGTTTCTCCATATTGGATTTTTACCAAAATATTACCAGGTCATCCCCATATGACCCTAAGTTTTTGACCAAAATTTGAAATCAAACGGGCAAGTGGTCTTTAAGCTATGCTGTGAACTGGCAGACAGACAAACAGACCGACAAACGGACCGACGAAATTGACAAAACATTTTTTTTGCCTCTAGGGACACTAAAACGTAAAGATTTGTAAAACCACGACTTCAAACATTTTATTTGGCCGCCATTTTGTTCGGCCATCTTGAACTTTTACCACTATTTTATTAATGTAATTAATTACACAATTAATAATGGCACACAATTTAAAATTAAACCAGTAAGCAGTTTTTCAGGCTGAATTTTTGAATAATCTATTAAGCCGCCATTTTGTTCCGCCATCTTTGATTTATACTAAAATATACCAGTTGATTCTAACATAATTATTGAGGTTTTCGCAAAATTTAAGATAAATTGTATGAACAGTTTCTTAATAACAATTTTTTTAACATTTTACTAGGCCGCCATTTTCTTTCACCATTAATCTATGCTCTGAACTGACAGACAGACAGACAGACAGACGGACCGACAGATGGATCAACGGATTTGATAAAATGTATTTTTTGGCATCTAGCCTACCCTAAAACGTAAAGATCTAAAAAAATTCCGGAGAGTGATTTTTTCAGGATTACAATGCTTCCCTTTTACGAGAGAAGTAAAAAACTAACAGCAGTATACAGGGTATTTCTAAATAGCATGTCAATAAGGGTATTGGTTCGCTTGATTTATGACTTAAAGTTCGTATAAACATGTGTCCTAAATCGCTTTATTTTAAGGATACAGGGTGTTAAAGTTCAATTGTAATTGTTTTTCTGAATAATTTTTGGAATAATGATAAACGATAAATTCGCACTCCATCGTAGTATGACACGTACTTGTAGGGGGAGCCACCTGCATTGCTTTTTACTATTTTGACGGGTCATAACTTTTGTGTACGTGCTTGTATTACATTTTTAGGGAAGGGGATAGATTTTTGATAGCAAAATCTAAACCTAATCCTAACTATTGGAAGAGGTTATTTCTTGGGATTTTCCATGACTAAAAAGTATTAAAACTATGTGTCCTAAATTGTTTTATCTTAAAGACACAGGGTGGAAAATTTAAGGAAAAATCACTATTTATTCCACATCGTGAAAACTCTTTCGTCGCCTTTGATGATGAAAGCAGATTTACGTGTATTTTATGGTAGCAAGATATCAATTTAGACCCAATTAAAATGAAGTTAAATTATTAAGTCCAGTGATGTCCCGGAAGACAACCTAATTGTTATTTTTGGGAAAAGCATGTTTACTACTGTGTTTTTTATACAATTTTATTGTTATTGATTTAGATTAACCAATTAAAAACATTTTTTTGTACCTTGCATCGTTTAAAAAAAAGTATTCGTTTTTTAATCTCCCTGCTCTACATACTATCATAAACAATACAAAAATGTTGGTTACATAAAACTTAATAAAAATTTGGGTGCATTTTTGTAAACTAAAGTATGAAATATTAAATAAATGTTGAAAATTATCCTACAATAATCGTGTGTATTTTCTTGAGCCCGGGTGTGAGTGTTAAGATAATTTAAATTTCCATCTCTCGTAAAACAACATTGATAATGTGTTATAAGATAATAAAATATTAACTTATAACACTAATTAAACTTTATTTTTTCCGTTTATGAGGTGTCTTATCTTCTCTCTTCAAAAACCAACAGTAGTCACCCATCATGGCTGGATCCCATCGTCCGAATTTCCATTGTTCTGATACCTTGGTGAAATCTGTTCACCCTGCTCGTCACTAACAGCTCCCAAATTTTTAGGAAAAAATTACAGGTGGTAATGGAGGAAGTGAGGAAGTTTTCATCCATATTGTAGCCTAAAAATCCTCTTACTACATTAACAAATGGATTCCATGCTCTGAGTTCCTGCCTGGTAAGCTTTTCCGTAAAATTGACATCGTCCAGCAATTTTCTGATTTGTGGCTCAATAAAAATGCCTTCTTTTAATTTGGCATCACTTAACTGAAGAAAGACTTGTCTTAGGTGTTTAAATCCATCACCATCTTTATTCAAAGCCTTCACAAAGTTTTTCATCAGCCCAAGTTTAATGTGAAGAGGAGGCAAAAGGACATTTTTTTGATCAACAAGAGGTATAAATTTAACATATTGAGATCCCGGTTGAAATTCGCTTTCTGGCCAAATTTTTGTTATATAATGCTGATTTATTGTACGACTGTCCCGAACAGCAATATTTTGTAAGTACTACTAAAATCGCTATAACTTTTAAGTCCCCACATATCTGCCATTGCAGTTTATTTTATCCAAAATCGTGCGCATATTTTCATAATTTCCTTTCATTGCAAGTGAATGGGCAACTGGTATAGAGGGTTTTAAATTTCCATTATGCAATAACACCGCTTTTAAGCTAGATTTAGATGAGTCTATGAATAAGCGCCACTCACGGGGAGAATGTTCAATATCTAGTTCCTGCATTATTATGTCTATATCAGTACACGCGCACAATGAATGTTCCATACTGTAGAATTCAGAAAACATGGCATTTCTTTTTCTGAAATTCGTAATTTTTGTTTCTTTGGCCAATAGGTTCCATTCCTTCAGACGGGAACCCAGAATTGCTGGCTCTTGCTTGGATAAACCCAAATCACGTACTAAATCGTTTAATTCACTTTGAACAATGAAATGTGGCTCGCCGGAACTGGGACCTGTGGTAAAAGTGGGATCGGTGCACTGTTCATCTGAGCTGCCTGATGATGCGTTATCTCCATTATCTCCCAAATCAATAGCTTGCCAATTTAAAGGCGCAATCGGGACTGGCAAATTTGCATTATGAGGAACAGGTCGTATGGCAGATTGCAAATTTGGATATCCTATATTGTGCTTTCCCTTTTTGGAATTACCTTCAGTCTTTGTTTTGGAACTGCAAAAGGCATACTTTTTCTCTTTCCCTTCATTCACTGCACCAATGACACACTACAACTAACACAGCACACATGGGGGGCCCACCGCTTATCTTGTCGCGTCCCCAATTAACACACCAAAATATTTAAAGTAGGCTTTTTTTACGTTTTCGGAAAATAGCCTGGTTTGTGATTTCACCAGAAGTTCTCCACAAATATAACAAAATTTGTCAGGAGAAATTTTGCAACCTCGGCGCGTTTGACTCGATATTCTCGTATTCACATACACTTGCTTATCGATACACAGACAACCACTCAACTCGAAACTCAACGGAAGAGTGATGTTTAATGTTTATTTTAGGTCTAATGCTGTAAACAACCCAGTCTAGGTAATTTATCTGTTGTAAAATTAACCCATTTTAGCCGCCCCACAATAAAATTGTTTACCTGCCAATATAAAAGGTTCTAATTAGGCTATTAAAAAATGGTACGTATTAGGGTTTTCTGAATATTTTTTCTGTCTACACTACACTCTCCATAAATAAGTAACATGTCTGCATATTCAATATTCGCATACATTTTTAAAGAGTCTTTAAATCCCTACTGCGTTTTAAAACGGTATGGAATTGCCTTATACGGCAAAAATTTAAGGTAAAAGAACCAAAAAACAAGACAACTGCAACTGATGTTTGTGAATTCATATAATTAATTATTTTACATAAAAAAATTAAAGAATATGTTAACGATGTGCTTAATAAAACAAAATACAACTTTAAGGCCGTTTTTCTCAAAAATGGTAACTATGTCATTTACGCATTGTTTAATCAAAATGGTCCATACTGTCACGTGTTAAAATATTTGTGGTCAAACTCATGACACCCCTGTATTACTGTAGAAAAATTTATCCTAACCTAATTCAATAGTAAATTTAAACAATAGAGGCGAGTGTGAATTCTCGAATAAAATGTTTTAACTTAACAAAACCTTATAGTCTCGGACCTCTATTATCTAAAAATGAGCAATTTATTCTGTAGCTGCCTCTAATGAAAATAGCACACACACACGGCGCGGCGTTGCGAAAGCGGCGAGTTTTTGAAATAAATTTAGAGCCCGTAACCCTACATTTAATGCCGTTTATCACTCTCGTCAAGGGGAAGTGAAATTTATCGTAAACGAGTTTCTTCGTCTGATAAAAATTTGGTAGCGAGCGACGTATCCCAGGAAAATTGTAGTGAATACTGTTTTCAGGCAGGAGACGTCTTTGTTAATAGTTCTGATAAAGACAATATGATATTTTTTTAAACAATCTATCAAATACCAACGAGATCAGTTCAGGTTTGTCTTTTTTACTTATTTATTAGTAGATGTTATAAGTTGTATAATCGTTACATTTTCTATAGGCAAAAGTTCTGTCATCTGTAATGATCAAGAAAAAGTTGCGGTAGTCAAAATATCTCTTAAGCCTTTAACTGTTTTCACCAATATCTCCAATCCTGTAACCATCTTTTTTTCCTAACTGAAGTCAAATTCAACCATACAAATGCCATTTATAACCTTTGCTTTTCTGACTGTGAACTTCTCTCATCATTGTGTTGTGAACTGACCCTAAGTTTGACTACAAATATTTAACATAGGATAGTATGAACGATTTTGAACAAAATGTACACCATCGTAAATTCGAAAGAGTTTTCGAGATATTTAATTCTAAAATGTTTAATTTTGGAGAAGGTTTCAATTCCAAGACAACATGGCAACCTTGTTATTTGCTTGTACATCAATGTAATGACAATTTCATTACCTGTATTTTAAAACTTTTTAGGTTATTTATTTGTATAGTTTTTAACTGCGCAACCCTAATTAACTTCATTAGTTTCCAAAAATTAATAAAGAATATGAACTTACCAAGCATATTAATTTAGGTAATTCTCACAGTAAAAAAAGTATTTTAAAAACTTAAAGTACATGCTGAAAATGACTACCGCCACTATTTAAATACGCACGAATACGGCGAAGCCAGTTTTCAAGAACATTAGGTCTTTGACTAAGTTGTTCCACTGTAACAAAAATACGGTTTCTAAGATCATCTTCATAATCAATTTCAACCCTATTATACACTAACGTTTTCATACAGCTCCAAAAATAAAAATCAAGAGGGTTTAGGTCTGGTGACCTCGGAGGCTATTTTCTAGTTTAGAATGTATTGTAGTATATAGTATTGTATGTATTAGAATGTGAGCAAGAGCTCTAGGCTCAAGTTTCGTTTACCTGAAATTGGTTATAAGGAAAGTATCTAGTTTTACATATTCTAGGAGCTTTTCTAAATAACGGAAAATAAGAATTTTGCTGCGGAAATGCGTCATTTCCGTTCTGCACAGTTTGGTATACCTGAAATCAGTTACATGAAAGCTTTGCATTGCATCTCATCCCAAACTCTTTCCCAAGCACGAAAATGTTAAAATGTGTCTGCGGAAATTTGTCATTTTCATTTTCTGCGGAAATTTTGTATAGTTTAGAATATCTAAAATCAGTTACACAAAAAAAAACTTTGATTTACATTCTAAATTCTTCTACATTTTTTAAGTAACGAAAACGAAGGCATGATTGCGGATGGAGGCAAAATAATCGATGGCATTATTGCGGAATGCTCGTATATATTTGTTCGATTGCCTGACTCAAGAAAGGATCATCCTTCTTTGTTTATATTCCTTGAAGTTCTCAAAGATATGCAGACAGATACTTATATGAAACTTCGTTACTCAGACAAATTATTGAGATTATCTAAAAAAAATTTCGGGCTGTCACGTATACGGGTATAAAATGTCGCTGACAATACGATGCGTTCAGCCGTTATTTTTACATTCCGCAATCGTGCCCTCACTTCATTTTGTGAAAAACTGAATACTAATGTTTCGTCCGCAATCGTGCCGCGCCCTGGAAAAGCGCTCAAAATTTCCGTGAAAAATGTAAATGACAAATTTCCGCAGACAAATTTTTACATTTTTATCTTGAGGAAAGTTTAGAATATAAATCAAAGCTTCTTTTTTATGTAACTGATTTCAGGTAAACTAAACTATACAAAATTTTGTCGGAAAATTAAAACGACAAATTTCCGCAGTAACATTTTGGTGCTTGGGAAAGCATTTGGGATGAGATGCCAAGCAAAGTTTTCATGTGACTGATTTCAGGTATACTAAACTGTGTATGAAAATGAAAATAACGCGTTTCTGCAATAAATTTTTTCATTTCCGTTGTTAAGAAACACTTCTAGAAAAGATTTCTTTTCCCTTTAAAGTATTTTTACCCCACCCAGCACCCCTATTCGCTCCAAGATCCCGCAAGCTTCTAAATTAAAAAAAAAAAGGGGTGTACAATGGAAATGACGCATTTCCGCAGGAAAATTTTTCATTTCCGTTGATAAGAAGGGCTTCTAGAAGGCAATCAAATATTTTTTTTCCAAATAACCCATTTCAGGTAAACAAAACTTGCCCCGTGCTCTATCATAAAGAAACCAGGCACTGACTCGCTGAGCTAAAGGAATGTTTTCTAAAAGATTGAGCAAGTCATGAATAAAAAATTGGAGGTATACCTCTCATTTTAAACGCCTTGGTAGCTCAAAAGGTCCAATTAACCGATTGTGGATTATTCCAGCCCAAATATTTATTGAAAACCTTTATTGAAATTGGCCTTGTTGAATCGTGTGTGGATTTTCTTGAGCCCAGATATGATAATTTAAAATTCCAACTCTTGTAAAAGGACATTCATCGGTTGTCAGTATGTTTAAAGTAAAATGGTTTTAGGATACCTACTGTTAGGATATCTTTCCCGGTATGTTTGGGACGCCAAATGAGCATTCTGTCTACACTGTCCACAAATAAGTAACATGCTTGCATATTCAATATTCGTATATATTTTTAAAGAGTTTTTAAATGTCTCTGAGCTCATTCAGTGTTCCGATCTCGTGCAGTAAAGATCCCTGAAGATGCCACCTGCAATCGAAGGCAAAACGTCGGAAAGTGGTTCCACTCTGATACGGTTTAATTTTTTAAAAGGAGTTCTTAATCTTGATTCAAACTTCCACCAAATCTATTTGTTGCATTTACCGCTTTCCCTCAGACAATTCATACAAGTAGCTCTACGACTTTCTTTACACTTAACTAATACTGTAATCACGATTCTCGCAAACACTTTTCATAACAAAGATTGGTAGGATCCACTAAAATCGATGCCAGTAGTATTTGCAGTTCGCCAATCTCTTACCAACCGTATCAAAAAACTTAACTACTTCCCACGCACCGTCACGCAAAATCAAAATCTTTTGTCACCACCCAACTTTTCGTATCCGTTTTCCTGGGATTCTCTTTTCATGGTTTAACTACTGTTTCGTGGTTATATTTTTAGAACAATTTTTTTTCATACAATAAATATGAAATCTTTTTTCTTCTTTTCACCAAAATAATTTGAAATTTGGCAAGCTTAAATAGCGGACTAAGATTATCCGGTTTCCTGTGCTTGTTATTTCTGTGGGATCGCTGTCTGATGATTTCAGGATTGCGTAGATAATTTTGGGATTACAAAGGACGTTTAGAGACTACATAGATAATATGGAGTATAAAATGTGAAGTGCAACGCTAATTTTAAAAATGCAAAGATAATTACTTAAACGGTTTTTTCTTTCATAGATGAAAATTCTGGTATGTTTTTGAAAAAAGGATTTGATATTGACATTTACCAATGGGACCGTTGTAATAAAACCTTTCTGAAAAATAAAAGGTAACATAGATCGGAAGCTTTTACGGCTTTGGCCAATTAAGAAATCATGGTTCTTGGGATTAGACCGTGTCAAATTGGAATTACTATCCGACGTTTCACCTTCGATTGCACAACGCATCTTCAGGGATCTTTACTATACGAGATCTGGCTCGAAGAGATTCAGACGTGCTTTTATACCCGACTTGTGCTCGCCGAACTGTGACCCCTGTGTTAAGATCGGTTTCCACGTGTGATGTAGACCGTAACCCGTATCTCTATTGAAATTTTTTGTATGTTTAAATATTTCAATAGATTCTTTAACTTTTCGTTTATAAATACCTGGAACCGATGCTAGAACCTTGGTTTCCTTTACATTTATGAAATTGCCAGTGTTATGCTGGTGTTCAGCTACAGCAAATTGAACAATTTGTTTCTTTTTAATACATCTTTCATGTTCCTTCTCGTCTCGTTGATATTGAACGTCCTGTTTCTCCCACATACACTTCTCCATAGAAGCAAGGAATTTTATATACTCCTTCTGTTTGGAAAGGTACAAGATCTTTCGGGGATCGCAAGCAATGTCCGATCTTCTTATGTATATTGAAAATTGTACGTATGTTGGACCGCCGAAGTAATCGTCCTGACATATCTAAACCAGTGCTTCGGTTTTAGTGGAGCGGATGTTACAGCAATATTATCAAAGGCTTCCATAAAGATATTCGCTACCACAGGTGATAGAGGAGATCCCATAGCTGCTCCTGAAGTTTGTTCATAAAAAGTTCCTTGAAAAATGAAATAAGTAGATATAAGACAAGCTTCCACTAGGTCTATTAAGTTCTTATCAAGATTACTGTTATCCAGTATGTCTGATATAATGGAAATTGAGTCCTTCACAGGAACATTTGTGTAAAGTGATTCTACATCAAAACTGACCAAAATATCTTCGGGATCCAACTGGATTGTCTTGAGTTTTTCCACGAAATGTGCAGAGTTTTTAATGCAGCGTATAGATCTTTCTACTCCTCGGAAAAAATTTTACGGCTCCAAAAAATTCGTGAAGGTACTGGTAAATATTATTCTAGTGGTTCACCATCAAAAAGTAAAAATTTTTAGTCAATATGACGCGAAAAGAGGATCTAGCACCCTCTAGAAAATTGACCAATAGTAATTTTAATCTTTTTTTTCTTAATATTCAGTCCTTAAGACATAAAACAGACGAATTATATCTTTTGTTAGAAGAGCTAAATTTTCCAGAAGTCATTGCCATCACTGAGCACTGGCTAAATATCAATCAACCTGTTTTTATTAAAAACTATACCACAATTGCCAGATTTAATAGAACTAATTTAACTCATGGAGGCACCATGATAATGTCTTTAAACAACGATTTTTCCGAAATATCAAAGTATAATCATTTATTATCTGAAAAAGTATTTGAATATTCTATCGTTTATCACAATACTTATGACCTTTATATTATTTGTATTTATAGAACACCTGATGCTGATGTGCAATTATTCTGCCATAACCTTCTAAGTTTGCTCGAGTTCCTTCCTGTAAAAAGCAAATTAATCTTATGTGGCGATTTCAATATTGACTTTTCCAGTGTGTGTGCTGCTCAGGAATGTCTTCAGTCCATCTTTGAGTCATTAGGAATTGCCATGCACGTCAACTCACCAACCAGAATTACTAAGACAAGTGCCAGTACTATAGATTACGTTGTGTCTTCTTTCGATCCTAGCTCCATCGAATGTAATGTCTTAAGTCCAGGTTTCTCCGATCATGAAGCAATTTTCACAAAATTTTCAATTACATCCAAAGCCAAAAATTCCTCTAGACAAGTAGGCCGTATTTTTTCGGTTAGAAATTTCATTAATTTCAAACACCTATGTCAAATAACTGACTGGGACTCTCACACTTATGATGTCGACACTGAATTTTCTCGTTTTATAAAAACTCTAACTAATATAGCTTCTGAATCTTTTCCTCTTAGGCCTATCAAAAATAAAAGAAGTAAACCCTGGTCCACTAAAGGTTTACGTATATCTTCTAAGAACATGCGGTCACTATCTCATTTAAAGAAATTTTCGGACAGTGTCTTTTTTCATAATTATGTAAAATCATAAGAAAAATTTATCATATGTCTACTAAAGCCGCCAAAGATATTTATTACAATAATAGACTTTCTAACGCCAAAAATGTAGCTAAAGAAACCTGGTCTATCGTAAATGATTTAAGAAACAAAACTCCTTTATCCAACACTATCCTTACCTCTCCTGAGGACCTAAACAATTATTTGGTAAATGTAGCCAAAGATTTGACTAAATACGTATCTCAATCTAATGACCCAATTTCATATCTCTCTAATCATAGGGTAAACCTGCACAGTTTCTTCTTTTCACCAGTAGTTTTATCAGAACTTCGCAGTACAATTAATGATATCAAAAATAAATCTTCCTCGGGAATTGATGGGCTTACTTTAAAAATGTATTCAGGTCTGCCGGAGTGCACTCTAGAGCGTCTGACTGCTTTGATAAATATGTCTTTCCAAAATGGTACTTTTCCAAGCTGCCTTAAAACTGCAATAATCATACCTCTTCACAAAGGAGGTGTTTCAGAAGAAGCTTCGAACTATCGCCCAATTGCACTTCTCCCTACGCTATCTAAGATCATCGAAAGACTGGTTAAAAAAAGGCTTTTATCATTTCTGTCTAGATATGAAATACTTACAAAACATCAATTTGGATTTTTAAGTAACAAATGCACGAGCGATGCCATGTTTTCCCTTCTTAATAGAGTTTACTCCAGCCTAAACAACCATCACGCTACGGCAACAATTTTCTGTGATTTTTCCAAAGCTTTCGATTGTGTGAATCATAATATATTAACTAACAAGCTGCAGTACTATGGATTTAGAGGGGCTCCTCTCGATTGGTTTAAGTCATATCTTAGCAACAGAAATCAAGTTGTGAAAGTTGACAACAGGATGTCTTCTTGTAGGCCAATGGAATATGGAGTGCCTCAAGGCTCGCTACTAGGCCCTATCTTGTTTCTTCTGTTCATAAACGACATAACTAATTTAAACATTAGTGGAAAAATATGTCTCTTTGCGGACGATACCAGCTTTACGTGGAGCCACCCAGATGTCACGGACCTACATAGGATTGTATCTAATGACCTAATCACCATTAAATCCTAATGCGATTCTAATCTCCTATGTTTGAACATCTCTAAAACGAAAGTCTTGTCTTATAAAAACACGCTGCAACCTTTTGACCTTAATGGCACCACTATTGATGTCGTAAACTCTGTAAAATTTCTAGGGCTTCTTGTAGATGATTCTTTAAAATGGGATCCACATATCGACGCTTTATCAAGGAAGTTGGGTTCTGCTTGCTTTGCGTTAAGATCTGTTTCCGAGGAGCTTAGCTTTTCTACCTCTAGAACTGTTTATTTTGCTCTTGTTGAGTCGCACCTCAGATATGCTATTCCATTCTGGGGTACATGTTGTGCGACTCAATTTGATCGAATTTTTATACTACAAAAAATAGCTGTTCGTTACCTACTGAGACTTAACAGTAGAACTCACTGCCGAGATTTCTTTAAAAGATATAAAATACTAACCCTTCCTTGCTTATTCATTTTGGAATCGGTTTGCTTAATTCGTAAGCATGCACCTGCTCTATTAGAGAGACCTTCTCACAACTACCCTCTCAGAAACACTGAGCACGATCTCTATCTTCCAACTCCACACTCAGAGTTAATTAAAAGATCAGTAATCTACAATTCAAAAAAAATGCATAATCACCTGCCATTTAACATCAAATCCATAATATCTCTGACTTCATTTCGCAAGGCTTTGAAGTCATTCTTACTGGAAAGCGCCTTCTACACCGTGAACGAGTTTTACAACACATAAATTTATCCTTATGAACCCCTAGTGTGATAGTTGCCATTACCAACCATTTTTACCGAATTTTGTATATGTATTTTTTTAATTGTTTCGTACTTTTTTATTTTTTATTTTTTACTTTGCTTTTTTATTTTTTTTACATTATATTTATGAAAATGTTTATAACATAGTACGACTGACAAAGTACATTTCTAATGTACTTCTTTTAGGATTCTATTATATTAATATTCTAAATTCTTGATTTAAATATTATTTTTCTATAATATTTATGATGTGTTTTTGTTTTGTTTTGTTTGCTAATTTTGATGTTTGTAAAATATTTTTTTTTTACAACAGCTTTGTCCACAAAATTGTAAAATTTTTTTGACAATAAAGCATTTATTTATTTATTTATTTATTATAATAAAAGAATCTGTGTTTCCAGTAAATGGATTAAGAAAATTTGAAAGATATTTACCTAGATTGTATGTGGGCAAGTCTATTGCACTGATGATCGGTCGAAGTGGTACGTTATCCTTGTGAATCTTCGGAAGACCGTAGAACCTGGTAGTCTTGGAGCTGCTTGGTTTTAATGATTTTTTCTCCGCTGGTGGTAGACTGGATGTATTGATAAAATTGGTAATGCGTCTTTCTATTTTACTTGCGGGGTCTGCCTGCATAACCTTATAGCTGTTGTTGTCCAAAAGTTGAGTAACCTTTTCCACATACTCTGTTCTGTCCATGACGACTGTAGCGTTGCCTTTATCTGCTAGAAGTACCAGAATGTTTGCGTCTTTGTTTAAGGTATTCATAACTGTCTTTTTGACTGCGGAGAGGTTCGACTCGACTGTCTTATATCTGACTTCATCGGCTTCTTCCATTGGTAATTTTCTGATTGCTGCTTCAACAGAAGATACTATGTCTTCTACGAGAATGGTACTCGGTGCTATTGCGAAGTTTTGGCCCTTGGAAAGAACGGAAAGTTTTGCTTCGGATAAAGGCTTCGATGACAGGTTGGTAACTGTGTTCTGGATTTTTTCTGTTCAGGAGGGCTTCAAACTTCTTTTGTTGCTTAAGTGTAACTTCTTGATCGATTTTTTCTGCCTGTGCATTGGTAATGTTGTCCTAGGTTGTAAATGTAGTTCTTTCTAGTCTAGAAGCTAATTTCAGATGAATTTCTAATAGTTTTCGGGCATTTGTATCTAAATCACGACGTGTTGCCCTAATCCTTTCTCTAACTAATGCATTGCTAGCACGCTTATAAATATTCTTAGCAGTTCTAGAAGTAATGTGATGTGTCACCTGTAACGATTTCGGTACTACATCTTCATCTCGGCACCTAAGGAGAAAGGCTAACTAGCATAATAGCATAGTCATATGTCTAAAACCAAACAACTCTAAACACGTGACTAGATCATCGAGGGAACTATTGTAATCGTAAAAATTACCTTCCAATAATGTTTCAGTTCTTCATGTTTCGGGGTCCCTGGACAATTTGTAAAAAATCTCTTTGCTGACGACATAAGGATGGATGAGCTGGTAATATTTTGATAAAAATTCAAAATGGCATTCTAGTGTTACTGACATCAAATTATGCAGAAAAATTAAATGTGATATAAGGAAAATTGGCACGAATTAAAAATAATGGAATAAAAAAAAATTAGTGTAAAAACTACTTATTTAATTTGTTTTCAGTTATGCCCAAAAACCTAAGTGTGACACAATTAGATACTGGTAAAAATAATGGTACGAATCCCAATATGGTGGCACAAAATTGCTACCATTAAAAATATTTGAAGAAAAGGCAGTATGATATTTATTACTAAATGTCTATATGCAAGTTGGGTCACATTTTTCTATTCCTAATAAGAGAAAATATTTATTACAAGGGAAAAATGTTTCCCAACATAATTTAAAAAATGCCCCCTTTTAAATGATTTTTTCTAAACCGGCATTCTCCTAAACAAGTTTATTGGATTATAAATGCTAAATGTCAGTGGTGTGCCGGCTAAATTAGCATCATCCCATAAAGAAGTAATAGATCTGATCCTAAATCGTATTCGGTTGGGATCGTGTAGCACCCGGAAAACATAAACTTTACCCTTAAACTTGACTTCGAAATCAATTTTAACGCCAGGGCTTCGCACGCAAAAGCTTGACCGCCGATATCTCCCCTTACTCTTTTATCTTCTTCAACCCATATAAATCTGTTTAGTGTCAACCGTTTGTAAAGAAATGCGCACTAAAAAACACCACACGTTTGCTAAAACCCTGGCAAAATTAGGACTTCAAAGGGGTGGAACTATCTAATAGTTGTTTATGTTACAAGGTCGGGAACTGGCTTATTACAGTAGGAGTTAAATGGAATTTTCATACGACTATTTGAATAGCAGCTCACGGTCATGTTTCGTACAACGTTTTCTTTCATACGGTTTTACGAAAAACGAAAATTCCTGATATTTTTTTAGATCACTCATGTAGGTATTACCATAGGGGCGTCAATTGAACTTTCGCCGCTTTTGAATGTATTGCTTTTTTATTTATGGATATTTATGGGGACCACAAACGCCGAAAGTCTATGTACTTGGTGCCGTGGTTGCTTTAAGCGAAGACAGGGAAAGTTTAATGATTCGAGAATTAAAGACCAACAGATTATGATATTAGAGAATAGTTACCTAACTAGTCTGCAGTCGAATGCGAAAAATTTTGTTATTAAAACAAAGAATACTTATCATTATAAATAATTATTAATTATCGCAGGAAACTTACTATTAAACAACGGATGCGCAATTAGGCCATTGCAAAATAATTTGGAATTAATTATTTTATGTATAATGTTTTCTAGGATTGATTTCAACTAAAATATCGGATTTTATTTAACATTTTGAGAGTAATGTTCTGTATGTATAAATAGGTGCTTGACAATATTGGAGTGATGAGTTCTATCGTCAGCATAGCTTGAACAAGATTGCTGGTTGAAGAAAGCAGGTTTGATGGACGAATAGGGTAGGTGCCAACACCGAATGCTGTGGAATGCCTGCGTTGATTTGCTGAAAGTTCGATGAATTGCTTGGTTGGTGTACTTCAGGGGTGCTCAAACTTGAACTGCTGGCGATCTACCTCAACATTTTTAGACTACTTACGATCGACTCTGAGAGGCTGCAAGTATGTGTTATGCAGGGTTGTCGTATATACACGATACATACATCCTACCTACCTACCTAGGTAGGGTGTACCGTAGCATATATAGATATTAGCTTTCCGCACAATATACATTATTTTAGTCAAGGTTTGGGTTAGGTTTAGTTAGTTAGTTAGTTCTTCTCTACAATATCAATGAAAAAACTCATAGTTATTCAAAATTGCGAGTTTATTGGTTGTTACAAAAAAAAAAGTTACATATGGTGTTAAACTTAACTTAAGGCACTGCATGTCCTCAGCATACTTTTCATAAGATGGTACGTAACCACTGAGTGCTAATCGCAAGCATGATGACATATGATCGTCAGTTAGTCGATTGCGATATTTTGACTTAATTATCTTCATTTCAGAAAATGCAGACTCGCACAAGTAAGTTGACCCAAACATTGCTGTCAGTTGAAGGGTGATTTGCCTTAGATTCGGATATTTATCTTCAGATATAAAACACCAGAAATTTGTATCAGATGCTGCTTTGAGATGTATATCTGATGTTCTGGTGTTCAGCTGACTCCCTATCTTCCAACTGCAACTTAAAGAGCCGCCGTTGCAAGCTACGTGCACGGATGGAATTCATAATTTTTGTTGCAATGCCCATAATTTCCTCCGTGTTTAAAACTTTTGAACACAAATCTTGTTGATGTATAAGGCAATGGATTAAAAAAAATGAAGGGAAATCTTCATTAGCTCGACACAATGCCACAAAACCGTTTTTGTTTCCAGTCATTGCTGGTGATCCATTGGTTGCAATGCAAACTAATTTATATATTGGTAGCTTGTAGTTTTTTACAAAATTGAAGAAAACGTCATATATATCTTCGCCACGGGTCTTCCCCTTCAGAGGAATGAATGTCAAAAATTCTTCCTTAGCCAACATGTCATTGAATACCATCCGAATAAAAATACACATCTGGGCAGTGTCTGTCATATCGGTGGATTCGTCGAACTGTAAAGAAAAGTATGTACATTCCATGATATCATTTTTTAGTTTATCTGCCATGTCCTGACTCATGACTTCAATACGCCTTGTGACAGTCGGACGAGATAACTAAAGTTCTCTAATAGTAGACAAGATTTCTGTTTTATTTTTAAAATCTCTAAATAAAGTCTCACCCGCTTCACTAAATGCTTCCTTCACAACCGATCCATCTTCGAATGGTTTCTTGTGTTTCGCCAATATATGAGATATTTTAAATGACGCCATCTCAGCAGCTTTTGATTGTTTGGCTGGTCTTGTGAACATGGTTTGTTATTTTTTCAAACAAGATATCAAATCACGTACTTTTCGTTTTCTTAATTCATTCTGTGGCGGAAAATCCTTTTCATAGTTTTTATAAACCGTTTTATGACGCCTCTCTAAGTTACCACGCTTAGGTATTGCAACTGACGCACGACAAATAAGACAAATGCACTTATCCTTCACCATACAAAACAAAAATTCTTCCTACCAATCGTTATTAAAATGATACGTTTTAGATTTCTTTGCTGCACTCATTTTGTACTATTTAATAATAAACTTTGTATCGACGTAGTATTGCCTTCAAGTTGAAATTCAAAATGACTCCAATTCCTGCAGGCGCAACATTTATATCGGCGTGAACGAAAGTCTCGAATGTTCTCGTCAAACGCGCCGCCCGATGTTTCTAGAAAAGCGGCAAGAATAAAAAACGCGGCTTTTCTTTGACAAGTATCGCGCGTTCCTTTGATAAAGCCGCCTTTTGCCGCTAACAGAGTGTTATTTTATTACGTAATAAATTTTTGTAGTTTAGTTAAGTACCGACTTATTAAAAAATGTTTTCATCTCGAGATCTACTCAAAAAGCACTCGCGATCGACCGTTTGAGCACACCTGGTGTACTTCTTGGATTTGTCAAAAAACAAGAATCCCTCAACACCTCGGTAAAAATATTCTATATTGATGTTAAGAGAACATGCTAACATTTCAAAATATCATAAAATAACGGCATTCCTGAAGAAGCAATCAGCTAATTATCAAAAATTCAATATTTTAAGTTAATCGACTCATGAAAGAAGTTCTATCAGAGAAATACCTCCGGCCTAAAGTAACGAAGTTTAAACTGGTATTAATTTTCGATCTTAAAATTGTTAAAACAATCTTGAATGACAGACGATACAAAATAGGAATTCCTTTCGGTCAATCGAAGTTTCATCATTGTGGCAATTATTTTTCTATTGGTACAGGTAATTGCAATGAAAGGCATTGCCGGTGGTTGTCAGTGAGAAAAGGGATACAACATGACTATGGAAGATAAAGAATAGTGTGGCGCCAAACTTGTTATAACCATTCCTTCCACCAAGACGAATACAAAGCGCATATTCACTGTACTGCATGCCAGCAAAGAAGGAATACATTTTGTGTCCAAAAAAAACATAAACGGCGATGCTTTTTTTTCGGTCATAGCTATAGGCTCCCCAAAAAGCAAGCATACATATCATTGGGGGTACACTAAAAAATTTGCGGATTATTTGAAGTTGGACATCTGCCATTCTTTTGGCAAATGCGGAAGTTGATCTGTCAACTCTGAAGCGTCATGGTGAATGGAATACTTCAAGTAAATAATTACGAAATTGTAGTGGCGGATTCATGGTTGAAAACTATTTTTTGGGTTTTTCCGCCTTAGAAAATTGGAAAAAAATAAAAAATAAAATATAATTACCCTATAAATTGAATAGATAGTCTTAAGTTCTGGGTCCACTATGAAGGTACCCGAGGAACGACACTGAAAAATGTTTGTTTGCTGGACGTTTCGAGGAATAGTCTACCCCCGTCTTCAGCAAACCTACAAATAAAATACTAAAAGTAGAATATGTCTTATGTTTGGTATCAGAAACATAACCAGAATGGCTAATCTCTGACAAAATGTCAATGAATGTCAATTTAAAGGTGTTATTTTTAATTGTTAGAATAAGGTGCGAAATAGGTGTACCTAGAGTATGTTCATTTTAATTTATTGTATTTTGAGGTGTCCTTTTTTTACTTCAGTATTTAGCAAATTTAACCAAGTGTTATTAAAACTAACGGAACAAGATGCTACACAATTATCTTTATTTAATAATATTAAGACATTATGCCTATATTCCTTGTTCTTTTTGGATTGTATAACCAAACTTTTTCACCGACTGTGAATCCAGTGTGATTGGCTTGTAGATCATAACGTGACTTCATTTTATCGCTTTCTATCTATAATTTATGGCGGATTTCTTCATGGATTTCTCTGATGTGTTTACTAACCAGGCTGGCATAATCCGTAGTAGTTATCTTATTGTCAGGAGGTCGTCCAGTCAAGAGGTCGATTGGAAGCTGTAAATCAGATCCAAATATTACACTGACAGGTGTTTTTCCAGTGGATTCATGAACTGCAGAGCGATAGGCCAGTAAAAATGGTTAAATATATTTCACTTTGTTGTTTATTAACTTGGATTTTCTGGTAGTTCTCAAAAGTTCTATTAAATCATTCAACCATTCCATCTGACTGCGGATTTAAGAAGTGTTGTTTTTGTTTTATAAATTCCTAATAGGCTGCACAAGCTTTTGAATACATCGGATTCAAAATTTCTGCCTTGGTCGGAGTGTATTTCCCTTGGAATTCCATATCGGCAAATCCATTCATGAAATAGTACCTCGGCGACAGTGATGGCTTCTTGATTGGGTATTGCGTAGACTTCTGGCCATTTGCTGAAGTAATCCATCGCTACTAACACAAAGCGATTCCCGGACTTACTAACTGGAAATAGTCCTGCTACATTTATGGCAATTCGTTCGAAGGGTGCTTCCACGTTGTACTGCTTCATTTTGTAACGAGTACGAGTTTGGGGTCCTTTACTGGCGGCGCAGCCTTCGCAGATTCGGCATCAATCTTTCACATCTGTACGACTTCCCAACCAATAAAACCTTTCTCGAACTTTTTCGAGAGTCTTCATAACACCAAAATGTCTTCCGCCTACACCGTTGTGTACGATTTGCAACACTTCAGGAATTCCTTTGCGAACAAAATAGTTTGGTATTTGTTATTTTTGCCATCAAAACTTTCTCAGATTCTCTTTAACAGGCCGTCTTTTATCACCAAAGAGTCCCATAAAGCCCAGTATCCTTTAAATTTCTGCGATTTGGCTGCAATTTCTTGGTAGCAAAGTCTTGGGAAATTTTCTAACCCTTATCTGTAACCCCTTGGGCAGGGTGAGATACACCCATGAAATCTTAAATAGATAGGGGGGTCGAGTGAAACATCATCTTAAAGCTCTTGAAAAATGCTTTTCAATGATACCATAGAAAGCAACTTTTCGTGAAATTCTTCTGTGTTTATTAAAGGAAACAATGAACAAAAACACAGTTTTGAACATTTTTATTTTTATTTAGGTAAATGTTCAAAATGATTGGTACCGATATCCTGGCATGTCTCTTAAGAATTCTAAACATTTTAAGCCTGGTATTTTATTTGTTTATGAATATTCGCATTTTATTATCACAATATTTACTTTAAAAGTAACTTGTACTATTAGTATTGATATTTTAACAGTTAACTTTTGGTTCAGTTTAAACGAAAAGCAGCACTTATCATAAATAATGGTGTACAACACAGCTGAACGTATAGAAATGATTTTCATTTACGGTTCTCAGGATCAATGTTTCTTAAGGACAGCCCAAAGCTTTAATGAAAGTCATCCAGGTCAAAATGTAAGTCTGGAGTATGTTCGCCAACTAGTAGCCAAATTTGAAGAAACTGGCTCTGTTTGCAATTAATTCAACTTTATCAACTCGTCAAGCAGCTGTAGCAACAGGCTTATCTCGAGAGACAATAAGAAAGGTACTTAAATTTCATAAGTTTCATCCCTATAAACTGCGCATACTGCAAGAACTTGGTGACGACGACCCGGATAGAAGAATCCAGTTTTGTGAAATAATGACAGATAGAATTACGGCAGAACCTCGACTAGTTAAAAATATTTGTTTCAGTGATGAATGTACCTTTTATTTGAACGGACATGTTAATAAGCAAAACTGTCGTTACTGGAATGACGAGAACCCACACGTATTTAGAGAAGAGCATACCCAGTACCCCCAGAAAATTAATGTTTGGGCTGGTATATTGGGAGACGTAATTATCGGCCCAATATTAATAGAAGGGAATTTAAATGGCGACATGTATGCTGAAATGCTACAGAGGTCTATTGAACCACTAATAGCGCGGGAATTAGAAAAGGGGGACATACAAGGAAATTTAGCATTAGAAGAACGCTTACTACATTTTCAACAGGATGGGGCAACTCCTCATTATGTAGTTCCCGTCAGGCAATGGTTGGATGATAATTATCCCAACCTGTGGATTGGAATAAGAGGTTCTGTTGAATGGCCACCTAGATGCCCGGGCCTAACACCTCTTGACTTCTTTTGGTGGGGTCACCTTAAATCGGTGGTGTTTAAAACACAACCTGAGTCAATAGAGCAACTCAAGGACAGGATAGTTCAGGAATGCCGTGCTATATCCAGAGAAACATTTGTAAATGTACGAGAAGAATTTGAACAACGGGAACCATTTTGAACATTTAATTAATTAATTATAAAAAATTTCACAATTCTGTTTTAATTTATTGTTTCTTTTAATAAACACAGAAGAATTTCACGGAAAACAGCTCTCTATGGTACCATTGGAAAGCGTCTTTCAAGAGCTTTAAGATGATTTATCACTTGACCCCTCTTTCTATTTAAGATTTTAGGAGTGCATCTCACCCTGCCCAAGGGGTTACAGATAAGGGTCGAATAATACGCTTTTATTTGTTCCCTCTTCATTTTATAGAAAGTGTATTGAGCGTTTTTTGATTAAGTTTTTCCTTCCTAAGATATGGCCATTTCAAGTTTTTAAATTGTCACCCTGTATAATTTAAATAAAGTGCAGATATCAATTATTAAAAATAACCACTAAAAGAGTACATTATAAATGTTAAACTTAAAGAAAGAGATATAAGAAAATTAGAGTGTTACACCATAGCTAATGATTACTCAAATTTTGAAATTAATCCGTTATGTAGCTTCCTCAGCCTACAATTTTAAATGTTTTATTTGGTTTGATGTCTTGAATTCATACCAATCATATTGGATATTTACCAAAATATTACCAGGTCATTCCCACATGACCCTTAATTTTTGACTAACATTTGAAGTCAATCTGGTAATTAATTTATAACCTAGGGATCCTGAAACGTAAAGATCTGAATAAATTTAGGATAGTGATGTTTTCACGATTACAATACTTGTAAGAATGCTAAGTAGTGCAACTTTTTTCACATTATCTTTAAGAGCATCAACATTATTTCTGTAACAACTAATTCTCTCTATTATTGCTAATTTTTAACCTTCAAAATCATTATTCGCTCAGTTGGAAAATAGTAAGGGAGAGGTAAAAGTTTCTTTGGTGTTTTGTTAATATTCGCACAGGAACTTATAAAGAGCAACATCTGCCACGATCATAATTAACCCTTGTTGTGTTTAAAAGCGCCGCGCCGGGTTTTTGCCGTTTAACGTATAAACACGTACTTTTCGGGACGCGGCTTGCAAACTTCCCAGAAATTATTGTATTTTTAATTATATCGAAACTGCCCTAACGAGGTAAAATTAACAAGCTTCATTTCGAAACTTCCCTGAATAATTATGATAACAGTTAGGTAACGAAATAAGTTGGGAAGTGCACATTTCACCGGCCCTTTAAAATGCAACCGAGAAGAATTTATTTTTCTTCATAATTAGTAATTGTAATTTTATGCATATTATACAACACCCTTTGATACTACAAATGAAAACTTTAAAAAATATTTAATTTGGTCCGAGAGTTTAAAAATTGAATAAATTAAAAGCCTATTTTAACAAACCTTTTACTTCCCTCGTAAAAGGGAAGTGCCGTAATCGTTAAAAAATTATCCTCCTAGATTTTTCCAGACCTTTATGTTTTAGGATCCCTAGAAGTTGGAAAACATGTTTTTTCAATTCCGTCGGTCCATCTAGCTGTCTATATGTTAGTCTGTCAGTCTGTCGGTGTGTCTGTTCGTGGCATAGCTAAAGATCTACTAACCTGACTGCAAATTTTGGTAAAAAATTAAGGGATATGAACTAAATAGCGGCCCAGTGAAATGTCTAAAAAAATTAATTAATAAAAAAGAAATTGTCCAATTTATTTCAAATTTTACACAACGATCAAGTGTTACATAGGAATTAACCTGTAATATTTTGGTACAAATCAAAACAGTAAATTAAAGGCAGTAAAACAAAATGGCTACCTAATAAATTATTTGAAAAATCAAGCTTTAAATGTGACATAGAAATAAACTGATAAAGTTCTAGCACGAATTAAAGATGGCGAAGAAATATTATATTTAAATTAACGTAAAAAAAAATCTTATTAAATTAAGCACTTCAACAACAAGCAAATTTCAAGGACTTTTGTACAGTGTGTCCCAGATTCGCTTCTCTATACGGGGATCTCGGCTCCTATTATACCTACAGCAAAGGTTAAATGGGGAAAGTTCTAGAGGAAACTTATTGCATTCGATATCCGGCTTCAGATTTACGATCGATCAATTGTTTTTGGAAATATCGGGGAAAAACAGAAAATGGCGGATTTCGTTTTTGGCCAGTATATCCAGAAGGATAAATTTGACAGCTACCAAAATGTGACATTATTCGGACACATTTTTAAGGCAAATAAGATGGATTTCCAGTCTAGTGATATCTCGCAAGTGCATTAAAGATTTTAGTATTATCGAAATATTGCACTTCGTAAAGTTAAGTTTCAGTAGTTTCTTCTTTCAATGCAAGTATCAAAGCTGTGTTTTAATAAGTAGTAGGTACGCTTTTATCTCAATAAAATTATAAATCTGACACATAAATTGTCAAAACCTATAGAAAATGGCCGGCATTCCGTATTCAAATAAAGAAAAGGTTGACATGTTCGCCCTGTACTTTCAATCATACAGAAACGCCGACGTTACCACAGCAAGGTATTTGGAGATGTACCCCGAACGACGGCAGTCTCATAAAACCCAATTCAGGAAAATCGTAGTTAATTTAATTAACCATGGTGCCTTCGAACAACTCAGAAGCGGATACAATAATAACAATGAAAATCGGGACAGAAATATTTTACAAGCTATCAACGAAAACCCTAGTGCATCGATAAGAACTGTAGAACAGAAAACTAATGTGCCAAAATCAACAGTACAGGGAGTTTTAAAAAAGAATAAGTACTATCCATACAAACCCATAATAGTACAAGGACTTAAGGAAACTGATTTTCCAAGACGACTACAGTTCTGTGAGTGGTATACTAGGAGATGTAATGAAAATCCTGATTTTGTAAATCATGTCTTGTGGTCCGATGAGAGCAGGATCACGAATTGTGGAGTCTTTAATAGGCACAACCGTCATCATTGGGCCGTGCAAAATCCTCACGAAGTGTCAGAGAGACATCTACAGATAAGATTTGGAAGTAACGTTTGGTGTGGGATTATTGGTATGTTAATCTAACCAATCTTTTTTAAATAGGCACCAAATGATGGTCAAATAATAATCTTTTTTTTTTCGTTTAGTTCTTTAATGATACTAAAAGAGTATAATCTAATAAAAAAAAGTAAAACGTTCTATTCTATTCAGTCAACTTATTTTTTTGATATTGTATTACATTTTTATTCAATCATTTTGTATTGTAGTTTCGAAGAACCTATAAAAATAGAATTGGGTTCTATAAATTTATTAACACTTTATCTAAATTTTCTGTAGATTTAGCTAATTCTCTAAAATTATTTTGATTGTCTGAATTTAATGATCTATTATTACCCGGGAAGCCTGGTTCTTGCGTTATGAAAAAAATACCATATTAATCAAATGTCGAATTATTTTTCGATTTTCATGATGATTTATAGAAAGGCGTTCAGCTGTATTTCCGAATAATTTAAATTTTAAAGCGTAAGGGGTTTGTTCTTTTGATATTTTATGTTTTATTAAGGCACGGTGTACTTCTTTAAAATTATTCTATCACTGAAATAAATTGATTTAGTATTTCCGAAATTAATATGCAATACCAACAAAATAATTTATTACGGCTATTACATCCCGCTTACCAAATATGTTTTTCTTTTTCGTAATAAACCTGAATAGGTTTCAATTGTATACAAGCTCATTCATTACGGGATGTTTCGATAATTATTTTTGCAAAGAAAATATCTACTTTTTAATAAAGATAATTTTCCCTTTATAATTTATAATTTCTAGTACCACCCGGTCTACCCTGCCGCATTTCGGGAAATCGACTTATTGTTTGACTACAACCTAAACGGGCAGAGGTACCTAGAGCTTTTGCGAAAGCAGGTTGTACCAGTCTTACGAACTATTCTAATGGAAAATGAATTAAGAACTTGGTTTCAACAAGGCGGATGTCCAGCTCACAATACCATTAAGTCAGAAACTTCTTAAGAGAGAAGTTTGACGAAAGAATAATTTCTTTAAATGGTCCAATATCTTGGCCTCCTAGATCCCCTGACCGGTCGCCCTTGGATTTCTACCTCTGGGGTCACACCAAGAGTGAAATCTATGAATTTGATCCCCCCGTGACCATAGAAGTCCTGAGACAAAGAGTTCTGGACACATTTAGAAATATTAACCGAAATACACTTACCAGGGTTGCCTCGATGCAAATGGACGTCATTTTGCAGATTTGTAAATTAATGTTACCCACTTACAAAGTAGTTAAAGTTCATTTAGATTTTTTAATTCGTTATTTACGTTCATGTTGTATTGAAAATTCAATGCGTTCAATGCATTACTTACTTATTAATGTAATCTTGTGACAAATAAATCATGGCCTCCTTTAAAAACATTGAAACCTAATTTACGAAGTGTCATATTTTGATGACACTAAAATCTTTAATGCACTTGTGAGATATCACTGGACTGGAAATTTTAGGCTCTTTCCAAAAATCGAAAAATCCAATATGACGGCCATAAGAAAAATGAAAGTTGAGGCGGGTTGCGGGTTAACAGAAAACAATAAAGACGTGTCGTATACGCCATCTTATTTGTCTTAAAAATGTGTCCGAATAATATCACATTTTGACAGCTGTCAAATTTACCGTTCTGGATATACTGGCGAAAAACGAAATCCGCCATTTTCGGTTTTTCGCCGATATTTTCCAAACTTATTGATCGATCGTAAATCTGAAGCCAGATATCGAATACAATAAGTTTCCTCTAACACTTTTCCCATTTAACCTTTGCTGTAGGTATAATAGGAGCCGAGATCCCTATATAGAGAAGCGAATCTGGGACACACTGTATACATTTAGAAGCATTTTTTTGTACAGGACAGATTTCTATAATTGGGTGTTTGCATTAAACTTAGTTATGACAAGTGAATACTTTTTGAAGGTGCGAAGTGAAAACCCGAAGTCGCAGAAGTGTGCAAACAAAATTTTTTTTATAATTAAAATTTAGATCCTTTTGTAATGTAGATCCAAAACCCCAATGACCAATATGGACAGTGTTAATTACTTAGTTGTTCAGTTTAAATTATATATATATATATATATATATATATATCCATGTTAAACTTAGTTCAATCTGTGTATTTAATATTTTATACTGCACCCAGTACATATTTATTTTTATAAATAAAACATATATAGTAATAAAAAATTAATATATTAATAAAAGAAAAATGTTTTAATTTAAATAAATTGTCATGCATGTCAGAGGGAAAAAATATATAACATTTTCCGAAAATATAAAATGAAACCTTTACCCTTTTCTAGACTTAAACTAACTTATGCCTGGAAAAAATTTAATTATAATAGTTACATTTTGTTCCTGTCCTATTTTTTTGAAAAGAGAGATTCAGAAATTTCAAATAACGCGCAAAAAAATTAAAGATTTAGCACACATAGTTTATTGGTAATTACTGTTAACTAACCTAAAACTGTATTCTTCAAATCATAAAGGCTAAAAACGATAAATAATTTTATTTAGAAAGAGACAAAACAGAAAAACACAGCTGCCCGATGACCTTGAAGAGCACCGAGCGATGCGTTAGAATAACAGTCGACTCTGAGCGCTGGCATCGCATATTCGCGTACGATCGAGACTCTCGATTCGAGAGTATTCTAGTTGCTTATTGCGCGTGATATATAAACCACTCAGCGCGCGTGTCAACTCATTACTTATTAACAACTGATAACGCGGGAAATATATATGATTTAAAAAAGCGGAAATTGGATACAGAATGTCGTCAATTCCATATAAATGCACTGATGAACACTTTTTTACCATGAACAATGGCAAACCTATGTGTTCGTTGTGCAATGAAACAATTTCTGTTTTAAAAGAATACAATATGAAGTTGAGAAAGGATAAAATTAAAAAACTCATTACCGATTTAGGGAAACAGCAACAAATGTTTCATTCACAAATATCAAATCTAGACCGTTTTGTTAAAGCTAGGTTTATAGTTAATTCCAAAATAGCGAAAACATCGAAGTCATTTTCAGAGGGAGATGTTGTTAAAGAGTGCCTAGTAGATGTTGCAGAACTTTTGGGCCCAGAAAAGAAGGTCTTAAGCATCGCTAGTTTAAGGCATTTTTGGATGAACTCTGTTATGAACATAATGATGTTACATACTATTGCGAAGTAAGGTGGCTAAGCAAAGGTAAAATGCTAAAAAGATTTTATGGCCTTAGAAAAAAGATCTGATTTTATGGAAATAAAAGAGAAAACATTACCGTAAATGTGTGATTCAACGTGGCTTTGTGATTTGGCATTCATGGTAGACATAACAGGGCACTTAAATAACCTGAACTTGTAGCTTCAAAAATAAGGGTAATTGGTAACTCAGCTGTATAGTCACCTTAAAGCATTTCAAAACAAAATTCGCTTGTGGGTAACACAAATGAGAAGTAAAAACTGTTCTTATTTTTTAACATTATCCAGTCACGAAAACATTGAATACGGTCGCTATACTGAAGAACCGAAACTGCTGTCAAAGCAATTAACTGATCGGTTTTCCGATTTTAAGAATATTTTTGCGAATCCTTGTAAGTGCAATGTGAAAGAGGCTCCGCTTCACCTACAAATAGAGTTGATCGAGTCTAAATTTGATGACTTCAAAAGTTTTTTATAATATAAGCAATTCCAGAAACAAGATAAAATAAAATTTAAATTAAATTCATTAAATAGGTCTGACAAGCAAAAGTTGCCGCAGGAGGATAAACTTGCTTTGTAAGTGTTTATCAAAGGAAATTCTGAAATCAATTAAGGTCGTAATTTAATTAGCTGTAAACATCAGTCCAACAAAAACTAAGCAACAAAAAGTGTAAAGAAGAAGCAAAACTAAATTTGCCTGAACCGTTAGACACAAATAAACTTGATTAAATCGACGATTGATTGCTGAACGAGCAAACTGACCTAAATATTTCGCTTTTATTAAATATGTTTTGTTGCCCCTATAGAACAAAATGTTATTTAGGCACAAAATAATTTAATTGAAAACCCCCCAGACTAGGGATCGTATCTAGAAATCAATTTTTTTTTAATTACGGTGTCCACGACATTATTTTAAGTATGTCACAGAGCAAACTGTTTACTGGCAATACAGAACTACTTCTTTCACTTGTACATTTTTCTATGCGAACAATGTAATTTTGACCGAGTTACTATGATTACTGCAGCTTAGGTAAAATGTTTCAAAAAATTGCAGTAAATTTCAAAATGTTCTTGTCACGTTTCCATTTCCAACATAGTAAATTTCTTTATCATAAATCACCATGCTGCTTCATATCAATTTTAGCATAATCTTTTTACTTTCCTCATCCTTCCAGATTTTTACAAATATTTACCTTTAGGATCCCTAGATTCCAACAAAAACATTTTTTTCAATTTCATCGGGCTTTCTGTGTGTCTGTCTCTTTGTGTCTTCGCGACATAGCTGAAAAAACTACTCGCTTGATTTAATTCAAACTTTGGTCAAGAATTAAGGATTATATGTGGTCACCATGGTAATATTTTGGTGAAAATCCAAAATGGTGGAACAAAATAGAGGCCTAGTCAAATGTTTAAAAAATATTACTAAACGCTACTTACAGAATGTAAATCAAATTTAGATAAAATTGAAGGAGTTATCATTTTTGGCGAGGTTAGCCGGAATTATCATACTTCACTCTTTCCAAAATGACCAATGTGAAATACTTTTTGAATTTATTGTCAAAATTTCAAGTAAAAGATCTGGGAGGTCAAAAATTAGCGAAAACGTGAATGTTCAGGTCGTAGCTGAAACAGTGGCGGTTATTCAGGTAAAGTAGGTGAAGTGCTACTTCACCAGGAAAAATACACAAGCAAACATCTAACTATATTTATTATATATCTCACGAAATTTAAGTTTTTACATTTATGTATTCACTTAATTGGCACAAAATAAACTGTACATCTCGAATAAATATTTTACTTGACCGTTGGCGGCATGTCTTTTTAAAACTTTCAATCGAACTTTATTATAACTACTATAACAGTGGCGCAAACCGCTTCGACTTTGGTGGAGGTGCTATGTTTAGTTTACGATTTTCCTACTCCGTTGCCATGACAACATGTACGCGATGACGTCGACAGCAGGGAAGATTAATGTTAACCAGCCCCATACCGGTGAATTGCTAACGCAGTACACTACACCCACGTGTCGTTCAGTTTGGGGTGGTTGTTTACTCAAATTTTCGCGGATTTCGCTGCAACCGGTTAGTTTCGTTGCAGTTTACTTGACTGTTTTGTGTTATATTTATTTGTGGTGTTGTTACAACTTTATTTGGTGTCAGGTTTATTAATTTACATTATTGATGAATCCGATCACGGATGTGGTTTGCCTTTTGTTGGAAACTCCATTTAATTGATGGAAGGAACAAGATCAGTTTTAATCGTCATCCAGGTTTTCAGCGTACAAATGGTTATGTAGTAGTCAAATATTACAAAAAATGTTTTGCTGGCCTTGTTTGCTAGTTTCCAATAAATATTCAGTGTGGAATAAGGAAGGATTTGCAGGTATGTTAAATATATGAAGGTCTTTACGTAAACATGAAGACTCGGTGGAGCATTTAAAATGCTAAAAACATTTGTAAAAAATCAAAGCACTATAGCTGACACTTTAAAAGAAAATGCTAAACTATATAAAATACATTTTAACGAAAACTTCCGGTTAAATAGACTATTTATGTGGTAATTGACGCAGTTTTGTACCTTGCAAAACAAGAGTTAGTCTTTCGCCGCCATGATGAGAGCAGCGAGTCAATAAATAAGAGGAATTTTAAAAAGCTTTTAGGTTTATTAATATCGAGAGGTTCCCAAGAACTAAAAGATCATCACAAAAAAATTAAAAATGTTTTTACTGGTGACTCGAAAACTATTCAAAACGAAATAATTAATTATTAATTGAATTTAATTGAATGCATTTCTGAATATTTAAATGATCATGTAAAAAATGAAATAAATAAAACACAGTTTTTTTCTGTGCAAGTGGATGACACCACTGATATTACGCAAACCGCCCAGTGCTCCATAATTTTAAGATACGTTAATTCAGAAGGTTCAGTAGTCGAGAGATTCTTAGGGTTTTATAATGTCAGCTCTGATAGAACATCGGAGAATTTATATTCTCTATTTGGATCAATTTTTGTACCAATTTGACTATAAACATAAATTAATAGGGCAATCTTACGACGGCGCAAGTGCGTTGTCTGGCCATCTAAATGGCCTTCAAAAAAAAAGTGCCACAGGCTATATTTGTCCTGATGCAGCCAAGTTTGAAAATATTTCTAAATGTCGAATTTTTTTGCAAGCCTCATTTTTTCGTCACTCAGCCAAACGAACGTATGCTCTTACATTTGCATCTACGAGGCGTATACCAATAATTACAGAAACTCGTTGGTCTTCAGTAAATGTGATTGTTCAAGTTGCGTTCTTCAAAAAAAATCGTTTGAAACTCATTTTTGCATATCCAATATAAAAAGCTGTCGTGAGGCCCTCTGTAAAAAAAGAAATGGAACATTTTTTTAAACTATGTTTGATAAAGCAAATTCTATTACAGTTGCTAAACTTTTACCTGAAGAAATTAGGGCTAAGTATAGAACCCTTTTTTCTGAAATATTGGAACATATTTTAATGGAAATGACATTAAGCTTTCAAGACTCTGAAAAATTTACATTTTTTTGTTTGGCAGATTCTGTTAAATTTTCAGTTTTCCGACTAGCCCGTTTGAAAATTTGTTAGTTATATGGGAAAATATTTTCAAAAAGTCAACGACATAAAATGAGCTTGGTCTTATTTTTGCCAATGACAGTAATTGAAATATATCGCTGCAAGAGCAAGTTAAAAAAAAATTAATGAAAATAAAGATATTTTAACCAAAAGTGTTTTCCCTTATTTAGACAATACCGTCGACAAGTGCTTCAGTGGAAAGAAGTTTTTCTTGCCTCAAACGTGTAAAAACTTATTTAAGAAATACAATAGCTCAAAAAAGACTTACTTCTCTAGGCAATATTTTTCAAAAGGAATGTCTGGAGGAGATATTGGAAACTCATCCATTTTATGAGGATGTTATAAATAAACTGATCGAAAAAAGTTAAGGATATTGTAAATAATCATAGAAAAAAATTTTTTTCGGAAAAAATTGTATTACGTACATTTAGTCCCATCTCTTTTAGAAATGAAACACATATGTTTAACTGAAAAAATGTTTTTATTAGAATTTACAGACAACTTTTTTCTAACAATGTAACAAAGCAGATAATTAACAAACAGAAAAATTGTATTAATAACGTGTAATTCCACCTCTATTGGCTATTACTGCTTCAACTCGGCGAGGCATACTTAAAATTAAATTATCCAAATCATTTTGATCCAGGTTATTAAATCTGGAAGAACTTCCCTTAGTGACCTGACACCCTGAACAGGAGGTTGATGGGCAATTAGTGCCCTTCCGAGCATGTCCCAAGCATGCTGAAAATTTTGAATGCTAGCCGTTCTTGTACTACCCTGGCCCTGTGCGGGCGAGCGTTATCATCCAGAAATCTGAAATTGGGCTCCAAATTCCAACGATAATCATTGACCATGTTATCAATGATGTCGTGAGCATAAATTTCAAAAATTCCACCCCAGAACATTACACCTACCTCCAAATGGATGTACTTCTTGAACAAATCGGTCATTAACTCTTAAATTTTTTCCAGACACGAACTGAAGACAAAAGCGGCTTTCATGAACATCACAGTACGCCACTTATCATTCCATTGAATCTTTCATTACACCAAAGTAAATATATCAATGGCGGGCGTCTTATAGGCCTGTAGCAAGAGCTTCATTTAATCAAGTTGCAAAAAAAAATTAGCATGAACCCTCTCTAATGAAAGATATTTTATTAACCACTTTGAAGACATACTGAGCAGCCACATCGATCTGTCGTGAACCTCCAAGAAGCAACCCAATAGCTATACCACATTTTTTCTAAAAATAGTTTTTCATAGTGAAAACACAATATCCTTAACTTTTTTCGATCAGTTTAAATTTACTGCTATGAAGGATAGGAGAATTGATTTATTATACTAAATTTTGGTAAGTCGTAAAAAAATATTCTACACCTTGAACATATAAAAAAACTTCTGGAAAAAAAATGATTGCGATATTTTCTTGCTTCAATTGCACTTCACTTACTTTTTCACCCGCGAGCCGCCACTGAGCTGAAATGGTCGTAAATCCTAAACAATGTATAAACCAAGTAACTGAAACCTGGAATATTTCAAGTTCGTCCATTAAGAACATTTAAAAACCCAATAAATTTAATTTTTATAAAATCAGAATTGTCCACGAATTAACCGACGATTATCCTGAAAGGCGAGTAGAGTTTTGCGAAGTTGTGGCAGAAAGGATCACAACACATCCCAATTATCTGCGTCATATTTGTTTTAATAATGAGAGCACATTTTCCTGGATAAAAAAAGTCAACATTCCAAGTTGTAGATATTGGAGTGATGAAACCCTCTATGTGTTTCATGAAGAACATGCCCAATTTCCTCAAAAAAATTAATTTTTGAGCGGGTATTTTGGGTGATCATATTATAGTTCCCATATTTTTAGAAGAAAATTTAAACGGCTCCACATATCTTCGAATGCTGCAGGATCCCATCATTCACTTACTGATGATATCGTTTCTAAAAACCCACGTGAATTCCACTTTGGCATTACGTGTTCTTATGTAAGTAGAACGGTGCACCGCCACAATATTTTAGAGATACCAGAAATTACTTGGATGGAACTTATACTGATAGATCGATTGATCGACGAGGTTCGATAGAGTGGCCGGTTCGCTCGCCAAATCGTACACGCCTTGATTATTTTCTATGGGGCTATGTGAAATCTCGAGTTTTAAAAATAGCTCCGGATTCTGTGAACGAACTGCGTGAACGTATCGTCGACGTGTGTGCCGGAATAAACCCTGAAACCTTGCATAATATGAGAGAAGGTTTCACTAAGAGCATGTCCATTTGTCAAGAGGTGCAAGACGGACATTTACTTTATTTTTAAATGAAAATTTGGCATTTTTCTTTTTCTGCTTGTTTCACTTTTTTAATATTCGTTTTGTCAGTTTTTATTAGTTGTTATATTGTTTGAATAAAATATTTACCGTTTCATTTTTGTGCTTCATTTAGTATAGAATATTAACATTGGAAGCCTCAAAAAAATATCCCAAAAGTTCCATTATGAAACGTTGTTATTGGTCATCATTTGAGAACTGCTGCATCAACAAATGTTCTGAACATCGGGGGTTGAATTAAGAATAAAAAGAGCTTTAAAACAATGTAAAAACAATGTATCGCTCTACACCCCCTTCCATAAAAAAAATTTTCGAAACTACGCCCAGCTGTCTTCTTGACATTTTAAAGCTGCCATTATTTTTTAATGGATAATTTGTTCATACACTATCGTTCCAAATTTCGTTGCAATATACCGAGCGGTTGAAAAGTTAGACGGGGAAGGAGGGAAGACTTTACGTCCTCACTGTATAGATAATCTAAGGTAAAATTTGGTACGAATTCAAAAAAATCAGGGTAAAGAAACTTCTATTTCAAATGACTTTAAATTTTACACAAGAACTAATTCACTATGAGAATTGAGTCAGATGATGCCCTTTTTTTTCTTAGTGTGAACAGAACAGCACCCTAGGTCATAGCGTTCATAAGAAACCGACACATACGAATAGATATTTAAATTTTAGTTCTCACTTTCATCCATATCAAAAAGAACCCGTCAGCATTTCATAAGTCTTTAGGGCTTTGTCAAAATGTGATACAATTCAATTCCGGATGAAACAGAAAAACTGACTGAAGCTATAAAATCAAACTGGATATTAGGAATTGATTAAGTATTATAACAATCCCAGATTTAAACCACTTTGGGTATTCATCCATCAAGTAGCACAAATTTTACCTTTGATTTAGGATACCGTAGATAAAATAGCAAGAGTTCTGCGGAGATCCAACATTCACACAACCATCAATGCACGCAAACAAATTGGGCAATTGTAGCACTTGTAATTTTATTATATAGTTTAATCTTTAAATGTAACATTTATAATTTACTATTTTAGTGTAAATTTTTGAATAATTGATATATTCGCTTTATTTAAATTATATATTGGTTTTATAGTTTAGTTAGATATTGGATTTTATTATAATAATTAATCGGTATGTATAGCGCCACCTATTATCAACAACTATCAGTATTCTTAAACTAAAGTACTTCACTACCCCGTTCTAAAGAAACGTTTTACTACAAGTTCAAACGTTGTTACTTGGATGGCGATGTCTAGATTCATATAATATCATTCATCAATTAAAATTATAATTATTTAAAAAAAAACGAGACCCAAATAACATCTAAAGATATTTATTTCTTAATATTAAACAAACAAACAAACAAACAAACAAAAGTATGCTTTATTGCCGCAGAAAAATTTTACAATTTTGTGGACAAAGCAAAATATACCTAAAATAAGACATATCAAAACATTAATCGAAAAGAATTTCAATAGGTCAATGCTTTTTAAAAATGTAAATTATCAATTTACCAAATCGTAAAACACACGTTAGAATATAACATAACATTGCCGCAAAACAGTTAATGAATCCTAATAACCTTATAAAAGTAAACAAACACACATGTACGAGGTGAATAATTTCGATGACATTGAAATCAAAATTGCAACTATGCGACCTTAAACTCTATGTTATTATAGTTATACAAATAATTGTGATGTTAAACAGAAGGTATAATGAACTAGTGTAGAATGTAGTATACAAAAAAGAATTAAATTTTGTTTTTAATCCAATACCTAACAAAAATAATTAAATTTTATGTGAATGTTCGACAGTTCTTTTCTCTATATGATGATTTTCAAAATTCTATGCTACGAGTTAGGACATGACTTAAGTAAACAAGCGAATTTAGTGACAATTTAAAGAGACTTACTCGCTGTAAAAATCATTAACGCTGTAGAATAGTCTCTCAATGAGGTATGCTTTGGTGTTTTTTCGAAATTGTGCAAGCATAGGGATAGATTTTAAATGTACTGGCAGATTGTTGTAAAGTTTTATGGCGTTGTAAATAATTGATTTTTTTATTAATTCTGAGGAAGGAATGGGAAGATATATATCATGCCTAGAGTTTCTGGTAGGGTATACATGTTGTGGCCTTTCTGGGAGGGTGTTTATATGTTTTCTCAGCAAACATACCGTTTCCAAAATAAATAATGCAGGAAGTGTTAATATTTCATGTTTTTTGAAATAGTATTGGCAGTGAGCTCTATTATTTAGACCAAACAAATAACGAATGGCTCTCTTTTGAAGCATAAAAATACTACGAAATTGCTCGGTGGTACAGCAGCCCCAAAAGGGAAGGCCATAGCGGAGGTGGGATTCAAATAAAGAGAAATAAGTAAGTCTGGCAGAAGGAACGTCTAGTTCTTTTGAAACTGATCGAATGGCGAAGCAGGCGGTAAAAAGTTTTTTAGTTAAGGTGTCAATATGATTAGACCATTTTAGGTTGTTATTTATATTTAAACCCAGGAATTTAACCGACTCTACGTATTCAATATTGCTGTTATGTACCTGAAGTGGTTGTAAAGTTCCCTTATAAGATAACGCCACCGTTTTATCGACATTAAAACACAGCATATTGAATCGTACCAAGCCTTAATTATAACCAAGTCTTTGGAGATACTAGAGTGTAAAGACGTTGTATCAAAATCACTCCAAGTTATGCTTGTGTCGTCAGCAAAAAGGGAAATTCTTCCATTAATTTTAAGGTTCGTGATCATTAATGTATAACAAAAAAAGAATAGGTCCCAAGCCTGAACCTTCAGGGACTCCATTTGTAATCAACTTACAATCAGAATCGGAACCATTAGCCCTTACAAGTTGTTGCCTTTTCCCAAGATAAGATTTGAACCAATTTAAAGAAGTACCACGAATTCCATAAAAATTTAGTTTGTTTATCAGAATTTCATGACTAACACAATCAAAGGCTTTCGCATAGTCACAAAAAACTGAGGCAGATGGGTGGTTGTTATTGAGAGATAAGTAGACGCCTCTAAGCAACGTGAACATGGCGTCGCTGGTGCACTTGTTGGGTAGAAATCCGAACTACTCCGGGGATATTATCTGATGTTTCAGGAGAAATGGCATAAGACGATTTTTCAGTAGCCTTTCGATGATTTTTGATAGCACTGGTAGTAGTGCAATTGGTCGATAATTGCAAGAGTTAGTTTTTTCGCCGCCTTTATGAAGTGGAATAATTATAGCTGTTTTAAGGCAATCAGGGAATACACCTTTTATAAAGGACTCATTTATTAATGTTGTAAGGGCCTCTATGACTGGGAGTGGCAAGTTCAGGAATATTCTAATTGATAGGTCATCAGTGCTACACGAAGATTTACTTTTGATATTATTTATTACCTTCAATAGTTCAGTGTTGCTAACGGGTCTTAAGAAAAAGCTATCAGCTAAATTTTTTGAAGGAGGGAGAAACGAAAGAGGGTCCAAACTTGGCGAGATACTAGAGGTAATAAAATAATCATTTAGATTATTAGCCCCTGGCAAGATCTGAGTCACAGGGTTTGATTTGTTTCTAAGGTTATTGATGATGGACCAGGTTTCTTTTGAAACGTTATTTGAGTTTGTTAGAGGTTTTCGGTAGTGTAATTTTTTTGCTGACTTAATAAGAGTAGTGTAGATCCTCCTATAGTTAGAGATATAATCGAGAATAAGAAAGGAGTCGGTGAGTTTTTTTATATATGAGAGCGAGCGCATAATTTTAGCAGAAATTCGTATTCCTTTCGTGGTCCACGGTTTATGCCGCTTAGGTTTGATATTCTTAAGCGGGAAGGCCTTGTTAAAAGCACTTAAAGTTTTATTTAAAAAAGTTCTGAAGTTTGTGTTGACATTATTAGATTCAAAATTCCAATCGGTGTTAAAGCAAATATTATAAAATACTGAGAAATTTGCGGCCGAGAAAATTCTGCCCCGATGGCGAGATCTTGGTAAAGGCCTAATAGGTAAACTAAACCTGGAAATTACCGCCTCGTGATCGGAAAGACCGATATAACCGAGAGTTATAGACCTGTGAATGCACCTTTGATGGAGAAAAATCAGACGCCATGTAATCGATGATAGAAGAAGAGTTTTTTGAAATTCTAGTTGGCGAGGATACATGCATTGAAAGACCGAAAGAGTCGAATATAGAAATTAGATATTTCTGGATGGCACAAACAGTAGCATAGTCAATATTAAAGTCCCCGCATAGAATTTTTTTACCTTTAATCGGTAGGCTGTCTAGCAAACTTACCAGGCTATTTAAAAATGATTGTACATCAGAGTTTGGTGATCTATAAATACAAATTACATAAAGATCAAGGTTTTGATTATATACTATAGAGAATTCAAAAGAGCTATCCGCTAACAAGTGATCATATTTAGATAGCGACATGAAATCTCCATTTAGGGATAGAATCAGTGTTCCCCCATGAGCTGAGTTTTTTCTGTCATATCTAGCTATTGTGGTATACCTCTCAATATAAAAGGGTTCGTTTAGATTCAGCCAGTGCTCAGTAATTGCAACAAGTTGGGGGAACTCCAATTCTTCCAGAAATAGGTACAACTCGTCAGTTTTATTTCTTAGAGAAGCAATATTAATTAGAACCATATTAAGACTAGTAACAACAGGAAGTTTTGAGGAATCTAGTTCCTCAGGACACGTCGTGTTTTCTAAAAATTTTTTTTGGGAGGATTGCTGGTAAAATAGTTTTTATGGCATTCTCTGGTCCTCTGAAGATGGATCGTTCTCTCCGAAGATATATAGGATCCATAGGCTGCAAGATCCGCTTCCACTTCTGCTGCGTTAAATCCGTAAGCAGCATGAAAATCGAAATATATCTTATGTAGGGTTACAGAGTAAATAGGAATTTAATTTTAGCAGACTTGAAAACCTGTTTTGCCTCCTTTATGCAAGTTTTGGTCTTTCGAAATAATAAAATATTGGCATTAATGCACCGAATTTTCTTTGCATGTAAGGTCGATATTTTGTATTAATACTCATATGTAGGAATTTATGTTTATGAAGCACGGTTACTTTGATAAATATTTCTATTTTAGATATATATGATTGTTTTTAGGCCAACCCATGCTTGTTACCTTATTATAAATTTACCCTATGTTAATTGTATTCCCTCTTAGCTATGGATATCTAATACATAAGGGCAATATTAGTACAAATTCTTTCACTTAACTTTGGCCTACAAACACATAAAATTTCTCGATTTAAAATTGGATTAGGGAGCAGTTGCATATTGGTATAACTGAATCGGTGTGTGAAGTGTCTGGAAAACCAACTTACTTCCTTAAATATGTCCTTTTTTAATCATTTTCTCCTGATTGCAAGGGTATTTAGACCCTTTTATGTCCTGAATTATTACTCGACCATTTTTTTTGTCTTCTGTGAATTGAATGGTAAAATAACAAAATTATTTATATTGTATTATTGGAAAATTTCATTGAAATTAATTCTAGGTACCTTTTTGTTGTCAGAGTTTTTCGATCGTTTTGCCTAGTTCACAGTATAATTGAGGGGTCTAGTTCCAAAGTGTACAATCTCCAAGTTTTGATAAAAATGAGATAGATGTCGCTTCTGGTGTAATTTGTGGCGCTAGATTCAAAAATAAAATTATTTTGCGTCAAAACGGTCATTCTCCAGCATAAAATTAGGGTTAAAATTTGAGATTAGTTCCAAAATGTACAATCTCCTTCCATTTTTTAGTTTCAAATTGTACAAACTCTTCGGTCATCAATGAAAGCAAAACATACAATCTCCAATGTATTTTAAGGCAATATCCAAAGTTAATTTAACGTTTATTAAAGGTTTCTAAACGTCATTACTGTGTTGTTTGCTGAAAAGTAATGAGGCTGTTTGTACGCTCTTATGTTTTTGTAGTTATTAAGTGTTTAAAGTGATCAGCATAGTTTTTAGTTAACAATGGATCTTAATGTAACACCTGTTAGTGAAGGCAAAGGCCGAAAGAGGAAAAGAAATCCTTATGGATGGAAGAAAAATCAAGAGAAACGTCTTAGGTAAGAAGTAGCATTATTTTAGGTGTAACAGAGTTCATTCCATGAGAAAATTTTTAGGTATAGTCCACATTTACTTCCGATTTACCCAACTTGTGGCCACAAAACCTTTGCGTTTCAGTGCAGTTTGCTAACAATGGCTGAAGTACATAATTTTCACAAAAAAATTTATAAAGTAAAAGAAAAGGTTTACCAAGATAACTTCATTCTAAAATATTGTCAGAATATTCCGTTGAAGCGAAAAAGGCCAAAAAATTCGAGACATAGCGAAAAAAAATTCCAAGCGCATTTTTATATCGTTAGTCAACAGAAAAGACTTGTGCCAATTTGCAAACAGTCTTTTATGAATATTTTGGGAATAACACGAAGAAGGATTGACACAGTGACTAAAAATCATTTTCGAACGTTATTACCAGCGAAGGAAAATCGGGGTGGTGATAGGCTGTCGGAAAAATATGAAGCCCGTAGAAAATCGATTATGGAAGTTTAAGGTGATAGAAAGTCACTATTGCAGGGGGCAAAGTGAAAGGATGTACCTAGACTCTTCCTTAAATATTAATAAAATGTGGGCCATGTACCAAAATGAAAACAAAGAACTATTCGTTAAACATAGTTATTTTAGGTATATCTGACGTATATTCAACATGTTTACAGTTGACAGAGAAGATAAAGAGTTGTAATGACGAGAATGTTAAAAAAGACTTGCTTGCCGAGAAAAAAGTGCATAAAATGCGGGCTGAAGCGTACTTCCAGCTCTTGAGAGAAGCAGAGGATGACGCTGTGATTTTTTCATTCGACTGCCAAAAAAATCAGGTTTTGCCTAAGGTGCTTGATCAACAAGCCTATTATTCTAGGCAGCTGATATCTATCTATAACTTTACAGTGGTGCGAGGCACTTCAAAAACCCAACTGAATCTGTCAACAGTTACTTGTTTCTGTTGGACTGAGAATGAATTTAACAAAGGATCAAACGAGATTGCTTCCTGCATCTACCTTCTGGACATTGCTGACTTTACTGGTATCCACACTGTTAGGCTTATGTGTGATGGGTGCGGGGGGCAAAATAAGAATACCACCCTGATATCAATGTGCTGTAATTGGCTTTCCAAACAAAATGTAATAGATAAAATTGAGGTTATTTTTCCTGTCAGGGGTCATTCATTTATTCCCCCTGACCGGGTTTTTGGTCATATAGAAAAGGAGATTCGTAAGAAGGAAATTATTCTAGAACCAGAGGAATATCTGAACCTATTTTCGCGATATGGAACCGTTTTAAAATTTGGCGATGATGTTCAAATTAAAAATTGGAAGAATGAAGCGAGTAACTTCATAAAAACACCTGGCCAGTGGCACTTCGCATTTTCAAAAATGAAAAGAATGGTGATTACCAAAAATTCAAAAGGGATAGTTGTAGTCCGAGGTGAAGGTGCTTATCGCTCAGACTTAGGAATGGGGAAATCAATAACAAAAAAAGGAAAAGCCATTCCAGCTATGAATCCAACTATAATCGCCAAGACTAACACGGTAAACTCCAACAAGAAGTTAGATGTAAACAATCTTCTGCGCTCTCACTATGGGGAAGACTGGAAAAATAATCCCAAATTGAAATTTTATAAGTTTGTGCTGGAAGGGGAAAGTCAAGAAGAAGGAACTGCTGAAGAAATGCCTCTAGTTTGCGAGCCAATGGAAGAAGAATGCAGCCTAAATATTTAATTTTTTTTTATAAAAACATTTTATTTATTTCCTATGTTTTATTAATAATTTTAAAAACTAGAACCACGACTTATGTTTCAATTAAAATTTAAATAAAAGCATACAGAAAAGATAAGGACGTTCACTTATTTCCAAAGTGAACAAACTCCATCAATGAGTTCCATAAAGTACAATCTCCATCTTTTTTTTTTCTCAATACCGCCACAAAAATAAGTTTTTTTTTCTACAAATTCACAAACTAATACTAAATACTTACCTTAACTGATTGAAACAGCCAAAAAAAAAATTATGGTAGTGCACTAAAGTTATACGTTTTTTTCGTTTTGTCATTTTTTTATAAAACTGGAGATTGTACACTTTGGAATTAGACCCCTCAATTTAGGGTTATGGACGTGTCACTTCCTATGCGCTGTCACTCGCTGCATCGAATATGGCCTCATTCAGTAGGCGCATGCTGAGATCCCAACTGTTGCCAAGTTTATTCTCAGGGGGTTGCCGTTTGAATTTTAAACTAATCAGTAATCGTTTTTCTTGCCATGCAATCCCTATTTTAAATCATTCTGAGTTCCTCTTGACAACACTGATGTCACCTGGGGCAATCTAACCAATGAGAGTTCTGCATCCGAGTTACTAGAAGGTACAACGGAGCTGGTTCCAGGAAGGAACTACTTTTTCATTTCACTTTTCTGGTCTCCTGTAACATCGAAAGGTCTTCAGCTCGAACTGGGGAGAATAAAATCCAAGTTTTTCTTGGAAATCCGTTAGTGGGATTTCTCCTCAGCTTCGTAATAATTTACTTGGGGTTTTGTATTTGTAAGTTTTATAATATTTTGTAACCTCCAAGTAATCTCTCTGAGAGAGGATTTTTGGTGCTGAAGTTGTACCAGGCCGCCATTTTTCTGCCACGTTGTGAAGAAGTCTTCCTGTCTGGGGCGAACTAAACCCTATTGAATAGGGTCGTAGTATGGGGCTTTAAGGCTCCCTTTGACGTGAACGAGTAACGTTCCGCCCTACAACTACTTGTACACCTTCCACTGGTTGCAGTGACGTATCACGCTGGGACGCTTGATCAATTGGTGAATCTTTTTTATTTCATACTAGTGTATAACAGTAATAACAATTATTAAAAAATTGTAATATCATGTGTTTTACTTTCCCATTTGAGAATCACTTTACCTATTTGCTTTTTAAATTAATACATTTAGATACCTAAATTACGGAAAAGTGCTTATTTCTATTTAACGATGTAGGGCACCCTGTCCTAAAACAACATAATATAACAAAATTTCATAAATTAAGAAGACACCCATAATAATTCAAAGTATTTTTATTTGTCACAATACAAGAAAAAATAATTACAACCATAAACAATAATTTAAGAGGACAAATTAGGGCAACACCTCGGTTATAAAACCGTTACATAAGCACATTGCAAAATATGCCTATGTGGTGCAGACCTTAGTACTACTATATTAAATTTAACATTCAGTTATTTTAGTATAGGTAATGGGCAAATATCAGAGCAGGAGCTCCAAGCGACCACTCAGACGAGCCAAAAAGCAAATGGACTTTTTGTTTATATTTGATATTTGGAATTTAGAATTAATAATTGGAATTTATATCTACCTATGCAGGCAACTCATCAGTTTAAATTCTGGTTTTGAAAATCAAGTTTTTACTATATTAAGCGTGTGACTATTTAATGAGTAATGAATAGACATAAAGTAAAAAATATAATGCGGCATTCGTAGAAGTTTAAAAAAAAATAAAGGAAAATAAGAGAACGAGTTTTTTTAAAAGTAAATACAATTTAAATTTTTAAAAAATACAATTAAAAAAGCAGAAAAAATTAGTTATTTCACTGAGTATCTAGTAACATTTTTTTCGTATGTTTTCGAAAATTATTTAATGAAAATTCTTTAACATTGGGTGGAAGGCTATTCCACATTTGAATTGCAACGACACTAAAGGGCTTCTGAAAACAAGCTTTTCTGTGTAGAGGCACCCTAAAATTATTTGCATTTCTGGTAAGATGAGGGTGTTCATATGAAGTAAATAACCGATATAGGTAAGGTGCTTGTCCAGTTTTTAAAATTCTATAAACAAATAACAACATGATACCTACGACGGTTTTTCATGGAGAGTATAGAGTAATTATTAAGGTATGGTGTAATATGATGTCTATATGGTATATTGTAGGAAAAACGCATGCACGCATTTTGAACTTTTTGTATAGAATTGGCAATAGTTGAAGTCAATGATGAATCGTAAACAATGTCTCCATAATCAAATAATGATAAAATGAGTGTGTTGCAAGGATAATATTTATTTGCTGGAAGCAGATATTTTTTAAAGGTAGCTAACGTTTTTAAGCGCGTATAATGCTACGCTTGTATACATATCTGCAACATATAACGAAAATAATAACGGGCCCAAGATTGAACCTTGGGGAACACCCGTTTTTAGGGGCCTATATTGTGATTTGTGTTTATCAGAATCCTTCATAATGTGCACACAATGTGATCTATTAGTTAAATAAGATTCAAAAAACTTTACTGCACCATTAGAAAATCCAAAATACTGTAATTTTGCTAGCAACATTCTATGACTAAGCGTATCAAATGCCTTACTAAAGTCCAGCAACCCCAAACACGTTATTTCTCTTTTTCCTCACTAAACCGAATATCATTAAGTAGATTGACAAGACACGTTGTAGTACTATAGTTTTTGCGAAATCCTGATTGACACTCCGGAACGATCTTAAAAGAGTTAGCAAATGAAGAGATTTGGTTATAAATATGTCGTTCAAGAATTTTTGAAACGGCAGCTAAAATACTTATCGGCCTTAAATCCTTAAAGTCGGAGGGATGAGAAACCTTTGGTAAGGGTATAATTATTGCTTTTTTCCAAAGATCAGGATAAACACTCTCTAAAATACAACTATTAATAATATTTATTAGCGGATTTTTACAGAAAGGTAAACATAATTTGAGATCTTTTATGGAGATGTTATCTTCTCCGGAAGCATTTGACTTTATAAGATGTATAATTTTATTTAAGGATAATTCATCAATATGCTCGAAATTTAACACACTGGTTACATTTAAAAGTGTATTTTGTTGATAAAATAGTAATGTATCATTAGAAGTTGTGTCAGGACCAGCTGTACAATTAGCATAATAGTCATTAATCGATGTTGCGTTTGCAAGGTCAGAGGGAATAGAAGCATTCAATTTATAAGTTAAATTTATTTTTTTAGCTTGATTCCAAAATTTCTTTCCCTTTCGAGTAGACATTAAGTTAAAATATGCAATTTTTTCTCTGGCAATAGCATGTTTTGTGTAATTTCGTAGTTCTCGATAGTACCTAAGATGTGAATCAGTTTTATTTTTCAAATATTTATTATGGGCTTTATCATTATGGTGTAAAGGGTTTGTCTTTAATTTTTTTTTCTTTAAGGGTGCATGTTTATTAATTAAATACATTATATTTTTATTAAACAATTTTAACTTTTCGTTTATATTTTGTGCATAGTAAATAAAATTCCATTGCAATTCCACTGCATCGCGCTCGAATTCCTCATATGTTATGTTATTGTAATAATATATTTTTGTCTTGACATACTATTTAAATTATTTCCTAATCATTTATTTTTATCTCCAAATAAATATTTCTAAAACATTTTGATGAGCAGTTGACCATCGCTTATTGACCCAAATTCATATGGTAATGTTTCTCTATTAGTTTAATATAAAATGTGTCAAAATTTATTGCTTTAAAAACGAGAATAACAGCATCAAAAGGCTAAACCATATTATTCTCTTATAGCAATAACGCAGGAAACTCATTTCGAGCGGGCCATGCGACTAACTGTAACTATCCTGCGTGGTTTACGGTTCTTGGGTAAAAACTGGTAAAATATTGGTAGGAAATAGGAATCCAATATGATGGAACAAAATGACGTCCAATAAAAATGTTTGAAAAGACACTATATTTATATGTGCTACTGAATGATTATGTACTGAGTTAAATTGGGTCACGCTTCACTATTCCTATTAACAGGAAAGATTTATAACGAGGAAAGTTCCAGGTAAAGGAAATTTACCGATTTTTTGTCGTTGTACTTATTAATAATCCAACGCAATCAAGTCGGTATTTTCGGATATGTAAATGTTCTGGTTTCATTGCAAAGTAAAAAAAGTATACACATAGTTTTTAGGAAATGCACATATACTGTTTCTACGTGATTTTTGTGGTTAACCTCGGTCACGTCCGAACTCCATCCTGTTGTCACATTTCGGTCCGCCTATCTTCATTACGGATTCACAAAACAATTCTGAAATCGTTATTTACATTGGGATACGCGACTGAATTTGCGTCAAGAGAACTCAGAGAAACAGTGCATTTGTTAGCAGGACAAGTTTTTCAAAGACCTGGGAATATTGACGTATTAATAGCATAATAAAAGCGTATGAACTCAATCCTTCATATATATATATATATATATATATATATATATATATATATATATATATATATATATATATATAGGGTGATTCATGAGGAAATGTCAATACTTCAGGTACATATTCAGGACCAAAAAATAAACATAAAAGTTTATATAAATAAGTGTCCGCAAGGCCTTAGTTCTCGAGATACAGGGTGTTAAAGTTTTTATTTAATTTTCCTATTTTTTATATAAAATCTATGATAATGTAAATAATGGGGTGAAAACTGATATACGGGGGTTTTTTGGTATGACAAATTCGAATCTAAGATTAGTATTGCTCTTACTTGTAGGGGGCGCCACCTACATGTATTTCTACTTCTTCGAACAATCACAACTTTTTGGTACAGTTTTGTATTACATTTTTGAGCAAAACAAATTATTCTCTTGCCATTTCTACGTCAAAAAGATATACCTGTTAAAAGTGGATACGAGCAACCGTTTTCGAGATATTTGGATTTAAAACAGTTTCGGCGCATGTGATTTTTTTTATCAAATTCACATAAAGTATGCATGTATTGTAAAAAAATAGAAGTCTGCCTTGCCTGACAGAACAACTGCTGGTTGGTGTTCTAATCGTTTTTCCTGTTACTTAGCAATAGTAATGTCAGTTAATAATAAGATTAAATTTTGTCACTGTCAATTTCTCTTCATAACTTTTATTATCTGACAATAATCATTTAAGAAACTTTAGATCTAAATACGTCATTATGCCTGTGATATTCTCACGTGAATATGCAGATATGATATTCGTCTATGGCTTCTGCAATGGGGTCGCAATTCAAGCAGTCGCGGAGTACCAGCGTCGTTTTTCAGATAGAAGGGTGCCAGATAGAAGAGTTTTTCAACAAGTTTTCACTACTGCTGGAGAATCTGGGATGTTTCCAAGTGCGAAAATTGTATCTGAAAGGGAATCGGGACCCAACGTTGAAGTAGAAGAGGCTATACTCAATGCCGTCGAAAATGATCCAAGCATAAGCACTAGGCGGATTGCAGATACTCATCAAATTACACAATCGTCTGCTTGGAGAAATCTTCACATTAATTGTTTATACCCATTTCATTTACAACGGGTTCAACATTTGCAGGAGGGTGATTTTGAGTTGAGAATGCAATTCTGTAACTGGATTAATGAAGATCGAAGGTTGTATAGGTATGTTTGGTTCACTGATGAAGCACAGTTCACGCGTAACCGATGGATTGGTCGGGGAGGCCCGCTTAATTGGCCACCTAGATCGCCAGACCTTAATCCTTTGGATTATTGTCTTTGGGGATGGTTCAAATCACTGGTATATTCTACTAAACTTATCACGAATTTCGATATTTTTTAAATATGCTGCCAAAAAATATTATTGTTACATAATTGCCAAACCTTAGTTAATGTTTTCTAAAACGTTTGCATTAACATATTGTTTTGTTTCTGAGAAAAATGCTAATAACATTAAAAAACTAGATAAAAATACACAAACATCAAAGTTTTGGAACTAGAAATATTGAGATTCGACAGGATTCTCTCTACCATTAATATCCATATAATTGCTATAGTATAGTAATCAAGAAAAGATAACATTTATCTGCTACGGTCTGCTATCAAAGTGGTCATGGAATAAATAAAAGTTGAGTGTATAGACAAAACGTTATTTTTTGATAGTTGATAGAGCAAACATATTTGTGTTGTCAAATAAATTTTCTAATGCTTTTAGAATCGTACATTTTTTGATAATATCACTGTGTAGATCAATTTAAAGTGTTTTTCTTTGGTAAGACGAAGATATTATTCAATAATTTTACTATTATGATCACTGCAATATTTCTTTAAGGTAGTTGATATAGATTTCATTAAAACAAATATTGACTTATTTCTGATATTGAAAGATGCCAATATAGGTTTTAAAAATGGTTCAACAGCTGTTAAGAAAGTAAAAGAGCTAGCTAATACTGATCATTTACATTTGTAGTCCTGTAGAGCCGAGTCACGCTTTATAGAACAAAATAAACGGTGAGACCAGCCCTTTGAGTTTTCGGCAAATAATTTTAAAGGTATTATATATTATATAATATAATATATTATATAATTATTATATTAAAGGTATTATATTATTAGGTGGTGGCTGCGTTAATTCAAGAAAACAATTCAATTCTCTAAGTGAGCGCCAAAAATGGAGAAACACGAAATATGTGCGAAATTTTCCAAGGGAACATATAAGCTTTGTAGCGCAAAAACAATTTAAATCTAAAGATGCTCAGTTTGTCGTAGATTTTTTAAGAAAACACCCAGACTTATAAGAATATTTTGTGAAAGCTTAGGAAAACACGAAAAACGGTGCATGAGCAAGGAAGAAACATTAAACGTCCTGGTCACGGCAAAATTAACAAAATGTCAATACAATTTTATTCAGCATGTAACTATAGAAATAGGACGTGAGTGCTTTCCAAGTTATTACCAGGTTCAAAAAGCTAAACATGAATGTTATCCCAGCAAGGAAGCAACAAAAATAAGATACATCGGTTGTTATAAATCTACAGAGTTTATTAGACAAAACTTCTGAACGTCTTCTTCAAGTTGTAGATCAAAAACAGTTTATTAATTTGGTTTTAATTTCCAAATGGGGTTGTGATGGAGCTTCCGACCAATCACAGTACAACATTTCTTTTAATAATGAACTTAGTGATGACAGAAGTTTATTTATTTGTTGTTTGGTTCCTATTAAATTATATGATTCGGTCAGCGGCACAGTTATATAGAATAATGATAAACCATCATTAACTTCCCTGTGTCTATTCGAAACCCTGAATCCAAACTGCAACGAGATAATAGAAAAAAAGAGATGCAAAACAAATTTATAAGCAAGTTAGGTTTATTAGTTGATATTGTGAAACAAGGAAAGGGTACTAGCAACGATGGAAATACAGCTAGAATATTTTTTTCAAATTATCAACTTTCCTCTGAAATAACGGATCTTGATGTTAATCTTGTAAAAAGAATTTGTGTCATTCTTCAAACAATATTTTCAGGGCAAAAAATAAATATAGAAAAATTTAAAAATTACACATATCAGACTGCAGAATTGTATCTCAATTTATATAACTGGTATTACATGCCTGCTTCGATGGATAAACTACTTATGCATGGCGCAGAGATAATCCAAGACGCTATCGTTCTCATTGGCCTTCTGGGTGAAGACGCACAGGAAGCCAATCATAAATTTATTCGAATTTACGGTCAAATAAAACCAATAAACCCAAAGAACTATTGCCTGAAGCTTTAGAACTTTTGGAGTAATTTATGTTACTTCAAACAAGCAAATTATGGCAAATATGTTGCTAAAAGTCTTTGCATACTAGAAAGACATTGTGAGAAATTCTTTTGAATTGATCCGATAGCAGTGTGCCCAATGTCAACGAAAGTATTCCATACGGACTTTTAAACAACTGTATTAAATATTCTTACTGTTTTTAAGAAAACCGATAACAGTACTTTCGTTGACACCCAGTATAGGCTGTAAAAAATCTTTTTAGATGGTATTTTTCTTTATAAAACTTCTTCTTTTATACGGATTATTCCTATGCAAAATTTCATTTAAGACCCATCAGTTTAGCCTTTGCGTTGTCTGCCAGTCAGTTACAAGAATTTCGTTAATTAGATTTTAGTTTTCATACTCTTTAGTATTAATTGCTCTTAATGTTTTTTTCCACTCCGCCAAATATTGTTTACATCAAACATTTAAACCTTGTCTATATTCTAACATTTATACAGTGGTTTTAAACAATTAAAACTAAAAAATAAAACCAAATTAGTAAACTAAACTTTGCTACAGACTGCAGTTTGCACTTATTAGTATCCCAGAGAAACTAATATAAATTATATAACCTACCAACTTACATAGTTATTATTACACTTTCCTATTCTTAACGCTTCCATGCTGTTAATTTAATGTTTAAATAATAATAATTAAAGTATTATAATAGTGAAAAAAAATTGTACATTTAATAAAAATAAAAAAAACACCCAGTATATATGCCACACTCTAATGTGTAAAAAAACTTCAATTTACAGAAAAACATGGTCAATCACATTTGTTTTATTTAACTTTATTTTAAGTGAAACGTATCGAAAAATTAATTAATGTCAAGAATTGGGCTTTGAAGTTATTAACTATACATTTGCGGTTTATAAAAATATTTTTTATAATTTAAGTCAAATAAATATATAAAGTATTATGTTTTTATGAATAAAAAAACTTTTTTTAATTTAAATCATCAATGTAAATATGAGTATGACAGCAGCCCCAAAAGGGAAGACCACAGCGGAGAGAAATAAGTAAGTATGGCAGAACACACATCCAATTCTTTTGAAACTGATCGACTTACAAAGCAGGCGGTAGAAAGTTTTTTAGGTAAGATGTCAATATGCTTAGACTATTTTAGGTTGTTATTTATATTCAAAACCAGGAATTTACCCAACTCAACGGAAATATTACAATGTAAAGAATCATTCCATTTTATGCTTGTATCGTCAGCAGTAAGTCGAATTCGTTTGTACAAAATTCAATTCATTTTGATAATATCATATTAGGGTATGCAAGTGTAGGAAAATGTAAGTTAAATAAATAAACATTAACTGACAGTAACATACTTTGTAAGGAGAAGTAATTTGCAAGTAGCTAGCGGGAACTAATTTCATCGTTCAGTAACTTTTATTTTCCTCGGAATGCAAATCTAAGATTTAACAGGACATAAAACCTCTAACTAGTTTCCAGTACAGCGACATAACTCCATAACCCGAGAGGTTTTATAACCTGGTCTTTTAAAATTTTAGTACCAGCTTTTATGGTTCTATAACTCTTGAAATATTTATGATTGATGGCCCTTTTTTAACTGCGGTTAGTTTCAAGATATTGTTTGAAGTTTTGTCGAAATAAAAACTTTTTGTCAAAGATAAAGTATGTGAATATTTCACTTAGTTTTATATTATACTTTGTTTTCTAATTCATAGGAGCACGCCGAAGGGTCTATAGCGATAAAGCAATGATAAAGCATTGGCATGTTGTGATAGTTTCAATTTGTAGTACATGTATTAATAGTTCCAACATAATATGCTTTTTGTTCTAGGAAAATACAATATAAAATATAACAAATACTTTATTGGGATTTCAATGAACTTTTCTCTTGTTTCTATAAAGGGCTAACGAACAAGAAAACAGTTATCCCTCTTGTTAGATATAATCCACAATATTAAATATATTCTTTTAATATTTGTTTTGTTCTTTTAAAAATGTCGCCATATCCAAAGGTGTCCTCGATTCAAAATCAAGGATTAGAGTGTTGAACGTCCATGATGCACTTTTGCATCAGATACCTAGAAGGACTGTTAGAAATATAGTCAACTTATGTATTAATATATTGGTCAAAGGCTTTTGCATGGTCACAAAAAACTGAGGCGGTGGGGTGGATGTTATTGAGGAATAAGTAGACGTCGCTAGGCAACCAGAATATGGCGTCATTGGTGCACTTGTTGGGTAAAAATGCGAACTGATGATTATTCAGTAACCTTTCAATGATTTTTGATAGCACTGGTAGTAGAGCAATTGGGCGGTAATTGCAAGAGTTAGTTTTTTCGCCCCCTTTATGAAGATGAATAATTATAGCTTTTTTAAGGCATTCAGAGAATATACCTTTTTACAGACTTAAAAAAAACCGTAAAGAAAATCTACGGAAGATTGCCTCGAAAAGATGACTGCAGATATTTGTGAAGATTACTTTTCTGAAAAGATTAAGCCAGTCCCTGAAAGTTCTGTCACTCTTATGGACAATTCCAACTATCATTCTAGACTAGCAAAGAAATTACCCTCGCCTTGCTGGCGAAAACAAGATATTATAAATTGGCTGAATGAAAAAGAAATACTGAATGAAAATGATGCCTCCAAACCGGAGCTTTTAAGAATAGCAAGGGAAAATAAATCCATGTTCAATTTAAAAGACAAGTAATTGATGAAATGGCTGTAGAACATAATATTCTAGTAGTTCGCTTGCACCCCATTATTGCGAATTAAATCAAATTGAATTAATATGGACTCAAGTGAAAAGATTTATTGCAAGGCATAAAAAACCTTTAAATCAAGGATATCTAGGACAATGTTTAATGAGGACGTTTTTCAATGAAGTTAAATTGTACATATAAGTAATACGTCTATTCTCTATTATAGTATATTTATTTACTTCCCTATCATTTTACTGCTAACATTTTTTACCCTTTATGTAGTTTAATTTTTGCAAAAATTTCCTGGTTTACGTTTGTGCTATATATCCAAAATATAGAAGGCTCAAACATTTTTAATTGAAGTTACGGTTTAACTCTTATATATGTGTTTTATTCAATTTAAAGTTACATATATTTATTCATGCGCAAAAGCCAATTTAATCAACCAACATCAGTCTTGATCTGCAATAAGCTTTAATACAAATTTTAGTGGAATAGACGCTTAAAAAGATACTACGTATTTAAATCAAGAACACAAATATAAAAATAAAAGCAAGAATATTTGGATATACAGATATTAAGCTTTGCAAATTATAAAACGATTTGGGGAGAACAATATGCAGCACAAATGGGCGACCGGTATGTTCAACTATGAAAAAGTAAGTCGTTTATATTATCTTTATGAAACCTGGTTAAATAATTGTCAGAAAAAAATAAAGTGTCGGTCTAAGCCAAAATAGTTTAAGACAGTGGATAAGTTGCGATTATACGTGTTTCGTAAAACAAACAGGCATCATCAGATCTTAATTAAAATAATTAAAACATGTAAAGACATACAAAACTTACACGTACAATTAGAGAGTTGTCTAATTGCGTTATTGCAAATTTTTCACTGTTTGTTTTTCTATCTCACAATTATGTTCAGCTACAATTACGGATTCACAGCATAGAGCATAAAGCAAGATAAGCTGCAGTAAGTGCAAAGACGGTTAGCAAAAGATTTAATAAAATCAATTTAACCCGCAAACGTCTTGCCAAAGTCCTTAAGGTTTTACAGAATAAGGAAGACTAGAGGCTGGAAGAAAAAACAAAAATTGCGCCAAATAATTAAAATATTCTCATTATAGATGAGAGATTTATACAGTTTTGAAGGCCTGACGGATGTCATTTAGTATACGAAAGGAACGGAAAACGCTAAGCAGTTCACAACTTTTTGCAAAACGTTATAATCAATAATGTATCAAGAACGGTATCAAAACGCGGTTGGGACAGAATTACTAAGAATTTTCGAAAATAAGGAAGCATTAATAAAAATAATCGAAGTACTTAAAAGCACTAACGAAATACTAACGAACGACGCTATATTGAGTTGGTCAAAATACTTTAGGAGCTGACTTTGAAACAGAATAAGTGAATATTTACAGAAATATGTGAGCACTAATGAAACTAATTGAAGTACTAAAATTTACTAATTTTATTAATGAATGGCGCTCAATTTGGATCGATCAGACACATTTTGGTGGCTGATATTGAAATGAAAAAAAATGTTTGCTTAACTAAGAAAAAACCCACGAAATTAAAAAGAATAAACGAAGCACTTACCAATGTGACGAAATTTAAAAACTGCGTTGGGGGAAAACTTTACGGGCCTTAAAAACACTGCTTGTAACTGACATGAGCCATAAAGGTATGAAATAAATATTATTTTTACACACATTTAAAAAAATAAGCAATATTTTTGTACCTAACTTAACATGATACACATACCTCTTTATAAGCAATATTAAAGAGTATTAGTTAAGCGTGTCCGCTTAAACCTCAACTCTAGCTTGAAATATTATTTTCGTAACTTATTTATGTCATATAATAGACCGATGTAGGTAACGAGTTTTGCAAGGTGTAGCTCAATAAAATTCTATCTGAGTTGCGTTGTAAAGATATAAAACACGTTCTTTATCAATTCGGTTCACAGAAATCTAGGACTTAACTAATTTACTAAAATTTCTTATTAAATTGATTTTAAATTTTCCATAAAAACCATTGTGACATAGAAAGAAACTAATAAATTACTGACGCAAAACCAATATAGAAGAACAAAACGGGGCCTATCGAAAACACAATGTAATGATGTTAAGCCAATTTACCGAGTTTTTAAGTTGATAGGAATATTGTAGCATATTTGAATATTTTTCTTTATTTCAATACTACTATTTTTTACTTTGATTGTTTATAGCTATCTATCAAATTGAAATTAATGCAATGTAAATGCATCGTTGAGAGTGTTATAACAGTATTGACGCCAAAAATTTTGTTTTTTAACTCGTTCATTTTGTTTTTTAAGTTATTCAGTTCTTGGGTGCTGATAATTTTTCTTTCACCTATCGGTTGCAGACTTGTTCTAATGTTTCTGGCATGCTAAACGTAAATACAATAAATTTAATTGAGTTAGCCGATACTTGAGTGAAGCCCATTATACAATGAATAAAACATCTACAGTATGTCCCAGATTCGCTTCTCTATTCAGGGATCTCGGCTCCTATTATACCTACAGCAAAGGTTAAATGGGGAAACTTTTAGAGGAAACTTATTTCATTCGATATCCGGCTTTAGATTTACGATCGATCAATTGTTTTTAGAAATATCGGGGAAAAACCGAAAATGGCGGATTTCGTTTTTGGCCAGTATATCCAGAACGGTAAATTTGACAGCTGCCAAAATATGACATTATTTGAACACATTTTTAAGACAAATAAGATGGCGTATACGACACGTCTTCATTGTTTTTTGTTTACCCGCAACCCGCCTCAACTTTCAATTTTCTTATGGCCGCCATATTAGATTTCTCGATTTTTGGAAAGAGCCTCAAATTTCCGGTCTAGTGATATCTCACAAGTGCATTAAAGATTTTAGTATCATCGAAATGTTACACTTCGTAAAGTTAGATTTCAGTTTTTTCTAAGGAGGCTATGATTTAAAGTAATTTAGCTCTCAATGCTTTTCTAATGATTTATCTGTAACAAAATTGGATTTTGACTTTAACGTTAAGTTAAATAGTTGGAAGTATCAAAGCTGTGTTTTAATAAGCAGTAGGAACACTTTTATCCCAGTAACATTATAAATCTGACACATAAATTGTCAAAACCTATAGAAAATAGCCGGCATTCCGTATTCAAATGAAGAAAAGGATGACATGTTAGCTCTGTACTTTCAATCATACAGAAACGCCGACGTTACCTTAGCAAGGTATTTGGAGATGTACCCCGAACGACGGCAGCCTCATAAAACCCAATTCAGGAAAATCGTAGTTAATTTAATTAACCATGGCGCCTTCGAACGACCTAGAAGCGGATACAATAATAACAATGAAAATCGAGACAGAAACATTTTATAAGCTATCAACGAAAACACTAGTGCATCGGTAAGAACTGTAGAACAGGAAACTAATGTGCCAAAATCAACAGTACAGAGAGTTTTAAAAAAGAATAAGTACCATCCATACAAACCCATAATATTACAAGGACTTAAGGAAACTGATTTTCCAAGACGACTACAGTTCTGTAAGTGGTATACTAGAAGATGTAATGAAAATCCTGATTTTCAAAATCATGTCTTGTGGTCCGATGAGAGCAGGTTCACGAATTCTGAAGTCTTTAATAGACACAACCGTCATCATTGACGTCTACAGATCAGATTTGGAAGTAACGTTTGGTGTGGGATCATTGGTAAGTTAATCTAATCAATATTTTTTAAATAGGCACCAAATGATGGTTAAATAATAATCTTTTTTTTTTCGTTTAGTTCTTTAGTGATACTAAAAGAGTATAAACTAATAAAAAAAAGTAAAACGTTCTACTCTAGTCAGTCATCTTACTTTTTTCATATTGTACTACATTTTTATTCAATCATTTTGTATTGTAGTTTTGAAGAACCTATAAAAATAGAATTAAGTTCTATAAATTTATTAACACTTTATCTAAATTTTCTGCAGATTTAGCTAATTTTTTAAAATTATTTTGATTGTCTGAATTTAACGATTTATTATTATCCGGGAAGCCTAGTTCTTGAAAAAAATACCATATTAATCAAATGTCAAATTATTTTTCGATGTTCATTATGATTTATAGAAAGACGTTCAGCTGTATTTCCGAATAATTTAAATTTTAAAGCGCAAAGGGTTTGTTCTTTTGATATTTTATGTTTTATTAAGGCACGGTGTACTTCTTTAAGATTATTATATCACTGAAATAAATTGATTTAGTATTTTCGAAATTAATATGCAATACCAACAAAATAATTTATTACGGCTATTACTTCCCGTTAACCAAATATGTTTTTCTTTTTCATAATAAAGCTGAATAGGTTTCAACTGTATACTCAAGCTCATTCATTACGGGATGTTTCGATAATTAGGAAAGAAAATAACTACTTTTTAATAAACCCGGCCGACCCTGCCGCCCTTGACTGTTGGGCACCTATTTATAAATTATTAATCATTTCAGGATATCGACTTATTGGACCAGTTTTGTTTGACTACAACCTAACCGGGCAGAGGTAACTAGAGCTTTTGCGAAACCAGGTTGTACCAGTCTTACGGGCTATTCTAACGAAAGATGAATTAAGAAGAACTTGGTTTCAACAAGACGGATGTCCGGCTCACAATACCATTCAAGTCAGGAACTTCTTAAGAGAGCAGTTTGACGAAAGAATAATTTTTTTAAATGGTCCAATATCTTGGCCTCCTAGATCCCCTGACCTGTCCCCCTTGGATTTGTACCTCTGGGGTCACACGAAGAATGAAATATATGAATTTCATCCCCCCGTGACCATAGAAATCCTGAAATTTGGCCAAAAAGGAGCGAATTTCAACTGGGATCTCAAAATGTTAAATTTATACCTCTTGTTGATCCCAAAAATGTCCTTTTGACCTCCTCTTCACATTAAACTTGGGCTGATGAAAAACTTTGTGAAGGCTTTTAATAAAGATGGTGATGGATTTAAATACCTAAGACAAGTCTTTCCCCAGTTAAGTGATGCCAAATTAAAAGAAGGCATTTTTATTGGGCCACAAATCAGAAAATTGCTGGACGATGTCAATTTTACGGAAAAGCTTACCAGGCAGGAACTCAGAGCATGGAATTCATTTGTTAATGTAGTAAGAGGATTTTTAGGCAACAATATGGATGAAAATTATGAACAATTAGTTAATGAACTTTTAGATGCCTATAAAGCGCTTGGTGCCAGAATGTCATTAAAAATTCACTTCCTCCATTCCCATCTGTCATTTTTTTCTAAAAATTTGGGAGCTGTTAGTGACGAGCAGGGTGAAAGGTTTTATCAAGATATCAGAACAAAGAACAATAGAACATAGAATGAAGAGGGAAGATAGGACACCTCATAAACGGAAAAAATAAAGTTTAATTAGTGTTTTAAGTTAATATTTTTCTCGCTTGCTTTTCTCTTAGATGTATGGTATGTTTAATAGGCGAAAACTGTAAACATAGTCAATAAACAGGGTTAAGAATTTTCTGAAATCATTTTTTCTATAGATATTAAGTATATAACATTTGATACGGTTCTAACAAGAAAACCCTACAACTTTCTATTTGTCATTTTCGTATTTGGATAGGTCCATTCTATTAGATTATGCTATTCTGATTTATGTTACAACAAAAAAATTTTTTTTGTCGGCCAGTGTCATCAAAGTAGCTCAATACCTTGACAAGGTTGGCGACCACTGCTCTATAAAATGAGAATACAAAACCACTTTCTTTATTAAACGAGGCATTAATCTGATCTGCAGAAATCTAGGACAAAACTAATTTACCGTCGTGCGTTGTCCCGAAAGACCGTCGTTTTCCCATAAATCGCTAATGGAAGGGACTGCACGTAGCTGATGGCGCGGCGGCCAGAATCTCGCCTCCTCGCAAAACCAATTAAATATTCTTTTCCGATATAAAAAGAGGATTCGACGAAAATTAAATTTCGGATCTAATTTTGAGAGACGCGACGCCCTTTTAAAGCGAAAGATAACTCTTAACGCTTGATTTAATGAACGCGGTGCTTGTGCACAGTGGAATGAATGTAAGGCAAGCGTCGAACGTTTGATTTCACGTCAGTTATGAACCACTTCCTTTTTGCCCATTGCTATGATTTTGTTTAGGTATACTGCACTGCTATGATAATCTGTCCTATCTGCAAAAAGGAAATAAATACGCCATTTAATTTTTTTACCATTTTTCTTGTTTCTGCAGAAAATCAAAGTTTGTATCCCCATCCGAAATACCATAATTTGTCTTAGTCTCTTTAACTTGTATCTACTTTTAAAGTAAATTGACCTTTATAGCCTCGGAGGCTCCCATCCCTTCGAACAAAATAAAATAACTTTTAGCACTTATATACCATTAAAAGCCCAAATTAGGGCATTTTTCACACTAAGAAATTGATAAAATATTCTCAAGATTATCATTTTTAAATTTCAAATAATTTATTCATAAAATAGTTACTAAGGTAAAAAAATGAATTTGATGATTTGTCTTTGTTGAGAAGTAACGTCAAACAAGTAATTACGAATTCTTGGTCGATGGAAACTGATCAAGAAAATTAATTTTCCCCGGCGGAAATCAAAGAAGCTGCCAATAAACTACAGCACGAGTTTTCTTACGATTGTTCCTCGAAATGGTGTGATTACAAAAATGTTAGTGGCAAAAATAAAATGTTACTTGTTTATTTTGAAGAAAATTCCAGCAAATCGTCAACGCTTTGCTCAAATTACTCTATGCTAAAGACGCTGATAAACACAAATAATTCGGATATAAGTAGATATTACAAGCTTGTTGCTTTCTTAAAGCGAAAGGGTGAGGTCGTCGAGAAGAGCTATGCAATTTAACATTAAATAATATCGATCAGTTAATCAATATTTATTAGTAAGTGTACATACATAAATATTTTTACATGTCGCATCTCAAGATCACGATACAAAAAGACAATAAAATAAAAACAATCAATTTAATAAAAATTAAATGTAAAATAGAATATATCAACAAGGAAATGCCAGTCCGATTTAATAAAAATCGTAAAAATTATTGTGAAGATTCTCATCACTCGTGTAAAAAGCTTTTTTAATAATGTGTTGTTTTATATATAATTTAAATTTATTATTATTTAGGTTCCTAATTCTCTCAAGGAGATACACGTACAGGGTGATCAGTTAAGGGTAGCGAGCGGCCATATCTCATAAGATATTGGTCGTATAGATTTGAGAATAAAAAATCATAATAAAAGTCGCCAAGAGAAATTGCTGAAAATTATTTTCTTTCGAGGTTGTCAAACGTCCGCTAGAGGGTGTAACAACCAACACCAAGTAGAAAAATAGGGTTTTTATAGAATTTTGTCTAATGAAAATATATCGATGATATCATTTTTATATTTAGTGACCCTACACTTTGCCTAAAATGTTTTGTTCTATATATCAAAATAAAGCGGTGGGGGAAGTTCAATTGTTTTTTTCAAACAAACCAAGATGTCTCCCGTTTCTTTTTACCGATTTTAGCAAACTTAAACTCATATGTAAGAGCATAATTTGCACTACAAAACGCTTATTTGGTTTTGAATTTTTGACTTTTGCTGGCGTCGCTAGATGGCGTTAACTGAATTAGTAGCATATTTTTTAGTTTTTTTCAAAAAAAACAAATGTAATGGTATATTCATTTTTACATATTTTAAAAGGGGATAAATTCTCTATAATTTAATGAAAATAATTTATCATCTATCTTTTTTTGAAACGTTGATATTGACCAAAATATTATTTTATTTTATTAAAAAATGGCACCCCACTGCTTTTTGTCAAAATAAAAATCATTTTCGTAATCACTTGTTAGTTGCTAACAAAAAGAACCTCTTGACTTTTTTTCGTTAGACGAACGGGTTTGGATTGAAAAAATAAGATGTTTAACAATGAAAAATCTTAATAAAACTGTCCAACAACAGCAGGAACAATAACACTAAAAACAAGAACATGGAACTTTAAAAATAAACGTTAAAAATAAATTGTCGTAAATGTTCAAAATGTTGTCCATTATTTTGAATGCACTGGTCCAATCTCTTCTGGGTGGAGTTGACAGCTGTCTCAATTTCCGCTCTTGGTATAATATTTATGGCGTTTTGAATTCGGACTATCATGTCTTCTCGAGTAGTTGGTCGAATTTTATACACCAAATCCTTTATTCGGCCCCATAGATAAAAATCAAGGCAGGTTAAATCGGGGGACCGTGGTGGCCTGCCTGCCTCTACCAATCCAACGGTTAGGAAAATGCCTGTTCAAAAAATCTTACACATTTCGTGAATAATGTGCCGGGCATCCGTCTTGTTGAAACCACATGTTTCTTCTTACTTGTAAAGGCACATTTTCTAAGAATCCTGGTAAATCGTTAAATAAAAAGTTCAAATACATGTCACCGATTAGATTGCCATTAAAGATGTGCGGACCGATAATAGCACCATTAATAACACCGCACCAGACGTTGACGCTCCATCGACCCTGCTGATAATCTTCACGTAACCAGTGTGGATTAGTGTCCGACCAGTAATGCACGTTATGAAGATTTACCCTGCCATTACTGCAAAACGATGCTTCGTCTGTCCACAATATTTGTGGCAAAATATAATGGTTTTCCCTAATGAAGTCTCTAAGCCAGTAGCAGTAATCGAGCCTACGTTCAAAGTCAGTGTCATTTAGGGCTTGATGAATCACGATGTGATATGGATGCATTTTAAAATCCATTTTTTTTTGCACTGAGCCATAAGATATTCCTAAATCTCTGGAGATCTCTCTTATGCTTAAATGGAGGTCTGCATGAATATAAGCCAACACATTTATAATGTTATCTTCTCTCCTTACTCTACGATTTTTTCTCAAAGTTGGAGTTGTTTGCACTTGGCCATGTTGCCTTAAACGTAAGGCTAAACGATGAAAAACCATTCTCGAATGGTGCCTTCGGAGGGGATAGCGCAGTGCTTACTGCCTAGAAGCAATCGCCGCATTTTCAAAACGTGATTGACAATTTGGTGTTTTGTTTCTTAACGTAGATCATGGCCTGCTTCGCGTAAATGCGATGTTAGTTAAGTTTGATTTTTAATTTAATTTATGAAATAATAATAACTATTAATAATAAATTATGAACTAAAGCATTCTCTCGCTAATTAAATGATTATTAATGATAAAAATAATAGGTAATAATTTTATTATTGTGAGATGTAATATTTAAAAATAATTTTGAACCTTATAGTTATCTTTGTTAAACATCTTATTTTTTCAATCCAAAATCGTTCGTCTAACGAAAAAAAGTCAAGAGGTTTTTTTTGTTAGCAACTAATAAGTGATTACGAAAATGATTTTTATTTTGACAAAAAGCAGTGGCGTGGCATTTTTTAATAAAATAAAATAATATTTTGGTCAATATCAACGGTTCAAAAAAGGTAGATGATAAATTATTTTCATTAAATTATAGAGAAATTTATCCCCTTTTAAAATATGTAAAAATGAATATACCATTACATTTGTTTTTTTTTTTGAAAAAAACTAAAAAATGCTACTAATTCAGTTAACGCCATCTAGCGACGCCAGCAAAAGTAAAAAATTCAAAACCAAATAAGCGTTTTGTAGTGCAAATTATGCTCTTTCATATCAGCCTAAGTTTGCTAAAATCGGTCAAAAAAACGGGAGACATCTTGGTTTGTTTGAAAAAACAATTGAACTTCCCCTACCGCTTTATTTTGATATATAGAACAAAACATTTTACTCAAAAAGTGTAGGGAAATGGTCACTAAATATGAAAATGATATCATCGATATATTTTCATTAGGCAAAATTCTATAAAAACCCCATTTTTCTACTTGGTGTTGTTTGTTACGCCCTCTGGCGGACGTTTGACAAACTCGAAAATAATTTTCAGCAATTTCTCTTGGCGACTTTTATTACGATTTTTTTTTTCTCAAATCTATACGACCAATATCTTATTAGATATGGCCGTTCGCTACCCTTAACTGATCACCCTGTACATAAGACTATTTAATATATATATATATATATATATATATATATATATATATACATAGTGTAGAGAGAGAATATCTAATATGACAAAACAATTTCTACAACATTCATCAAACTTCAAACCCCACCACACGCTCACAGCGCCTCGGTACCGCAAACACCGTAACCGCATGTGGGGAGTTTCCCCAACACAGAATAGCATAACATAGATGGGCATTAATGTGGCCATAATACGCACACATAGGGATGTTGTCTGATACAATACCTTTAAGATTACGTAACATGTAAAGATTTCTACTTAACTTCCTTTCCACCTGATTCGCATGTTCTTTCCATGTTAATTTTGTATCGAGATAAACACCTAGAAACTCAACGGGGTATGTGCTCGCGATACCCACCCTCAGTAAGAAATGCAATGTTTTTGTTTTTGCTGCGTTAATGTCCAGTTTATTGAATATAAACCAAGTATGTACATCACTGTGTATCGTCAACATGAAGATTTGGAACTTCACTAGTTGTGCATATATCAGAACTTAACTAAGTGTGCATATATAAAACACATTAACTAATGTGAAACACATCTTTGTTATTAGTGGTACATTGGACATGAACTATCTAAAAAGGATATAACTCTTCATCCAGCGAATATTAATTATTCATGAATTTTTATAAGATGCAATAACAATAAATATGTAAGGACCTCACTTGGAATCAATTCATTTGGTAACATGCCTGCCAAAATCGCTAAATTTCTATATTTGCCTGATTGACATTGTTTCCGACGTTCCTCAGCTAAATTGTTGTAGGACTTTGGTTTCAATCTTACTATAATTAAGAGGCACGGTGGATTAAAGTCCTGTACAGTAGCGGAAGATTATACAGGGTGGCCCATCGAAAACGTACCGCAAGGCATAACGGCCAGGGTAATTTTTTTTTTCAAAAAATCCAAAAACACGTCAATTTTGTTTGTGAGGGGGACAATTTTTTCCCTTAAAATGATCGCAAAATTTTCAACCCTCTAAGCGGGGGTGTCATCCCTCAAACTTTTTCAAATGGGAAGAGGGGTCAAGTGGTACCGCAATGAAAAGGGATTTCTATTCTCTATACATTCCCGCTTTGGTTTTGAAAATCGGTCAAGTCATTTAGAAAATATGAAGGATTGAAATTTAAAATGTTTATTTACAAATTATCAGAGTAAATGATAAGGATAAATTCCTTCGACCAATTCGCTATTTTTGTCCTGTTATTTTAGATGTTTACTACTGATTTTAGTGATTTGACATGCCACAACGATCAGGTGCGGTAGTTGCTAGATAGCTGTTCTGTAACTTGTGCGTTTAAATTTCTCAATATCATTAAATTTTTTATCAATAATTATGGTGTACTCACTTGGAGAAAAAGTGGAAATAATCGAACTTTATTTTAAAAATAATGAATGTGGCAATCGGGTTGCGCAGATATTTAATGAACGACATCCTGAAAAACACCTTTCCGGCAAAATTGTTCGCGAGTAGTAGCAAAATTTCGCGAAACTGGATCCCTTATGAATAAAAAGAGGCAGATGGAAAATCCTGTAGTAAATGAAGCTATGGAGGTCTTTGTATTGGGCCAAGTTGCCATGGATAGTACGCTGAGTACAAGAAAATTAGCCAATGAGACCGGCGTGAATCGTACAAGTGTCCAAAGAATATTGAAAAAACACCATTTCCACCCGTATAAAATTCAGTTGGTACAAGAACTCAACGAAGACGATTTTGATCGCCGCTTGCAATTTTGTGAAACTATTAGTGAACGAGTGGCCAATAATAATAATTTTCTATTCAATTTGTGTTTTTCGGGTGAGTGCACTTTCTTTTTGAACGGTGTAGTTAATCGGCATAACTGTCGGTACTGGGCTGAGAACAACCCCAGGGTATTTCACGAGGTGCACACACAACATGCTCAGAAATTGAACGTGTGGGCTGGTATTTTTGGAAATTCTATTGTGGGTCCTTTTTTTCTTCCTGGAACTCTAACAGGTGATATGTACTTAGATTTACTGGAAAATACCATCGACCCAGCCCTAACTGACATCATCGAAAATAATCCTGGATACGTTGAAGCGGAACTGATATTTCAACAAGACGGTGCACCTCCACATTACTCTCAAAATGTGCGTAATTATTTAAACACTAACTTTCCCGGGCGGTGGATAGGACGAAGGGGTGCCATTGAGTGGCCTCCCCGGTCACCCGACTTGATTCCTTTAGACTTTTTTCTATGGGGACACATAAAAAGTAAAGTATATAGCACTCCACTTGCCTCATTAGAAGATCTGCGAACACGAATTATTGACGTTTGTCGCGAAGTGACCCCTCAAGTTCTTCAGAATGTTCGAGAACGATTTGAAGCTAATTTGTATTACTGTATGGAGGTCGACGGGCAACATTTTCAGCATTTGCTTCATTAATACGGTAAGTTTTTTTTTATTTAATTCAATTTATGCGTTTTTTGAAAAATGTATTTTTCAAATTTCAATCCTTCATATTTTCTAAATGACTTGACCGATTTTCAAAACCAAAGCGGGAATGTATAGAGAATAGAAAGCCCTTTTCATTGCGGTACCACTTGACCCCTCTTCCCATTTGAAAAAGTTTGGAGGATGACACCCCCGCTTAGAGGGTTGAAAATTTTGCGATCATTTTAAGGGCAAAAGTTGTCCCCCTCATAAACAAAATTGACGTGTTTTTGGATTTTTTGAAAAAAAAATTACCCTGGCCGTTATGCCTTGCGGTACGTTTTCGATGGGCCACCCTGTATAGAAGATTCGCTACAAAAGAAAAAGAACATTGTAGATCAAATTTTATCCAAAACTTCGATTGCTCATTGCCCTGCTACAAATTTTACCAAAATAAATTCTGTTACAGAGATCAGTACAATTAATCAGTCATTGTTGTGAAATGTAATGTTTTTAATCGTATTTACCATTTGCCCCAATGGTTTTAGTTCTCTGCGACATCTTTGAGGAGAGAAATGGCGATCATTAAAAAATGTTTCAGTCAAATATCAGAGGCAAAGCAGCGTTTGCATTTGTTGTTCACCTCACAGACGTGAATAAGCAGCGAAGTTTGTAGACTATAAAGCACTTGAAATAGCTTCTAGGATAACACGATAAAAAAACAGTGATGTGCACATGTGAGGTTAGAGGACTTTGAAATGTTGTTCAGCACACTTCATAGAGCATCTGTACCTTTAAAGCTCAACAGTATTTTCCACAGGGTTTCCCCGTTATTTTCGACTAAATCTACTGGACTATTAGAAAAGACGACTATACAATCACAATAGGTTGGCGTGAAATAATAATAAATGTAACTTACTTGTTAAACCGTCACCGTAAAAGCATGTCTTGTGAAGCTTTAAGACTAGAAAATTTGTTTCAATATCATATTAGTGCTGCAGGAAAATTGTTACAATTTTATGGACAAAGCGAAATGTACCTTAAAAAAAAAACAAAACAATGATAACGAAATATTAATCGAAAAAAAATCATATTTTGCGATAGGTCAATGCAAATACATAAATTGTAAATATGCCAAGTAATGATGGTTGTAAAAGCATCACGAAAAAGGAAACATTCGTTAGTACATAACATTGCCGTAAAGAGGTTAGTTAATCTAAGTGACCTTAATAATAAGGAAAGTAACAATATAATAATTTCAATGACAATTAATATTAAATTTTTTTGAAGCCTAAAAATACTAAGATATTGCTCGGTAGTACAGCAGTCTCAAAAGGGAAAGCCGTAGCGGAGATGGGATTCGAATAGAGAAAAGTAAGTAAGTCTGATAGAAGAGACGTCCAGTTCTTTTGAAACTGATCGAATGGCAAAGCAGGCGGTAGAAAGTTTTTTAGTTAAGGCGTCAATACGCTTAGACCAATTTAGATTGTTATTTATATTCAAATATAGGAATTTAACCGACCCGTATAAGATAAGGCCACCGTTTTATCTGCATTGATGCAAAGAAGATGGGATTCGAACCAAACCTTAATCATAACAAAGTCGTTGGAAATATTAAAATGTACAGACGTTGTACCAAAATCACTCCATCTTACGCTTGTGTCGTCAGCAAAGAGAAAAATGTTTTTATTAATTTTTAGGTTGGTGATATCATTAATGTATAACAAAAAAAGAATATGTCCCAAGACCGAACCTTGAAGGGCTCCTATTTTAATCAATTTACAATCAGAATCAGAACCATTTGCCCTTACAAATTGTTGCCTATTCCCGAGATAAGATTTAAACGAAGTTAAATACTGTTGATGAGAACTTTAAAACTTTATATGTAGACCAAGAAAGTAAAAAAACTTAATTTACTAGAAAATATGGATATCAGCAAACATAAAAAGAACAACACACTATTAAACGATGAAACGATCTTAAATAGTTCCCCATTGTTAAATCTTTATTAAACTAAAACATTTTACCTGTAAAATATGCGCAAAATGAGTTCAGGTATTTAAAACCAATAGTTTGTGTTACACTTTTATTTCAGATCTAACATCTGGTGACGTCACACGTCACTGTGTTGCAGAAACAATTTAGCCATGTGTTTCATTTTTTCTAAAATAAATTAAGTGGAAATTTTGAACAAGTGTTTTAGTTTACTTAGTAAAATTCGACGTGTTAACTTTTTTATTCTTATCATATTTATCCACACTAATATAATTAACTTTGCTTTATATACGTACATTAAAACCACGTTGTTCTATAAAAATTAGAACTGAATTTTTTTTAACCTGGTCACATACGCACGCCTGTCAATTTTTTGTCCCACTAGGTAGAATTGTTACTTAATAAGAAAAGAAAATATATGGCTTTACAAACTTTAATGAAATTACTATAAATAGAAAAAAATCTTTAGTTAAAAAACTGAAACCTCAAATACCGCTAAACAGTCTTTTATTTTGGCAGAACCTTCCCAGTATCAAAAGAAAAATGACGATAATACAATATAATAATATAATAGTGACATTGAATAATAATATATATTTTGATGAGATTTGTTTTGTTTGTTATATTGATATATCTAGACTAAGGACACTTGTAATTTCCAATCTTGTGTCGATATACGGTGACAAAGAATGAAATAATCTATCCAAAATCTGAATCTTAAAAATGGAATAAATCGCAGTTTGGAAGTAGTTTTACTCAATTTTGCAATTCTGCAGCATTTAATTTTTTTATTATTGAAAAAGCTGTGACTAAAAATACATATAAAGAAATAACATGCCCCAGTGTTTTTTATCAGTGAATGTAAATTAAACGAAGATTCTATATATAGAAAAACTAAAAATTAAAATAAGGGTTCGTGTATTTTTTTCATTTTCATATGTCCAAGAATTAATATATGATCGGTCCACTGTGTGGCGGCCAAAGCTTTCAGCGACGCGGCGGTCTCGGAACGGAGAGCGAAATCCCAATCATTGTAGAAATGTGGGTGGGGAGGAGGGAGGGGGGGGAGGCAACTGTCTCTACGTCGAGAAATATATCCGCCTCGTTACCAGTAATTGACGTAGATTAATACCGGGCAGAGAGATTTCGGCTGAAAAAGTTCGCGGAGGAGATTTTTCGATTACGAGAATAGAATTTAAATTGCGTATTAAATAAAAGATAACCGAGTGAATTTTTCTATTGGAAATCTAACCGACATATATAAAATCGTCAGGGCGAGCAATTTTCGAGATATTTGTGACCGTTTATCTGTTTTGACAGTAGCTAACGTTACAGAAAGACAGTGAGAAATGCGATACCTTAAATAGGTCATTACATAAAGGCTGAATACTGCGGTGTTCAAGGGTAAATTCTCTCCCAAGATTTTCTGCGCATAAATTATCAGCACTTAAATTAACCCCCGCAGAAATGATTTAAAAAAGTCATCAACAATATTAGGATTTAAACAGCGAGGTTAGGGAAATGGTAAACTAATACAAGTAACGAACCATATCTAATAAAACCTAGAGGACAGCGGGGCGCAATGGTCATAGGGGCACAATGGACATATCAATCTAATTCTATTATATCAGTGCTTAGAGCAGTGGTCGCCAACTTTTTCAAGGTGTTGAGCTACTTCGATAATTTAGAAATAAACCGTGAGCTACCTACTTGCAACCAGCGTTTAAGTCAGCCTAAACGAAATAATGCACAGTTGTATTTGACATACATGTTTCTTTGTAATTAATAAATTCTTAAGTAATATTAATACATACCTAAAAACAAACAAAATTTTCATATAGCCATAATGGCATGTCACATACGACTTAATAAAAGTAAACATTATAATTAAAATTTTAAACAAAAACATGTGATAAAAAGTGCGTGCATTCAATGAAAAGGTTGACACTCGGATTTATCGATAATTTTTTTGATATTCGCATTGTAATTTGATACAGCCATTCGAACACAATTATCCAGATATTCATCTGTAAGGCGATTGCAGTATTTGTTCTTAATAAACTTCATATTGGAGAAAGAAGATTCCCACAAATAGGTTGAAGTAAATAACTCTTTCACTTTTAAGGCAACACGACATAGAATTGAATATTTGTCTTTACTTACTATAGGCCAGATACATTTTGTACTTGAACTAACGATTTCAATGCTAAATTACTTTAAAATGCAATCACTTCCATTTCAGTTGCAGCAATGTCTTTGCCAAAGTTCTGCATAACAAAAGTTGCAACTGTTGGATATCAATTTCCATGAAGTGTAAAACAACAAATTGAGCCACCAACGCCATTTCGTTGAATTCTTAAAATGATTTTTGAGGTTATCCTTCAAGTTAGAAACTATTTCTATATGAGATTTACTGTCATAGGGTTCTATTGGAGTTTGAGATATCTTCTCTGAAAGAACAGGAAAATGCTTGACATCACGATTGATTAGGGTTTGTGTCCAAAACCCAAATTTTTTTATGAATGTAAGTCTAAGCTTTTTGTCTCGTCCCTGAAGTTGCAACTTGAGTTCATTAATATTGTCTGTAATGTCCACAAAAAACCTAAAATCTCTAAGCCAAATTGAATTGTCCAGTTCCTGAAGCGGTTTGCCGCGTTGTTTGAAAAATTGAACTATAACAGATAGGGCTTCATTAAAACTTGTTAACACTCGTCCTCTACTTAACCATCACACTTCAGAGTGAAGAAGCAGATCCCCCTATACTGACAATCAATTTCATCGGCTAAGATTTTGAATAATCCTATTTGTAATGCTCTAATCTCGTTTACAATTTTTACTACCCATTTCATGACGTTGTTTACTTTTAAAAAAATTGTGGAAGCATTCATCTTTACGACAAAATGCTAACAGACCCTTATCACAACCCACCATAACTGGAGCCCCGTCAGTTGTCAAGCCTACCAATTTTGAAATTGGAATTTTCTCAGAAGATATAAAATTATTTAAATGAGAAAACAATTCCTGTCCAGTGCTATATCCTTTCAGTGGAATACACTTCAAAAGATTTTTACTCATAAAATCACTAAAAACCATTCTGACGAATACGGCTATCTGGGAAAGTGACTTTGGATGTTCAAGCGTGGCACTGCATGTCCTCAGCATACTTTTCATGAGATGGTACGCAACCACTGAGTGCTAATAATCGCACAAGTAAGTTGACCCAAACATTGCTGTCAGTTGAAGGGCGATTTGCCTTAGATTCGGATATTTATCTTCAGATATAAAACACCAGAAATTTGTATCAGATGCTGTAGCTTTGAGATGTATATCTGATATAATATGCACCAACTCATTTTCAACAGAACATGAGTTCATATTAAACTGACTTGCTATTTCAGTAGCTAATTCCTCAATGTTTTTACATGAAAAAAGATAACTCATAAATGATGCTACATTTGCCAATTTACTACAATCATAAAAACGCATTTCCAATTGCCCCAAAATATTTGATAATTCAGCCTCATACGTATCATAATTCAACTGAGGAATCCTTGCTTTCAAAGACGGAAAATGTTTCAGATTCTTTCTTTTCAGTTGATCTATCATAAGTTGCAATTTACTTTTGAATGCGTTTAATGCGCTAATCATCTCAATAACAGTTTTTCCTTTACCTTGAATCTCCAAGTTAATGGTGTTTAAGTGCATTGTGATGTCAGTCAAAAATGCCAAATCAGTCAGCCATTTTTCGTTTTTCAACATCTAAGTGTCATCACCTCTTTCGTCTAGAAAAGCTGTTATTTCGGGCAATAATTCTTAAAACCTTTCTAGGAATTTTCCGCGACTCAACCACCTGACGTCCATGTGAAGAACTAAATCAGTGTGTTCAGCTGACTTCCTATCTTCCAACTGCAACTTAAAGAGCCGCTGTTGCAAGCTGCGTGCACGGATGGAATTCACAATTTTTGTTGCAATGCCCATAATTTCCTCCGTATTTAAAACTTTTATCACAAAACTTGTTGATGTATAATGCAATGGATTGAAGAAAATGAAGGGAAATCTTCATCAGCTCGACATAATGCCACAAAACCGTTTTTGTTTCTAGTCATTGCTGGTGCTCCATCGGTTGTAATGCACACTAATTTATATATTGGTAACTTGTAGTTTTTTACAAAATTGAAGAAAACGTCATATATATCTTCCCCTTCAGAATGATGGTCAAAAATTCTTCTTTAGCCAACATGTCATTGAATACCATCTGAATAAAAATACACAGCTGGGCAGTGTCTGTCATATCGGTGGATTCGTCGAACTGTAAAGAAAAGTATGTACATTCTATGATATCATTTTTTAGTTTATCTGCCATGTCCTGACTCATGATTTCAATACGCCTTGTAGTAGTTCTCTAATAGCAGACATGATTTCTGTTTTATTTTTAAAATCTCCAAATAAAGTCTCACCCGCTTCAATAAATGCTTCCTTCACAACCGATCCATCTTCGAATGGTTTCTTGTGTTTCGCCAATATATGAGATATTTTAAATGACGCGATCGTAGCAGCTTTTGATTGTTTGGCTGGTCTTGTAAACTATGAATCCTTTTCATAGTTTTTATGAACCGTTTTATGATGCCTCTCTAAGTTACCACGCTTAGGTATTGCAACCCACGCACGACAAATAAGACAAATGCACTTATCCTTCACCATACAAAACAAAAATTTTTCCTCTCAATCGTTATTAAAATGATACGTTTTATATTTCTTCGCTGCACTCATTTTGTACTCTTTAATAATAAACTTTGTATCGACGTGGTATTGCCTTCAAGTTGCAATTTAGAATGACTCCAATTCCTGCAGGCGCAACATTTATATCGGCGTGAACCAAAGTCTCGAATGTTCCCGCCAAACGCGCCGCCCAAAATTTCTAGAAAAGCGGCAAGAATAAAAAACGCGGCTTTTCTTTGACAAGTAACGCGCGTTCCTTTGATAAAGCCGCTTTTTGCCGCTAGCAGAGTGTTATTTTATTACGTAATACATTTTTGTAGTTTAGCTAAGTATAAGTTCTTTCCGAAAGTTCCTGTTTATAAATCTGTTAATATTAAATTTCACAATTTATAAAATTTTTTGAAAAGTTTCTTAAATCCTCTCAAACCCTTAAGCTTCTTAACTAGTTGATAATTATAAAGTAGTAAAACTTTCAGAAAAATATTTTCTTTTATTTCCGTTTAGACGGATTAATGGACCCGTGCCAAAAACATCATATTTATTTCATAAAATAAATATTCCCTGCCTTATTTGCAGCGGATTACGGAAAAACGAAAAAGAAAATCCCCTTTGTACAGCGAATTTAAATCCCATCCAAGTAAACAATATGTAGTAAGGCCCTCTTGTAGAACGTAAATTTAATATCATAAAGAGGATTCGCTATTCAAATGCTTTTGCAAAAAATATATAATATAATATTTGTTCGAGAATAATTTTAATAGGATCTTCACAAATAAAGGTTTAGCTCGGTTTGACATCGCTTGGAAGCAAGATGGTAATTTAAAAATTCTTATTTGCGACGTTTTTTTCTGAAGCCTGACTATACATGATGCCAGGAAGATACAGAGTAGAAGATCTCCTGTAGCGAAATATTGAAATCACTGATAAGTGCTGCATGGCTTTTGCTTAACAAGGAACGGGTGTTAAAAGGAATAGGCCATTCTTTAAAAATCCCTATCAAACAAATGATGTCGGCAGTATGGGCAGTCTAATAGTAAACAACAAACTGATAAAATGGAGGAACAAGCAAAGAAGATTGCAGAACAACTCAAGAAGCTACAAGTGGAGATCGAAACTAAAACAGGGAAAACAGGAAAAGAGACTGAAAAAGACAAAACACAGCAAGTTACATTAGGGAATATTAAATTATTTTCAAGACTTAGAGGCTATAAAATAGTATAAGGGCGTCGAAATTCAAAAGAAAAAATAGAAACAACTTAAGAAACGGCTTAAGTAAATGACCAAGAGACATAAACACAGGAAGAAGAGTTCAAAAGACAGGAAGAACAAGAACGAGTTGAGAAGACTCTAACTGAACAAGAAAATAAAACAGAGCAAGAAGTGCATCAAATGCAGGGCTGAACTCACAATGCCGTTGAGGGAGAACAGTGCCACTTGTAAAAGTCATAGATAATGTCAACGAAGAAATAAGCAAAATGAAACAAGTTAAAGTAAAACATGAATAAAGTGAAAAATCGTCATTAGGGTGTAATATCTTCTTGTTCTGGTTCGAACTACATGCTTAAGAAAATAATCAGCGTGCACTACTTACTGTGTAACACTTTATTCTGCTCTTTTTCTAAATCTAATTACAATGTAATTTGGTCTTTAAAACATATTTGATTAGCAATACTTTCCCGTTGTCGTCAAGCAAGTCGTTATATAATTCAATAGCATCAATCAACATTTTCGTAGTTTCTTCGGTACCATCCATGGATGGCAACAAAGAAGCTGCGGTTCGCAAATCAAATTTTTCACTCATTGTTGAACTAGGATGAATGCCCAAAACCAAATCAGTCTCTGCGAGCTGTAATTTTTTTTTATCTTTTATGGCAATTAACCGACCTGATAAAATAGATCTAGCTTTATCTATGTTTTCTCTTATTTCTAATACATATTTTTGAAAATGTTCTAATTTATCGGTGTCATGCACCTGTTTACTATACTGATCTCTAAGCTGAAAAAATTTATTTTCTAATGTTTCTACGTTGCTACTTAATTTATTTACCCTATCCAAAGATTCTCTACGCTCTAATGACTCCTTTTTTATATTTATGATAAATAATGAAATAATGTTATTCAATTTATCCAAATCGCTTAAATCTACTACACTCATTAAATAAAATAATTATCAATAAATTTAAGGCAATAAATAATATCCAATAAAATTGTATAGTGCTAAAACTATGACTTACTAATTATGTTAATACTTAAGTATGTTCATTGTCCATACTCGCCTAAGATAAGTCCATACTGTCCATATTCACCAATACTAGGGGCTTTATCAATCCCAACGTGGCGCACTAGCGGCCTTTTGCCACACTAGCACGTGCCCTCGTTGCTGACCACCGGATTGGTTCGGCCAGTGTCTTCTTTTTTTCTCGACTTTATAAGTCTTGGCTTCTTCTAATTTCTAGACGTATTTTTCTTTCCAATTCCTTTTTACTGCGACGGCAACACCATAAAACAATTAAGGTAACTGCTATCATTATAGCTACAACTCCGCAAACTTGCCAAAGAGAATAGTTACTGTTGCTACCCTCTGCAGTCGTACCACCACTGTTGCCTGCCTGGGCAATTATAACTTCTTCTTTTGACTGTGTTTTCCCATGTTTTTCTTTTCTTCTAAAGCACCATAACGATATTTTTGCACTGTTAACTTAAGCACATAGGCTGCAGGGTCGCCATGTAATATCTTCTTGTTCTGGTTCGAACTACATGCTTAAGAAAATAATCAGCGTGCACTACTTACTGTGTAACACTTTATTCTGCTCTTTTTCTAAATCTAATTACAATGGTATAAAACTACTTAGACTAACCTAATTAATAAAATAAATAATAATTTGATGATTCTGTAAACTATTACTCCATATTTACAACAATGGAAAAGCTGTGTTGGACATTGTTGCAATAAGTTATTGCCTTAATTATAGTTCAATGATATGGCCTACTTTTGCAACTTGGATTCCATCACAAGGGCTTCGATTCTACTAACAAAACTGTATACTTGGTTAGGTATTGTCGATAGAGGCAATCTAACTAAAATATTTTCAAGATGGAAGCACTTCCAGTTAAAGTCCGACACACGATAAATGGTCGTGACTATAATACCTTTATACTTTGTGCCAGCTTGTGCATCTGTTTTGGCTAATAAATTATTTCGATCCAGGGTGGTAGTAGGAAGATTGAAACAATGTTTATATATGTACGTACAAAAATTTATTCCGTATTGCTGACTTTGACATAACTTAGTAATAAGCCGTATTTTCTTCAAAATAGAGGTCATGTTGACTAAGGAACTCTTGCAGCACCTTTTTTTTGCTGCTTTTGATTAGTACTTTTTCAGCTAAGGTGCTGTGATAATTAGCATTGTCATAAACGATTACACTGTCCTGCCTAACAAGCAGTCTGTAATGTTTTCCGCTGAAAGTGGCAAAGCGTTCGACATCCAGCTATTTCTCAAGCCACAGTGTAAGATGGATATTCTCTTTCTTCGAAAAACAGATACATCTAATATGTACTTTGGTGAAGAATTTTGCCAACCTTTAATTGTAGTGTTATGAGTGTCGGTGTGGGTGGGTTTCGGTTTTCTACGCGGAACTGATGAATTTGCATGAAATATTTTTGTCTCCATTCCACTAACTGTTGGGTCTTTCTAATGCAAATGCTTTTGACAATTTTTTTAACTCGAAATCCAATTTTATGTACCAATACCAAACACTTTCATTTTGCCTTTGTCAAATCTGTTCTCCCTCTCCAGTGAATTGTCTTGGTCAAGGAATCGAGGCAAGGTAGACTCAGGAATGCCGGTTAACCCAACTGTTCTCTTAATGGTAGCTTCTATGCCCTCTGGCGCTTTTAGAAGACCTGCAGACAAATATTTGAAGGTTACGGCAGGTTTCTTCATTTTACTGCTTAGTGAATGCAGTATAAAGCTTTGCATTACTATCTGACACTATTAACACATGATAATAATTTTTTATTTGGAGATTCAGAAATTTTAAAAACTACCTATTCAATGTGATTGACTGAATGAATTAGAGTGATTCTTTAATTAGATACATTTAAGAAGCAAAAAATATATAAAAATTTTACCTTGATATACTAGTAAACAATTCTCTTGCAGCACATCGGTAAATGACCAATGTTTATACCCACGGTTTAAACATTTTAAGAATTACTAATGACACCTCACAGAAAGTTACTCTAAAAATAAATATCATTGAACACTGCTAATGCGACAGTTCAGATGATTTAATAATAGAAATAAAATACCGACCTGTACTGAGAAAAGTTTGCCAAATCTTAATTGCTTTATTGGGAGGAAAATACCACCTGCTCGTTATGAGCCCGGCTACTTTATGTCTATTTATCATGTGTTGGACTATACACCCAAATTAAATGTCAACTTGGTAATTTTAAATTAAGCACCCTGTATATTATTACATATTTAAATTGTACGTAAAATTCTACTAATTTTTGTATTTAAAGTTTTGACATATCTTCAATTGTTTTCAAAATGTTGGCAATTGAAATCTCAAAATTTAATACTTTAGAGGGCTGTTGAATCTTAATGGATAAAGTTGGAGTTAAACTATGCTATCTTAATTTTTGAAGACTCTATCTACTGACACTAATATTAAAATTGACACTGACACTTTTCGTTTGATCCTTACAATAAACAAAACAATACCCATTACTTATTTCAACTAATAGAATATGTTTTATACCATGTTGCATGCCCAAGCCAATCCGTGAACTCAAAAATAACATTCTGCAAATGTTGATGGGTTATATTATTTCTAGTTCTTCTAGAATTTCCGGTTTGGTACAACAGACAGCGGTTTTCAAATGAGACCAAAGAAAAAATCTAGGAGGATCAGATCAGATGATCTAGGGGGCCATTCAATGCATCCCCGTCTACTTATCGATCTTCCAGGAAAACTTATATCTTAATAATTTCTAACACGAATGCCAAATTTTGCATATGCCCCATCTTGTTGAAACCAAGCCTTGTTCTATAATAGCTGGTTATTGTCTGGATCGGAAAATAAATTAACTAGAGTGGGAATAATTCTGGTGTTAAATAAATCTAAGTAGGTGCGTATAGTTAAAATTTCATGGAGAAAAAAAGGTGCAAACATATTGTCCACCATTATTCCTAGCCATACATTTAATTTCTGTTAATATATTTGTTAATTGGATGTTGCATATCATCGTATTCCATCATCCAGTGAGGATTGTGATCGGGCCAATACTATCAGCTATGTTTGTTTACAAAACCTTTAAGGGTGAACGTGGCCTCAATGACTGAGGTTGAATATAAATGAGATTCATCATTTCTTGACAGAATTCCAATCGTTTTAAATTTCGTGGAGCAGTATTCATTACTGATCTTTCGCTGTTAGGAGGGCAAGTTTTGGAACAGAAGTTTGTGATTCATTTTGTAGAGCAAGCAAAATATCGAAACACATTTCATCATTTGTAGCTGTTTTTGGACGACCCTATTTTGGTATATTTTTATAGTACTTATGTGCTCAAAATTGTGGTTGATTCTATTAGTTGTTGATTAAGAAATATGGTCAGGTTCAGGGAATGTTTCATTAAAAAGGCTGGTTGCCTCTTGGAAGGATCTACGCCTATCCCGGTACCTTATCAGCAAATTTATGCGTTGTTTTTTTCGTTCCGTTGACTAGGCCATAGTCACTTCAAGAAATGCTAAAAATTTTAAACTTAAATTTACTGATATGATGGTAAAAAACTTGAAATATTAACTCCGAATATTATAATAAATCAAATTTATTATAGTAGTCATGATAATTGAAACGGGTACCATACATGCAACAGTAGAATAAGCAATAATATTAAGCCCTAGCACTGGAACCTTTGGTGGACGATAGTTCAAAATACAAGGGTTCTAACCACACTACACCACAACTTGTTACGTTCTGGACGCGCGTTTCGCTAACCAAGTTAGCATCATCAGCAGATGATATAAGTAAACTAATATTTTATATCATTATATCATCTGCTGATGATGCTAACTTGGTTAGCGAAACGCGCGTCTAGAACGTTACAAGTTGTGCTGCAGTGTGGTTAGAACTCTTGTATTTTGAATAATATTAAGTACAAAAAATAGGGACAAAGCACTTTATGATATTTTTGACATAATTTCCAATTACTCTAAAGCAATAAGTTCTATCTATCTAATAATTTGTGAACTAATACAAAAGTGTTAAATTATCAGATTTCAACTGCCATTATCCCGAAAACAAGTGAAGATACGTCAAAATTTTAGATACAAATAATTCGTAAATTCAGATCTGCAATAATATACAGGGTTTTCTATTAAAAATAGAATCCGAAACATTTGCCCAACCCTGTATAGTAAATCAACTTACTAAGTTCTTCCTATTTCCTCAATTATAATATACCTACAATAGCATAACTTACTATGTTTTCCCTCGGGAATTTTGTCTACCGTACAATACTTGTTACGGTCTGATGTAATAGTGAATAATCTGCAAGTTTATTGACTATATGAACCTTGAAAGATTAAAAATTGTGTTTTACCACTGTTATTTTAAAAATAGGCTTACTTTAACATATCCGTCATACAATCCTATAGACTACTTTGTTATGTTTGGCCAAACTCTTATCTATACTCTTTACGTTACAAGTTCTGCCTAAAAGTACTGACTAATAATGAAATTCATTCAAAATCATTTAAAACGTAATCTATGAAAAGAAGTTTACACAATTTGCTGCTTTATGTCAATAAAGTTGCACAGTATTGCTCAGTCAGGACGATTTCTTTAAAAAACAACTGGTACTTGTCTGGAAGTCGTAGTTTCAGCCACCAATATCGCACGACAGAATCAGCTGAGATATTTCTGTATTATGTTCTTTGGGACCTCGGCGATCTTGCCTTTACTAGGTTAAGGTTATTACCCTGACTTACACACGTGCGTACTGCGTTGGAAACTTGGCAAGGAAAATATACAGGAAGAGGAAATTATACTGGAACTGTCCTGAACTAAGCACTGGAAAAATGGAACAATGGTCGATGGAACCCCTAGCTGACTCCACGAGCTAAAAAGAGAATCCAAAATTAGAAATTGGGTTCTTACATTTTTAAATCTTCGGACATCTTTCTCCCTGTTCTATTGATGTCGGGATATCCTATCCTTTCTTATTCTCGACTATATCTCTAATTATAGGAGGATCTACACTACTCTTATTAAGTCAGCAAAAAAATTACACTACCGAAAACGTCTAACAAACTCTAACAACGTTTCAAAAGAAACCTGGTCCATCATCAATAACCTCAGAAACAAATCAAACCCTGTGACTCAGATTTTGCCAGGGGCTAATGATCTAAATGATTATTTTATTAATGTAAGCAAAAATGTTACCTCTAGTATCTCGCCAAGTTTGGACCCTCTTTCGTTTCTCCCTCCTTCAAAAAATTTAGCTGATAGTTTTTTCTTAAGTCCCGTTAGCAACACTGAACTATTGAAGGTAATAAATAATATCAAAAGTAAATCTTCGTGTAGCACTGATGGCCTATCAATTAGAATATTCCTGAACTTGCCACTCCCAGTCATAGAGGCCCTTACAACATTAATAAATGAGTCCTTTATAAAAGGTGTATTCCCTGATTGCCTTAAAACAGCTATAATTATTCCACTTCATAAAGGCGGCGAAAAAACTAACTCTTGCAATTATCGCCCAATTGCACTACTACCAGTGTTATGAAAAATCATCGAAAGGCTACTGAAGAACCGTCTTATGCCATTTCTCCTGAAACATCAGATAATATCCCCGGAGCAGTTCGGATTTCTACCCAACAAGTGCACCAGTGACGCCATGTTCACGTTGCTTAGAGGCGTCTACTTATCTCTCAATAACAACTACCCAACTGCCTGTGTTTTTTGTGACTATGCGAAAGCCTTTGATTGTGTTAGTCATGAAATTCTGATAAACAAACTAAATTTTTATGGAATTCGTGGTACTTCTTTAAATTGGTTCAAATCTTATCTTGGGAAAAGGCAACAACTTGTAAGGGCTAATGGTTCCGATTCTGATTGTAAGTTGATTACAAGTGGAGTCCCTCAAGGTTCAGTCTTGGGACCTATTCTTTTTTTGTTATACATTAATGATATCACGAACCTTAAAATTAATGGAAGAATCTCCCTTTTTGCTGATGACACAAGCATAACATGGAGTGATTTTGATACAACGTCTTTACACTCTAGTATCTCCAAAGACTTGGTTATAATTAAGGCTTGGTCCGATTCCAATATGCTTTGTTTTAACGTCGATAAAACGGTGGCGTTATGTTATAAGGGAACTTTACAACCACTTCAGGTACATAACAGCAATATTGAATACGTAGAGTCGGTTAAATTCCTGGGTTTAAATATAAATAGCAACCTAAAATGGTCTAATCATATTGACACCTTAACTAAAAAACTTTCTACCGCCTGCTTCGCCATTCGATCAGTTTCAAAAGAACTAGACGTTCCTTCTGCCAGACTTACTTATTTCTCTTTATTTGAATCCCACCTCCGCTATGGCCTTCCCTTTTGGGGCTGCTGTACCACCGAGCAATTTCGTAGTATTTTTATGCTTCAAAAGAGAGCCATTCGTTATTTGTTTGGTCTAAATAATAGAGCTCACTGCCAATACTATTTCAAAAAACATGAAATATTAACACTTCCTGCATTATTTATTTTGGAAACGGTATGTTTGCTGAGAAAACATATAAACACCCTCCCAGAAAGGCCACAACATATATACCCTACCAGAAACTCTAGGCATGATATTTATCTTCCCATTCCTTCCACAGAATTAATAAAAAAATCAATTATTTACAACGCCATAAAACTTTACAACAATCTGCCAGTACATTTAAAATCTATCCCTATGCTTGCACAATTTCGAAAAAACACCAAAGCATACCTCATTGAGAGACCATTTTACAGCGTTAATGATTTTTTTTTTCAGTGAGTAAGTCTCTTTAAATTGTCACTAAACTCGCTTGTTTACTTAAATCTTTTGTGAGTCATGTTCTAACTCGTAGCATAGAATTTTGTAAATCATTATATAGGGAAAAGAACTGTCGAACATTCACTTAAAACTTAATTATTTTTGTTAGGTATTGGATTAAAAACAATTTAATTATTTTTGTATACTACATTCCACACTAGTTTAATATACCTTCTGTTTAACATCACAATTATTTGTATAACTATAATAACATAGAGTTTAAGGTCGCATAGTTGCAATTTTGATTTCAATGTCATCGAAATTATTCACCTCGTACATGTGTGTTTGTTTACTTTTATAAGGTTATCATGATTCATTTACTGTTTGCAATGTTATGTTATATTCTAACGTGTGTTTTACGATTTGGTAAATTGATAATTTACATTTTAAAAAAAAAGCACTGACCTGTCGAAATTATTTTCGATTAATGTTTTGATATGTCTTATTTTTAGGTATATTTTGCTTTGTCCATAAAATTGTAAAATTTTTCTGCGGCAATAAAGCATACTTTTGTTTGTTTGTTTGTTTGTTATCTTTGGGTAAAGATTTCTTGTATAAAACACCCATTTTCTTAAAAATATGTACTTCAAATAGAGCTGGGAATATTTACCTTTCTTTTCTGCTCTTTACTTTTCTTTGAATTGCTCTACAGTTTTTAAGATGATTATCGATTTTTACTTCTTTGTTCGGTCTTCGACAACTCACGATTCAAAAACCCCTTCTGTCCTTTTACAGTCAGTTTTATTCTCCACTACAGGTTTTTATTTTTGTGTGTCTCAAAATGCGTTATTCTGATTGGCCAAAATTAGCCTCGGTTTAAATTCCAATTATTGATTTTTATTTTTTACTCAACAATATTAAATTTTCAAGTTCAAGCAAATTTTTGGGAATTATAACAAATTTATTCCTGAACTTCCACAGTCACTTCGAGTATGTCTGTGCAAGGCTTAATTCTACATACTTTGCACTTAAAGACCTTAAAGTGTACACTTAATGAGTGTGGTTTGCTTAGTAATTACTATTCTTTGGCTTATAGCCATTTGGTAAATACTTTTATCTCATAGGGAGGTAGAGCTGTGTGGGATAGGGTCTTTGTTGGACAAAAAGGATCGTCGGACTGATTTTCGATCTTCAGCCCATGGATAGCTGTAAGCCTATATTTATTGAAGAGAAAATTATAACATTGCCCTGTATAATTACTTGTAAGTCTCTTATTTATACAAATTATGTTTTTTTTATTTGTCAAACTAAATCTTACAAGACTAGAAATAGTAACGTAATTAGTGTTCCATCACATAAAAATTAATTTTTTAGAGATCTCCATATAACAGTTGTCTGGCCCTTGCCCTTTATAATAAACTGATTAAACACTTTAAAGTGTTTAGTAGCAAGAACTTCAGGAATAAAGTCAGACATTTTCTTATTGATAAGGTTTTCTACTCGGTGCAGGAATATTTACAATCCCGAACAGTACGATGCTTCCTTGACACATGATCGTAATTATGACAATTACTTGTGTTCCAAGTGTACATATAGCTTTTTTATTACATTTTTGTTGTTTTAGTTTTTATTTATTATTATGTTCTTGTGTTAATTGTATTTGTTCATATAATATAAATGTATGTTGTGTGTTTTTATTTTTCAAGAATTATTTCTCTGAATGGTCATATGGCTATAACGGCTCTTGTGAACAGTGTCAAAAGATCAAATTTGCTCAAAAGTGAACGAGAATTATAAAAATAATTTTTGTAGAAATAAAAAAATTGTTGTGAATTAGAAAATGCCTTTTAATGCATAATAGCTGTGTAATAAATTACATTTAAATATCTAGAGTGGTATCATAGATATTATAAAAAAAAGATAATTTTTTGATAACTTTATCACCCAGTATCGGAAAATTTAAGACATTTCGGACAAACGTTCATATGAAGTTTTTTCATGAAATGAACCTTAAATAATTTCCCTTAATTTAGAAACACCATGTATATAGTCTCCGACACGACATGTAAACAATTCAATGTGTTTTTAGTATTCTTACTACTGGACCACTCTGGCAATAATAATAATAATAATTTTATATCACCAATAAAACAGATGTACATAATATGCAATCAGCAATTGGAGAAAACGTCACAAAGAGTAAATCTAGTATACCTACTTATAAAAGTACATCGTCATAAAAGTTACAGGTAAGTACATAAATAATCACTAAAAAAGGAACAATACAAATACCACATTAGACGCGTGCATTTTTAAAAACAACAAAAAAAACTAAAAAACTAATTTAAGAACTCTTGCACAGTATAAAAATTATCCTCCACTAGATATTTTTTTCAATTTACTTTTGAATGATTTAAGATTATCAGCATCTTTAATATCATTATTTAATTTATTAAAAAACCTACATGCATTATATATCACATTTTTTAGGAAAAATGTGGAATTATGTAAATTAGGTAGAAGTAATGTTTTATTTCTAGTACTGTAACCATGTGAAGCGCAATTGCTCTGAAGCTTTTTAATATTCTGATATGCAAAAACGGAAACTTTAAATATGTAAATTCCAGCCAAGGTCAATATTTTTAATTGCTTGAAATAGTCTCGACACGAATCTGTATATGAAAGACCACACAAAATTCATATAGCATATTTTTGAAGCAAAAAGACTCTTGTCACGTCCGAGTTTGAGCCCCAATTTATGATGCCATAGGACAAGTGAGAGTGGATATTAGAATAATATACCGACATCATAGCATTTTGACTACAGTAATTTGACAATGATTTCAAACCATAACAATTTTTTCTTAACCGTATGCATAGACTTTCTATATGATTTCCCAATCTTAGGTTTTCATCAATTTCCAAGCCCAACATTACTGAAGGTGTAATAAGACCAAGGTCAGATCCATGAAGTAAAAAATTGTCATTTTTTTGTTTTTTATTTGGAAATACGACGAAATTTGTTTTTCTTTGATTTACAGGGTGTTTCCTAAACATTGGTAAAAATTCGTAGGGTGATTCCTGAGGTTTTTTTATGAAAAAAAGTTATTATAAACATTTGTCAAAAATGCTTCCTAAGGTAGCTACGCCCTTTCAAATGGGGCACCCTGAAGACGGTTTTTCCTCCATATTTCCGAAACCGTTCATACAAAAATCATGAAAGTTGGTACATCGTACAAACTTTGAATGCTGAATCAGAATTTGAGCTTAGAGTATCAAAATTTTAATCAGGGGTGTACCATACCGGGGGGGTTGGGGGTAAAAACAACCCCATTTTTTTATGACATGCTTACTTTACATTCTGATATCATGATATGATACCTGGAGGTTTTTTACGTAAAAAAGGTACTCTTAGTTCATATCAATAGGGATAGTAGTTTTCGAGAAAATCGCAATTTTCTACAGTGATGCATCGGCACCCTAAAAACGGGTTTTCCTCAAAATTATTGAAACCGCTCACCGTGAAATATTGAAATTTGGGATACTGCATAAACTTTTGACGCCAAATTAGATTCTGAGCTCTAAAACTTTGATAATTTTATCAGAGGCTTATCATATTGAATTGGTTAGGGTTAAAAACAACCCAATTTTTTTATAGTAATTTATTTTTGACATTTTGATTTTAGAATTAGATCTTTGAATATTTTTTACGTAAAAAAGATACTACTTCTGGTTCACATTGATTAGGCTATTAGTTTTTGAGAAAATTGCAATTTATTCCGTCGACGCCGTTATTTACCCCTTTAAGAATACATAGGTAAGCAGTAAGTATTTTGTCGTTTGATATATTTTTGGAGAGTCCTTAGTGTCGAAAACAGAGGGTGATAGAAATGCTTTTCGAAAAACAAGAATAATACAAACTATTTTATTATCGAAATATTCATTAGTTTAATTTTCGTATTACTTCACAAAAATTGTTGAAATTGACCACCATCTGCTAGGATACATAAATCTAGTCTTCGCCTCATTGACTGACGAACTCTTTCAAATATGGCAGGGGTATTCCTTATCGCATTGCAACCTGCAATTATACGATTTCTTAAATCGTCCACATTTTCCATGGTGTGACATAAACTAGTGACTTTAGATGAGCCCATAGAAAATAATCTAAAGGGTTTAAGTCCGGAGACCGAGCAGGCCATAAGTGAGGTCCACCCCGACCAATCTAGCGGTCTCCATATGTTGCTGTTAACCACTCACGAGCTGCCATACTAAAATGCGCTGGCGCACCATCGTGCATAAACCACATTGCATCTCGCGTTGCCAATGGTACATCCTTAAGGAAGTTAGGTAGGGTTTCTTCCAAGAAGTTTCCATAAACCTCGCCGGTGAGTCTTTCTGGTAGGAATACTGGTCCAATCAGCCAGTCACCAATAATTCCCATCCAAACGTTTAAAGAAAACTGATGCTGAAAACGATCTTCACGTGTCTCATGCGGATTTTCGTCAGTCCATACATGATTGTTATGAAAATTCATGATTGCATTTTTTGAGAAATGCGCTTCATGGGTAAAAAGAATCAACGACAGCAGCTGAGGGATTTGAACCAATAGCTGCAAAAGCCGTTGACAAAATTGGATGCGTGGAGGAAAATCAGTAGGGAGAAGTGCCTGAACTCGTTGTATGTGGTATGGATACAACCAATTGTCTTTAAGAATTGTCCACACAGTTTTATTACTGATATTCAACGCACAATTTTTCTATTGGAAGTACCTGGATCTTCCTCTATTATATGCAAAACATTTTCTTCGATTTCCACCGTTCTTGCTGTCACGGGTCTTTCCGGTCCTCTATTTTGTTTCAATGTGCCTGTCTCATGAAGTCGTTGATGTATTCTCTGGAACATTCTGCTGTCAGGAGCATTACGGTTAGGATATCGTTCAATGTACAACGTCCTAGCCTCTAAAGCATTACCATTCGCAAGTCCATATAAGAAATGCATATCAGTCATTTCAGCGTTCGTATAGCGATTCATGACGAAAAACTTCACTAGCAAAAAGAATGAAGATTCAGATTTAAACTAACTTTGCTTCCGATATCTGCACCAGTCTGCTATGATTTGAAAATATTATTCTATCGGAATGTTAATAAAAGATAAAAACGTATTTTATTTTTTAATTTCCGACTGATTTATTATTGAGAAATAATGACACTATGTCAAAGTCACTTAACTATGAAATAATGCCTGGTATTCAGGTTAAAGGCAATGGTACATAGTTGATCTCTAGAATGAATATCTTTTTAACGCACATTTAGTTTTTCATTTAGATGAGATCTACCCAACACATACTTACTAACTGTAAATTTCTCAGCAGATAAATACAATTTTCTCAAAAACGATTAGCCCACTGAATATCAAGAGTATCTTTTTCACGTAAAAATTCTTCAAGAGTCTAATCATCAAAAAATTGGGTTTATTTTTACCCCTAACCACTTAAGTATGATACGCCTCCGATAATTTTTTTTTTGGGAATTCTCAGCTCAGAATCTAATTTGGCGTCAAAAGTTTATGCAGTATCCCAAATTTCAATATTTCACGGTGAGAGGTTTCAATAATTTTGAGGAAAACCCGTCTTTAGGGTGCCGATGCATCACTGTAGAAAATTGCGATTTTCTCGAAAACTACTATCCCTATTGATATGAACTAAGAGTACCTTTTTTACGTAAAAAACCTCCAGGTATCATATCAGGATATCAGAATGTAAAGTAAGCATGTCATAAAAAATGAGGTTGTTTTTACCCTCAACCCCCCCGGTATGGTACACCCCTGATTAAAATTTTGATACTCTGGGCTCAAATTCTGATTCAGCATTCAAAGTTTGTACGATGTACCAACTTTCATGATTTTTGTTTGAACGGTTTCGGAAATATGAAGGAAAAACCGTCTTCAGGGTGCCCCATTTGAAGGGGCGTAGCTCCCTTAGGAAGCATTTTTGACAAATGTTTGTAATAACTTTTTTTCATAAAAATACCTTAGGAATCACCCTACGAATTTTTTACCAATGTTTAGGAAACACCCTGTATAACCAAACCATTTTTTTGGACCACAACATAATACCATCATAAACCAAATCTGCTGTCTCTTTTCCACGATCACAATGTCTGTATCATCTGCATATGATATGACAGAAATACCAGTGGACATATTCATTAAGTAAGAAGTGAGATCATTAGAATAAATAAGATATAGTAGTGGACCAAGGACTGAACCTTGGGGAACACCCTGATTTACTGGCAATGAGTCGCTTCCCATCCCATTCACCACAACACTTTGTTGACGGCCACCCAAATAAGACTCCATGAGCTTCCATGCCTGTCCTCTAATGCCATATCGATGCAACTTTATTAATAATAGTTCATGGCTAACCATATCAAATTCTCGAGAGAAATCCACAAATAAACCCAACACGTGAAGATGTTTATCAATTGCATCGAAAACTGTTGGAACGATTGGAAACTACAAAAGGCACTTTCTGTACTTCGTGATTCCGTAAAACCATGTTGAGAAAGGCTAATAATGTTATTTTTATTAAAAAAATGAAATAATTGATGTTTCAAATTCAACTCAAAAATTTTAGAGATGCTTGTTAATAGACTTATGCCTCTATAATTTGTATAATCATTAGAATCCCCTTTTTTATAAAGTGGAATATCAGTTGGAAACTTCAATTGCTCAGGAAATATTGCATACTGCGCTGAGAGATTTATCAAATACGTTAAAACATCACACAAAGCAAAACCACACATTTTCAACAAATTATTGGATATGCCATCATGTCCTGTAGCATTTATGTTATTAGGGTTTACAATAAACGATAAAACATCTTGTTTACAAATGTGAGAAAGAAAAAATGTATTTACACAAGGCAGTACGCAGTTATCAAGAAATGTCCTGTCGATATTATTATTACTAAGAGGTACATTAGTAAATTGATAATTAGAATTACTTGCAACCAGATTATCCGGAACTATTTCGCCGTTTTCAATTATTTTCAGTGCTGTATAAGAATTGTTTTTATTTTGTAACGTTTTTATAATTTGCCACATTGCCTTTGATTTATTGCTTGAGTTTTGAATCATTTTATCATTTTGTTGTGTAAAAAAGAGTTTAAGTTTTTCTCTATAAAAATGGCAATGTCCTGAACACAACATGAAAAAGGTATCCAAATTGTTGACAAATTTAAATCGCGAAGTAATCGATGAACATACATACATACCCTCCTTTTGATAAATAACATATACTATAATAGTGGGAAAGGATTTCCCGAACAATTATTAAACGCTCAACAAAATCTAATGAAGCATGTAATATTTCTAATAAATACAGTGGACAGCGGTGAAAAATCATTGTTTCGTTTACCAAAATTCGAACTACTTGTACGGCTTATAGAGCGCGAAAATGGCACAGGCACTATCCTCGCTCCGCTTAAAAAGGCTTCAATCAAAGTTAAAAGCAAACACGATTAGAATAACAGTCACTTTACAAAATCGGCATTGGTCGAGAACTAAAACCTCGTCGTCATTTAATTTTTTTTGTGAAGGGATAATGGAAGCTTTTACAGCAAATTTGCTGTCAATTCGGATAGTCTGTGTTATTCCATTTACGTCAGCGGTAAGTTAATGTGTTTTATTATCGAGCGATTAGAACCACTAAAATTTGCTTCGGCTGTTTTGTAATTAATGAACAAAACGGGCAAACGTATACTTATTATAAGTGACAAATTTTGTTTATAGCTATGTTGAAGAACATTTCCTCAGTAATGTCGCAAAAAATGTAACACAATCTGTTCTGTAATCTGTTATTTTTTAACCTACTTCAAAAAAGAAGCAGGTTAACAATATAACCCTATTTATTTTTATTTTCTTCGTAAAAGTAATCATCTTTCTTCAATTTGTAATCATGAAAAAATTACCCTCCGAGATTTTTTCAATTCTTCAGATTTCAGGGTCCGTAGATGCCAAAAAAATTGTTTTCTCAGATCAGCCGAGGTTGGTTTGTCTATCCGTCTGTCGGTCTATAGCTAAAAAGCTACTTAAGAAAAAATTAAAAGTCATATGAGGATGACCTGGTAACCTTTTTTTAAAATTCATGATGGAAAGACAAAATGGCGACCTAGGGAAATGTTAAAAAAATAATTACTAAAAAACTACTTATACAATTTATCTGACATTTTGTACAAAAATCAAGTGTTACGTAGGAATCAACTGGTAACATTTTGGTATGAATCCAAGGAACAAAATGGCGGCTTAATAAAATATTTAAAAATTCAGCCTGAAAAACATATTTAATTTATTTATTTATTTTACTTCATGCCAAAAGATCTAAATAGATATGACAACGCCAAGTGTAAAAATAAGGGATAACATAAGACATTTGTAAAACAATATTAAGATTGGACTAACTAACAGGAAACAATTATTGCAAAATTGAAAAGTAATTTCTAACACTATAATAACTTTTTTTCAAGAAGATAACTCTTTGTACTTTTCTTAAATTTTTTCTAAAAAGTTATTTCTCTTAGGCTTGCTAGTATTTGGTGGTACATATTCCCACAAAAACAGTAAGGACTTTTTTGGAAAGTGCTAGTCCTATAGGGCAGTATAGAAATGTTTGTGGAGTTTCTTGAACCATAATTAGGTAGTTTTAAATGATGAGAAAATCTAGTGAATTGTTTTTTAACGAATTATCTGACATTTTGTACAAAAATCAAGTGTTACTTAGGAATCAGCTGGTAAAATTTTGGTATGAATCCAAGGAACAAAATGGCGGCTTAATAAAATATTTAAAAATTCAGCCTGAAAAACATATTTAATTTATTTATTTATTTTACTTCATGCCAAAAGATCTAAATAGATATGACAACGTCAAGTGTAAAAATAAGGGAAAACATAAGACATTTGTAAAACAATATTAAGATTGGACTAACTAACAGGAAACAATTACTGCAAAATTGAAAAGTAATTTCTAACATTATAATAACTTTTTTTCAAGAAGATAACTCTTTGTACTTTTCTTAAATTTTTTGTATGAAGTTATTTCTCTTAAGCTTGCTAGTATTTGGTTGTACATATTCCCACAAAAACAGTAAGGACTTTTTTGGAAAGTGCTAGTCCTATAGGGCAGTATAGAAATGTTTGTGGAGTTTCTTGAACCATAATTAGGTAGTTTTAAATGATGAGAAAATCTAGTGAATTGTTTTTTAACGAATTATCTGACATTTTGTACAAAAATCAAGTGTTACTTAGGAATCAACTGGTAAAATTTTGGTATGAATCCAAGGAACAAAATGGCGGCTTAATAAAATATTTAAAAATTCAGCCTGAAAAACATATTTAATTTATTTATTTATTTTACTTCATGCCAAAAAATCTAAATAGATATGACAACGTCAAGTGTAAAAATAAGGGATAACATAAGACATTTGTAAAACAATATTAAGATTGGACTAACTAACAGGAAACAATTACTGCAAATTTGAAAAGTAATTTCTAACATTATAATAACTTTTTTCAAGAAGATAACTCTTTGTACTTTTCTTAAATTTTTTGTATGAAGTTATTTCTCTTAAGCTTGCTAGTATTTGGTTGTACATATTCCCACAAAAACAGTAAGGACTTTTTTGGAAAGTGCTAGTCCTATAGGGCAGTATAGAAATGTTTGTGGAGTTTCTTGAACCATAATTAGGTAGTTTTAAATGATGAGAAAATCTAGTGAATTGTTTTTTAACGAATTATCTGACATTTTGTACAAAAATCAAGTGTTACTTAGGAATCAACTGATAAAATTTTGGTATGAATCCAAGGAACAAAATGGCGGCTTAATAAAATATTTAAAAATTCAGCCTGAAAAACATATTTAATTTATTTATTTATTTTACTTCATGCCAAAAAATCTAAATAGATATGACAACGTCAAGTGTAAAAATAAGGGATAACATAAGACATTTGTAAAACAATATTAAGATTGGACTAACTAACAGGAAACAATTACTGCAAAATTGAAAAGTAATTTCTAACATTATAATAACTTTTTTCAAGAAGATAACTCTTTGTACTTTTCTTAAATTTTTTGTATGAAGTTATTTCTCTTAAGCTTGCTAGTATTTGGTTGTACATATTCCCACAAAAACAGTAAGGACTTTTTTGGAAAGTGCTAGTCCTATAGGGCAGTATAGAAATGTTTGTGGAGTTTCTTGAACCATAATTAGGTAGTTTTAAATGATGAGAAAATCTAGTGAATTGTTTTTTAACGAATTATCTGACATTTTGTACAAAAATCAAGTGTTACTTAGGAATCAACTGGTAAAATTTTGGTATGAATCCAAGGAACAAAATGGCGGCTTAATAAAATATTTAAAAATTCAGCCTGAAAAACATATTTAATTTATTTATTTATTTTACTTCATGCCAAAAGATCTAAATAGATATGACAACGTCAAGTGTAAAAATAAGGGATAACATAAGACATTTGTAAAACAATATTAAGTTTGGACTAACTAACAGGAAACAATTACTGCAAAATTGAAAAGTAATTTCTAACATTATAATAACTTTTTTTCAAGAAGATAACTCTTTGTACTTTTCTTAAATTTTTTGTATGAAGTTATTTCTCTTAAGCTTGCTAGTATTTGGTTGTACATATTCCCACAAAAACAGTAAGGACTTTTTTGGAAAGTGCTAGTCCTATAGGGCAGTATAGAAATGTTTGTGGAGTTTCTTGAACCATAATTAGGTAGTTTTAAATGATGAGAAAATCTAGTGAATTGTTTTTTAACGAATTATCTGACATTTTGTACAAAAATCAAGTGTTACTTAGGAATCAACTGGTAAAATTTTGATATGAATCCAAGGAACAAAATGGCGGCTTAATAAAATATTTAAAAATTCAGCCTGAAAAACATATTTAATTTATTTATTTATTTTACTTCATGCCAAAAGATCTAAATAGATATGACAACGTCAAGTGTAAAAATAAGGGATAACATAAGACATTTGTAAAACAATATTAAGATTGGACTAACTAACAGGAAACAATTATTGCAAAATTGAAAAGTAATTTCTAACACTATAATAACTTTTTTTCAAGAAGATAACTCTTTGTACTTCTCTTAAATTTTTTCTAAAAAGTTATTTCTCTTAGGCTTGCTAGTATTTGGTGGTACATATCCCCACAAAAACTGTAAGGACTTTTTTGGAAAGTGCTAGTCCTATAGGGCAGTATAGAAATGTTTGTGGAGTTTCTTGAACCATAATTAGGTAGTTTTAAATGATGAGAAAATCTAGTGAATTGTTTTTTAACGAATTATCTGACATTTTGTACAAAAATCAAGTGTTACTTAGGAATCAACTGGTAAAATTTTGGTATGAATCCAAGGAACAAAATGGCGGCTTAATAAAATATTTAAAAATGCAGCCTGAAAAACATATTTAATTTATTTATTTATTTTACTTCATGCCAAAAAATCTAAATAGATATGACAACGTCAAGTGTAAAAATAAGGGATAACATAAGACATTTGTAAAACAATATTAATTTTGGACTAACTAACAGGAAACAATTACTGCAAAATTGAAAAGTAATTTCTAACATTATAATAACTTTTTTTCAAGAAGATAACTCTTTGTACTTTTCTTAAATTTTTTGTATGAAGTTATTTCTCTTAAGCTTGCTAGTATTTGGTTGTACATATTCCCACAAAAACAGTAAGGACTTTTTTGGAAAGTGCTAGTCCTATAGGGCAGTATAGAAATGTTTGTGGAGTTTCTTGAACCATAATTAGGTAGTTTTAAATGATTAGAAAATCTAGTGAATTGTTTTTTAACGAATTATCTGACATTTTGTACAAAAATCAAGTGTTACTTAGGAATCAACTGATAAAATTTTGGTATGAATCCAAGGAACAAAATGGCGGCTTAATAAAATATTTAAAAATTCAGCCTGAAAAACATATTTAATTTATTTATTTATTTTACTTCATGCCAAAAGATCTAAATAGATATGACAACGTCAAGTGTAAAAATAAGGGATAACATAAGACATTTGTAAAACAATATTAAGATTGGACTAACTAACAGGAAACAATTATTGCAAAATTGAAAAGTAATTTCTAACACTATAATAACTTTTTTTCAAGAAGATAACTCTTTGTACTTTTCTTAAATTTTTTCTAAAAAGTTATTTCTCTTAGGCTTGCTAGTATTTGGTGGTACATATCCCCACAAAAACTGTAAGGACTTTTTTGGAAAGTGCTAGTCCTATAGGGCAGTATAGAAATGTTTGTGGAGTTTCTTGAACCATAATTAGGTAGTTTTAAATGATTAGAAAATCTAGTGAATTGTTTTTTAACGAATTATCTGACATTTTGTACAAAAATCAAGTGTTACTTAGGAATCAACTGGTAAAATTTTGGTATGAATCCAAGGAACAAAATGGCGGCTTAATAAAATATTTAAAAATTCAGCCTGAAAAACATATTTAATTTATTTATTTATTTTACTTCATGCCAAAAGATCTAAATAGATATGACAACGTCAAGTGTAAAAATAAGGGATAACATAAGACATTTGTAAAACAATATTAAGATTGGACTAACTAACAGGAAACAATTACTGCAAAATTGAAAAGTAATTTCTAACATTATAATAACTTTTTTTCAAGAAGATAACTCTTTGTACTTCTCTTAAATTTTTTGTATGAAGTTATTTCTCTTAAGCTTGCTAGTATTTGGTTGTACATATTCCCACAAAAACAGTAAGGACTTTTTTGGAAAGTGCTAGTCCTATAGGGCAGTATAGAAATGTTTGTGGAGTTTCTTGAACCATAATTAGGTAGTTTTAAATGATGAGAAAATCTAGTGAATTGTTTTTTAACGAATTATCTGACATTTTGTACAAAAATCAAGTGTTACTTAGGAATCAACTGGTAAAATTTTGGTATGAATCCAAGGAACAAAATGGCGGCTTAATAAAATATTTAAAAATTCAGCCTGAAAAACATATTTAATTTATTTATTTATTTTACTTCATGCCAAAAAATCTAAATAGATATGACAACGTCAAGTGTAAAAATAAGGGATAACATAAGACATTTGTAAAACAATATTAAGAGTGGACTAACTAACAGGAAACAATTACTGCAAAATTGAAAAGTAATTTCTAACATTATAATAACTTTTTTTCAAGAAGATAACTCTTTGTAATTTTCTTAAATTTTTTGTATGAAGTTATTTCTCTTAAGCTTGCTAGTATTTGGTTGTACATATTCCCACAAAAACAGTAAGGACTTTTTTGGAAAGTGCTAGTCCTATAGGGCAGTATAGAAATGTTTGTGGAGTTTCTTGAACCATAATTAGGTAGTTTTAAATGATTAGAAAATCTAGTGAATTGTTTTTTAACGAATTATCTGACATTTTGTACAAAAATCAAGTGTTACTTAGGAATCAACTGGTAAAATTTTGGTATGAATCCAAGGAACAAAATGGCGGCTTAATAAAATATTTAAAAATTCAGCCTGAAAAACATATTTAATTTATTTATTTATTTTACTTCATGCCAAAAGATCTAAATAGATATGACAACGTCAAGTGTAAAAATAAGGGATAACATAAGACATTTGTAAAACAATATTAAGATTGGACTAACTAACAGGAAACAATTATTGCAAAATTGAAAAGTAATTTCTAACACTATAATAACTTTTTTTCAAGAAGATAACTCTTTGTACTTTTCTTAAATTTTTTCTAAAAAGTTATTTCTCTTAGGCTTGCTAGTATTTGGTGGTACATATCCCCACAAAAACTGTAAGGACTTTTTTGGAAAGTGCTAGTCCTATAGGGCAGTATAGAAATGTTTGTGGAGTTTCTTGAACCATAATTAGGTAATTTTAAATGATGAGAAAATCTAGTGAATTGTTTTTTAACGAATTATCTGACATTTTGTACAAAAATCAAGTGTTACTTAGGAATCAACTGGTAAAATTTTGGTATGAATCCAAGGAACAAAATGGCGGCTTAATAAAATATTTAAAAATTCAGCCTGAAAAACATATTTAATTTATTTATTTATTTTACTTCATGCCAAAAAATCTAAATAGATATGACAACGTCAAGTGTAAAAATAAGGGATAACATAAGACATTTGTAAAACAATATTAAGATTGGACTAACTAACAGGAAACAATTACTGCAAAATTGAAAAGTAATTTCTAACATTATAATAACTTTTTTTCAAGAAGATAACTCTTTGTACTTTTCTTAAATTTTTTGTATGAAGTTATTTCTCTTAAGCTTGCTAGTATTTGGTTGTACATATTCCCACAAAAACAGTAAGGACTTTTTTGGAAAGTGCTAGTCCTATAGGGCAGTATAGAAATGTTTGTGGAGTTTCTTGAACCATAATTAGGTAGTTTTAAATGATGAGAAAATCTAGTGAATTGTTTTTTAACGAATTATCTGACATTTTGTACAAAAATCAAGTGTTACTTAGGAATCAACTGGTAAAATTTTGGTATGAATCCAAGGAACAAAATGGCGGCTTAATAAAATATTTAAAAATTCAGCCTGAAAAACATATTTAATTTATTTATTTATTTTACTTCATGCCAAAAGATCTAAATAGATATGACAACGTCAAGTGTAAAAATAAGGGATAACATAAGACATTTGTAAAACAATATTAAGATTGGACTAACTAACAGGAAACAATTATTGCAAAATTGAAAAGTAATTTCTAACACTATAATAACTTTTTTTCAAGAAGATAACTCTTTGTACTTTTCTTAAATTTTTTCTAAAAAGTTATTTCTCTTAGGCTTGCTAGTATTTGGTGGTACATATCCCCACAAAAACTGTAAGGACTTTTTTGGAAAGTGCTAGTCCTATAGGGCAGTATAGAAATGTTTGTGGAGTTTCTTGAACCATAATTAGGTAGTTTTAAATGATGAGAAAATCTAGTGAATTGTTTTTTAACGAATTATCTGACATTTTGTACAAAAATCAAGTGTTACTTAGGAATCAACTGGTAAAATTTTGGTATGAATCCAAGGAACAAAATGGCGGCTTAATAAAATATTTAAAAATTCAGCCTGAAAAACATATTTAATTTATTTATTTATTTTACTTCATGCCAAAAGATCTAAATAGATATGACAACGTCAAGTGTAAAAATAAGGGATAACATAAGACATTTGTAAAACAATATTAAGATTGGACTAACTAACAGGAAACAATTACTGCAAAATTGAAAAGTAATTTCTAACATTATAATAACTTTTTTTCAAGAAGATAACTCTTTGTACTTTTCTTAAATTTTTTGTATGAAGTTATTTCTCTTAAGCTTGCTAGTATTTGGTTGTACATATTCCCACAAAAACAGTAAGGACTTTTTTGGAAAGTGCTAGTCCTATAGGGCAGTATAGAAATGTTTGTGGAGTTTCTTGAACCATATTAGGTAGTTTTAAATGATGAGAAAATCTAGTGAATTGTTTTTTAACGAATTATCTGACATTTTGTACAAAAATCAAGTGTTACTTAGGAATCAACTGGTAAAATTTTGGTATGAATCCAAGGAACAAAATGGCGGCTTAATAAAATATTTAAAAATTCAGCCTGAAAAACATATTTAATTTATTTATTTATTTTACTTCATGCCAAAAGATCTAAATAGATATGACAACGTCAAGTGTAAAAATAAGGGATAACATAAGACATTTGTAAAACAATATTAAGATTGGACTAACTAACAGGAAACAATTACTGCAAAATTGAAAAGTAATTTCTAACATTATAATAACTTTTTTTCAAGAAGATAACTCTTTGTACTTCTCTTAAATTTTTTGTATGAAGTTATTTCTCTTAAGCTTGCTAGTATTTGGTTGTACATATTCCCACAAAAACAGTAAGGACTTTTTTGGAAAGTGCTAGTCCTATAGGGCAGTATAGAAATGTTTGTGGAGTTTCTTGAACCATAATTAGGTAGTTTTAAATGATGAGAAAATCTAGTGAATTGTTTTTTAACGAATTATCTGACATTTTGTACAAAAATCAAGTGTTACTTAGGAATCAACTGGTAAAATTTTGGTATGAATCCAAGGAACAAAATGGCGGCTTAATAAAATATTTAAAAATTCAGCCTGAAAAACATATTTAATTTATTTATTTATTTTACTTCATGCCAAAAAATCTAAATAGATATGACAACGTCAAGTGTAAAAATAAGGGATAACATAAGACATTTGTAAAACAATATTAAGATTGGACTAACTAACAGGAAACAATTACTGCAAAATTGAAAAGTAATTTCTAACATTATAATAACTTTTTTTCAAGAAGATAACTCTTTGTACTTTTCTTAAATTTTTTGTATGAAGTTATTTCTCTTAAGCTTGCTAGTATTTGGTTGTACATATTCCCACAAAAACAGTAAGGACTTTTTTGGAAAGTGCTAGTCCTATAGGGCAGTATAGAAATGTTTGTGGAGTTTCTTGAACCATAATTAGGTAGTTTTAAATGATGAGAAAATCTAGTGAATTGTTTTTTAACGAATTATCTGACATTTTGTACAAAAATCAAGTGTTACTTAGGAATCAACTGGTAAAATTTTGGTATGAATCCAAGGAACAAAATGGCGGCTTAATAAAATATTTAAAAATTCAGCCTGAAAAACATATTTAATTTATTTATTTATTTTACTTCATGCCAAAAGATCTAAATAGATATGACAACGTCAAGTGTAAAAATAAGGGATAACATAAGACATTTGTAAAACAATATTAAGATTGGACTAACTAACAGGAAACAATTATTGCAAAATTGAAAAGTAATTTCTAACACTATAATAACTTTTTTTCAAGAAGATAACTCTTTGTACTTTTCTTAAATTTTTTCTAAAAAGTTATTTCTCTTAGGCTTGCTAGTATTTGGTGGTACATATCCCCACAAAAACTGTAAGGACTTTTTTGGAAAGTGCTAGTCCTATAGGGCAGTATAGAAATGTTTGTGGAGTTTCTTGAACCATAATTAGGTAATTTTAAATGATGAGAAAATCTAGTGAATTGTTTTTTAACGAATTATCTGACATTTTGTACAAAAATCAAGTGTTACTTAGGAATCAACTGGTAAAATTTTGGTATGAATCCAAGGAACAAAATGGCGGCTTAATAAAATATTTAAAAATTCAGCCTGAAAAACATATTTAATTTATTTATTTATTTTACTTCATGCCAAAAAATCTAAATAGATATGACAACGTCAAGTGTAAAAATAAGGGATAACATAAGACATTTGTAAAACAATATTAAGATTGGACTAACTAACAGGAAACTATTACTGCAAAATTGAAAAGTAATTTCTAACATTATAATAACTTTTTTTCAAGAAGATAACTCTTTTTACTTTTCTTAAATTTTTTGTATGAAGTTATTTCTCTTAAGCTTGCTAGTATTTGGTTGTACATATTCCCACAAAAACAGTAAGGACTTTTTTGGAAAGTGCTAGTCCTATAGGGCAGTATAGAAATGTTTGTGGAGTTTCTTGAACCATAATTAGGTAGTTTTAAATGATGAGAAAATCTAGTGAATTGTTTTTTAACGAATTATCTGACATTTTGTACAAAAATCAAGTGTTACTTAGGAATCAACTGGTAAAATTTTGATATGAATCCAAGGAACAAAATGGCGGCTTAATAAAATATTTAAAAATTCAGCCTGAAAAACATATTTAATTTATTTATTTATTTTACTTCATGCCAAAAGATCTAAATAGATATGACAACGTCAAGTGTAAAAATAAGGGATAACATAAGACATTTGTAAAACAATATTAAGTTTGGACTAACTAACAGGAAACAATTATTGCAAAATTGAAAAGTAATTTCTAACACTATAATAACTTTTTTTCAAGAAGATAACTCTTTGTACTTTTCTTAAATTTTTTCTAAAAAGTTATTTCTCTTAAGCTTGCTAGTATTTGGTTGTATATATTCTCACAAAAACAGTAAGGACTTTTTTGGAAAGTGCTAGTCCTATAGGGCAGTATAGAAATGTTTGTGGAGTTTCTTGAACCATAATTAGGTAGTTTTAAATGATGAGAAAATCTAGTGAATTGTTTTTTAACGAATAATACCGAGTGTAAAATTAGAATACATGGAAGAAGGAGAATTTTATACTGTTTTAAGTAGGGTTTACATGAGTCTAATGGACCTAATGAGAAAATTTTTTTAATTAATCTTTTTTGTAATATAAAAGTTCTGTTTCAATCTGTTGATTTTCCCCAGTAAATAATACCATAGCTTAGATGGTTATATGCTAGTGCGTAACAGATGCTTAAAAGTAGTTTTATTTCTAAAGTGTTTTTTAGATTTCCTATTGCAAAGTAGGCAGTAATTAACTTACTTGCGACTTGGTTCATGTAGTTGCACCATGTTATGTGTGGATCTATGTAATCCTAGAAATTTAAAATTTTCAATCCTACTTACATGTTTGCAGTTTAATGACAAAATTGGAACCTGAGGCATATCTTCTCTTATATAAAATGTCATAAAGCAGGTTTTGGATTCCTTGACAATAAGGCAATTTTTCTCACACCATAAAGCAATTTTTTCCAGAATTATATTGGCGTTATTTTCAAATTTCTCGAAATTATTATCAGAAATTGCTATAGTGCAGTCATCTGCATAGAGAATTATTCTATTTTTTGATAGTGACAGAGGCAAGAAAATTTCCAGATCATTTATAAAAAGCGTAAATAGTAGTGGTGAAATAAAGCTTCCCTGAGTTACACCATAGTTTATATTATGTCCAGTAGAGATAACATCTCCAATCTTAACCTTTATCTTACGTTCCTCTAAATAAGACACTAACCATTTGTTGATATCTCCCCTTATCCCCAATACATATAATTTCTTCTGTAAAAAGGAGCTATTTAAGCAGTCAAAAGCTCGAGTCAAGTCAAAGAAGATGGCAAAAACGTAGTTTGATGTGTCCAAGCTCTCATAAACAAAATTTAATAGCTCAAAAGCAGCTGTAGAAGTGGAGCAATATTTTCTAACACCGTGTTGTTTGTTGCTTATTAGTTTTTCTGCATTTAAGAAGTTTTCTATCTTGTATAAAACTACTTTTTCAAAAAGTTTAAAAACAAATAGGCAGGCCCCTAATGCATCAATAGTTTTCGTTTTTGTCCCTGTCACCCTTTTTAGAAAGCGGAAATAACCTCCCCCACCTTCAACTAACGAGGGAACATACCTTTTTCGAGGGATAAATTAAATATATAGCATAATGGGTGTGTGCATATTCAGTGGTGTTTTGAAAAAATTGACCTGATATGAAATTCACTGGTTCAAGGCTGTTAGATACTAATTTTGTGGGATTATACCACTTTTTTGCCCTACCTAAGTTAGTATTTATTACTTGCCAGATCGTTTTAGAGTTATATGAGGAGTCTAAATTTTTTTGTTTGTAGAAATTTGATTTCTCTAGAGCCAGCTGTTCACAAAATAGTTTTTTGACTGAGTGTATAAGTCTTTTGACTCCGGTGTGTTTCAAGATCTGCACAACCAATACAATTTTTTTAAATTCTCTATTTAATTAGGTCTGGGTATGTCCATTCTTTATTTGGAAGAGCGATCTTTATAATTACTTTTTTTTAGGGGACAGGCTATATCTAAACAATGTAGAAAATTGTGCCAAAAATAAGTCCATGATTCATTAACATCTGTAGTATTATATGAATATGTAAGGACTGTTCTAGATAAGTGATAATTAAATCGAAAGATATTTTGAGAATCAAAGAACCTTTTAAAAAATATATAAACTGGAAAATGAGGGCTCATTCGGAGGGGCATTCAAATGAAATATTATTCTTTGTGTCATATGATCTGCGATGTTCGCTTCAAAGTTGATTGCATTAAAGTTTGGGTGATTTGTAATTACATAATCTAATGCTGAGGGGGTCTGATTCGAAACTACTCTAGTTGGTTCAACCGGAAGAATGGATTTTAGGTTAAAACTTTCCAGCAAGTCGAAAAGAACAGATTTTTCTGGTGATTCGATTAAATTATTAATGTTAAAATCGCCACAAATTAAAATATATTGATTTTGTGACATCACATGACATAGTGTTGCTGTGTGCAGCTGCTCTGCTGTTTGAACGATAAATAGTTATAAGAGCCATCTTTGTATTATCTAATTTAAAGCTGAGACCTACACATTCGAATACAAATTCAATACAAAACTGTGATACATTTATAGGCTTGTAAGTACTGTTTCTACTATAGATAGCCACACCTCCATGAATGTGATCTCTTCTTGAGAAATTTGTTGCTAGCTGGTAACCTGGAATGGTGGTTATTTGGGCTTGGTTTTCTTCCAAGTGTCCAGAGAGTTCTGAGAAACATAAAAATTGTGGGCCTTCCTGCAGCACAAGCAGCTCCAATTGCGGAATTTTATTTGTAAGGCATTGAGCTACCACATAAAGTAGCAGCATTCCTAAATCTACCAAATCCGTCATTATATAGTGCTGGTGCATCTGGGGATGTTTTAAAAAACATGAGGGATTGGCGGCCGTTTCCAAGCAGTATGTCGAAAATTTCATAAATAATAAAAAAACTATAGCCGAAAAAATGTTTGTACATACATGGTGATGTAAATACATTCAACATTGGAGCTTCAAGCAACCCTTCCAGACGAGGTGCTAATGAAGTATCTAGAATTGTCGCATATAGGGTAAACAGTACAGTCATAAATATGGATATATTAAGATTCCAATATTAAATACACAGTTTTTGGTAAATGGAGTAAGATTTGACAGTTAGTATTGTCGCACTTATATGAACAAGTGCATGACGTGTGTGTTCCATAATCAAGGATAATTTTAGTAAAGTTCATAAGACAGGCTTGCTATTTTGGCTTGATTTTAAGTATTTTGGATTTAAGTAAAATTTTGATATGGTTATGTGTACAATAAATATCGTTTAAGGCTTTAAAAAAATGCTTTCGCTGGTGATTTTTTCCCGTCCTTTTAATTTAATTCAGGTGCCAATTACTATCCAGTGGATTGAACGGATAAAGAATTATTGGCACTAAGTGCCAATTACTAAATAACGTTTTCTACGTTTTTTACTAAACTTTTCTAGCCCATTACATTTCCTTACGATAAATTTGAATTTTTTATTTTAAAAACTTACAAAAATATATTCAGATATAGTTGTTGGCGCCCTGCCAATAACTGGATTTTGTGTGTGCCAATAACTAAATCGACTTTATTGTTTCAATTTATATATTTCCAGTTAGGATGATCCTTAGGTAAACAATTCGTATTTTTTACAGAAAATGCCGAAAGTTTACGAAGGAAAAAGATATAATAAAAGATATAGTGAAGAGATCCTGCAAAAAGCGTTACAAGAGATAAAAAATGGGATGCCTAAAAAAACTGCATCAAAAAAATATGGTATTCCACATGGTACACTGCAGTTTCGATTAGGTGAAAACTTTTCTAAAATTCGTCATGTTTTAAATATGAGAGAGGAGACCGTCTTAGTAAAAAAGATAGAAGATAGTGTCAGAAAAGGCTTTCCGCAGAGAAAAGAAAATCTTCAGTCCAGTGGTAAAGCTTTTGTGGACAAGAACCCTAGAACAAATTGCAAATTTAAAAATAACTATCCAGTTTTAACTGAAAGACAGCCAGAAACGGTAACTGCAGCCAGTGTGTCAGTAAGTGAACGTGATTTAAGAGGTTGGTTTTCAAAAATAAAAACATATTCAAAGAGAGTCTTTAATTCTGATGAAACCAAAAACATAAAATGTTATAGCACCAGTAGGTACTCGCAATGTATATGAGCTAGATCATGGCCAAGCAAAGTCGACAGTGACAGTTTTATTTACATTTTCGGCTGCAGGAGAAACAACCCCTCCCATGATTGTATTTCCTTATAAAAGACTACCAGCTGACATTACTTCAAATATTCCAAGTAATTGGGGCAATGTTTTCCATCATTATCTTGTAAAATCCGAAATAAAGTTCCCTGTAATCTTATTTGTAGATGGACATAACAACACATCTTACATATGAAGTAAGTGAGTTATGTATCAGACTTAAAATTTTAGTGGCATCAGGATCCTCTAGCCTGCAGATGTTTCGGCTTTTAAACCCAACAAAAATCTTTGGAAAAAGAGAGTGTTAGAGTGGAGAAAAACTAATCCAACAAATTTACTAACAAAAGATAAATTAGCACCTATTTTGGATAAAGCCATAAATCAGTTAAAACCCGAAACAATTATGAATGGGTTTCGTGCGTGCGGAATTTTTCCATGGAATCCGTCGGCTATAGATTATACAAAAGGTTTAGGCAAACTTAAATTACCGAAAGATACTGTAAATTCAAGAATTTTAAAAAACACAACTCTCACTTTTTCCAAATTTAAAGATATAGTGGGAGAAAATGTATTTCAATGCATTGAAAGTAATAACGCTGCAAACATTCAGTCACAAAGTGAACATTTTCAAGCACTCATCAGTATATATACAGTCTTTGTACCGGACCACATTGTTGCTGAAACAGAAAGCGAATCGAAAAATACGAATATACTGGAAGAAAGAACCGATAATTTAGAGAGATCACTTGCACAAGATAAGATAAAAATTAAAGGTAATGAAAAAAAAGTGGATACATATGAAGAATTTGAAGAATTAAAAAAAAACTGAAAATATACATCTCGGCGATGGAGACGAAAACGTCCAAGTCTTTGATTTAAATGATATCCCAATTATTTTTATGTCATCTCCATCTAAAACAGCAGAAATATATAATAACGAATCGCCATCTTTTAAAAATACGTCACCTGAAATGTTAGATGAAGCGACATGTACCTTGAAAGCAAGTATGGAAACTCCCGAACTAAAACAAAATGACCCTGAGTTAATAACCATAATGGCAAACACCATGACCCTTAGAGAACTCCTCAATGAAACACCTGAAATGAAAAAATATTTAATGTGGCCTGATACACCACAAAGAAAAGGAAAAAAAATTTGGAAAAACTGCCGTTTGTATTGACATCTGACCAGTGGAAAAAAATTAATTTAGAAAAGTTAAATAAAAGGAAAGCAGAAGAAGAAGCTAAAGAAAATAAAAAAAATTAAGGCTAAACAAAAGATGAAAACAAAAAAAGATTCGGTAAAAAGAAAAAGACGACTACCGCAAAAAGCTAGGAAAATAACTGAAAAACGAACAAATAAAGAATGCGTTGAAAAAATAAGTCCAAAGTCTGCGGTTGTAAATGTCATTTCTAACGTTTTAATAAGAAGTGTGATTAAAATAAATCTTGTGAAACGAATAAATCGTTAAAACCAGTGCATGTCAGAAATTTATTTGAAAATGAAACAAGTAACAATGACCATATTCATGTATATAATTTTGAAGATTTTGTTAATAATAAAAAAATGTTTTCAGGGCTTTGCTTTATTCACACTTCTAATATTACACAAATTATCTCTGGTATAAAATGTAATACTTGTAATAGAAATTTTCACCCTCATTGCGTTAGAAAACATAATAATATGCAACCAGTTGTAAAAAGCTATGTTTGTCAAGCTTGTGTAAAAACGGTAAGTAAAGATTTAAATAATAAGTACGTATGAAAAATACATTTAATGCAATATATCGTTAAATATAATTTAGAAACTACTTTAAGTTTTTTATTGGTTAAAAATAGAAATAATGAATAATAATATTTATTTTAAAGCACTATTAATGTTTTTCGTACCTACATACCAAAGGTTTTTGAATTATCGTGACACATTTTTTATTTTATAAGGATTTATTGTGCCTATGTAGTTTTGAAAATTGTAATTTTTTTAGTAGTTTATAATGTTTGTTTTGAAGGATTTATCTTGTTTTTCGTACTTACCTAATGTTTCTGAACAACCATGAGTTTAAACTATATTAAGAATCGTGTTTTGTAGACAACTAGACAAATATTTTATAAATCTTATGTCCTTTGTTCTAATAAATATAGTATAATATACCTAATAAAGCTATATTCGTAGTTTTGTTTAACTTTTTACAGGTGCCAATAATTGTATTTTAAAGTGCTAATAACTATTTTGGGTGCCAATAATACATTTTTAGTTCAACTAGATATTTATTGTGTTTTAGACGTTAAAGTATCACTGAAGTTGTAAACGGATTTTCTAATCAGTAGTTTAAATACATGTAACGTGTAAAGCAATTTTGTGTCATTTTTCTGTCAAAATAAAAAATTACAGCAGAAGTAATCAAAATAGTTTCTTAAAGTGTACCCCTTACCCTACTTCTACAAGTAGCGTTATTGAGCGTTGTCGACGAAACAAATCGATTATTTATTATTGTAAATTGACTCATGTAAATATTTATCTAAATATAAGTAAATAAATTTGTTCAATTTAACCCTTTTTTAATAATTATGTTTAAGATACATTTTAGTCTCTTGGGACTAAATGAACCTCTTTTCTATTAGGCGGAACGAAACGATATACTTTAATCCCGATAGTACAAAAAAATAAATTTAGTAATAAAAAAAAATGAAATATGAAAAACTTCCTGCTTTTCCTCTCCACTTCTCAAACAAGTTAATTTAAAATTTGTAAACCGCAGTTAAAAAAGGTAGGTGCGGTAAAAAAGAACTTGTACATGCACACGTCTGCCACCCGGCCGGGTCTCATGCAAAACTTTAATTTGCATAAATTCGAACATATTCACGTTATAAATTCCGTCGCAGCCGGGCGCGAGAAGCCGCTCCGCTCGCTGTGCGTCATCGTTTCGAGAATGAATTTAGCCAATTAAGGGTAGTAATACTCACCGATTTGCAGTACAAATTTACACCGTCGGCAGCAGTTTCATTATTGCGATTTAACCTGAAACACAAAATATATTCCTTTAATGGCGATGCTAATTTAAAGCCGAAAGTGGCTGATGTAAAGTGCCGTACGTAATTATATGGTTATGCGATATTTTTGTTTACTATTACTTGACAAAGTCGGATGGAGCAAGTAGTAAATTGATGCCTAAAGCTTAAAACAACAATTTGTTAATTATGCATCGTCGACAATGAAAAAATTGAAAACTTTTATTGTGTTAAAAAATCTTTAAATAAATTTTTAAAAAATTGTTGTAATTTACTGTACAGGGTGTCCGGATTTAGTTGCAAAAGCAGGGTCTCGCTTATTTTTAAAAATAGAACCTTGCGGTTTTCACGAACCTGAGCTAATTTTTTGTGTAACTCATGAAGCCGTAAACAAAATTTTCATAGCCTTCTTCGTTTATGAGATGCAGGGCGAAATAGAAAATTTTGCATTTTGGGACCCCACTCGTATCTCGGTTATCCTTTAACTTAACGCAAAGGGAAAAATTGCTGCTTATGCAGTTTTTTACGCTGGATCCAGTGGCGTAGTCATATTTTTCATTTGAGTTGTTACTTTTTAGATATGACCCGAAGTTGTGTTTTTTTAAAAGGGACACCCTGTATATTTGTCCAGAAATTGATTTGTCCTTTTAAAAGCTTCTCAAAAATATATAATAGTATGGATCTATTTTAATAAACAACGACAACAATCCTAATTTTTATAATTATCATCCCAAATTTTGCAGTAGGCCATGCAAAACAAAGCTGCCTTTTATTTAAAGTCGTTAACAATATCTATATCCTAACAATAAATCAAAATAAATATGTAATTAAATCTATTTATCAAAATATGTATTGATAATTTCGCACCAAAAAAGTACCACATACCTAGATTTATGTAACACAAGAACAAAACAGTAATAAATTATTATGTAACAAGCCTTTCAGCAAAAATCAACTATCTTATAAGAACTACAGCAACCAAAAGAGCTGTTCAAACTGATTTCCATTTTGTTCTATGCATGCTTCGCACAATTTTCATATTCGTTTTAGGGAATTAAGCAAAATAACGGGATGATTTTGTAAATAGCGAAAATTTTCTCTTATTGCATTTTCTAAATCTTGGACATTATCATAGTAGGCTTTGTAAATTCTATTTTCCAGGTATCCCCATAGAAAGAAATCTAAAATCGACAAATCTGGGGACCTAGGGGGCCATCTTATAGGTCCATTTGTTTCGATCCATTGATTGGTAAAATTATTGTCCAGAAATAATCTCGTCAGTCCAGAATTGTGTGCAGGAGCACCGTCCTGTTGAAAATAAATTTCGTTAATTTGCGCTAGACCAACATCGTCAAGTAATTCAGGTATAGCTGCCTCTAAAATTTCTATATAGCGATTGGCTGTTAGATTTCCCTCAAATATATAAAATTTTATATGTGTTCCTAATATGAAGCAGGACACATTTAGACCAAACCTGCCCTGCTGTCTTCTGGGAAATATTTGGTGTTGATTTTCCTGGGACAAGAATCTACTATTGTGCCTATTGAGTATACCAAAATTACTGAAATGTGCTTCGTCTGACCATATAACCTTCCTTTCAAAATCTCTAACCATATCGCATCTTTCTCGAAACCAATTGCAGAAGACTACCCGACGCTCTGCATCCCCTGGCTGTAAGTGCTGCACGAGCCTAAATTTGTATGGGTGGTATTTGTGCTTTTTTAGAATTTCTTGAACTCTAGTTTTTGGAATCCCTATGCTCTTTTCACTGGCCCTACAAGAGCTTATAGGGTAAGATTCTGCATTAGCCAAACCCGTAATTTCCTCAGCCTCCCGATTTTCTTTATTATATGTTTTCGTACGAGGTTTAATAAATGATCCATGATTAAGTAAATTCTTTTTTATCCGATAAAAAATGGATATATTAGGTTGCCTCCTTTCTGGATATCTAAATAAAAATTAAGCAATAGTATTTCAACATACCTAAAAATTAACTATTTACCTGTTAAAATACATCTCAGAAGCCGCTTCAACATTTTCATTACTTAATATAAACAAGCTAACATATCGTACTTTTCATAATGTTCGAAAGTTTGGTTTTCTTCCATAATAATACAAATATATTTTTACACAATAAATAAATACAAAAAACTAGCGCTATATTTTATATACGCGTACAAAATTGGGAAATGTCATTTGCTTCCAAGAAAACAAAAGAAAACGGCATCGTTTTGCATGGCCTAACTGCAAAATTTGGGATGATAATTATAAAAATTTGGATTTTTGTTGTTGTTTATTAAAATAGACCCATACTATTATATATTTTTGAGAAGCTTTTAAAAGAACAAATCAATTTCTGGACAAATATACAGGGTGTCCCATTTAAAAAAACACAACTTCGGGTCATATCTAAAAAGTAACAACTCAAATGAAAAATATGACTACGCCACTGGATCCAGCGTAAAAAACTGCATAAGCAGCAATTTTTTCCTTTGCGTTAAGTTAAAGGATAACCGAGATACGAGAGGGGTCCCAAAATGCAAAATTTTCTATTTCGCCCTGTATCTCATAAACGAAGAAGGCTATGAAAATTTTGTTTACGACTTCATGAGTTTCACAAAAAATTAGCTCAGGTTCGTGAAAACCGCAAGGTTCTATCTTTAAAAATAAGCGAGATACCCTGCTTTTGCAACCAAATCCGGACACCCTGTACTTTTCCACTTATTTTACAGGGTGAGTCTTATTGTCAAACGTTTGTTACGGGACGTTTTTGTAAAAGGAAAGTATTGTAATGGTTAAAAACCAACCCTCCAAGATTATTTCAGATTTCAAATCTTTACGTTTTAGGGTTACCAAATGCCGAAAAACATGTTTTTTGATTTCCGGCGGTCTGTTGCTTTGCCTGTACGGGGCCTTGCTCAAAAACCACTTACGCGAATAACTTAAAATTTTGATTAAAAATCGAAGGCCATAAATAGTTATGGTTTGATAAAAATCTAATATGGCGGAACAAAACGGCGGTATAGTGAAATGTTAAAAAAATGTTATTAAAAAAACCGCTTATCCAATTCTTCTGAAATTTTGCACAAAGATCAATCATTAGGTAAAAATTATCCAGTAAAATTTCTATAAGAATCCAAGATGTCGAAACAAAACGGCGAACTGGTGAAATGTTAAAAAAATATTATGAAAAAAATTGCTTACCTAATTTAACTGAAATTTTGCATTAAAAATCAAGTATTACGTAGAAATCATTTGGTAAAATTTTGATACCAATCCAAAACAGAGAACTTAACTTCTGCAAAATATATTAAAATTCTAAGAGCGACCGTATATGACTATTTGGATAATCTACCGCTTATTGATTTGAGAAATTATTGGTATCAACTGGATGGAGCTCCTGTCTATTGTACCCATGGAGGATATGTTTGAGGTTAGGTGAATGAGACATGAAGGACCATGGAGTTAGCCGCCACAATCTCCAGATCTTACTTCATTAGACTTTTTCTGTGGTGTAGAATTAAAGAAATAGTTTATAAAACAACATTAAATTCAAAAGAAGATCTAGAAAATGAGAGTGTTTTTGAACAACTTGATCCATCAGAAATTCAAAGAGCTACTACTTGTCATGTGATGAAACCGATATCTTACATGTAAATGGTCAGTACTTTAGATATCTGACGTCTTAAGGAAATTTTCAAAAGTTTTAATTTATTGACAAAATCCGTTCTTTTCAGAACTACGATTTATATTAAAAGAAAATCGTTTGGCATTGCGTAAGCTGTGAAAACATCATCAAAACTAACGGCCGGTTGCAGAAAGCTCAATTAAAATTTAGAATGTTTAACTATATGTCAAATTTGAGTTCCTCGATTTCTGTAAGCCGCTTGTCAAATCCGAAGGCTCTCCCTTATTCACTAAACAGGTTTAAATTTAAACCAGATCTAATTTGACTGTTGTAGGTTTAAAATGACATAAGCAATAATTGGACAAATAATTTTTCGTAAATGCCATATTACAAAATGACAGTGACATCCGCAAAATACAATTGGCGATGTAACAGTTTCAATTGTCATGGCAATTAAATCTGGTCTAACCCTTAAACCGTTTTAGTGAATACGGGGGCTAATGTCTATTTCTCGAATATCAATATTAACTATTTATAAAATCGCTTACAAATCAACATCTTTAATGTCTATTTGTCCAATATTAATAATAATAATTATTCATAAAATGGGTTATAAATCGAAAGCAGTTCAAAATAGGAATAGGAACACCTTATACGAAAAAAATTCAATTTCTCCTCTCTATTCAACGCTTCAACGCAGCCTCCTATGGCCGCAATCAAAATTTTAAATTTATTTTGCTTTTTGTTCTTCAAGTTCCCCTAGAGTCTGCAAATTTTTCAATATTTTATTTGTTCTGAAAACTTACACAAACGATTTTTGGGTTTTAATTGCAAACAGCTTAATTTTTTTTTAAATTTTAAGTTTTTTTTGAGGTATGAATTTCTCTTGAAAAAAATATTTTGTAACTTTTTATAAGCCGCTTGCTCTTTGTTGCACTATGCAGAAAATAAACAGGGTATACAAAGAATATGTCAAGGATAGTTAAAAAGACCTAGAAATCCTGTATATTTCAATATCATGTAGCATAAAAACGAATTTAAATTTAAAACCACTGAAAATTTTCTTCAAGCTCTAACATTATTATTTCTAGAAAATTTAAAAATGTAAGTGTTGCTTTTAGAGCTAAATTTGTCAATGCCGGGTAACACAGGAGACATGAAAGATGTTGCCTTTTTTTAGTTTTAAAAATATCAACTTAAAATTTGAGACATTCCTTTTACTCCATAAGAGGTAAATTTTCTTTGAAATAACAATTAAATATTACCTGACCTTCGCTTTTTATTTTAAATAGCACCCTGTATATTTTTTATGGACTATCGTTTTCAGTCTAGAAATTGCTTTTCAAGTTAACTTTTGCTTTCGTGACATAGCCAAGAAACTAGTTACCCGATTAACTTCAAATTTTGATCAAAAACTAAGGGTCGTATGGAGATGACCTGGTAATATTTTGGTAAAAATCCAATATGGTGAAAAAAATGGTGGCCTAGTGAAACGTAAAAAAAATTAGTGTTAAAAAACCACTTAACCGATTTATCTCAAATTTTGCACGATTCTTCGGTCATTTTTTGCAAATTTGTCAATGACGTCATCATAAAAACGTCGATGATCCGACATATTTTTGAGAAGTTTATTTTCAATAGGCAACAGGGATGCATTAGCATGCATCTTCCAGCTCATTGTCTTTTAAAAATTGCATTAGTTCCTTAGCGTTATTTTTTGTGCTGATGTCATCACTTTCGTAAATCACTTTTAGTTCAGATCGCAGTAACACTCGGTCGAAGAACTGACCATAATGAAGAAGAGATTTAAACGCATCTTCTGGAAAAGTTTTTCCTTTAAATGCATCAAAATTGCAGAGCTCGAGGAATTTAAAATCATCTAAACCGTTAAATCTATAGTTTATTTGTTGCTAAATTTGATCGAGTATTTCATAAAAGAGGCGTCTGTATGATGTTTGAACATCTCCCACCTTGTCTGTTCGAAGACGCTTGGCTTGTGGCTCTACATTTAGCGTCATCGTTTTCTCCCAAAATAGGTCAAAGTCATCTCTTTTTCGGCTTAACAGACTTAAAATCATCCACTTTTTTTAGGCAACAAGCAATATCATTTGTTTTAGTTTGTAATATATTAAAAACATTGTCCGAGAATGAAAATATTTCTGAAAATATGTTCAACAAATAATTAAAATTAAAATCTCGTTTCAAACAGTCCAAAAACCATCTCGAACTATTTATTGCTTCTGAGTCCCACGTTTCAGTATTTTCTATTATATTCTCAAATAGTTCAATCAGTGATTCACGATTTTCAGATACTGTTAACACAAGTTTTCCATTATAGTTCCACCTAGTAGAAGGAGCTACTTTGGGCAATCGTTTGTAGACAATGGAGTCCAAAGCTTGTGTACGTTTTGTTGACTTGGAAAAAAAAAGCAGCTATGCCACTTAAAGTAACGAAAAATACTTTACACTCTAATGTGATTGATGGACTGGGATAAAACTCAATTTGATTTATGAGCAAAACAATGGACAAACACAGCACTTCGGAAAGTTTCTCGACCCCCTAATTGTCCTGCCATCACTGCAGCTCCATCATAGCTTTGAGCAACTAATTTTTTCTCTCCATTATTTTCTTTAGTAACGTTATAATCTACGGTATATAATGCATCTGCTGTACGAGTTTCGGACACATTCTTAAAACCTAAAAATCGCTCTTGAATACTTCCGTCTCTTTTAACGTAGCGTATTACTATAGATAATTGGCTACAATTAGTGATATCAATTGTTTCGTCCAGAACAATAGCAATGAACTACGCCTCGCCAATCTCTCGCTTAATTCTTTTTAGAATAATAGTTGCAACAGCGGAAATTAAATCATTCTGGATTCGACGTTGTGCAAAAAACGCTAGACTGCTCCAAATGATTTTTTAAGCAATCATCATATTTAGCCATTAAACTATGTAAATCTTGAAAATTTCCTCTATTTGAGGAAACCCTTGTTTCGTCATGACCTCTAAATCCCAATTCGTGCTGTCCGAGAAAACCAACAACATCGATAAGTCTTCTTAATATTTGCCTATTTTTATCGACTAGTTCATTGTGTTGGCGGTGACTAATTTCCAACTGTTAATTAAGGGCGTGTTCAATTCTGGTTTTGCCGAAGACTTTTTCTTTTATGACGGCTTGTAAATGCGCTTTTAATGTGTCTTTTTACAGCTTCATGGAAATTGTTTAAATCGAAAAAACCAGTTTTATTCCAGAGACCTTTTTCATTTTCAAAAAGTAAACATGACCAACAAAATAATTTACTTATATTTTCACACCCTGTTAGCCATTTAAATTGTTCGTATTGTTTATTTTTTTTTTAAATGTCTAATACAGTTTTTCTTTATTGTGGTTAAAGTTTTCATAGGCGGTTTTGCCCTTTCTTTATAAATTATTTGAAGCTTATCAGAGAAGTTTAATGTTGAAAATCCCTTTATTATTAAGATACACACCATATATTCACACACACTCTTCTTACTAAATTCTCCAACATTTTCATCGTTTTTACCGACAGCCGAAGTTGACGGTATTTGCATATACATGTCTGTATTATTGTCTTCCATATCGCACCATGCACGACGCGACGTACGTATCACACAACACACGGATAGCCCTTCAAACAAAGAATCTACTTCAACCATAGCTTCCGCCACCACTTAAAACACGCGACTGAAATGCAAAAACACACAGCCGGTGGAAAGTTCAATAACCTCTGACTCGATTCACAGGAAATCAAGCATACAGGACTTGGCTGCAGAGAAGCTAGTGGCCCGCATAGGTTCTATTCGATTCTATTGCTCGGTCGGAGTCAAGGCCGCATTTATTATGGGCTTGATAATTAAGATAATATTTTATCATTTTTAATATAAACTAAATTAATGGTTTCCTATTTCAAAAATTACATTTTAGAAGATGTTTTGTAATTTTTTTTTGAAGCACTTCCCTTGCTTCCATGGACTGCACGTCCCTGTGTACCATAACTAATTGTGGTACATGGATCCATTAGTAAAATCGTGGTTCTAATTCAAAATGGCCGAACAAAATGGCGGCCAAATAAATTTTTTGTTTTCATGAAAAAATCAGGTTTTTACATATCTTCCCGTTTTAGGGTCCCCAGATCTAAAAAGATATGTTTCATCAATTCCATCGGTCTATTTATTTGTCTGTCTTTTAACCGAATATTCAATATGGCGAAACAAAATGGCGGCCTAGTGAAATGTCAAAAAATATTATTGAAAAACTGCTTATCCAGTTTATCTCAAATTTTGCACAAACATCAACTATTACGTTGGAATCAACTGGTAATATTTAGGTACGAATTCAAGATGGCCAAACAAAATGGCGGTTTAATAAAATATTTAAAAATTCATCCTGAAAAAGCTACTTAATGAATTGATTTCAAATAGTGTGCCACAACTAATTGTGATAAATGGAATCAAATAGTAAAACTGTATTACTAATTCAAGATGGCCAATCGTGCAAAAGAATTACCATCTCAGATTCTACATATCTTTTTTTTGACAAATGAGGATAGTTTTTGTTTAAAATAAAGGGCTATTTTATAGCCATTTCAAAAATAAACGTTTACCTGTGAAGCATCTTTAAAAACGTAATTTTATGGCGAAAAGAACCGTACAAAAATTATATACAAGGTGTCATTAAAAATACTGTAGTAAATTGCTCTATTATATTAATTAGTATACTAATGTTAACAACTTTGCCAAATCTAAACTTTCCATGATTTAGCAATAAAATGAGGTCGAAAAAGATCCTAAAATATCTAATTTAACATCCGCTGAATAAAATAAAATTGATCCAGTCAGTCAGATTAAAGTCAACTCACACATAGTTCGGAAACCGGAAAATTCCCTCGTAACATCTCCTGATAGACAAGTTTCAAGAATTTCCGACATTTTCTACTAATTATAAATTATCTCGTTCCCCGGTTTCCGCCGGCGAATGTCATAAAACCTCATAATATCCCGCCGCCGTCTCTCCTGTTCAATTTAATATTCCCGAATGCCGAATAATTCATGTCGGAAAGGCGTACTCCGGGATTAACTGCCACGACGATGTCGACACGATATACCACGTACGTACCTTTCAAGACCGAAATGCTTCCTTCGCCTCATTCATCGCTCTAATACCGTGCGCGAGTCAGTATACATATCCGAACAAACATGCATTCAAATTGCGAGTAAAAGTTTGCCTGGAACAAGAATAAATAAATATATAAACATTTTTTGAGTGGTATAACATCATATTACACAAAGACTTCAGAGGAACTTTTTGGCTTTTAACCGTACAGTACAAAAATGTATAATAAATTGAATTATACGAAAAATACACTGCTCATCAATTAAAGTGAATATCTTTAATTGTTCTGAATTGTAGTTGTTTGAGAAACGTTGTTTTCAAACACCCTAAAATACCAAATATATTTAATCTAAACTGCTGTGCATAATAACTGCAATTCTAAAATTTTTGTGTAAAATTCAAATTGCTGTAACTTTTCAGGGATGAGAGATATTGGGCTACGGTTTTCAGCGTATTATGGAGATATGTTTTGAAAAAAAGCCCAGTATTATGTATTTTTTCAAAGTGCGTTTCATTTTATTATACAGGGTGTGAGATGACACCGTCTTATTTTTTTAAATGTTTGTTAAGAGCGAGAACTTGTTACAGCAACTCTTAAGTTTTCTTTTTTCGACCAAAATGATCTTTGGCAAGATGCAAAAAAACAATTTGTAGCGATTTGTCGTATCTTCACTTGTTTTCAATATACAGGGTTTTTTCGAAAAAAACGACATCGTTACATTATTAACACTTCAACACGACACCCTGTACATTAGTCGGACATTGGTCACTTGATTTATTATGGGTATTTATGCCTGTAATCATATTCATAGGAGCAATGTATACATGGTGTAACATAAGTAAAAGAGAAATAACAAAATTGGAAATTAATATTTTGGTTGAATTTCGTACACTCCCTCCTTGAATCTCTTGTCAAATCTAAAATAATGAAAGCTCGCCAGTTTTGTGAGAATTTTTGAAAATAATTAATCCTTTTGTCGAAACGGTTTTTTAGGTTTTGTCTTAAATGCATTTATTATTGAATATACAGGGCGTTATTTAATAACTAATTAAGAAACGGCTACATTCTGATATTCCAGTAAATTTTTCACAATTTTTGGTTTGTTCAGCCAAAAACTAAAAAGATATGATACATGTTATGTTTCGATATTGATATACTGAGTGTTTTATATTAAGAAACCATACATTTCGATTTTCTGCCAAGCTATTGCCGTGCTATAAAATGGAATAATTAAAATAGCCCACTAATCACCGAATTAAGTCGAAGCCAATTTGGCATAATAAGACAATTTTAAATGCATTGGCACTATTGCCAGATTTATACACTTTTTTTTTTGAAAATAATAAGTAGACCTTTCACTTTTTTGATACCTACTTCAAATACCCTTTGTATTTTATGAAATAAAACAAGCTTATTTAAACACCTTATAAATATTTTTAATTAATACGTTGCGTACTAAGGGTGCAAAAAAAAACAAAAGAATAAAAAAAAATTCCATACTTTGCTATCAAATATTCAAGCTCTAGACATTGCAAAAGAACCCTACTAAATTACTAAATTATATAAAATTTTATTTATTTTAAAGAAGTTTCCTTCAAGAAGAAATGTAAAATAAAATATTTAGTTAGTATCTTGTGGGTCCCCCCTTTTATTGATAATCTCCTGACACCTTCGAGGCATTGATAAAATAAGATTATTTATAAAATACTGTGGAATGTTTTCCCACTCTTCCCTAATTGCAACTTCAAGCTGGTCTAACGTTTGCGGTGGATTTGCTCTTCCGCGTAATTTAAATTTTAAATGACTCCAAACATGCTCAATTGGATTGAGGTCTGGAGACTTTGCCGGCAAATACAATGTATTAATTTGGAAGGCTTCCAAAGTCTCTATAACGGTTCTAGCTCGGTGGGGCCTTGCATTGTCATCAGCTAAGATAAAATCGTTTCCAAAATTATTTGCAAATGGTAGAATGATATTTATTAGACATTCATTCCTATAAATTTCGGCGTTGACAGTCCCACGAGTGATAAATAATTCTGTTTTGCCATTTCTCATAATACCCCCGAATATGGTTAAACCTCCGCCACCAAAGGCCTCTTCAGCAGTCATATTTTCTTCGTTATACCTTGTATTCCTTTGGCGCCACACCGTTATTCGTCCATCCGAATGATATAAAGTTACTCTGGATTCATCAGTAAATAGACAATTAGACCAGTTATCCAAATTCCAATTAATATGTTCCGTGCACCATTCGAGTCGGGAAGCTCGATGCTGTGGTAAAAGTCGCACACATCTGGCTCGTTTTCGATTCCTGAAAGCAACAAACACGGTTGACAAAAGTAAGTTGTCTTAATAAGTCATTACTAGTAGTAAGCTGATTATAAAATAATAAAATTATGAAGCACTTGGGAGATATACGTATAAATACGATTTTTCCCGATTTTGTTTTTATTTTTTCCTTTATAATAAGTAGTATTAAAAATTACATATTTATTGTCACTTCTTCCCCTTTACAGAACCTCCGAAATCGTTTAAAATTTTATCAATTTTTAGACTGCATATTAATTAGCACCAAATTACGGAATTTTCCCTTAATTTAACAAATTTTGTATCTTTACGGTTTTTGAGATCCTACCTCTGCATACACTCGAGTTTGTAATACCCTGTATAAAACCATCCATTTAAATCTCAAATAATTCATTTAAGTAAATTTTAATATCTAAATAAGTATTTATTTATTTACCTAAGCCCGTTTTTGTTGAGTTTTCTTCTCACCGTGGAATTGTTTACGAGAACACCTGTTTCTGCTCGTAAATTTGAATTAAACCAAGAAGAACTACGTAAGGGGTGAATTCTAGCTTGTCGAATCAAGTTACGTTCCATTGGGAGAGTAATTTTCGGAGGCCTACCACCACTTGTTCGGTATCTGTGAGACCCAGTTTCATTCATCCTTTGTTGTAAACGGGTTATCACACTAGGGTGTACATTGTATAGTCTTGCAACCTCAATCTTTTGCATTCCTTCATAAATAAGCCTCAAGCAATTTTCTCTTTCGATCTCGGAAAGTCTTCGCATTTTTCACATTTGTATTTAGTCTGACAGATTACCAACGATAAACATTCAGTTGACATGGCTATTCAATTATGTCATTTATTTTTTCATAGCCGCCTTGCAGGAAACTTCTCTAAATAAAAGAAGTTATTTATCACGGTTTTTTGCAATGTATACAACTTAAAATTTTGACAATAACGTGTTCCTAATAAGGGCGGATGTAGGATGATGTTAAGGGGGGGGGGGGGCGAAAATAAATAAAAATATGAAAAAACGTGAGGTTGCAAGACTATTCAATGTACACCCTAGTGTGATAACCCGTTTACAACAAAGGATGAATGAAACTGGGACTCACAGATACCGAACAAGTGGTGGTAGGCCTCCGAAAATTACTCTACAAATGGAACGTAACCTGATAGAACACACCCCTTACGGAGTTCTTCTTGGTTTAATTCAAATTTACGAGCACAAACAGATGTTCTCGTAAACAATTCCACGGTGAAAAGAAATCTCAACAAAAACGGGCTTAGGTAAATAAATAAATACTTATTTAGATATTAAAATTTACTAAAATGAATTACTTACTTGAGATTTAAATGCCGCTGTAGGATATATACAGGGTATTACAAACTCGAGTGTATGCATAGGTAGGGATCTCGGAAACAGTAAAGATATAAAATTGGTTAAATTAGGGGAAAGTTCCGTAATTTGATGCTAATTAATGTGCAGTATACAAATTGATGAAATTTTAAACGATTTCGGAGATACCGCAAAGGAGAAAAGTGACAATAAATATGTATTTTTTTTATTACTACCTAAATAATTATAAATAAAGGGAAAAATAAAAACCAAATCGGGAAAAATGGTATTATACGAATATCTCCCAAGTGTTCCTTAATTTTAAACAGCTTACTACTAGTAATGACTTAAAGACAACTAACATTTGTAAACCGAGTAGGTATGTTGCTTTCAAGAATCAAAAACGAGCCAGATGTGTGCGACTTTTACCACAGCACCGAGCTTCCCGACTCAAGTGGTGGACAGAACATATTAATTGGAATTTGGACAACTGGTCTAATTGTCTATTCACTAATGAATCCAAAGTTACTTTATACCATTCGGATGGACGAATAACGGTATGGCAGCAAAGGAATACAAGGTATAACGAAGAAAATATGGCAGCTGAAGAGGCCTTTGGTGGCGGAGGTTTAACCATATTTGGGGGTATGATGAGAAACGGCAAGACAGAGTTATTTATCACTCGTGGGACTGTCAACGTCGAAATTTATAGAAATGAATGTTTAATAAATATCATTCTACCATTTGCAAATAATTTTGGAATCGATTTTATCTTAGCTGATGACAATGCAAGGCCCCACCGAGCTAGAACCGTTATAGAGACTTATTTATAATGTGTTTAAATAAGCTTGTTTTATTTCATAAAATACAAAGGGTATTTGAAGTAGGTATTAAAAAAAGTGAAAGGTCTACTTATTATTTTCAAAAAAAAAAGTGTATAAATCTGGCAATAGTGCCAATGCATTTAAAATTGTCTTATTATGCCAAATTGGCTTCGACTTAATTCGGTGATTAGTGGGCTATTTTAATTATTCCATTTTATAGCACGGCAATAGCTTGGCAGAAAATTGAAATGTATGGTTTCTTAATATAAAACACTCAGTATATCAATATCGAAACATAACATGTATCATATCTTTTTAGTTTTTGGCTGAACAAACCAAAAATTGTGAAAAATTTACTGGAATATCAGAATGTAGCCGTTTCTTAATTAGTTATTAAATAACGCCCTGTATATTCAATAATAAATGCATTTAAGACAAAACCTAAAAAACCGTTTCGACAAAAGGATTAATTATTTTCAAAAATTCTCACAAAACTGGCGAGCTTTCATTATTTTAGATTTGACAAGAGATTCAAGGAGGGAGTGTACGAAATTCAACCAAAATATTAATTTCCAATTTTGTTATTTCTCTTTTACTTATGTTACACCATGTATACATTGCTCCTATGAATATGATTACAGGCATAAATACCCATAATAAATCAAGTGACCAATGTCCGACTAATGTACAGGGTGTCGTGTTGAAGTGTTAATAATGTAACGATGTCGTTTTTTTCGAAAAAACCCTGTATATTGAAAACAAGTGAAGATACGACAAATCGCTAGAAATTGTTTTTTTGCATCTTGCCAAAGATCATTTTGGTCGAAAAAAGAAAACTTAAGAGTTGCTGTAACAAGTTCTCGCTCTTAACAAACATTTAAAAAAATAAGACGGTGTCATCTCACACCCTGTATAATAAAATGAAACGCACTTTGAAAAAATACATAATACTGGGCTTTTTTTCAAAACATATCTCCATAATACGCTGAAAACCGTAGCCCAATATCTCTCATCTCTGAAAAGCTACAACAATTTGAATTTTACCCAAAAATTTTAGAATTGCAGTTATTATGCACAGCAGTTTAGTTACATGTACAGGGTGGTTCACTTAAGATGCACCTATACTTTATCTCAATAAATAAGACACTGAAAAACCAGTTAAACACAAAAAGTATTTGACCCTAAGTATATTTTTTATTTATAATATTTTTATGTATACAGGGTGTTCTATTGTGCCAGGACAGTAACCAACTTTTTTCTTTTTAATGAAATGGTATGAATATTTTTAGAAATTCTAATTCTACGCTTGATTTTGAGTATTTTTTATTTTCATAGCATACGAAATTTTGAGTAGTTTTTGAGAAACATTAACTGTTCTAATTTTTTTCGGAAAAACAGGTTTTTGAAAAAATGTGATTTTTTCACACCTGAAGACTAAAATTTTGAATTTAGGTTATGGATACATTGGAGTGGTTAATATTTAATACTCTGACCTATCAAGAGCGAAAATATATTATACAGGGTAGTCACAAATGACCATCAAAAAAAATGTTTTTGTAACTAAAAAAACTTAATCTTTTAAATGAAAAACCCTGTATTTAGCACTTTTATTGTACTTAGGATTTAATTCTGCATCATTCCATATATATAGTTTACATTCCAAAAATTAGTAGTTTAGAAGTTATGACCAATTTTCTATAATAATTCATTATAATTAAATTTAACATTAAATCAACAAGTAATGCAAAAAAGAAAGTAACTAGTTATTTATTACAAAACATTTTCGACATAACCCCCGTCTTTGGCAATACAAGTAGTATACATGGTTTCAATTTTCGCAATAGCATTTCTAACCGCGTCTGTTGCATTAAGTCTTTCTACTTCTTGCCTAATTCTCCTTTTTAAATCTTAAACAGTATTACATCTATTTTTATACACCTCGTTTTTTAGGTTGCCCCATAAAAAAAATCCAGGGGTGTAAAGTCGGGGCTCCTCACTGGCCAATCTATGGTCTCGTACCGACCAATCCAAAATGGAAACCGTTGATTCAAACAATTTCTAACGGGCACTACAGTGTGATATGTAGCACTATCTTGTTGATAAACAAGCCTTTCTTTAATATCGTTTGGCAGATTGTCAATTAACGGAAATATTTCGTTCTCCAACAAATTTAAATACCTCTCATCATTCAGAACAAAGTCATAAAATACTGGACCTCTTATTCAATCACGGATAATACCACACCACACATAAACACTTCTCCGACCCTGTTTTTTCATTTCTTTTACACGATGTTCATTTGAGTTACACCAGTAATGAGTATTTTTTCGGTTGAACATGCCGGCCGTATTGAAAATTGCCTCATCGGTAAATAAAATATTTTTAAAAATGTCAATTTCAAAATGGTGGTCCATCGTGAGAGAATAATAAAAAAGCCTTGTTTGAAAGTCCTGTTGGGATAATTCCTGAACTGGTAAAAATTTGAACGGATGGTAGTTATTATCAGTTAAAGTGCTTTGAATTCTAGTCTTACTAATTCCTGGTAGATCTCGGGCTGCATCTCTTTGCGAATTTTCGTTGTTTTCTTCAAAATACAGGATTTCTAATTGCTTTTCTTCTGTTAGGACAATGTTTGGGCGCCGTTTATGTTTATTGATTACCACTTCACGTTCAAGATCACGAAGAAGTCGTGAAAAAATATATTTCGTGGGTACCCGTCTTGCAGGATACAACAACCGTTACTCCCGCAGGGCTAACGCTGGAGTCTTATTACTTCTTATGTAACATTCATGAAGATTTAAACGCTCTTGGACACTGTACAAAGCCATTTTTTCTTTAAAAAGAGTTAGAGGCAACTAAATGTCAGATAAAAACTGTGTATTTATTGGTGTCCAGGCAAAAATTTTACTAGTTTTGTTTTTCCATGGATATCTTGTAAAGTTAAGACGCGTTTATGTTGAATATGTTTTGTAATAAGTAATTAGTTACTTTCTTTCTTGCATTACTTGTTGATTTAATGTTAAATTTAATTATAATGTTAAAAAAAAACTTGGAATAGTAAATAATTTAGGTTTATTTAGATTTTTAACAAAAATATCTGAATTATTATAGAAAATTGGTCATAATTTCTAAACTACTTATTTTTGGAATATAAATTACATATATGGAATGATGCAGAATTAAATAATAAACACAATAAAAGTGCTAAATACAGGGTGTTCCATTTAAAAAAATTAAGTTTTTTTAGTTACAAACACATTTTTTTTGATGGTCATTTGTGACCACCCTGTATAATTGATTTTCGCTCTTGATAGGTCAGAATATTAAATATTAACCACTTCCATGGATCCATAACCAAAATTCATAATTTTAGTCTTCAAGTGTGAAAAAATCATATTTTTCCAAAAACCTGTTTTTTCGAAAAAAATTAGAAAACTTATTTTTTGTCAAAAACTACTCAAAATTTCGTATGCTATGATGACAAAAAATACTCAAAATCAAGCGTAGAATTAGAATTTCTAAAATTATTCATACCACTTCATTAAAAAGAAAAAAGTTGGTTACTGTCCTGGCACAATGGAACACCCTGTATACATAAAAATATTATAAATAAAAAATATACTTAGGGTCAAATACTTTTTGTACTTAACTTGTTTTTCTCAGTGTCTTATTTATTGAGATAAAGTATAGTCTTAAGTGGACCACCCTGTACGCTGACTAAATATAAAACGTTCTAAATAAAATATCAAAATCCTGCTTAAATGCTTAATTCTGTCAAATGTTAAACATATTTCGACTTAACTACAACTCTTTAAATTCAGAACGCCCTATTTATCAAACCACAAAGCCGCTAATATTTACATTCCATGATAATTTTTGGTACCATCTCTAAAAGCAAAGCCATACAAAAAGAACTGCCTGTTTATTTAGCGTTGCAAAAGTTCTATCCATCTCATTTCCAATTTTGGGAAATAAAAAAGAACATTCTTGTCTTTATTACACTCAACATGCCTATTTATTTTAGAAAATAGAATTTTTATCTTACCGACTTTTTAATCATTTAGTTAGAGCGCCATTTTTAGATAAAATTGACAAAATTTGACCGGTTAATCCCCATTTCATACTTAATTTTTGTGCAAAATTTCCACTTATTGGACTAGATTATATTCAAAGCCAAGATGTTCAAAACCAATATCATGCAAAATATACCACCTGCACAATTTCTGTGACAGTGAACTTCATAACTGACAACGTGTATACGTAATAAAATAGATCTGCCTTTCTCAAAGCAAAAGTTGTTTTAAATAAGGCGTCAAATATTCATCTAAAAAAAAATATAGTGGCAGCGTGCACCTTCGACTTTGGCTAAATTTTGGCCTAAGCCAATTATTTGCCGAACATTGGAATACTAGTTTTTTCAGACTGATTTTAATTATTTTAATAAGTCAGCATTTTCTTTTGATACCTTGAAATATAACAAAATATTACCATTCGATGCCCATACGAACTTTGATTTTTGACCACAGTTTGCAGTCAATCCTGTAAGTAGTTTTTGAGCTATACCCTGGATAAAAGGAATTCACAACGAGTGAATTTGTTCCGGCTAAAGTCAATTGACCGATTTTTTAGATTTTATGGAGATAAGGGTCTGCTTTGGTATTTATCCACCAACATCACGTTCAAGTCAGACACAACGTGCTATACAAGGGAGCATCCAATTATTTAAAGCCCGGCCACAATAAATATACCTCGTATCTCGCCCTGTCAAAACCCTCGTCTGCAGTTGACTTAATTTTAGACTTTGTTGTGAATGCTGACAAAGGCAAGATTAGTTTTAGGGAAAATAAGAGTCTGATAGATTTGTTAGTGGTCTAACTTTGCTACTTGTCAGTGTTGGTTGTGATTTCTATTGGTTGTCCTGAATTGAATTTGTTTTATAGGAAAAAAATAAATGTATACTTTATATATCTTCTACTTTCCTCTTGAGAAGAAAAGCTGTTGTCCATAAAATAGTGGATTATATACAGGGTGTTTGATTAGGTTCCAAACAGGGTCTAAAAGTTCAACTTTTAGAGATATCAAAACATGTTGTAAAAAATTGTATAGTCTTCTCTGAACTGTCAGGATTCGCGCAATAAAAATAAGCAAATGATAATTGAAAAGTAAAAAAAATGAGCATGGATTTAAATGGAACACCCTGTATAATGTTATTTCAATAAATGGGCATCTCTTTGCTTAGAAAAATACCAGCTTTGATACTTTTACAGACAGCCGAGAAAACTGACAAATAGCATTATAATCTTTACATACAATTTAATTAACCTATATACAGTGTGTATCAGCCAAATTCGATAATAAATAAATGGGGGCGTGTTCGGAAAAACGCTTGGACCCGTCGATTGGTATTTTTAGTTGCTCATTTTCTCCAATAAAAACTTTTTATACAGGGTGTGTCCTGTAACAGTGGTCAATGCCAACTTTCTTATTTCAAATGCAACACCCCGGATATTATTTAATTTTTGGATTCTTTAGGAGATTCTAAACATATTTTATGTTCAATGTCCTATACCTATCTTCAACTATTTCGGCAATATTAAGTGTTTTCAAATTTATTTTTATTTTATTTATTTCGAATTTATTATTATTCATGAAAGTGGCTCTGGTTACTGAACTATTTATTTGATTACAAAAATTCGCTACAACACACTCAATACTTATTTACCATTTAGGTCTTCATATTAAGAATGTAAGCAAAAACCATTTTAGCGCTCCTTTTTATTGATATGGAACAAAAAGAGCCAGTTTTGTTTACTTTTAAGTTTTGTTTACTTTTGTGTAAAATGCCTGGCCTTTCTCTTTGCAAGACAGTAGTTGTCAGTGTCAGTATCATAGTCTTTTGAATTTCGTTAACTGCATAATACCTAATATCAGAAAAATGGTTCATTTAACAGAAATGCATAAAATAACAATTCTACAAATGATTGGTTATGGAGATAACACACGAACACAAGTGGAAGTTGCTCGCTTATTTCATGAAAAATTTCCAAATTTGCCGCATATATCCCAAGGGACAATTAGTAAAATAGAAAAGCAGTTTCGCGAGCTTGGACATGTGAGGCAGATAAAAAAAGCAGCTGCCAATTTAATAAATGAAGATACTAAATTGGATATTATGCTTGAGTTTGAGGAAAACCCACATATTTCTAGTCGACAAGCCGCCGGCACCGCAATGTTCGATATTAGCCATTCGTCGATTATTCGAACATTAAAAGAAAATAAAATGCATCCCTATAAAGTGATACCAACTCAGGAGCTCATGGAAGACGATTATGATAGGAGAACTTATTTTTGTGAACAAATGATGGCTATGTTAGATAACAATGTTATTCAATTAGAACATGTTTTGTTTTCGGATGAGTGCACCTTTACACTTCACGGTCATGTAAATCGTCAAAATTGCCGCTATTGGTCTAGGGAAAATCCTCACTAGATCAGCGAAGAACATACTCAATATCCTGAAAAGGTTAATATTTGGGCAGGAATTGTTAGGGATCATATCATAGGCTCCTTTTTCATTGACGGCAATTTGAATGGCGATAATTATTTAGCACTGCTCCAAAATAATGTCGTGCCAACTTTGACAAATTTGTATCCGGATCCAGCAAACCCACAAGTTCCAGCGAATATGATATGGTTTCAGCAAGATGGAGCACCGCCCCATTACCAAATTAATGTCCGGCAGTACCTCAACGGAATATTTCCAAATCGGTGGATAGGGAGACGAGGATCGATAGAATGGCCAGCGCGATCCCCTGATCTGACGCCATTAGACTTTTTCTTATGGGGACATATTAAAAATGTTGTATACAAAACTAAACCCCTCGACTTAGCTGACTTAAGAAGACAAATAACGCTTGCGATTAGATCGGTCACGCCTGAGATGCTAAATAACGTTAGAAGAAATTTCTATTTAAGATTAGGAATTTGCCAAGACGTTCGCGGCGAGCATATTCAACAGTTCCTAAATTAACTTTTTACTTTTGTTTATACATTATGAAGAAATAAATAATTTTATTTTTTTAATCTTAATTTTTGCAATAAATTTGAAAACACTTAATATTGCCGAAATAGTTGAAGATAGGTATAGGACATTGAACATAAAATATGTTTATAATCTCCTAAAGAATCCAAAAATTAAATAATATCCGGGGTGTTGCATTTGAAATAAGAAAATTGGCATTGACCACTGTTACAGGACACACCCTGTATAAAAAGTTTTTTATTGGAGAAAATGAGCAACTAAAAATACCAATCGACGGGTCCAAGCGTTTTTCCGAACACGCCCCCATTTATTTATTATCGAATTTATTCCATTTGGCTGATACTGTATATACACTATGGTAATTATAAAAGGTTTACACCGTTCCCCATCTCTCAAGTCGTTTATGGTTCAACGAGCCAAAGTTTTTCATATTGATTTAGCTCTACTTTATAAGTAGAAAGATAATAAAATAAAATATAGGGTGATACCATTTAGAACAACATATTTTAAAAGTATCGGCTTTCTGTAATGATAAGAATAATAATTTTTGTTTACAATACAACATTATGTTTTTTTTCTTCTCTAGGTCCACTTCATTTAGATGTCCACTCTCTTCTTTGTTGCTGCACGGTTTCCATTCGACAGGTCTTTGCGTTAAGTTCTTTCCCTGTATGGTTTGTTTGTATGTTCATGTTTGTGATGATTTTTCATTGTTTTAAGCCTATTAGTAATGATATTAATAATAAATTTGTTTTTACCACTTATCAAGATCCTTATGTAGTCATGACAAACCAACCTTTAATATTTTACTTATAATTCACTGCAATACATTTTGTTCACTATATTTACCTTTTCTATATTAAGATTAAAGAATTTTAATATATTCGGAAACATTTATCTTTCTCTTTTGATCATTATGGTGTTTTGTCTATTAGATATCTACTCAACTTTGGAAATGTCTAGTCTAGTCTAGCCAGCTCTATGCGGGGACACCGAATATAGCCGAATTCTGAATCTCATTTTACTAGTGGGGCCAACAGTGAACACCGCTAGATAACTTATTTTATATTTTATGGCGATAGGCTGGTCCAAGTTCCTTCTAAAGCTGCGAAGGATTGTAGTGGAGGAACACGTCAAAAATTCCTTAGACATTTCTGGAAGGAATTCTCTCGTCTCATGTACTCTCATTTCATGTACAGGGTGTCCGGATTTGGTTGCAAAAGCAGGGTATCTGGCTTATTTTTAAAGATAGAACCTTGCGGTTTTCACGAACCTGAGCTAATTTTTTGTGAAACTCATGAAGCCGTAAACAAAATTTTCATAGCCTTCTTCGTTTATGAGATACAGGGCGAAATAGAAAATTTTGCATTTTGGGACCCCCCTCGTATCTCGGTTATCCTTTAACTAAACGCAAAGGAACAAACTGCTGCTTTGTCCTTTTAAAAGCTTCTCAAAAATATATAATAGTATGGGTCTATTTTAATAAACAACAACTAAAATCCTAATTTTTATAATTATCATCCCAAATTTTGCAGTAGGCCATGCAAAACGATGCCGTTTTCTTTTGTTTTCTTGGAATCAAATGACATTTCCCAATTTTGAACGCGTATATAAAATATAGCGCTAGTTTTTTGTATTTATTTATTTTGTAAAAATATATTTGTATTATTATGGAAGAAAACCAAACTTTCGAACATTATGAAAAGTACGATATGTTAGCTTGTTTTATATTAAGAAATGAAAATGTTGAAGCGGCTTCTGAGATGTATTTTAACAGGTAAATAGTTAATTTTTAGGTATGTTGAAGTACTATTGCTTAATTTTTATTTAGATATCCAGAAAAGAGGCAACCTAATATATTCACTTTTTATCGGATAAAAAAGAATTTATTTAATCACGGATCATTTATCAAATCTCGTATGAAAACATATAATAAAGAAAATCGGGAAGCTGAGGAAATTACGGTTTTGGCTAATGCAGAAGCTTACCCTACAAACTCTTGTAGGGCCAGTGGAAAGAGCATAGGGATTCCAAAAACTAGAGTTCAAGAAATTCTAAAAAAGCACAAATACCACCCATACAAATTTAGGCTTGTGCAGCACTTACAGCCAGGGGATGCAGAGCGTCGGGTAGTCTTCTGCAATTGGTTTCGAGAAAGTTGCGATATGGCTAGAGATTTTGAAAGGATGGTTATATGGTCAGACGAAGCACATTTCAGTAATTCTGGTATGATAGGCACAGTAGAATCTGGTCCCAGGAAAATCAACACCAAATATTTCCCAGAAGACAGCAGGGTAGGTTTGATCTAAATGTGTCCTGCTTCATATTAGGAACACATATAAAATTTTATATATTTGAGGGAAATCTAAGTGCCAATCGCTATATAGAAATTTTAGAGACAGCTATACCTGAATTACTTGACAATGTTCCTCTAGCGCAAATTAACGAAATTTATTTTCAACAGGACGGTGCTTCTGCACACAATTCTGGAATGAGGAGATTATTTCTGGACAATAATTTTACCAATCAATGGATCGGAACAAATGGACCTATAAGATGGCCCCCTAGGTCCCCAGATTTGTCGATTTCAGATTTCTTTCTATGGGGATATCTGGAAAATAGAATTTACAAAGACCACTATGATAATGTCCAAGATTTAGGAAGTGCAATAAGAGAAAATTTTCGCTATTTACAAAATCATCCCGTTATTTTGCTTAATTCCCTAAAACGAATACGAAAATTGGGCGAAGCTTGCATAGAACAAAATGGAAATTAGTTTGAATAGTTATTTTGATTTCCTTGGTTACTGTAGTTCTTATACGATAGTTGATTTTTGCTGAAAAGCCTGTTACATAATAATTTATTACTGTTTTGCTCTTGTGTTACATAAATCTAGGTAGGTGGTACTTTTTTGGTGCGAAATTATCAATACATATTTTGATAAATAGATTTAATTACATATTTATTTTGATTTATTGTTAGGATGTAGATATTGTTAACGACTTTAAATAAAAGGCAGCATTGTTTTGCATGGCCTACTGCAAAATTTGTGATGATAATTATAAAAATTAGGATTTTTGTTGTTTATTAAAATAGGCCCACACTATTATATATATTTTTGAGAAGCTTTTAAAAGGACAAATCAATTTCCGGACAAATATACAGGGTGTCCTATTTAAAAAAATACAACTTTGGGTCATATCTAAAAAATAACAACTCAAATGAAAAATATGACTACGCCACTGGATCCAGCGTAAAAAACTGCATAAGCAGTAATTTTTCCCTTTGCGTTAAGTTAAAGGATAACTGAGATACGAGGGGGGTCCCAAAATGCAAAATTTTCTATTTCGTTCTGTATCTCATAAACGAAGAAGGCTATGAACATTTTGTTTACGGCTTCATGTTTCACAAAAAATTAGCTCAGGTTCGTGAAAACGGCAAGGTTCTATCTTTAAAAATAAGCGTGATACCCTGCTTTTGCAACCAAATCCGGACACCCTGTACTCTCCTTAGAGATGCAACATGTGTCATTAAAGTGCCATAGGGGCCTGATTTTTGTTTCAATTTACTAGAAACTACCTAGAAATTTTGCCATTAAAGTCTTACGTCCTTTATATGGGCATCGTCTGGCCCTAACTTTTGGTCTTGTCTTCGTTTGGTAGGACGTTTGATCAACCACGTGGTAAGTCGAATTTCAAATTAACTTCTTGCTGTTAGCTAATTCGCAATTGACTTATAGATAAACGGCATCCTAAACTTTTTGGCTGTCCGTTCCTCAAGGAGCCTTTCTAGATACCTGGAAATGTCTTATGATTGTGACCGGTGACATGAAAGTAGCCCTCTAGACAACTACAGGTCAGAAAATGTTTCTGAATAATTTTTGTTGTAAATAACTTGTTTTTGTAAATTCCATGTGGAAGCCGTAATATAGATGTCGACCATATTTATGTATAGCGCCTCGTCGAGCATTAGTTTTAAATTAGAGTAGACTTTTCTCATATTTTAGGTCGTTTCATATATTTTTTTAAATATTCATCACCTGTTTTAATAAATTAAGTCTCTACAACTTATTTTCATCAAAAAAATACTAGATTTTGTAGGGCTAATACATTATATTCACTTTTACTTCCCCCATAAAAGGGTAGTATTTTGATCGGAAAAAAATCGCCCTATGATATTTTTCAAGATCCTTGTTAGATCATAGCTCAAAAACACCACTTATCAAATTTTGATCAAAAATCAAGGTTCATAAGGTTATGAAATTTTTGCGAGATTTTAGGTAACAAAATAAAATAGAGACCTAATAAAATATTTAAATATTCGGTAAAATTTTATTTCCTGGAATAAAACCCACTTTTTTTGGAGAAAAAATATCAAATGATAATTTATTTTTACACACTATACAAGTGTTCACAACTTATCCACGAAATTTTAACCACATATGCACTGTTACGAAAGAAGTTGATTTCTCAAAGAAAAATGTAATAAAAGTCGTACAGAAATCGAGATAATAAAATAATACAGTTTACCAGTTGCAATCTTGGGCGCGTCTAATCCGATTTCGGCGCACTAACTGAAATACACCTCCTTCTTGCTGTGCTTGAAGTCTCAAATTATCGGCAGCCACTGTGATTCGGTCACGCAGATCTTCAATATTCTGAACTGGAGTACGGTATACCTCGTTTTTCAAGTATCTCCATAAGAAGAAGTCCAAAGGATTTAGATCGGGAGACCGTGGAGGCCATGCAATTGGTCCATCCCTACCGATCCTGCGTATCTGCTATACCTCATTCAAAAAATTACGAACTTCTAAACGAAAATGCGAAGCTGCCCCATCGTGCAGAATCCATATCCTTGCTCGGACCGCAAATGGCACACCTTCAAGAAGGATCGGCAAATCATTCCGAAGAAATTCCAAATAATGGTGACCATCCATCCGATCTGGCAATATGAACGGTCCAATTAGACGTTCATCGACAATACCTGCCCACATGTTTAAAGAAAAACGATGTTGGAAGTTTGTCTGGACTATTGCGTGAGGATTTTCAAAGGACCAAACGTGTGCATTGTGAAGATTGGTTATACCATTACGAGTAAAAGTTGATTCATAGGTGGCGAAAATATCAGCTGTAAAACGGGCATTTCGAGCATTTTTTTGCAACAACCACTCACAAAATCTTATTCTGAAGGGGTAATCTGTGGACTGTCTGGACGTGATAAGGGTACAGTTGGGCTTCATGTAATATACGCCACGCTTTCGCATGTGAGACTTCAGGTACCTGTTGGGCTAACCTCCTTGTGCTTATTCCTGGATTTTCTTCCACAATATGCAAAATTTCTTCTTCGGCGTTTAAAACGCGTTGTGTGGTCGAATCTCCACTAGCACGTGCACGTAAAACAATTGAAGTAAATGTTTATAGATGTGGTATGTGCTTATTCGGAAATCGATTTGCATACAAACGAGAAGCCGCTTGCTAATTTTGCCCTGTTTCTCCGTACGCTAAAACAATATCCACTAACTCCTCATTACTGTACACATATGCCAGTTTTAATAAATATCGAAAAACATAAACTCGCAAAATACTTTTTTTTTAATTCACAAAAAATGTTCATTCAGATCACTCATTTTGATTAAACATTATTTACATGTTCTTATCAATATGAAAAAACAAAAAATTTCTGATATTTTGTTTTCTTTAGTGGATTGGTACAACATTTGCTACAAGAAATTATTAATGAGTGTTGTGATATCGCAACGATGATCGCAAAATACAGATATTTATTTTTCATTTTGTTATTGACACTCAGAATTATGACTTAATTTCTGTAGGACTTTTATTACATTTTTTTTTAGAAATCAACTTCTTTCGTAACAGTGCATATGTGGTTAAAATTTCGTGGATAAGTTGTGAAACAACCTGTATAATTAAAGTTAAGAAAAGTAAAAAACAATCAAAGTAATATTACTATTTATTATAATATCAAAATAATTTTAAAATAAATGAAAACAAGTTTCTCACAAGTTCTTTTGTTATCTGCAAGTAGTAGATTTTTTTTAAGAGAAGTTGGAATAAAGCCGAATTTACAGTTTTTTTTAATAAGAATGTATAATATTTTCTTGCAGCTACTGAACTAATTTTTAAATTACGGAATATTTTGAAAAGCAAAGTATGTCACTTAATTACATTAAAATATTTAAACTATTCTTCGCAATTCAGAGGGATGTAGGAAAAGAGTCTTACGAAATGTACCGTATTGATTCCTGATTAACGAACGAATGTTTGTTTACTCGTGTATTCATAATTTTAAAGAATGAAATGTATTTATGGTTCTAGACTATATTTTTTTAAGCTTTAGTAATTTGAAAGTCATTTATATAGCAATACCTTAAAGTAATGTGTAGTAGAGGCAAAATGTGTTGAGTACATACTGGCGTCATGTAAAATAGGCTAGAAATGATATGAATATGTGAAAAAGTAAAAATATGAATTTGTTAACACACTTTTCCTAGATATAATTTTTATATTTTTAAAAATCGTTAAAAACTAACAAAATTTAGAGCAAAAAGTACAAAAGAAAATTTAATATCATTATAAATAAAAGATTAAGCAAAACACTTAATTTACTATAATGTTTTAAGTCCATATTGAAAAACTAAAACTGGCTGCATCGTTATGGTCATTTTCTTTTTAAGTTCTAAAACAGAACCAGTTCTTTGGGACTTTTCTATTACGTTGCAGATTGATATCCGATTTATTGCTATTTCTTCAAATTTCTCGCTAAATTGTTTCATCACGTAGTGGAATGATACTTGACCATCCCCATAACACTTTTTTATAAAAATATTTTGCTCAGTAGATAGCATTTTGATGAGAATTATTTTACTTTAAATGATAATTATTTCATAAAATAAAGATATCGACAAGTACGTCGTTAAGTATCATAATCATTTTTGAAACTAATAGGTACTCTGGCTAAAGGTGTGCTTGAAACTATTTTGAACTTTAAAAAGTAATGTGATACTAACACTCTTTTATTTTTAAAACTTGTATTTCTACTTGAGGATTGATTCAAAACATATTTAATATTTGAACTATTCAGAGAAAATTATAAACGGGGTATGCTTTTTACGTAAAACACCATTTTAGTATTTTTTAGGCCCCCTATATAAAAAAAAAATTAGTAACTTGAACCTCATTCATTTTTGAAGCAAAAAATTTTATCAACAGTTAGTTTTTTTCGTATTTTGCAAAATGAGGCATTTTTCATCTTACGCAAAATAACATTTTTGCGGTTTTATGCCTCCTGTATAAAAAATTAAATATTTGATAAGGCCAACCTTATTTATTTTTGAAGCAAAAACTTTTCATAAGAGTGACTTTTTTTCGTATATTTCAATTCTTAGTCCATTAGACCTCTCGTAAAGTCCATCTGCGGACATACTGTATATCTTATACCAAAACGTATTGTCATTAATTTATGTATCAACACCCAAATTTAATTTTTCACTTTTTATTTTGCTCTACAAACACAGTTTTTAATACATTATTTATTTGTTTTATATTTTTACTTCTCTCGTGAAAGGGAAATAGCATGAGAAAATCTTTACGTTTTGGTTCCTAGATGCCGAAAAACGAGTTTTCTTAATTCTGTCTGTCTGTCTGTTTGTTTCTGCGGAATAACTAAACATGTATTCGATTGATTTCAAATTTTGCACAAAAATTAATTCTAGTATAAGGATAAACTAGTAAAATTGGAACGAATGCAATAATGTAAAATTTATTGTATAAACCAACTGTGATATGTAGATGAACTATGAAACTTTCGGAACAAAATGGCCGCCTAATAAATTGTTTACAAGTTATTATAAAAAACTATTCATTTAATTGACTGTGCAAAAATCAGATAAAATTTTCATATAAAGTCAGCCTGGGGGTATAAAATGGTGCAGAATTAATTTTTTTTTAAAATCACTGTTAAAACTAGTTATTCAATTAATTTTTAATTGGTCTAGAAATCATGTGTAACATAGAGAGAAACTAGTAAAATATTGGGGTGACTACACAAATTGATAATTTAATTCTCGCCGTGATGAACTGTAGATATTTGAATAATACGAATAGGCTGTACCTATTACAAATTGGAATAATGTAGGCGAAAATCAAACTTAATTAAACACAGTTTCACAGTAATTGCATAATCATATTATATGCCAGCTATTTTTAACATTTAAAAATTATTTTGAACATTTTTACTAATTAAACAAAATTTGAAAAATAAAATTCCACTAAAAACGAAATTACCAAGAAACATTTAATTTCGTGTTTGGATTTAGTTTCTATCTTTGAGTTAGATAATCGTAAAGATCCTTTTGTATAATTTCCAGTTATTTAGGGTTGGTCCCAACATATTTTGTGTTTCGTCCTGTCTAAACCCTCGTCTCAGGTTGACTTAATTTTAAACCTTATTGAGAACGCTGGCAAAGGCAAAATTAGTTTCAAGGGAAGATAAGTATCTGACAGATAGGTTGGAGGCTATCTAATTTTACCTGCTATTTTCGCTTACATAAATATGTTTATGTTAGGTAATGACGTCTAATTAAATAGCTTTATTTTCATTTTAATGTTGATTCAAGTAGGAATCATTTTGTCTATTTCACTCTTAGAGTAGTGTATGAGTAAAATAATAAAAACTGTAAAAGAGTGGAAATACATTTCACCCCCTTAAGGGTAGAATTTCTGAATGCCCAGAAATAGATTTTTAGCCAAGAATTTTTGAAAGGAAAAAGTACTGTTTTAAAAACGCATTTATTTAAAGAGATATTTTCTGTACCGGGAAATTCCCTCGTTATAAATCTTTCCTTTTATTAGTAATTGTGAAGTGTGCTCAGTACATAGTTATTTAGTAAGACATATACAGGATGGCGCATCGAAAACGAGACATAGGCATTTACAGACAGCTCATAATGTTTTTTGAAAAACGCTCTTACCCGTCGATACCTCCCTCATTTTAAAGGTCTTTCGATTCCCTTCAAAATGATTAAAATAGCATGTATTTTTAGTTCAGTAGTTTTAGAGATTTATTGAATTAAATCTTAAAGTAGGCTTTAATACATCAGATTAGTGGAGAATATCTAAAGCAAGAATTTTGCAAGCAAGTAGTGTAAAAATAACTAATGGGTATACTGATGTTATTATTTAATGCATTTTTAACTTTTGTGTCACTTACGCACGCATTTTAATTCTTTAATTTTAGGGTTTTAAAAACTTGAGTCTTAAAAATTTGCAAAATAAAAAATAATAAGAATGTACTTACGCGTCACCCAAGTAAATGGTGAAAATGGCCATCTTCACTCTCATGCAGTAATAGAGGTTTTGCCCAAAACGTTGCCGCACATTCTGCAATATTTCAGGAGTAATTTGAACGCACTCATTCAATTCTTTGTTGCAAATCGTGAAATGAAGTCGGTTGAGTCGCATAGATTTTGCTTTTTGAGTGACCCCATAGAAAGAAAGTCAGAGGTGATAAATCTGGCGATCTTGGTGGCCATTCGATAGACTCTCTTCTTCCAATCCATCGACCTGGAAACGTTTGATTTAAATATTGTCGAACAAATATTAAATAATGTGACGGGGCATCGTCCTGTTGGAACATCAACCTAACCTCAACGTATCGCCGATCATTCTGATTTTCAATTATTGCTTTTAACGCTGGCTCTATGGTGCCTTGTAATAATTGTAAATGCATTTCATCTGTCAAATTTCCAAACAAGAAAAAAGGACCAACTATATGATCGCCAAAAATACTGTGTTGAGTGTGTATCTCATGATAAATTCTGGAATTAGAATCGAACCAATATCAGCACCTATGACGATTTACCATGCTGTTTAAGAAAAAAGAACATCATCAGAGAAACATGTGTTGAATAGAAGGTTTTCATCGCTTATAATTCGTTCACTCATAACTTCTTGCACAAGGTGTATTTTGTGCGGATGGAAACTATGGGCTTTAAGAATCCTTTGGATACTACGTCGAGTAACACCAGACACAATTTCCAATTGGCGGGTACTAAACGCGAAATTTGACATTTCAATAGGCCGCCATTTTGTTTTGCCATATTCGATTTTCGCCAAAATATTACTAGGTCATCCCCTTTTGATCAAAATTTGAAGTCAATCTGGAAAGCAGTTTTTTAGCTATGCCGCGGACAGACAGACCGATAGACAGAGAGACAGACAATCCCACAGAATTGAGAAAACTTGTTTTTCGGCATGTAGGGACCCTCAAATGTAAAGATCTGCAAAACTTCGGAGGGTGAAGTAAAAAAGAAAAACTCAATTGATTATTTTTCATCCCCTTAAGGAAGGAATTTTAAAAAATCCAGAACCTGATTTTTAAAAATTTTTTTAAAGCTGTTAACGAAAAAATTTATTTTAAAACTCATTTAATTTAAAAGATATTGTAAAAAAATACACACAAAATCCAGAAATTTGTTCTTAGGAATTTATCTTTAAAAGCTCTTGACCAAAGAATTGTGTTTAAAACTCATTTAGTTAAAGAGACATTGTAAAAAAAGTAAAAACACATTACACAAACACTAACAATTTCAAAAAATTCAGAATAAGATTTTAAGATAAAATTTATTTGGACATTAAAACAAGAATCATTATTACTTATTGGCTCCAAAAAGTCTTTATACATTACAAACAAATGCCAACTCTTGCCATATGATACTTTATCAAATAGACATTAATTGTCATGTCATTCAAGTATCATACATTACAAATGAATCATACTACGTCTTTATATAAACAATTTGTCAACTGTGTAGTTAAAAATCGAAACAATTACAACGATTGTGAAAATTTCAATCTTAGTTAGAAAAATAATTATAAGAAAGAATAAATCCATCAGACAACAGTTCATTATTCTGTTAATCAGTACAAACGGACCGGTATCTCCAAATTTTGCCCTCTCTTTGGTCCCGCTAGGAAGTTGAATGTACGCAAATAGTCTAGTCAGTGCACAGGGTCGTAAAAATAAATACTGAAAGATTCTAAGATAAGAGACAATCTTGCAAAAGAACTCGATGAAGAATTTTTAAAAAATATAAGCCCGAAAACCATTAGAAATTGCTTGCATGGAGCTAAGAAATCATGATTCTTAAGATTAGATCGCATCAAATTGGTATTACTATCCGACGTTTTGCATTCAATTGCCCTAGGCGTATTCAGGGATCTTTACTCCGCGATATCTGAACAGTGAATGAATTCGCAGAAATGCAGGCGTGCTTTTATACCCGACTTGTGCTCGCTGAACCGTGACCCAGTGTTAAGATCGTTTTTCACGTGTGATGTAGACCGTAACCCGTATCTCTGTTGAAATTTTTCGTTTATAAAATCCTCGAACTGATGATAGAACCTTGATTTCTTTTACATTTATAATATGGCTAGTAGTGTGCTAGTGTTCAACTACAGCCGTCTGAACAATTTGTTTAATACATTATTCATGTTCCTTCTCCCACATACACTTCTCTACAGAAGCAAGGAGTTTTATATACTCCTTCAGTTTGAAAAGGCACAATATCTTTCGTAAATCGCAAGCATTGTCCAGTTGTTCTAATAGCGCGTAGCTTGCACTCGCAAAATTTTTTAATTTAGTGCCGAACACAGCTCTTTCCTGAAGGGTTTCCCCACCAGGAATGCCATGTTCTACCGGAAGTTCGAATGTATTCGAATCTGTTCGATTTAGGGGCGGAGCCACAGCCTTCTTTTTGCTTTGATCCCCTGCGGGGACTCTGTGCTCCATTTCCACCTCATCGAACAGCGAGTACACACTACTTGCTCTTTGTCCTGTAGTCTGTTTTTTGTTATGTAAGGACCTGGGGTCCTGTTGTTTTTTGTGAATTGTCCTGTCGCCGCCTTCGCATATAGAAAGGAGGTCGACTTCTGATTTCCCACCCAGACTCTGACGGTCAGGAGAGAAATCCAACTCAAATAATGAATAAGTTTTGTTCTTATTTTGTTTTCCAGATTTTGAGAAATTTTTAACGTTGAATTTTAGGTAGAAATAATAATGTTTTTGTAAAGATTTTTATATGAGCGTGAAACGCATATACTAGAAATCATTTGTACAAAGTTTCATTAAATTATTTTGATTAGAAATATTTTTAATTAATTTTTATACTTATAGAATTTCTAGAATCGATCAGACCAATCCGATTGTAGCGTGGTTGAATCTGATTGGCTGAAAGACTTGAATGCTTTGAAATGATTGGATGGAATGTTTCCTAGATTAGGTGTGGTTACGTTTATTATTCGATTTGGTTCGAAGCTCTAGAAGATGATTTCTAGGCCTGTTTCCAATGTCTAATGCATGTAAATACATAGGGAATTTCCTTTTCTTTATTTTGGCCCAACCCTACTGGTAGAATTTGGTCAATTTTGGCAAAAAATGTGATATTACGACACTGCCCCACCCAGCTGTAAATTGACTGTCCTTTCGATTGTCAATTTAAGCCTCTTGCTGGTCGTCTTCGTCGGAGAGTTCTTCAGGTCGTAACATCAGTTTTCGTCCTGGAGGTTTCGTAAGTGTTAGCTGCTCTGTCTCCGGGATTTGTGTTTTTGTTTGCTCAGGTTTAGATTTAATTTTAGTTTTAGTTTTACTTTTAAGTTTAGGTTTAATTAATGTTTGGGAATTTGTGCCTTTAATTTGCTCATTAGTTTGAGAAAGATTTAAATCATTTTGATTATTTATATTTGAATTAACATTATTTGAATTGGATTGTTGACCTGAAGGATCGGAATTGTCTCCTTCAAAGTCAGAGTTTGAGGGGAATGAGTAAACACTATCTTCGTCGTCTGAAGATAGGTTGTCCTCATTATCGAAATTCACCTCGTTTCCATCTGGATGCTTCCGTAAGTCGTCCAGATGAGTCACCCAGTCCCGTCCGTTGATGTTAACAACATAGGAGGTGTCTCCTAGTTGTTTAACAACAGTGTGTGGTCCAGTCCATGTTGTAGCGAATGTGCCTGGGCCGATTGTGTACTTAGTACGAAAATTTACTTTCTGACCTGGGGTAAAAGTGACATGAGGGGTTTCTTTGTTTTTATTATACTTCTTGTTCTGGTAATCAAGCTGCTTCGCATAGATTCTTTTGTTACGAGCCTTCCTTTCCGGCTTGGTCAAATTTTTCTGCCTGAGGGCCTCAGGGGTGAACCACGTACCTGGCCGAGGAAGCTCATAACCAAGAACTATGGAAGCAGGCGTTTCGCCTGTGGCTTGGTTACGACGAGATCGAAGAATTTGTAAAGCTTTGGGCACTAGTGTGTCCCACGCAATTTCAGGTTTATTATGTAATAAAATACGCATGACTTTTTTGAATTCTTGTACTCTACGTTCTACTGGGTTTGCTCTCTGGTGGTATATTGCCGAAAATTCGAGTTTTATATTGTATCGTTCGCATAATTTCTCAAGGTGTTTTGAGATGAAGACCGGCCCATTATCAGAAACTATGATCTCCGGGCTTCCATATCTGGAAAAGATTTCTCCCTCCAGATATGTTACGACGTCCCTTGCCAATAGCTCTGGATATAGTTTGGCCTCCACCCATTTACTAAAAACGTCTTCTACTTTTATTATGTATTGGTTTTTGCGCGGAGTCTCTGTATATGGACCTAATACATCGACCGAGATCATTTGAAATGGAAATTTCGGTGATCTTGCATGCATTGGAGCATGCGGCGCTTTTTGTTGGGTTTTGCAAATCGAACAAGGTATACAATTTTTTATGTATTGTGACACTTCTTTGGTCATTCGTTTCCAATAGTATAATCTTTGAATTTGACGCAACATTTCATCAATGCCTGGATGTGCAGAATCAGGGTCATCGTGGAACGTGTAGATAACCTTCTGAGTCTGGTTTTTTGGTACTACGAGTCTGTCTCCCGAGTCCTGTTTCCTCCAGAGTAACTGGTCGTAAGTCACGTAGTGTCTTAGTAACTCACGGTCTTCGTTAGTTTCCGGGGGGTTGTTTGTCAAGTATGTCAGTTGCGCGATGCGTCTCTGACATTGACGGTTTGATCTTTGGGCATTGACTATTTTCGTATGTAAGTCCCGTAAATTAATGGCATTAATTGCAAGGTCTTCAGACGTTTCTAGAGACGTATTGTCTTTGTCTTTTCCCAGGGCTTCCGGTGGGAAAAGTCGTTCTAGGTTAGGTGTGAAGTCTACTTGCTCTCCAGGGTCTCTGCTGAGGAGATCTGGAAGTTCATTTTTTGTGCCTGGGACGTGTTCTATGATAAAATTAAATTCTTGCAGAAGTAAGGCCCATCGTGTCAGTTTAGCTTTGGTGTCCTTGAATTTGCTGAGCCATGTAATTGCCCTAGAGTCAGTTCGAAGAATGAACTGGCGATCCTCTAGGTAATTACGGAAGTATTTGATGGCCCACATGACAGATAGACACTCTTGCTCGTTAATATGGTATTTTTGAACAGTTGGTGAGAATTTGGAGCTTATATGTGAGATAATGCGTCTTTCTCCGTCCTCTGCCTCTTGGTAGAGTACGGCCGCCATTCCTACGGAAGACGCATCTGTCTGAAGAATGAATGTTTCTGAGTAATCGGGCCTGCTCAAAGGAGTGGGATTCGAAAAAGCTACCTTGGCCTCCTCAAAAGCTTTATCGTGGACCTCGGTCCAATGCCACTTGGAAGTTTTTCTCAAAAGTTGGGTTAATGGCACTAATATTTCTGACGAATTGGGGACATATTCCCTTAACCAGTTGCAAACTCCAAGAAAGCTCTGGAGTTGCTTTTTTGTTTGTGGCTTTTTAAAGTTTTGGATTTGGATGATGTGTTTCTGTTGTGGGATGTTATTTTCCCCACAAATGCGATGGCCAAGATAGTTTAAGTCCTGGACGGCAAGTTGGCACTTGTCCGCCGAAACTTTTAGATTATGGATCTGCAAGCGCTCAAAAATGAGGCGAAGATGGGCTAAATGTTCCTCAATAGTATTGCTATAACATATGATATCGTCCAGGTACACCTGAACGAAATCATGGAGATAACCAACCAAGACTTCGGTGGTCATGAGTTTCTGAAAGGTGGCTGGCGCGCCTTTCAGACCAAAGGGCATTACAGTGAAATGATATGACGCTCCGTCTGGAGTTGTGAACGCCGTCAATTCTTTAGAAGGGTCGTCCAAAGGAATCTGCCAGTAACCTGCCTTCAGGTCAAGAACAGAGAATACCTTGGCTTGACAGAGGCCTTTGAGAGCATCCTGTATTCTAGGAAGCCCTGAGCTTTCGTCTTGAGTCAAGTCTTTCAGGTCACGGAAATTTACACAGAAACGTTCCTTTTTCCCCTCACGTTCGACAAGAACAGGGGGACTGGAGTACGGTGACTGTGAGGGTTCGATGACACCTGCCTCAAGCATTTCATCTACACATTCGTATAAAATACGTTTTTTATATGGATTTAGAGGATAACATTTTTTGTTTACTACTTTATTAGATTTTAACGTTATTACGTGTTTAGTTGTTCGAGTTGTGGGTTGAATTAACCCAGTTTCAAAAACGTCCTGGAACTCATATATCAAATCTTTAATACCCTGCGGGTGTTGATCATTGAGCTCAGGTAATTTAATTAAGTTTTTATTTTGTTTAGGGGGTTGATACCAATACACTGTCTTCCGATTTTCAATACCAATATAAACACAATTGCGTTTGTAATCGAGGACGCATTCCTGACTACTTAAAAACGGATGCCCTAACAACATATCTTCACACAAATTTCTAATGACAAAAAATTTTGCCGTAAAAACTGCCGATTGGATCTCGAAGATGCAATGGCACGTGCCTAGTACCTCCGCGTTTGCGCTACTGGTAGCTAAGGCCAAACTACTTCTCTCTGACGTGTCGAGGGAATCTGGAGCTAAGTTGTCCGACAACAAATTCACTCCTGCTCCAGTGTCCAAAAGTGCCCGTACTTTTTGTCCTCCAAGAGTGACACTCAGTATCGGATTTTTCACTTTTGGGACTCTATTCCCAACGACGTGCGAAAAAGTCGTTGACTTTTCACCGTCAGTTCCTACCTCTTTTCCTCTATTATAAACATCATCATCAACATCATCAATTAAAACGTTAGGCTCCGTGTCTTCGCAGAATGTTTTATGGCTCGAAATTGGAAGTGTTTTTAGTGTTTGGTGTGGTGTGAAGTGTGTTTGAAGTGTGTGCTGTGTGGTTGAGGAATGGTGAGTCACACTATCCGCGCCACGCATGACGGGTCTGCTTTTAGACTCACCACCCTCGGGTGTGTGTGTAGTGTACGTGTGTGTGTGTGTGTAGATTTTTGAAATGAAGAGTGCGGGCCGACACTCAAAGTGAAAGTTGAAATTGAAAAAGATTTTAGTTTATTTTGTTTAGAATTTAAATTATTATTTACTTGAGGAACATTACAATCTGAAGAAACGTTGTCTCCCTTCGAGTTTGCCTCTTGGGAAGCTCGCTCAACGTTCTTCCTTGGTTTCTTTTTATTTTTATGTTTAGTTTTTGAAGCGTGGGGGAGGGTGATGCCCTGTGTATCCTCCACGGTTTTTTCCACTTCGGGAAATAGAGAATGTAAATTTTTATGAATAAATTTAGTTTTTAAATTTGGAAAAATTTTATTTTTATTATTATCATTATTAAAAATTAAATTTTGGTAATCGGTTGAGAAAATGTCAACTTCTGTGCGATCCTGAGGCCGGCCCTGTCCTAGTTTTCCGGACACTCAGGATCTGGTTTCTTTTCCTTTTGATTCTTTAAAGAAGCCACCTGCTTTTGCAGGGACTTGACTTGTTTTTTAAGATTTTCCTCTTTCTTATTATTATTATTATTATTATTATTAGTGTTAGAATTAGAATTAGAGTCACTCGTTCGGCTAGTCGATGGCACGACTTCGTTTTGCCGTATCACCGCTACCTTTTTGAAATTTTGGGTTTGTGGTTTATTTTGAGTGTTTTGTGGAATAGTGTTTTTTGGATTTTGTGTGTTTACATTATTTGGGACCTTGTTTTGGTTATTAAACGGTCGATTCGTATTTTGGGCGTTTTGCGCAAAATTTCGATTGCCGTTGTTATTATTGTTATTATTATTTTGATTGTTATTATTATTATTATTATTACGACTAAAATTAGGATTTTGACCGCTGCCAAAATTCCTTTGTGGACCTTGTCCGTTCGAGAAGTTTCTATTTTGGAAATTATTGGGGTTTCTATTAAAATTATTATTAGGCGCACTTGGAAAATTGGTATTTCTTGGACCGCTGTTACCCTGATTTGTTGTAAATCTAGGGGTAACGTTTTGATTTTGAGATCTATTTTGGAAATTACTATTTACAGGTTTAAAGCTACTATTTACAGGTTTAAAGTTATTACTACTATTATTACTATTATTGGAAGACGAAGATGTAGTAACTTTTTGCACTACAACTTTTGTTTGGCCCTGTACATTGGGTCGATTTCTTTTTTCTTCCGCAATATCTTTTTCCAGCATTGACGTGAGATTTATTAAATCTGAAATTGTCTGAAAATATTTGCCGCGTATTCGCGATCTTAGTTCCGGTAATAGCTGCGACACAACTAAAGAAATTAAACTTTGCTCGTTTCCGTCGGGCTCAAGCCGCGTAAATAGAGCGTATTTTCTGAAAATAAACTTTTCTGATGTTTCATTTATATTTTGCTTTTCGCCGTATAGCTTAGTTTTTAAATCGGTGATTTTATCTAAAAACCCGAATTTAGCAATAAATCGGTCGCAGAATTGTAAAAGAGTTATTTTGTAATTTGTAAATGTACTGGCCCATTTGTGAGCTTCTTCTCTCAATTGGGTCTTGATGAGATCCAATTGTTCATATGGGTCGTTTATATTGTTTTGTGCGCAATATTGGCTAATTATTTTCAAAAATTCACGGGGGTCCTCATGCTCGAGGCGGCTAAACGTGATTTTTAATTTTTTGGGTTTTTCATTAGGTCTCTGTAGGGATGCCAGACACATTGCCATTTCTGACAGTTTGTTTGCGATTTCAAGTTGGGTATTGACAATCGCGTTGTCATTAAGTAATGTGTCGTCTGTTTGTTGTCTTTTTCGTCGGTTACCTCCCTCTAGGTCTACCGACGGTAGTTGCTCGTACAGTTTGTAGGTCCGTTGCGAGGATTGTTTTGCCCCCTGATGGACAAAGTTGGGTTCATTGAAATAATAATCCTGCTTTTTGTGTGCCTCTTGTCTGAGGACTTCCGAAAGATTGGGCAAGATATTTTCCAATGATCCACCTTTTCCATTCTCCCCACCAGGGATGCCATGTTCTAATAGCGCGTAGCTTGCACTCGCAAAATTTTTTAATTTAGTGCCGAACACAGCTCTTTCCTGAAGGGTTTCCCCACCAGGAATGCCATGTTCTACCGGACGTTCGAATGTATTCGAATCTGTTCGATTTAGGGGCTGAGCCACAGCCTTCTTTTCGCTTTGATCCCCTGCGGGGACTCTGTACTCCATTTCCACCTCATCGAACAGCGAGTACACACTACTTGCTCTTTGTCCTGTAGTCTGTTTTTTGTTATGTAAGGACCTGCGGTCCTGTTGTTTTTTGTGAATTGTCCTGTCGCCGCCTTCGCATATAGAAAGGAGGTCGACTTCTGATTTCCCACCCAGACTCTGACGGTCAGGAGAGAAATCCAACTCAAATAATGAATAAGTTTTGTTCTTATTTTGTTTTCTAGATTTTGAGAAATTTTTAACGTTGAATTTTAGGTAGAAATAATAATGTTTTTGTAAAGATTTTTATATGAGCGTGAAGCGCACATACTAGAGATCATTTGTACAAAGTTTCATTAAATTATTTTGATTAGAAATATTTTTAATTAATTTTCATACTTATAGAATTTCTAGAATCGATCAGACCAATCCGATTGTAGCGTGGTTGAATCTGATTGGCTGAAAGACTTGAATGCTTTGAAATGATTGGATGGAATGTTTCCATCGAATTTTCTAGATTAGGTGTAGTTACGTTTATTATTCGATTTAGTTGGAAGCTCTAGAAGATGATTTCTAGGCCTGTTTCCAATGTCTAATGCATGTAAATACATAGGGAATTTCCTTTTCTTTATTTTGGCCCAACCCTACTGGTAGAATTTGGTCAATTTTGGCAAAAAATATGATATTACGACACAGTCTTCTTATGTGTATTGCAGATTTTACGTACGTTGGACTGTAGAGCCATTCATGTAGGGAAGCATAAGACGGTGGTTCTCATTCTCCTTTCGCGGATTGGGTTACTTTTATCTTTTAAATGAACGTATAATATTTTCAGTGCAATAACTTTGCATTCCCTCTCAGAGCTTCAGTCAGTTTCGATGTTTCCGATATTACAGAATCTTGATCATAAATCGAAATGACTCTAATACTACTTGCATTTAAGAATCTATTTGTATGCGGTAGTTTTCTATACTCAGAATTTCCTAATGAACCATTTTCCTTCCTCTGAACAAATACATCTAGAAAGGGAATTGTTCCATTAGTTGTTAAGGTGGTCCAGAAATATAAGGAGATTATCCTGTCCGTGACGCCAAACAACAAAAGTATTCTCTACATATCTGAACCGGTGTTTTAGTTCTAGTAGAGCGGATATAAGAGCAATATCCTCAAAGGCCTCCATAAAGATATTCACTACCACAGATGTTAGAGAAGATCACATAGCTTCCCCTAAAATTAGCTCATAAAAAGTTTTCTTTGAGAAATGAAATAAGTAGATATAATACAAGCTTCCACTAGGTCTATTAAGTTATCAAGATTATTACGATTCAATAGATCTGATACAATGGAAATTAGGTCGTTGACGAAATATTTGCGTATAGTGATTCTACATCGAAACAATGTCTTCGCGATCCAACTGAGTTGCCTTAAATTTTTCCAAGAAATGTGCAGAGTTTTTTATAAATGAATCTATTTTGCCAGTAAATGGGTTATTTTGATTTGATAGATTTAAAAAATATTTGTCTAATTTTTTTCGGTCGAAGTGGAACATTTACCTTGTGTATCTTGAGAAGTACATACATGATGTACAGGGTGGTCCATTTAAGATGCTCCTATACTTTATCTCAATAAATAAGACACTGAGAAAAAAAGTTAAATACAGGTTTTTAATACTGAAATAAAACACAATTCTTAAGAGGAATGAATCATTACAGCTTCCACGATAGCTGTTGCTCGTGGCTGATTCTAACTGGATAATTCCAAATAATGTTAAAGTAATCAAATCAGGACGTATTAAAACACTGACCCTAAATATATTTTTTATTTATAATATTTTTATGTATACAGGGTGTTCCATTGTGCCAGGACAGTAACCAACTTTTAGCTAATTTTTAGTAATTCTAATTCTACGCTTGATTTTGAGTATTTTTTGTCATCATAGCATACGAAATTTTGAGTAGTAGGAGAAAAATGAACCTTTCTAATTTTTTTCGGAAAAACAGGTTTTTGGATTCATGGGAGCGGTTAATATTTAATACCTATCAGGAGCGAAAATCCATTATACAGGGTGGTCACAAACGACCATAAAAAAAAATGTTTTTGTAACTAAAAAAACTTAATTTTTTTAAATGAACACCCTTTATTTAGCACTTTTATTGTGTTTAGGATTTAATTCTGCATCATTCTATATATATATATAGTTTATATTCCAAAAATTAGTAGTTTAGAAGTTATGACCAATTTTTTATAATAATTCAGGTATTTTTGTTAAAAATCTAAATAATATTCTATTCTAAGTTTTTTTTAACATTATAATTAAATTTAACATTAAATCAACAAGTAATGCAAGAAAGAAAGTAACTAATTACTTATTACAAAGCATTTTCGACATAATCCCCAAGCAAAAGCAATTAAAAATTCTCCTGTATTTTGAAGAAAACGACGAAAATTCGCAAAGAGATGCATTCCGAGATCTACCGGGAATTAGTAAGACTAGTGTTCAAAGGACTTTAACTGATAATAACTACCATCCGTTCAAATTTTTACCAGTTCAGGAATTATCCCAACAGGACTTTCAAACAGGGCTTTTTTATTATTCTCTCATGATGGGCCACCATTTTGAAACTGACATTTTTCAAAATATTTTATTTACCGATGAGGCAATTTTCAATACGGCCGGCATGTTCAACCGAAAAAATACTCATTACTGGTGTAACTCAAATGAACATCGTGTAAAAGAAATGAAAAAACAGGGTCGGAGAAGTGTTGTGTGTGGTGTGGTATTATCCGTGATCGGATAATAGGTCCAGTATTTTATGACTTTGTTCTGAATGGTGAGAGGTATTTAAATTTGTTGGAGAACGAAATATTTCCGTTAATTGACAATCTGCCAAACGATATTAAAGAAGGGCTTGATAATCAACAAGATAGTGCTCCATATCACACTGCAGTGCCTGTTAGAAATTGTTTGAATCAACGGTTTCCATTTTGGATTGGTCGGTACGGGACCATAGATTGGCCAGTGAGGAGCCCCGACTTAACTACCCTGGATTTTTTTATGGGGCAACCTAAAAAACGAGGTGTATAAAAATAGGTGTAATACTGTTCAAGATTTAAAAAGGAGAAATAGGCAAGAGGTAGAAAGACTTAATGCAACAGACGCGGTTAGAAATGCTATTTGTAATAGGTAATTAGTTACTTTCTTTCTTGCATTACTTGTTGATTTAATGTTAAATTTAATTATAATGTTAAAAAAAAAACTTAGAATAGGATATTATTTAGGTTTAGTTAGATTTTTAACAAAAATACTTGAATTATTATAGAAAATTGGTCCATAACTTATAAATTAACAATTTTTTGAATATAAAATATATATATATATATATATATATATATATATATATATATATATATAGAATGATGCAGAATTAAATCCTAAGCACAATAAAAGTGCTAAATACAGGGTGTTCCATTTAAAAAAATACAAAAACATTTTTTTTTATGGTTATTTGTGACTACCCTGTATAATGAATTTTCGCTCTTGATAGGTCAGAGTATTAAATATTAACCACTCCCATGGATCCATAACCAGTTAAAAAGTTATTTTTTCTCAAAAACTACTCAAAATTTCGTATGCTATGATGACAAAAAATACTCAAAATCAAGCGTAGAATAAAAATATTCATACCATTTCATTAAAAAGAAAAAAGTTGGTTACTGTCCTGGCACAATGGAACACCCTGTATACATAAAAATATTATAAATAAAAAATATACTTAGGGTCAAATACTTTTTGTATTTAACTTTTTTTTCTCAGTGTCTTATTTATTGAGGTAAAGTATAGGAGCATCTTAAGTGGACCACCCTGTATATACATGAAATAAAAATAAATAGGGTTGAATTGATATCCTCCTCCTTTTTTAAAATCGGTTAAGAATCGAGTGGCCCACTTGCATGAGACACCCTGTACCAGATCAAAACAAAAGTCTGTAGTATGTATCAAAATATAAAAAAGGGGACTCTATACGGATTTATCAAGGTCAAGAGTATCTGAATATTCATACAGAACTTTTAAAACTTAGCAAAATAATTTTTACAGAGTTAAAGAACGCCGCCCAAGTTATTTGCGTACATTCCCGCTCCACATTATACATACACTAATACATTATGGGTAAAGCGAACTGCATATTTTTGCATCACAATGAAGTGCAAAAGCACACCCCTGCGCCGTATTATTTGACCTCGCCGCGCTCGCATTATAAAATCCCCATTACAAATTAAATTGCTAAAGTTAAAGAATAGATTTCGTCGATAGCGCTGCACCAGTTTCCGAAAATATTTTACTTCCAGAAGATATTTAATTATTATGTCTAAACGGGAAGTCATTATCGTCTTTAACGTTGCACAATGATTGCGGTCTTTTCTGGACAGAGACCGGGATACTGAGGGTAGATGGAGGATCTTTTGCCCCATATACAGGGTATTTTTCACATGTGGCTCTTCACTATAAAATTTTAATTAGGTAATGTTACTGATTACTTATGCCATGGATAATAGCAGCCAATCACAAAACACTTTAGTCGATAAACTGTTTGTGCTGCCCAATGCAGTGTCTAATACCGCAGTCAAAACCATTCATCGCGTGTGCCATGAAAAAACGAAAGAGCGCAATCGGCACGTCAAATGACGCCATAATTTTATATGCTATTACATTTATATCGTATTACCTAAATTTTCTTTTTAAAAGTTAATTAAACCCCCTTAAAATTAGTTTAGGCGATCAAAGTGAGATTGGTAGAACACCGCCAAATATTACTAAAGCAGCCAAAACCACTTCGGAAGAATTATTACCAGAAATGTTAAGAAAAAAAGTATAACATTTTGTATAAACTGTTTATGAAGTGGCGAAGTCAAAAGAATGTTAATCCATTTTCGAAAAATATCCGTCTTCCTTATTATGGGCATAATTCGAATAAGAAAACATGGTTCTTTAGATTAGACCATGTCAAATCGAAATTACTATGCCACGTTTCACCTTCGATTGCATGAGACATCTTTAGAGATCTTTATCCCACGAGATCTGAACATTGAACGATCTCGGAAAGATGCAGGCGGCATTTTATACCCGATTTGTGATTTATATAAGCGTGTAATGTAGACCGTAACCCGTATCTCTATTGAAATTTTTTGTATGTTTAAACATTCCAATAGGTTCTCTAATTATTCGTTTATAAAATCCTAAAACTAATGCTAGAACTTTGGTTTCCTATATGTTTATAATATGACCGGTAGTATGCTGATGTTCAGCTACAGCAAACTGAACAATTTGTTTTTTTTAATACACACTTCATGTTCCTTAAGTCTAGTTGATATTGAGCGTTCGGTTTCTCCCACATACACTTCCCCGCAGAAGCAAGGAATTTTATATACTCCTGTTTGAAAAGGTGCAATATCTTTTGGGGATCGCAAGCGATGTCCAATCTTCTTATGTGTATTGAAGATTGTAGGTATGTTAGATCGCCGAAGTAATCGTCCTATTATATTTGTGGTGTCATGTATGTAGGGAAGAACAACACTACTTAATTCCTTTCGCGGAGTTTGATTACTATTTCTTTTAATTGAACCGTAATAGCTATTCCGTCTCAGAGCTTCGGTCAGTTTCCATGTCTCCGATGTTAGAGAATCTTAATCAGAAGTAAGTTAATAACAGATATCTTTTGTGTTGGATGGTGTTGGGAATTTTCATTTAAATATCTATTTGTATGCGTCAGTTTTCTATAAACAGAATATCCTAATGTACCATTTTCCTTCTTTTGAACACATACATCTAGAAAGAGAATCGTTTTATTAGATTTAATGTTTATTGTGAACTTCAACTTCTCCATGAGGCCAAACAAAAGTATCATCTACATATTTGAACCAGTGTTTTGGTTTAAATGGAGCGGATATTAGAGGCATATCCTCAAAGGCTTCCATAAAGATATTCGCTGCCACATGTGATAAAGGAGGTCCCATAGCTGCCCCTGAAGTTTGTTTATAAAAAGTACCTTGAAAAGTGAAATAAGTAGCTTTAAGACAAGCTTCCACTAGCTCTTTTAAGTTCTTATCAAAATGGATTAAGAACATTTTAAAGATATTTACCTAGTTTGTATGTGGGCGAGTTTATTGCACTGACGACCGGTCGAAGTGGTACATTGTTCTTGTGTATCTTGGGAAGACTGTAGGAAATGGGAATCTTGGAGTTGCTTGGTTTTACTGATTTCTTCTCCGCTGGTGGTAGGCTGGATGCGTTAATTATACTGGTGATGCGTCTTTCTATTCTACTTGTAGGATCTGCCTGCAAAACTTTATAGGTGTTGTTGTCCAAAAGTTGAGTTGTTGCCGTTTCTACTGCAACAACCAGAATGTTAGCATCTTCATTTAAAGGTCGGCTGCGAAGTGATTTGATTTCGGTGGTTTTAATTTATAATAATCTTCGCTGATTCATCTCTTTTTCGATAATGCAATTCGCAGTTTTGCTCTTTAGAAAACATGAAAAGTTCTGCTTCGGTTAATGGATTCGATGACAAGTTGATAACTGTATTCTGCGGAGGTTTAATTCGATTTTTTCTGTTCAGAAGTGCTTCAATTTTTTTTGGTTGCTTAAGTGTAACTCCCTGATGAAATTTTGCCTGTGCATTGCTGATGTTATCCAAAGTTGTAAATATGGTTCTTTCAAGTCTAGAGGCTAATTTCAGGTGAACTTTTATTAGTTTGCGGGTATTTGTATCTAAATCACGTATTGCCTGAATCCTTTCTCTAACTAATGCATTGCTGGCACGCTTATAAATATTCTTAACAGTGCTAAAAGTAACATGATGTCTCACCTGTAGTAATTGCGGTACTACATCCTCACCTCGGCATCCAAGTAGAAAGGCCAACTGGCAGAATAATTTCTTCTTTCTGTTCCGGAGATTGCCAAAAGTTTTGGCATCCTTTTTGATTTCCTCCCCATAGAGGTGAGGCTAACATAGAACGAAAGCTTTCACCGCTTTCGTCAAATAAGAAATGATGGTTCTTGGGATTAGCCCATGTCAAATTCGATAACCCGATTAAAGGGTACGCTTACTATTGTAACGGAATAGACTATACCAATAGAACAAAGTATATAAATTCTTAATTTGTTTTTTTCTCTTGACAAATGCTAAACATATTTCAAAACTTTAAAATCTAAACAAAATAATAAATATTATTTATCTCAAACGCTATCTTCTAGACTGTATAGATAGATTTATGTACAGATAAACCTTCTCAAATGGTTATCGTCTTATGTCTCCCCTTTCGAGAGTTCATGATCGCATATGGACCTGTGGCGTAGAAAGCTTTCATTTAAGTTAAAGTTAATAATAATTGAAACATTTTATTTGGTTCGATTCAATTATAATAAATTGTCAACTTACTATGTTAAAAATACAGTAGGAAATCTTATAATAGGAGGCGTTTCAAAAATTTCATATTTTTTTGGAAAGAATTGTTTCCCTTCAGAAAAGAGTATTTATTAATTAAGAGTTCAAGGTGCATCTTCAGCCAACAAGAGACAGTTCTTGTCAATTTAGGTGAAGACCTTTTTTCTGTTTTCTAATACAAGATTCAGTCTGTGTCAGAGTTCTGTTTCTAACAATTGATTTTAAATTCTTCTTTTGTGGTGGTTTATAGAGCTTTAAGTATACAATGGATTGTGAAAGTTGAGGGTTTATCAAGGATATCTTATTTTGATTGTAGTGTTTATTTGGGGATTAATTTGTATGGATTATTCAAGAGTTAAATTTATGGTTTATTTAAAGATTTTTGTTTCCTTTTCTTATGCACTAAGTTTGGCGATTTTACGTAAATTCCGCCATCTTCTAGATTTAAAATGTTTTTTTTGTTACTAATTTTTGTACAATAATTCACATCCTTATTTTTGTTAATTTAAAACCAAATATTTTACTTACATAAATCACATGCTAGTTAAAATAAATATATTCAAGAAGAAGATACCATCGTTGTTGCTGTTTGCTGTTGTTCGAGATATAAGTGGCCGTAGAATTGATAAGATAAGATGTACTAACAATTATATTTGATAACATTGTAAATCATATTTTACGAAGAAGCCTACGGAGTACCTTTGATTTTACTGATCATATCTGACTTAATTTCAGTAATGTAGTAGGGTTGCCCGCTATGTCTCAAATAAATAAATAAATAATATTAAATATTATAAATAACCGCTCTATAGCCCTGTTACACTATTAAAGTAAATATCACTATTAAAGTAAATATCAGTATTGAAACATATCATAAATTACATCCAGGTTTAAAAAGAAAATTGAAATGTTACAGAGCAAAAAAGTTCAAAACAGTATACAAGGAGCACCGGATAATGTTTTACTAGTACCAGAAGTAAGAGATATAGAAATTTTTATTTATATTGTGTTATAGTCGAGGACAAGGAATAGTATATAACTCGCTCTACTTGCTCATTAAATAATATGGTATAAACGCAAAGCGTCATTACGTTTCATAACTTTCCTTTTAAACTACCAACTACTTACGCCGTCTTTTAAACTACCTTACATCATCAAAGTTATATTTACCGCTAACGTTTCCGTGTGTCGTCGATATTAGAGTAAATGAAAGCGTAAACATAATCATGCAGTTGTCGGAAGTGAAACATAAACTCGCTACCATTTAATTATATTTGCGTTCTTAATACAACTAACCTGGATGAATACAGTTTAATAATAATTTCCCATTGCTATGTTCCTCCCTGTTATCTATTTTTTTAAAATTAGCTAAAAACTACTGTTTGATTCCCTGGCACTAAGAAAAACCATGTATTTGATAATAGTTGCTTTCATTTGGATCGTACTTTTTATTTAACTTGCTGTCTTCGTATGTCTTCACGGTTCAATTGTATGTATTCATATGTATGTAACTTTGGTGACAATGCAATAATACTATAGTACTACAAAGTAAAAATATCGGTATTTTTTTTCATCCCGAATTTCCTTCGTTATGAATCTTTCATTTTATTAGGAATAGTGAAGTAGGACCCAATTTTGTTTAGCACATAGTCATTTAATAATACAGTATACAAATACTGTCTTTTCAAACATTTTTATTGGGCCCCATTTTGTTCCACCATATTGCATTCGAACCAATAGTTTATCAGTTTCTATCTATGCCACGTTTAATTTTTAAAACTAATTTAATATAAATTGAATAAGTAGTTTTTAAGACAGCTACTTTGTTTCATGCTATTGAATTCGTTCGTACCAGTGTATTTTTACAGGACATTTAATTTTTGTGAAAATTTGAAATCAATTCTATGAGAAAAATGTATTAACGTCGATTTTTTTAACATTCTATCGCCATTTTGAATTTGTACCACAATTTTGCTAGTTTATCACAATTAATGCTTGCACAAAATTTTAAATTAATCTAATAAGTAGCTTTTTCAGGTCGATTTTTCAAATATTTCTTGGATTCAGAATAAAATGTTGCCAGTTCATTTCCATCTTACACTTGATTTTTGCGCCAAATTTGTGGTAATTTGGATAATCCAGTTTCAGTGATGATAATTTTTTTAACATTTCACCAGGCCGGCCCACGGGATATTTACTAGAATGTTACCAGGTCATATCCCTAAGAATTTTAATGTTTTACCAAAATTTAAAGTTAATCGGGTGTATGTGGTAAGTAGTTTTTTGGCGCAAAATGACAGACAACAGACTGACGGACTTAACCCTTTATCGGTTTATGTGACCATATGGTAACATAGATTTTTATAACCGTTAACGGTCACAACGCTAAGAACGTCTTGTAAAATTCTGAAACTTCTGCTGTTATATCAGAACAAAATGCTGATCTATTTATTAGTATTTATATTTCTTTACTTATAAATTTTATGAAAATATGAATTGTAACCATATGGTAACATTGAACAATAAAAGAACTTTTTTATTAAATAAAATTGTTTTTATTATAATAATCAATTTAATTTTGATTAACATGAAAATCTTTGAAACAATTTTTTGCTTCTGTAAAACATAGTCTGGTGTCGCATTTAATACATTTCATGTGGCTCGTCCCTTTAGTACAATTTCTGCACCTGCCTTTACTGGTATATACAGGCCAGTGTCCCAAGGAATCAAACCTTGAAGCGTTATGTGGCCTTTCAACAACTGGCCGCCGAATTTTGGGTATATCAGTACTTTCAGCACTAGGTCGGCCCTTTCTGGCTTCCTTTCCACAACTACTTAAAGACTTGGCAATATCTAGCCTAAAGTTTTTAAGTGGCATGTATTTTTTCTGGCCTAGAGCAACGCAGTCTTTTCTGTAAAGCAGCCATGCATTTACCACAGATACATCAAGGAGGTAAGCAAAAATACAGAAATACCATCTCTTTGCCTTATGGGGAGTTTTGTACAGACCCATTAGAGCGTTTGCTGTATCAACACCCCCCATATGTTTGTTGTACTGTTTAACTATTGATGGACACTCTATATCTATTTTTGATTTGGCATTTTTGCAAAATCTTTTTACAGTACCTAGCGGTTCTACGCCATAAAGGGTACTTCCTAATAAAACAGGTTTATTATCTACCCATTTTGTAATGATGATACCTTTGTCTTTGTCAATTTTGTAGTCATATTTTCCCCGCCCTTGTTTTTGTAGGACTTTGTCTGTATCAATGGGACATCCAGCGATTCTATTGCTGCGTAGTGTTCCAAGGCTATATATTTTCATTTTATTTTTGAGATAAAGGAAAAGTTGCAGGCCTGCAAAATAATTGTCGAAAAAGAGACTTGAATTATCAGGGTCATGCAGGGATTTTGAAAGGGCTATAACAATGGAAGCTCCAACGCCCAAATTTGATTCTTCTTCAGTTATTTCATTTCTGGTTCCAACAAGTTGAGAAAAAGTGGTAGCTCCCCGGTATGGTATAAAGTCCAGGACGTAGCCAGAAACTCCTGCAATTACAAAAAATTTGTACCCCCATTTATGGGGTTTGTTTTTTATATATTGCCGTAGATTGCCTGCCCGGGTCCCTTTATAGGCAACCATGGTCTCATCCACTGAATACTGATTATCAGTATGATAATTTCGAAAATTAGCTCGGATCTTTTCTGCAAAAGGACGTACCTTGAAGTATCGGTCAGTAGTATTATCCGTAATGTCATTGTTGTTATTGAAGTGTATAAAACGCCTCAAAGTTTTAAAACGTCTAATTGGCATCAAGGATGCTACCTGCTCAATACGTGTACCGCTTGCCCAGTAATCTTGATAGGATGGAAGATCTATTATTCCCATATATAATAAACAGGATATAAAATCTGTCATCTCGTTGGCGTTCGTCACGATACATGTCCCTGTTACTTATGTACTGTAAAGATTAGTTTGCTCAATGATATCAGACATTATGTCAAGTGAAAACATTTTGGTAAAATATTCAATAGGAGTGAGCACTTCATCATTGAAAACAGGAATAAAAGTGTCATTCCTATTAATTTTTGGTAAATCTTCTTTGGTCCAGTTGAATGCTACTTCTGGTAGTTTCTTTTTTTTCTTTAGGGGTGGCTCAATAACTTGTTCTGCCTCTTCGTCAGAGGTATGGTCGATATCCGAAATATTACCATCTAAAATTTTTATAATATCATATAAAATAAAATGCAGTCTTTTATGAAATGTTACCTTCCGACAAAATCTTAGCTTCTCGTATTTTGTCTTGAATTTGTTTCAAAGTCATTTCTTTCTCATCTTCTGATGAATCAGAATTATCCGAAACTTGAGGAAGGGGTGGCAGATGAAATTTACTTTTTCCGTAAAAGGAACAAGAAGGAATTGAATTATATTCATCCATAGCGGTAAATGGGCGCGAAAATCTAAAAATCGATATCTACAGTGGGCAATGTAACCAGATGGTTACGCTGATTTCTACAAGAGTTTTCTATGAAACTACTCAAGCTTATACTAAAATAATCTATAAAATTACTCACCTGTTATGTCTAGAAAATACCACTAAATTTGGAATAAAACTGGAATAATTTTTATTAGTTCAAATAATTACATTTATATCTAGTTGCAACATAACCACAAAAATACAACGCAACAGGTCTTCACACGTGGCAAACAAAATTCAGTTTATCGCGAGCGCGCCTCGACTCTTAGTTCCCCCTCCTACTCACAGTTGTAACCAAGTGGTTTCGTTGCCCTAAACTCTGTAAAGTACAGGATTGCGGAAAAGATGCGTTTGAATTCAACGTATCCATATGGTTACAATGACCAATAAATGTATGTTTTAAATTTTATAACTTGACCGATAAAGGGTTAAGAAAACATGCTTTTTGACATCTAAAAACACTTAAACTTTAAAGAATATGAAAACTTGGCAAGGGTTTTTTTCATAATTACAAACATTTTATTCGGCTGCCATTTTGTTCTGCCATCTTGAATTCATACCACAATTTTTAAATGTGTTCAGATTATTTGTTGCGTTTAGATTGACAAACAAAAATCTTTTTTGTCTTTTTCGCAACTGAATAAAACTATTTAACTTTAAATTAATTGAAGCAGATATTTAATATAATTACATACCTCAACATGTAGACTAGTCTGTCTACGGAATGTTCCGATACATAATATAAATAATATTATTTAAGCAAGCATAAGAAATTGTATGATTTACCTTAAGTTTTTATAGACACAAAGATTTTTGTTTGTCAATCTAAACGCAACAAATAATCTGAACACATATAAAAATAACGTTATAGATGGCTGCAAACTATCATTTTTTCATATCTAGGTTACATGTCAAACAAACTGACACTTTTTAAAATTTTGAAACCAATTCTTTTCTATTATTTAATGTTTTTCTCTTACGATCGGCGCATTGATGAGTCCCGATAGGATGAAAGTATTTGTACAACTACTATGTGCCTATAAAAATTTAAGGTAAATGATATAATTTCTTATGCTTGCTTAAATAATATTATTTGTAGGCTCTTGTAAAGAATTTTACCCATGGAATTTAACAAATTTAAAAAATACATTTGAAAGATTACCTTTTTAAAATAATTCCTATACACAAAAATTTATGGATGAGGCACTTTTTCAAATTTTATCCAAAAAACTAAGATTTCGGAAGGTTGCACTGAACTTGTTTTTGGCGTATCGCTAAAAACACATTTTTCACAAACTTAATTTATGAACTACGTAAAAAACTGATTATATTATAATGCTTTATAACACAAAAATGATTATTTGTAACTAAAAGTTAGAAGTAATTATTATATTAGACACTAGCTGATACCCGCGACGTTGTTCGCGGTTTAATTTTCGTTCGAGACGGCATTTTAAATTTACCTAAATAGAAAAAAAAAACGTTAGTCCTATTACCCACTTAACATAAAAAGAATGGCACCAAGTAAGAAAATTAGGTACCAAACCAAATATTTCTTCTTACACAAATTCCTTTAACACAAATAATATTGAAAATTATTATAAGCCAATGTTAAACCAAAAATCTATTTCGTTAACACGAAGAAAAAAGCGAACTCTCAAAACCAAATAGGTTTGGAATATACAAATACAATTAACCAAATAGGTAAAGGTAAAACACAAAATTTAACAACGCTTGAAAATATAGCAGCAAAGTTTAAAATCCTTAGCTTAATGGAAACTAAAAATCTACTTCCTAAAACAGGAAAAAGTATTATTAACTTTCAATATTAAATACAGCAAAATGGAAAAAAACAAACAGCCAACGGAACAAAATTATAAATGTAAAAACAAAGGTAATAAATTATTGATTTCTTAAATTGGAAAATAATAACTCTCCCACCCAGAATATACATAACACACTTTAATAAGTATTAACCTTTTAACAGAAACCAATAATTGTCGATGTATTATTCAAAAATGACCAATAACTTTCAATATCAAAATACACAACAGTAGAAAAAAAAAAAAGCAAATAGCCAACTAAACAATAAATATTTAATTGGTAAAAACAAAGGTAAAAAATTCCAGCCTAATTTGTTAAAAAATAACTCTCTTATCCAAACAGAGAACATACATAAAGATCTACTTTAATAGGTATATTATATATGTAATATCCTTTTTCTAACAAAAAAACAACTGACTATGTATTATTTCAAAAACGACAAAAAAAAACAAAAAACTTAAACAACAAATAGGTATTTACCACTGATTTAAATTTGTTTTAACAAAACGAACTGTCGATTTATCTAAAAACGACAAATAACTTTCAATATTAAAATAATACACCCTGAATTGAAAAAAAAACTAAACACTTAATAATCTGAACCTGTATTTATGACATCTACGGATGTACCCGTTCTAACCCGAATCAAACGTAGACGGTCACGCGCGTCGCGTTGGCTAGGCCTATTTGCATCTTTGCATCTAGGAGTAATATATTTTTCTCAGGGATGGAGTGGCGTCGTTGTGTAGGTGTTTGCTTCGCAATCTGGAGGTTTCGAGTTCGATTCTCGCCGTGCGATAATTTTTTTTTTTTAATTTTTTTTTTCAGTTTTTTGCAGCCTATGTGTTAACCAATATATTATGCTTTCAAACAGTGAAAACCAAATCAAAATCCGTTCATTAGTTTTCCAGTGATGCTCTGTCAAATAAACAAACAAACAAACAAACAAACAAAAATTTTTTTAACCATTGATTTTTTATCTGTAGGTCATTAATAGTCGACTATTTATTGATTTTTCGAAATCTGTGCCATGTACAGACTTTTTGATCTGTATTGCTTTATTATATGTATTGATTATTAAACGTTTTTAAACATAATTACAGCTGCTAAATAAAGAGAGAGCGGGAGTGTCGTCTGTTGGACGCGAATCCAGTGTGCTGGGGATGCTAAGTTGCCGTATGCGTCATCGTTAAAGCCCAGAGGGCCGATGTCGAAGTCTAACATTAGGCTTCCGCCAGTGATGCACCCGCCTGTTGATTAGTGTTGACCGCACTAGGTAGATTGGTACCGGGTTAGCACCAGGGTAGGCGCCGTAGGCATCATCATTAAAGCCCTAATATAAAATGCGAAGAAGAACAGCGAAGTGCCGCATCACTGGCGGAAGTCTAATATTTGGGATCGGCACAGGGGTCCAAATGCGTCGGGAGACAAACATGAAAAATTTAAGCTCCATACAATAATGTAAGTTTGGCAACAATGCAAGATAGCCTTTCTTCAAATTGTCATACTAAGGAATATGGCGTATTGGAATGCAGTGAAAATATCGAATTTCTTTTTGGTTTTTTTAATGCGAAAAATAAAAAGTGGTTCATCCATTTCTTTTATTTTCTTAAAACAGTTAAATGAAGGTAAACTTTCTATTTTATATAAAAAAATTATCAAATTCCGTGGATTTAATTGTTTACAAGACCCTTATTTATATTATGTATCGAAACATTCCGTAGACAGACTAGTCTACATGTTGAGGTATGTAATTATATTAAATATCTGCTTCAAGTAATTTAAAGTTAAATATTTTTATTCAGTTGCGAAAAAGCCAAAAAAGATTTTTGTTTACCACAATTTTACCAGTTCATCTAGATATCATCCTTAACTCTTGCATAAAATTCCAAATCAATCTGATAAGTAGTTTTTTCAGGTTGATTTTTTTAAATAATTTGTTAAGCAACCATTTTGTTTAGCCATCACCGATTAGTACCAAAATTTTACCAGTTGATTTCTAGGTACTACTTTATTTGTGTGTAAAATTTCAGATCAATTGGGACATTTTTTTTGAAATATTTTTTTTAACATTTCACTAGGCCGCCATTTTGTTTCGCCATCTTGGAATCGCATAAAAAATTTTATATTATATAAATATTTCAGGTAAATTTGTTAAGCAGTTTTTGAGTGATAATTTTTTTTTACATTTCACTATGCCATCATTTTTTTTCGTCATACTGGATTTATACCAATTTTGCTATCGGCAACGTCTAACAAACTTATGAAAAACAGTAGGAAGCGTTTTCTAAATGATGTTCAGAATGCAATATGAAACTATGAAAAAAGAGGTACTTTTCGCAAATTTTTCTCAAGTAAGGAATTTAAACCAAACACATTATAGTTAAAATATTGCAAGTTCAAAAGTGTTATCGGAATAAAAAGAGATATTGATATAAGTCAGTTTTATAACTTGGTCGCCTTTATAAAAAGGCAAAGCATGGAATTTAAAACCAAAAAGCAAACATTTTAACAAAAGAAGAAATATCGACATTTATTAGTAAGGCAGCGGGTGAAATATATGTTTTAAAAAAAGTTTCCACTATTTTTCGGTCGATATTATACTCGCAGATTTTTCGTGACGTCGGAAGAAATTAATAATAAGACATATTTATTTATTGCTTTATTGTTACAGAGTAGCATATAATAATTACAATGATATTATATTAAAATATAAAATGTTACCACTATCTATAACAAAGGCAGAGTTCGCACTCACCGCTTTCACGGAGAGCAGCGCTCTTCCACTCAACCCAAACATATTTGCAGTTATATAGAAAATGCACTTCTTTACGACCATCAGAGACACCAAACCAACGTTTCTTGGTAAATTTACAAAAAAAATTGGCAAATATTCAATATGGCGGAAAAAAAAAGGTTAAAAAATTAATTATACAAATTATCTTAAATCTGGCACAAAAATCAAGTGTTACATAGAAATGAACTGGTAATATTTTGGTATGAATCCAAGATGGCGTCTAATGAAACATTTAAGAAATCGACCTGAAAAATTACCTATTAGATTAATTTAAAATTTTGTGCAAATATTAAGCGAAATAGAGATAAATTAGTAGAGCATTGTGATACGAATTCAAAAAGGCGACCAAATAAAATTTTAAAAGAATCAAGGTAAAGAGTTTTTCTTATTCAATTGACTTCACGTTTTTCACAAAGCAATTATGATGCATATCAATGGCATATGAAAAGGAGGGTTTTTGAAAGTTAAACCGTCCCCCCAGAGACACATTTATTTAACCAAAAATGACAGAAACAGTATAAAGTTTTTTCGAGATTGGCGTGTAACCACCCCCCCTCCCAGAGCCAGTTTGACCTATAGTTTAAATAAAGTATTGACTTTCTTTTGGTTTTTCATATTATTTACGCTCAATTTGATAGAAAACAAAAACCGAAGTTTTTTTTTTGGTTGTTGAAAATTTTTATCGTCTTTATATGCAATTTTTGATTCTAAAACAGAAAATTTGGATAATTTCTTAGAAACATTAAACAAAAAATTTCCTTCCATTAATTTTACGTACGAAAAGGAGGACAATGGGCAATTACCTTTTCTCGACACGTTAGTTATTAGAAATAACGATAAATTAGAATTAGATATTTATAGGAAATTTACTAATAAAAATGGCAGCATTTCATTTTTGAACTCACAAGTTAGTCAATTTTTCATTAAGAAAATATGTTTTAACAACGAAATGAATCGAATTAAAAAAAAACTAAAAGTAATGGATATAATTATAATTTTGTACATACATTAGTAAATAGGCATAAACATAAGAAAATGTTAAAACATGCACCTACTCTTCAAGCACCTGAGGCTCCCAATAAGTTCATAGTAATCCTATATGATTCCTCCAGATATACAAGCCGTCTAGAAAAAGTATTTAAAAAAGGTTTGAAAAATCTCCCTGGAAACCCTAAAGACAAAGTCGATTTGAAGGAAAGGAGTGGCATCTATAAAATTAGCTGTAATGACTGCGATCTAAAATATGTTGGGCAAACTAAACGCTCCATAATCCTTCGTTTTAAAGAACACAGCACCTTTAAGATACGGAAGAACGTGAAAGTCAAGCGTTGCCCAACGTGCTTTAGAAAACAATCACCAAATAGGAATAATTAATCCTAAGTTAATTAAAAATGTATCTTATAATAGATTATTGGATGCATTTGACAGTATTGAAATAGTTAAATGTGGTAAGAAAGCACTTTTGGCCTATTCTTTATATCCCCTGTATTGCTTACTTGACAACAGTGCAACCAACTGTGAGCACATTTACCTATAAATAGTCTCGGTTAGGATAAGTTACTTTAGTTTATATCATCTGCTGATGATGCTAACTTGATTAACGAAATGCGCGTCTAGAATGTAACAAATTGTGGTGTAAAGTCAAATATCTCTTTTTATATACCTCTTCTTTGACATAACCCCAAAAGTAAAAGTCTAATTGAGCTATATCAGGAGATCTTGGTGGCCTACAAATCGGACCATTTGTTGTTATACATCTATTTTGAAAAGTCTGTTTATATAAAAGCGAAATATATGAATAACTAGGTTATCTTTAACTTTAAGCCAGGAATACATATAACTTTTTTGTTTAGCAAAAGATTTGCAATCGAAACAGTAAAAGATAGATAGGGTGTCATATTTAAAAAAAACTATTTTTTAAATATAATCATCGAATCGCATTTTGTTCTATTGTTTTTCATTTTTTAGTATTTTAATCACGATAAAAAATACCATTAGTTTGCTAATTTAACCGACTTTGTAGCTCCTGTAATAAACAAGTTAGAATTAAACCTAAACAATAGCGTTATTTCTGAACCTAACCGTATAGTAACTGAATTTGTAAATCATTTTAGTTCTATTTTGTCTAAAAAATAAGTATGGCAGTGTAAAAGTGGACTCAAATCTCTGACTCTTTTTACTAACTCAATTGTACTTGAACATGTCTCTGTGGATCAAGTAATAAAAGTAATTTCGAATTTGAAAAACACAAATGCTGCTGGTTCTGATGATATAAATGTAGAACTTGTTAAGGCTGCCAGGGACTACATTAGTTATCCACTCACGTATTTAATAAACGTAAGTTTACACAAAAATCCTAAAAACCGCAAATATGATACCACTACACAAAAGAAACGACCGTAACGACATAGAAAATTATCGTCAAATTTCAATTAGCATATTTTCTAAAATTTTAGAAAAAATAATTTATGAGAAAATACTTAATTTTGTTAAAAAATACAATATTTTGAGTGAGTGTCAGCATGGTTTTTTTTACCTATTAAGTCAATCCAAACAGCCTCCTATCGTTTCTTAAACTACGTCTATTTTATGCTTGACCAGGTAAAATATGTTGTGGCTCTTTTCCTTGACCTTTCAATAGCATTTGATACTGTCAATAAAGATATTTTGCTTTTGAAGCTGTACAGTATGGGTATACGGGGTAAAATGTCTGACTGGATTAATTCCTATTTATCTGGGCGTGAGATGACAGTAAAGTATGAAGGCGTGTGTTTTGATCTGTAAATATAGGAGTTCCTCAAGGCTCAGTACTGGAACCATTACTTTTTTTACTATAAGCCAATGATCTGCCAGAAAATATTAGTACTAGAAACGTTAAGATGTATGCCGATGATACGACGGTGGTGTTAGCAGCAAGTACCCCGGAGGAGCTTTCCAGTAGTTTAAAAACCATTTGTAAACTCCGATAAAACTGTATATATATGAATATGTTTGTTCGTAAATCCCTGCCTTTAAATTTTGATAGCCTTAACAACATTAAATTTTCAAATTCTAGCAAATATCTGGGAACTATAATAGACTCATCCCTAAGCTTTAATAGTCACGTCGAGCATGTCTGTGCTAAGCTTAACTCTGCCTAATTTTCTGTTCTGAACCTAAAGAATACACTTAACGAGTCTGGCTTGCTTAGTGTTTATTATTCTTTGGCTTATAGCCAACTTATTTAATAATATTACTTCATGGGGAGGTAGAGCGGTATGGGAGAGAGTCTTTATTGGACAAAAAAAGGATTTTAAAACTGATTTCCAATCTCAAGCCAATGGATAGTTGTAAGGCTATATTTACTCAAAAGGGAATTTTAACATTGCCCTGTATATATATTTTTAAGTGTCTAATTTATACAAACAATAACCTTAAATTATTTGTCAAACTGTGAGAGACTAATTCGTACAAGACTAGAAATGAGAATGTCATTGTACCATCTCATAACAACTCATTTTTTTTTTCAGAGATCTACATATTACAGTTGTCTGACCCTTTATAATAAACTGCCGAAACACTATAAAGTTCTTATTGGCAACTTTAGGAACAAAGTCAGACAATTTCTTATCGGTAAAGGTTTCTATTCAGTGCAAGAATATTTGCAGTCTTGAGCGTTTCGTTACTGCTTGACACATGATAGTATTTATTGTAATAGTTTGTCTTGTTTTTCTTATTCCATGTTCTTGTGCGAATTGTTCAGATTTTATATTTTAATTGCATGTTATGTGCATTTATTTTTTTTATATTTATATTTTTATTTTATCCTTTTTCTTTTGTTTTTTTATATATATATTTTTTTTAACGACCCTTTATACAACAATGTATTTTATGGTAATATAAACTATTCTATTCTATTAGCAATAGTGCGAGCTTAATTTGGTACACCCTGTATATTTTAAACGTTAAGCATCAATACGACCAATAAGTTTCCTTTCGCCTTACAGACCACCAAGTTTAAATTACAACGTCATCAAAGTCGTATTTAACGCTAATGTTTCCGTGCGCCGTCGATATTAGAGTAAATGAAAGCGTGAAAATAATCATACAGTTGTTGGAAATAAAACATAAACTCGCAACCATTTAATTATGTTTGCGTTCTCAATACAACTACCCTCGACGTATACAATTTAATAATAATTTCCCATTGCTACATTGCCCCGCGTTATCTACTTTATAAAATCTGCTTTTGTGGCAATTACAACTTTTTTTTTCTATTTCGGTTATCCCCGGTAAAACTTTTTCGCTGTTTTTTAATTAAAATTAGTTCGAGTTAATTAAAACTTTTTCCGAACTTTATAACTGCAAACGAACAAGTCGGGTACTATCAATATTGAAATGAGAGTACACTAGAAAGTGTAGATTTAATGAGCTGTGTGGACTTTTTAATTTCGTGATTAAATTTTTCTTCCGTTTCATAACTGTGTCATTTGAATGGTTATTTGCTGCGTTATCGAAATGACATATTTTTACGTCAGTGGCGTATTTAGGATGCCTTTTGCAAGGGGCAAGTATTCACATAACCTAAAAAGAAGGTAATTGCTTTTTGTCTCTTAATGAAAATTAGCGACGATGACTAAAAAAAATCGGTAAATTTCCTTTACCCGAAACTTCTTTCGTTATAAATTTTGAACTTTATTAGGAAAAAAGAAGTATTTAGGGCAGTAATTAAGTTATATTGTAATATGTATTTTTTTTTACTAGGCGACATTTTGTTCAACCATTTTGGATTCCTACAAAATTTTAAAAGTTTCTACCTATGCCACATTTAAACAAATAAATTAAATAAGAAGTCATGTTAAAATCGTCTCACTTTATATCTATATCACATTTTTCTGCAAAACTTAAAATCGATTGAATAAAAAGATTTTTTTACGTTGATATTTTAAACATTTTATTTGCCTGCCATGTTTTTCGCCATCTTGAATTCGTACCAAAAATCTACGAGTTTATCCTTATATCACACTGAATGCTTGCACAAAATTTTAAATTAATCAAGTAGGCTGATTTTTTAAATATTTTATTGGGCTGCCATTTTATTTTACTATCTTAAATCCATAACAAAATATTACTAGTTTATTCTTATAATATACTTGAGTTTCGTGCAAAATTTGAGGTAAATTCTGTTGCGCCATATAGGATTTTTCCCAAAATATTACCAGGTCATCCCCATATCAGTGGCGTCTCGCGGGTGAAGAAGTAAGTGAAGCGCTAATGAAGCAAGAAAATATCGCAATAATTTTTTTTCCAGAATTTTTTTATATGTGGAGGGGTAGAATATTTTTTTACGACTTACCTAAATGTTAAATACTAAATCAATTCTCCTATCATTCATAGCAGCAAATTTATTTATAACATCCTTATAAAATGGATGAGTTGCTCTAATCTTCTCCAGAAATTCCTTTTGAATTGAAATATTGCCAAAAGAAGTAAGTCTTTCTTGAGATATTGTATTTCTTAAATAAGTTTTTACACATTTGAAGCAAGAAAAACTTCTTTCCATTAAAGCACTTGTCGACGGTATTGTTCAAATAAGGGAAAACGATTTATATGCTTTGGTAAAAATATATTTATTTTTATTTATTGTATTCCATACTAGATATATTCCAATTACTCTCATTGGCAAAAATAAGACCAAGCTCATTTTTAAGTCGTTGACTTTTTGAAAATATTTCCCCATATATCTGCAATACATTTTTAAACGCGCCAGTCGGAAAATTTAAACTATATTCGGAAGATTTAGCAGAACCTGCCAAACATGAAAATGTAAGTCTTTCACAGTCTTGAAATCTTAGTGTCATTTCCATTAATATACAGGTGTTTCACAACTTATCTACGAAATTTTAACCACATATGTACTGTTACGAAAGAAGTTGATTTCTAAAAATGTAATAAAAGTCCTGAGTGTCAATAACAAAATGAAAAATAAATATCTGTATGCGCTCATCGTTGCGATATCACAACACTCATTAATAATTTCTTGTAGCAAATGTTGTACCAATCCACTAAAGAAAACAAAATACCAGGAATTTTTTTTTTTTTCATATTGATAAGAACATGTAAATAATATTTAATCTGTATCGTGAGTGATCTGAATGAACAACGGTCGATTTTTGTGAATTTAAAAAAGTATTTTTGCGAGTTTATGTTTTTCGATATTTATTAAAAATGGCACATATGTACAGTAATGAGAAGTTAGTGGATATTGTTTTAGCGTACGGAGAAGCAGGGCAAAATTCGCAAGCGGCTTCTCGTTTGTATGCAAACCGATTTCCGAATAGGCACATACCACATCCACAAACATTTACTTCAATTGTTTTACGTGCACGTGCTAGTGGAGATTTGCGCCCCAGACGTGGGGTGGATGGGGGTCGGGTTCGCCCACAACGCGTTTTAAACGCCGAAGAAGAAATTTTGCATATTGTGGAAGAAAATCCAGGAATAAGCACAAGGAGGTTAGCCCAACAGGTACCAGAGGTCTCACATGCGACAGCGTGGCGCATATTACATGAAGCCCAACTGTACCCTTATCACGTCCAGACAGTCCACAGATTACCCCCTCAGAATAAGATTTTGTGAGTGGTTGTTGCAAAAAAATGCTCGAAATGCTCGTTTTACAGCTGATATTTTCGCCACCGATGAGTCAATTTTTACTCGTAATGGTATAACCAATCTTCACAATACACACGTTTGGTCCTTTGAAAATCCTCACGCAATAGTCCAGACAAACTTCTAACATCGTTATTCTTTTTAAACATGTGCGCAGGTATTGTCGATGAACGTCTAATTGGATCGTTCATATTGCCAGATCGGATGGATGGTCACCACTTCTTGAAGATTTGCCGTTGGCGGTCCGAGCAAGGATGTGGTTTCTGCACCATGGGGCACCTCCGCATTTTCGTTTAGAAGTTCGTAATTTTTTGAATGAGGTACAGCAGATACGCTGGATCGGTAGGGGTGGACCAATTGCATGGCCTCCACGGTCTCCCGATCTAAATCCTCTGGACTTCTTTTTATGGGGATACTTGAAAAACGAGGTATACCGTACTCCAGTTCAGAATATTGAAGATCTGTGTGACCGAATCACAGTGGCTGCCGATAATTTGAGACTTCAAGCACAGCAGAAAGGAGGTGTATTTCAGTTAGTGCGCCGAAATTGGATTAGACGCGCCCAAGCTTGCATTGAAGCCAATGGAAACAATTTTGAACAGCTTTTATAAGTAAGTGAACTGGTAAACTGTATTATTTTATTATCTCGATTTCTGTACGAATTTTATTACATTTTTTTTTGGATAAGTTGTGAAACACCCTGTATAGTCCAATATTTCATAAAAAAGGGTTCTATACTTAGTCCTAATTTCTTCAGGTGAAAGCTTAGCAAGCTCACGTTTGTAATGATTTATTTCTGTAATAGAATTTGCTTTATCAAACATGGTATTAAAAAAATGTTCATTTCTGTTTTTACAGAGAACTTCACGACAGCGTTTTATATTGGATAAGCAAAAATGAATGTCAAGCGATTTTTTTTGAAGAACGTCAAATAGTATGTCCGTGATTGAGAAACTGTCATTAAACACTAATGCCAGAAACGTGAATTCAAAATCGTTGATCTCACCTAAAAATCCTTTCGCTAGGCGGATTGATTTTTCATCAGATTTGTCACAGTTTGTAATAAATTGAAAGACGTCTTTTAATTTATTCCAGTCTTGAACAATCACATTTACTAACTTCGAATTTGAAGTTGTAACAACACCATAAATAAATATAACACAAAACAGTTAAGGACACGTGGGTGTAGTGTACTGAGCCCGCAATTCACCGAGAGCGTTGTATGGCACTGGGCTCGGCGTCATCGGATACGCGTTGTCATGGCAACGTAGTAGGAAAATCGTAAACTAAACATAGCACCTCCAGCAAAGTCAAAGCGGTTTGCGCCACTGTTGCAGTTGTTATAATAAAGTTCGATTGAAAATTTTAAAAACACATGCCGCCAACGGTCAAGTAGAATATTTATTCGAGATGTACGGTTTATTTTTTACCAATTAGGTGAATAAATTAATGTAAAAATTAAAATTTTAAAAGATATGGTAAAGTAACACTTCACCTGAATAGCCACCATTGCCCCATATGACCAAAGTTTGAAGTCAATCATGTAAGTCAAGGGTCTTCAACTCGCGGCCCCCCTTCTAATTTATTGTGGCTCCCAGAGGCTAAAGAAAATATAGTATCGCGCCGCGCCCGCGAATGACACTCGGAGGACGCTAGCACCACCTAGTTAAAGAGATCCACTCTGTGAACTCGCGATCACGACTACCCACAAGATAGCGTTGCATGTCTATTGAATCTTTCTAGTGATTCTAGAAATTATCACTACTAGAGGCACTTACTTGTCCAGTCTCGTAGCTGAGCGTAGAAAGCGTAGAAAAGCGAAAGAGTGCCAACTAGCAGTGAAGTTGCTACCTGTGCGATAAGTAATTATATATTGTGGCGTGCAGTCGCGCAAGTTTAGTTTTGTCGTGGACATTTTCATCGGAGAATTAAACTCGTTTCTTCTACCTTGACATTAAAAATGGCTTCTACTTCGGGTAAAAAACGAAAAATTAGTGAAGTAAAGCGTATATTTCAAGAAAAATGTTGTACTTGTTCGTTAGTGTTAAACAAAAACCCCTGTGTTTGGTGTGTCAAGAATCCCTTTCAGCCTTGAAAGAATACAACTTAAAAAGACATTACGATACAAAGCATGCCACAAAATTTGAGACATTCAAAGGATAATAACGGCAAGGTAAAGTGAGTCAGCTTCAACGGCAGCAAGATAGTTTGCAAAATAGAACATTGAAAATGAAGCAAGCGTGAAGGTTATTTACAGTATATCCGAAAAAATGGCTTTGAAATAAAAACCTTTTACTTATGGTGAATTTATCAAGGAATGTACGGAGGCCGCAGCTGAAGTATTGTGCCCATCTCAAAAACAACTTTTTTCTAAAGTTAGTTTGTTCGTTGGTACTGTCACCAGAAGAATCGAAGAGTTAGCGGCAGGCATTCAAAATTCACTAAAAGAACATGCATCGAAGTTTAATTTAGATATTTAACCGATACCGCTCAATTAGCTATATTTATTCGGGGCATTGATAATAATTTTGATATCATTGGAGAGATGGCTGCCCTTTTTCCGATTAAAGGAACGACAAAATAATGTGATATTTATAAGTGATTGATGGCAGTACTGAGTCGATATAATTTAGAATTAACAAACCTTCCTGCAGTTGTAACAGAAGATGCACCATCCATGGAAGGAAAAAGTGACGGGCTCGTGGGTTTCATGAAAGATGCCAGAAAACTGTCAGATGGAGGTTATCGATTTGCAGTATAATTCAGAACTGAAAGACAAGTTTGACATGGATTTTCCTGATTTTTATTCAAAATATGTTGATGAAAACTAGTTTCCTGAGATCCGAAAACATGCCCTGAAAATGATGTATCTGTTTGTGAGCACATATGCGTGCGAGCAGCTGTTTTATTGTATGAAGAATGTCAAGTCTAGAACAAGCTCGAGAGTTACAGACGCACATCTGGAAGGAAGTTTGCAACTATAAAAATAAAACCAAATATCGACACAATTTTTAACCGATAAAGATTGTTACACTTTGAAATCATATGTTTTTTTATTTTATAGATATGGTGGTTAAGTGACGTGAACCATTGTGACCCTTCGGTCGATGTGAAATCGATTTTTGGCCCTAGCACTAAAAAAAGGTTAAAGACCCTTGATGTAAGTAGTTTTTAAGCTATGCCGCGAACTGACACACCGACGGAATTGATATTGCGTAATATTTGGCATTTAGGAACGCTAAAACATGAATATATGTAAAGGGACAATTTTATTTTGTCACAATTTTGTTCCGCCATCTTGAATTCGTACCACAAATGTGGTATAGAGATGAGTTAGTATAATTATACACATTATGAAAAAACGGAAATCATATCAACTACGATTATGTAAAAATGTAATAAAAAAAGTTATATTATGCAAACATCTAGAGACTTCAAGAAAAAGTTTGCGAGCTGGCCTAGGGAAATATAAAAGCGGTAAGTTTTCTATCTAACACTAAATCGTTTGGACATTTCCGCTTACATTTACATTTTCGTGTTCCCTTTGTAAAAGTTGCTTAGCGTCGGAAATTTCTGCAATGTCGAATATCATTTATATGATATGTATTTATCTCTACGAAACCAACATTAAAATTATAAAGAAGCATAAACATAAATGTCTGTCAATATGTATCAAACAAATAATTATACTATATGATTATGTCAACAGATACTCGATGGAAATCCATAATAATATTATATAAAATGTGTAAATAAAAATATTTCGTGCAAACACTTCCTTGACATTTGTTATAAACAAGTCAAGGTATGTTCGCTTACGCAGTAGCTTTTCCTGGCGTTACGTGTCGAGTAATCGAGACATAACCACCGAAGATGCTACTGTGTAGCGAAACATTCCACTTTTTCAATTAACTTATTGGATATATATACTATACAGGGTGTCCCGAATTGCAGTATCTAAACTTTAACAGCGCATTCTGCATTCAAAATAAGCCCTAATTTTCTATATAAACATATATCGGCAAATGCTTCGTTTTCGAAATACAGGGTGTTAAAGTTTTAAGAAAAAAAAAATGTTATTTAGTCATAACTTTTTTAATACTTGAGATATTGTTATTAAATTTGGTAAACATCATTTGAGTAACAAAAGGCATTTTTTGATTTGAAATATTTTTTAATTCTTTATCAGTGGCGTCCGTACAGGATTTTTTATTGAATATTCTTGAAGAAAAAATGGTACGCTACTGCTTTTTCTGAAAACAAAAATCATTCCTAAAATCGCCACTCAGTTTGGAGCAAATTTGATCCCTTGCCTTTTTTTCGTGCGATGCAAGGATTTCGAGTTAAAAACTAAAAACAATTTTTATGTATGGCGTAGTTAAAATTTCCATTATTGTTAATTATTTCAGTGGCAAAACCTTGGTATGCCATGATTGCGTTTTTGTGACAATTGAACAATTGCTAGTTTCGTCTTTAAAGTGTGACATTTGAGTTTTTAGAGTAAATAAATGTCAGGTACATTACAGTTTATACAAAAAGGTAATTATCAGTCTAACTAGTGATTTCAAAATGGTGTTATTCAGTAACTTTGAGTATGCTGATATTCATTTCGTTTATGGTGTCTGTAATGGAAATGCAAATGCAGCAGTACGGGCATACCAACGAAGATTCCCAAATAGAAGATTACCTTGCAAACAAGTTTTCATTAAAACGTATTTAATGTTTAGGAATTTTGAACTCAAAAAGAATCCGAGAAACGAAGGTAGGAGAAATGAACAATATCGAAACGTAATTTTAAATAAGTTTGACAACAATAGGACATTAAGCCTACGAAGAGCAGCTCATAATTTACAAGGCAACGCAGTTTTTGTTTCTAAAAATAAGGTTCATCGCGTTTTGAAGAAAGATCACAGGAAGCCATTTCAGATGCAGCCAGTTCAAAACTTACGACCTGGTGATGCCGAAAAACGTGTCAGTTTTTGCAATTGGTTTTTGCGCCAAATAGAGGAAGACAAGAACTTCTCAAAAAAAAATTTATGGACTGATGAAGCCACATTTACCCGAAGCGGCTCAGTAAATTTCCATAATTTACGAATCTGGAGCCATGACAATCCACGTGTTGTACGAACTAGAGCATTTCAGCAAGAATTTTCTGTTAATGTTTGGTGTGGTGTAATAAATGAAATTTTTTGCGGGCCCCATATTCTACCACCACGCCTAGATGGACAGTTATTTAATGATTTTCTGCAAAAATGAGTTATTTCAATATCTAGAAAATATTCCTCTCAATCTTAGAAACGAATTCTGGATTCAAATGGACGGGGCTCCCGCGCATTTTGCACTTGCAAATCGCGAGTGGTTAAATAATAATTATCCAGAACGGTGGATTGGACGATTAGGAGCTACAGCCTGGCCACCACGTTCCCCTGACCTCACACCTGTCGACTTCTTTGTGTGGGGTTATTTGAAAAATTTAGTTTATTCCAGACCAGTTCATACAAGAGAAGAACTGATTCTAAGGATAGAGCAAGCCTGTGAAACTTTGCGAGCCAATACGAATTTTATACGTCATGCCACTGACACAGTTAAGAGCAGATGCCGAAAATGTGTCGAAGTTAGAGGAGCTCATTTTGAGCAATTATTGTGAATTTTAAAGCTTACATTAATCCTTAATGATATTTAAAGTGCTCTATAAATTTTTTTCACGATCTAAGTTAATAAAAGTTATGAATTCTAGTTTTTGTAAAATTAATTACGAACTTAGTTAATAAAGAGTAGTTTCTGTAAAATGAAGTATCATCTTCAAAATTGAATTAATTCTAATTACCGTTTTACAAAATGAATCGACGATTTTAGAATTATAAACTCATCTGTCATACTTTAAAGACGAACCTAGCAAAGTTCAATTATCACAAAAATGCAATCATGGCATACCAAGAGCCGGCAATGAAGGAATGATGGTAAGTACCAAGGACATTAGATTTTAATAGGTTGCCTGTTAACTTCTGCGATGTCACCCTGATAACCCAAACATAATGCAAATTTCCATTACAATGGGTCGATGACGTCATCTTTCCTTAGTTGTCAGACAAGCTTTTATTTTAGAAACCCTACATACGTTGTTCAGAAATTATGAACTCATCTGGAATGCATGAAATAAATATCGGAAACCAAATAATTTTAAAAACTTGCTGTTACAATCCCACCTTAAAGGTTTTGCTACTGAAATTAACAATAATGGAAATTTTTAACTATAGGGATCAAATTTGCTTCATACTGAGTGGGGATTTTAGGAATGATTTTTGTTTTCAGAAAAAGCAGTAGAGTACCATTTTTTCTTCAAGAATATTCAATAAAAAATCCCGTCCGTACGGACGCCACTGATGAAAAATTAAAAAATATTTCAAATCAAAAAATGCCTTTTGTTACTCCAAGGCTGTTTACCAAATTTAATAATAATATCTCAAGTAATAAAAAAGTTATGACTAAAAAACAATTTTTTTCCTAAAATTTTAACACCCTGTATTTCGAATTGCTGTTAAAGTTTGGACACTGCAATTCGGGACACCCTGTATATAAATACATATACTACTACAAGAAAAGCATTCGATATAAAAAACTTTAAAACAATATCAATATAAGTTTAAAAAGAGGCCGATATGGAAAGTTTAGTCCTAACATAATATTGGAATTGTAGGTCGGACCCGTCCCGTAACTTTAGGAAATTCCTATTTAAGTTTAAAAGTTATATATTTACTTTGCTTGTCGTCGTAGATATCAAAAGGCAGAGATATTACACACAGATTACAATATTGCTCTTTCATCTGTGTCTGGTACGGGTAGCTTAGATGTTTTCAGTTTTTAAAAAAATCTTATTATTAATTTTAAACATCCATGTTTTACAAATAATTCTCGATCATATTTATTTAGGTTTTGACAAGTGTGCCGCGGTTGAATTATTGATTCTTGTAATTAAAATTGTTAACCTTAAATCGATGTGGACGCAGACTAAGTCTTAATGTTAACACAAAAAGTGAAGAAATGAGAAACGTAATAATACACTACACATACACGTCAAACAACTTAAACAGAATGTAAATTATATTTAAAAAACGGTAAATTTCCTTTACCCAGAACTTCCCTCGTTATGCCATAATGAAGAAGGAAAGATTTAAACGCATCTTCTGGAAAAGTTTTTCCTTAAATTGCAGAGCTCGAGGAATTTAAAATCGTTTAAACCGTTAAATCTATAGTTTATTTGTTGCTGAATTTGATCGATTATTTCATAAAAGAGGCGTCTGTATGATGTTTAAACATCTCCCACCTTGTCTGTTGGAAGACGTCTCCGTTTTCTCCCAAAATAGGTCAGTCATCTCTTTTTTGGCTTGACATGAACTTAAAATCATCCACTTTTTTTTAGGCAGAAAGCAATATTATTTGTTTTAGTTTGTAATATATTGTTCCGAGAATGAAAATATTTCTGAAAATACGTTTAACAAATGAGGCGTGTTTTACAAAAACCACATAAGTCCAAATTTGGCGAAAATGAGTTTGTAGCGTCATCTAGTAGAAAAGAAACATAATTATAATATCATAAAGTCAGTTTCTGCAAAAACAACATAAATGCCAAGATATGCACAGCTAAAGTTTCAGTGATTCCACAAAAAGCGCATATGTCCCTGGCTTTTCACACAAATACCACACAAGTCCGCGACAGGATAGAACATGTGTGCTTTTTGCTAGAAATTTTTGCTGATGCGTACAACTAAGTTAATTTGTTATTGTTACGTTTTCGGTATAGATGTGTTGTGATTATCGTGGTATCGTGGTTGTTTTCAAAGTTTAAAACATTATCGTGAAACATGGAAAACGATGGAGATGTGCCTACTGATTGGCCCAAAAAGAGAAGAAAATTAAGCGCGAAACTCTAATAAAACAGTTTAAAGTTCGTGGTGAGGAACACACAAATCATAAAGGCAATCTTGTTGAAGCACGTAAAACTGGAGAACCTTGCAGGTATGTTTACTTTTAATTAAGGAATGGGGGTATGGAAGGTTCACAAAAATATTTTGTTGTAGCTGTAAAAATGCTTGTTTCTCCAAAGTTTCGGAAGAAAAAAGATGTTTTATTCTTACGCAATTCAATAATATGAATGACAAAAATAGTCAAGATGCACATTTAAGTGGCCTTATTTCAATGAATCATATTACAAGAAGACGTACTAGAACAGAAGTACATAAGAAAACTCATGGTGCCTCTTTTACATATAAGGTTAGGGCAGGGGAATCTGAAAATAAAATTTGCAAGAAAGCTTTCCTTAGCCTTTATGGTATTAAGGAGGCTCGTTTAAGACGAATCCGAGATTCTTTGATGACCACAGGTGCTTCTCCCAGAGACAAACGGGGCATTCATCAAAACAGGCCCAAAACAACCCCGGAATGCATAACGGAACTTATTAAAATCCATATTAAATCATTCCCTGCAAGACAATCGCATTATTCACGTCGTAAAAATCCAAACTGTTTTTATTTACCAGAATCTCTTACTTTGAAGGATATGCATGACATGTTTGTGCAAAGTTATAAAATAAACATACCGTACAAAACCTACTGGAAAGTTTTTAGAACCAATTTTAATATTAAATTTGGATTTCCGAGATCTGATACCTGTTCAGACTGTGACAGACTTTTACAGCAGCTTAACCGTACCGACCTTGATACAGAAGAACAAAACCAACTCCAAATCGAAAGAGAAATACACCTTCGCAAAGCTGAATCATTTTTTGAACTGAAACGAAAATTTAAAAGTAAAGCAAAAGCTGGCGAATTGATGTGCATTAGCTTTGATTTTATGCAGAATTTACCCCTTCCTCATATACCATCTAACCCAGTATTCTACAGCCGTCAACTGTGGTACAATGTTTTTGGGATACATGACCTAGGAACTGAAGATGCCACGATGTACACTTATCTTGAAAATGAAGCTAAAAAGGGCGCCAATGAGGTCACTTCAATGTTGTTGCATTACCTTAAAAATAACATCCATAATCGCAATTTAGTTATTTTTAGTGACGGCTGCCCAGGGCAAAATAAAAATTATGTAATGGTACATTTTTTATATACCCTAGTTCACGTTTTAAGAATAGCTGATTCGGTAGAATACATATTTCCAATGAGAGGCCATTCATTTTTACCGAATGATTCAGATTTTGCTTTGATTGAAAACAAGAAGAGACGCCTGGAGAGAGCCGAAAGACCAGAGGATTGGGATAAGACAATATTAAATGCCAGAATGAAACCTAGCCCTTTTAATTTGGTGAAAATGAAGCAACATGACTTCTTTGACATCAAATCCGCAACATGTAACTTTTTCCTTAAAGCTCCAAAACCGACAATCAACATTAAAAAAATAAGGATTATGAGAATTTCTAGCCACACATCCACACTATCTTTAAAGGATACCTATAACGGACCATTTCGAAGCTGTATCGTTGCCAAGGTAAACTTGCCATGCACTATCCAACTTGAACCGCTCTACAATCAACTTTTAACAGTTGCTCCAAATAAAGCAGAAAACTTAAAATCGCTATTACCTTTACTACGCCTCCAGCGAAACAAAGAGTACTATGAACGGCTCCTTGGTAATCTATCTAGCTCTGATAATCTAGATATAGAAGAGGATGACAATAGCAGTGGATGCGAAGATTAAAATTATGCACCTATTATTCATTCGCAAACATATTATCGCAAACATCTTATTTTGTTTTTTTTTCCCAAATAAATTGGTTTTTTTGAAAATTTGCTTTTTTTTTCTTGCAAAAAGAACATATGTCCAACAGTTTTTTACTTTTTTTAAAGTATTCGAACAAAAAACTTTGTTTCTTACATTACGAATCAACTTGTTAAGCTTATCTTATCATAAACAGTTTTAAAATTAAGCGTTTTTTTATCTCCTGAATTTTTTTAATTTTGGACATATGTTGTTTTTGTAAAACACGCCTCAAATAATTAAAATTAAAATCTCGTTTCAAACAGTCCAAAAAAACCCCTTGAACTATTTATTGCTTCTGAGTCCCACGTTTCATTATTTTCTAATATATTCTCAAATAGTTCAATCAGTGATTCACGAGTTTCAGATACTGTTAATACAAGTGTTTCATTATAGTTCCACCTAGTAGAAGCTACTTTGGGCAATCGTTTGTGGACAATGGAATCCAAAGCTTGTGTACGTTTTGTTGACTTGGAAAAAAAAACAGCCATGCCACTTAAAGTAACGAAAAATACTTCACACTCTTTAATGTGATTGATGGTCTGGGATAAAACTAAATTTAATTTATGAGCAAAACAATGGACAAACATAGCACTTGGGAAAGTTTCTCGAACTTTAGTTTGCAGACCCCCTAATTGTCCTGCCATCATTGCAGCTCCATCATAGCTTTAAGCAACTAATTTTTTCTCTCCATTTTTTTTCTTTTCTAATTCCTTAGCAACGTTATAACCTACGGTATATAATGCATCTGCTGTGCAATTTTCGGACACATTCTTAAAACCTAAAAATTGCTCTTGAATACTTCCGTCTGTTTTAACGTAGCGTATTACTATAGATAATTGGCTAAAATTAGTGATATCAGTGGTTTCGTCCAGAACAATACCAATGAACCGCGCCTCACCAATCTCCTGCTTAATCCCTTTTAGAATAATGGTTGCAACAACGGAAATTAAATCATTCTCGATTCGACGTTCCGCGAAAAAGGCTAGACTGCTCTAAATATTTTTTTAAGCAATCATCATATTTATCCATTAAACTAAGTAAATCTTGAAAATTTCCTCTATTTGAAGAAACCCTTGTTTTGTCATGACCTTTAAATCCCAATTCGTGCTGTCCGAGAAAACAAACAACATCGATAAGGCTTTTTAATATTTGCCTATTTTTATCGACTAGTTCATTGTGTTGGCAGTAACTAATTTCCAACTGTTTATTAAGGGCGTGTTTAATTCTGGTTTTGCCGAAGACTTTTTCTTTTATAACGGCCTGTAAATGTGCTTTGGACATAATGTGTCTTTTTACAGCTTTATGGAAATTGTTTACATCGGAAAAACCAGTTTTATTCCAAGGACCTTTTTTATTTTCAAAAAGTAAACATGGCCAACAAAACGATTCACCTATATTTGCACACCCTGTTAGCCATTTAAAGTGTTCGTATTGTTTTTCCGGATGAAAATGTCTAATACAGTTTTTCATTTTTGTGGTTAAACTTTTTATAGGCAGTTTTGCCCTTCCTTTGGAAATAATTTGAAGCTTCTCAGCGTATCACCACACATTCACACACACTCTTCTTACTAAATTCTCCAACATTTTCAACGTTATTACCGACAGCCGAAGTTGACGGTATTTGCATATCCACGTCCGTATTATTGTCTTCCATATCGCAACATGCACGACGCGACGTACCTATCACACAACACACGGATAGCCGTTCAAACAAAGAACCTACTCCAACGGTAGCTTCCCTTCCCACTTAAAGCACGCGACTGAAATGCAAAAATTGAAACAGCCGGTGGAATGTTCAATAACCTCTGGCTCCATTCCCAGGAAATCAAGTATACAGGACTTGTCTGCAGAGAAGCTTTAATTAATAGTTTCCTATTTCAAAAATTAAATTTTAGAAGATGTTTTGTAATTTTTTTTTGGGGAAGCACTGCTTCCCTTGCTTTCAAGGACTGCACGCCCCTGCTTTAAGACGAAATGCACAAAATATGTATTAAAACACTGAATAGAACATATAAAACGAAAAAAAAATACAGTTTAGTTTTAAACATATATTAATAACCTAAATTAGAACAAATATTAATTTAGATGATTAGCATACCACTTTTCATTCTTTTTATAAATTCACAATATTATTCAAAGCTCCAAGCATTACGTATACGTATATTATAGTATACAATTAAAGCTAGTTAATGGTCCGTCCTCATGTAAAACGTGTCGTGTCGAACGAACATATCCATTAGCAGATTATTTTAAATTCGACCAGTTTTTACAAGGCGTAATCTGAGGCCAAGGCAGTGTTTAAAGCATTCTTTACTCTTCGGGTTTTATCGAGAAAAATACGAAATTACACACAAAGTAATATCTTACACTACGCCGCCCGGCAAGGAAAAATAATAGCCTTGTTAAAATCGCGCGGCATTTTGTAACAGAAAGCCATAGCGATATTTTTATTAAAAATATCACGTTGTTGAAACTATTCTAGTATGAAATCTATTTATTATAAAATTTTTGGAATTTCTTAATCAAACGTTGTAACATTTTTATTTACTTGTGTCATATTTAAAAGACGCCTGTTTATTTTTGACGTTTTATTAAAAGAAGAGACCCTATATTTATTTTGTTCAAGTAAATTTCATTTAACTTGGACACATAATAAATATTGACACGCTCATAATGATTTACGTAACGTTGATATTTACATTGTACGTTGGCCCACGGACTTATATGTCTTTGCAGTGAAAATTAATTTCTTCACTGTTCTGTTGGCTTTGAAGAAATTGCTAATATTCCTAATACAGGGATCTCCATAATAGCTCAATCAAATTCTTAAAACTTAATAAAACAAACATTTTATTATACTTAATTACAATCTACTCTTTGGAATTAACTTTAACATACGGCTCATCCTAACTTTTAAAAATTACGTCTTTTAAATGACCCGCCATCAACTTCAATGCACTTTTCAAGATTGGAGAAGAAATGATTCATGACACGATGAAGCAAAATCTGATCTATTCTTCGGACTTTTTCAGCAATTGCAACTTTGAGCTCTTGGATGTTTTCTGGACGAATTGCAAAAACTTTCGCCTTTAAATAGCCCCACAGAAAAAAGTGTGGTGCAGTTAAGTCCGGGGATTTAGGAGGACAATTTAAATCCCCAAATCTTGAATTGATTCACCCATTAAACACTGTTACTACATTACTGTATTTTTAACCGTTTATGTGATATTTTTTTATCATTATGTAATTATTGTGATGTCATTTTTTAGGTCTACAGGCATATTTTAAGCTATCTTAGTTTGTATGATCTTTTAAATTAATGGAAGCTGTTTATAAGAGTTTACTTTTTATACAATAATGTAATTTTTTATTTTAATTGAAGAAGAAGATTTTTTACATTGATTTTTTAGACATTGAATTTGACCGTCATTTTCTTTCGCCGTCTTGAATTCTTACACAATTTTACCAGTTTATTTCTATATTACACTTAATGCTTGCTCAAAGTTTAAAATTAATTCCGCCATATTGGATTTTTACCAAAATATTGCGAGGTTATCCCCACATACGCTTAATTTTTTTAGTTTTAGCGCGACCTGACATACAGGGACGCTAAAATGTAAAGATATGTAAAAACTTGGAATTTTTTTTACGATAACCAGCTTGGATTCGTACCAAGTAATAATTTTTTTATCATTTGACAAGACCCCCATTTTGTTTTTCCATATTGGATTTTTACGCACTTAACACACTTAAGAACTTTCCTAGTAATAAAACTTTATCTAGTAATTACCAAATAACTATATGTATACAGGGATACCCAAAAGTCAAGCATAAAATTCATTAGTATAATAAATAAACAAACTAAATTTGTTTAGTCATTTCCATTAATTTTATTTGATAATGAATTTTCATCAAGTAACGGCTAACTCGATAAATCATAAAATTCATATTTACTTAGTAAGTTTTGACGAAAACGTTTATACAGGTTGATTGATTTAGATTTAAACCTACTTTTTTATGATAAATTGAGGCATTCCTCTTCCACCCCCAGCTACCTCCAGTTTTTATTTTTAAATGACAACTTATTTCTTGTGCGAACTCATTGAAAAGCTCTTAAAAACTGAATACTTATGCCATTAAAACATCAATTTGATATCTTATTTAACAATTCTGAAAAATTTGATTAATAACCTTTGCAAATTAATATTAAGCAAAACTTATCTGGTACAAGAGATAGATGCAAGAGTGAGAATATAAAGCAATTTGTATTGCAAACTGATGAAATCGGGAAAAAATTATCTGGTATTTTATTTTTATTTCGGCATATTTATTTTTAGGGGTTCACGAAAATGGTATTGTCAGAAAGACAGCGTAATAAAGTTTCGATGATGGTAGGGTGTGGAGACAAAATAAGAAGCCAAAACGAAATATGCAATCTGATGAAATGAAAATCTTCGTTGCAGCAGATGAACCTTCCCAGAGGTGGACACCATAAGAGATACGTGAGTGGAAAAATGAAAAATATACAGATAGAAGTGTAGTTGAATCAGTGTTTCTACTAAGTTGTCTAATAGCGAAAATAGAGGCACAAATCATTTTGCATAAAATGAATTCCTTGAGTTTTGTCATCATTAAGTTTTAGGTAATTGTGTGTAAACCAGATCCAGACACGATCTTGAACCTTGCATTGCACCAGAAAAGATTCAGTGCTAAAGAAAATCAAAGTGGTATCATCGGCATAGAAGGCACGTCTCTCAAGCAATAAATGATAAAACAGGTCAGTAAGGTGAATAATAAAAAGTAAGATGTATATGGTGGAATCCGTTGCGAGAGAAATTCCAGGGGAAATCAGTTTACTGATTTTTACTTCCCTCGTAAAAGGGAAGTATTGTGATTGTTTCAGGGTCCCTAGATAACAAAAAACATGTTTTTTCAATTCCGTCAGTTCGTCTGTCGGCCTGTCTGTCAGTTCATGACATAGCTTAAATACTACTTGTCCGATTAACTTAAAATTTAAACGGAAAATTAAGGATCGTATGGGGACGACCTGGTAATATTTTGGTTAAAAGCCAATATGGCGCAAAAATGTTAAAAAAAAATTGTTAAAGTGGTGTATTATTTGGGTTTAAAAAGAACAAGTGTTTTTTAAATTGTCGACGTTTCGCAATTTATTTGCATCCTCAGGACACATATTTAGATTCTTTATCCTGCATGAAACTCATATTGTCAGTCTTTACTTACTACGTTGGGCCGCATATATTTCCAGATATTAAGATTCTAAATGGTTTTCGTTAACGATCTTTTTTTTGTGTATTATTTGGAGTTAGGAAATATCTGCGGACCAACGGAGTAGATAAACACTGGTAATATCAGTTTTAATTTAAGATGGTGAAACTAAATGGAGGTCAAATAAAATTTAAAAAAAAATTAACGTGAAAAAATGTTCTTCAATTGACTTTAAATTTATTTTGCAGAAAAATTAAATATGAAAATGCTATAAACTGGTACGAATTTAATATGACGTAGCAAAATGGCGGTATGTGTTAGTGTAAAAACTATTTATTGAATTATACCAAAAAGTCAAAAGGTATAGGTAGAAAGAAAATGGTATAATATTGGCAGGAGTTCAACATGCTAGAATAAAATGGCGCCCAATAAAAATGAAAAGACAGTATATGATACTGTGACTATGTTCTGACCTAAATTGGGTCACACTTCACTATTCCTAACAAATGGAAAAAAATTATAAAGAGGGAAGTTCCGGGTAAAGGAATTTTTTTTAATTATTAATAGTAGGTTTTATTCGTTTAGGTTTGATAATACTCTTATAGTCCTAACACTGGAACCTGTGGTGGAAGATAGATCAAAATACAAGAGTTCTAACCACACTACACCACAACTTGTTACGTTTTGGACGCGGGTTTCGCTAACAAAGTTAGCATCATCAGCAGATGATATAAACAGATTATATCATCTGCTGATGATGCTTGAAAAAGTTGTGGTGATCTTGTATTTTGAGAAATACTCTTATAGTGCAAAATTCGTGTCACCAACAAATTTATAAATGAGACTTTGTATTTTTTTTTTTTACTTTTACTTTTACTTTGATACGATGGTCAGCTAACATAGTCTTCAAAGGATCAATATACGAAAGCAATTTCGAAATGTACCCCGGTCAGTAGCCGCGCTCCTACCACATTTTCGTATAGCGATAACAAAACCAATAAAAATATAAACGTAATTATATACCTGTCAGTAGCACAACATTAAGGCGGCAGTTTGTTTTTAATAAAGGGCGCGCTTCTGTTTCACTACAGAGGCAAAGCTCGCGCCGACCGTGCTCGAGAACGTTCAATTTAAAAATGTTTTTCTTATTTTCAACGACCCAATTAAGTTTATAATAATCTCCTCCTTTTGTGGTGGGTAATTTTGTTATATAGTTGCCTCTGACACTTTTTGCGCGCTCCTTTAATTAAACTTGGTTCGCTTAGTTAAAAGTTTTTTCGCTAAGCTCGAAAGGACGACCCAGCTCCCAAAGCACAATTAATTTTAGTAAAAAGTGCTACGTAGGTTTTCACGACTAGTTGTAACAGTTTAATTTTGTTATAAGTGCATTTCATTGTATGATTAATTTAATATTATAATTTACTACTTTAGTATTAAGTTTAGTGATTAATATGTACGCCTTGTTGGTTTGATTTACTTAGATTTTAGTAGTTTTGTTATTAGAAGCGGTTATATTGTTCATATTTAAGCGAAATATAAATTCAACACCTTTTGCAGCAAATTTCGGGATACACAGTGTCACCTCTCGATAAGTAGTTAATTTTGTACCTATATCTGAGCTAAAGATATAAAGGAATAATTTTCAGTAAATGGTACAAGTTTATCGTTCGAATCATAGATGTCGCCAAAAAAAAATCAGTTCATATATAATTGTTGGATTTATTTAATTTTGCCGAATTTAATAATTATATACTGTATAAGAAAAACTTCAAATAGCATTTTAGAGAAACTATTTATTTCCCATATATTTTACAAAGTAGATATAAATTAAATTTTATTAATTTTTAAAACCTGTTTTCGAGTCCTTTATCCACTTCTTGGTATTTTCGTTTTCCTTGGCTAGATATGCTGCATTTTTAGATTCGAGCGTATATTTTGTATAACTCTTCTGTCGCTGTAAAAAAAACAAATCATTAGTACCCCTATAAATTCTTTGATATAAAGTCGATATTATGTATTAATATTGAACTGTAAATACTTGTATTAAAAAAAAAGGTTGCCTTGATAAATATTTCTTTTCAGATATAAATAGGATTATTTTTAGATTATAGATACTATATATACACCACTTCATACTTTCTCTTAAATCTACATTTTATTATTCGTGTTCCCTTTTGCTGTGAATATGTAACATATAAAGGTATTTTCATTTAAGTTAGACATAAATAAACAAAGGTATTTCTCGATTCAATATTAATATTCTTACCTTTTTTTTTCCTGAGAATATATAAATTACAGTCTTCTTATAATTTCTATCAATGTTTGATGTTCCGAAATTCAGATCGACTTTTGTCCATAGTTGCATAATTACTTGGAGCCTATTATAAACTGAAATTTCGTTACGTCTGCGTCTGATGCATTCCCTAAAACAAATAGTTAATAATTGTGTGAATAAATTCCTATTTTATGGTTAAATAATGAGTTTATACAGTTGAGAAAATTCTATTAAATTAAACTCAACTTACGTTTCATTTTTGCGCATTAGCACATCATTTTTTTGACTCTTTGGTACTCTACTCCGGACTAATATTTGACTTTTCTGAGTGATCCTTTTCCATTATTACGAGAGTAATTAATTAAATATTATTTGTTTTTTACGTCTCCATTTCGCCTAGGCGTTGCTTTTAAATTTCATGTTAGTTGTTTCTGTCAATGTTATTATTGCGTCGTCTCGGAACTTTTCGAAACCCTCCATCCGGTACTTCCTCATATCAAGAGCACAGGCATGTTTTTCGCTTATGCCATGTGTATTCCTGCATTATTTCCTGTATCTTTCTCAACCAATGGAGAGCCGTTTTTCTTGTCTAACATGTTAATCATATCCTTATTTTATTCCGACTATGTGCTCTTTTGGCAAGGTTGTTAGCACCTGACATATTCTAGCCAATGGTATTCCGCCACCTTAGTTGACCAAAGGTCTGGATGGAAAGGAAGCTGAAATAACACATTTTTCACTTTTCTGGTCACCTGCAGATAACCCACAGGTCTTCAGCGCGAGTCTGAGGAAATAATCCAGGAAAATCTTGGAAATCCGTTAGCGGGATTTTTCCTCAACACCGCAATAGTTTTTCGGGCACATTATAGTTTACACTGTGAGTGTTATTTTTCGTGCTAGAAAATCTCTCTAAGAGAGGATTTTACCTGAAGATTGGACCAGACCGCCATTTTCCATGCCCTTGTACTTGGCACGTGAAACCACTTTCTGACTAGATCTGAATGACCTTATTGGATAGGTAATTTACTTTAATATCATTTATCCTGATGTTCATACATACATGGCACTATAGACAAAATAGGATCATTACTATTATTAATATACGTACAATCTTTAAGACACAGACCTTGTGAAGTAAAGATCCCTCAAAATGCCTCGTTTAAAATGTTCTAAACGTTACAATCCTTTCGCTTCGACTCCTCACCCACTAAATACTACCGACGTCACTGAAGAAATCTCTAGCTTTATGAAATAAAGCTACTAAATTATTCAGAAAAGGAAACATAAATTATAATAAACATGAAACCGCAATATAAATTTATACACTGTATCGTGTAATCCTATTTAACGTTTCATAAAACAGGGGCACAACGACAAATTGTTAAACCCCCATTTATATAACCCTCTGCCACTTGACTTTTGTCCGCCATTGTTCGTCCTTACCTTTGTCATTTATTAGATAACCCGCTGCGATGAGGCCTTAATACGTGTCACTTTTTACCGGGCAATATGAGAACAAATTATGCGGCATTACGACTGATAAATTTTGCTCTTCTTTATTAAAAAATGTTAAGCACGACCAGCCCTTACTTGATGGAAATCCATTTTAACTAAGTAAACGAAAAGGCTTGGTTAAAATTTCCACTTAACTTATTTTACAAAAAATTAAACATATGCCAATTGGCTTCATCAGATGTTAAATCTTAATTAAAAAAATAATTGACGAGCATCAATTTAGTTGCAGAAAGCATAAAGATGATTCCAATTACTCTAAAGATTTAATTCAGGAAAACCATACTTTCGATGAAAACTCTACATGAGATTGAAAAAATAAAAAACTTAATTTACTAGAAAATATGGAAATAAACAAACATAAAACTAATAACACATCATTTAATGACCAATTCGACCTAAATAGTTCCCCATTGATAAATTTTTATTAGGCTATAATGGAAAATCTAGAACATTTTACTTGTATACTGTGGAAAATGGGTTCAGGTACTTGAGGTTTGTATTACACTTTTATTTAAGATCTAAGATCTGATGAAACCACAGTGTTGGCGAAACAAATGTTATGGGTTTCATTTTTTTGTAAAATATTGGAAATTTTAAACAAGTATTTCCGTTTACTTAGTCATTAAAAGTGGCTTAGTGATAAAATACGTAAATTACTAAGATTTGAAGCTAAATTAATTTAAAATGTTTGCCTTCACTACTCGCCTATTTCAACCCACAGCAGTGGTTCCCATATCATAAATCTCAGTAGCCGATCTTTCAATATCTGCCAGTCGATATGATATTAGTAAATAAAAATAATTGACATTTAAAAGTCTTATGCGCAGTCGTGGGCTAGAGAAACTATTCGGGCAAAAACTATTCATTCCAAATCTTAAATTAAATTATAAATTATCGAGTGTAACAACACACGAAGCGATGTGTTTTTGTTTTTGTGCGCTTTACCGCCCAGTCCCTCCAGACATCGCAGCCTAAGATCCATGCTTCGGACTATACTAGGTATGACCTACGCAATAAAAAGATAAGTTATTAACGTGTTACTTTAGTACGAGTATTTCAATTACTGAAATTTTCTGGTAGTATTCTTTTTAAGTTCTTTTAGTAATAGAATTTCTTCAGCAAGCTAACAAATTTAATATAATACTCTTAGATGTTACAAGTCTTTTTACGTCTGAAACAGGATTACGAATTGTTGTATATATTTGTTTGCTTAAATATCACAATGTTTCTCGCCTTTCCCCTTAATGATTTTTTTTTCATTGAATAACTAGATGTCATAATATAAAAGAATACCCTGTGCATACATATAAAAAAATACATAGGGTGGAATTGATAATCTTTTCCTTGGAATATCGTTTCTTGTTTCTCGACGTCTTGATACTGAAACGAATATTTTATCTTTCCGAATAAATTATTGTGTCTAGATATAGCATATTGAATTGTTGTCTATATTTTCTGACACCCAAGTAAGTATATCGTTTTCTTCTTCAAATGCCTTGTCCTTTTTGTCGACTGCTTTTCTAAAGAGATTCGTCGTGGATTCACCAAACGACTATCGCAATTTTCTTAGCCATGATATTCTTGGAGTCCAAAGTCTGTATTGACGTTTTTATTGCGTATTCTGTCCATCCAGGATATTTTCAACATCCGCCGATACGTCCACATTTCGAACGCCTCCAGTTTTATACACATGGAGTATGTTCGAGTCCACGCTTCAATTACATAACAGAAAATGCTGAAGTCATAGCAACGTAGTACGTGAGTGCGAAATCACGGACTTCATTTTTTAAAATGATGATCTGGCTTGTTCAATTCTCTGCATATTATCCCAGCGTTTATTAACCTGGAATCCTAGGTATTCGTATGATTAAACGCGTTCCAACTGTTGGTTCTATATCTGAAGTATACCTCCTCCAACTGAATTTTAGCTAGTCAGTATCCATTTGGTTTTATTGATGTTTAATTTTAATCCAAATCTCTTGTTAGCTACTTGGTTTAATAAAATCTGAGGTTCCTCCAAGATTGTTAACGCCATTGATCAAAATTCCTTCACTGCAATTTTCTAATGGTGGGCTGTCAAACTCTCCTTTTAATTCGTAGTTCTTCTGATATTTGTTGATCTACCCTGCTATTTGATTCCAGTAGATATTTGAGATTATCATTAGATCTTTGTCTTTCAAGTTAAAGCCTTTAAGGACTTTCATAAAGTTTAAACAAACCCTTGGATACTAAGCGAGTCCTCTCTTGTGCCGTTATGAAAATGGGATTCACCCATGAAGGACTCGCATTTTGCATGTATTCTCTTGTAGATGATCTTTTTGAAAATCTTAAGTAAGTGACTCACCAAGCCAACTCTTTTTGGAGAGCTCTTTTAATTAAAAAGGTTCATGATCACGTTTAGTGCCTTCTCGTTCTACAATATTTTGATGACTTCCATCTGAGCGTGCAGCTTTCGGTTTTTTGACAGAAAAATTGCATGTTGCACTTCTTCCTTAGTTTATATCAAATGTAGGAAAAAATCTCCGTATCCGAATAGTACGTACAATAACAAAAAACAAATAAAATAGTTTGTTCTCAATAATGAGAAGTTCTTATCTTTTCACGGTCGCAAGTAGCAATTTAGAAAATCACAATTACAGCGGGAGGTGGATGACGATCCATGTTGCCGGATTGTGTGTTCTGAAATAAGAAATGTCTAATACTTAATTTTGCGAATGTTTAAACAGACAATTTAATTTTATATTTATAACAAATTAGGTTTAATATTTATAATCTTTCTCAGAAATGATTTTATCCTCCGGTTATACAGTGTGCTTCATGCAGTGTGCTTGCAGATTCGCTTCTCTATACAGGGATCTCGGCTCCTATTATACCTACAGCAAAGGTTAAATAGAGAAAGTTTTAGAGGAAACTTATTGCATTCGATATCCGGCTTTAGATTTACGATCGATCAATTGTTTTTGGAAATATGGCGCGTAAGTATACGACATGTCTTCATTGTCTTTTGTTAACCCGCAACCCGCCTCAACTTTCATTTTTCTTATGGCCGCTATATTAGATTTTTCGATTTTTGGAAAGAGCCTAAAATTTCCAGTTTAATGATATCTCACAAGTGCGTTAAAGATTTTAGTATCACCGAAATAATACAATTCGTAAAGTTAGGTTTCAGTTTTTTCTAAGGAGGCCATGATTTAAAGTAATGTTAGCTCTCAATGCTTTTCCAAGGAGGCCATGATTTATCTGTAACAAAATTGGATTTTGAATTTGACGTTAAGTTAAATAATTGAAAGTATCAAAGCTGTATTTTAATAAGTAGAAGGTACGCTTTTATCCCAATAAAATCATAAATCTGACACATAAATTGTCAAAACCTACAGAAAATGGCCGGCATTCCGTATTCAAATGAAGAAAAGGTTGACATGTTAGCTCTGTACTTTTAATCATACAGAAACTCCGACGTTACCTCAACAAGGTATTTGGAGATGTACCCCTAACGACGCGCGACGGTAGCCTCATAAAACCCAATTCAGGAAAATCGTAGTTAATTTAATTAACCATGGTGCCTTCGAACAACCTAGAAGCGGATACAATAATAACAATGAAAACAGGAAACTAATGTGACAAAATCAACAGTACAGAGAGTTTTAAAAAAGAATAAGTACTATCCATACAAACCCATAATACACACATGCTCAAAATCTAGGGATATTGTAGATATTTTCATCAATCCTATTTATTTTTATTTCAAACTCAATTTGAACAATGTAATAAGTGTTGATATGCGTTAAATACGAAATACATAACATAATATACTGGTAAAGTACGTGATTTACATAAAAGAATAATCATTATTTCAAATATCGGCAAAATCTAATTTTTTTATTAACATTCACTTAAGAAAATTTTAATTAAAGTGATTATGAAAAATGTTTAGAAGTATAGTTAATATGGAATGTGGCCTCCTCGTGCATTTATGACAGCTCGGCAACGCCTTTCCGTACTCAGGATCAAGTTATCCAGGTCCTCTTGTGGAATCGCATTCCAGCACTGCTGAAGAGCTTCAAATAACTGGTTTCGGTTCTGCCACTGGTTCTGGTCCCGAAGAACTCTTCGTTGAAGCATATCCCAAGCATGCTCAATGGGATTCAGATCCGGCGACTGAGCGGGCCAGTCTAGAACGCGAATATTTTGCTTTTCCAGGAAATTTCTCGTTACTCTCGCTGTGTGTGGAGTGGCATTGTCATGCATCAACGTGAAATCTGGACCTATGGGGTTTCTATATGGAAGAACAACAGGTTCCAGGACATTCCTAACATAATCGTTCGCTGATAAAAAACGATCCAGCAAAACGAGCTCTGTCCTGTTACCAATGGATATTCCTGCCCACACCATTATTGTACCTCCTCTGTAGCTGTGAACTTCCTGGGTATGTTGGATGCGAGATCTTGCGCCAGGTGCTCTCCAAACGCGAACCCTTCGAGAATCTGGATACAAACCAAACCGTTATTCATCGGTAAATAAAACATTCCGCCATTGATTTTCAGTCCAGATAACATGTTCTTGAGCCCAGGCTAATCGAGTTGCGAGATTTCCTCGGTTTAGAGGTTGACATCTCCAAGGCCTTCTGCTGACTAGATTAGCTTCTCTTAACCTTCTGTGTGACGAGCTGTGTGCAAGTGATTAATTAATTGAGATGCAGTCACTGTGTCATTTCTTCGGGCTTCTAGCTGGACATACCGATCCATATGAGGCGTAGTTATTCTTGGCCGACCCAAATGCCTCTCCCGTACTGTTCCAGTTTCGCGATAACGATTCCAGAGGCGCGAGATAACACTCTGAGTAGTTTCTATAGCATTTGCTACATGAACTTGAAGAATTCCGGCCTCAAGCATTCCCACAGCTCTCAACATCTCATTTTCACTTAAATGGTGTCTAGGCATATTTAAAAGATTACTAAAACACGTTTGCAGAACAACAATATGCACTACACTGAAGAAATTCCGAATAGTTTCTTATCATTTATTTTGTTATTTTACATACCTTTAAAAAAATTGTTTTTTTTTCTCAAGTGAAAATATTTGTCCATGTATTCTGTTTATTTTTACATCAATACATATTGCGAATATCGTGCTACACTGCCCAAATTAGTTTAAAATAGAAATTGTATTATTAAGAATTAAAATTCGTTAATATCCCTAGATTTTGAGCATGTGTGTAGTACAATGATTTAAGGAAACTAATTTTCCAAGACGACTACAGTTCTGTGAGTGGTATACTGGGAGATGTAATTGAAAATCCTGATTTTGTAAATCAGATCTTGTGGTCCGATAAGAGCAGGTTCACGAATTGTGGAGTCTTTAATGGGCACAACCGTCATCATTGGATTGTGCAAAATCCTCACGAAGTGGCATAGAGACGTCTACAGATTAGATTTGGAAGTAACGTTTGGTGTGGGATCATTGGTAAGTTAATCTAACCAATCTATTTTGAATGGGCACCAAATGATGGTCAAATAATAATCTTTTTTTTTTCGTTTAGTTCTTTAATGATACTAAAAGAGTATAATCTAATAAAAAAAAGGAAAACGTTCTACTCTAGTCAGTCAACTTACTTTTTTGGTATTGTATTACATTTTTATTCAATCATTTTGTATTGTAGTTTCGAAGAACCTAAAAAAATAGAAGTGGGTTCTATAAATTTATTAACACTTTATCTCTTTATTATTAGCCTAGTTCTTTCGTTATGAAAAAAATATCATATTAATCAAGTGTGGAATTATTTTACAATTTTCATTATGATTTATAGAAAGGCGTTCAGCTGTATTTCCGAATAATTTAAATTCTAAAGCGCAAGGGGTTTGTTTTTTTTTGATATTTTATGTTTTATTAAGGCACGGTGTACTTCTTTAAGATTATTATATTACTGAAATAAATTGATTTAGTATTTCCGAAATTAATATGCAATACCAACAAAATAATTTATTACGGCTATTACTTCTCGCTAACTAAATATATTTTTCTTTTTCATAATAAAGCTGAATAGGTTTCAACTGTATACAAGCTCATTCATTACGCGATGTTTCAATAATTATTTTTGGAAAGAAAATATCTACTTTTTAATAAAGATAATTTCCCCTTTATAATTTATAGTTTCTAGTACCACCCGGCCGACCCTGCCGTCCTTGACTGCTGGGCACCTATTTATAAATTATTAATCATTTCAGGAAATCGATTTTTGTTTGACTACAACCTAAACGGGCAGTTTGTACCAGCCTTACGAGCTATTCTAAAGGAAGATGAATTAAGAAGAACTTGGTTTCAACAAGACGGATGTCCGGCTCACAATACCATTCAAGTCAGGGACTTCTTAAGAGAGCAGTTTGACGAAAGAATAATTTTTTTAAGCGGTCCAATATCTTGGCCTCCTAGATCCCCTGACCTGTCACCCTTGGACTTCTACCTCTGGGGTCACACGAAGAATGAAATCTATGAATTTGATCACCCGCGACCCTAGAAATCCTGAGACAAAGAGTTCTGGACATATTTAGAAATATTAACCGAAATACACTTACCAGAGTTGTACGAAAAACAGTCACCAATTGTCAAAAATGTCTCGATGCAAATGGACGTCATTTTGCAGATTTGTAAATTAATGTTACCCACTTACAAAGTAGTTAAAGTTCATTTAGATTTTTTAAGTCGTTATTTACGTTCATGTTGTATTGAAAATTCAATGCGTTCAATACATTACTTACTTATTAATGTAATCTTGTGACAAATAAATCATGGCCTCCTTTAAAAACATTGAAACCTAATTTACGAAGTGTGATATTTCGATGATACTAAAATCTTTAACGCACTTGTGAGATATCACTAGACTGGAAATTTTAGACTCTTTCCAAAAATCGAAAAATCCGATATGGCGGTTATAAGAAAAATGGAAGTTGAGGCGTGTTGCGGGTTAACAAACAACAATGAAGACGTTTCGTATACGCCATCTTATTTGTCTTAAAAATGTGTCCGAATAATGTCACATTTTGACAGCTGTCAAATTTACCTTTCTGGATATACTGACGAAAAACGAAATCCGTCATTTTCGGTTTTTCGCCGATATTTCCCAAACTTATTGATCGATTGTAAATCTGAAGCCAGATATCGAATGCAATGAGTTTTATCTAAAACTTCCCCCGTTTAACCTTTGCTGTATGCATAATAGGAGCCGAGATCCCTATATAGAGAAGCGAATCTGGGACACACTGTATAAGAATTTTCTGCTTAAAATGAACCATATTTTTTGCGCGTTAATACGTTTGAAGTCATTTTTCTTTTACCCTATATACTAAAAAAGTTATGATAAAAACTGGTGAATCTTAATTACAATATTTTGTCCCAATTTGTACCTCTTTATAGGTTTTATGTTAAAATGTCCATAAAAAAAATTTGGTAACTTCTATATTCAATAATGATTTTCAAAACTAGCACCATCATTTCACAAAATCTTTCCGGCCTCGCTTCCACGTAAACGATTCCGTTGCTCCAACCGCCATTTGTCATTCGACATATACACGGGCAATTTAACAAATGGAGGTGACAAAGCAATAATTGTTTGCTCCTATATGCATCTCGCATACACCAAGATACGACGCGTATTTTTTGTCGACCCGGATTTTGGCGGGGAACAAGCCACGACCGCGGCCGCGCTTGTTCGGGAATCGGAGCTGTCATCGCCAGCTGTGCGAACGATAACAAAGTGCCGCCGTATCGCGAATAAACACCGACGAGGTCGTCATGGCAACGTGATTCGCTGTCGTTTGTTATTGCTCTCGGCAACGCCGCTGTTGATGATGATTATGATGATAGCGATTGCGAATCGCTTTGCTCGGAAATATTTCTCTTATAATGTACCTCGATAACTGTGCAATTAAGGTCTTGATATTAGAAATTATTGGTGGCCTATCATACGCGCAGAGTATGAATAGAGCTTGGAAAACTTGCACATTGTCGTGTCGTAAAAAAGGGCATGTTTGATCGACAGAAAAATTTTTCTAAGGCCATTTTCGGTTTTTCGCTGATATTTTTAAATCCATTTGACCGATCGTAAATCTAAAGCCGGATATCGAATGCGTTAAGTTTCCTCTAAAGCTTTTCCTATTTAAGCTTCGCTGTAGGTATAATAGGATATACGATTCTGGTACAGACTGTATGTTATTGATCAATTAAATAGACTATTTCTGGATTAATGTGGACTAGGTTAAGAAGTCTTTATTGCAGAGTTAACAATCTTAAGTGAATTCGTACACCACAATTTTACCAATTCATCTCTAATACCATCATTAATTATTACAAAAAATTTGAAATTAATTCATTAAGCATTTTTTTCAAGTTGAATTTTTAAATAATTCTAGTAGAGTGCCGTGAATAGACAGACCAACAAACAGATCGATGTATGTAATATTTTCAATTACAGTACTTCTCTTTTACGAGAGAAGCAAAAAATAACTCAAGAAACTACGTATTTGAATTGAATTAAATTTTGGCAGGCACATAAATAAGACAAAACAGGGCAACGTTGTAACTTTTTGAAGTTTAAAAAAATATATGTAACAAATGTGGCCAAGAGTAAATGAATGAAAACATTTTTTAGTTACTAAATTGACCGCAAAGGGGTGCAGTTGCTAGGATGAACAATATGTTTCCTTCCTAGTTTTTCATAAATTGGTTAGATGAAGAAAGTTTTGTTTGAAACCATCCATACTATCAAATTTTAAAATATCTGTAGTCAAACCCTTAACACCCTGTATCATGTTCTTCAAATTTTCATTCCCTTAATAAATAAAAGTATTTATTACTAGGGAACTTCGGGTTGGTTCTGGTTGAAGTCGATTTACCAATTTTTGATATTGTTAATCTTATCTACTCAAACTCAAAATACTTTATTTTCGAGGAAATGCGATTTCCATTGACAAAGCATACTACAAAATAATATAAAGTCTAATAGTATGCAGAAAAATCTTAAAACATTAAACAAGCTAAACAATATAAAATACAAACATAGTAAATACAAGTATGAGCAAAACAGTACAGCTGAAAAAACATAAGATAGATAACATATACAAACAGACAGATTAGGCAATAGGGTCAGCATAAAATTCGGCAAGGTTATAGTAGGCTTTGCCTAACCATACTTATTTAAGACTTCTTTTAAATTGTTTTATTGACCCAATTGTTCTAAGGCTACTTGGCAAATGGTTAAAGAGCTTTCTGCCCTCATAAATCAAAAAATTCTTAGTCAAAGCAGAAGTAGGCACTGGCAAAGGCAAATCCAAAGCTTGTCTGGTGTTTCGTTGACCTGCAGGACGCTGTATATTTTCTCGGTATTTAAAGATTAGACGTGCTGCTTCGAGGATAAATAAAGAGATAAGAGTTAGGATTTTTTGTGACAGAAAATGAAGTCTGCAGGATTCTCTTAGACCCACACCAGCAATAAAGCGAACAGCTTTCTTCTGCAGCACAAACAAGATGTTTAATAGATATTGACTACTAAAACCCCAGAATGGGATTCCATATTTGAGGTGCGATTCAAATAAGGCAAAATAAACGGTACGCGCCACTGCCATTCCAAGTTCATTGCTTCCAATTCTGATTGCAAAGCAGCCAGAAGAAAGTTTCTTGCTCAAATTTAAAATGTGATCCTCGAAACGTAAACTTGTATCAACAAAAACCTCCAAAAACCTTGTCACATGGCTGTTAAGGATTGTAACACTGTCCAATTGCAAGTTCTGCATGTCACACCTAAAACCAACAACATTAGTCTTCGTCAAGTCGAAGGAAAGTCGGTTTGAATTATATATTAACTAACAAGCTGCAGTACTATGGATTTAGAGGGGCTCCTCTCGATTGGTTTAAGTCATATCTTAGCAACAGAAATCAAGTTGTGAAAGTTGACAACAGGATGTCTTCTTGTAGGCCAATGGAATATGGAGTGCCTCAAGGCTCGGTACTAGGCCCTATCTTGTTTCTTCTGTTCATAAACGACATGGCTAATTTAAACATTAATGGAAAAATATGTCTCTTTGCGGACGATACCAGCTTTACGTGGAGCCACCCAGATGTCACGGACCTACATAGGATTGTATCTAATGACCTAATCACCATTAAATCCTGGTGCGATTCTAATCTCCTATGTTTGAACATCTCTAAAACGAAAGTCTTGTCTTATAAAAACTCGCTGCAACCTTTTGACCTTAATGGCACCACTATTGATGTCGTAAACTCTGTAAAATTTCTAGGGCTTCTTGTAGATGATTCTTTAAAATGGGATCCACATATCGACGCTTTATCAAGGAAGTTGGGTTCTGCTTGCTTTGCGTTAAGATCTGTTTCCGAGGAGCTTAGCTTTTCTACCTCTAGAACTGTTTATTTTGCTCTTGTTGAGTCGCACCTCAGATATGCTATTCCATTCTGGGGTACATGTTGTGCGACTCAATTTGATCGAATTTTTATACTACAAAAAAGAGCTGTTCGTTACCTACTGAGACTTAACAGTAGAACTCACTGCCGAGATTTCTTTAAAAGATATAAAATACTATCCCTTCCTTGCTTATTCATTTTGGAATCGGTTTGCTTAATTCGTAAGCATGCACCTGCTCTATTAGAGAGACCTTCTCACAACTACCCTCTCAGAAACACTGAGCACGATCTCTATCTTCCAACCCCACACTCAGAGTTAATTAAAAGATCAGTAATCTACAATGCAAAAAAAATGCATAATCACCTGCCATTTAACATCAAATCCATAATATCTCTGACTTCATTTCGCAAGGCTTTGAAATCATTCTTACTGGAAAGCGCCTTCTACACCGTGAACGAGTTTTACAACACATAAATTTATCCTTATGAACCCCTAGTGTGATAGTTGCCATTACCAACCATTTTTACCGAATTTTGTATATGTATTTTTTTAATTGTTTCGTACTTTTTTATTTTTTATTTTTTACTTTGCTTTTTTATTTTTTTTACATTATATTTATGAAAATGTTTATAACATAGTACGACTGACAAAGTACATTTCTAATGTACTTCTTTTAGGATTCTATTATATTAATATTCTAAATTCTTGATTTAAATATTATTTTTCTATAATATTTATGATGTGTTTTTGTTTTGTTTTGTTTGCTAATTTTGATGTTTGTAAACTATTTTTTTTACAACAGCTTTGTCCACAAAATTGTAAAATTGTTTTGACAATAAAGCATTTATTTATTTTATTTATTTTATAATCACACCATCTTTTAACCTCTAGCAAGTCGTGAGTTATAATTTTCCTTAGCTGAGCAATCTCTTTATTATGCCAAACAATCGAGGTGTCGTCCGCAAATAAGGTAAATTTTCCTGATATGTTAACTTTCACAAGATCATTAATATAAATCAAGAACAAGAGAGGACAGATTGGCTTCGACCTGAAAGGTATGAAGGAAACCACAAAAGCGCCGAGCCCCTGAAACCATACAACTCGAGCTTAGACAGCAATATTCTGTGATCGACACAATCAAAAGCTTTTGAGAGATCACAGAAAACCACCGCCTCTCCGTGATTAATGTTAGCGTAGACACCCTCGAGGAAACCAAAAATTGCATCGTGCGTCCCTTTTGCATTCTGAAATCCAAACTGATTCAAGGTAAGTAAATGAAATGTCTCAAGATACTCACACAATCTCTTCTTAGCAACTTTCTCAATAATATATCTATCTATATAAAGCTAAATACCCTTATCCGAATATATGATTGTAGCTTTACGCACGATATTTCAAAAAGACAATTTTTTATTATGTCAATGAACCCCCAGGCACACGAGACATAAAACAATCCTATCTCATTTCGACATATTAGAAGCCAGCTCTGTGGGGTGTCTGTGTTGGAGCATTCAAGCCGTCACCGTCGTCAGCTGCCGGGAACTCCAGAGAACAAAGTGCCCTGTGTGCTTGCGAATAAACATCGGGGAGGTTCCCACAACGACGGGGATGCTTTCGTTTGTTATTTGATTCAGAGATGATAAAGGCAAAGTGCTCATTCCTCGTCGGCGGTTAATCTGGTATATGAATGCCGTGCGACAAAGGATTACGTATGGCGGGTGCTGTCGAATTGTACAGGATTACGTTTTTGGCGTTGTGGAATTTACTCTGCTTATTGGGAAACCGTTCTCGTTTCAGCAAGATATTTTAATTTGGCAATAATGAATGTATAACGTTTTACGTCCAAATTTTTGGGGGATCAGTGTACTTAATACTGAATTTAATTCATAGTATACAGTTTAATAAAGAAATGATGATTCTTCACGTTAGACCGTGTCCGAATGGAAACTCTTTCCGACGTTTCGCCTTCAATTACATAAAGTATCTTCACGAAATTAAAACACTGAATGTGCTTGGAGAGATTTAAGCCGCCTATTTAAACCCGACCTCTCTTTAGGTGTAGTATAAACCGTATCTCTATTAAAATTATTATGATACTTATTGATTTCAACAGTCCCTCTAATTTCCCGTTTCTAGAATACGGAGATCGTCTCTAGAACTTTGGCTTCTTTTACATTTATGATATGTCCAGTGAAATGTTGATCGTCCATGTTCATTGAGCCTAGTGGGTTTGTATCGCCCAGTTTCTCCACTATAGACATAACTACAAGGACAAGGACTTGCATATACTCCTTTTATTTGAAAAGGATAACGTCCTTTGGCGATCGTAAACATTGTCCAATTTTCTTGTGTTTGTTGAAAATTGTACGTATGTAGGAAAGTTACCTTGAAATTTTCTCTGTAGTTCGTGTATAAATGGAAGAACTTCTTATCGGTAACTCTTAATTAGTTTCCTGCTGTAGAGAAGGATTATTTAATTTTTAAATTGACCCTATAACCCAGATAAAGCTACGCCAGATGCGAAAGTGCCTATCTAACGCATGCATAGCGAAATTATGTGAAACTGCGCCTCCTACGGATGTCCTGCCATCTGAGACATAGTAAGAGGTCCAGTTGATATTTTAAATCGCACGGAAGAGTGTTTGCTCTAGCGGCGATATCGATAGTGCGAGAGCTTATGTTATTATTTAATTTTTCAAACATTTATTTTTTACACAGTTTTAATTTCTGTGGCTGTAAGTACCTTTATTAACATTGTTCAAATAGAAGTGGGAGCAATAAATCACTATTTAAATTACCTCAAGATTCCGTGAGGTATGTTGGTTTTATTATTAACATTTATAATTTTTTATACCTGATAGTAAGTTTAATAGGTTCACGCAAAATATGTTTTAACAAGTAGGTACTTTATAAGTAGCCTAATTTATAGTTTTTTATAGTATAAAAATATAATAATTTTAGATTTAACAGTTGGCTGGAAGGAAAGATCTTTTAGAAAAAAGTTATTGTAATTACAAGTTACGCGAAGACCACTTTGAAAGTAGATGTTTTGCTATACCGACAATTTTTCCTGGACCAAAGCGCAGATCTGATTTTTTATTCAAAGAACCTCCGAAAAAGGCCATAACTTTATCAGGTAGGTAATTTTATTGTTAAAGATAACATTGTTAAAATACCCGTACCGATAATCATATTAATACCGGTAAGATTGAAATAATCCAACGGCCGTGGCTCAAGGGCAGAGAAAATCAAATCTTAGACGTTATGAAGGTGAACACGGTTATCTATTATGCAAAAAGTTTATTACTATAGTTACGGATAAAATTAAAGAAAATGCAAACGTTAAAGTAATGGTCTTTAAAGATATGAAAATAAATGGTTTTTATTAACAATAAAAAAATAATTCTAAAATACCTATTATAATCTAGTCTAAAAATTTCATATTAAGGTAAAGCAAATTTTAGACAGATAATAAAATAATTGAAAAATTAGAACATTTAATAAAACAGTTTATATAACACGTTTGTGTTGGAGGAGCAGCCATGGTATACACACAAAAAATTGCATTTTTTGACAATATATATGCTTATTATAACTCCATAACATAACACTCAGTAATTAAACAAATAGAATTGACATACCGACTCTCTTGTTAATACACAAGACTGTTTCGTCCTACCCTTGGCGTTAGTCTAGCTACGGGCTATCTCGGAGGCACTAGATTCTTGTTACTTGTAAAATACCCCAAAACACCAATATAATTAGTTTTTCATTTTAATGAAATAAGATTAATACAAATTTATATGGCAGTAAAAACAAAAATAAGGACCTTACAAAACCAGTAATTCGCATATTATAATACCTAAATATTCATAACATTTTGTTTCCAAAAAATTTGAATTGGTGCGGGTAAAGCTATTTTTAATTTAGTAATAATTTTTAATATCCTACAAAAGGTTTGGTGCGGGCCGTACATGTCTCCCGCGCCGAGGCCAAAGAAAATTGACGCGCTACTTGTCTAAGTTTCGCATCTGGTGTAGGTTTATCTGGGCCTATAATATCTTCTGCAGTACAATATCTATTCAATCTTAAAGCTTGAGTTAATTTGTCTGTTTTCGATTATAAAGAGTTTTATCCCAAATCGCGAGGTCTTTATAAACCAAAGAATTTGCATTTAGGTATATATTCGTATGTGCTGGATTTACATATACAGATTGCCCTAAAGAACCATCCGTTTTTCTTTTTACAAGAACATCTAGAAACTAAATCGTGCCTTCTGATTCAATCGCCATTGTAAAAGGCTGTTGCCGATTCAGATGATGATCAAGAAACAAAGGAAATGTACTTTAAAATCTTATTTTAAATTCTGTCTTTTTCTAGTATCTAGCATTGACACTATTCAACCTACTTTACATTTTCGGAAATAGATAAACAGAAATAAAATCTGATCTACATTGGCTATACAAAATAAGCAGAAATATAAGAACTAGAACGCTTAATAGTACATGTAATATTAAAAAATATTTATTTAAGAGCAAGCTATTAACTTAAAATTTAATATACATATAGAAGACAAATAATATGAACAGAATTAATCACATTAACCAGTCATAATAATCAATAACGTCGTTATATCAAAGAGAGCAACGTAAACGATGTAGCTAACAATCATAAGCCATGAATAGAGTAAGGAACTATATAAACACAGAAGTTACTGTTACATACGTCCTGAAGCAATATATAGGGTGACAATTTAAAAACTTGAAATGGCCATATCTTAGGAAGGAAAAACTTAATAAAATAACGCTCAAAACACTTTCTATAAAATGAAGAGGGAACAAATAAAAGCATATTATTCGACCCTTATCTGTAACCCCTTGGGCAGGGTGAGATACACCCCTAAAATCTTAAATAGAAAGGGGGGTCGAGTGATACATCATCTTAAAGCTCTTGAAAAATGCTTTCCAATGGTACTTTAGAAAGCTGTTTTTCGTGAAATTCTTCTGTGTTTATTAAAGGAAGCAATAAATTAAAACACAATTGTGAAATTTTTTATAATTATTTAATTAAATGTTCAAAATGGTTCCCGTTGTTTTGAAGTCAATAATAAAGCCTTTGTTCAAATTCTTCGCGTAAATTTGCAAATTTTTCTCTGGATATAGTACGGCATTCCTGAACTATCCTGTCCTTGAATTGCTCTATTGACTCAGGCTGCGTTTTAAACACCACAGATTTAAGGTGACCCCACAAAAAGAAGTCAAGAGGTATTAGGTCCGGGGATCTAGGTCGCCATTCAACAGGACCTCTTCTTTCAATCCACTGGTTGGGATAATTATCATCCAACCATTGCCTGATGGGAACTACATAATGAGGAGGTGGCCCATCCTGTTGAAAATGTAGTAGGCGTTCTTCTAATGCTAAATTTCCTCGTATATCCCTCTGATTGTCTAATTCCCGCAGTATTAGTGGTTCAATGGACCTCTGTAGCATTTCAGCATATATGTCGCCATTTAAATTCCCTTCTATAAATATTGGGCCGATAATTACGTCTCCCAGTATACCAGCCCAAACATTAATTTTCTAGGGGTACTGGGTATGCCCTTCTCTAAATACGTGTGGGTTCTCGTCATTCCAGTAACGACAGTTTTGCTTATTAAAATGTCCATTAAAATAAAAGATACATTCATCACTGAAACAAATATTTTTAACTAGTCGAGGTTCTGCCGTATTTCTATCGGTCATTATTTCAAAAAACTAGATTCTTCTATCCAGGTCGCCGTCACCAAGTTCTTGCAGCATGTGCAGTTTATAGGCATGAAACTTATGAAATTTAAGTACCTTTCTTATTGTTTCACGAAATAAGCCAGTTGCTACAGCTACTTGACGAGTTGATAAAGTTGAATTAATTGCAAACTGCCCCAGAACTTCAGTTTGCGTTGCTTCGTCAACTAGTCTCGGTTGATTTCTCTTTTTATTCGCGACAGAGCCAATTTCTTCAAATTTGGCTACTAGTTGGCGAACATACTCCAGACTTACATTTTGACCTGGATGCCTTTCATTAAATCTTTGGGCTGTTCTTAAGAAACATTGATCCTGAGAACCATAAATGAAAATCACACACGTTCAGCTGTGTTGTACACCATTATATAAGATAAGTGCTGCTTTTCGTTTAAACTAAACCAAAAGTAAACTGTTAAAATATCAATACTAATAGTATAAGTTACTTTTAAAGTAAATATTGTGATAATAAAATGCGAATATTCATTAAACAAATAAAATACCAGGCTTAAAATGTTTAGAATTCTTAAGAGACATGCCAGAATATAGGTACCAATCATTTTGAACATTTACTTAAATGAAAATAAATATGTTCAAAACTGTGTTTTTATTTATTGTTTCCTTTAATAAATACAGAAGAATTTCACGAAAAGTTGCTTTCTAGGATATCACTGAAAAGCATTTTTCAAGAGCTTTAAGATGATGTATTACTCGACCCCCATTTCTATTTAAGATTTTAGGGGTGTATCTCACCCTGCCCAAGAGGTCGAATAATACGCTTTTATTCGTTCCTTCTTCATTTTATAGAAAGTGTTTTGAGCGTTTTTTGAATAAGTTTTTCCTTCCTAAGATATGGCCATTTCAAGTTATTAAATTGTCACCCTGTATATATAACTTAAGCAAAGCTTAAAGAAGAAATATTTATTGGGCCACAAAACTTTTTAAAATAGAAACTCTTCATAATACATTTTTGAGAAAAGAAAATAGAGCTGCGAAAAACTTATTCAATATTACAAGATTGACAGAAAAAAATATTTTTTGGTTTTTTTCGCAACTGAATAAAAATATTTAACTTTAAATTAAATGAAGCAAATATTTAATATAATTACATACCTCCACATGTAGACTAGTCTGTTTACGGAATGTTTCGATACATAATATAAACAATATTATTTAAGCAAGCATAATTCAGACATATTCTTAAAACCTAAAAATCGCTCTTGAATACTTCCGTCTGTTTTAACGTAGCGTAGTAGACTGCTCTAAATGATTTTTTTAACAATCATCATATTTAGCCATTAAACTAAGTAAATCTTGAAAATTTCATCTATTTGAAGAAACCCTTTTTTCGTCATGACCTCTAAATCCCAATTCGTGCTGTCTGAGAAAACAAACAACTTACAACATCGATGTCTTCTTAATATTTGCCTATTTTTATGGATTAGTTTATTGTGTTGTCGGTGACTAATTTCTAACTGTTTATTAAGGGCGTGTTCAATTCTGGTTTTGCCGAAGACTTTTTCTTTTATGATGGCCTGTAAATGCGCTTTGGACATAATGTGTCTTTTTACAGCTTTATGGAAAATGTTTAAATCGGAAAAACCCGTTTTATTCCAGAGACCTTTTTCATTTTCAAAAAGTAATCATGGCCAACAAGGTAATTTACTTATATTTTCACACCCTGTTAGCCATTTAAATTGTTTGTCTAATACAGTTTTTCATTTTTGTGGTTAAATTTTTCATAGGCGGTTTTGCCCTTCCTTTGAAAATTATTTGAAGTTTGTCAGCGAAGTTTAATGTTGAAAATCCCTTTATTATTAAGACACACACCACACATGCACACACACTCTTCTTACTAAATTCTCCAATAATTTTAACGTTATTACCGACAGCCGAAGTTGACGGTACTTGCATATCCACGTCCACATCATTGTCTTCCATATCGCACCATGCACGACGCGACGTACGTATCACACAACACATGGATAGCCGTTCAAACAAAGAACCTACTCCAAAGATAGCTTCCGCAACCACTTAAAGCACGCGACTGAAATGTAAAAATTGCAAACAGCCGGTGGAAAGTTCAATAACCTCCGGCTCCATTCACAGGAAATCAAGCATACAGGACTTGGCTGCAGAGAAGCTAGCGGCCCACATAGGTTCTATTCGATATTTTATTGTGGCTGGGTCAGGGTCAAGGCCGCATTTATTATAGGCTTGATAATTAAGATAATATTTTAGCATTTTTAATATAAACTAAATTAATGGTTTCCTATTTCAAAAATTACATTTTAGAAGAAGTTTTGTAATTTTTTTTTGGGGAAGCACTGCTTCCCTTGCTTCCATGGATTGCACGCCCCTGCCTCTGTAATATTTGAGCATTTACTCCATTATAAGATCCACTCGTCACTCTCCATCGTAGCCTCGCCCGTAAAATTTTTCAATAGGAGTATCTAGGCTTTTTAATATATTTAAAACTTCTTGAGTCATTCCTGCAGCAGAATGATCTCTTAGCTAAAAAAATCTCAAAAAGGTTTCTTTTATCTCAAACTTCTGCGGTAACATATCTTTATCTCGAATTATATGGCAAGTTCGAATAACGATACTTAATTGATCTATTTTTGTGATATCTTGAGTGGTATCGAGAAGCAAAGAAAAAAAATTGTTTTGTTAATTCGAAAGTAAGTTTTTTCATTTTGAATAGTCGGGCTAAGATATCGCACAGATCCAGAAGGCATTTCCACCACCTGTTTCTTAATATCAGCATAATCTGGCAGAAATTTTACTTGAACCAGAAAATTTCCATAAAAAGTTCTTGTCAATATCACGATTTTTTTTTCTTCAATGCGTGACGATAAATGTTTCCAATCTCTTAAGCCCGTTCTGCATGGACTACACAATTTGGATAAAAGCCAACAAGATTCACAATAGGCAGCATCTAGTACAGTTGAATATCACAGCCAAGGACGATTGTCAGGGCCGTATTTTGTAGTGGAAGAATAACAACTTTCACTAAAACTGCGATCATATTGGTTCAAGTGCTTGGGAAATGGACCTTTAGGTCTGTTGGGTGCAAGACTAATAATAATCTTTTTATCTTCATCAGCAAGAGTTTTGACCAAGTAAAATCCTAGATACACGTATTACTATTAAAAGAGCCTGAAGTTCTAGGAATGGATCAGTTCAGCTGTTCGCTCTTTAGCGTGGCCCATACGTACATACCTACAACACACATATACGAACATAGTCCCCTTGGACCCTCTTTCGTTTCTCCGTCCTTCAAAAAATTTAGCTGATAGCTTTTTCTTAAGTCCCGTTAGCAACACTGAACTATTGAAGGTAATAAATAATATCTTCGTGTAGCACTGATGGCCTATCAATTAGAATATTCCTGAACTTGCCACTCCCAGTCATAGAGACCCTTACAACATTAATAAATGAGTCCTTTATAAAAGGTGTATTCCCTGATTGCCTTAAAACAGCAATAATTATTCCACTTCATAAAGGCGGCGAAAAAACTAACTCTTGCAATTATCGCCCAATTGCACTACTACCAGTGCTATTAAAAATCATCGAAAGGCTACTGAAGAATCGTCTTATGCCATTTCTCCTGAAACATCAGATAATATCCCCGGAGCAGTTCGGATTTCTACCCAACAAGTGCACCAGCGACGCCATGTTCACGTTGCTTACAGGCGTCTACTTATCTCTCAATAACAACCACCCAACTGCCTCAGTTTTTTGTGACTATGCGAAAGCCTTTGATTGTGTTAGTCATGAAATTCTGATAAACAAACTAAATTTTTATGGAATTCGTGGTACTTCTTTAAATTGGTTCAAATCTTATCTTGGGAAAAGGCAACAACTTGTAAGGGCTAATGGTTCCGATTCTGATTGTAAGTTGAATACAAGTGGAGTCCCTCAAGGTTCAGTCTTGGGACCTATTCTTTTTTTGTTATACATTAATGATATCACGAACCTTAAAATTAATGGAAGAATTTCCCTTTCTGCTGACGACACAAGCATAACTTGGAGTGATTTTGATACAACGTCTTTACACTCTAGTATCTCCAAAGACTTGGTTATAATTAAGGCTTGGTCCGATTCTTTAGGTACATAACAGCAATATTGAATACGTAGAGTCGGTTAAATTCCTGGGTTTAAATATAAATAACAACCTAAAATGGTCTAATCATATTGACACCTTAACTAAAAAACTTTCTACCGCCTGTTTCCCCATTCGATCAGTTTCAAAAGAACTAAACGTTCCTTCTGCCAGACTTACTTATTTTTCTTTATTTGAATCCCACCTCCGCTATGGCCTTCCCTTTTGGGGCTGCTGTACCACCGAGCAATTTCGTAATATTTTTATGCTTCAAAAGAGAGCCATTCGTTATTTGTTTGGTCTAAATAATAGAGCTCACTGCCAATACTATTTCAAAAAACATGAAATATTAACACTTCCCGCATTATTTATTTTGGAAACGGTATGTTTGCTGAGAAAACATATAAACACCCCTCCCAGAAAGGCCACAACATGTATACCCTACCAGAAACTCTAGGCATGATATATATCTTCCCATTCCTTCCTCAGAATTAATAAAAAAATCAATTATTTACAACGCCATAAAACTTTACAACAATCTGCCAGTACATTTAAAATCTATCCCTATGCTTGCACAATTTCGAAAAAACACCAAAGCATACCTCATTGAGAGACCATTTTACAGCGTTAATGATTTTTTTTTTCAGTTAAAGTCTCTTTAAATTGTCACTAAACTCGCTTGTTTACTTAAATCTTTTGTGAGTCATGTCCTAACTCATAGCATAGAATTTTGTAAATCATTATATAGGGAAAAGAACTGTCGAACATTCACTTAAAACTTAATTATTTTTGTTAGGTATTGGATTAAAAACAATTTAATTCTTTTTGTATACTACATTCTACACTAGTTCAATATACCTTCTGTTTAACATCACAATTATTTGTATAACTATAATAACATAGAGTTTAAGGTCGCATAGTTGCAATTTTGATTTCAATGTCATCGAAATTATTCACCTCGTACATGTGTGTTTGTTTACTTTTATAAGGTTATCATGATTTATTTACTGTTTGCAATGTTATGCTATATTCTAACGTGTGTTTTACAATTTGGTAAATTGATAATTTACATTTTTAAAAAAAAAAGCACTGACCTGTCGAAATTATTTTCGATTAATGTTTTGATATGTCTTATTTTTAGGTATATTTTGCTTTGTCCATAAAATTGTAGAATTTTTCTGCGGCAATAAAGCATACTTTTGTTTGTTTGTTTGGTAAACTCGACAATCCGCCCTAACCCTGAAATATGAGGAGCCGAAGACCGCGTAAGTTGACGACGGCGACGGCATTAAGTGATGTAAAGGCTTATTTCAAATTAATATTATCAAAGTTTACTGAATCAAATAATAATAGTATTTAGTAGAGGATACTCAATAACTCAATACAATTGAATCTGAATTTGAAAATACCTAATTTACTTTTTAAATTATAGAATTAATAAGTGACTTACCATATTTTCTATTAGGCACCCTATTAATAATTACTGGTACAATATAACGTTTATTACTATATAAAATATATAAATACCACTTCACTTAATTTATACTCCACACATCTATTATTAAATTTTACAGTTTTTCTTTACACCTGAAATTTTTAAACTAGAGCGTGTGAAAAAAAACTTAAATGTTTAATATGCCTACTTAGGTTTGGTTAATTTCGTCGAAACTGGAGACCGGGGAATCCCCCAAAGACGGGACGTACTTACAAAGCGGTGGCACCGAGCCCCGCAGCCGTTGTTGGCGCATGTGTGTATGGATGCTTAAATGTAGTGGTTTGGTTAACCATTAAGAGTATAGATGGCGCTATAATAATGACGCATAGCTAAATCGTTAAATAGGTATCACTACATATAAAATTAACATTGCATCATTCATTTTTTGTTTTAGTACCTATTTTAAGGCTAGGGTAAAAAGTAATACCTTATGAATATAAAGTATACATTTTACAGCAAAATAATTACGTTGACAATAATAATTGGCAGTCATGACTAGTTAGTAGTAAGCAGTACTAAATAGGTGTACTACTTAAACGAATTTACTGCCGACTGCCGCTTGAAATCAATGTTTTTTTACTAGAGCGCCGGGGCACAGTGTTCGGAATGACGATATTACGAGCTCATTAGAATTTTTTTATTAAAATATCCCAATTATGACTTTAATTTAAAAAATTGGAGTTATTTAGACGATATGAACCAAATTTTACAAATTAAAGTGGATTTAAAAATAAACTGCTGGACATTTGAAACGCATACGAGAAATTTTTTGGACATTGTTATGGTTAAACATTTCGAAAAATTTAAATGATTTTTAGATGCTATTTTTTATAAATAAAGAGCATATTTTATAGTTTATAAGTGCTTGAAACTGGATTTTGAATTGGCTAACTTAATTTGTAAATACAGGGTCGCGGGTCGTAAACAAATTACAGTAATTTTACAGTGTTTTATTTGGCGCAATAAAAAACATTTTTTGAGATTTTTATTGATTGTGAAATAATTCAAGGGATATTCAGTAGCTTAAATAAAAAAAACAGTTCAAAGGGTTTTAGTTTTAAAAAAAAAATTTACAAAAATCATAAAAAATATTGAAGTATTTTTCTAAATCAGTTCAATTACATTAATAGATTAAATTTTGAAAAGTAATGATTTAAACAGAGGTAACAGTAACTAACTATAATTTATTTGATAGACCTTGTATTTTGCTTTAAATAGTTATTAATTAATAGTTTTAAATTAAATTATACATTCCAGGCACTATCAAAATTGTCTCAAAACCTAATTTTATTTTTACTTTTAACCTAAATAATACTGATTCTCATAAATGCAGTAAAAATTACAAAAAAATTACAAACTAAAAAGGCACTGTCTAATCACTAAAGTCGCTCATCGACGATTCATGTTCTATGATGCTGCTCTGAGGCAATTCTGGAGGATCGATAAGGCTAAGAACCTCTGTTGGTAGACGATTTGTTTTTCGCCTTGGTAGAGGCCTAATACTTGAAATTAACAAATCAGAGGATATCAAAAGAGCGTGAAGAAGGTCCTCGACATTTTCTTTGCGTCCAATTTTCCGCGTGTTACGTTCCCGATACCGTCGACATTCTTTGTGCCTTGCTTCCAAAGCTTCCTCACTTAACTGGCCAATTGGAAGCAAAAGTGTGTCCATAACGTCAGCTCCGTGAATAAGTAGTTTATGGACACTTGAAGGCATCTTATACCAGGGGTACAAATCGACAAAGAGTCTGGCCGTATCGTGAGTATATTTTCGGAAGGACTCAGTTCGTAATTTATATCCACAAGTTAATGCTTGAAATATTATAGAGAATTTAACAATTAGATTCTCGTCTACTCCCGTGATTTCGGCCGCTACTTTTGGTTCTTTAAAAAACCGCCTCGCTATATTACCGTCATTTGTAGTGCCACTTCCTTGCTTGACAACATCGACGAGCAGCCCAGTTTTTTTTCGAAACTGTTTGATAACGGTACGCTTTTTTTCTTCAACTGCAGCCTTGTCGTTTGCTTGCACTCGCCATGTTTTGGTCTCCAAACCGTACGATATATGCAGGATACATTCAAACAACCTAATGTGTGCATGCAAGGTCGATAAACCATAGGAAAACGCATCTGTCTTGCAAGGCCTTCTGAGCACAGCATTGATGTCATTCATCAGATTAGGGGTAGCTAGGCATATGTAGCAGGATTGCGATGACTTATTATCGGCCAGGGCATTGGCCACTTTCCCATCAAGCATTGTCTGCATCAAAACATGGTGAACATTGAAGTACTGTCCCCTGATATTTATGCTTGTCGGTTTAAGTTCTGAAATTTGATGTTGAATATATGCACTTTCTTTCCTAATAATTTCATGACTTTCCTTGATGTATTGAAAGCGAATAGGGATACAGAAACGGGTGGAGGAAGGGCGAGGGTTTTGCCAAATGATGTCCACAGAGCCGTTGAAGTTAGCTGTCAATTGTAAAGGCACAATGGATGTCAAAAGCATGTCTGAATCTGATGCGTCTGTGTCTTCTTGAAATGTTTGTTTATATGTGGAGTGACTAGAACTCCCGTCAAAACCCCATTTGGATTTTAGTTCTAGTCTTGCCGACTCGTTAATGCGGGTCATCACTTCATCCTGAACTTTTGTTAGTCTTTGGACAGAGTGATCAAGTAAGCTTTGAAGTTTTACTTCGCTCATAGTTTCGGTGATTTTTATATCCTTGGGATAGCAGTCTTTTTTAGCATTTAATACCCTATCATACGAAGGATATATGTCGCAATGTCTTGGTTTTGCCTCTAACCTAATTTGTTTATATTGATAAGTAGACAGATTCGCGCTAATAATTAATGCCAATGCTTCTGCAGGTGTGTAAGGTCGTATAATTTTTTTGGGCGCCTTTGTTTGTTTAAACGCACGTAGGGATCGAGGGCTGGATGTGGTTGCTCGTTTTATTGCAGTTGCCAAATTTCTCTTGCCCTGTTTCGTAAAGCTAGTGCGAGCTGCGTACATTAATTCTTCAGGAGAATGATCCGCAACTAGCAATTTTGTCCGCCTTTTCTTTGTTGCTACGCTCGCAATGTCGAAGTCTCGACGTAAACTTGGACCAGGTCTAACTGGTGTCTCGACCTCAACATGTTGGTGGCTTTGAAATAGCTCTTTTTGCAGCCATTCCTTGTTTGAAGACAAAAAATTATTTTTTTTTCGGCCGCATGCCTTCCAACGGCCTAAAAGGTGCATGGAAAATACGGATATTTTAACCCTAACATCATCTTCTGGGCGATCTATAAGCCTTGAAGTGACGTAGTCAACCATTTTCTTTCTTACATTTATTGTATTTGCTTTAGCGATAAGTTGGTTGTCCAGCAAAAGCTCAAATAGCTGCAATCGTGTTACGGCCATTGGGATACCTATTAACAAAAAATCACCGATAATAACGCCCGCGCACCTATGCGCACTTAGTGACTAGTGTAATTTCAAAGGATTATGGATATCAAACAAATAAAAAAATAAACCAAGACGGTATAAATGGGACTTATTTTTTCCTACTCTGTCAAAATAAAAACTTTAAAAAATAAACGATTTTTTTGTCGTGATTTATAAAATTGATATTTTTTAAATTATGAATGCATTCTATTTTCACAAAAGAATATTTATAACTTACTTGAATGACCCAGGATATAGGATAACACAACGATTTTGTCGAAACAATCACTTAAAGATGTATAATATTAACGTCAAAATGAACAAACTATGACGGTGACAGATTGTAACAATCGCATCTTTTCCGTTTCGCCTACTTGATGCTGTCGCTAGGCGATTACGCAACCAGAAATACGTCGAGAGGTCCTGACTTAAGTCAAATAACTATCTAGCTTTACTGATAACATGTTTTCGTGATAATCTGAGAAGCTAAGTTTTCGCCCAAATGAGCTCGTAAATACAGGAATCCGAACACTGTGCGGGGGGGCCCCCTGTACGCCTGTACAATAGCTACGCCGCTGATTACAATACTTCCCTTTTATGTGTAAGTAAAGAGACAACGTAGTAATTTAATGATTGTATTATACTTTTTGCCCTATAAAATGGAGTATATTTTATAAAAAGACTTTTTTTTCTTTGAAAATGAATTAAAAGCGGAGTACATATTTGAATTTCGCATATAACAGTGGATACAAAAAAAATCTAAAAAAATATAAGGGAGCGACAAAAAATTTCAAAATACAGAACAGCGAGGAGACCTACTTAGTCTTCTTTGCCTTTCCTAAAATCCAACACACACAAAATTGAGTTCTAAATAATTAATACAGTAGCGACTGCGTTAGGTTTATAATAAATCCGTGTGCACGCTATAAGGCACATGCCTTGGAAAGCCGATTTTCCAGTTAATTAAAAGCCACCGCAAAGGATCGGAAACAAAGGTTTCGAACACACGTTTACATAATCTAAAATGCCGCCCGCCGCTGTTGCACGCCGAACTGCACGAAATCCATAATTACCACATTTTGAGGTTTTCCCTTATTAAACCCTCTCGACGACGTTCTTCGTTTTTTTCTTTCGATATTTTTGAAGGCTTTATTACGTAATTTTACAGCGAAGGGCGACAATTTAGGTAGTTAATTGAATCTGACCTTATTTCCGAACTCATTCCGCTTATTTCTTGCTATGGTTTATGGCAGGGAAACAGGATTTTTATTAAAGTATTATATTTTCAATATTCCTTAAAGTTTCCAGTAACGGAATTAACCTGACAGAAAAATTGATTCTCCCTATTGCTTTGTATAGGGTGTTTCACCATATTTAGACGTTATCTACTGCCTTTTTTATAATAAATGGAAAAAAATATTAGAGTTGTAGGGATTGTCCCAGGGGCGCCGGCAGAAAATATTTCAGGGGGGGGGGCAAAAATATTTTAGGTGAAGGAGCAAATGATACATCTTTTTTTATTTATATGAATATTATATTAACATAAAAATACAAACCAACGCTAAAAATATCTTGGTTTTATCGCTTTCAATTTTTTTTCTATGTACACTAAGTAGACATAAACCGGCAAAACGATTCTCTCCCATTGTTGACCGTAGCCAAGTTTTGACTCTTAGAGTACTGAACGATCGTTCAATTGAACAAGTCGTAGGTGGCAAAGAAAGAAATATTTGTATTGCATTAGCAATTGCGGGGAAGAATTGGCATTCCTCTGTGAGTAATGTAAAAAAGTCTATGTCATCGGGAATGTTTTTATTTTCCCACATATCCTTCCATGTAAGACATTCTGCCTCAAAATTTTCAATATTGTACTGCTCTATTATATTTTTTATGATTTCATCATTTAAATTTAAAATATTTGATGGATGCAAATTTACCAACGAAAAAGCAGTTGTTGTATCTTCGGAAAATCTTGTTGTTAACGAGCTGATCAGGGAATCTAAATACGGATTAAAAATAGTTATTCTAAAATACGCCTCAGGTGAATCCGCTAAGACATTTGTTCTCATCGTTTGAAGCTATTTCTATGTATCATTAGATTACTGTGGAAAAATTAAGGTCAATTAGATAATTAGTTTTTAGTAATAATTTTAATGTTTCACTAAGCTGTCATCTTGTTCCGCCATACTAGATTTTTACGAAACTACTGCCGAGTATTTTGATAAAAATGTCCTTTAATTTTGTCCAACATTTTAAGTCAATCGTAGTAGTAGACGACAAACAGTTAAACAGACTTACGAAATTATTGAAATATATACATTTTTACATAGATTTTTACCAAAATGTTACCAGGTTATCCTCACATAACCCTTAATTTTTTACCAAAATTTGAAATCAAACGGGTAAGTTTGTAATATTTTAATTTCGTCACTACATTTTAATGCCTAAAAATCCGTAAATCCGGTACTGTAAGTCTCCTATCGATGTAGTAAGGTGCTCGCGGTGTCTGCTTAGCGAAATCTTCCGCTTCATATTGAGGCAATTCACTAGTTTAGTGTAGATGGCGCCTTAGTTTTGTTCAATTAGTAATTTTACTTTCTTCTCCTTTAAATATTTTTTCTTTCCTGTGATCCAGCTCAGGGATTGGCTGATCTATTGTCCAGATTTGCTCAGTTTGATTTTAGTAAAGTGGCACCACTGACACATTATCCTCCCGCTACTGCTGCCTTGACCTGGTGGTGAAGTAGGTTGAGCTTCTTGCCTCTCTGGAAGGTGAAGGTTAAGTGTGAAAGTTTGTCGGCGAATTGATCCTGTTTTAATCCAGGCCATCTTTTGGGATTTACGTCGGCTGGAAATTGCTTCAGATAGGGGTACCGAGTTTATTTCTCACACTATGGCAGAAATTAGTTAAAAAGACTCCTATGTGTATTTAATTACGTTGTACCTTAATATTTTTGGTTCTTTCTTATTACTCTCTTGTGAGAATTTAGAGGATTTAACTGCACTTGACCCCCTACCATATCTTTTTGATGGGACAAACTTTACGAAATGACTAATAAGAAACCCTTTACCATCAAATAAGGTAAGATAGCCCAATTTTATATTCACTAAAATGTGATATATTTTCTTTTATTTTGCCATATTATTTTTTATAGGTTATGTTCTAACCTCTAGCTTAGATATAGTTTCTGGGCTATCACTAAGGTCTTTTTGTTTATATATAAAAAAGGGTTTGTTTTTGTTACTTAGTTCTCTTATTAAAAAGTAAATACAAGGCCACAGAGTTATTTTACTTATTGAAATTAAGAGCTATGGGGACACTCATGATTGCCCTTTGATTTGTGTAGCAAACAATGTATTCAATAGTACTTTGCATTTTCTTAAGATGTGTGCTGAATGTATATATACCTTATGTTTGTTATAATTATTAAGTTTATTTCTGCAATACAAAAAGATCTATTTGTAACCTCCATATTGTTATTTAAGTTTGCATAAAATAAAGAATAGTAAATACATTGGGGAGAATTTGTTTTCTCTAATAAGTGTGTTTCAATACAACTATTACAGGTGTATGTTATAATTAGGAAGGAGGCCTATATATCTATAAAAATCACTTTAATTTTCATATTTCTTTGAAGACCAAAACAACCTTATAAGATATAAATACATGCTATCTGCTTTAACCAATTTGGTAAAATTGAACAATATTGTATCAGTGATTTACATTTTCTGCCTGTAACATCTTATATTAGCTTACTTATACTGGAGTAATGACATTTTGTATTGATATTTACAAGATTTTAAGGGTGGATTCTTGTTACTATTCACTATAAGGGCTGTAATGTACCTATATTAGTATTAATTAATAGATATGTTGCTTATATTTTGTATATAATGTTAAGGGGTTAATTTATATATTTCATTTATTATATTTAAAGTTGAATTATTCATTTTATTATAAATAGTTGATAATATTATGTATCGTAATAGACATATACGAGTCTAATATTTTGAATTCCTGTAATAGAATGACTTAAGATTGTTTGTATTTTGTCACCAATGCTGATAGACACTTAGATAAGTATCTTAATTTTAACATCTCTTGTGCTAAATTGACTTTATTGTTTATTGCTGATCAACTTTATGACTTTTTCTGTTTCTTTTGAGTGTAGAATATACTTTTTGATATAAAGTTCTAACTACTGCGGGTGTGCATAAACCATGATTATTGGTGTTGGCAATAAGTTTATTTTTACTTTATAACCCATGCTGATACTCAAATATCACATTATAAGTTTAAGACACAATAATCTATAGGTTTTTGTCAACATTTGACCGGCTTTAAGATATAGAACATTACAGTATAAGTTTATGACACAATAGTCTATAGGTTTCTGCCAACATTTGATAGTATAATATACTTTAAGATACAGTGTTGTTGTAAAGTGTGATCATATCTTGAAATTTTAACTTATGAGGTCTAGTTAGTTTATACAAGGTATATGAGAAGTGTTATAGACAGGTAACACTACTGGAATATGTGATGATATTTATGATTTATTGTATTTACTTGCTTTAGAAAGGTATTTTGATATAAAACAATGGTGTCAATTTGTTAGCTAAAATTGGTGATTGGATTTGAAACTTAGTTATATAAATTTTTCTTGTTATTTGCTTGCTCTTAGATTTACAGAATACTCTTTTCTTTCATTCTATTATTGTTAATTGTATTTAAATTAGTGAAGTTAATTAATTGCTTGATTATTTTGCATCTTTTGAAAAATTTTTACTGTTAGATCAAATTGTTCGGTAAATTAAAACAACATAAAGATTTTCTTTATAAACATTTATAGATTTTGGAGTCTATTACTTTTACCTGTCATTAGCTGATTGAAAATATTTTTTCTCATCCTTATTACTTAATTTTCAGGTTTTATTGAACATTTAGTTTGTTGTTTTGTGATTCTTTAGCTATTTTCATGAAATATTTTACACAGTTGATCTAATATTTGGATAGTGATCTTTATTTGAATATACTTTAGATTTTTCTCTCAGCATTTGAGGCAGGAAAACTGATTAACATAGGATCATTACACAGTCAATTGTCATTTTTTTTTAAAACTTCAATTAAGGCCAATTTCTTTCATATGTTATATAAAATAACCTACATATTTCTGGAAATATTTTGGGGAGCACTGAACTTGTTAATAAATGTTATTTGTTGAATATGCCTTTTTTTTGTTTTTTTTTTACTGTTAACTTTAATTAATTTTATCTTAGTGGTCTTGAGGAGTGGTACTCATAACATCTAGAGCGGTTAACAGTCAACTGGTATAGAACTGTTGGCGCCCTTATAAATAGAAAACGAACCCTGAGCAGTCGGTGATTTGCACACTAACTTTACTGCCTCTCTTTCAATCAACCACTTAGTGTAGATTTATATTATCTTAGAACAAATACATACTCTCTGCTATCAAACAGAGAAAGAGTGTGGCAAGCTGTTTTTTAGCTATGCCGCGAAAAAATAGACCGACATACAGACAGATCGAATGAATTGAGAAAGCATAATTTTAGGCATCTAGCGACCCTGAAACGTAAATATCTGAAAACATGTCGAAGGGAGATTTTTTTTAGCAAATTCAACATTTTCAACTTTCGGCACCTCGTCAGTTCACCGATCACTTCTTTTAAAAATTTTTTTTTAACACTTTCAACAAGCGAGTTAAGGTAGGAACCACCCCATTGGCAACGAAACATCGAAGAAAAAAATATTTTTTAGTTATTTGGACCAATTCACGTTGTACTTAATTAAATATTTTTTTTATTCCACGTTTTTTTTTTTAGAGTTCAATCTTTTATTTATATTTTACAGTCGAATGCACCTATCAATTTTGTATTCTTATTCTGCTCGACTGAAAAAAAAAAACAGATTATGGCAGAAAAATTTTTAACAGCAAACAAACCGGGCGAGTGCCAAATTAGCGCAAATATTCAGAGAAAATTATGTAAATAAAATTTTCCACACTTTTCCCGGCGCGTCCTGTTTAATTTTCCGCTGATGTTAAATAATGCAAAATTGGATTCGAGTCGACACGACGCGACAATGTTACCGGAGGGAATTTTGCGGTCCCCGTTCGAATTATCAAGTGAATTTGGTGCCTGTGTAGTGGTTGATTAGATTGCACCGCGGCATATATATTTTATATTTTAGTTTTACGCTTTCCCGGGATCAGAGGTCGGTTAAAAAAAATCATTAAAAAATATCGGTAAATTAGCTTACCCGGGACTTCCCTCTTCATGAATCTCTCCTTTTCAAAGTGCGGCACGTAGTTATTTAGTGATATGTATACAGAATTTAAAAAAAATATATCATAGTTACTTTGGAGTAACTTAGTTACTTTAAAGTATCTTAGTTACTGTATCTTAGTTCCTTTACTTGTTGGCAAAAAGTAAATCTTAGATACTTTTTAAAAGGAACTGTATCTTGCAATTTAAAAAGTATCTAAGATGCCAAAAAGTAACTAAGTTACGACTTGTTCGAAACGGCAATCGATTCATTACTGGCGGCCAAGGGCGTTAAAGATCACAATAATCAAGCCAGGGCATAAAAAGGGTGAAAAAAACCAAATAAAAAATTATCGACCTATAGCTCTCTTAAACAATCTTAGCAAAATCTTTGAAAAAATAATCAATGAAAGAATAATTTTATATTTTGAAAGGGAAAATTTACTCTCTGATTTTCAAAATGGTTTTAGGCGTAAAAAATCCACTGTTAGGGCAATATTTCAGGGGCTCAGTCAAGTTTTAGAGTCTTTAAACTCTGGCAAGACCACATTTGCTATGTATTTGGATTTATCAAAGGCCTTTGATAGTGTAGATCACCGGGTTCTTCTTTTAAAACTGGAAAAATATGGGATTAGGGATATAACAAACAAATTAATAGATTCGTACTTATCAAATCCTAAACAGTTAGTCATGGCTATAAATAACGATGAATATCTTACATCTAATACTGAAATTGTAAGGGGGGAGTACCACAGGGATCAATACTGAGTCCGCTTCTCTATATAATTTACACTAATGAATTATCCCTAATTTCTCCAAACACAGTCCAGTTCGCAGATGAAACATCTCTTGTTGTGTCACTAGAAGAAAATGAATCAGAGTCTGATGAAATTTTTAATGCTCTTAGTCTTTTGGAAAATTGGTTCAATTCTAATAACTTGTTATTAAACATCGATAAAACTAAGCTTGTCAAGTTCAACTATCAAACTGCTCCAAATCAGTTTACCTACAAAAACAGTAATAATATTATACAAACTCTAAACTCGGCTACCTTTCTAGAGATCGAAGTAGATCATAGGTTGGACTGGGGACCTCACATTGATAACCTTGCAAATAAAATAGCTAGATATTGCTATGCCTTGAGAGTTATTGCATCTCACATCAATTCTGAAACAGCAATAATGGCATATCATGATGTACATTCGCGTATGAGATATGGCATCGTCTTTTGGGCAAGGGGCCCGGAGACAGACAGAATTTTTGTGTTACAAAAGAGATACGAAGCATCTTTAATCTCAAAAATTTTGAGACCTGTAGAACTAAATTTACTGAAAATAAAATTCTTACTTTTATCTCGAATCAATAATATTTGTCAAGGAAAACAAAAATCTTTTTGATGATTCAAAGAGAAATCATTCTCATAATACTAGACATAAAGAAGATCTAAAATCTACAAAATGTAATTTTACGTATATTCAAAAGAATGTGAAGTATTCAATAATAAAAATCTATAATAAATTGCCAAACAACATTAAAAATTTTCATCTTGATAAACTTAAAAAATATCACAAAAATTTTCTCGTAAAGCGGGCTAACTATACTCTGGATGAATATTTCTGTGATACATTTAATTAAAGTCGCCTAATGAACTTTCTTGTTCTTATAAAATAATGTTTTGTTATAAAATAAATTTTAAACTTTGTCATTAATGTTTAATGTGTAAAACTTTTTAATGTATGTTATTATAAGTAAATGTAGGTATAGTGTTTTAAATTGTGTACTAAGTTTTTTAAGATTTTAAACATTTTGTAAGTGACATGTCCTCCACCCACTGGCTACTAAATTGCATATTTATCTGCTTAAAATGTAATTAACCTTAAGTTTATAACAATTTTGTAAGCTAGGACAAATATATGCATTTCATTTCATTTCATTCATAAGATCTGGCAGTCAAAAAATCCTGATCATGTTTTATAATGCGTATGTCAAAAGTAGACTGGAGTATGGAATTGTCATTTGGGGATCTTTCATACATGTTGAACGTCTACTCATAATATAAAAGAAAATTATTAGAATCATAGCAGGGGCAAGCTTTCTACAACATTGCAAACCACTTTTTAAATTATTAAAAATCATGACAGTTTTCAGTACTGTGAAGTATATGATGCGAAACAGGGAACTTTTTCCCGCGAATGAGGCATACAATAATGGAATACAGACGAGAGATAGGAGTTCCTCTCCACGATACCACTTTTTTTGAAAAAAGACAGTGGTGCATGTGCATCATGATATTTAGGCATCTACCTTAAAGAATTAAAAATATTCAGAATGAAAAAATTTTCTTGAGGAAAACACAACATTTTTCAGCCAAAATCCGTTTTACTCGCTTGATGAGTATTTTCGATCAATATCTTAGTTAAATTAATTTCATTTTTTTTTCTCCTATTCAGGTTTAATGTGCCTGAAATCCTCAAACCCACATGACCTAGTGCAAGTATTATTTGTTGTTATTATTTTTTTTTTCTTTTTTCCTAGCTGCAACTTTAACCTATTTACTTACTGTCTCTCAATTTTTTTGTTAGTTTTAGCACGTTGTTTGTATTTTTTATGTGTTCTACTAATTTTGTTTTAATAAATACTATAACTGTTTGTTCTTTTATTATTGTTTGTATGTTTATTTTTTTTCTATATTTTTGTACATATTTTCTGCTTTAATTATATAAACCATTTATTGACGACCCCATATTTCATAATGTAATCGTTGGTAATATATCATTTGAATTTTAATTTGAATTTGAATTCATCAAATTTATACACAATCAACGCAGGCGTTTAGGTTTCCACAGTCTTGCTGCACATTCTAGCAACAATTCCAGCTCCAAACTTGTCTCCAAGACTGAAATGAAACTGATGATGGGCGCAGAATAATGACTTCATTTCTAACCAAGAACCTCATTGTGGACTGGGAAGCAAAGAAACAAATTTTCTCCCAGTACCCACACTATGTAAATAAATATTTAAGTGATTGAAGCCACGTATTCATTTAACCTAGTTGATACGACTTTTTGAGGAAGATCTCCGCTGGCATGATCACATCACCTCAATTTCCATAGCTGTCTTGAAGAAATACTTCTGCCAACTTTCAGTATTGCTCATACGTATGGGGAGCAGCCTCCCCTTCAATCTTTAATGTCCTTGACTTTGTCCGAAGAGGAGCTATTAGCCTGATCGATAATCCAAACATCACTAGTGCATCGTCGAATTGTGGCCGATCCGCCACTGTTTTATAGAAACTAGTACGAATTCTGTTCTGATGAATTATCATCTATTATGCCCTCCAGGAGTCCAACTGCAAAGACCAAGGACCTTTCAATTTATTCCCAGAGTCTCCCGATTATGCAATGTGTTACCAGCAAATGCATTTTCCCTTTTCTCGATAGGTAGTAAATTTCAATATAAATGGTTATGACTGAATAACAAACAAACAAACAAACAAAAGTATGCTTTATTGCCGCAGAAAAATTTTACAATTTTATGGACAAAGCAAAATATACCTAAAAATAAGACATATCAAAGCATTAATCGAAAATAATTTCGACAGGTCAGTGCTTTTTTTTTAAAAATGTAAATTATCAATTTACCAAATCGTAAAACACACGTTAGAATATAACATAACATTGCAAACAGTAAATGAATCATGATAACCTTATAAAAGTAAACAAACACACATGTACGAGGTGATTAATTTCGATGACATTGAAATCAAAATTGCAACTATGCGACCTTAAACTCTATGTTATTATAGTTATACAAATAATTGTGATGTTAAACAGAAGGTATATTGAACTAGTGTAGAATGTAGTATACAAAAAGAATTAAATTGTTTTTAATCCAATACCTAACAAAAATAATTAAGTTTTAAGTGAATGTTCGACAGTTCTTTTCCCTATATAATGATTTACAAAATTCTATGCTACGAGTTAGGACATGACTCACAAAAGATTTAAGTAAACAAGCGAGTTTAGTGACAATTTAAAGAGACTTACTGACTGAAAAAAAAAATCATTAACGCTGTAAAATGGTCTCTCAATGAGGTATGCTTTGGTGTTTTTTCGAAGTTGTGCAAGCATAGGGATAGATTTTAAATGTACTGGCAGATTGTTGTAAAGTTTTATGGCGTTGTAAATAATTGATTTTTTTATTAATTCTGTGGAAGGAATGGGAAGTTAAATATCATGCCTAGAGTTTCTGGTAGGGTATACATGTTGTGGCCTTTCTGGGAGGGTGTTTATATGTTTTCTCAGCAAACATACCGTTTCCAAAATAAATAATGCAGGAAGTGTTAATATTTCATGTTTTTTGAAATAGTATTTGCAGTGAGCTCTATTATTTAGACCAAACAAATAACGAATGGCTCTCTTTTGAAGCATAAAAATACTACGAAATTGCTCGGTGGTACAGCAGCCCCAAAAGGGAAGGCCATAGCGGAGGTGGGATTCAAATAAAAAGAAATAAGTAAGTCTGGCAGAAGAAACGTCTAGTTCTTTTGAAACTGATCGAATGGCGAAGCAGGCGGTAGAAAGTTTTTTAGTTAAGGTGTCAATATGATTAGACCATTTTAGGTTGTTATTTATATTTAAACCCAGGAATTTAACCGACTCTACGTATTCAATATTGCTGTTATGTACCTGAAGTGGTTGTAAAGTTCCCTTATAAGATAACGCCGCCGTTTTATCGACGTTAAAACAAAGCATATTGGAATCGGACCAAGCCTTAATTATAACCAAGTCTTTGGAGATACTAGAGTGTAAAGACGTTGTATCAAAATCACTCCATGTTATGCTTGTGTCATCAGCAAAAAGGGAGATTCTTCCATTAATTTTAAGGTTCGTGATATCATTAATGTATAACAAAAAAAGAATAGGTCCCAAGACTGAACCTTGAGGGACTCCACTTGTAATCAACTTACAATCAGAATCGGAACCATTAGCCCTTACAAGTTGTTGCCTTTTCCCAAGATAAGATTTGAACCAATTTAAAGAAGTACCACGAATTCCATAAAAATTTAGTTTGTTTATCAGAATTTCATGACTAACACAATCAAAGGTTTCGCATAGTCACGAAAAACTGAGGCAGTTGGGTGGTTGTTATTGAGAGATAAGTAGACGCCTCTAAGCAACGTGAACATGGCGTCACTGGTGCACTTGTTGGGTAGAAATCCGAACTGCTCCGGGGATATTATCTGATGTTTCAGGAGAAATGGCATAAGACGGTTCTTCAGTAGCCTTTCGATGATTTTTGATAGCACTGGTAGTAGTGCAATTGGGCGATAATTGCAAGAGTTAGTTTTTTCGCCGCCTTTATGAAGTGGAATAATTATAGCTGTTTTAAGGCAATCAGGGAATACACCTTTTATAAAGGACTCATTTATTAATGTTGTAAGGGCCTCTATGACTGGGAGTGGCAAGTTCAGGAATATTCTAATTGATAGGCCATCAGTGCTACACGAAGATTTACTTTTGATATTATTTATTACCGTCAATAGTTCAGTGTTGCTAACGGGACTTAAGAAAAAGCTATCAGCTAAATTTTTTGAAGGAGGGAGAGACGAAAGAGGGTCCAAACTTGGCGAGATACTAGAGGTAACATTTTTGCTTACATTAATAAAATAATCATTTAGATCATTAGCCCCTGGCAAGATCTGAGTCACAGGGTTTGATTTGTTTCTGAGGTTATTGATGATGGACCAGGTTTCTTTTGAAACGTTATTAGAGTTTGTTAGACGTTTTCGGTAGTGTAATTTTTTTGCTGACTTAATAAGAGTAGTGTAGATCCTCCTATAATTAGAGATATAGTCGAGAATAAGAAAGGAGTCGGTGAATTTTTTTATATATGAGAGCGAGCGCATATTTTTAGCAGAAATTCGTATTCCTTTCGTGTTCCACGGTTTATGCCGCTTAGGTTTGATATTCTTAAGCGGGAAGGCCTTGTTAAAAGCACTTAAAGTTTTATTTAAAAAAGTTCTGAAGTTTGTGTTGACATTATCAGATTCAAAATTCCAATTGGTGTTAAAGCAAATATTATGAAATACTGAGAAATTTGCGGCCGAGAAAATTCTGCCCCGATGGCGAGATCTTGGTAAGGGCCTAATAGGTAAACTAAACCTGGAAATTACCGCCTCGTGATCGGAAAGACCTGAGTTATAGACCTGTGATTGCACCTCTGATGGAGAAAAATCAGACGCCATGTAATCGATGATAGAAGAAGAGTTTTTTGAAATTCTAGTTGGCGAGGATACATGCATTGAAAGACCGAAAGAGTCGAATATAGAAATTAGATATTTCTGGATGGCACAAATAGTAGCATAGTCAATATTAAAGTCCCCGCATAGAATTTTTTTACCTTTAATCGGTAGACTGTCTAGCAAACTTACCAGGCTATTTAAAAATGATTGTACATCAGAGTTTGGTGATCTATAAATACAAATTACATAAAGATCAAGGTTTTGATTATATACTATAGAGAATTCAAAAGAGCTATCCGCTAACAAATGATCATATTTAGATACCGACATGAAATCTCCATTTAGGGATAGAATCAGTGTGCAGTCATAACCATTTATATTGAAATTTACTATATCATTCTTTTGAGCGAGAGTTTTATTAAACCTCATAACTTCAGATTTTGCGATAATTTATTTGCCCGGTGTATCTATTATCGACATCGGCCACTAGACGAAATATTGCCCTATATCCTCAAACACACAGAAACTCCTAACAACGGAGACAAAATTCGATATACGGCTGCGATAAAATACGTTTCACACCCCGGCGATTACTGGTTCATCTAACTTTACGGCCTTTTATTTTCGAACACGATGGTCGGAAAGTTTCTTTTCCGATTTCCGCATTTATCGGTCCTGTTGCGATCCATTATCGGTAAAGTTCGGATAAGCGATGCGATTTTGTTTCTGCGGATAATATCATAACTTGTTTACGTGGTCGGTCGTTGGTAGCAGCTCATGCAGCGACGAGAAACTTTCCAAAACAAAAATTCAATAAAATATTTGCGCCGCTCTACAAACTCAAACGATATATTTCGAGTTTCGTTAGCGTAAACCATTACGGTGGAAGTAACGTGATCGTTTTTGCCGATAGAGGGACAAAAAAAACGCAAATATTTTCTAAGGGTGGAGACAAAATAGACTGGTCGACAAAAAAACAATACAATGTCTCTATTTCGAAAGTAAATAGAACCATATATTTTTTTTGAATTTTACCAAAAAGGACATGAAACTTAATACAATTTAATGTAAAATGTGGATTCTTAAATCTATCACTGAAGACTGACTGATTTGACTTTTATGCAAACTGAATTGGACAAGTAGTTTTTACTTCCCTCGTAAATCAAAATACAAGGGTTCTAACCACACTACACCACAACTTGTTACGTTCTGGACGCGCGTTTCGCTAACGAAGTTAGCATCATCAGCAGATGATATAAACTAAAGTAACTTATCCTAACCGAGAGTACTTATAGGTAAATGTGGTCACACTTTTACCTATAAGTATTTTAACTTTATTATTTTTTATTATTAAAATTTCTATTTTTTTTCTTCTACTAACCATTTTGAATTAGAAGAATTCGGCAAATTAAATATCTCGTATGATAACTTTGAGGTTACTAACTCGTTAGAATTCTTAGATAAAACTAAGAATGTTCACTTAAAAGAAGGTGAAATTTTAATATCTTTTGATGTAAGCTCATTGTTTCCTAGTGTACCCATACCACTATCTTTAGAGTACCTAAAGGAACTACTTGAAATCAATAATTTGAAGAAAAAAATTGATGATGAGTATTTACTTCTCACAAAATTATGTATGAATCAAAATTTTTTTCAGTACAACAATAAATATTATAAACAACTAGAGGGAACTGCGATGGGCAATTGCTTATCTCCGTTCCTTGCAAATTTGTTTATGGGCAGATTAGAAACCCAATTCAAAAAAGAACTCAAGTATTTCCCAGGGGTGTGGTATAGATACGTAGACGATATATTTGCTATTTTTGATACTAAAACAGAAAATTTGGACACTTTCTTAGAAACATTAAACAATAAACATCCTTCCATTAATTTTACGTACGAAAAGGAGAACAATGGGCAATTACCTTTTCTCGACACGTTAGTTATTAGAAATAACGATAAATTAGAATTTGATATTTATAGGAAATTTACTAATACTGATAGATATATAACATCCGACTCATTTCATTGCCGTCAACACAAAATGGCAGCATTCCATTTCTTAACTCACAGGTTAGTCAATTTTCCACTAAGTAAAGAACGTTTTAACAATGAAATGAATCGGATTAAAAAAATATAGCTAAAAGTAATGGATATAATGATAATTTTGTACATAAACTAGTAAATAGACATAAGCATAAGAAAATGTTAAAAGCCACTACTCTTCAAATACCTGAGGCTTCCAATAAATTCATAGTAATCCCATATGATCCCAGATATACGAGAGGTCTAGAAAAAGTATTTAAAAACGTAGGTTTTAGAGTAGCCTACAAAACGGAGAATAGTTTGAAAAATCTCCTTGGAAACCCCAAAGACAAAGTCGACTTGAGGGAGAGGAGTGGCATCTATGAAATTAGCTGTAATGACTTTTATCTAAAATATGTTGAGCAAACTAAACGCTCCATAAACATTCGTTTTAAAGAACACATGGCACATTTAAGATACGGAAGAACAGAAAAGTCAAGCGTTGCCCAACATGCTTTGGAAAACAATCACCGAATAGGAATAAATAATCTTAAATTGATTAAAAATGTATCTAATAATAGATTATTGGATGCATTTGAGAGTATAGAAATAGTTAAATGTGGTAAGAAAGCACTAAATAAAGACAGAGGGCCTATTCCCTATAGTCCCCTCTATTGTTTACTTGACAACGGTGCAGTCGGGTGCAACCAAGTGTGACCACATTTACCTATAATATATCTCGGTTAGGATAAGTTACTTTAGTTTATATCATCTGCTGATGATGCTAACTTGGTTAGCGAAACGCGCGTCCAGAACGTAACAAGTTGTGGTGTAGTGTGGTTAGAACTCTTGTATTTTGATCTATCTTCCACCACAGGTTCCAGTGTTAGGACTTCCCTCGTAAAAATTATCCTCCAAGATTTTTTCTGATCTTCACGTCTCGGAGTCCCTAGATGACGAAAAACATGTTTTCTCAATTCCGTCGGTCTATCTATCGGGCAGTCTGTTCGAGGCATAGTTAAAAAAACTGCTTACCCGATTGATTTCAAATTTTGGTCAAAAATTAAGGGTCATATGGGATGACCTGGTAACATTTTAGTAAAAATCCAATATAACAATAAAAAATAGCGGCGTGATAGTGAAATTTTAAAAAAATATATTACACAAAACACCCAGAAATGTTTAATTTCTTTATTCGACTCTTTCGGTCTTGCAATGCATGTATCCAACTAAAATTTTAAAATACTCGTCTTTTATCATTGATTAATTTTTCTACATCAGAGGTTCAGTCTCAGGTTTGTAGCAAAAGTCTTTCCGATCACGAAGCAATATTTTCCAAATTTAGTGCTCCTCTTCCGCCCTTACAGAGCTTCACCATAGGGACAGAATTTTCTCGGCTGCCAATTTTTCAGTTTTTCATAATATTTGCTTAAACACCGACTAAAATTTTGAATTTGAAAATGTTAACTCAAACATAGAACGGAAGCTTTCACGGCTTTGGTCAATTAAGAAATCATGGCTGTGGGGATTAGACCGTGTTAAATTGGAACGGAATCCGACGTTTCGCCTTCGATTGCACGAGGCATCTTCAAGAATCTTTACTCTACGAGATCTGAACACTGAATGAGCTCGACGAGATTCAGGCGGGCTTTTATACCCGACTTGTGCTCGCCGAACCGCGACCCTGTGTTAACACGTTGGCAGCCGATGACGCACTTATGCGTCATGTTGGCTTGACGCGAATGTACGTCGAGCTCGCGTTTGATTTGTATTGTTCAGTTTTCTCTCGGCTTTCAGTGAGGGTGCATCGTTTTGCGTCGGCTTATTCTGAGTATACTGCCACGTGTTTCAGCGCAAACGGATTTTGAAAAAGTAAAATATGGATGGTGAAAACGAATCTCCCCAAATTGATGACGATTTATCTGCGGATATACCAGATAATAACGTGTTACCTGCTGATGTTTGGACTGATAACCTTAATCTCAAAAACTTTGATTTTACGGGAAACCCTGGACTAAAAGTAGTGTTGAATTCAGATGAGCCCAGGGACTTTTTCAACTTATTTCTTACGGACGATTTCTACGAAAACATAATTTCTGCAACCAACGAGTATGCCGAAGAACTATTCTTGAGCAAACGCACAAAAGTTACATCAAAAATTACTGAGTGGAAGCCGGTTGATATCCAAACAATAAAGGTTTTTCTAGGGTTGTGGCTTCATATGGGAAACATACAAATGAAACGCCTACAAGGCTATTGGAAAACTGACGAATTGTATAACTTAGAGTGCTTTAGAAAACACATGGGCAGAAATCGTTTTCTTTCAATTCTAAAATACTTTCACTTCAAAAATGGGTGATGACGCAATTAACGACCAATTATGTAGAATAAGGTGGCTGCAAGACTATTTCAACAAAAAAATTGAGGAATTATCCAAACAAAGAGCTTACAATTGATGAGTAAATGGTACTGTGGAGAGGGAGGTTGATATTTAGACAATATACAATGTGTCCCAAATTTGGCTTACATGCATTGCTATCTCGTAAACCGCTATAGCTACAGGGTGGGTTAAATTAGGAAAGTTTTAGAGAATTTTATTACAAATTTGATGACGTTTTGAAGTTTAGGATATCTTTTGTGGTTTTCAAGATAATTGGGAAAAATCAAAATGGTGCATTTTCAACTTTTGCCCGTAGCTTCTAAACGACTCGTATTATGGTTTTATGGTTTATACATTATTAGGGCACTTTTATTAGAGGAACATTATGCAGGTAAAACGAAGTTTCTAGCTTCAATTGTTTTTGAGATATTGGCATCAACTTTTTATTTTCTTACCGACGCCATATTGGATTATTGTATTTTTGGAAAGATCTTTTTAAGAGCTTTCCAATGATGTATAACAAGGTAAGATTATTATTTTTCTTGAGCTCTAAAAACCAAAATAATTGTTTTTTTTTAAGTAGGCTTTGATTACGCATGGCGGCCATAATGAAACAAAAGAATGCCGCATGTCAACAATCATTTTGTGTCCCTGAATAGTACTTGTTATCATTTTCTCATTGTGCCGAGTTTTTACAAAGTTTATTTGAGTTTCTTATACTACTTAAAATGGAGGGTAATTATTCCAACGAAGAGAATTTGGATATGATAGAACTTTATTTTAAAGCAAATAGAAATACACAAGCAGCTGCGCGTTCATACGAAGAACAATTTCCAGACCGACATCAACCAAGCCAAAGGCATTTCAGATTTCTAATTGTTAACCTGTTAGCTTATGGGTAAAAATATTAATTCAACCATCGATGTTTCAGATTTTCAACTAAGATATTATACTAACAGTGAATACCTAGTGACAAAAATGTAACTATCACACTATTGAAAATACCTAAACTAAATTTAAATTAACACATAAAAAAAATATAAGTTACACCACATGCCTCCCTCCATTTTCCACACATTTTTGACATTTCTCCAATACCTTCCGTGTAACCCTTCTTAAGGTGTTCCTGTTAATATTAGCAAAAACATCTCGGACTCTGTCTTCTAGCTCTCTGAGACTTTCTGGCGGAGAAAATTCGTAGACCTCATTTTTTGCGTATCCCCATAAATAAAAATCGGGAGGAGTAATATCCGGTGACCTTGCCGGCCAAGCAACAGGGCCATTATTAGCGATAATATTTTCCCCGAAAGTATTTCTGAGGACCGCCATCATCTCTCTGGTACCGTGAGCCGGACAGCCATCTTGTTGGAACCAAATATTTTGCAGGTCGTTTGGGGGAACAGAATTTATAACTTCTGGAATAATTTGTTCCCGTAATAGTTGCAAATATCTGTTACCCGATAAATTTTCTTGGAAAATGAACGGCCCAATCAAACGGTTATCTAAAATACAAATTGTTATGAGTGATTTAAAGCAGAAGTGCATTGTTTGGAATTACCTATAATGCCACACCACACATTGAACCCAAATTTTGTTTGTAAACGTCTTTCTTCTAAATTATGAGGATTCTCGGTGCCCCAGTAATGAGTATTATGTTTATTGAAAATTCCACAGTTTGTAAATCGTGTTTCATCTGTCCAAAGTACTTTAGAATGAAAGTTGGGTATTTGCTGGCATTTGTTGATGAACCATTCACTAAACGTGATTCTTCTAGCAAAATCATTTACCTGAAGACCCTGTACAATAGTAGGTTTATAGGGATGAAAGTGAAGTTTTTTCAAGACTCGTTGGACGGTTGATTTGGGAATTGCCGTTTGTTCTTCAATCTTTCTTACTGAGGTTGTTGGGTTGTCCCTGACACTTTCTATTATAGCTGCGTTTCTTGCTTCATTATCTATTGAATAGGTCTTTGGTTTCGGTTTCAAAAAAGACCCGTAGGCTAACAGGTTAACAATTAGAAATCTGAAATGCCTTTGGCTTGGTTGATGTCGGTCTGGAAATTGTTCTTCGTATGAACGCGCAGCTGCTTGTGTATTTCTATTTGCTTTAAAATAAAGTTCTATCATATCCAAATTCTCTTCGTTGGAATAATTACCCTCCATTTTAAGTAGTATAAGAAACTCAAATAAACTTTGTAAAAACTCGGCACAATGAGAAAATGATAACAAGTACTATTCAGGAACACAAAATGATTGTTGACATGCGGCAATCTTTTGTTTCATTATGGCCGCCATGCGTAATCAAAGCCTACTTAAAAAAAAACAATTATTTTGGTTTTTAGAGCTTAAGAAAAATAATAATCTTACCTTGTTATACATCATTGGAAAGCTCTTAAAAAGATCTTTCCAAAAATACAATAATCCAATATGGCGTCGGTAAGGAAATAAAAAGTTGATGCCAATATCTCAAAAACAATTGAAGCTAGAAACTTCGTTTTACCTGCATAATGTTCCTCTAATAAAAGTGCCCTAATAATGTATAAACCATAAAACCATAATACGAGTCGTTTAGAAGCTACGGGCAAAAGTTGAAAATGCACCATTTTGATTTTTCCCAATTATCTTGAAAACCACAAAAGATATCCTAAACTTCAAAACGTCATCAAATTTGTAATAAAATTCTCTAAAACTTTCCTAATTTAACCCACCCTGTAGCTATAGCGGTTTACGAGATAGCAATGCATGTAAGCCAAATTTGGGACACATTGTATAAAAAACCAAAAACATAAGTTTGGAATAAAACTTATGTATGTTCTGACAGAGCCTAATAGTTTTATACTACGACTAAGAATATACACAGGAGAAGAGAGAGATATGAAAGGAGAAATGGGTCATGCTGCGAGTGTTGTGAACTGTTTGGTAAAAAATTATCTTGATAAAGGACATGCTATTTACATGGATAATTATTACAATAGCATTTCTCTCTGCAAAGAACTGCTACTGAGAAATACGTATGTAACCGGAACATTACGCCAAAACAGAAAAGGAAATCCTAAGGAAGTAACGTCTAAAAAACTTAAGAAGGGTGAGAAAATAATAAAATATAGTTCAGACATCGCAGATGGAAAGTGGCGGGATAAGAGGGAAGTTTTGTTTTTATCAACAGAATTTGACGGTGAAATGGAAACTATACGAAGCAAGAGAGGAGAGGAAAAACAAAAATCCAACATTATAACAAATTACAATAAAAATATGTCCGGAGTTGACCGTCAAGATCAAATGCTAGCCTATTATACATGCGAAAGAAAAACTCTAAGGTGGTACAAACAGATTGGAATACACATAATCTCAATAATGCTTCTCAATAGTTATAATTTATACAATAGATTTTCGTCCAAACCAAAGCTAAGGTACTACGATTTTCGCCATAATATAATAAAAAATCTTCTATTGGTGAATGATAAACCTGAAGTAATAACTAAAGCTGCTGCTTCAGATAAAGCCAAAAATGCCAAAACTGTTTCCTCTCAATGCTAAAAATCGCCGCTTGAGAAAAAGATGCAAGCATTGTTATTCTACAACAATTCGCAAGGATTCATCATAGTTTTGCCCCGCTTGTCCAGATGACCCAGCACTGTGCCTTGATAGTTGTTTCAAAGCATATCATGAGAAGAAATAAGCATATGACTTTCTTTCTGTTTTCTTTATAATTTAAGAAAAAACTTTTTGATTACCATTTTTTTTTTGTATTTTATTCTTTGTTGTTAGCTTCCAAAATTATTATGTATGACTTATTTAGTAGTTTTATTCATGTATTTCTTATTATATGTGACTATTTTACTAGTTTACGTTTTTTTATAACAAACGATTTTGAAAAAACGATTTGTTTACCATTTGTTTATTTGTATTTTTTTTTTAGTTGTTACCTTTGTAAACTTACTGACAATCATTGAAAGAAATAAAATTTTATAATTTTTAAAAATTGACTCTTTTACTACTAACTAGAAAATATCCTGCCCCAATGCGTCATGATAAAATAACAGTTATTTTAGCAGATTTGGCTAAAAAAACAACAATATATTAATAAACAACACTTATTACGGTTTTCAGAGATGATTTTGAACTCCCTGGCGGCAGCGAACGTGTTAAGATAGGTTTCCACGTGTCATGTAAACCGTATCCCGTACCTCTATTCAAATTTTTTGTACGTTTAAATATTTCAATAGATTCTCTAACTTTTCGTTTATAAAAACCTGGAACCGATGCTACAACATTGGTTTCCTTTACATTTATGAAATGGCCAGTGTTATGCTGGTGTTCAGCTACAGCAGATTGAACAACTCGTTTCTTTTTAATACATCGTTCATGTCCCTTAAGTCTAGTTGATATTGAGCGTCCTGTTTCTCCCACATACACTTCTCCACAGGAGCAAGGAATTTTATATACTCCTTTTGTTTGGAAAGGTACAAGATCTTTCAGGGATCGTAAGCATTGTCCAATCTTCTTATGCGTATTGAAGATTGTACGTATGTTGGACCGCCGAAGTAATCGTCCTATTTTGTCTGTAGTGCCATGTATGTAGGGAAGAACAACACTACCTAATAATGCCTCTTTATCATTCTCCTTTGGCGGAGTTGGTTTACTATGTATTTTAATTGAACGCGTAATATTTTCAGTGCAATAGCCATTCCCTCTGAGAGCTTCGGTCAATTTCGATGTTTCCGATGTTAAAGAATCTTGATCAGAAATCGAAATTGCTCCGAATACTAGTAAGTTAATAACCGATTTCTTTTGTGCTGGATGGTGATAAGAATTTGCGTTTAAGTATCTATTTGTATGCGTCGGTTTTCTATACACAGAATGTCCTAATGTACCATTTTCCTTCCTTTGAACACATACATCTAGAAAGAGCATTACATTGTGTATCTTCGGAAGACCGTAGAACCTGGGAGTCTTGGAGCTGCTTGGTTTTAATAATTTTTTCTCCGCTGGTGGTAGACTGGATGTGTTGATCAAATTGGTAATGCGTCTTTCTATTCTACTTGTGGGGTCTGCCTGCATAACCTTATAGGTGTTGTTGTCCAAAAGTTGAGTAACCTTTTCAACATATTCTGTTCTGTCCATGACCACTGTGGCGTTGCCTTTATCTGCTGGAAGTACCAGAATGTTTGCGTCTTCGTTTAAGGTCTTCATTGCTGTTTTTTCAACTGCGGAGAGATTCGACTTTGGTGGTTTTGAGTTTTTAATGATCTTCGCTGTCTCATATCTGACTTCATCGGCTTGTTCCGCTGGTAAACTTCTGATTGCTGTTTCAACAGAAGATACTATGTCTTCTACGGGAATGCTACTCGATGCTATTGCAAAGTTTTAGCCCTGGAAAGGATGGAAAGTTTTGCTTCGGGTAACGGCTTCGATGACAGGTTGATAACTGTGTTCTGCGGAAGTTTCACTGGATTTTTTCTGTTCAGGAGGACTTCAAACTTCTTTTATCCCTTAAGTGTAACTTCTTGATGGATTTTTTCTGCCTGTGCGTTGGTAATGTTGTCCAAAGTTGTGAATGTAGTTCTTTCTAGTCTAGAAGCTAATTTCAGATGAATTTCTAATAGTTTTCGGGCATTTGTATCTAAATTCCGACGTGTTGCCTTAATCCTTTCTCTAACTAATGCATTGCTAGCACGCTTATAAATATTCTTAGCAGTTCTAGAAGTAATGTGATGTCCCACCTGTAGCGATTTCGGTACTACATCTTCATCTCGGCATCTAAGGAGAAAGGCCAACTGGCAGAGTAACTTCGTCTTGCTGTTCCGGAGATCGTCAAAAGCTTTGGCATCCTTCTTGGTTTTCTCCCCATAGAGGTTAGCTAACATAGAACGGAAGCTTTCACGGCTTTGGTCAGTTAAGAAATCAACTAGTCTTAAAGAACATGAACGATATATTAAAAAGATTGAAAAGAAACAAATTGTTCAATCTGCTGTAGCTGAACACCAGCATAACACTGGCCATTTTATAAATGTAAGGGAAACCAAAGTTCTAGCATCGGTTCCACGTTTTTATAAACGAAAAGTTAGAGAATCTATTGAAATATTTAAACATACAAAAAGTTTCAATAGAGACACGGGTTACGGTCTACATCACACGTGGAAACCGAACTTAACACAGGGTCACGGTTCGGCGAGCATAAGTCGAGTATAAAAGCCCGCCTGAATCTCGTCGAGCTCATTCAGTGTTAATTCTAGATTTGAGGCGAAACGTCGTCTAATCCCAAGAACCATGATTTCTTATGTTAACTCAAATTTTAGAACTTTCTTGAATAAAATTTTAAGAGCTTTTAATTAGACCTTTCCTCTTAAGACTGTCAAACCTAAGCGTCATAAACCGTGGACCACGAAAGGACTACAAATTTCTGCTAAACATATGCATTCTCTCTTCTTCTATCTAATTATAGGAGGATCTACATTAATTGAATCAGCAAAAAAAATATACTTTCAAAAACGTCTAACAAAGTCTAAAAACATTTCAAAGGAAACCTGGTCCATTCATTTATTAATGACCTCAGAAACAAACCCTGTGATTCAGATATTGCTAAGGCCAAATGACCTAAATGATTATTTTAGTTATTCCTCCTCATAAAGAGGACGAAAAAACAAACCCTTGCAATTATCACCCCATTGCTCTACTACCAGTGCTATCAAAAATCATTGAAAGGTTACTGAAGAATCGTCTCACGATATCACCAACCTAAAAATTAATGGAAAAGTTTCTCTCTTTGCTCGTGACACAAGCATAACATGGAGTGATTCTGATACAACGTCTTTACATTCTAATATTTCCAACGACCTTGTTATGATTAAAGCTTAGTCCGATTTCAATCTGCTTTGCTTCAAGGTGGATAAAATGGTGGCCTTGTCTAATAAGGGGACTTTACACTTCAGCTATTTAACAGCAATATTAAAAACGCTTAAGTTGGTTAAATTCCTGGGTTTGAATATAAATAACAACTTAAAATAGTTTAAGCATATTAACCCCCTAACTAAATTCTATCAGTTTCAAAAGAACTGGACGTGTCTTCTACCAGACTAACTTATTTCTTTCTATTCGAATCCCATCCCCGATATGGCCTTCGCTTTTTGGGCTGCTGTACCACTGAGTTATTTCTAAGTAATTTTAGGCTTCAAAAGAGAGCAATTCGCTCTTTGTTTGGTCTAGAAAATAGAGCTCACTGCCAATACTTTTTCAAAAAATATGAAATATTAACACTTTTTGCATTATTTATTCTAGGAACTGTCTTGTTTGCTGAGAAAACATTGTAACATTTTAATTTCAGTAAAATATAATTCTCATACTTTTCTTTAATTTCTATTTACTAGTAACTTAAATTGTAAACATAAACCGTTTATTAAACGTAACTTATAAATAAAGCATCAACTGCAACATTCATTTTATTGTCACAGTTCACTTTCAGAGAGATTCGGATTGACAAATGTCTACCTATAACGACTTCGTAATAGGCCTTTTAATTTGCACCACATTTGGTTTGTAACCCTTCAGTTTTACTTCATTTGTTTGGTCAAATACCTATTGTTCATTCTGAGAAATAATTAAAGTTATTATTCTATAAATATTCAATATTTGTTACTTTATAATGTGATAAACTATATTCGAACTTGTCATGTCATTCGTCACTTCACTTATTTTGCTACATTTTTGCAAAGTAACCCTGATTTTTAGTATATAAACATCTGTCAACGGAAGGGGTGGTTTTTCTTCAGCCTAACATCCTTTTGGCAACGAGTGTCGTTTTGTGTCTGCTAACTAAATCTAGATTTTTCAGGCCCAAATTAGAGGATCTTAGACGGCAGACCTCAGAGAAATGTTTGGTATAGGTTTACCTTTTTGTATGGGAGAGTGTTTTGGAGATTTGTTGTACCAAACTAATTACTTCTTTTTACATTTTCTCGGAAAGGCCTCAATACGTAAATCCTACCAGAAACTCTAGGCATGACATATATCTTCCCATTCCTTCCACAGAACTAATAAAAAAATCATATATTTACAACGCCATACAACTTTACAATTATCTTCCAGAGCATTTATAAACTATCCCTATGTTTGCACTCTCGAAAAAAATCAAAGCGTAACTCATTGAAAGACCGTTTTACTGCGTTAATGATTTTTATAACGAATAAGTCTCATTAAAATGTTTTTTATTTTGTTTGTTTGGTTAAATGTTTTTGGGTGCCATGTTCCAGCTGCTAGTATAGAATTGGAAATCATTTTATATAGAGGAATGAACTGTCTGATAGTCCGTTAAAATGAATTATTTTGTTACGTATTAAGTTATACATTTTCTTTTTCTAACACACATATAACGATAACAAAATAGAGTCTAAGGTCGCGATCTTAAATTTTAATTTCAATGTCATTGAAATTATTCATCTCACATATGTATTGTTTATTTCCTTATTATTAAGGTCATCTGAATTCATTAACCGCTTTACGGCAATATTATGTCCTAACGAATGTTTCTTTTTTCGTGACGATTTTATAGCTACCATTACTTGGTATATTTAGAAACTTGGATTGACCTATCGAAATAATATGATTTATTTTTTTCGATAAATATTTCGTTTTTTCATTGTTTCGTTTCTTTTAAGGTAAATTTCGCTTTGTCCATAAAATTATAACAATTTTCTTCCTGTGGCAATAAAGCATAGTTTTGTTTTGTTTGTTTGTTCAATCAAGATGGCGAACTATGTTTGTAAACATGAAAAAATCACCCCCCCTTAGGTTTTCTCTAGACGCAAAAAAATATGTTTTATCAATTCCGTCGGTACGTCGCACAGTGGTTTTTTTTTCAGCAAACTAGGTGGAAATGATTACGAAAATAAGTATCTCTTAATCCTTAAAATATTCTTAAAATTGCATCAAGGAATAACCAGATGTAATTATAATACAATTTTTACAATAAACATAGTAAGAGGAGAGTGAGCTATTAACAAAAGCAAGCGCGTTGAAGCACTATCGCATTACTCATATAAATTCGGTTTTGACAGTGATTAAATAACCTTCTATTGATACGTGTGGTGTTTAGCGACAATCTATGATATGGACGAGTTAGTAGAAGGTATGTCCTTTATTTAAAAAAAAATTGTTATTGAATACATTAAAAATTAGGGTAACCACATAGTCTCAAACTTTCTGTATTTTTTTCGCTAAATTTATAGGTATTTTAAAATTCTGCCAAAGTTACGCATCCCTTGGAATTACGATTAAATATTTTTTAAATTTATATTTCATAAAGAAATTTCCCGCAAAATTAAAATTTTTTTTAACAAATTTACGATAACGATGGATTCAAGTCAACCGAAGTGACAAAAAATTTCAAAACAAATTTTCGGACCAAATCTATTAAAATATGCTTCATAAATGAAGCCTCGACATCTCGAACCGGCAAAACTTTAAAGAACTTTAATGACCTCAGCGATAAAGCTAAGAAATTAAGGGTAGCGTATTTACTTGAAAAATATACGTACGCTGAATTGGCCTATGCTGCGCGTTTAAGTCTCCATGCTGCTGGAAATGTATAACTTATACGTAACAAAATAATTCAAAAAAAGAAACGCAAAAAAAATTAAAGAAATGATGTCTCTATTAGTCGACATTCCCAAGCTTGGATACGGGACTACAAGTGATGGAAACACAGCCAGTAGGTTTTGAAGCAGAATATGCCCTTGCAACTGGATTCCCTTGCATCGTTAGCAACAACTTAAAACAAAACTTCAATTAAAAAATACGTAAATTACGAGGCGTTTTCTAACTCTGCAAGAGATACTGCTCAAGAATATGCGGATCTGTATCCATGGTATCCCATGCCATCAAGCCTCCACAAACTTCTAATTCATGGCGCGGAAATTATAAAATCTTGCTCGATTCCTATTGGAGTTATGTCCTTAGAAGCTCGAAATAAGGACTTGAGGAAGTACAGAGAACACAATACAGTGATTAAGTAAGGATGTTTTAAATTTACTTTCGCAACCGTAACTATGTAATGAAGAACTCGGTAGTAGTCTAGACTAAGTAATAATATTCTGGAAATAAAATTTTACATTTTTTAATCCGTTAAAAAATTTAGAATAGGTAATCAATAATTTTGTATATAAAAGAACATAATAATGATTATTTCATATATTTTTAAGGTACCTAATATTTATGACAAAGTATATTTAATGATGTGAAAATAAACCCGTTTTTCAATCCATATACAGTGTAGCCCATAAAGACCTCATCATACGGGATTTTATTTTCAATAATTGACAAAAGTAAAATTAGTGTTGGTATAGTCTTTGCTTAAAACATAATGCATAAAAAAGTTAGTCACTTGATTTATCTTAACCGTCAAATTTGACATTATTTTTTTAAAATTACAAAAAAGTACTTTGTTTTCTCGAAATTTTAAAAAATGTAAAAAAAATTGTTTCTTCTTTGAATTTATAGCCACATACCAAATTTTAAACCTATCGGTTTTCAAATATTTTTGCTAAGCTAAACAAAATAAAGGAAATGCCTGTAGATCCACCATTTTTTTGTCCAATTGTAAATATTTAAAAACTGACATTCATAGAATTTAAAGTTTTATCGGAATGTAAAAATGCATAGATGGCAAAATTTTTGATATATTTATAACATGTGTAAGATAAAGCTGGAATATACTTTTACAATTAAGCATTTAGTTTGATCATTTTTTTTTAAATTATATGGGCTCATTATTTAAATATAATATGTAGTTTTTTTTTTCGTTTTCTTTTTAAAATTTAAATAGCATAAGTTCACCAGTTCTGTTCGAAGTAGTGCGATATCTATTTAATTAATTTTTTTTTAATTTGGAGCTTTTTCATTTTACCAAATGTAAGCAAACCTGAATTAAACTATTTACTTTTAATAAGCGAATATACATCTATTTGCCTAAAAAAAATCAGAAAACCTCGTTTTTATTTTAAATCGTCTTCAAATTTTCATAAAAAAATAGTCGGATAGCAATTCCAATTTGAAACTATCTAATCCCACCAACCGTGATTTCTTAATCGAAAAAAATATAATAGCTAACGTATTATCAAAAGTGTTTATAAAAGAGATGCTATAAGGTCTACATGGTGGTCTGTATACTACGACCACAACGAATTCTTGCTATTTAATCATTAACTTCATCCAAATATTCTTAAGAAACTCTCGGTAAGTATTATATTGTACTTTAAATCTTTACTAAGATACACCGCACTTTATAAAAAATCATAATCCATTTTTCAGCTCTTTGCTCTACAGTCCATACAATTTTTAATTCCTCTTTGCAAAACTCTATAATCCAGGCACTCCATCCATCGTCGGCGGATTCCTTCGAAAGCGTCTGAGGGTCTTTTTGATATCAAACTCATAGTTCGTCTGTAATAAGACGAAAGAACGCATTCAGAACAAGGCATCGATTTAATTAAAGATAAGTAAATGGAAGCGAATTCTCTCTTTTAGGTCACAAGCTCTTGTTCAGAGTTCTTTCCTGCAATCGGCAAATTGACCGAAGACAGAGGCGCCGGAAGAACCAACTATCTTTACAATCTTCTACACTAAGAAATCATGAATTGAAATGTTACATCTGAAGGTGGCCCAAAGGGAAATGACTGCAAATATTTTTACACTTTAAAATACGGGTCGATCGGGGCAAAAAAGTCGTATGAACCCGTTGAAATTAATATTTAACTATTTAAAATTGAACATATTTTCTTGCAATTTAAACAAATTACTAAATACTTTCACTTCCCTCGTGAATGTATTGTAATCGTGAAAAAATTACCCTTCGAGATTTTTTCAGATCTTTACGTTTCGGGATCCATAGATGCAAGAAAACATGTTTTCTCAATTCTCTTGTTTGTCTGTCGCGGCATACCTAAAAATTACTTAACCGATTAACTTCAAATTTTGGTCAAAAATCAAAAGTCATATAGGGGTGATCTGGTAACATTTTGGTAAAAATCCAGTGTGGCAACTTAAAATGGCAGCCTAGTCAAATGTTAAGAAAAGTATTACTAAAAAACTACTTAAACCATTTACCTCAAATTTTACACACAAATCAAGTGTTATGTATTACTTAACTACTAAAATTTGAATACAAATCTAAGATCAGGAAACAAAATGGCGGCAAAGTAAAATAGTTAAAAATTCAGCCTGAAAAATTAATTAATAGATTGATTTCAAATTTCAAAAAGAGGTAGTTGTGATATAGAGATGAACTGGTAAAATTGTGGTATGTATTCAAGATAGCAGAACAAAATGACGGCAAAATGAAATGTTTATAAACGTGAAAAAAATCAAGGTTTTACATTTTAACGTCCTTAGATGTCAAAAGTAGCTTTTCTCAATTCCATTTGTCTGTCTGTCGGTCTGTCTGACTCTCTGCCGTAGCTAAAAACTAGTTACCGGACTTCAAAATTTGGTCAAAAATTAAGGATTATGTGGGGATAACCTGGTAATATTTTGGTAAATCCAATATGATGGAACAAAATGGCGTTATAGTGAAGTGTTAAAAAACTATTAGAAGAAGAAAAAACAAATTATCTAATTTACCTCAAATTTTGCACAAAAATCAAGTGTTCTATAGGAATCAATTTGTAATACTTTGGTACGAATCCAACACAGGAAAACAAAATGGCGGCCTAATAAATTATTTAAAAAAAATCTTTCTGAAAAACTACCTATTAAATTAATTTCAAATTTTGGGCATTAATTAAGTGTGATATAGAGATAAACTGGTCAAATTGTAATACGAAAACGTCGAAACAAAATGTCATCCAAATAAAATTGATTGATACTGGTTCGGATATAAAATGAAGGTCTTAAAAATCAATGTAAAATTATAAAACACGAAAAATTATTTATTATAAATATTAATAATACAATCTTTCGAATAAATTCCTGACGAAGCAGCCACGTCTGCTAAATTTGTAGTCAATACATTGTTTTCCTTATTTAAACTGGTCGTCTGATAGCTTTGTTTCATTTTTTTTTTCGGGTCTCGTCCAAAGTTTCTTCTATTTCACCCAGAGTTTTTGATGCAATTTTTCTTTTATTTTCTGCAGAATTTTTAATGAAGCTTTCCCCAACCGTGTTGGATCGCCAGCCAATATGACGCTTGCCTGTCAGAATGTCAGCTCCTGAATCTGTCAATAGGGACGTTGATGATCTTCGGAAGCAATGCCTCTTATATTGTTCTAGAGGCTAGAGGAAGTTTAAGTTACAAAGCAGTTTGTTTTGGCAAGGATCCAAAAAAATTAATGCCAACCGGTTACGTCATACACACACCACTTCGATATTGGATAAAAAACCTACCATGCTTGATGTTACATGGCCGAAGATTAATGTATTTTAGTACTTGTTGAATCATGTCTATCTCTTAAATATTTCCAGATGTTACATAGAATTTCCCTGCCTATTTTCGTTTTCATTTCCGGTAAAAAAAAATTAAAACATCGTCCTTCATCCTTGACATTTTCCAACAACAAATTTGTTAACTATTCTCGCCTGCAAGCTCCTGCAAGCCCAATAGTCAATGTTACTTTCATAAATAGGTATTTTTTGTCATTCGTTTGTAGAATGAATGTTGTAATCTTGGTTTTAGTTAAAACCCTTGACTTTTTCGCTTGATATCCCTCGGATTTTCTTTTGAGGAGGGCGACTAAATTTCTAAATTTACTGATATCAATACTGAGTTTAATAGATATCATTGTTCTTATCATAGAATAAAACGCATAGAGAAATGAAGGCCTATAGTTAGTAGATAACTCCCCGAAGTATGCAATAAGTATCTTTTCATTCCCATAATTCTGCACCATTTTTGAAACCTATTGAAAACATACTCATACTTTGACCTGGATTTTTCGGGAAGCAACCCGTCAATTACCTTGGATGCTTCCTGCTCAATATCCAAAAGAATACTTCTTTCACTCATTACTCATTTTGACTAAAGAAATTAAAACTGTCGATAAGATGTTACTTACATAGAACGGAAACTTTCACGGTTTGGGTAATTAAGAAATCATGGTTGTTGGGATTAAAGTGTGTCAAATTGCAATTACTATCCGACGTTTCGCCTTCCATTGCACGAGGCATCTTCAGGAATCTTTACTCCACGAGATCTAAACACTGAATAAGGTCCAAGAGATTCAGGCGAGCTTTTATACCCGACTTGTGCTCGCCGAACCGATGCTAGAACCTTGGCTTCTTTTACATTTATAATATGGTCACTGTGGTTTGGAAAGAAAGGTACAATATCTTTCGGGGATCGCAAGCATTGTCCAATATTCTTATGTGTATTCTCTAACTGACCGAAGATATTACGCGTTCAATTAAAAGATATAGTAATCCAACTCTGCCAAAGGAGAGTTATAAAGAAACACCGTTACGTAGTGTTGTTCTTTCCTACATACATGGCACTACAGACAAAATAGGACGATTACTTCGGCGGTCCGACATACGTACCATCTTCAATACACATAAGAAGAATGGATAACGCTTGCGATTCCCGAAAGATATTGTACCTTTTCAAACAGAAAGAATATATAAAATTCCTTGCTCCTGTGGAAAAGTGTATGTGGGAGAAACAGATCGCTATCAACTAGATTTAAGGAACATGAACGATGCATTAAAAAAACAAATTGTTCAATCTGCTGTAGCTGAACACTAGCATAACACTGGACATATTATAAATGTAAAGGAAACCAAGGGGTCTAGCATCGGTTCCAGTGTTTTATAAACGAAAAATTAGAGAATCTATTGAAATATTTGAACATACAAAAAATGTCAATAGAGACACGTGTTACGGTCTACATCACACGTGGAAACCGATCTTAACACAGGGTCACGGTTCGGCGAGCACAAGTCGGGTATAAAAGCCCGCCTGAATCTCTTCGAGCTCATTCAGTGTTCAGATCTCGTAGAGTGAAGATCCCTGAAGATGTTACTTAAATTGACATTGCCCGGGGTAACGCAGAGTAGCAGGATTAAAGTGCAAAAGGTGTTTTATGCATGCTTTAAATTTTTTGAAAAGTTTGTTTCGTAAAAATATGCGTATATTTTAAAAGTTGTGCGTCAGACGTAGATAAAATGTTGTACAATACATGTGAGTTAACCTCATTAAGATACGCGTGTAAAAGTTGCAAAACGAGTGCGTAGCACACTCTGTTAACTCACTTGTATCGTAAAATATCTATTATTTAATTTACATTGTTAGATCGTGCCCAATAAAAATGTAGGTTAAAAAGGTAGTATACTTACTAAATGACTATATGCGGAAGTAAATTGGGTTATACTTTACTATTCTTAATGAAAGGAAAGATTCGTAACCAGGGAAGTTCGGGTAAAGGATATTTACCGATTTTTTAAATTTATGGTCCACGAATATTAGTTAAATCATTATTCATTCAATAATCCAGGTTTTGGTTAAAACAGCTCAAGATTTAAAAAGTATTTAAGTATTAAATGACCTTTATATTAGAACAAACAATCCGGCAATACACAAAAACAACTTGCAAGAAACATGAAAAATAATTCCAGTAAACTGATATCACTAGATTTGTTGACGTCATATGAAAACAATATTGTACGGTGGTGGTTGAATTATGGACTACAGTATCCGGTATAAAGCAGAAAATAACAATTAAAATACTTTTTTCCGGTGTACCGAAGAAAACATCACTAACGTATTTATTATTTTTTTAGAACTTACAAAATTTGGTTAGGATCCATATATTTTAATCTCGTTTTCGATCTTTGCCCATTTTCATCACCCCTAAAAGCATTTGAGACGATATTTGCGAATTTTTTAATACACGTCGGATTATTGTCTTGTGAAAATGTCTATCTTGACGTGACCAAGGCATACCTTGAAAAAGTGTCAGTTTACTTTTGAAATAAAAAATTGGTGTATTTTGTCTTAAAACTCAATTTTACCCAACCTAGGGCAAAAAATATAAAACCTTCCTGTAGAAACAATATGGAACTTTTGACCTGCCCAATCATTTTTATCCTATCAGGCACAGATACTCAGATATGAAGGCTTAAAACAAAAAAAAATCCTGCAATCTACATTTTAACAAGTTTTCAAAAATCAGCTTAACGCCAGTCGGTCCGAGTCTTGTCTACGTTTGCTCGCTATGTTAACTTCTTTCGCAATAGATTAATCCTTTAGATGATACAGGGCTGAACTTGAAATAATTGCTTATATTTGGGATATCCTATATACTATACTAGCGTACGTATACATATTTAAAATCGTCTAAGTGAGCTTTTCGATTTGTTACCTAAAACAATGAATTTTAAAGATAATTATTTTTTGTTAGACAAAATGGCATAGTGCATTTTGATTTTTTTATAAGCAAACTTAACTAAGAACAATTAACAAACATATGTTCTGATGTCCCGCTCATGAAAATTGGTCCAAGGGTTACAAACACAGCTGTTAAACACATTACTCTTCTTTGAATGGGCAGTCGGGTAAAGAAAACTCCAGAATAATAAACGTGTTTATTATTATTATATTATTTCAGAGAATTTGTGAAAAAACTCAACAAATAAATGGCGCGTAAAAAATTCTACACGTACCACAGCTTTAAAAGTTTGCTACTACACATTCAAATCAAAACTTAACACTCTGAATAAAGGATCCCACAAGAGCAATCGAGAGCAAGATATACAGGACATTCAAGAAATATAGTGTCTATATTGTAGATAGCATAAGCAACAAGTTGGCAAAAAAACAGATTTGTTAGTACTGATGTAGAAGTTGTGTTCCGATATGTGAATCATTAGACATAACTAAGCAAAAGTTGCGGGAAGAGGAAACACTCTTTAAACGAACTACGTTCCCTCTGGATGGGGTTATGGATATTTATGTAATATTATGGTATATTAGACTTTTGTCTCTGTAACTCCTACTTTCAAGTGAAAAATAGGTTTTACTCGCAAAATGATGATCTTCCGATATTTATATGGAGTGGTTCGAAGAGCACGCAATAAATACTGTTTAAATCAAGTCTACTTGCCCTGCAATTGACAGAATTTTCAGTCACTTAAATAGCATAGGAATATGTATTAGGATTTCATTGCATCAGAACTACAGTCTCAACCAGGGTTCTAACCATTCTGTAGTAAGAAATGAGGAAGTCATAGGAACATTTTACAACAGATCTGTAACAACTTGTAATAATACGATGGACCTTGACACAGAAATTGAAAACATAAAAAAAGATCCGATAATACTACGATCTACAAGAAACAACACCATTTCCCACAATGCCTTAACCCATAATAAAGGAACATCTGAAAATATTCGGAAAAAAGCCGGGGATTTTAAAACCGCTTTTAAAACGGGAAATACATTAAGAAGCCTTCTGACAAAACTAAGCCAAAGGACGTCGATAAGAAAAAAGAATACATTTCAAAATCCAGTGGGAATGTGGTGACACATACATTGGAGAGACAAAACGCCCTCTTAGTGTAAGAGTCAAGAAGCATTTTAATCATATCGAGCATAGCAGAACACGTCTGGTCAAGCCAACACCAGTTGCCGTGGTCAGAGGTAAAAATTTTGCATAGGGAGCAGCACTGGCGAAAACGAAAATGTATAGACGCAGCTTTCACAGAAAGGAATCAAAGCATATTCAGTAAACCTAGCGTCGATATTCCAAACATATGGAAGCCCCTTCTACCTGACCTTCTAATATTTCACCGTTTAGGTAACCAGGAAGCGGAGACTTCAAGCATCACCGCATACAAATAATATATAAGCTCATAATTTTAGTTTACACCTGTAAACGATTGGGGATAGTTCCCATTCGAAACATTGTGAAACCGAAATAATAAAGACAAGTGAGTTTATTTTCACCTCATTATTAGAAAATTTCTAGTATATGTATGTACCACCCAGAATGAAAACTAAATCGTGGATAGATAATCAATCAATACGAAATTATAAATAACTCGTGAATATTGCATATGTTCCAAATGTATGAATAAATTTCAAAAGGATTTTTAGCTAAGATGTTCCTAAAATGTAAAAACTTTCTAGTTCCAAAGTCCTAAAATAAAATACCGAACCATGAGACTAATAAATTTCGTCTCATACAAATAAAGCAAATGTATATTTCTTTCGAATTAAAACTTTTCTTTCTTGTAAACATTTCATTGGAAGTTGAGAGTTTTCATTTCAAATAGCCCGGAGCAACATGTTATTTGCAAAAACCGGGACTTTTACGTTATATTAAAGCCATTTTGGGATTTCGGTTACAAAATGTAAGATATGAAGGTCTTGAATTTATTAAAATATAATGGATGGTTTGAGTATAAAAATTGGCTGGACAAATTAGTTCAGTTACAAATATTCAACAGCTTTTGTTTTATTTTTGACGTCTTGTCTTAACTAATTCTCTTGTGTAAGTGTGAAAGGATTAATCGGAAAACATTGTTCTTAGACACACAATCTAAATAAATTTTTAACTCAGCGAAAAAGCTCTTTTTCCTTATTCCTAATATCATAACGAACAAGATTTAGCTTGTTGTATTCGTCAACCTATTGATTTTGGTTCGCAAAGGAGTTCTGAAAAATATATTTAGATAAAATAACTATTTGCATCGCCTCAAACGGCAAATTTCCATTAAAAATTACCCCGACAATGTTGCATTGTTAATAATTTTATTGAACAAAATAATATTACAGACGATTTGGCCTGCTAATTCGCCGGAATTGAATCCAATCGAGCATGTTGGTACGATGACTTAAAGTTCGACCTAAATTACAAAATCTGAATGTACTAGCCGATGCACTGTTAAGAGGATGACCACAAATCGACCAAGGAAAAATAGAAAATTGTATATCAACTATGTCTAGAAGATGCAGGGCAGTAATCATGGGTAGAGGGGAACCAACTCGCTATTACATTTACATTTAAACTTTCTAAACTCACCGACAAAAAAAGCGGCACCTAATTTTTTTTAACAATTTTGGCATAACTTTCTTTATTTCTGATTTTATTGCAATACTTTTTTAGCTGACTATCTATTGAAATTGTTAACCACTGCAGACGTGAGTAGTACCGTCGCTTTATCATAAGATGATGGTAATAATGGTACAAGATAATTGGAATAAATATCTAAAAACGGCAAATTATGCCAGAAGACCAGAGTCCGAAAGAAAAAAAATCAACCACCTTACATATTGCTAAAATCGTTAGGTGACCGAGAAGCTATTGCTAGTTCACTAAAACATGACCTGCAAAAGGTATGTGAAAATAACGTTAATGAAGTAACCATCAAAAGAACTACAGGAAGCTGTTATTGCATTTGGTCCTTTCATCTGGGTAGAGTTTATACTCATGCAAGACAATGTATAAATGTTGAAAATTCGGAGGCCATAATGGCCAAACGGCAGCCAAGATCTCAGCCTAACTGATGAGCATTTTTGAGGTGTATTAAAGACATGTTCGTCACCTGCTCATCAAGACTGTACAACTTTGGCAGAGCTCAGGTTAGTATTAAATGAAGAATATGAACCTATTCCTCGAGAAAAGTTACTCAATCCAATTGATATGTTGCCTCGAAAAAATCCAGGCTGACATTGCGGCTGCAGGTCGAAACAACCTTTATTAATTTTTAGTGCTCTAAGTATACTGTAAATTTTTGAATTAAAATCATGTTTTGAAATGCAGTGTTTGGTTTAAAAATGCGTAGCTCATGAAAAAAACGAGATAAACAGATCATTTAAAAAACAAAATGCCCGGAAAACATCCAGTTTTATCCCAAAATTATGTTGAAACCGGGTTTTTGGTGTGTTTTCTCCACAGGGTGTGAGTATTTCAAACTTACGACTAAAAACATCATTTTGAATTACCCGGGTATGTAAACATTCAAGCAACCAAAAATCACGACAAACTGCAGCTAAATCTTAATGAATTGATCTATCAGCCAGTGAAAAAATCATTGCAATAAAATCAAAAATAAAAAAGTTGTGCCATATCAAAATTGGTAACAAATTTTAACCTCACCTGTAGATGCTAACGTAATAAAACTTTCTTTTATGTTCTAAAGTGATTTCCAATTACATAAACTACCAAATATTCCCGATATAGCTTTTTATAAATTTCAAAAAATAGTCACAAAATGTAATTATTTAGAAAAAAATCATTATCTCTGAGATGATTCAAGATATCGCTTAACAGGTAAAAAAAGGGAATGGTAATGCTTGACCAGGCTATGCTACCATTCATTTTAGGTCACATAGATATCCCTCAAAAAAGCCATGCGACGCCGACGTCTTAAACTATTATTAAAGAACAATACTTTCTGTTTAGCTCTGTATGATTTAAAAGTATCAAGGCAACTATAAATTCGGTACGGAAATATTTGGACTATACAATGAACAAAAACACAGCGATATTGGCTTAGCGGTTTAAAAAATACGAGGCAACAAAAAGAGTCAAAATTTCCTTGGAACCTTTCACTTCCGTATCAGTGAATACAGTGAGGACGAAAAGGTTGACCTAAATTCATTTAAAAATCAGGTATTTTTTGTCGAAAACAGGCTTGGACCCCACGATTTTTAATTTTAATTGCCGCTTTTTATTATAATTTCACGTATACAGGGTGACCCAAAAGCAAGTTATGACAGTTAACTTAATTTGTCAACTTTTTTAATTTATTTTCAAATTCTACGGAAAATGTTGATCACATTTTATGTATCATAATCTACATATGTCTAAATTAAGTTGTATAAAAATCAATTTTATTAAAAAAAGGCTTAACTTTAAATAATAAATGTCTAGATAATTAAATTGTGTAATATTAATTTAAAAATTGTAAAAATTAATCACCAGCAACATCCTGAAAATATCCTAGGTGATGTTCAAACTCTTGCAAACCAATGTGCACTACTTGAGCTTCTATCAATCTAATTTCCTGTCTTATTCGGTCTTTAAGGTCACCAATATTGTTGGGTCTGTTAACATACACTGCAGATTTTAGGTGACCCTACAGATAATAATCTAACGGGGTCAAATCAAGGGATCTGACAGGTCATTCTATCGGACAATAATCCCTCTACCAAGGAAAACACAGTATCTAAATATTCACGAAGGTAAATATGTAACAGGTAACAATGTTATTAATCTTAACGCTTTCAGTAGATTTGAGTTTGTTTAGTTCTTAATATGAACTGCGTTCGGATTTGAGGGGTACCTAGTGCTAAATTTTGCAACTTTTAGATAAAAAAGAGCAAAAAATAGGTGCTATCTAAACAAAATCTTAAGACTATGTAATCAAAAATTAATAAAATGTAATTTAATGTTTGTTGTTAATTGCGAAATAAGGATATGCAAAATTTAGCACTAGGTATCCTTCATATCCGAACGCAGTTCGTATTAAGAATTAAACAAACTTAAATCTACTGAAAGCGTTAACATTAATAACATTGTTACCTGTTACATATTTTATGTAATTTTGACGTCGATTCACTGTCAAAAGCAAACATTTGTTGCATTAAAAGTATTTTTTAAAATTAAGTGAAAGAGAACGCATAGAGATATTAATAATGATTGGCTATAGAGATAGAATGGGTACCCAAAACGAAGTTTGTATATTGTTTAAAAATAAATACCCAAACAGAGCACCTATATTCAATTGTAAGTAAAATTTAGAAAAAATATAGGAATTTGGGGCATGTGAGAGAAAATTATGAAAACGGCCGGCCCAGTATTCCAGAAGATGTGCAGTTAAATGTGTTACTATTAGTTGAAGAGAATATTAGTAAAGGATATGTACTAAAATATTTACATAAAAATAGATGGCATCCTTATAAAGTTCAGTTAGTTCACGAACTTAATAAGGACGACCCGGATAGGAGAATTCAATTTTGTGACATCATGATGGAGAGATGTGTCAAGGACCCTCAATTTTCACGAAGAATTTTGATTTCGGATGAAGCAACGTTCTGCCTAAACAGAAGTGTGAATAGACAAAATTGTCGATATTGGGCTGCAGAAAACCAGCACTGGATAATGAATTGCCACATACAATACCCCCAAAAAGTAAATTTATAGGCTGGAATTATTGGAAACAGAATTTCGGGTTCCTTCTTTTTTGAAGAGACTTTCGCTCAGAGGTGCTCAAACTTGAACTGCTGGCGATCTACCTCAATATTTTTAGACTACTTACGATCGACTCTGAGAGGCTGCAAGTATGTGTGATGCAGAGTTGTCGTACATACACGATACATACACCCTACCTACCTACCTAGGTAGGGTGTACCGTGGCATATATAGATATTAGCTTTCCGCACAATATACATTATTTTAGTCAAGGTTTGGGTTAGGTTTAGTTAGGTTCTTCTCTACAATGTCAATGAAAAAACTCATAGTTATTCAAAATTGCGAGTTTATTGGTTGTTACAAAACAAAAGAGTTACATATGGTGTTAAACTTAACTAAGGAGTGACTTTGGATGTTGAAGCGTGGCACTGCATGTCCTCAGCATACTTTGGTACGTAACCACTGAGTGCTAATCGCAAGCATGATGACATATGATCGTCAGTTAGTCGATTGCGATATTTTGACTTAATAATCTTCATTTCAGAAAATGCAGACTCGCACAAGTAAGTTGACCCAAACATTGTTGTTAGTTGAAGGGCGATTTGCCTTAGATTTGGATATTTATCCTCAGATATAAAACACCACAAATTTCTATCAGATGCTGTAGCTTTGAGATGTATATCTGATATAATCTGCACCAACTCATTTTCAACAGAACATGAGTTCATATTAAACTGACTTGCTATTTCAGTAGCTAATTCCTCAATGTTTTTACATGAAAAAGGATAACTCATAAATGATGCTACATTTGCCAATTTACTACAAATACGTCGAATTGTCCCAAAATATTTAATGATTCAGCCTCATACGTATCATAATTCTACTGAGGAATCCTTGCTTTCAGAGACGGAAAATGTTTTAGATCCTTTCTTTTCAGTTGATCTATCATAAGTTGCAATTTACTTTTGAATGCGTTTACTGCGGTAATCATCTCAATAACAGTTTTTCCTTTACCTTGAAGCTCCAAGTTAATGGTGTTTAAGTGCATTGTGATGTTAGTCAAAATTGCCAAATCAGTCAGCCATTTATCGTTTTTCAGCATCTAAGTGTCATCACCTCTTTCGTCTACAAAAAGCTGTTATTTCGGGCAATAATTCTTGAAACCTTTCTAGGAATTTTCCGCGACTCAACTACCTGACGCCAGTGTGAAGAACTAAATCAGTGTGTTCAGCTGACTCCCTATCTTCCAACTCCAATTTAAAGAGCCGCCGCCCGTTGCAAGCTACGTGCACGGATTGAATTCACAATTTTTGTGGCAATGCCCATAATTTCCTCCGTGTTTAAAACTTTTGAACACAAAACTTGTTGGTGTATAATGCAATGGATTGAAAAAAATTAAGGGAAATCTTCATTAGCTCAACACAATTCCACAAAACCGTTTTTGTCTCCAGCATTGCTGGTGCTCCATCGGTTGTAATGCACACTAATTTATATATTGGTAGCTTATATGTCCTGACTCATGACTTCAATACGGCTTGTGACAGTCGGACGAGATAACTGAAGTTCTCTAATAGCAGACATGATTTCTGTTTTATTTTTAAAATCTTCAAATAAAGTCTCTCCCGCTTCAATAAATGCTTCCTTCACAACCAATCCATCTTCGAATGGTTTCTTGTGTTTCGCCAATATATGAGATATTTTAAATGACGCGATCGTAGCAGCTTTTGATTGTTTGGCTGGTCTTGTGAACATGGTTTGTTCTTTTTTCAAACAAGATATCAAATCACGTACTTTTCGTTTTCTTAATTCACTCTGTGGCGGAAAAGCTTTTTCATAGTTTGTATGAACCGTTTTATAATGCCTCTCTAAGTTACCACGCTTAGGTATTGCAACTGACGCACGACAAATAAGGCAAATGCACTTATCCTTCACCAGTGGCGTAACTAGGGTGGTGCAGGTGGTGCCCCCGCACCAGGGCGCAGCCCTGGGGGGGTGCACAAACACAAGGAAATATTTCTTTTATGTTAAAACTACAAAACATAATTTAAAATCGATATAGCCCAATACTACATAAAATATTAAAATATCGATCTAGATTGTACATCCCTAATTTTATAGGCGTTTTCCAGTGACAAAATACTCTGTCAATTGACAAAAATGTACTTCACTTTGAAAGCAAACAACAATCGGTTCGCTTTTCGCAACTAAAGTTAAAGTACAAATGAGAGGTATTGTCTGGTTAGCTATAAAACATCATCAATTTAAAATCCTTTTTTATTTGTGGAATCAGAATCAGTCACGTTAGTGTTTGGAAGTTACGTTTGTTAAATTTAGTTTAAAAGTACAAAGTACAAGATACAAGCGCTATATAAGTTGGTAAGTAGTACTACATCTTTGTTTCTTATCTAATATATAAAATTCTCGTGTCACGGTGTTTGTTACCAAACTCGATTTTCATGAAATTTTCTGTGCTTATTGGGTAGGTCTGAAATCGGCCAACATCTATTTTTCACACCCCTAAATGTTAAGGGTGGTTCACCCCACAATTTTTTTTTTATTTTATGGACAAAATTGTTTTGTTTTCTATTTTTCCACGATTCAGCATTAAAAAATAAAGGAGGTGGATGAAGTGGTCGCGTTTCCGCTTCGCACGCAGAGGATCCGGGTTCAAGTGCCGTTGTAAAGTACTTTTTTATGTTTTTTTTTTAATTTAATTTTTTTCTTGCAAATATTTTTTATATTTCCTTAAAAATCGGGTATTATTTAGTTTTAGGTTTTTTTTTAAGAAATCTTATATATAAAATTCACGTGTCACAATGTTTGTTACTCTACTCCTCCGAAACGGTTCGACTGATTTGTATGAAATTTTATATGCATATTCAGTAGGTCTGAGAATCGGCTACTATCTATTTTTCATACCCCTAAGTGATAAGGGTTGGCCTCACCTGATTTTTTTTCGAAATTTTTTTTATTTTATTTTTTTTATAATATGGCATTAAAAAATACATACAACCCTAAATTTACACCCTTCTATCACCAACCCCTATTTTTTAATAGGTAATTTAATAATTTTTCATCCTGCTCGATAACTGATCATTTATCGTCTTTTTTGTGAATGCTTTTCACTCTATTTCGATTAAAAATTCCCTGAGCTTATGACAAACTGTTTGCGACAGTAGCGTTCCGTTTTGCTAAACTCGTAGTGCTGGGTTTTGGCTAGCTAAGTAATTTCAATGCAACTTTTATTATTTGACGGTAACATTTTTGTTGAAATAGATATTTTATCGAAGTCAAACATATACCTAATTTTTTGTAATTCCGAATATAAGGTAGTTAGTTTATTTTTATTCGGTGCAAAGTAGGTATATATAAATTGCGTTCTTACATTACTATAAATAAAAAGACGTTTTTTACGTTTTTCCAAGAGCAGAATTAAAAAAAAATAAAAAAATTTCACTCTTCTTGGCCGCACTCGCGAAGCTATAATATATAATAGCAATCTTCAAATCTAAGTTCACCATCAGAAATGAAGGGATTTTCTTGTTTTATTTTATATTTAAGAACCAAGGTGGTATTTGTCAAAAATGTCATCAAAAAGACCATCTGGCGCGGAGTTTCGGAAACGAAAAAGAGTAAAAGAAGCCAATAGTAAAAAAATGGCCGACACATTACTTAAATGGGCTAAAACTAGTGACCATCTGATATCTAATAGCGAAGAGAAAAGAGATACTGACTATACAAATATTTCATCATTGCCATTACCATCTACGTCGCAGGAAGTATCGGAAACATTTAATTTATGTCTGGAAGATAACCGAAATGACCCGATTGTGCAGGATGACGACAATGAATCTTCAAATACTTCCCATGGAAATGATGAGCCCGATGTTCAAGATGCTCTGGATCTAGATATCGTAGTTGCGAATACAACCGTCACCGTCGATAGAAATGATCCTGTTACTTGGTACCCAATGACAGATCAAATTCGATGTTTTTTGGTCGAACAAGGTCCTGATCAGGGTAAACATTTTGATTTTTCTTCTACGGATATGACCTCCAATGATACTGCCAAAAGGACGTTTTCTCGAGACTGGTTTAAAAGAAAATTACCCAATGGACTATATACGGAGAGGACCTGGATAATTTATAGCTGCAAAAGACAAGCGGTATTTTGTTTTCCGTGCATTCTTTTTAATGAAAAACTTTCAACAAATCCAAATACACCACCTATAGCTAATCCAGAAAAAGGTTTTACCAACTGGCGTCATTTAAGTCCTAGAATTCCAGATCACGAGCATTCGTCGCGCCATTTACAAAATGTGATAAGGTGGAAAACGTTAGAAAAGAGCATTAAATCTCACTCTTCCATAGATAATGCACTCCAATCAGCCATACAACGGGAAAAAATGAAGTGGAGACATATTTTAAATATACATATTAGTATTGTTCTTTTTTGCGCTGAAAACAATTTAGCATTGAGGGGACACAATGAAAAATTGGGAGACTCCGGTTCAGGAGTTTTTTTAAGTGCTCTTAACATGATTTCCAAATATGATCCAGAGTTAAAATATCACATAGAAACACACAAAAAGGGACAGGTATCATATATTTCTCCGCTGATACAGAATGAAATTATTAGTTTAATGAGTGGTGCTGTTAAAAAACATATTATTGCGGAAGTAAAAGCAGCCAAATATTATTCAATTCTTTTTGACTGCACTCCGGACCTTGCACATAACGAGCAGATGTCTCAAATTATAAGATATGTAAAAACTACCAAAGGAAAAGTTGCTATTAAAGAACGATTTGTTGATTTTATACATTCATATCAGAAAACCGGCGAGGGTTTATCAAAAGAAATTTTGGACAAGATAGAAGCGGATGAATTAGATATATCCAATATTCGAGGACAAGGCTATGATAACGGTAGCAATATGAGCGGGAAATACAACGGCGTACAAGCTAAAATTAAAAAAATTAATAAATATGCTCGATTTGTGCCATGTGCAGCACATAGTCTTAACTTGGCAGGAGTACATGCTGCCAGCGTTACACCGGACATAATAACTTTTTTTGTGACCGTTCAGAGAATATTTACTTTTTTTTCTGGGTCAACAATACGTTGGAATATTTTATTGGAGAAGATTCAAATAACTTTAAAATGTCATGCGGATACTCGGTGGTCTTCCAAAGCCAAAGCGGTAAATGCTTTATATCACCAGCTTAAAGGAGTAATGGGTGCTCTAAATACATTGACGTCCAACAATTTTAACGCAGAGACGATCTCTGGTGCACAAAGTTTGATCAACAGCATCGATTTCAAGTTTCTTTGTTTCCTGCAAATTTGGTCCAGAATTTTAACTGCTATAGATCGAATAAATAAAACCCTCCAAAGCAAAGATATTACACTGGATACTGCTTCAAAAATAATTGAAGGTTTAACAAAACAGGTCCAAGAAATACGAAATGAATCTTTTGGAAAATATTTCAATGATGCTCAAGATCTGGCACAAGAAATAGATATTGACGACCACTTTCCGGAAAAAAGAAAAACACGAATTAAACGGCAAGATCTGGACGAGAGCACTGATGAAGGGTACAATTTAAACAGCAAAGAAAAATTTAGGACACAAATATTTCAGGCGATAGATTCATTATTAGTCGATCTAAAATGGAGGTTCGAAAATATGAATACAATTGCAAAAGATTTTAATTTTTTATCAATTGCTAACTTGAAACACAATGACGTCGAAACGCTAAAAAAGCATGCCAGAGATTTAGCAAATGAATATGAACGCGATATAAACGCATTAGACTTTTTAGGCGAACTGGAATCATTAAAATTTCAATCAGATGTATTATTTTCTGAAACTGAATCCGAGAACCTTCAAGACACGCTGCAAAAACTTCACGAATTCTCTTTGGCAGATACTTTTCCAAACGTAGATACAGCTCTCAAGATTTTCCTTACCCTTCCTGTAACAGTCGCATCTTGCGAAAGAGCTTTCAGTAAGCTAAAACTGATAAAAACATATTTAAGATCGTCAATGGGCCAGCAAAGGCTCAGGGGGTTAGGAATTTTATCAATTGAAAATTCTATTGCGAAACAATTGGATTTTGATTCACTCATCGACGAGTTTGCGTCTCGCAAATCTCGCAAAATTACTTTATAAATTAGTTTTAGTTCTTAGGTAGCTTAAGTGTTCACTGATTTAACTCCTTGTTTTAAGAGTTCCCATTTCACCAAATTTTAAAAATGTTTCTCTTTCTTTTAAAAATGTCCGTTTTGTTTATTAAAATAATGTGATTTATTTTTTCTAACTGTTGTTTGTTCAAATTATTAATTAAATCAATGTGAAAATTAATAATAAAAAAAACAAAATTACTTTTTTTCTTGTCTCAAAGGGTTCAAAAAATGGTAACTGCGCACGTTATCAAATAAAAATCCATTAACAATTTTTTATCTTGGGCATGATTTTTGAACGACTTTTATTTTAAAATATGGGCGTGGCTATCAAAAATTTTCCGCCTCCGGTGGAGGGACTTCAGCAGGATTCCTATGAAGGGCGCAAGATCCACAATCCGCACCAGGCGCAGCGTAGGCTAGTTACGCCACTGTCCTTCACCATACAATACAAAAATTCTTCCTCACAATCGTTATTAAAATGATACGTTTTAGATTTCTTCGCTGCATTCATTTTGTACTATTTAATAATAAACTTTGTATCGACGTAGTATTGCCTTCAAGTTGCAATTCAGAATGACTCCAATTCCTGCAGGCGCAACATTTATATCGGCGTTAACGAAAGTCTCGAATGTTCTCGTCAAACGCGCCGCCCGAAATTTCTAGAACAGCGGCAAAATAAGGATAGCGGCTTTTTTTGCCGGTAGCAGTGTGTTATTTTATTACGTAATAAATTTTTGTAGTTTAGTTAAGTACCTAATTTTTTCTTCTCGAGATCTACTCAAAAAGCATTCGCGATCGACTGGTCGATCGCGATCGTCAGTTTGAGCACCCCTGCTTTAGATGGAGAAAGATATTTAGAATTTTTAACATTCGATTTGATACCTGCGTTTGCTGTATTGTATCCAAATCCAGTAGATCCCGAAATTCCCAACGATACTTTCTGGTATTAACCGGATGGAGCACCAGCCCATTATACTGGCCCGGTTCGTAAATTATTTAGATATTGTTTTCCCTGGTAGGTGGATTGGTAGACGGGGTCCGAGAGAATGGCCTGCCAGATCCCCTGATTTGACCCCGTTAAATTATTATCTATAGGATTAACTAAAATCTACAGTGCATGCTAACAGACCCAACCATACTGATGACCTTAAAAATCGAATAAGACAGGAAATTAGATGGTTAGAAGCTCAAGTAGAGCACAATGTTTTGCAAGAATTTGAGGATCGCCTAGGATATTGTCAGGATGTTGCTGGTGGTCAATTTCAGCAATACATATGTAGATTATGATACATGAACTGTGATTAAAATTTTCGGTAGAACCCGAAAAGGAAATAAAAAAATGAGACTTTCAATTTAAAAAAAATTGAGTTAATTATCATAACTTGCTTTTTTCACCCTGTATTCATGAAATTTAAAAAAAAACGGCAATTAAAATTAAAAATCGACGAGTTCGAACGTTTTCTCGAGAAAAAAAAAATGAACTTATTCCTCACAGTATGTATTTCTTATATCTGAACTTTAATAGTTTTACAATTTTATACATAGCTTTCTCATATTACAAAGTTATTGGCATAAAATAAAAATTCTCGCCAAGTATCGTCATATTGGTTCGCGACGGAAGCATTCGTGGAAAATAAAATCGTGCAAGATAGAAGCCCCGGGGAAGTTATCTTTCTCTAAATCGATTCCGCCGCCATAGTGCACTATTTTGTATTAGTATTGGAGTTATGGATCTAATATTGTTTGGTCGGGCAACAAACAGCAACAGCTTAAGGCGAAACCGGGACAAAGACGACTCGGCTAAATTAACTGAATTATGGATCTCAAAACAGTAAACTTTATACCGGGGGGACATTCAGAAATCGTATTCGTTTCACTGAAGCGAGCGTTTATTGGAGATTTATTTCATCAGAAAAATCATTAATGCGCAAAGAAAACTTTATTATTTTTTTTTTCGATTGTGATGTAGCCCAGTCACGGAAGATAGTTTTGAATGCTATTACGGGAATATCTTAATTGACTTTTTTTTCGCTAATAGTGCCTCTCGAGGGGCTGTTTACAAATGAGCAGAATGCTCACATGTAGGCCGTATGATTCTCAAAAAAAAATATATCAAAAAAAGAGCCAATATATTCTAAATTATCACATATAAAGCAAAATTGTTTAATTACAAATGTAGGGTAGATTATTGTCTAAAAAAAAAGGTGTGCATGTCTTTTTCTGTGGCCTTCAAAGTTTTTTGAGATCATGTAAAGTAGCTACTAATATCTTCTTTTAAACGCATTTTCAATTATAAATAAAAAAATTTTTAGTCGAGTTATTGAAAAATTTGTTAATAAATTCTAGATTTTTTTTTTTGGTCCAAAAAGAGGGGAGAGAAAAATCAATACCTTTTTTTATCTATAAGCAGGCTACGAAGACCGAAGACCTAAGTACTAGGTACCTTAGGTAAATTACAAAGTTTTTATACAAAAAATAAAAGAAGTTTGATATGTTTTACCGTTTTTATTTCACTTGTATAATGTAAGTATTGTAATAGTAAAAAAATCACCTTAGGAGATTTCTCAGATCTTTACGTTTCATTTAAGATGGCGGAACAAAATGGCGGCCTAATAAATTTTTTGTAATCTGAAAAAATGACGCTCTGAGGTTTTACATACCTTCGCGTTTTAGCATCCCTAAAGGCTAAAAAATGTGCTTTAACAATTCCGTCGGTCCGTCTCGGTTTGTCAGTCTGTCTATTAGTCTACAGCTTAAGATCTGTTTATTAGATTGACTTCTAATTTTATTCAAAAATAAAGGCTCAGATAAGGATGAACTGGTAATATTTTGGTAAAAATTCAATATGCTGGAACAAGATGGCAGCCTGAAACATTTAAAATTATTACTAGAAAAACTAATTATTCAATGTATCTCATATTTTGCATAAAAATAGGGGTAGGGATTCAATATGTTGGAACTTAATGGCCTTCAATAAAAATGTTTGAAAGATAGGGTATATCTGTTCCTAAATAACTATGTACTGAACTAAACTGAGTCACACTTTACTATTCCTAATAATAGATAATACTCTTAAGGTGAGGAAGTTCGGGGTAAAGGAAATTTACCGATTTTTTTATATATCTTTTTTCTGTTTCCAGAGAGCAGTCTCATCTTTTTTCTGCTACCCTGTATAGAGGACAAAAATTATTTTGTATACAAAAAAAAATTATTAAGTTGAAAGTGCTTCGCTGTTTTCCGAAATATTACGTAAATTATCTTTTAATTATATATAATATAAAAAAGTATCCGCGCTTCCACAAATGTTTATTCCAACTATTTCTGTTTTTAATTTGAAAAACATGAATGTTTTACGTATATGTACCCTTTAAATATATCGAATATCTACGCCCAATTCACTTAAAGTCTAATCTCTGCGAGATACTAACCTAGAGGACTTTCGGTGCAAATTTGAAACGAATTGGGTTGACCGTTCTCAGGTTGAATTTGGCCAAAATTTTGTTACATACAGACACATCCGCATAGACGTCATAACTTTTCTACAAAAAATATGTTTTTCGTATTTTAGGGACCCTTAAAAAACGTCGACTAATTCCAAGTTATATTTTTCGAAAAGTTTTGGTATTTCAATACTTTCAATAACGGACAACAATGCATATTCATATACAGTCGTATTTACCTGAGCAACAAATTAGGTATAGCCTTTGACACTAATAATTTGGCACCTAAATAAAAGTCAATTCTGCCAGAATTAAGTCAAGAAGGAAACCTCATGGCCTTTTTACTTACTAAAACAGAGAGAATTTTTATTTTTATAGATATTTTAATTTTAAGGGGATATGGCGTTAAACAGAGATCATATCAGGAGGTATGTGATATTTATAACAATTTGCGCCCAGACAGGCATATTTTAAAAAATGCAGTTTTTCGAACTGTAGAGCGCTACACAATGACTGGAAGTGTAAAAACCCGACCAAGATCTGGAAGACCTAAGAGTGTTACCGCCGATGATAAAAAATTAAACATTCTGCTTTCGATACAAGAAAATCCCAGACAATCCTACAATCAGCTTGCTTTGGATCACGATGTTGATCAAAAATGTCATTTTTCACAACGATAAAATGCATCCATGCAAAGTTCATGTTGTACAAGAACTTTGTGACGTTGACTTTGATCGAAGACTAGAATTTCACGAAATAATTACAAAATTGAAGAGAACCTTCACACTACACGGAATGGTCAATAAACAAAATTACCGTTATCGAGGCCGAAATAACCCAAACTGGTATGAAGAACTGCATACACAGTTACCAGAAAAAGTTAATGTTTGGCCTGGATTGGACTCTTTTTTATCGAGGGAAATCTGACCGCTGAACGATATCACAGCTTCTTCGGCAACAAAAAACTGTTCCAACTATAAACGATATTTACTTAACCTGGTATCAGCGAGATGGAGCTCCGCATTTTACTCGAGAACTTGGAGAATTTTTGGATGACACGTTCGAATAGCCTTCACGGTCCCACGATCTTTCGCCTTTAGATTTCTTTTATTGGGGTTTCCTGAAAAATAAAGTTTATCGGAACAAATCCATTAATTTAGAAGAATTAAGAATTAAAATTTTAAATGAAAGTAAGAGAATAAGAAGGGAAATAGTTTTATATATCCAAAGACCTCTTTACGACAATTTATATCATTGTCAGCTAGTAAATTTTCAATATTTGTTAAAAAATAGAGCCATTTCTCCATGACACGATTTTTTTCGTGTTAACCTTATTAAATTGTTTACTGACATTTATTTTGTGATTTGTAGCTAATCAAAATGTCATGATATCTCAGAAACTAATGAATTTAGTATGGATAATAAAACAATATTCTAAATTGAGTGGACCATCAAAATAAGTAATGATACACGGGGTATCCCATCTAAAAAAAAATAACTTTAATTCTCCACAACTTTGTGGAATAATCTGTATATTCCAATTTATTACAAATATGTCGACTTTTAATAGCTTTACAACTTTTACATAAGACATCCTGTCTCTTGAAATAACTCCTATAAGTTAGGAAAGAGCCCTTGATTGGGTCAAGTAGCTAGTCTTCAGAAGAAGGGCAGGCATATTTTATTGAAGAGCAGGTTATCCAGAATAATGATGGGTGAACAATGGACGGCGATAAGGGCCTTTTAGACCTATCCGTTAAACTTCGCCTCCAGCCTTACTATTACTACTACTTACCATTCGAAAACTGGTCGGGCAAGAGACCTCAGGTGTGCGCAGCTATTTTTGTTTTTTAAAAGTCTCCAAAATAATATAAATTTTTTATAGGATTGATATTAAAATTCAAAACTTCAACCCCCAGAAAATGCAACTCCCAAATTTTAAAATTTTTCTCTTCACTAAGATATCAGTATATTCTGAGACTTTGCAACCACGTTGTATTGGCTATTATACGGGAAAGTAAATCTGCATTCCCTTTTTGCACTGCTCTCCATCTGCCGCAATCTGCACACCGCCGAAAGACCCCTACGATTTAATTACCAAAACAAATGTTTACCGCTGCCATCGTTCCTCGGGACCATGAATTTAACAAGCAATTCGTTTTTGGATCGCTGTGAAATTTAGAGAGACAGACCAGCTAGACAACCGATAATGATCGTTCCCTAATTCATATCGGTTAGTTTTTGCCTCCGGCCTAGCCACCGCGCTGTTATCTGATTAATCATTCGAGGTTTGAACATAAATTGACTTTCGAATTTCCTTTATCTATTCGTGTTGTGGATAGGGGCGAACGAAATATCGATGGCTACTTTTTTAAGGACTAATATAATTTAGATTAGTTATTGGTGACCTTACGAATTGTACCCATGGAAGTTTTTGTTGAATTTGGATTTCTAGTATAATAGCTATTTTTGTTTAGTGATTTCCATTAATTTATTTTCGTTTGACAGCTGTTTCGACACCCTGTGTCTTTTTGAAAAACTAATTCAAGACTGATACTAACACTGGATTTTTTAACAATAATAAAAGAGTAAAGTGTCTACATACTTAAAACACTTAGACATTAGGTATGAAGGTTCAACAATGGGAAGCCATTCAAGTCCGTTTAAACGCTAAATTAGAGTTTTTCCTCTTATTAATTTCTAGACTTTCCAACTTGCTATTTTTATTGGCTGAATGCAACATTGTTAAAATTGTGATTTGTTTCTTGTAAGTGTTTTGCAAAACTAGAATCTGTTTTTTGTTTATTATGTGGTGTTTTGTATTCTTTTGTACGTTTATAAAAGGATCTACCCGTTTGACCAACAATATACAGTTTTTCACAAAAACTACATTTTAATTCATATATCTTAAATTTTTAGTCCTTATTTGGTTAGACTTGTTATTCTTAATATATCTACCTAAAGTATCATTTGTAGAAAAAGCAACTTTATGATTTGTTTTTTTAAGGTATTTTCCTATTTTAGTGCTAATTTTTTCAGTATGTGTTAATGTGTTAAACTTAATATTGTCTTCTACATTAAAATTAGTATAGAACAAATTATTTTTTATTAATAATTTTGTCTATTATGGTTACGTTATAACCATGATTAACTGTAAATGTTATATAGTATTAAGTTCTTTTAAAAAAAAGATGAATGTACGGATGAACTCTTAAAAAAATAAATCGTGAGCATTTCTCAAAAAAATTAAGTATGGTAATCACTAAACACGTGTTTCTGTCTTATTAAACTTAAATGTGGTAAGAAAGCACTAAAATATAAAGACAGAAGGTAGCAGGCAACGGTGCAGTAGGGTGCAACCAAGGGTGACCACATTTACTTATAACTAGTCTCGTTTAGGATAAGTTACTTTAGTTTATATAATTTGATGATGATGCTAACTTGGTTAGCGAAACGTGCGTCCAGAGCGTAACAAGTTGTGGTGTAGTGTGGTTGGAACTCTTGTATTTTGATCTATCTTCCACCACAGGTTCTAGTGTTAGCACTTATTAAACTTTATCAAGTAGCAGTATAACCTACTTGATGAATACTACTACAAGATGTTATTAGTTTTTGTGCAAAATTTCATACGTTTTTTGATACTGAATTTTTAAATATTTCATTAGGCCGTCCTTGTGGCTCTACACAATTTTTTTTATCTCTAGATCACACATTATTTTTGGGTAAATTTTGAAGTAGCTTTTTAATAACACTTTTTTATATTTTGTGACAACTCCATTTTGTTTCTCCACATTGGATTTTTCCAAAAACGTAACCATTTCATCCCCTTATGATGGATAAGTAGTTTTTGAGCTATGCCGTATAGAGATAGAAAGACAGACAGACTTTCTGTGTGCTCGCCCGAAAAAGCCCAATTTATTTCAAACGTAGATAAGCTGTTTTCAAAAAAGTATAATTTTTAGGCAGTTGAAATAATATTTAAAATTTCAATTTCGTCAAATAAAAAGAATCTACTGGAACTCCAAACATTTTGTGAAACTGAAACGCGCTTTTCTGTCGTCCAATTTAATATCATATAACATTAACCATCCTATCTCCTCGTTCGGACGTATAACCTCAAATCCATTAAGGCCGGCTGTTGCTGGATTTAATATGGAGTCTTTATTCCACAAGTAATAGAAAATAATGGTCTGCGAATATCAATTTTCGAGAGTCGATATGAACTCCAAAGGGATATTAATTATGCAACTTCTCGTTTTAAAAGAATTATGTAATGCTATTAATTCAGATATTTAAAAAGTTGCTTAGGTTCCAATATACACGTTGTGCATCTATATGGAGGGATTTTTAAAGGGTGTAAATTAACATAGAACGGAAGCTTTCACGGCTTTGGTCAATTAAGAAACATGGTTCTTGGGATTAGACCGTGTCAAATTGGAATTACTATCCGACATTTCGACTTCGATTGCACGAGGCGTCTTCAGGGATCTTTACTCCACGAGATCTGAACACTGAATGAGCTCGAAGAGATTCAGGCGGGCTTTTATACCCGACATGTGCTCGCCGAACCGTGACCGTGTGTTAAGATCGGTTTCCACGTGTAATGTAGACCGTAACCCGTATCTCGATTGAAATTTTTTGTATGTTTAAATATTTCAAAAGATTCTCTAACTTTTCGTTTATAAAAACCTGGAACCGATGCTAGAGCCTTGGTTTCCTTTACATTTATGAAATGGCCAGTGTTATGCTGGTGTTCAGCTAAAGCAGATTGAACAATTTGTTTCTTTTTAATACATCGTTCATGTTCCTTAAGTCTAGTTGATATTGAGCGTCCTGTTTCTTCCACATACACTGGTTTAGATATGTAGATGATACTTTCGTTGTTTGGCCTCATGGACAGGATAATCTCCTCATATTTCTGGACCACCTTAATCAGCAATATCATATTCACGATGGAAATTGAATCTAATGGAACTATTCCCTTTCTAGATGATGTATGTCTTTAAAGGAAGGAAAATGGTACATTAGGACATTCTGTGTATAGAAAACCGACGCATACAAATAGATACTTAAACTTAATTCTCATCACCATCCAGCACAAAAGAAATCAGTTATTAACTCACTAGTATTCAGAGCTATTTCGATTTCTGATCAAGCTTCTTTAACATCTGAAACATCGAAACTCACCGAAGCTCTCAGAGGGAATGGCTATTGCACTGAAGATATTACGCGTTCGATTAAAAGACGTAGTAAACCAACTCCGCCAAGGGAGAATGATAAAGAGCCACCATTAGGTAGTGTTGTTCTTTCCTACATACATGGCACTACAGACAAAATAGGACGATTACTTCGGCGGTCCAACATACCTACATTCTTCAATACACATAAGAAGATTGGACAAAGCTTGCGATCCCCCAAAGATCTTGTACCTTTCCAAACAGAAGGAGTATATAAAATTCCTTGCTCCTGTGGAGAAGTGTATGTGGGAGAAACAGGACGCTCAATATCAACTAGACTTAAGGAACATGAACGATGTATTAAAAAGAAACAAATTGTTCAATCTGCCGTAGCTGAACACCAGCATAACACTGGCCATTTCATAAATGTAAAGGAAACCAAGGTTCTAGCATCGGTTCCAGGTTTTTATAAACGAAAAGTTAGAGAATCTATTGAAATATTTAAACATACAAAAAATTTCAATAGAGATACGGGTTATGGTCTACATCACACGTGGAAATCGATTTTAAAAGACGGTCACGGTTCGGCGAGCACAAGTCGGGTATAAAAGCCTCCTAGAGTGAAGATCCCTGAAGAAGCCTCGTGCAATCGAAAGAGAAACGTTGAATAATAATTCCAATTTGACACGGTCTAATCCCAAGAACCATGGTGTAAATTAATTTTTATCCAAAAACTCATAACAACAAAAACTTACATAAACAGGAGTCTGTTGTTGTTTTCGATATACAATGTGTCAAAAGGTAAATATATTTTTAATGGTGAAAAAATTAACCCACCCCCCCAGATTTTTACAGATCTTTACGTTTTATAGTCCCTAGATGCCAAAAAAACATGTATATTCAATTCCGTCGATCTGTCTGTCTGTATGATTTTTGTTGCTTGCTCAAAAAATCAAGGGTCATAAGGGTATGAAATGGTTACATTTTGATAAAAATCAAATATGGCGGCACAGAATGGAGACCTATTGAAATGTTAAAAAAATTGTTACTAAAAAACTTAGATAAGAAATCATCTGGAAAAATGTTATTACGAACCAATGTAGCAAAACAAAACGGTGGCCTAGTAAACTGTTAAAAAATGATAACTAAAAAACTGCTTACCCAATTTTACAAAAATTAATTATTACGTAGAAATCACCTGGTGAAATTTTGGGACGACTCCAAGGTGGCGAAATAAAATGGCACTCTAATAAAATATTTAAAACTTCAGTATGAAAAATTGCTCTTTAGATTGAGTTCAAATTTACAACATTAAGGGTGATATACAGATGAACTGGTAAAACTGCGGGACGAATTCCAAATGGCGGCCATATAAAATGTTTGTAATGATGTAAAAATTCCCCTCTAAGGTTTTACATAGCTTCAACTTATAGCTTCTAGAGATCCAACAACATGTTTTCTCAATTCCGTCGGTCTGTCTGTCTATTCCCGACATAACTAAATATAGCTTACCCGATAGGCTTCAAGTTTCGGTCAAAAATTATGGGGACGACCTGGTAACATTTTGATAAATATCCAAAATAGCAGAACAAAATGGGAGCCTAATGGAATGTTAAAAAAATCTGATATATAGAAATGAACTGGTAACATTTTGGTATGAATCCAAGGTGGCGGCCTAGTAAAGTAGTTAACAAATCAGCCTAAAAAACAATAGAAAGAAACTAGTAAAATTGTTAGAAATTGTTAGATAAAAACACTCGTTTTCGATTTTCACTTGTATATTGTTTAAGATGTCATACAGGGTGACAATTTAAAAACTTGTCTTAGGAAGGAAAAACTTAATCAAAAAACGCTCAAAACACTCTCTCTAAAATGAAGAGGGAACAAATAAAAACGCATTATTCGACCCTTATCTGTAACCCCTTGGGCAGGGTGAGATACACCCCTAAAATTTTAAATAGAAAGGGGGGTCGAGTGATACATCATCTTAAAGCTCTTGAAAAATGCTTTTTAATGGTACCTTAGAAAGCTATTTTTCGTGAAATTCTTCTGTGTTTATTAAAGGAAACAATAAATTAAAACACAATTGTGAAATTTTTTATAATTATTTAATTAAATGTTCAAAATAGTTCCCGATGTTTTGAAGACAATAATAAAGCCTTTGTTCAAATTCTTAGCGTACTTTTGCAAATGTTTCTCTGGATATAGCACGGTATTCCTGAACTATCCTGTCCTTGAGTTGCTCTGTTGACTCAGGTTGCGTTTTAAACACCACATATTTAAGGTGACCCTACAAAAAGAAGTCAAGAGGTATTAGGTCCGGGTATCTAGGTGGCCATTCAACAGGACCTCTACTTCCAATCCACTAGTTGGGATAATTATTATCCAACCATTGCCTGACGGGAACTACATAATGAGAAGGTGCCCCATCCTGATGAAAATGTAGTAAGCGTTCTTCTAGTGCTAAATTTCCTTGTATGTCCCTCTGATTTTCTAATTCCCGCACTATTAGTGGTTCAATAGACCTCTGTAGCATTTCAGCATACATGTCGCCATTTAAATTCCCTTCTATAAATATTGGGCCGATAATTACGTCTTCCAATATACCAGCACAAACATTAATTTTCTGGGGGTACTGGGTATACCCTTCTCTAAATACGTGTAGGTTCTCGTCATTCCAGTAACGACAGTTTTGCTTATTAACATGTCCATTCAAATAAAAGGTACATTCATCACAGAAACAAATATTTTTAACTAGTCGAGGTTGCAGTATGCGCAGTTTATAGGCATGAAACTTATGAAATTTAAGTACCTTTCTTATTGTTTCACGAGATAAGCTAGTTGCTACAGCTGCTTTCAATATGGCGTCCAAATAAAATGTTTAAAGAATCAATAACTGACTTCAAATTTTTCACAAAAATTAAATGTGATATAGAAATAAACTGGCACGAATTCAACATGACGGAACAAAATGGCGGTCTTAAAAAAAAATAGTGTAAAAACTACTTATTTAATTCATTTAAAATTATATGCAAAAATCCAGTGTGGGGTAGATAGAAGTTGGTAAAATATTGGTACGAATTCAATATGGTGGATCAAAACGGCGCCCCGTAGAAATATATGGAAAGACAACATATGTTTATGTGTTCGCTATTCCAAAGAAATGGACTATCAGAAACTGTCCTTAAAACAAAACCTTCCTAAGCAATAAAATTGTATTCCAGTAAAGCTCTACACAATGCAAAATTTTTACAAAAATTACAATATTACAAAAAGAAATAAAATATCTTAAAATAAAAAATTAATGTGTACCTTTTCAGTATCTCGGAGCTGATTTCTTCGAAACCGCAACGTTAGTTACTTAGTATATATATGATTCTTTTGTCATGCATAAAGCTAGATTTACATTCAATTTCAACTCTAATTTGTTATGAAATTGGCTTACTTGACATATGGCAACCAACAGTGTGGTGTTATTTGCATTAGACACAATTCGAAGTATACTTCAAGTTGATTTGGGATAGAATTTGTAGATCATTTTTATTTTACTTAACAAAAAAAAACATTTAATCGAATATTTTTGACCTAATTCTGAAGGCATTGCCAAGACTAGAATAGACATAAATTCCTAAAACCTGAACTAAATAGCGTAACAAAAGTTACTAAACAATCTTCTTGCTCCAATTCAGTGTATTTTACATTAACATCTTAAATAATAACAAAATTAAATAAATACAAAATCGGATCAAATGTTCAGGAATAATTTTCAATGTAAATGCTCTTTTACGAAATGTCAATTTCAACTTGGGCTTTGAA